>CM077878.1:1492500-2985000 GCA_039720435.1 Amazona ochrocephala
TCACCAGTTATTTGGAACTAACACCATGTTCATATCCACGTGTGTGGAGGCAACTGGCAAAAGCAGTATTTTTGTGCCTTGTGAAGGTGGGACATACAAGTGCAAAGAAGTATCTTGAATATGAAGGTCACAGTCTTTGTCACTAAAGGTCAGCTCTGAGGACTCCAAGGGTCTTGTTTGGCTTTTCCTGATTTACATGAAATGTGACTCCATGTAAATGTTGGAGTATTTTGTAATTTAAAGCTTTGTAACTTGCTAGTTTATGTACTTATGCACATATATGCATAATATATATGTACATCTATTATGTATGTACATGTACATATGTATTTTTTATATATGTACATATATATGTACATATATTATGCATTATGTATGTGTACAGTTATGATGAACATTTAGACATGGGTACACAGTTTGGAGTGATCAGGTGGAACAGAGCTCTTCACAGTGTAACTAAGAGCAGGCCGACTTCATGATGCTGATGTATTTCTCTAAAGAATTCACACCACAGACAGAAAATCTCCTCTTCTGAACTATTAACACATGCTGCGGTTGGGGAAGGCATTTGTAAGAGCAGAACTGTGAAGAAATCAAACACTTTGCCATTTTGAATGTGAATTACAGGTTCATAAGGAAGATGACGAAAGCCCAGAGCAAAGTGAAGAACAGGTAGAAGTAGTGGATGAAACAGCAGATGGAACTGAAATCAAGAAAAGGTAAATGGAGTGATGTGAAAGCAGGGAAGTGTCAAATTCTCTTCCCCTTCCTTAAATCTGGGGGTACATTTCTTAGAGTGGGAATACCTCACAGTGTATTTGGTTCTTTGCACTTTTCCTTCCAGCACAGCAGTCACTTGCCCTGTTATCACTGGGCAGACATGCTTTTACTTGACTGGGTTTGTTGGGGGGTTTTGCTTCAGTTTGTCCTTCGATTATGTTTTTCCCCCCTCATAAAATCAAAGCGTAACTGGCTTGTGTATCCAGCTCATGAGATAGTCCAGCAGTTAGTCTTAGTGGCTGGAAATGTCCATTATTAGTATCTCAGATATGGTTATTAAGCAGCTGCTCTTTGAAAAGCGATGTTTAATGTTTGTTTCCTTGTCCACACAAGGATGATACGTCATAAAAATGCATTCTTTTTCTTCCAGAACTGATTCTCACTGGAGTGCTCTAAGAAGAGCTATCACAGAGGTAGGTGTACCTCTTGCATGGCAACTTCATCTACCATAATGTAATTATTTTTAGACAAGGTTTGCCTTTACCAAACACTGTTTCTCATATTACACACCGTTGTTTTTAATTAACATCCTCTATTTTGTGGTTTTGTAGCAAGAAATGCTACAGAAATGTCTCTTAACACTTTAGAAATAGGCTGCAGCCCAATCCATGTGGCTGAAAGAGGATGCGAAGAAGATGTCTTTTGTTGTTTTGCCACAGTAGTACCAAACCACTTCTTTCTCAAGGGGGTGATTTCATTCTGTAGCTGGCTGCTCTGCTGCTTTGAAACAGAACTGGGATTTAACAAAACAGGGGTCTGGCTGGGTTCACACATGAAACAGAGCTCCTGAGGATGGGTCATAGAACCCAGACTGGTTTGGTTGGAAGGGACCTTAAAGCTCCTCCAGCTCCAACCCCTGCCACAGGCAGGGACACCTTCCACTAGAGCAGGGTGCTCCAAGCCCCTGTGTCCAACCTGGCCTTGAACACTGCCAGGGATGGGGCAGCCACAGCTTCTCTGGGCACCCTGTGCCAGCGCCTCAACACCCTCACAGGGAACAACTTCTGCCTAAGAGCTCATCTGAACCTCCTCTCTGGCAGGTTAAAGCCATTCCCTCTTGTTCACATAAGCAGAGGTGCCTACTGTCCCATGTCTCTCATATTGGTTGTGTGGGAGTTCTGGATTAGGACAGAATTCACTGTTAAACAGCAGGAATACCAATGCCGTTTTTCTTTCGCTTTTTAACAGAATGACACAGTAGAGGTACTGACAACCATAGGAGCTGTTCCTGCAGGATTCCGTCTGTCCACGCTTTTCCAGCTCTTGGAGGAAGGTGGGTATTTAAGGTTTTCTCATTATAATTCCACTGCAGGATTCTCAAGTGTCTGTGGAGAGTTTCTTATCTTGGCTACAGCCTATTGGGATCCAATCAGTATTGCTTAATTGTAGTTGGGTAATTGTACAGGCTATATCTGACCCGTAAATAATGTATCAAAGGCTTTTTCTTCTTTAATTAAGTTTTAATTTATATTTATGATCACATTTATACGTGAAATCCCAACCACATGGAGGCAATGACAAATTTCCTGAGGGATTGCAAAGATTTTCCTCTTTGGAAGATCCTTCTTGTTGGTGTTGCAGAAAACGATGATTTTTAATCTTCCCTTTTTCTCAGAAATCTTTTGGAGTCTCTTTACCGTTTAAATACATTGCACACCTCATCTTTCTTTAGTCTTTTTGTTTGAAGCTGTTTCAAGTGTATAGCTTTATAGGAACAAACCACTGCAGAATACTTATAAACAGTAAAAGTTGCCCTTTTAAAGGATGCTTGTGGAAGATATCTCCGTAGTTTTGTCTGGACCAGTTAAGTATCCAAATGGACTTAGCCACATGTGAGTTTTGGGGTGTTGTTCATTTTTTGGCAATAAAGATCATGACAAATGTGAAGTTTTTAAAATCACTCTTCTTGTAGGCAATCAGTTTCGAGCAAGTCACTTTCTGCAGCCTGAACTCACTCCATCCCAATTGGCTTTCAAAGACCTGGTGTGGGATGCTGAAAAAGATACTGTGAGTATTGCTGGTAAGGAAGCTGGTGCTTCTGGTTTGAGAGAGGTGGCAGGATCTCGAGGGGAATTGCTAGCAGTATTTGACATTGGTGGGTAAGTACTGCTGTGAGACAGATGACAGATTTCAGTGGCAATCCAGACTCCTCAGGCAGTAGATATTGACAGTTCCTGCTCTCCAATAGGCAGAAAATGGGTACAGATTGTCATGTTGGGTTTCATCTGAAGTTTGTGGGTTTGTAGGAGTCTCCTTAGAAGAGAGCTAAAGGCTTACAAAGGAATTTTGCTGCTGCTGCTAATACTACACAAGCTTTGTGGTTAGAAGAATCCAGCCTAGGGAACACTACACTTGATCATCTCAGTAGATGAGCACAGAATGATGCCACGTGCAGGAGGACCCCATGGATTTAACCCTCCTTCTGTTTGTATTTCAGATCTCTCCCAGACCAACTCGAGTATCCCTGATTGTAACTTTATGTGGCTGTAAAATGATTCCTCTTCCAGGGGTCAGCATTCAGGTTCTCAGCAGACATGTGCGATTCTGCCTCTTCGATGGCAACCGGGTGAGTTGTTTGGCTGTCAGAAAAAGCCTTGGTGAGATGTGGATCTTTTTGTGCTCTGGTTTCTTTGGTAGCCAGCTCCTTTCAGAGAGATGTACACACAGTCTGCCTCCCAAGCTGCTTAACTCACTCTCTGATTAGTCTGGCTTGATACTTGCCTGGGATCACACACTTGCAGCCACCACAGACACACTGGTCCCCAGTGGCCTGAGGTCTGGCTGGCCCCTGGCACCTAAATGTCCACACATACACATTCAGAACAGAGAATGATATACACATATAATCACAGAATATATAATCACAATAGAGAATAGGGTGGTTTGGGTTGGAAGAGACCTTAGAGATCATTTACTTCCAACACAGACAAGTAGTCATAAATGGGGCTGAATGAGAAAACAGGACAGACAGGCCCTGGGCAAGGCCAGTTGTGTACTTATCCCAGCCCTGTTGCTCTACAGAGCACCTTGATCCCTCCCTTTTCCTGCTTTGGGTTTCTCCCCTGAACACGCCATAGTAAGTGATGTTCTGCCCCCAAATGCCCTTCCTCTTCACACCAGCCTCTCACCCCACAGCATCAGCCCCTGTCAGGCTGCAGGTGATGCAGCTCCCATTGACTCACCACCATGAGAGTCACACCCGGCCCTGCGGCTGTCCTGGGCAGCACTGGGAGGGGCTGGGGCACCCATTCTCTCGGTTCCATCATTTTCAGAACCATCATTTTGGTTCCCCTCCCGTCATTGAGGCTTCTTTGTCCTCTCTGTTTGTGGAGATGAGTGTCTCTGGGCTGATCTCTCTCCTGTGACCAGCCTGCACTCAGCTTGCTCAGGGTCATCTTCAGATTCCACCCCCCCGACCTTGATCCTGGGTGTTCCTCTGTGTGGAGCAGCTTTTTATAACAGGGTCTAAGCAGTTTTCTTGCAGCTGCACTGAACCCTCTTGGGGGCAAAGGGATTATTACTGATGTGTATGAAGCGGGAATGGTTGGAAAGCACTCCGAAAGCACTCGGGCTCCAGAGAAAACTTCCTCTCTAGTCCTTTAAACTGAAACCATCTGATAAAGCTGAAGAGAAAGTGCAATTTTAGTTGTGTGCAATGTTGGATTAATCTAGGATAATCCTGCATTTTCTTATGGCTACAAAGCTTTCCAGATAAACCTGTCTTAGCTTTTGTCACTGCTGTTGTTCTCTAGGTGCTGAGTAACATTCACACAGTGAGAGCTACGTGGCAACCTAAAGCCCCTCAAACCTGGAGCTTTTCTCCCAAGGTAGGTGCCTCCCTCAGGGAGTGACACAGCCAGGAAGTGCCTATTTGCAGCTTCTGATTTAGTGACAGCTATTACTTCTGGTATTCACACTGACATAAAGCATACTGCAACCACAATGAACATGCAGAAAAGACTTGCTGAAGTGCATGAATTCAAACTAAACCAAGTGATTTAGCAAAACCACTTGGGAGAGAAGAGCTGGTGGGGAGGATTAGTTGGAGGGACTGGTGCTGGTGGCACTGGTTCATGTCGGAGCAGGATCAGGCACATGGTGCATGGTGCTCATAGAGATGAGACCAGGCACTCTGCATGTGAGCTTCTGCTTGATTTCATTATAAGAGCACAGCCTTTGTGCAGTGTTCCAGGTGCTGTGCAGGGCCACATCACAGCAGTACCGTGGTCATGTTTTACCCCAGTTGCTGCTGTGTTCTTGGAGGGAATTAAGTGCTTTTTGACATCAGAAGTTCTTTAATAGCTTGTTAATGTGTTTAATTGTGTTTAACAGCACAAAATGACCTTGGTAGCAGAGCTGTGTTTCATGGTAAGATAAAGAAGAAAAGGAGCAAGGTTTCAATTGAAACTGCTTCTCTGCACAACATGTTTTTATATGCAATGGACTGTTTCTGAGATCTTATATAAGTGATGTGTTCAGTGGCCTTTAAAAATCAGAGTTGTTTCTTTTTAATAGATACCTTGACTCCTCTTGTTGTGTCCCCTCTCTATAGGTAACAGGCATTTTACCCAGCTTGCTGGATGGAGACTGTTTTGTCAGGTCCAACTCCCTGGCTGCAGACATTGGTCTGTTGTTTGAACTTGGCATCACTTACATTCGCAACGTGAGTGTGTGAAGGCGCAGCATAAATCATTCCAAGCACAGTTTATCAAGTGAACCACCTGCCCCATGTGGGACATAAGCTGCAGTATCCCAGCAGTGAACTGTGCGATCTATATGGGAATTTAGGGCTATTTTGCCTAGCTTACTGTAAGATTGTCTGCCTTTGGCTTCTAGGAGGGAGGAGAGATGTTGAGTCTGGAACCTTTAGTTGTAGTCAGTGTTTAGAGAATCAAAGACTTTCTGCCTAGTGGACATGAAAGCACCTTTACTTACTGAAATAACTTGTTAGTCTGCCAAAGATCCTGTGCAATGTGATTGCAAAGGACCAACTCTTGATGTTCTCTGGGCTTCCCTTAAGTGTGTGGGTTTTGGCTTTATAAATCCTTGCCTCTTAAATACCTTCATGGATGACCAACTGTGTCTGGTTGGTAAATGCCTTCAGACATCTGGGAGTGTGACACAGTCAGTGGTTGCCTACCCCAAACCTGGGGGTTTTACCATTTTTATGCTTTTTATATGATTACTCTATATAACTGTTTGTCATCAGTTACTCACTGTGGTTTTGCTGCTCAAATGACTTCATTTCTCCTATATTTTCCTAGTCAACAGGTGAAAGAGGAGAGCTGAGCTGTGGCTGGGCATTCCTGAAGCTTTTTACTTCCAATGGAATGCCTGTTCCTGCCAAGTAAGTTTATTGTTTTCCTTCTCTCTCTCTGTATTTACATGCTTATGTATATACATCTATTTTAGGCTAGGAGTAAGGTTCCTATTTTATACTTACACACTGATAGAGGCAGGTGTAATCCAGGCTACTGGGTCTTTCACTGTGAATCCTGGACCTGCTTCCACACCCAGTGTATGTTCTACTATATTTGTGTGGGAAAAGTGTCCCTGGATCCCAGGATTCAGGTTTGGGATGCTGCAAGTTTGTGCGTTCAAAAGTAACCTTCAGTGGAATAGTAGAACTATGGAATTCTCTGAGTTAAAAGGGAGAGTCCTGTTTATATAAAGCAGAATCATCACCTGAATCAAAGGTGACAGTGTCCCATTTGATTCTTTACGTGTGCTTTGCTGTATATCCCTTTCCATGTGAGAATTAGGAGATTGGTTTCTAAGGCTTGGAAGCAAGTGGGAGTTTCTATGGACGAATCTCTCGCTGCACTTGGACAGCGTGAATAAGCTTGTGTTCTGCAGCTGATTTATGGTTAGTCCATGGGTCCAACAATCTTAAAAGAGTAAGAAATGTATAGATCTCTATTTTATTAAATGTAGGAAAGCTTTCTCTTAATTGCCTGAAATGAGTCAGTGTAGCTCAGGCTTGCAACACCTGTTTTTTATGAAATATATATATGTGTGTGTATTCTAAATGTATTTGGATTACAGGGCAGGACCTCTACTGTTCTGTAAGTCTCTAAATCTCATCTAAATTTGATCTCTACCATTGGTTTTCTAGATCATTAAGTTAACTGTGGTATCTAGAGTGAAACTGCATGTTTGCTTCAGCAGTGACTTACTCGTGACAGACCCGGGGTGATGTTGTTCTTCAGCGTTTTCAATCATCCCTGTCTAAAATGTGCTACATACACGACTCCTCAAGAGCATTATGGTCAAACAGTTGCTAGGTTTCATAGAAGAAAGATACTTGTGCCCTGTGGGAAAGAATCACTGTTGCTCATTTCTTACAATGTGATCAACGAGCTCCCAACTTACCATTTGAGGTTTGGTTACTTAAGTAGGCGCAGTCATTTTGTGGCAAACACTAGTCACACACCAAGCACGGGGTCAGTTGTTGTTTGACAGCTGCTTTTCTCTCTCGGACAGTGGTTGTGCTGTTCTCTCACATCCTCACACCTCTTTATTTCAACCCCGCTGCTCTTCTTTCACAGGATGTACGAGCTGCCATTAAATGGTGGGACTCCCTGTGAGAGAGGTGTTGAGGTTGACCCATCAATATCAAGAAGAGGTATGGTTTCTTCTCAACACTATATAAAAGAAACCAGGCAACCAAAGCTATACGTACTTTACAGCACATTCTCATTATCTCCCATTACCATACAGTCTGCTTTTGGTTTGGGTATTCTCATTTTGTGCAAGAGTGAGTTGTTCAAGGCCAGGTTGGATGGGGTTGGAACAAGCTGCCCTAGTGGAAGGTGTTCCTGCCTATGGCAGGGGCTGGAGCTGGATGATCTTAAGGTCCTTTCCAACCAAAACCATTCTATGATCCTATGATTGTTAGGGCTGATGGGCTTCAGAACTGTGTGCCAGTGCTGATGTTTGTGTCATTCCAGTGTCTGCAGGTTGAGGTTTAACTCTGGGAGTGTTTTGCATTGTTTCTTTAACTGCAGTTATCAGGTCTGGGCCATGGGGTGATGGATGGTACAAGGCTCAGCAGCCACACTGCTCTGGCGTTGCCAACCATCAATCCCCTGTCACTTCTGCACAAGTTCCACATGTGCATGCATGTGCTGCAGAACATCCGTACTGCTTCTTCCCTCTGGGGCTGACTGAAGCTCCACTAAGAGTTGGTTCAGATGAGAGACCACTTGTGTTCGGATGAGGGCAGTCATGGCTTTCCTGTGGAAGCTGTAATAATGTCCATTTGCAGCTGTGACACACTCTGAGCTCCAGAAGGCCCTTACAGTGGATTTGGACACCTACCTCCACATTGCTCCACATGTATTATGAATCAAACATACTAGAGAGAACAGTTTGTGTTAGACCACATGGTGATGTATTTTCAGATCTTCAATTCCTCCTGGTTTTGGACCACCCTTAAACCATTGCAGTTTTCAGTAAATCACCTCTTGCCACCTGTAAATGTCCATTTGTGGAATATAATTCATATTCTTTCCAACTGGCTGATTTTATGTTTGGTATTTATTTCTTAAGCAGGCAGTGGTGTTTTCCAGCAGTTCATGGCACTCAAGAAACAGCCTGTGCTTCTACTGAAACTGAGGGCATTGAGCGTGCAGTCAAAAGACATCCTGTAGTAAGTATTCGTGTGTGCTGCCATGAAATGGGAAAGGATTCCAAGATTGCCTAGAATGGTCCCAGAGATCTAAAGTATTCCCCTTCCCTGGAACACTGGCTATGGGAAAATCTGAGGGTCATGTCACCTGCACGTTGTGTTTGATCTCTGATGCTTACAGCTATTTTGTTGAGCACACACAAAAAGGTTTTAAGTTTAGATAAGACTGAAAACAGCAACAGCAGGAGCCTGGCTCCTGTAGCTGCATCAATGTGCACCTCCAAAAGCTGTGATGAATTCATGGAGATGCCAATATGAGCTAATAATAACGCCCATGAAGCCATCCTTACCCTCAGGTTTTGGTGAGCAATGCTTCCTAGGAGCAGTTTTCACTGACAGTCTCAACTGCACGTTGTTTCCCCCCAGTTTGCTCCCAGAAACACTCATCGGCAGCATGTGCTACAGCCATCTCCTGCTATTCTATCGACAAATCCTTGGGGATGCACTCCTGAAAGACAGAGCAAGCCTGCAAAGCACAGGTAAGAGCTGCTCCTGTGGAGCTCAGTGTTTTGCCTTTCAGTCTGGAGGTGTTGTGGGGACAAACACAAAGTTGTTGTCCAGCTGATAAAAGAGAACAGCCTCTTGCTAGGAAGCCTGTTTGCACTTCAAACCAGTGATATTTCAGCTCATATCTACTGCATTGCCCTGTATGACATCAGTTCATGCAGCAAACGAAGTGCTTTGAGTGAAATTCTCATTAAAAAAGCCTATCTGGATTGTAAAGGGTTATTTCTAGGTAAATAAAATCAAATAAAGGTAAAGGATTATTTGGAAGATGAATGTTTCCTTTTCAGCACCCATGCAATGAGAGATCAGACCTGCACACAGGTTTACTCACTCATTTCCAGTGTATGCGTGTTCTGGGTTATAGAGGAGCTCAGGCAGATGTTTTCGTCCTTGAGGCCAAGTCATCCTCTTTAGGGTGTTCTAATTACTATTTACTTCTTGGCTGATGCAGCAGGGAGAGACAGAAGAGGAAGAGTTCTGGGTTTAGAACTCTGTGTCTTGCTCTGATTTCGCAACTCTACCTTACTCCTTCCCCATCTTCCCTTCAACAGGACTGTAGCAGTTGATGGTCTTCTCCATTATAAAATCAATTTGCAATAGGGAATAAATACATTTCTGTACTACAAACTGTGCTACAGGCGAATTTATATTGGTGCTGTGATTTTCTTGTGTCTTCTCCAGACTGAATTATCACCCATTCCTAAGAGAGATAAACTTGATAACTTACTCACATTTAAACCTTCCAATCTTGAGCCATACGTAGGCATCTGAGTTACAGAATCATCTCTCAGAGATGCTCAGAACTTAACTCCCTTCCTGATTTTCTTGACCTTTAAGATACATCCTGTGCACACTTGAGTTCAGTACCTGAGTCAGCCCCTTTCCTAAATTAAGGCCTTATTTAATAAACTCATCACAGAGACATTAAAATGCTTCATTTTGGAAGGCCAGTTTTGAACTGCTGTGCTTACTTGGTTTGGTCTTTATAATGTAGGACACCAGATCAGGCTGATGGCCTCTCCTGGAGTTAAACTGCATTCATTTGGATCAGTCTTTGTTCGAAATGAGTTAAAGGCTTTACTCCAGCACTTCAGCCATTGTTCTGGTAGCCCTTTTCTGGTGTAAGAGAAGAAGATTTCTCTTATTTCAAAACCAGCCATCACTTCAGAAATAGGCATCTTAAAATGCCCATTATACTTCACAGAAGTGATCAGGTCTTATCAGTAAATGGTGTTTACTAAAGTTCCCAGCAACTTCAGCATGAAGAAACAACTTCAATACTTCAATGACAAGAGAAAGAAAACACCTCAACCAATACTCCACTCAATGGCACTTGTAGCACTCTTGTTTATCCCCAGTCTCATTAACTAAATGCTGACAGGACCTCTGTGCCTCTGGGGCTCAAGACTTGCTGTGCTTTGTAATGGAGAAAGGGGAGGCAGCTCTGCCTTGCCTGGCTGTGAAACAGCTCAGCTCCAACAGGAGGTCCACCAGGAGTCCAGTGCCATTTGGGATGTGCCCCATTCAGTCAATGGACTTACCCAGTTATCTGAAACCCTTTGGTGCAGGGCCTGGAGCACAGTGATGGGGAATGGCTGAGAGACCTGGTTCAGCCTGGAGAACAGAAGGCTCAGGGGGGACCTGATCGCTCCCTACAACTGCCTGAGGAGGATGGAGCCAGGAGGGGGCTGGGCTCTTGATGGAGAGATGGACTTGATGATCTTAAAAGTCTCTTCCAGCCTGGCTGACGCAGGGACTCTATGAACGTGGCACACCAGACAGGGCAGGTTAAGGCAGAACGAGTGTGTTTATTCACAACATCCAAGCCAACAGCACAATTCCAGGTGTTTATAAAAAAGACAGGTGTGGAAATGAGGAAAACCACCTCAGCCTGCCCCTAGGGGAAACCTGAAAGGTCTCTGGCTCCTAATAAAGCAGTTGGGTTTGTGCCTCTCCTCTCCCAGTTAACTCTCAGCCACTGGGAGCTCGCTACAGAGGATGCAGGAGTGTTCTTCCACCTTTCCCACTGCACTGAAGTACTAATACAGCCAGTTTTCCCTTTGGAATAGTCTGAAGCGAGGGAATGTGCTGAATAACTTGACATGCCAGTACCTTGAGAGTCATCCCATTTCCTCCTTCAACTTGAGCATGTTTGTTTTCTGTTTCAGATTTAATCTGTAATCCTATTCTAGCAACTTTCCCTCAACTCGTGGATCAGCCAGACCTGATGGATGCACTTCGGGTACGTTATCCACATAGTGTTCAACTGCATCGCATGTGTCAGGATGTCCACATCTCCAAGTTCTTGTATCTGTCCAATGGGCTGTTTGCTTAAATCAATTAACATGGCACAAGGGGGGAATGGGAGTGTGAAGGAAGTGGGACTGCAACAGGAGCTTCACCCCCTGGGGGACCGCAGTTAAGAGAGATTTTTGCAGCTAGAAATGGAATTGCTTTAGATCTCCACAGCCTCCAGTCTGATTTCATGTTTCATTTCATTTTAGAGTGCTTGGGCAGACAGGGAAAGAACATTGAAGAGATCTGAGAAGGTAAGAAATTACAGAGGTTTTGTTGATGTATTCAATCTAAATCAAACTGGGAGCTTTCTGTCAGTGTTATTGCTAGCTCCCTTTTCCTCTCACCATACAGTTACTTAGAAAACAGATACCTAAATGCAGTTCTTAACATTTCTTACCTGTACCTGTAGTAGTAAACTAGGAGAAGGAGGAATATGACATCAAGTTTTTGTCCCAGTGTTTGCATAGGGTTGTTAGCAGGGGAGCTATTACAGGTTCATACCCAAAAGGTGCCTCCAGTACTTGCCTGGTAAAAGCTTTCTAGTGGCTCACAGGGGGATGTGTATGCCCACAGAATACCCTTTCCTCCTCTACCTCTGAGCTCCCACATCCTGCCCATTCCTTGCCTCAGGCTCTTGTAGTCTCTCACTTTGGGGTGCAGACAGTTGGAGAACTGGCGGTGTCACCAGGCTTATCCTTGTCCTACCTCCTGCCCCCTGGACAAGGAGAAGCTGTAGGTAACTGAACCAGAGAGGCTTTGGCTCTTCATCCAAGACACATCCCTTCACTGTGTGTGCTACTGAACAGCTACACAAGGAGTTCACCCTGTTTATGCATGCAAACCAACACGCTGTTGAGTCAGAATCACTTTTTCAAGGCCATTAATCCCAAATGAAAGCTGATCTGCTAGAAGAATTAGTAACTCCCTGGTATCCCAGAACCATCCAGTTTTACTTGATCTGTCGTGTGCCACTCCCAGGGCAGGATTGCTGCCTTGTGAACCCTTCCTCCTCCTTGCATGGTTCTCGCTGCTGAATCTCCTGCTGAGATATGAACTGCACACCACCAGTGCACATATGGAGAACAAGGCACCCAAACCTTGTCTAGTTGTATCTTGTCCACTTAAAGCAGTTGGGATCTTTCAGTGTTGGATAACTGACTCTTAGTCTCTGGGTATTGAAACTGGTCTTTACAAGGGAGAGCATCATTCTTACCACACACAGAATGTCCTGTTACAGAGTGAAACAAGAGCACCTGTAGTGCAACCTCACCTGCTGCCAAGAGCTGGGTGCTGTGAGGAGTATGGGATTGCTGCAATTCCCTGCCTAGGGCAGTGCAGAAGGGAGCAGAGGTTGGGCTGCTGAGGTGGGAGGATGTGGCACTGCCCCACGGCGAGAGCAGACAGCCTCAGCCTGTGCCTGCAGAGCCTGCGCCTGCAGAGCCTGCCTGGGAAAGAGCGGCTGGAAACTGCTCATGGAAAAGGAGCTGGGGGTGCTGATGGATGGAGCTGAACATGAGCAGCTTGTGCCCAGGCAGCCAAGAAGCCACCAGCATCCTGGCCTGGATCAGCACCAGGGCCACGGAAGTGTTCACACCCTGTGTGGACGAGGCCCTCAATGCCATGGGTCAGTGGTGGCCTTGGCAGTGCTGGGGAACGGTTGGACTGGATGAGCTTAAAGGGCTTTTCCAACCTGGCTGATTCTACAGTTCTATAACCTATTACAAAAGCAATGTCATCAAAACCACTCCATTAATGTACTAGTATGGAGGGCTTCTGGAAGGAGTTTGAGGCTCACCTGAGCTAACTGATGTTTGCTTAGGAAGGTCAGACCTCTTCCTGTTGTAACCCCGAGAACTCAGGATGAGTTGAACATTTGCTTGTCTGTTGTTCCTGTGGACCACACTTCTGGAGCAGTATTTGCACTGATGCATCTCCAAACACTCCTCCCTGCAGCGAGATGCGGAGTTTCTCAAGTCCCTGTTTGTGCTGGTGTACCACGACTCCGTGTTCCCGCTGCTCCACTCCACTCTCCTGCCCCCTTACAAGTGGGCTGAGGAAGAGTCCGAGGCCTTGCGCTGGAAGGTGATCGCTGACTTCCTGAGGAAGAGCCGAGAGAACGATGGGGCCCTCCAGTACCTGCTGGCAGCAGAGAACACTCACACAGCCTTTGACATCTCCGAGCTGGCCTATGACTTCCTGGGGGAAGCAAGGGACGACGACAGCAATGTGTGAATGGGTAAGAGAAGAGCAGCTCAGGGGATGGGAGGATGGAATAACAACATGAATAAATTCTTACCAAAGTCTGTGCTATCTGAATTGTGATGAATATTTCTACATATTTAACACTTGGAGAGATACTGAAATTATTTTATCAGTTCAACTGATGGAAATCACATTATAAATCCCTGCACTTGCAGTGTCAGACAGGGCTGTGGGTGGGTGGTACTCCATGTACCCGTTGTGGCCACATCCAGCATCATATCTTGCTGGGCAAATGCTGAGGCGCGGCACAGGGTGCCCAGAGAAGCTGTGGCTGCCCCATCCCTGGCAGTGTTCAAGGCCAGGTTGGACACAGGGGCTTGGAGCAAGCTGCTCCAGTGGAAGGTGTCCCTGCCTGTGGCAGGGGTTGGGGCTGGAGGAGCTTTAAGGTCCCTTCCAACCCAAACCAGGCTGGGATTCTGGGATTCTATGAACTGCTGAGGCAGCACTTTTCTCCTCTCAGGCAGCTTCCAATTCATTTCCAGTGGTGTTTAACCAGGGTGAACAAAAGCTTCCCTATCACGGTACCCCAGCAGACTGTGACCGGGTAAGGGAAACAGCAGTGATCTTGGAGAATGCTGCTGAGCAAGGTCAGCCAGGTGAGGGGGAAAAAAGGCCATCCCTTGCCCAGTGAGCAGCCAGGAGGTTGCTCCTTATTTAGACGGTTTTAGTGTTTTCCCTTCCCATTCAGGAACAGGCTGGGTTATTCATAGGAATGTGCCTGACCCACCTAACACAAATAGCTCTCTGTTGAGAGCTCAGGGTGTGATGTTTCCCCTGTGTGTGAATGCCATATGCTCACTTTGGAGGGCAGGATGATCTTAAGGTCCTTTCCATCCCTAACTATTCTATGATTCCATGATTCTATGATAAGGACCTGTGGGGTGTTCCTAAGGCAGATCAGGATGGTAAAGGCTCCTTTTCACATGGATTCAAGTCTGAGCCAGGCACCAGTTTTGTCTGGGGTGTGAAATACTTTAAGGTATTTCCCAGACCACAGCGCACTGAAGCCAGCTCCCACTGACAGCGTTTGTGAACTGGAGCCTCCAGCAATGCCACAAAGCACTTCCCCAAGCCCAGGAGGGGATTGCACCATCAGGAATGTCACAGAGTCAATCTTTGCTCTGTGTTGCACAAGAGCTTGGTGCAGAAGCTGATTCCTAGGGCGCCACTTGGCTTGCCTAGCAGAGAGATACGGTATCTTATTGGGATATCGTCCTCCTGCTGTAGCGTTACTGGAGTCCTTCCGTCCTCCCCAAGCCCTGAGGCAGAGATGCCACCTTCAGCCTTTCATCCCACCACATACTGGGGAGATGGGGGCTGAGGCAGAGTCCTCTGGAAGAAACAGCACATGCTTGTTGAATCCAAAGGGTATGTGCCAGGAGGCAGGAATCAAAACTGTGCCGGCAGCTGTCCTCCAGACCTCTGGGCACGCAGGAGTCCATGGCAGATGCTTCCATCTTTTACCAATGTGCTGACTTGTCTGTAAGAAGTATTCCATACAACATGGAATGTTGGAAAAGACCTTAAAGCTCACCCAATTCCAGCCCTGGTCTACAGACACCTTCCATAGAGCAGGGTGCTCCAATCCTGTGTCCAACCTGGCCTTGAACACTGCCAGGGATGGGGCAGCCACAGCATCTCTGGGCACCCTCACAGGGAAGAGCTGCTTCTTCATATCCAGCCTAAATCCTCCCTATTTAAGTTGGGCTTAAACCTGGTGCTGGTTTCAAAGGCGGTGGGTGTGGGGATGCCTGATGTGAACACAGAAAGGGGATGAGGCATCACCCGTGGAAGCGAAAACATTCCCGGCCTGAACGCGTGCCAGGGCCGGAGCCGGGCTGCAGGAAACGTCCCAGCCCAGCCTGGGCAGGATTTGGTGCTTCCTTCCCCGCTCACTGATGACCTTGCCCCGCCGGGGCCGGGTGTCGCTCTCTGCCCGGCGGCGCGGTGCGGGAGCAGCCGGAGGGCCCGGGGCCGCGGCGCGGTGCCAGCGCGGGCTGGCCGAGCGCTGACGTCCCGCGGGTGTGCCGGTTAAAACCCGGCCCGGGAGCGGCGCGGCCACATGTGAGCACAGCCCCGGCGCCCGCGGAGCAGCCATGGCCTCGGCCGGTCCCCCGGCGGCCACCACGCAGCCGGCCCTGCCCTCCGGCGCCGCCGTCCTCAGAACCATCCCCTACGCGTTCATCCTGCCCGAGATCGTGAGTATGCGGGGATCTGCTGCAGGACAGCGCCACGAGAACGGCTTCAGTGGATGGGGGGGCTGAAAAGCTGGGAGCAACCCCTGAAACAGCCCCGAGGACAGCGTTAATTATAGAAGGGTCTGGGTTGGAAGGGAGGTTAAAGCTGATTCAATTCCATGCCCCTGCCACAGGGACACCTTCCACTGGAGCAGTTGCTCCAAGCCCCTGTGTCCAACCTGGCCTTGAACACTGCCAGGGATGGGGCAGCCACAGCTTCTCTGGGCACCCTGTGCCAGCGCCTCAGCACCCTCCCAGGGAACAGCTTCTGCCTAAGAGCTCATCTCAGCCTCCCCTCTGGCAGGTTAAAGCCATTCCCCTTGGCCTGTCCCTACAGGCCCTTGCATATAGAGATTTTCCTTGAAGGCAATTGGGTGTCCTGTAAGCAGGCAGCATTCCATAATTAATTCCATTACTTATGGGTCCAGAGGGCAGGCGGTGGGACTGGCTGATAACTGCTGCTGTACTTTGACACATCACCCACGCTCTGCAGGCACCATGGCCAGGACTGGGCTTTGCCAGGAGCTGCCGGTGGGCTCTGCTCCCGCTGCCCAGCCCAGGGAGTCTCATGCGGGGCAGCTGGAATGCCACAGAACAGCCTCAGCTCCTCCAGATAACCCCGTGCTCTGTGTGCACTGTAAATACCTGAGGTGGATCCAGCGCGAGCGACTCACTCTGGGCTGTGTGGAGGCCGGAGGTGACCTCCTCCTGCTGTGATTTCAGCCCAGGGCATTTATGAGCAGGCAGGGCCGAGCTGACGCCTCTGTTGGCTTTCCCCAGATAGAAACCCACGTTCTGGCCTCTCTGCCAAAGCCCTTAGAGGGAGATGGCTCCTTGAACTCAGCACCAAACCTTCCCCTTTTGCAAGGGATGTTCTGAAGTATTGCCCAAGAGCGTTCATGGAAACTCGTGCCTGTTTGTGGTGCTGCCGTCCTGCTGGGATGCTCCAGGCTGGTCCATGCTGCCTCAAGTGCTTCCAGCCGCTGCTGAGGCTGGCACAGGAGGGTGCAAGGAGGGAGTCAGGGAGGAGAAGGGGCCTTCCCCATCCCGTGCTCATCGGAGGTGCCTGTGCTTGTCCCTGGCAGTTCTGTGGGACCTGGGTGTGGATCCTCGTCGCTGCAACCACCGTCTCCTTCCCACTGCTGCAGGGATGGGTGATGTACGTGTCCCTCACCTCCTGCCTCATCTCCCTGATGCTGTTCTTGAGCTACCTCTTTGGCTTACACAGAAACAGCGAGAACTGGAAAGTGCTGGTAAGGAGGGGCTGGGATAGAGCCTGTCCTCAGGGTGGATGGGAGAAGGATGGTCCCAGGCTTTCATCCTTGCTGCTCCCTTGCTTTGTAGGACAGTCTGTACCACGGTGCCACAGCCATTCTGTACATGAGCGCTGCTGTCCTGCAAGCCAACGCGACCATCCGCTCTGATTCCGACCTCCACTCGCCCCTTTACTACCATCTCAACAGTGCTGCATCGGTGAGTGGGGCAGAGCACACCCTGGGGCAGGCAGGACTCCCTTGGGGGAGATGCAAAAGCAAGTACTGAAGCTACAACAGAGCCACCCCAAGCCCATCACGCTTGTCAGAGCTTCAGCTCCTCCTCTCTGCTGTGTCATGCAGCCAGTGTGGGCTTCTCGGGGTCCAGCAGCCCATAGAAACGTGGGAAACATGGGGCTTTGCTGCTTCTTTGAGGCTGGAGAGAGCTCTAGGCTGGAGGCTTCCCTGGGTTGAGAGCACCAAGAGGGGATGGGGTTAGACTCTCCAAGCTGATGCTCTTCTTCCTCTCATGCAGTTATTTGCCTTCATCACGACCTTCCTGTACATCCTCCACGCCTTCTGCATCTACTACCAATGAGCCTGGCAGCACCAGCTTCACCTCTGCAGGATGAGGGCTCCTTCCCAGCATGAGGGACGCAGCCGTTGTCCACCAAGGTGTCCCTGCCACCCCCTGTGGGGCGGCCGTTACCTTCTCACTTCATGGAAGGAGGGATTGTGTACAGCAGTGCCACGTTGGTGTGCTCATGGGGACATTCCGTGCCTTGCCCATGGGCTGTGCCAGGCAGCAGGCTCCGAGCCAGCCTCCCGCTTCGACCTTCTGCCAAATAGAGACGACCAAGGAAAGGAAAAAGAAAATCACTGTTCCTTCAGCAAACAATGCCTTTTCTTGTATTATTTTCCTGTCTCTGGTGCAGTCACATCACCCCCCAAACTGTAAATCCATAACATATTGTGTTCCTTGACTTCATTTGGCATATGCAGTACTTGGAATAAAGCGTCTGCTACCAGTGTCTGACCAAGCAGATTTAGACCAATGCAAGCTGTGTTCATTGAACAGGCCAATATTACTCCATAAACCAAACAGATTTTGACCTCTCTATGAGCTGTGTTCACTGAACAAGCCCATTTTACTCCGTAAGAGTTAAAATCTTCCTTTCAAAACCCAGAAAGTGTTCACAGACTTAGAAGGCTACAACAGACCTGGTAAACAAGTGAACCCTCGAACTTCTAACAGACTTCTAGATACAAATCTACAGCGTGGGAAGAGTTATTACTACTTTATTTGCAGTGGCTCTTCTCTAGTGCCTGCTAATTGCCATTACGAACTCTGCAGCCAGAGTTCTGTCCCCAGCAGTGCCATCACCTCGTCCCAGTGGCACAAGTGTCCCTCCGCTCCGCATCTTCAGTGGAAGGAGCAGCTCCCTCCTCTCTCTGCCCCAGGTAATCCTCTGCTTCTGGGATGCCGTTGACTCGCAGCACATCCAAGTAGAGCAGGTAGTCCTGGAGGCAAGCTGGCAGTGGCAATTCCCGGATAAAGCGGTCCGATCGCAGGCGCTCGCTCCTTAGGATGGCCCGGATCTCGAGACGGCAGAGGTGGGACAGGGGAGGAATGGAGGCTGGAAAATCAGAACCAGGGCAGACACTGAGCAGGATGCTGTGGGATCGCGTTGTCTGCCTGTGGTTACCTGCTGGAGCTGGATTTCATCTGAATCCCCACTCCCTGGCAGATAACAGCACAGAGTTCTGGCTACTGAAGGGCTGCTGATGCTAGATCAGCATTTTCAGAGTGTTGCTATATGAATTTAAACATCTAGAAACAAAGCATCAAGGACTCATTTTATCCTTAACGTTTCATCTAACCAGCCTAGAAGAGCTCCCTGCCTGGGGGGAGAGGCTTGTGCCACCTCACAAGAAATGGAAAATGAAGCCTAGGAGCAAATCCAGCAACAAAATAACACAAGGGAAAAGAGTTTTAGGATAACTTATTAAATGACAGCATGAGTCAGTTTGTGTATGATGACAAATGTACTAAGATGTTGCTAAGTAACTTGAATTAGGACAACCACCGTGCCAAGAAGATAAACAAACATGTCTGTAAATGTGCATTGCTCAAACACAAACTTTCCTATTATCGTAGAACCATACAATCACAGACTATTTTGGGTTGGAAGGGACCTTAAAGCTCCTCCGGTTCCATCCCCCTGCCATGGGCAGGGACACCTTCCACTGGAGCAGCTTGCTGCAAGGGTTTGGAAGCATCACAGTTCTGTGCTGGACAAGTTGACCTATTTACTAGCACAGGGTGCCCCATCCCTGGCAGTGTTCAAGGCCCGACTGGACACAGGGGCTTGGAGCAAGCTGCTCTAGTGGAAGGTGTCCCTGCCCGTGGCAGGGGGTTGAAGCTGGATGAATATTTAGGTTTCTTCCAACCCAAACCAGCCTGGGATTCCATGATATTGTCCAGGAAATGTAGCTAAGTAATACTCATCATTTCCCTTAAATCTTCTAAGAGGCTGAACAACCCACGTCAGGAAAGCACAGTATGATTCAGTCACTACCCATATTTTATCGCGCATGAAGTGGACATGATACCTTAACATGACAATACTTCTCACCTGAAACATGCTAACTACGAATTGAACACATATCGAGGACAATATGTTTGCTTGTTTAGGGGACCTGCTATTTCTGCTCCCCAGTCTCCAGACAAGCCATGTCCATGGACCATAGAACCTCCTTTGCCATGGCGCATTAGCACACAGAGCCAACTCCCACTCGCAGCCTGGAAGCTGGGACACACAGACCGGTTTCCCCTCACTGTAACTTACCGAAGTGGCTCTTTGGAGTCCAAGTGAACGTCTCCTTGTATTCTGAGAGGCCTTGCTCAACAGCTGGAGGAAGTCTCTTCCAGTTGGTGAACTCCAAGGTGAAATTAAGGGCATTATCTCCCACGGATAAAATCCTGCGTAACAAAGACCCCCATTTTGCACGACTGCATAAATATAACAATGGAAACAACACATAGAAAGCTTTTCATTTCCTAACAAATCCTTATCGACCTCCGCCCTAAGCCCAGAAAGAGCAAACCATTAAAGAGAAGTCTAAGTAACAGCATAAGCATTTACTAATGTAATTTTATCTTTATTTTCAGAAGTAAGATAGACTGTAAGAGAAAAAGAGGTACTATGAGATTTAAATGCCTCACTAACAGGCAGCATTCTGCTCTGCGCTGATTCCTCATTCTCTTTCCACCTACATGTCAACACCAGAGCATTCTAAGCATTACCATCACACCGGGGGGAAAAATGTGCCTATACTGAGATATTGTTTCTTAAAACAAAACCCCCCAAAATGTGCAGGTATATCCTACCAGAGACTGCATTTCTGTGCGTTCAGAAATCAGCATGGTTTACATTTCAAACCGTTAGCATGTGTGAAGAACTTTTAATAACAGCTTAATTGGCAAAGCACATAAGGAGGTTTCAGGAAGAGGAGGTGAAACAACTGGTTTACATCATCCGTGATGAAGAGCCACAGCTCCTTGGCTGGATGTATACAGTCCGATTCATGAGAATGGAAATCCAAATGCTCTAAACACACCAAAATACCAGGTGAACTCCTTTAATACATTTGGTTTTTTTTTTTTTTACAGCAGATTCATGTCAAATTATGTTGTATTTCATTGTTCATATTTCACTGGATTTTCACATATTCACTGGAGCACTGCAGGAGAAGTGTGACTGCCTGGCTTGCTTTAAGAGAATAATGATTTCACCACTCTGCTGGTGATCAAAGCTGTCAGTCCTCTACACTGAGCAGTTAATGACTGATTCTATTATTATGATTGATAATATTTATATTGAGCAGTTTATGATTCTTCCCTGTGAGGGTGCTGAGGCGCTGGCACAGGGTGCCCAGAGAAGCTGTGGCTGCCCCATCCCTGGCAGTGTTCAAGGCCAGGTTGGACACAGGAGCTTGGAGCAAGCTGCTCCAGTGGAAGGTGTCCCTGCCCGTGGCAGGGGTTGGAGCTGGAGGAGCTTTAAGGTCCCTTCCAAACCAAACCAGTCTGGGATTCTACAGCTGTTTTGCACAATGTGACAAAGACAGTTAATGAACCATACCCATAAACGTCATTTCCTTTCTACTGTCCTCCATGACAGAACAGTTCATATTAAACTTACACCACCAGCAGTTTCATAGATTATGATGCAGTGTCATTTTAAGAAGTGGATAATTAAAGGAAGCAATTGTTCTAAAAGTGTTTGTGGATTAAGTACCAAAGTATCAGAACACATCATATATGATATAATGGGCAGTGATTCCTGCTCAGTCACTGAACTGCAACCTTGCAGTGGCTGGACTTTCACACCCACTTGTATGAATTAATCTGATGTACAGAAGAACAGACATGCCCTGCTGTAGATCTGCTCCTCTAATCACTGGTCAGAAAGCCACGGATGCTAATGATTAACAGAATCTCATTAAGTCATAAATGAAGTGATTCAAAATTAACACAAAATCTTAGCCATAGCTGAAATACAAATCAATAGTTCCTTTAAATTAAGTATTTCCTTTAAATTAAACTTCTACTCCTCCCATCCAGTTAAGTAATGCATATAATGAGTTTATACACCTCACATCATGTCAATAGCTGAGATATATGGTAGTAAAGTCTCAGCATTATCTTCAGGGACAAGAAAAAGACAGAAAATACAAATACTTTGTCATTTTAAGTGTGAGTTTCATTCTGTAGTGTCTGATTAAGCATAAAACATCACCAAGAAGCTATTTTTATGTGGAAAAACTTACACCCCAATGACAAACACTCAGACTAGCATTTGTGCAACATGACTGTTCAACACAATCTCTAACTGCATCCTTTTCCTCTCAGCCTCAGCCCAGCTTCGCTGTACATTTGTTTCCCACCCCTCCTGACCTCCTCCTTGGTATCTGAAAGTCTTCTTAGCATCACCATATTATACACCCAAATTTGGGGGCGGAGAAGAGATGTTTGATATAAAACTTTGGAATCATGCCTTCCCCCATGGTAGTGATGAATCAATCTCCATTCTGGCTTTCTGCCTACAAGAAAGGTGTTTTACTGAATCCAGCCATTACCCATGAATGATTTATTCCAGACTTTCCAGAGCCCTCCCCACTCCTGATCATGGCAACTGATTATCAAGTGCTATCCTATGAAACACACATTGGCAACAGCTTTGTGGATTAACATACAATAGTTAAGTCAACAAGATAATGTTATCTGCTTACCAGAGTCTGTGCATTAAATTCACTGGGTCAAAACCAGCTAGGAGCAGATAAGGCAGCCACTGCTTGTATGCCTCTTGGGCTTGAATTGTGTAGCTCAGGAAGTCCCAGAGCTGGTCCCCAGACGGTAGCAAGCAGCCCAGCTTCAAGAAGCGTTGGAACAAAGCAAACTTCTCATGGTACAGGCAATAGCCCAGATTAATGCCCAGTAAGGTGATCCCGTACTTCAGGAAAGTATCAATGAAATAGAAATACCTACAACCAGCACACAGGAACAGGACAGACTGTTACTATTTTGCCCCAAGGAAGCATCCACCATTTCACTACTTCAGAGAAAGCAAATCTCTTCTACCAAAAACCCCCCAAGCCAAAGAAAAGGGAATGGCTTTAAGCTGCCAGAGGGGAGGCTGAGATGAGCTCTTAGGCAGAAGCTGTTCCCTGTGAGGGTGCTGAGGCGCTGGCACAGGGTGCCCAGAGAAGCTGTGGCTGCCCCATCCCTGGCAGTGTTCAAGGCCAGGTTGGACACAGGGGCTTGGAGCAACTGCTCCAGTGGAAGATGCCCCTGTGGCAGGGGCATGGAATTGAATCAGCCTTAACCTCCCTTCCAACCCAAACCAGGCTGGGATTCCATAATAGAAATAGAATACTATAATATAATAGAAATAGAACCTCCCCCAAAGCTCCCAGTTATGGGTATCTACAACCAGGGGTACCAGCACCCTGCTGCTCTGCTGTGAATTGTCCATTAGGTTCCACCTTAGAAACATGCCACAGGTAATAGATGGACAAGTATGTGAAAATAGCAGATAACTTGGTCCCCAGGTTCTGGGGTGCAGTAATGTTTCAAGTTAAGGGTTTCATTTATATCCATCTGGATTTGCAGTAAGCTCTGCAACTACTTTATCCTTCTCAATTATAATATGGTAATACAATTATGAAGTACATTGAGTTATGACACTGTAGACTGATGGATGGCATGTATCTGGTGAAGTTTAAAACTCTTCCTAAGCCAATACCAGAATGTGTGGTCCTATTAATTAAATGTCAGCATTTTGGCTACAAATGTTTGCAAGGTGACAAGCTTCTGGCATCAAAGGACTGTTAAAATATTGCATATTTGGATTTTTCTTCCTTAACCAAAGGGAACTGGAGCAGGTCCCAGGTGGAAGACAAAGAGGCAAGAATGAGAAAATGAAACTGTGATGACCAAATGTAAGCCAGCCCCAAAGAGTCTTGATTAAAACGTAAACCACAATGACAATACAGCTCTTCCCAAAGCTCAGAAGTACCAACAGGTGACTGAGATTTCATTCTCTACCTTGATTTATAATAGAATCATAGAATAGTCAGGGTTGGAAAGGACCTTAAGATCATCCAGTTCCAACCCCCTGCCATGGGCAGGGACACCTCACACTAAACCATGCCACCCAAGGCTCTGTCCAGCCTGGCCTTCAACACCGCCAGCGATGGAGCATTCACAACTTCCCTGGGCAACCCATTCCAGTGCCTCACCACCCTTATAGTAAAGGATTTCTTCCGTATATCCAATCTAAACTTCCCCTGTTTAAGTTTGAATCCATTACCCCTTGTCCTATCACTACAGTCCCTCACGAAGTGTCCCTCCCCAGCATCCCTATAGGCCCCCTTCAGATACTGGAAGGCTGCTATGAGGTCTCCACACAGCCTTCTCTATCACGGAATCACAGAATCAACCAGGTTGGGGAAGCCCTTTAAGCTCATCCAGTCCAACCATTCCCAGCACTGCCAAGGCCACCACTAACCCATGGCACTGAGGCCTCGTCTCCACAGTGTGTGAACACTTGCAGGGACGGTGACTCCAGCCCTGCCCTGGGCAGCCTGTTCCAATGCCTGAGCACCCTGTGGGGAAGGAATTGTTCCTCAGCTCCATCTAAAGCTGCCCTGGTGCAGCTTGAGGCCGTTTCCTCTTGTCCCATCCCTTGCTCCTTGGGAGCAGAGCCCAGCCCCCTCCTGGCTCCATCCTCCTCTCAGGCAGTTGTAGGCAGCCATCAGGTCCCCCTGAGCCTTCTCTTCTCCATCTGAACCGCCCAGGTCCCTCAGCTGTTCCCCATCACACTGTGCTCCAGGCCCTGCACCATTGCCAGCTTTTGAACTGCGCCAGCATTCAAGGCTTGGAATGTTAGTTCAGATACTGAGTCAGGTTGCGAGGGGCACAGGGTGAGCTTGGGGACAGCAACAACTAGATCTGTTACAGTAATAGCTCACTGCTCTGTGAACTGATTTCCCACAGAGAAAGGAAGAAGAAACTTCTGTAGTAAAGGAAAAACTACCCACAATAAGGGCACGCAGAGCACCTCACCCGCACAGCACATACACACACTGAGGAGTAAGGCTTGTATACCTTGTTGGTCCTCCAAAATTACAGCCTTCGCATCATGAAGTAAGCATTGCTTTTTTTGCTGTTCAACACCAGGGCTGTGCCTCACCAGGGATAAAAAGAAATGGGTCATGATCTAAAAGAACACGTCATTGAGTTCCCAGTCCTTACGGCTCTCTTGGTGAGCCGATTAATTCAGCTTGTTTCATGCACGAGATGGGCATACAGAAAAGGAAAACACTACTTCCCAAGCGCTCATCCTTACTGAAAAGGATCTGCCTACTGAAGAGTCCTTTGGATCCAATTGCAGCACCAAGTCATGTTTCCAGAAGACAGAGGTGTTGATAAGGCCTTCTGAAAGCAGGAAAACTGCAATTATGTTCTACCAGACTGCTCTTCCCAGAGCTGAGCTTCCCCTCGGCGATTCCAGCAAGGTCCCTCAGCTCATGCACTGAATCCAAACCCCACTCCCCATTCAGATACTCAAAGTTTAACGCTGTCAGCTTAAGGTTTGAGGAAGGAGGGCAGGAAAATGGCACATGGGAAATAGAAGTTAAATAAAGACCAGTATAATTACAAGTAGTTTCAAAGTACAAGAGGTGTACTTACTTCTTTTGGAAGACCATACACATGGGTGACCTGCAGTCGAAGCTAAGGCACTCCTGAGCATCTGGACTGTAGCCTTCTCTGAGTAACGTCTCCAAACACTCCTTATTACCACCATACACTGCTGAATACACAGGGCTCACTTTGCCTTTGCCTTTGTCACAGATTCGATCAGTAACTGGGATTAGTAACTCCAGTATCCTGAAAAGATTGAAAAGCACTATTCATTGTGTGACCTTCAGCAACGATTCATTTAAAATGCATGGTTGGTTTTCATATGGTCACTACAACTCAAGAAGAAAATCCTACCTGTTTGTTACACACTGAGTTTCCATTAAAGAACAACCCTTAGCATTTCACACACAGACCCACAACAAACTGTGCTTTGGCATGGATTTAGGCTGGCAGTAAGTATTTTAAAGCAGGGACAGATTATCTCCCATCATCCAACAACTCTTTACAGCAATAGAGCCCCACCACACACTAAATCTAGACTTCTATGAAGCCTGGAAGCAAACTGGAAATGGGAGTTGCAAATAAAATGGATATTTACTTCTGTTCAACAACACCGGGATACTGAAATAGCGAAACAGTTCTGTTTCATAGCTCACATCTCTGGTCTGCATCCTTCCCAGCTAACAAGAATTAGTGACAAACGCCAACTCCTCTGCTGCTGGAATTCAGTGATGCTGCTCAGAGGCTGCCAGTTACATCTTGCTGCAAAAGCTACAAAGGCAGCATTTGATTTAAAGACACTGCTAACAGTGGCGACTTTGCTAACCCAGCTTCTGTTTCTGAGCAAATGGACAAACGCAGCTTCCTCAGTGTCAACTAGAGCTTGCCCTCCTCCTCAGTTTGAGGAGAGGCATCCATTTGATGCACAAACTTTAATGACAGCTCAACTGATGAGTTCCTCTTGCCAAGGGTTAAGATCAAGCATCTACTAATAACTTTGCAGTTACTATCACCATTAAACAGGAGAGTTCAGGTTGGACGTAAGGAAGAAGTTCTTCCCTGTGAGGGTGCTGAGGCGCTGGCACAGGGTGCCCAGAGAAGCTGTGGCTGCCCCATCCCTGGCAGTGTTCAAGGCCAGGTTGGACACAGGGGCTTGGAGCAAGCTGCTCTAGTGGAAGGTGTCCCTGCCTGTGGCAGGGGCTGGAGCTGAAGGAGCTTTAACCTCCCTTCCAACACAAACCAGGCTGGGGCTCTGTGAAGTGCTGTCACATGTGCAAATCACAGGGTTCCCAAGAGATGCTTCTGCCAACTCTGGGAATCTTCTCGCACTCCTGCCTTTCTGCTGTGGAAGTATCACTGGCACTGGGCAAAGCTACAAATGCATCTCTGGAAGGATTAAAGGAAATGGTTTGTGCCTTCGCTCTTCTGGCTGGTTCAGCTCATTATTTGCATATGATTACTTCTACTAGTTAATAGTTAGGAACAGAATTCTAATTAGCAGCTGTTCAAGGCAGGTATAAGTCATATACTATTGTAATTTATATTTCTAACTGAATTTTAATGTAATTAAAACGTAATTTAGAATGGCTACTGAGTGAATTGATATTGGTTCAGCACTGTGGAAACCACTTTCAGCTCATCAGGAGATGGATGAGACCTAGCTCAGACACTGAATTTCATACAGTTGGTCACTTTACTGGGGCTACAAACAGACATTTAATATTCAAATGTAATTAGGAATTACAAACTACAAATCAACTAGAACTCATTTTTCTTCCTTTTAAAGCTGAACTTCACCTTCGTCTATTAGGTTTTTATTACCAGACTCTTCTGTCTGAATGTCCCTTTCACCACCTACTTGTCATGGCCCATTTCAGCAGCTGCATGAATAGGTAACTGCCAGTTATCCTCGTTGCAGTAGAGGTTTGGATCTGCCCCATTGGCTAACAGCAGCCTCACACACTCGAGGTGGCCCTCCTGGGCAGCAATCAACAGCGGAGTGGCTCTGTCCTTGGCTTGACAGTTTACATCTGCACCTGAGGAAAAAAGGCAGTACTTTAACTCACCTCTGCACGACACAGAATAAACAACGAGTTGGTTTTCACAGAGCAACTTCACAACACCAGAGGTTTTCTGCAGCATTAAGGAAACACAGAATCATGGAATGGTTTGGGTTGAAGGGACCTTAAAGCTCCTCCAGCTCCAACCCCTGCCACGGGCAGGGACACCTTCCACTGGAGCAGCTTGCTCCAAGCCCCTGTGTCCAACCTGGCCTTGAGCACTGCCAGGGATGGGGCAGCCACAGCTTCTCTGCGCACCCTGTGCCAGCGCCTCAGCACCCTCACAGGGAAGAGCTTCTTCCTTGTACCTAACCTACACCTAAGGAAGAAATTCCTGAACTAGCTTGTCACAAACTGTTTAAAAGTCAGTGCTTTAACATGAACTCTGTCAAAGATCAGCACAACACGAGGTGAACACAGTGGAGGCAGGGCAATCTTTCGATTGCTGTTATTGGTTAAGATTCTCTCTCTGTTTGGCAGATCAGCCTGTCTACATGGTCAGGTCATGGCTCCCTCAGGCTTAATAGTTATGGCAATTCATTTTGGTTGTAAGGAGACATGCACTTGGACATAGATAAAACTCAGTGATTATGTGAAACTGTTGCTGTCACTCTATGACCAGAGAGAGGTATCTTCTTTTTGTCTCTTCTCCCAAGGAACAAGGGATGGGACAAGAGGAAACGGCCTCAAGCTGCACCAGGGCAGCTTTAGATGGAGCTGAGGAACAATTCCTTCCCCACAGGGTGCTCAGCATTGGAACAGGCTGCCCAGGGCAGGGCTGCAGTCACCGTCCCTGCAAGTGTTCACACACTCTGCAGACAAGGCCTCGGTGCCATGGGTCAGTGGTGGCCTTGGCAGTGCTGGGCAATGGTTGGACTGGATGAGCTTAAAGGGCTTTTCCAACCTGGCTGAGCCTGTGATTCTATATTCTACTACAAGAGCAATGTCATCAAAACCAGTCTTCATGTAGTGCTATGGAGAGCTTCCAGAAGACCTTTGATGACCCTTGATCTTTTCATTTGTTATTTCATTCCTTATTTCCTACCATCACTTGTCGACAACTATATTAAATTTAAGCAATGAAGATGGTTTTGCACATCCATCAACAACTAAAAGTACATTTAAAAATACCAAAATGTGAAGTTCTGAAGTGCAGGAGCAGAACTAAAGTGGTGACAGGTTGACATCAGTTTAAGAACAGTGAAGCTAAATGGATGATCACCATTACCATGGGATATGAGCAGTTGTAAACTCTCCAGTTTTCCGTACTGAGCAGCAACAAAGAGCGGAGTAATTCCAAAGTCATCCTTACATTCCTTGCCTGCCCCTTTCTCCAGGAGCATTCGCATGATCTCAGTGCATTCCTGAAATAGGTATTTGTATTCTTAAACAACAAAGCAGCAGGAAACTGACATAATCTCCTTTTCTCCACACATTCTAAGCAGAAATAAGAAGATATATACTTCAATTCTAAAGATATACTGAAAATTTAATAGCAAATAATCAGACAAGTTCCATTTGATTTTTCCACACTTGCTCATTTAAAGGATACATGCAAATGGAAATTAAATTATTAGAATCATTCATCAATAAGTTTAAGAGCCATTCACATATCCAGAAACAGGTCTTGCATCTCACTCATCTCACTGATGACGAGAAACTAGACAGAACTCTGCGTCAAAATATCCTGTAAGAGATTCACTTCCCAAATGCAACAGATAAGCTTGGGAGTACATGCAATATTTCTAATGAATTAACACTGATTAAATAATGCTTCTAAATAATTATTGCTTCCCAACATCAGCATCTCCTGCAGTTTCAGCCCCACTGCAGTGCACTGCAAGCCCTTCAGCCTTTAGATCACATTATGACTATAGGGTAGGGTAGGAAAACCAACTCTATATAGAGGCCAACAAATACAGAAGTTATCACTCAGAATACACCAGTTACATGGAAATTATATGATACACTTACAGGTTACCTGTAAAGCAGCTTGGTGCAAAGAATTCCACCCAGACAAGGAATGAGGTCCTTGAACATTCGCCCCATGCTGGAGCAGGAAGGTTACAGCATCTGTATTGCCATTTTCAACAGCTGGGAATGGAACAGGAAAAAAAGAGAACAAGAAATTCGGATTAAGTGGATTTCAGGAGCTCCCTAAAAACCTCAAATGGTCTCACTGCTCACTTCCTTGCACAATAATCACAATCCTTTTAAACTCACCCTAAACTGAATTCGTTTAAACTCACCCCTTGGGTGGCGTGGTTTAGTGGGAGGTGTCCCTGCCCACGGAAGGGGGGTTGGAACTGGATGAGCTGAAGGTCCTTTCCAACCCTGACTGTTCTATGATTCTATGATTCCTTGCCTTTTATATTTACAGCCCCAACGCAGGCTGGAGAATGGAAACTTAACTGCAGAGTTTTTACTTAGACCTGTGAAAACCCCACCTACCCTGTGCTAACACAGGTAACAGCAAGCTTCTCTCCTCCCTCTTTCCTGCGGTACACACTGCTCCCCAGAGCCGTGCCTCTGGCCTGTAGTACCCGACATCCAACACAGAGCTGTGCCATCGCTCCACCACAGAGCCTGCATTAACCTGACCAGAAACTTGGTCCTTTTTAACTCTCTCATGGACACACAGTCCCAGGACCATTCCTTGCCCTGTCTAATCGACATACATAGTGTTAATTATCATTATCCAGTGTGCTTTTAATGATGATTCCCCCACAGGCGCTACCTGTTGCCAACTGTTCTAAGCTATTAATTACGTCAAATCACAGCAAAAAATACTATAATAATGGACTTTAACTGCTATAATCGCTAAACTAGGAATTGCAGAAAGAGGTGTTTCACAGAAGCAGGGAGGAGTTAAAATAAGACTTGAAACACCCCCATACAGATGTAATCCTATTTTTCCGTGCTAGAAAGAAAGAGAAGGTGGTGCCGACAGCCAATTTGGTTTCATAGTTTTGTTTGAACACACAGCCTGAAGCAGAATTATCCATAAATGAAAAGTAATTCCTAGTCCTGCTCCATCTCTGAGTCGAAAGCCTTTTAGTTAGGCTACTAAAACATAAAGCCTGGCAGGCAGTGAGTGAACTCTGGTGAGTTTAAACTCGGTGAGAATAAGCTTTCCCCCACCCATTGGGTGTTCTGAGATTCCAAGAGAGCCCATGTCACCTAGGAACAGGGGGGTGGTTCTTTCCGTGGTAACGTCACTGGGGTCAGCCCCAGCCTCCAGGAGAACACGGATGCTCTCCACAGAGCCACAGCGTGCTGCAAGGTGCAGTGCAGACATCCCTTCAAACGTCTTGGAGTTCACATAGTCATCAGATGGAGCTACAGGAGAGTAATGAAAGAGAAAACTGAGAGTGTATTTAGCAGTGGATTATAAACCACAGTTATTTTCTTCACATGACCTAGTTATTTGAGATCTGTGGCCTACAGTGTATGCACAAAAGTGTGGTTATCACCTCTTCCAAGCAGCAGTGTCAGTTATTGCTGGCCCTACACAGATAACAGCTTTGGACAGAGAAGGCAGAGTGAAATCCAGTGTCACTCACAGGCTACAACGTGCCCGTTTCTCTTTACTATATATGTGTTTTCCTGGATACTGACTCTATAAATTCACAAAACAACTAAGAATGTGGCAGAAGAAATCCATTTATTTTAATGGCAGTGTAATTTAGCAGCAAACCCCACTATTTCACGTCAAGTTTTCCTCACCTGCACGAACAAGCAGCCTCAGGCATTCACTCGAACCACGAGCTGCTGCTTCGTGGATGGGCACCCAGCCCCTGTTATCGGGAACGTCAATGCTGTATCCCTGCTTGATGAGTTTCCTCAGCACTTTAACGTTCCCTTCCCTGGCCGCCAGCCCCACGGCAGAGCACCGATCCGAGTAGGCTTCCGTGAAATCCATCCCTGCGTTCGAAGAGCTCTGCGGGAGGAAGAAAGGGGAGGAGAGAAGAGAGACGCCTGTCAGCACGGAGTGTGTATGAGGTCGGTTTGGTTTGTTCTGCAGCGGTTTCTGGGCTGGTTTGGGGCGCAATAGGTACCCAGCGGCTTCCTGCACACAGTTCGGAGGGCGGGGGGGATATCGCCCCGGCCAACAGACACAACGCGAAGGGCCGCCCCGCCGGCAGTGCGCAGGCCCGGGCTGTGCCGTGCGGTGCCTCCCGGCAGTGGGGCAGGCGGGCGGCCATGTGGGTGTTCGGCTACGGCTCCCTCATCTGGAAGGTGGATTTCCCCTACGAGGAGAAGATGGTGGGGCGCATCCTGGGCTACAGCCGCCGGTTCTGGCAGGGCAGCACGGACCACCGCGGCGTGCCGGGCAAGGTGAGGCGGGACGCGGCCGCGCGGGACACACCGACCTCCTTCCTCCGTCCCCTCCGCAAGGACGGAGCGGCCCTTCCACGGGTGCGGAGCCCCGGCCTGCACCGGGAGCAGCGGCTGCGGGGCGTCGGCCGCGCTCCTCCGGCGGCCACGCTTTTACCCTTAGATTAAGTCTATCTTGTGAGCAGCAGCCGGTTCCTGTTGCTCCAGCACACTTCTGTACAGAACAGAGGCACAGTATTTCCACTCTGATTCATCATCCATTTCATTGCACCAAGAAGTATTCCCTAAAGCTCAACAATCGGTTTTCTTCACAGAACCCCAGCCTGGTTTGTGTTGGAAGGGACCTTAAAGCTCCTCCAGCCCCAACCCCTGCCATTGCAGGGACACCTTCCACTGGAGCAGCTTGCTCCAAGCCCCTGTGTCCAACCTGGCCTTGAACGCTGCCAGGGATGGGGCAGCCACAGCTTCTCTGGGCACCCTGTGCCAGCGCCTCAGCACCCTCACAGGGAACAGCTTCTGCCTAAGAGCTCATCTCAGTCTCCCCTCTGGCAGGTTAAAGCCATTCCCCTTGTCCTGTCCCTACATCCCTTGTCCAAAGCCCCTCTCCAGGTTTCCTGCAGCCCCTTTAGGCACTGGAGCTGCTCTAAGGTCTCCCTTTCAGGAGCCTTCTCTTCTCCAGGCTGCCCCAGCCCAGCTCTCTCAGCCTGGCTCCAGAGCAGAGCTGCTCCAGCCCTCGCAGCAGCTCCATGGCTTCCTCTGGACTCTGTCCGACAGCTCCATGTCCCTCTTGTGCTGCTGCCCTAGAGCTGGATCAGGACTGCAGGTGGAATCCTTACAGCTTTCGTGGACAAGGAGCTCTTTTAAGGCCATATTCCCACTTGAGAGTGGAGCTACCAGGGTGCAAAAGTCAATGGATTAATCTATCAGTAAATATTTAGTCATTTCAGTACCTGAGCAGTTTGTGGTGCCACTGAGAACAGTAACAGTGGAAGATCTTATTCTAGTTTACCCCAGTACTTCACTTTCATTCAGTATTTAGGCTTCAGCAACACTCACTCCTGGTGACAAGGAGAAAGCTGCTTCCCACCACAGAATGTGACTTTAATCCACAATATACAAGATCTTAGGGACCGGTTTTGAGTGCACATGTAAAGGAAGTATTGATGGCTATGGAAATACTTCCCAAAAGGAACACCCGAGTTACTGTGATTAATCATGGTAACAGACCTGTTTCCTTGGAGTACTCAAATAGTAATCATTTAGTATTCATTTAGTTTTGTTACCTGATTTTATCAAACAGGTCAGGAGTAGATGGCTGACGTGGGAGAGATCTGGCATAAAAGTGAAAACCCACAGCACCTCAGAGCTTATAAATAAAGAGCCTTTAAGATTGTAAAAGACCTGAATAAGTAGTATCTACAGTTGGTGGTATCTAAAAACACTCTGCAAAAAACCCCCTACATTTCCTGTTTGGCTTGCAGCTGATAACTGTGTAGGAGAAAACCCCACGCTTATAGTACTATGCTATGATGCTATGAGGGAGACAAGCCCACTACAGACTTACTAAGCACAAAAGCATGGACATGGCAGTGAAATTACCTTAAAGACTGAAAAGTAGTCACCTGAGACTCAAAATTACCCAAGGCTAACTGAAAGGCATCAAGTGCATCACATTCAGATCATCTCTGCCACTCCCAACAGAATGAATTTCCATCCTGTACTAAAACTGAATGTTGGCACCTCTGCTTTCCACACCTCAAATCAGAGACATTTGTACACTTGCACAAAATCTGATGCCAAGATTAGCAGTTTTAAACTACAGGTGTGATTCTCCATAGGGTATTAGGTTTTAAAGTTGTATTCTCCAGGTTATACAACAAATTTCAACAGTTTTCAGTATTTACATATTGGCTTCTTACTCTTCCAGCAAGTAGTAACTCATTGGCAAAAAAAGCCATTACCAAGATATCTTCCCTCTGCTCAGTCAGGAAGAATGAGCTGGAATGGGGAAAAGGAGAGAATAGTCTTTGGCACAATAAACTTCTTTTTTCAACTTAGAATAACCTGGTACTTACTAAGAATTACTAGCAGGTTTCTTTGCTATGTGTTTTCAAACCATCAAAGTAGCTATCAGCTTATAAACCTAGAAGTTGCCATGTGTCAGTGTGTGATTAACACTTTGTAGAACCCAGTTAGTGCAAACCAGGCCAGAAGTGGTGATACCTGGCTCAGTTCTACACTAGCAGGATTTCTGTTGTTGTTTTCCATGCATGTACATAACCTTTTTGACTACAAGTGAGGAGGTTCTCCTCATTGTCTCTCCAGAAAGTAAAATCATGACTTAGTGCTGTGGAGAAGCAACACAACTGAGGCAGATGTGCTCCTCAAGGATAGTTTTACGTCAATGAATTACTGGCACTGTTTTAAATGGGGATAGAATTGAGTGAGGAGAGCACACACAAAGCAAGGCCATTCAAAACCTTTCTGTTTCTGCCTGCCCTTAATTTAACTTCCATATTGCTGCCACTTTCCACTCAGAATTTCACATTCTGTTTATCTAAAATCAAAAACTATGCTCAGAAAGTATTTGTACTGGATCTCACAGAACAGACCTTACTGAGATGGTCCTGGATTAGTTCTCTGACCCTTTCATTACTCTTCAGTGTTTCTTGGTTTGGCTCAGGATTTAGGGTAAAAGCCTCTAACTGAACTACTCTCTTTCATTGTAGCCTGGAAGAGTTGTGACTCTGGTGGAAGATCCTGAGGTACAGTACTCCTGTTCTGTCTCTGTAGTGTACCGAATGTCCTGTTGCATTTCCAGCCTGTGTAGTAAGTCTCTATTCATTTTTGCTTCCCTACAAGCAAGTAACAGTTATCTTCAGCGCAGTGAAAAGTTCCCCCAAAATTTCTTGGTGTCACACCAATGACTCTTGATCATTTCAAATAAATCACTAATTCCAAATGAGGAAACTGGAAGTACTCTGGGTCTGTCACTACCAAAGCTATATTTAAAGTACTTTCTGGAGGTCACTTCAGCTGTCCAGTTGGAACACGCGCAATTTCACTTTCAGGACAGGTACAGTGCTGACAATACACCAATAGTAGACCCTAGATGTTTCTCAGAACTGTAGTTTTGCCCTCCCCAAATCAACTGAAATAAATCAAGATTACATTGCAGTGATGAAAAAAGGAGATGTTCCTTGCTTCATTGTTTTGCTACACAGATAAAATGCTTAAGGAATTAAATGCCATAACTCCGTGTTTGCTTTTACATAATATTGTGAAATTAGCTCCCACTGACAGAAATGGTCACTGGCTGCGTGTACCATTCTCAATGATCACAGAATCACAGGACCTCAGGCTGGTTTGTGTTGGAAGAGATCTTGAAGCTCATCCAGTTCCAACCCCTGCCATGGGCAGGGACACCTTCCACTGGAGCAGCTTGCTCCAAGCCCCTGTGTCCAACCTGGCCTTGAACACTGCCAGGGATGGAGCATGAAGAGAGTGGTAAAGGAATAATGGGTATGTGTGCACTAGGACAAGCCACGCATGTCAGGCAATACAAGAATGTATGATTTTAATGATACAGGAACTGCATCTATCAAGTTTCACCTCTGCTGTTTCCTGGCTTCTGAGAGTTTTGTGTGGCCTTGACACTACATTCACAGTTCATGTACAGTGCAGTTTTCCTTTTAATGTGCAGCTTTTCCTTTTGATGAAGAGGGGTTTGATCACATTTCCAGTCACCTGGCAGCATTAGAAGTGAGACTAAACTGGGTGAAAAGCATATTCACATCAGGTATAAGAACAGGGTAGCTTTGGCTGAGATGATGCAAGTACAAGAAGGAAAATACACACCTCAGCCAGAAACTTAGAGCAGTAAAATAGTGTGTCTTGTCTTTAAGGCATGGTAAGTGATGTTTGGCCCACTTGTTTGGACAGGTTGAGGGCCTCTCCTGTGAATGACTTCAATTTACACTTGCTTATCTATATAATCAGAATCATAGAATAGTTAGGGTTGGAAAGGACCTTAAGATCATTCAGTTCTAACCGCTGCCATGGGCAGGGACACCTCCTACTAAACCATGTCACCCAAAGCTCTGTCTAACCTGGCCTTGAACACCACCAGCGATGGAGCATTCACAGCTTTCCTGGGCAACCCATTCCAGGGCCTCACCACCCTCACAGTAAAGAATTTCTTCCTCATATCCAATCTAAACTTCCCCTGTTCAAGTTTGAACCCGTTGCCCCTTGTCCTATCACTACAGTCCCTAAAGAAGAGTCCCTCCCCAGCATCCTTATAGGCCCCCTTCAGACACTGGAAGCTGCTCTGAGGTCTCCATGCAGCCTTCTCTTCTCCAGGCTGAACAGCCCCAACTTTCTCAGCCTAATCAGTAATCCTCTTGCTGCCTTACCCACCTATTCCCCTGACACAACAGCCACCAAGAGAGGAAAGTTTAGCAGCGATCAAAACCTTCAGCTGTTATTTGCAGTTAGCAAAAGCAGCAGAATGTAGTGCCCTGTCTCTCATTGTGTATTTCTGTACCTTTGTAGTCAGGGGTTTCACATCGCTGTACTGCTGAGTACCATTATGTTACACAGGAGCCTATAGAGACAAAGAATGGTTGTGTTTGCTGTCACTCAGTTGGTATTGTTCAGCAAACTTATTTGTTCCCATAGAAACTTTTTTCCCCTTAGCAAACCAGTTTTGCTTGGTTGGGTTTTTAATCCTTTTCTTCAGAATCTGGTGTAGCTGCATCATCTCCCTTACACATCAACATCAAATGATACAACAAATCATTTGCTTTCATTTCAGTTACTCATTCTACCTTATGCTGAAGGTATCTTAGACTGTAGCAGTTACTCCCCTGTGCATGCACACACTAAGAGCAGCAGTGGTCCTTTCAGTGGCAAAGCTCCATGCTAACCTGTATGTCCTTTTTCACTAGTGATACACATAGCACAGCTTGGAAACGTCTCATCTACAGAGTTAATTCTACTTGTTCTACCTGAATTTCTTTGCCAGTTAAGAGAAAACCACACACAAAAACCCAGTCGTGTTCCATGTCAGGTTTCTGTATTATAATTCCCATCACCTGAAATGGGAATCCCATATCCTGAAAACTAAATGGATGAACTAGCAGCACTTGTCTGCTCTAATCCCTCTCTCCACCACACCCACATGTATGTTCCTATCAGCACCAAAGCAGGCCTGAATGGCAGATTTGACACAAGAGAATAACATGCACTGAAGAGGCTGGTTTTAAAACTAATACATTTCATGTATGCAGCTGGAGGGAACCCATATCCCAGGTCACAGACTCAACCAGGTTGGAAAAGCCCTTTAAGCTTATCCAGTCCAACCCTTACTCCAGCACTGCCAAGGCCACCACTAACCCATGGCACTGAGGCCTCGTCTCCACGGTATGTGAACACTTGCAGGGACAGTGACTCCAGCCCTGCCCTGGGCAGCCTGTTCCAATGCTGAGCACCCTGTGGGGAAGGAATTGTTCCTCAGCTCCATCTAAACTGCCCTGGTGCAGCTTGAGGCCGTTTCCTCTTGTCCCATCCCTTGTTCCTTGGGAGCAGAGCCCAGCCCCCTCCTGGCTCCATCCTCCTCTCAGGCAGTTGTAGGGAATGATCAGGTCCCCTTGAGCCTTCTCTTCTCCATCTGAACCCCCCAGGTCCCTCAGCCATTCCCCATCACACTGTGCTCCAGGCCCTGCACCAGCTCCGTTGCCATTCCCTGGACCCACTCCAGCACCTCAGTATCTCAAGATGCTGAGCGGAAGCAGGGAACCCATTTGTGTACTCATTACATCAAATGCTGTAACCAGCTACAGAATCACACAGTAATCAGGGTTGGAAAGAGCCTTAAGATCATCCAGTTCCAACCCCCCTGCCATGGGCAGGGACACCTCCCATTAAACCATGCCACCCAAGGCTCTGTCCAGCCTGGCCTTGAACACTGCCAGGGATGGCACATACAAGAGATGTGTAGAAAATTACTCTTGATTTTTTAGTTATTTTTTAAGTAATTGCCTTTGAGCAGTATATGGTCTGAGTGCAAAATCCAGCACTCATGAATTAATACCATCACCCCAGCACTGTCTGGGATCGTGACTGAATACTGAAATCCAGTGTAGGGATAAAAACCCCAACAACACACCACAGAACAAAGCAACAATAAAACACACACCTTAACTGCTTTGCCATCATTACTGTAGCACTGACACAGACCAATTTAACTGCAGAAGAATCCATATTTGATGTTGCCAGCAGACAAAACAAACCTCCATTCACTATATAACAGCACTGGTAAGAAACACCCTGTAGCTGTCAGTAGATAATGGACCATCTTCACTTTTCTATGCTACTTCAAAACAAAACCCCCACGTACACCTCTTCCTACACAGATCTGACTGATCTATAGAAACTTGGTAGGAGAGTATAACTAATCCACACCACAGTTATATACTTTCTCAGAGGTATTAACTATGAAGAGGATAAAGAAATACTCAGATTCTCAAGGACAATCATGAAATTTAACCTCACTGTTTGCTGAGGTGCTGGATATGCCCCATTTCGTTATGCAAAATAAAGGTTCATCTCTCAGCTTGTTCTCTGATTCAGTTTCAGTGCAGTAAGATCACCACACTCACCCCTCCAAGTACATGTGACAGATGTAGGTGACACTCGGGTCCTTAGAAATGAAACTGCAACTGAACAGTGAGGGTCTGATCAAAACTCCTTCAAATATGGCACTGTTTTTTAATTTTCAGATACAAACTTATCTTCCTGACCTGACAGAATCTGTATCCTTTTTGCCAGCACCTCAGTAGCCTGTGCCAAGGCTATTTACTGCTTCAAATTTAATGGTCACAACAAATTGTTTTGTAAGAAAGCCCTCAGCATTAGCAAGAAAGTGGATGATCAACCTGTAAATTACCCTTTTAGTCTGGGACTCTCTCCAGAAACAGTGTGATATAAAAGGACTGAAAATGGAAGAAAATTAATGTATTTAAGAGTTTTACGTAAATGACAGAAATGCATTGATTTTTGAGTATCCTTTTAAACCCTGCTTGGGTTTTCTCCTCTTCTGTCCTCCAACAGGGGTGTGTATGGGGTGTTGCTTACAGACTGCCACCTGGACAAGAATGTGAAGTAAAGGCATACCTGGACTTCAGAGAGAAAGGAGGCTACAGGACTACACCCGTCATTTTCTACCCCAAAGACTCCTCAGTAAAGCCATTTGACGTCCTGCTCTACATTGGCACCTGTGACAACCCTAACTACCTTGGTCCTGCTCCTCTGGAGGAGATTGCGGAACAGATTCTGAATGCCGTTGGTCCTAGTGGAAGAAACACAGAATACCTGTTTGAACTTGCCAGTTCCATCAGAAACCTCGTACCAGAGGATGCAGATGAGCATCTCTTCTCCTTAGAAACACTAGTAAAGAAGCTCTTGGAAAAGCATCAAAACCTCAACAGCCTATAAATAGTTATAGTGGTTTAAGCCTGAACTCAGGACAAGTTTATTTCTTTTAGTGATCTTGCTTCACCTTCAGAGGAATGGTTTAATTGCACAACAGGTACATAACTTGGAGGCATGTTTCTCTGTACTATGCTATCTTAGAATCATAGAATAGTAAGGGTTGGAAAGGACCTCAAGATCATCGAGTTCCAACCCCCCTGCCATGGGCAGGGACACCTCCCACTAAACCATGCCATCCAAGGCTATGTCCAACCCCACCTTGAACGCCGCCAGGGATGAAGCATCCACAACCTCCCTGGGCAGCCCATTCCAGGGCCCCACCACCCTTACAGTAAAGAATTTCTTCCTCAGATCCAATCTAAACCTCCCCTGTTTAAGTTTAAACCCATTACCCCTTGTACTCTCACCACAGTCCCTAATGAAGAGTCCCTCCCCAGCATCCCTATAGGCCCCCTTCAGGTATTGGAAGGCTGCTATGAGGTCTCCACGCAGCCTTCTCTTCTGCAGGCTGAACAGCCCCAACTTTCTCAGCCTATCTTCATACGAGAGGTGCTCCAGTCCCCTGATCATCCTCGTGGCCCTCCTCTGCACTTGTTCTAACAGTTCCATGTCCTTTTTATGTCGAGGACACCAGAACTGCACACAATACTCCAAGTCTTATGTTAATATTCAGAATAGTAGTTGGTCATTAAAACACACCATTCCAGAAATAATTCTTTCAGGAGCCAATAGGAAGGGGAGCAGGGGAAGTGTTTTATTTAGGTTTGAATTTGGTATATTGAGGTTTTAGCCAAGACTGCATCTTTCTAAAAAGCTCAAGAGAACTCTTTGTTTGAAGATTTTAATTATGATTTCAGGTTTAAAAGAAATATTTAGAGTATTTTTAAGATGAAAGTCTGCATTTAAATACAACTGCCATTGATTTAAGTGATAGTTCTTTCTGATTCCAGAGCAAAGGTGAGGGGCTCCGTGCAGCTGAAGAGATAAATGTTAAGTAAGAGTTGTAAATTGCATAGTAAATGCACAATAGAACATTTGCCTCATCAATGATCAGCTTCACTGAAATGAAGTTATTCCACTGAATTAGTCACTTTACCCTTTCCATATTAGTTTGTCCTTAAACACAGAGAATAAACCTTTTCATTGTCAAGGGAATACTTCTTTCCCTTGGCTCATGTCAAGCCCCTGAAAGCCAAAGCACAAGAGACTTGGACACAAACAAGCCATAACTTATCAGTGCCTCCTTTTAGTTTCTAATATAGAGAATAAAGCCAAAATGTTAAAATTCAGAGTATGACTTGAAGTCACAATGCAGCAAGAACGTTCAGAAACTTTCATCTTTGTTACCTCCCTTTGGATGCTGTTGTAACCCATCTTTTAAAGAAATCACCCTTGTCTGAGGGTAGTCAGTACTTTTCAACTGCTGTTACAGGGATTCATGGACAAAAGGTACTTAAGAAAGGAACCCTCTTTCCAGTGTGTTGTACAGGCATCCATAGGAAGAGGGTCGGGAAGCCACCAGTTCAGGCTGGCAGGTTTACTTCATGCAACACAGAAGCAAAAGGAGTTTCCGTCCAACAAAGCCTTGTTTTGCTTCTCAGAAATCTAAGTTATTTTTGTTCATTTTTAACAAATGTGTATTTTTGTATGTTAATATAGGAAAGGTTCTATTTCAAACACCATATAACGTCACATGTTCTCACACAGAGAGTGTGTAAGTGTTTAGTAGTAGCTTGGAAGCCTGTATTTTGTATCAACGATTGGAAACCCTGTATGTTTCTACTATACAGGTTGTCCCTTTCTCTTCTTTACATTTTCTTGTTCTATATTTGTAATTGCTTGAAAATATCAGGGTTATCAGAATAAGAAGCTGCTATCCTTTTACTTGGCCACCTGTAAAAGCCAACAAGAACACTAATGAATGTTAATAGGAAACATTTGGGAAACGCAGTTGGATGAGTAGAAAATAAGATCCTGAAATTCAAACCTAAATTTGAGATAATTACACCAAGTATAATATTTAACCAAAAAGCTGGAATTTTTACATACCAGATTATGATTTTAGGGTGTCTCTGGCATCTCTCAAGCATTGATCCGTTGAGGTGGGGAGAAAACAGAAGGTTTTGGAAGCTACTGCTCACTATTGATAGTTGAATGCCACTATTTTAAGAGTACCTGATGGGGTATCACTTGACGGGCTGCTCCACACTGCAGAAGCAAATCCTCTAATTGTATTGGCGAAGTAATTCTTTGTACTGAGCCCTTATTTTTCTATTAGGATATGAGTTACTTACAAACTGATGGAATATCCTTGGAAGGTCTTGATTCTCCACTTCACTCTGCTGGTTTAAGGTTGATGTATCTGAGTGGAAAAGCAACCCCAGTGGTACAGCAGGAGAGGAGCTGGATCAGAACTTCCAGGATAATAGCCCTCACGATTCCCAAAGCTGGAGCTGAGTGACTTCATGCACCAAAGATGGACAGTGATAACCATCACCCAAATCAGCATTAATGAACATGTTCCTTTACACATATATTTATTCACCTGGACTTAATATGTAACTCTTTAAGTGTTGCTGGATACTTAACTGTTACCAAAACCAGTTATATATGATTTATTATTGCAGGGATATTTAAGTGTTTAAAAGAATAGTACCTTAAACCCAACCAACAACAGCACTTCCCTTCTTGTGCTTACTTCAGATTTAAGAAACTGTACTAAAGTTAAAACATGTAGAATGGCACATCCACTCTTACCGTTCTTTCCTTGAAGGCTTATCCTGGTTCCTTAAAACAGGGCAGGGGATGCTTCCACTCACTATAATCTCAAAACATCAGTGATGATTTCCTCTTTAATTATTTAAGCACTGTGTTGGGGCATTGTGATTATGTATGGCTCTACATTCTGTATCTTTTGTTGTATTACTGGTTCATTTCCTTTCCTCACTCACAAGAATTGCAACAATATCTGTAACAAAGCATTCCAGTTTGTGCATACAACTCCAGCACAATAAAAGTGCATCACCTTTACTGATGGTGTTGGAGAAGGATTTCCAAAACTGTTTATTTAAAGGTTATGCATAGTAGGATGAGCATCAATGCGTGTGTGTCTTACTTCATCTTGTTAGAAAGTGCTGTTAGGTCTCATGGTGAGAAACACTATACAAGAGCTGGTTACTATTAGGCAGTCGTGAACTGTGTCAGCATTAGGGGTTAATTACAGCACTGGCAATACACATTTGTTCTTGTTGCGTGGGGTTTGAGCCACAACTCTGCCCACAGTTTCAGTCCCCAACAAAAGCCCAGTGTGCTTTCAGGTTTGTTATCACAAAAATCAGGATACGTTTTTTATGTGCCATATATGCCGAATTTTCTCACTAAATCTAAATTTGTGGCAACTTACAGAGATTTTTAGATACATTTTCATTGTACAACCACACACACAAAGTTACCCTAAACTTGGCTCCAAACAATTTCTAAGGCCATTTGTGAGAAAAGGAACTTGTCCAGGAGCTGGTCAAGATACACCCTCCCTGTGATGCTGAAAGGGGTCACACCACTGGGCAGTAGGACATACACTGATGTAGCTGTAAATTCTCTTGGAATCTCCTAAATAAAAGTCCTATGTTAATTTAAGTTACACAGGAATCAATCTCTGAATATATGAATCTATAACCTGAATATGCAACAACATTTTACTTCCTTTTCGTGTCTAGCTTTGATAATAAGCCTGCTTCAGACCCAGTGTGACTGAATAGATAAAATTAATGTGTCATCTGACTTAATCATAAACTTCTGTAAGCAGATTTGCACTTCTTAACACAAGAAAACTCATGGAGAAGGGAAATCAAACCCTTCTGTAATTACCAGATGCTTTGTAGGATCCCCAGTATGATTTTTGTCTTCTTCAACCATTTATCTGCTCCATGCTAATCACAGATGAGCAAACAACAAAGCTCTGATGGGACTGGTCTAACCTGTTCCAATTTGGAAACTGTGCTGGACATTCAGGTGTACATGTATACATATAAATACACACACACACACAGAGCCCTTAGAGTTCTTATTTTATACACATACACCTCTATATTTGCTTTTATCCATTGGTTATGTTTAACAGCTTTGTGCATAAACTGATTACCAAAGTTTGAGCATCACGGACCTTTTCAGATCAAAACTCGCATGCTCTCACTACACAAAAAAGGAATTGTTAATGATTTCTTTGCTTTTGCATCACTCCATCTTTACTCCCACTTCCATGCTCTCAAATCTTGTTTTCTTCTATGAGGATACATAAAGACCAGACCCTTCCTAGCCAAGGCTGCTCTCTGGAAACTAAAATCTGACGAAAGTCCTTCAAAAAGGTAACTAAGGTGCAGTTCAGTCTCACAGAAGAATGCAGTGTTTGGCAATTGTTAAATTACTTTAATACACTCAGTAAAACAATCTTCAGCACAAAGGCAATAACTGTGTCACGCTGCAGCTCTTTAGCAGCTGACAGGAAAACTTACAGCCTCCAGAGAAGCTCCAAGTCTGAACAGTTCAGGCAATGGCAAGAAGGATAAGACAAAACATACTTGTTGCCCCTTACAAGCAGGAAAAAAAACCAACAAACAAAACCATTTCGAACACCCCTCGCCCTTAAAAGCTAAAGCAACAATACTGATTGCAGCATCCCCCATCAGTATTGTATCACTATTGTATATCACCATTTCCTGAAGTTTGTCATGTTTAACTCCAATTTGTAAGCCTTCCTTCAGGTGTGCATGTGGATGCAGGCTTTACTCAAGCTAAGGAGCAGATCATATTGACACAACCCAACTGCTACAGCTCCCTCACACAATCTGTTCCTGTGTGCCTGCTCGGTGTAACACAGATACTCTTATGAGGTGGTTTTGCACCCTTCAGCTACGCTACTGAGTGGCAGAGGGGATGCAAGCAGGCAGCCAGGACAGCAAGCCCTGTATCTTGACTTACTACCACATAGTTATCACAAAACGAGAGAGGCTGCCTTTCCCAATAAATTAGGCTTTCCTAACAGTCTTCTACAAGAGCTGAGCACTGACTACACTCACTTCAATTACCAGCTGCAGTACAACCCTGATTATCCCAACTTTACATGCTCTCAGGATTCCTACATTAATTTCCTTGCTCCTCCAGCTTATTTAAGCAGCTTTCCTTTAACTGTTGCTCTCCTTTGTCTCAAACAAAGGCCTTGCCTGCATCCTTCTGGCCCTTTGCAGTTTAGGTCTCTTCTTTGCAGGTATTCTAGCACTTTCCTCCTCAAACCGTGCATGTCCTTGAGCTGGAAGAGGAATTTGCTCCCAGCTCTATCTACTTTGGCACCAGTTAAACCAGGAAAAGATAACACAATTACATCTTTAAACAAGAAAATAACAGCAGAAAAGCTCAAAAATATTGATTAGACCCAATGCAGCCATTTAGCAAATTTTAACCCATCTCATCTATATTACACTCATTCGGAAATAGTTCTTCAGACCAGGGCACAAGTCAACCGAGGGATTACAAACTATTTACTTAAACAGTTCACGATTGACTTAAACAGCCAATTTTGAAACTAAGCATCAAAGTGCAATGAAGCATGGCCTGGAACATAACATCCTAAACCAAACCGCCTCCATTCACCACACAACATCCAGAGTTAACCTTCTCTACCACCACTGGATTTTTCCTGGAATCATGTGCTTCCTTTATGTCTATATACTCCTCTCACTAAATACTTCAGAAATTAGGGGGTTTTAAGGCTTAAGAATTGCTACACACTGCCACAACACTGCCGCTATCTGTGTATGTCACCCCACCTCCAACTGCAAAGCAGACAGTAAACTGCCCCACATTTCCCCTTTGTCTAGAATCATGGAAACCCAGATCAGTTTGGGCTGGAAGAGACCTTAAAGCTCCTCCAGCTCCAACCCCTGCCATGGGCAGGGACACCTTCCACTGGAGCAGCTTGCTCCAAGCCCCTGTGTCCAACCTGGCCTTGAGCACTGCCAGGGATGGGGCAGCCACAGCTTCTCTGGGCACCCTGTGCCAGCGCCTCAGCACCCTCACAGGGAACAGCTTCTGCCTAAGAGCTCATCTCAGTCTCCCCTCTGGCAGGTTAAAGCCATTCCCCTTGGCCTGTCCCTACATCCCTTGTCCAAAGCCCCTCTCCAGGTTTCCTGCAGCCCCTTTAGGCACTGCAGCTGCTCTGAGGTCTCCCCTTCAGGAGCCTTCTCCTCTCCAGGCTGCCCCAGCCCAGCTCTCTCAGCCTGGCTCCAGAGCAGAGCTGCTCCAGCCCTCGCAGCAGCTCCATGGCCTCCTCTGGCCTCTCTCCAGCAGCTCACTGAAGAGGCACCACAGGGACAGAAGGCGGTAGTTTCCGAAAACCAACACTACGACATTTCCAAGTAACATCGGAACGAGCGCGACCGCAGCTCTTACCCTCGGCCAGCGAGCCCTCTCCTCAGCGCACCGGCACACACCACCCGCAGGGCAGCGGGGAGGCTTTAACCGAGCCGTTAACGACCCCGCAGCCCCTACGACCCCCGACGTGAGGGACACGGACAGGTTTCCACACGGACCCGGCGGCTCCCCGCACCGCTCCCTTCAACCGCTCCCTCCCTCATCGGCGGCTCCCGCCACTGCCGCGGGTGCCCCGGATGTTGATGCGCGGGAGCCCGCCCTGACGGAAGCAGACGTGGCGGCGGCGCTGCCGGGCGCTCTCCTCGCTCTCTCCCCGCTTCCCTCCCCGCCGGCCGGCATGAGGGACCGCCGGCCCCGGCCGCCCGCCCCGGCGCTGCTCTGCGGGCTGCTGGCGGCGGCGGCGGCCGCCGTGGTGGCGGAGGGCGGCCGCGCTCTCCCTCAGCTCAGCGACGACATCCCCTTCAGGGTGAACTGGCCCGGCACCGAGTTCAGCCTGGTCGGTACCGCGGCGGGGGGCGAGGGGGGTCCGGTCACTCCTTCCTCAGAGGCTTTCTCCCTTGAGGAGCCGGGCGGCTGTAGCTGTTCATGGGTGGTGGGTCCAGCGGCGGAGCCCTCGCACTTGGCGGTTGGTTGTGAAGCCGTTCCACTACAGAAGAGTTTCAGATTGGGGTGACCCCCCCGTAGCCTTGCTGGTGGGTCCCTTAAGCATCACCCTGCATTTTGGCTGTGGTACACACGTACCACGACAGAGGGTGAGTTTTAATCCTCAGGCCATGGCCTGAGTCTATCAGCTGGGCAAATCCCAGGGAAACCTGCCCTGAAAGTCAACATGGGAAAGGCTGCTAGAAGAGTGCAGTGGTTATGGGGGTGTTGCTTTAGGAAACGGCCTTCATAGCAGCAGGAATGTGGCGTGAGGTAGAGGGTGAAAGCAAAGGAGAAGGCAAGAAAAGCCTTCAGTCTTGTGGTATGATGGAGACCCAGGAAATGCCCTGGACCCCCTATGAATTAACTGTACCGCTCGTGAATTCCGGGCTATTTCTAACTAGCATTAAAAGAACCACCTGACTAATCCACAGGTCGGTTGTTTTCTCAGCCTACAACTGGTGTCCTGTACAAAGAGGATAACTACATTATAATGACCACTGTGGACAAAGAGAAGTATAAATGCCTGCTTCCGCTGATAGCAAGTGGCAATGAGGTAAGTTCAATCGAGTCTTTATTGTAGTTATAAACTGCAGGCAAGTCTTGACAGCGTCTTTTCAGTTCCTCCCCTTCCCCCTGCCCCAGATCAAAAGAGAATCATCTACAGCATGCCTCAGAGCTTCACAGTTTGTGGTAGATGCCTTCACTTTGTATTACGTACTAGCTCTGTAATAAGTGGGACCAGTCTGAACACCTTTGAAGCCCTTATTTGGCAACATGATTGCTGTAGTGTTTTGTGTATTGCTAGGATTGGGAAATGCTTGGGGTTTTAAGTACCGTTGTCAAATTCTAGGTGAATAAATGCCTATAGAGGTTGTTAACATTGCTGTCGTGATCACTATGCCGGTAAATACTATCCCAGAAGTGGTTCTAGCGCTAGTGGTTTATTCTTGCTCATTGCTTCCTCAGTTGGATGTCTGGATGCACAATTTGAGGTTTACATTTAAAAATAATTAAATGCATTTGTTGTACAGAAAATGTAGCTTGAGGAGGCCCTTGGTGAGGTTTATCATTGGTCATTTGTTCCTCCAGAGGTCCCGGGTGTGAGAAACACCCTGAGAACTTGCGCAGATGAGCTGCACTCCTGTGGTGGGACCTCCCACTTTGACACAGCCCTCATCCTTTCTCATCATGTGACTGACAGCATAGAGGGCTTCAGGCTAGGTGACAAGTCTTTAGTACTCAAGAACTTGGAATGGAAATCTCTTCAATGGCATGCATGTTTCTAGAGCAAAAATGATGCAGAAATAAACTTTCACAGTATTACTTATGCTTTTTTGATCCATTTTTTTTAATTCCATAAAAGCTGTGCGATGTCCCAGTTATGCTGCATCAGCATTGACTAACAAATGAGAAGCTTGTTGGTGCTGTTTGCCTGCGCACACCCCACCCTGCCACTATGGACACAATCAAGTGGAGAGCTCCTGCTCTTTCACCATTTCTCAGCCACAAAACTTTTCTGGTTTGACTACAGTATTTGTGACTTTCATTTGCCCCTTGTTATTAAATGATCTTTCTTTTTCCCTAATCACCACACAGCTCCTTCAGGGCAGGAATTAATGAGGGTTTGTACCTTTTAATTTTGCAATAAGTTTTTTGTTTTGTTTTTTTACTATTTCAAATAAATGTTAACTCACCAAACTACCGTTAATTTTAATGTAAAGAAATATCCTTCTATTCTAGGAAGAAGAAAAAGACTATAAAGGTCCTACTCCAGGAGAATTACTGGAACCTCTTTTTAAGCAAAGTAGCTGTTCATACAGGGTATGTTACTTCTGTTTTGATAACTCAAATGCTATTCACAAGTTTACAGTCCATTCCATTTCAAGGTTTAGTGTATTAAACTGTTTGGATAAATGTGTCTTAGGCTTCAGGTACTAATTCAGTCCAAAATAAGATCTCTACAACTTTTATGAATCTCTTCATATGCTGATAAAAAAAATCTGTATAATTGAAGATGTCAGGATTCAGATAAATGGGGTTGATCTAGTGGCAATTTAAAAATGTGGATTTAAAATACTTCCTTCCAGGAATCAAGCCATATAATGTGTGACAAACTAATGAAAAGTGTTAGAAAACCAAACCAAACATGCTTCTAGATACTCTGAAAGTTTTCTAGTTTTCCATCAGCTGTCATCCCGTTACAAGACTCATGTCTTACATTAAAGAACAAGCCTAATACCAAAGCAGCATGGTACAGAGACTGTGAAAGTGGCTGAATATTTACACCTATGTGGCATGCCACACAAGTCCTTAAAGAAGGGAGAGAGTGTCAAGCACAGTTGGCAAAGAGCCTGCATCAATGACAGTTGTCAAAACCAGGCTGTGAGGAGTCACTGCAGCTTAGCCCAAATGGTTTAGGGGAAAACAGTCTTTACTTCTTATTTAACTGTTTTCCTTCAGTTTTTATCTGTGTGAAAGTCAAGGAAACTGCCTAGTGTGTTTATTTGGAACATCAAAATGCTCAGAGAACACTGAGACCATTCCTTGTGCTATTGTTTTGGAGAGTGCCCAAGCCTATCTGCTTGGGCTGTGTTTCATTGCTGCAAAAGCCAGAATTTTGGGAGAATGTGGCGTTGGGGAGGATGTATCTAAACAGAAACCTGTTTATTTTAAGATTGAATCTTACTGGACATACGAAGTCTGCCATGGTAAACACATCCGCCAGTACCACGAGGAGAAGGAAACAGGACAGGTAGGCTCCTGCATATTGCAAATTATGCCCCTTTTCCACTGGCATGTTCATGCTTAACTCCTCCTGAAGACTTGAATTCCTGTACACCTGAAAAAGGATGGAAAATGGTAACTGCAAACTCTTTAACTCCTTTTGATTGTAGAAAATAAACATCCAAGAATACTATCTGGGGAATATGATGATGAAGAGCCCATTAGCAGACCCAGGTTTGTCTTGGATTATTTTATTTTGCTGATGCTTATTAATTGTTGGGTTTTAATTATTACTACCTGAGGAATAGGCTGTACAAAACTGATTCCCAGTGGAATTGCATAGAATTTTGTAGATTACTTGTTACAAAACGTTTGTTATAGCGAATGCCTTTTAGCACCTCATCCTGTCAGTTTTGCCATGCTAATTGATTAGATTGGAAGTATATGATCTTTAAGGTCCCTTCCAATCCTAATCATTGTATGATTCCATGATAAAATGCACTAATCTGCAATAATTAGTGTCAGGGAAAGAAAATACATAATATAAGAAATGGAATCAGTATGTGACAAACCAGACTTTGATAATGCAGCCTGTTGCCACTCTTTTTGGGTGGGGAGAAGTGTCTTTCAAACTGTAGCAGAGGGCAGAGTACATAGCACATCTTGGCCTCTGCTTTTCTCTAATAACATATCATCTGCAAACCTTGGAACTGTTTGAGAGAGTTTTAGGGATCCAGCTGTAGGTCTTCAGAAATACTGAAGTGGGGCTCTGGTGGGAATTAGGTAGCTGAGCCCCACACTGAAACTAGTTCAGAATAACTAATTTCTGAGCAGTTGTATTTTTCTGCCTGTAAATTACAGTAGATGTTGGAAGTTCTGTGGCTGTATCTGCCAATATTTGCTTCCTGGGTGAGCACTTCGGTAGTGTATTAGTCCAGAGAACTCTTAAAGATCCAAAGAGCATTCATTCATCAGTGATGATACAAACAGTAGAAATAACATCATCTGGGTTGGTGGTTTTTAATTCTAGGTTAGTATGTAAAAGGTGGCCCCACGTTTTTCTATTCCTGCAAGTGATTAACATGAATGCCTCAATCTTGGAAGGGTTTTAATGCCTTTAATCCCATTCCTTTGCATTCCTGCCTGCAGCCTTCAGTTGGGGAACTTAGTCCTGAAAAGAAACACAGCTTCAGAAACTGCATTGTTTGGCATTTCTTTACTACTGAGTTGCCTGTTTTTTCTGCTCTTCATCCTGTGCAGAGACGCCTAATTCTCCCTAGATGCTGCTGTACAGAAAACGTTGTTTAATTTGAGTTCCCAGTTCTTGTGTGGGGTTGGGTGCTGAAGTGAAGTGTGACGATATACTTCAGGTCACCATATCTGAGTCTTTTAGGATGTTGACCCTCTGTGCTTTCTGCTTAGGTGGCAGACTATTCTTTTTATGCTTCCTACATAGCAATCCACACGACTCTTAAAAAATAGATGGTTTCTCAAACCACTGTGAGCTGAATGCAGGAGTGTGAGACAGTAAATTTGGACCAGCTAAATGGGCGATGGCAAAGCAAAGTGGCCTTTTGCTCACCCATCTGTGAATGGAGTCTTGAAGCAGTTTGGAAGGCTGAGGGACCTGGGGGGTTCAGTCTGGAGAAGAGAAGGCTCGAGGGGGACCTGATTGCTCCCTACAACTGCCTGAGACGAGGGTGGAGCCAGGAGGGGGCTGGGCTCTGCTCCCAAGGAACAAGGGATGGGACAAGAGGAAACGGCCTCAAGCTGTACCAGGGCAGGTTTAGATGGAGCTGAGGAGTAATTCCTTCCCCAGAGGGTGCTCAGGCATTGGAACAGGCTGCCCAGGGCAGGGCTGGAGTCACCGTCCCTGCAAGTGCTCCCACACTGTGTAGACAAGGCCCTCAGTGCCATGGGTCAGTGGTGGCCTTGGCAGTGCTGGGAATGGTTGGACTGGATGAGCTTAAAGGGCTTTTCCAACCTTGTTGATTCTATGTTCCTCACCTGTGACAGCCTGCAACCCAAGCCCTGTAAGGATGTTTACTGTCAGTGTCATTAGTCTGGCATGAAGTCCGGCCTCACTTCTCCTAGGAGTGTATCCTCTGAGGCTGGCTAGTGAGTGAGCTGAAGAGCTTGCCTGTTTACTGTCCCAGCCTGTAATCCACTCACCTTGAGAAGGGCGGTCAGCTGCCCCTCGAAGAACAGCAGTAGTGAGTGACATGTTCTCCTGCCCTGACTGGCCTTCCTCTGGTGCTTGGGCTGGATTTGGCCTGTCCTATACACTCAAAAGTGTTTTAAGACAATGCTAGCTCCTATTTTGTTCTGTTTGCTCTGGACCCCAGATCACTGTTTACTTCCTTTCTTTCCTCTTTTGCACCTGCAAGTTCATGAAATTGGCTCTTGTCAGCATATACGCAAAGTACCAGCAAATACACACACCAGACAAACTTCTGTGTATGTAACTGCATTTTATTTCAAGTTCACAGATTTTATGCTTACCTCATTCTTAATTATTCCCTAGATCAAGAAGAGAAGGAAAATCCCAAAGAGAGTGCAAAAGAGGCAAGTGAAAACCATCTATTTTAACTTTTGCCATCAATAGTGGAGGCAATTTATGTGTGATGAGATTAATGTTACAAGTTCCCTTCCAAATTGAGAATCAGAAAATGAAACTCTGTTCCTGAGCTGCACTCTTCTCACTTTGATTCTCAGTCCCTGCTCAGGAAGCTTATTTAGTCTGGTTAGTCAAACTTCTTGCCCTTCTACTTGTTTACCTTGAAGTTATGCTAATCTTAAACTTAGATGAGATGAATTATGTACTCTTCTACTCTGAAGACAATACACATAACCACAAATTCACATTATGGTCTAGTGACAGTTTTCCAGTTCCCTTAATGACACTTTTGTGCATTTTGGGTACAGAAAAAAGATGAACAAAATCCTACAGCACAAAATCCGTAAAAGATTTCTTAGCTGACTTGACCCTTCCCGTAAAACTCTCTGCTTCCCTTTTTCATTAGAGAACTTTGCTGTTTGTTTAGGCCCCGAAGCTGAGTTCTGACTTACTGCCTTGATAGTAAAACAATGGAAGTACCTGAAGCGTGTTGGAGTTTGGAATTTGCATTAGCAGATCTGACCTGTGGACAGGCGCACACCTACCTTATTGGCAGTTATCCTTCCCTTTACATCTTAAATCAATTTTTAGTGTACATATTCCTTGCAGTGCTGATTTACATAGCACAGAGTGGTGGCTCTGCAGAGGATCTTAGAAAATACACATGCCAGATAAGTTGGTGGAGCAGAAGCAAGTCAGAATGTGGCCCATTCTACTGGCAGTGGCTGTTACACCTCTTGGAAATCCAGACTAAGTTCCTTGTAATGTACATTATTTTTTCTTTCAGAAGAAGTTGGTTTTTACTGACTTTGTCAGTTTTTCTGATATACATACACTGTCTTGGTTTCAGTCCGTAAGGAATTCAGCCATAATTTGCATGGGTTCTCTAGTCGGGAAGGGGAAAGAACACAGACGACACAGCTGCGTGGTGTTTCAAGCAACTGCCACAACCAGAGGTGTATCTTAAGTCCTATTGTGTGCCTTTCAATTGTGTGCAAACCACAGCTATCTGCATTTAGATTTCTTGAAGTTACCTTCAATGAAATGTGTAGGCATAATTTTTCAATTTTTAAGGAAAAAAACAGTGTTTCATTGAGAAAGACAGAAAGGGAAGGCACTGGTACCTTTTTTCTCAGCTCTTTTGTAGACAAACAGAATGTATTTTCATTTCCCACTTTTGAACACTGAAGTGTAGATAAGTGACTGGAAGCCAAGAAGCACCTGAGCAGTTGAGCTGCTGGCATGTTCATTCTTTAACCTCAGAATGTCTCATCATTTCATTCATGATGGAACAATTTTAGGAGAGAATCAGTAGCCTGTGACAGGGTAATGTGGTTTGAAAAGCAGAGTAAGTAGATACAGAAGGGTCTCAGGTTCTGTCGTGGTTTAAGCCCAGCTGGTAACTCAGTACCATGCAGCCGCTTGCTCCTTCCCCCGCCTTTTCCCCCCCTGCTCCTGGAGGGACGGGGAGGAGAATCAAAAGAATGTAACTCCTATGGGTTGACATAAGAACAGTCCAATAACTAAGGTATAACACAAACCACTGATGCTACCACCAATAATAACAATGATAAGGGAAATAACAAGGGAAGAGAATACAACCGCTCACCGCCCACTGACCAATACCCAGCCTGACTCAGCAGCGATCTACCCTTCTGGGTAACTGCCCTCAGTTTATATAGTGGGCATGATGTGCTGTGGTATGGAATGCCCCTTTGGTCAGTTTGGGTCAGGTGTCCTGTCTCTGCTTCCTCCTGGCTTCCCCTCCTCCCTGGCAGAGCATGAGGCTCAAAAAGTCCTTGGTCAGGGTAAACATTACTGAGCAGCAGCTGAACCCATCGGTGTTATCAGCGCTGCTCCCAGGCTGAAAGTCAAAACCACAGCACTGCACCAGCCAATAACGAGAAAAATGACTGCTACTGCTGAACCCAGGACGGGTCCCCAGGTTAGTGTCCTGACCACAGAGGGCACTACCACCTTTTTAGCACAAAGCCTGATTTGTCATGCACTGCAAACCTTTACTAGCTCAAGCAATACAGGTAGGGAAAGGTCTAGTCTGTGGGTTCCAGCATGACTTTTGCACAAGCAGAACTTTTGGTACCCAGCAGCTTCAGCTGCTTCCAAGTTAGGAACCCAGAGGGGGATTTTTACCAGTTCAGGGTATTAATTTCTTAAAGGGGAAGCTGGATGAAACATAGGGACAAGTCTAAAGAGAGCTTATTTAATCCCACTTTTGTACACACTTTTGGGTTGTATATATCATTAACTTTGTTGGCCACAATAACAGCTGGTGTGGGATACTCTGGACATGGGAGAGCCCAGGCTAGGAATGCCAAGAGGTGTACTGCAGGCATCGCTTTACAGGGGAGTTTTAGAATCTTCAAGCGCTGGCACTAAAGTGAAGGTGATGGGCCTGGTCAGACCTGAGCTGAGTCTGGCAGAGCTACTCTCATCACCTGCAGGGTGATGACAGCTGGCGTGGTGCTCTTCCAAACACTGCACACAGCAGGCAGGCTCAGTTGGAACTGAAACATCAGGCAGCCCATGCAGAGAAACCACCTGCTTTTATAGTCAGAGCTCATGTGTGGCTCAGTGCATTTGTGAAGGGTATGGAGGTAATGAACCAGAGCATGTTTGCATGTTGCAGAAACACCAGGTGACTACACAGGGGCTGTTTTCAATGCTGTAATGCTGACTCTGCAGAGTGTAACTATATTTTTTGTTTCAGAAGAGTCAAAGGAGCTTTATTCATCCTCTTAATTTTTTATTTTTCTTCACCTAGATACCTACCAAGAACATAGAAGGGCAAATGACCCCATACTACCCTGTAGAAATGGGAAATGGCACACCTTGTAGCTTGAGACAAAACCTGCCCAGGTCAAGCACAGTGATGTACATCTGTCACCCAGAAGCTAAACATGAGATCCTTTCAGTAGCAGAAGTTACCACCTGTGAATATGAAGTGGTTATATTGACACCTCTGCTCTGCAGCCATCCTAAATACAGGTACAGTACTCCAACTTCGGCTACCATCACTTCAGATTGATATCAGTTGCCACATGTGTATGCTTATGTAAGTCATACCCAGCTGTGGTTTCTGGTATAGAGCTGTGACACTTAGATGTACTTTGGCAAGGCATGTTAAGTTTTCAGGTTAAATTGCATGATCTTTGCAGTTCATAAGTCTCTAATGCCTGATCTCACATGAGGAACAGATGGGAAGTACAACTATTTCCAGCAGGTAAGTTCCTAGCCCTGTCACCCGGGAAACACAACCTAGGGCATTAAGGCTGCAGGCACATTAACAACAGCTAGTCTCCTCTTAGCTCATGATTTCAAGGTCTGGGGGATCATCTTCGTGGTATTTAAAGAATGCAGATTGCATCAGTGTGTTATTTTGAGTACAAACTTCAACTTGTGTCATTTCAGAAAACAAAAGTATATAGTCTTTGGCTGTAACCTTGATGTTATTTTAGTAATAGTCCCAACTTAGGGACTACTCCCATCTGTCTCTGTCCTGCTTTACTGCCTTCGGCTGTAAAGTCATTTTCATATGAAACATTCACAATTTCAGTATTATTTTCCAAAACTGAGCTTAGGATTTCCCCTCCTACTCCCAGATTGTGCCATGCACCTACAGGATACATTTAGTCTCAGTCATGTGGATTCTTGGCCTTTCAGGGGGTGTAAATAGAATTGCAGAGTGAATCTGGCATACAAATGAAGGGGGAAATAGTGGCAGGAGTTCTGAATTTCCCATGTACACAGATGTTAGGACAAGTGAGGATTTAATCACTACTCTGAAATAGGCAAGAGAGTCTAAAGGACAAAATCCTCAATCATGCATTAATAAACACTTGCTGTTGGAGTCAATAAGTTATGCTGTTAAATATTTAGTATCAGTTGTACATTCTCTCATGAAGATGGGTTTGGTAACATGTAATCTGCTGTGCTTCTCTATTACACTGTTATCTGTTTACTCTGACTCTTAAGGCTCTGTATCAGCCCCAAGCTAGGAAGTGCAGGGGCAGATTGTTCTGTTGTTTGATAAGGACAAATCTTGAGCTGCTCCCTCCTCCCAAAGGGCAGGCAGGGAAAGCTTCCTGGCCACTAGCAGGAAATACTTAAAATAAACAGAAAGGTCTTTGTTATCCCACTTCATCATCTCAGTTAAATCAAGATGGGTGGAGATGGCAGGCTGGAAGTGCTGCTCAGCTGAGGAAGCAACAAACCAACCTCCTGTTAAAGTAAGAGCGCTTTTCCTGTCATGTGTTCCTTAAAGAGCACTGAGCAGTACTTCAGCCACCAGTGCTCTTCCCATTATCTTACCCAATAATGGACTTGCATTAACTGAGCAGAAGTATTTCCATTAGTTCTTCTCTGGGTACAGTTTGAGGGGTTTTTAATTGGTGGGAATTGGGGACAGGGAGGAAGGCAGTAAAAGGTACTATTTGTCTGCTCTGACTATTAGTCTTAGTGCTGTTTAAATAAAATTGAGATACAGCCAGGCTGCTTTGGTACAGGGCCTGTTTAATCTAGAGTGCAGTTAGAATTTATGGAATGTCTTAAGGTTCTTTTAACTACAGTGGTGATTATTACAACTAGTGCTGTGTATTACAGCCTCTTCCTAGGAGGACATCACCAAAGGCCACCTTGCTCCTGAAGCAGTATCTGCATGTTCAGTTTGTAAATAAGCTTTCTCTAAAAAGGCCCTTTTCAACAGGAGCAGAGAAAGCTGCACAAATGCTTTGTTTGTTAATGTGATTCTCTGTGATGTTCACTTTCCTTCACTATTTTCTGTTAAGGCTTATTTGGTGCTTTAACGAGGCCTTCATGTAAACTAAGAAGAAACCTGTGTTGACTCCTCTTCATCTCTTACTTTTTCTTTCCTGAGATAAGCTGCTTTTTGCAGACATAGAATCCCAGAATGTTTTGGTTTGGAAGGGACCTTAAAGCTCATCCAGTCCGAAACCCCTGCCACGGGCAGGGACACCTTCCACTAGAGCAGCTTGCTCCAAGCCCCTTCCAACCTGGCCTTGCCCCATCCCTGGCAGTGTTCATGAAGAGCATGGTAAAGGAATAATGGGTATATGTGCACTATGACAAGCCACGCATGTCAGGCAGTACAAGAATGTATGATTTTAATGATACAGGAACTGCATCTATCAAGTTTAACCTTTGCTGTTTCCTGGCTTCTGAGAGTTCTGTGTGGCCTTGACACTACATTCACAGTTCATGTACAGTGCAGTTTTCCTTTTAATGTGCAGCTTTTCCTTTTGATGAAGAGGGGTTTGATCACATTTCCAGTCACCTGGCAGCATTAGAAGTGAGACTAAACTGGGTGAAAAGCATATTCACATCAGGTATAAGAACAGGGTAGCTTTGGCTGAGACAGTGCAAGTACAAGAAGGAAAATACACACCTCAGCCAGAAACTTAGAGCAGTAAAATAGTGTGTCTTGTCTTTAAGGCATGGTAAGTGATGTTTGGCTCACTTGTTTGGACAGGTTCAGGGCCTCTCCTGTGAATGACATCTTCTGCCAGTCTCTGCCAGGATCCCCACTTAAGCCTCATAATCTGGAACAGCTGGAGAAACAGCAAGAAATGATGAAGATGCCTTTTAGAAAGGTTAAGGAGGTAGGATTTGTTTCACTTTAAATAGAAAATACTTATTTTCCATGCTGTTACACCCACAACTTTCACTTCCATGGTGTAAATTCTGTTACCCTACTTTGTAAGACCATGTCAGTCTTTGAAATGGTCTCCAACCTTGTTGAAGTCATCTGTAAGTTACCTTGTTTGGAATGAAAACAAAGCAAGAAAGTTTGGGCTACTGATTTAAAATATTCTGTGGGCTACTGATTTAAAACTTTTTGTAGCCTACAGTTTACAGACGTGTGAAGTCTTTGACTTTGGCTCTTTTTTTCTCAGCTGTGCTAAAGACTGAAAACAATGACAAAATGCTTTCATACTTGTTCCCACAGTCACCTCACTTAGTATTAATTAATTTCACTTAATTTATATGACTTTGCAAGGGCCTTATGAGATCTAAATGGGTGTTTTTGTGAAAAATTCCATTTCAGGAAGAAATGCAGTCGACAAAAGAAGAGAAGTTTTCTTCCATCCACAAGCCTGTTGCTGTTGGAAGCCATCAACTCTTAACTGTGGGAACAACCCACATCTCCAAACTGACTGATGACCAGCTTATAAAGGAATTTCTTAGTGGTTCTTACTGCTTCCATGGGGTGAGAAATAAGCTACATGTAATCAAAGAGCTACTCCTTAATTGCACATACAGGTTTATGTACTTGATTTCTCCATGAACTGTGATAGCTGCATTCTGATACAGCTAATACTTGCCTCTCCCTGCATTGATAACAGGCAGGCTTATGTGCCAGGAAGGTATCTTTAACCTTTCTGTTGAAATTCAGTTTATCTGAACAATCATAAGTAAATAGAATATTTATCTATCAAATAGAATCACAGCGAAATTAAAGTAGATCCTGAGAATTGATTTGGTTAATGAGAAGGAAAAAAACTTCTCATCAGACTTACTGAGAGAACAGCCAGCAGAGCAAAGGCATCTGAAGTTGTGCTGTCTTTCAAAGAGGAAAGTATTTCTTTAAAAGATAAACAGGGAGTATACAACTAGTTTAAGGAATTTAGTCCTGTCTGGCTCTTCAGGCTTTAAACTTGGCTTAAACTCACTTATTCCATCTCTGATACACTTCCCTGTATCACTCTGATAAGAGATACCCTCTCAGTGCCAATCTTGAATCAACGCATCTAATTAACAGATCATATGTGGAAGTTGACAGCTAAAACCAGCAGTGGTTTAGGGTCTGGAGGGAAGTGGATGTGGCTCTTTTGGGGCATTTTGCTTGGTTTGTGGGGTTCTGTTTTGTTTTAACACTGAGATTATCCCTCTCCCCAGGGTGTTGGCTGGTGGAAGTACGAATTCTGCTACGGCAAATACGTTCATCAGTATCATGAGGTACGTTTAAATAGTTGCATGTTCTGCCACTAGATGGCTGTGGGGAATAAGGGGTTGGAGAACCTGTCTGCACTCTGAAAAAAGCAGCATCCTGTTCTTGGGTGATTTAAGTTGGATTTCAGGAAAGAAATCCTCTGTGTGATGCCTGTGTTTATACAGGGGGATATAGGTACCCTGTCCGGTAGAGCTGACATTCTGCACATCATTTACAATATGCTCGCTGCTAAGTATGTAATACAAGGTATAATTATCAGCTTCCCCTTTTGTAGGACAAGGAAACTGGCAAGACTTCTGTGGTGGTGGGTACATGGAACAAGGAGGAACACATTGAGTGGGCCAGGAAGAACGCTGCTAGAACATACCATCTCCAGGAAGACGGCACGCAGACAGTTCGGTATGGGTACCATCACCATCATCACTGCCCTCATGCTTGCCATAGAGAGGAATAATCATCAGGGCCACTTCTGCAGTGTATGAATGTTCTGTTTACAAATAGCTACAGCTGTCAGGAGCAGTGTGAATAGGTATCTGGTTTATTATTATTTCCCCCTAATGAACATGCAACATCAGAAAAGGTAATTCAACCCTTGGGATATGACACAGAGAAAAACCTCCCAAGAGTGATCAACTGTTTGCTTCTGCAGTCACTGAAATACAGCATGTTACTACTTTGGTTAGTATATTCGAGTTAAATAGAATCACAGAGCATTTTAGGTTGGGAGGGACCTTAAAGCTCCTCCAGTTCCAACCCCCTGCCGTGGGCAGGGGCACCTTCCACTACAGCAGGTTTCTCCTAGCCCCATATATTTGAAGAACGATGAGATATGCATCACACAAGTTAGCTGCCTGTTTAAGAACTGTGTTTACTATTTCCAAACATTTTCATTCCCATCTTTTGTGGCAGGATGGTGTCTCATTTCTATGGAAATGGAGATGTTTGTGACTTGACAGACAAGCCAAGGCAGGTGACTGTGAAATTGAAGTAAGTTCACTTTCTTAGTAAACTGATGTTTTGTGTCTCTGCTCCCTGTGTCAGGGGGAGCAGCCTCTGCTGCTGCAGAAGGCAATGACTGTCAACTTCCTAAAAATGCTAGAGGGAAATACATGGTTTAGTTCTGTGTTTCTTGGACGCTATACACCACATTTCCTTCTGTTTACAGATGTAAAGAGTCCGATTCCCCTCATGCCGTGACCATATACATGTTAGAGCCTCATTCTTGCCAATACATCCTTGGGGTAAGAAAAGACTTATGGGGAATTTCCTGTGATCAGGTGCCACCTGGCAGAGGTTATCTCCAGGTGTATGTTTGAAATGGTTCACTCCTCCTAGTGACTCTTCCCAAGAGTACAAGTAATGTACTTCAGCCCATACACATAACATCTAAACAAGTACTGCTTTTTGTTCAGTTGCACCTGCTTAGAGAAAGGAGGGTCATTGTTAATTACACTGAGTATGCTGTGGGGGTCATACCCAAAAGTAAAAAGCACTTACTCCGTTTCAGAGTGCTGCTCTAGTACTGTGCCTATGGTGGTCTGTTTTCATTGATCTCCTGCTCTGTTGTAAAATAGAATTCCAGGGTGGTTTGTGTTGGAAGGGACCTGAAAGCTCATCCAGCTCCAACCCCTGCCACGGGCAGGGACATCTTCCACTGGAGCAGCTTGCTCCAAGCCCCTGTGTCCAACCTGGCCTTGAACACTGCCAGGGATGGGGCAGCCACAGCTTCTCTGGGCACCCTGTGCCAGTGCCTCAGCACCCTCACAGGGAACAGCTTCTGCCTAAGAGCTCATCTCAGTCTTCCCTCTGGCAGGTTAAAGCCATTCCCCTTGTCCTGACCCTCCAGGCCCTTGTCCCAAGCCCCTCTCCAGGTTTCCTGGAGCCCCTTTAGGCACTGGAGGCACGATTTCATAGTCTTTACTGTTTCAATCTCTTCCATCCAAGGTGGAGTCTCCTGTCATCTGTAAGATTCTGGACACAGCAGACGAGCACGGGCTCCTCTCGGTGCCCAGCTGAGGAGCAGCAGAGCCCCTGCACAAGCCATACCTGTCACCAAGGCCACCGACTGCTCCACCTTCACATCCCCCTGTGAGACGGTGCCAGCAAAGAGCAGCTTCAGCCTCACCAGCAGAACCCTGGCAGAGGAGGGACTCACGAACCACTTTGTGTATAACTATGTGTATATAAGAGGTTATCGATAAACTTTTAATGATTAAAATCTTGTCTTGCACTTCCTCTTTGACTCGTGTGTGGCACCTTCTGCAGTCGGCGGCGTCATCACTGAGGTGTGAGTTCCCAGCTTTAAAAAAGGCCAAAGGAACACGGCCCAGCTCCATGGGAGATCAACTGCCAAGAGAATGAAAAGCAAAAGCAACGCTTCACTCAGGAGCCTGCAGCAGCTGCTGCACCACCGACAATTGTTCTGCTGCCACTGCTTGCCCAGACACAGCGTTACCTCAGTTTGACTGCTTGGAAATGCATTCTCCTGTTGCCTTAGCCCTTCAGGTGTTATTTTTTTCTCCCAGCCTGGGATATTTTCTTACGTTAACACTGTAGGGTTCATCTTACTGTATTTATTTTGCTGGACGCTGTTACTGCCATCACTCAGACTTGCTATTGTGCTTCTAAGGACTCTAAGGTATGACACAAGTGATCAACAACCAGCATTTTGTGCAGCGGAGCTGTCAATATAAGGCAGACCTCTCCACTCCCCTTGTCTGTATTCAGCCAAGTGTGGCATTTGTGTGTCTGAGCAGTTTCCTTCTCAACAATGACTCCTCAGTGCATCCACCTGCCTCCTGCTGGACATGTTCTGTCTTCTGGCACACATCAGCCATGCCAGTAAGAGATTTGGTGCAGGCACGTGAAGGTTTAGTCTGCTGCCACCACACGTTCCTGAAGTAAGGTGAAATTCCCACTATCCTTTTAAAGTAGCTGCTGTCAAAGTAAGTTTGCTCATCACTGGTTTGTAGCCAACACCCCCTCGAGTCTCCTTCCATCAGAAGAGCCCAGGGCTGGCAACGTGCGCCATATACCAGGTGTGACATTGATCCCTTGCTTTGTGGATGAGTTACTCCAAAGCAGACACGCTCCAGCCCCTCCACACCGAGCAGGCGAGAGGCACCGTGTGTCCTCCAGTGCCCTGTGCTGAGCAGTGCTGGAAGAAGCCCAGAAATGGCAAGTTCACAGCTGAGAGAGGTGACTGAATGCTTGCTCTTAGGGAAGACTTCCTCCTGGCAGTGTTCAAGGCCAGGTTGGATGCAGGGGCTTGGAGCAAGCTGCTCCAGTGGAAGGTGTCCCTGAAGGGTGCTGGAGCCGGGTGAGCTTTAAGGTCCCATCCTGCCCCAAGCCAGTCTGGGATTCTATGATATTCAATCAGCGTGTGAGCCCGCTACATTTCCTCTTTCCTGAAACCGTTGTGCAAGGTGCAGGAGTTTCCTAACCCGTCTCAGACGGAAATCCACCAACCCTTTGGCATATGACTTGTCTCGTGTCACCCAAAATAGCAACTTAAGCTGCTGGCCTGTTGCAATAGAACCCATTTTATTGCCTCATAGGGTAGAAAGCCAAAAGAGCAGCAGCAGGATGTGATGGCATTTAAACTCAAAGTCATTGCTCCTGATGCTACCCTCATTTCTCCTGGCTTAGCAATATGACAGTGGAAACTGGCAAAGGGGGAAAGAATCTTTCTAACCAGTTTTTGGCCCTTGAAGAGTCTTCTGGACTGGTTTACACACACACAATCCTCTTGTGAAGCATTAGATAAGGAAGCAAAAAGTTATATGAGTTTTAATACTGCTTTTTAGCCAGTAGCTTTAGAAAAGAGACAACATTACAAGCCATCTCCTCCAGACTTCAGCTCTTTTCCTTGCCTGACCAGCCACCTGCACCCACCTTCTCATGCAGCCTCCAGCAGCGATGGGTATGAATGTGGGTCCTGGAGTGACCACAGTTTGGCTTTGGCCACACTCCAGTGACCTGCCCAGCCTGTGGAGCTTTGGGACAGGCTCCTCCCATGCTGCCTACTCAGGTGAGCACAGCAGCAGCACAGTCACCTGCACTCAGCTCCTTCACCCCAGCTCTGGGCTGCCACAGGACACAGGGGCATGGCATGGGCTGGTGTCAGACTGCCCTGCATCCATCGGGCTTGGTTGTGTGAAAGGGAAGAGAAGCCACACACACTGAAGTTTCCTGTGCACCCTTAGCTGAGGTGAGCAGAGCAGAGGAAAGGATAAGAATGGTTCTTGTGCAGTGTAATGAATCGCACTCCCGGTGCAGGAGGGAAGTCCCCAGTGCCAAGGGGAAGCACAACCTCTGACTAAGTGGCCACAGCACCTCAATGTGCCACTAATGCCAACTTCTGACGTTCCGTGAGCAAACCACGCTGCTGCCAAACCATGCAATGTGTATCCACCTCCATGTTCCCCAGCCTCGACTTCCCCTTGCACAGGAAGCACCATAGAATCATGGAATGGTTTGGGTTGAAGGGACCTCAAAGCTCCTCCAGCTCCAACCCCTGCCATTGCAGGGACACCTTCCACTGGAGCAGCTTGCTCCAAGCCCCTGTGTCCAACCTGGCATTGAACACTGCCAGGGATGGGGCAGCCACAGCTTCTCTGGGCACCCTGTGCCAGCGCCTCAGCACCCTCCCAGGGAACAGCTTCTGCCCAAGAGCTCATCTCAGTCTCCCCTCTGGCAGGTTAAAGCCATTCCCTTGGCCTGTCCCTACATCCCTTGGCCTGTCCCTACATCCCTTGGCCAAAGCCCCTCTCCAGGTTTCTATAAGCCCCCTTTAACATGCTTATGATGTTCCTGCCCTGTGTCTGAGCTACCCACAAGCATACAAACCCACAATGATCAGCACGTGCTTTTCTATTGCACCCTCTCCCATCTTTCCCTAACAGCTGATTTGGGAGAGAACCTCTGAGGCAGGGATGAGGGGAGACACACACAAAACCCACAGAGCACAAGAGCCCATGGTTGATACTGCTTGGAATAACTCCTTCCAACATAATCCTGTGTTCTAACACATTGAAACCTAGAAGAGATGTACAACTGAGAGTAACTCTGGGCTTCAACCCTCTCCAGGCAAGCCCCGAGGTGCAGAAGCTGTCAGTACCAAACCCAGGCAAAACCAAGCCTCTCCTGGTACGTGGAAAGCAGAGAGGAGGACGGGAGGGCTGCAGGCCTCTGTGCTTGGCTGTAAGCCTGCAGTGAGCTGCAGGTTGGCTCCCCAGCCTCAGAGAGCATCGTTTCCATGCTCATTTTAAGAAGCAGCATGGGAGATGATGCGAGAGGCAGGCAGCAAACTCACAGTGATGGGACAGATATCATCTGCAGTTAGTCATTGGCATTACATCAGTGGAAGTGGGACAGTGAAACACTGCTTAGCCAAGATATTTACCTCCATGAGAAGCGTTCCAAGAATGAGCTGCTTTAGATCCTGCAGCACAGGGAGAACAAACATCAGGTACAAGCACCTAAACCCCCAACTCACCTGCACAGGAATGCTGCACACTGCCCTGTAGGCTCCTCCAACACAACTCAAAGCAGCACAAATGGGCCGGAATATCCACAACCGAAGTCAGTGCTCTGTGGATCAGAGTCCCGCTGTTGTTGCAGTGTCTTTACTTGCATTTCCACTCAGCCACTGCTCTAACGCTGCAGCTGCAGGCTGCACACAAGAGGGATCCGTTCAGAGCTCATGTCTGACAGCCGTTTCAACTCACAGGTGATGAATTAGCTGCAAGACTGGATCAAAAAGCAGGGAGAGCATTTGTGCAAGACACCAGCACAGCTGATGGACACGGCTGCGAGGAGGCAGGGGCTCAACGTGCGGGGTGAGAGCAGCCCTAGGAAGTTTCACTTAGCTGAAAGGGTGAAGTAAGATCCCAGCCTGGTTTGTGTTGGAAGGGACCTGAAAGCTCCTCCAGCTCCAACCCCTGCCACGGGCAGGGACACCTTCCACTGGAGCAGCTTGCTCCAAGCCCCTGTGTCCAACCTGGCCTTGAACACTGCCAGGGATGGGGCATGCTCAGCCTCTGGAAGGTTCTCTCAAGTAGGGAAATCCAGGCTGTTATTCCATCTCCCTGGGCAGAGGCCGACATCTGCTCACAAACATCGGTAGGGAGGTACAGATGTGACTTTTAGTTTCCATCTGGCACCCAAATCTCAGCCCACCTGAGGAGGGGAAGCTCCTTTGAGGTCTGAGCTCCGGAATGCTGACGCTCATCCCCTCTGGACTGGAGCAGGTTCAGCTCTGCCCCCTTCATCACATTTCCAGCCCTCCCAAAACATTCTCCCTGCAGAGGGGCAGCGCACGAGAGGAACATGAGCTGCTTCAGGACTTGAGTCCTTGTGGGGAGCCGCAGCCCTGCAGCGGCTCTGCTCCCGGCCGCACTGTGTGCCCTTGCCCTGCTCACTCACACGGACCTTCCTCTTCCTCCACAACCCCAAAGTAAGACATTGCCTCCAAAACCCAGGAGAATAAATGAACGCGCAGCACACATGCTGGAGGAAGGAAAAGTTGGAATGATGCCACGGGCATGGAATAACCGTCCTTGCACTGAAAAAGCTCTTTGCCACTTTGCCACTTGCGGCTGTGATTTACTCTCACAACCAGCGCAGATGTGGTCTGAGGCTCGCTGTGCACCTTCCCAAAGGGGAACTCCAAGTCTCAGGAGCAGGAGGCTGTGTTCGGATGAAGGAAGGAAGGGAGCCTCACTGGGGAGCCATGACTGCAGGGATGCCCCCCTCAAAGCGGGCTCAGTAATGTTCCCTGACAGCTCCAAGCAGCTCTTCATTTCCTGTCTCTGCCACTAAAGCAAGTCAGGATCTGCCTGAAGAGACTCCAGGGCAATTCCAGAACCTGGCGGGGCAGGGAAGTGCCTGCTGAGCCTGGAGAGGGAGCACAAACAAGCTTGGGGTTTTCCAGCGCCCCCGGACTCAATGGGGGGAGCCTATGGGATACTGCAAGAGTTTCCAGTCACTGGTTACAACAGAGTGGAAAACCAACACCAACCAACCTCCAGCAGTGGAAGAAGTGGAGGATGGCAGAGCTCTGCCTTGTGCAATCCCTGTGGCCCCTTCTGCTGCCTCCCGCACCGGAGGAGCAAAGCTTTCAAGGCAGCGCTCCAGGCACGGAGCAAACCTCCTGTTGGCTCTTTCCCGAGTTAAAGCACACGAAGGGGACCATTGCTCACTCTGCAGCAGCGCTTCGGGCACATGAGAGCTTGCATTCACACATAGGAGAGCCCCATCCAAACCCCCCTTCATCTCGGGAAGCTCACAACACACAGCAGTAAATCAGCTCCAAACCCTGGGCTCACGCTTGGCACTTTGGACCTTCCCAGCGATGCTGCGGCAGGGGCAAAGCCAGCAGGTACCTGCGACCACACCGCTCACAGCATCAAGCATTGAAACAAGCAACTTCCACATCTGGTTTCCCCCTCGGCAGCGCCTGAAGCTGCTGCTGGCACCACGCGATGGGGAAACTTCATGGGTTTCACCCGGAGAAGCATCTCCTGTGCCAGCCTCCCCCCAGCCCCGCAGGGGGCAGCGGGGCTGCAGGTTCCGGTTGTCCCAGGGGACTGGTCAGCTCCCATCCCGCCCCATTCCCCTCCCAGGGCTACAAAAGGCAGCGGCAGCAGGTACCGGTGCAGGAGCAGTGCTGAGGACAGCGAGTAGGAGGTGAGTAAGCGGCACGGGGAGGGTGCTGGAAGTGCAATGAGCACTTGGATGTCCTCTAGCCTTGCATCTGCCCGGGGCTTTCCTTACCCCTGTGGTGCACCAGCTCCATGCTGAAGGTTGTTCCTGATCCATGGAAGGGATGGGGGGGGGGGGGGGGGTTTGCTGGGGTCCTGTGGCTTGGGACAGAGCTGGGATGTCATCGGGGTCCCTTCTCTTCAGTTCAACTCCATGGTCCCGGTCAGGAGGGCAGCAAAGGGGATGATGGTAACCCCAGGGTCCTCCCCTGAAGTCTGCGCCCGCATTCTCAGGTCATGAATACAAGGCCTGGACTGAGATTAGTGATAGAGCAGGGCAGGAATGGAGCCAGGCAGTGCTGCTCCAGGCAGTGGGAAGTGTCCCAGGAAGGATGCTCAGCAGTGAGGGCGCTCCCCTGGTGCAGGCTGCCCCACACGAGCCTCCAGCAGCTACTGCAGAGCAAACTTACTGTCTGCCTTACTGCTACAGGGGAGGCTAAAGAGACGGTCACTGCGGCAGAGAGCAAACCACAAGGGACGGGGCCACAACCCGTGGTCAGGTGTTACACGTGGCTCCCCATCGTGTTACCCTGGAACAGGCACGGAGGTGGCTGAGCGGGTTTTGGAGGGCTCAGAGGTACCTGGTGGTTGTGCAGAGACCTAAAACCCAGGTCCCGGGGGTTACAACAGCACGGTTCAGATGCCACAACAGAGATGCTATTGCAGAGGCTGCTCAGTGCCTGCCCGGGCGGGGGGAGGCAAGGAGAGACCGAAGAAATCATTCAGTGTATCTACAGTGGTCTGACGTGTTGGTCAATGAGAAACTGAGCATGAGGGGGCTGCAGTGTGCGCTTGAGCCCAGAAACCAACCGCATCCTGGGCTGCATCCAAAGGAGCGTGACCAGCAGGTCGAGGGAGGTGATCCTGCCCCTCTGCTCTGCTCTGTGAGACCTCACTTGGAGTATTGTGTGCAGTTCTGGTGTCCTCAACATAAAAAGGACATGGAACTGTTGGAACAAGTGCAGGGGAGGCCACGAGGATGATCAGGGGATGGAGCACCTCCTGTATGGAGATAGGCTGAGGAAGTTGGGGCTGTTCAGCCTGGAGAAGAGAAGGCTGCGTGGAGACCTCAGAGCAGCCTTCCAGTGTCTGAAGGGGGCCTATAGGGATGCTGGGGAGGGACTCTTCATTAAGGACTGCAGTGATAGGACAAGGGGTAACGGGTTCAAACTGAATCAGGGGAAGTTTAGATTGGATATGAGGAAGAAATTCTTTACTGTGAGGGTGGTGAGGCACTGGAATGGGTTGCCCAGGGAAGCTGTGAATGCTCCATTGCTGGCGGTGTTCAAGGCCAGGTTGGACATAGCCTTGGATGACATGGTTTAGTGGGAGGTGTCCCTGCCCATGGCAGGGGGTTGGAGCTGGATGATGTTAAGGTCCTTTCCAACCCTGACTATTCCATGGTTCTGTGACATGAGCAGTGCTCTCCTTGGACTGTTCTCCACCACCACCTTCCAGCATTGCCTCTTGGAAGTAATAATGAGCATGTACTTATAATGTAGTTAGAAAGGGATTCATAGCTAAAACTGATGACACAATCTCTGTACCTGCAAGTGAACCAGGGTTACTGTAAGTTTTGTGAGGGTATTCATTAACATAGAGCACATTATAATGCTGGGTTTTACATTTCAGGATGAGGATCCTTATCGGAAGCCTTCATTTCTACTCCATTTCTTTCGTACTCAGTGGAGCAAGTGGATTTCTAACCCAGGGAACACCTACAGCCTACGCCTTCCCCTTCTACAACTACTCCTACTTGAACCTCTCTTCCATATCAGAAGCAGGAGCTCCCAAAACAGCCAGAGCTCTCAATTTCTCACATAATGCAATAGAAAAGATAACCAGGAGAGACTTGGAGGGCTTTGGCACCTTGGAAGTTCTGGACCTTTCCTACAACCACATTAAAGACATCGAACCGGGAGCGTTTGAGAGCCTGCTCAGCCTCGCTGCTCTGGATCTGTCCTTCAATGATAAGGACCTGGTCGTGCCGGGTCTCCCCCCACACCTGAAGCTCGCACCCACCACCGAACCCCCCGAGGCCGCTCCGGAGCCTTCTGCACCCTCCGAGGAGCTGTTCCATGCAGCTGTCCTGCAGGACGTTGGCCCGAGGCTCGGATGGAGCACGGGGAACGTGCTTCGAAGAGGAGAGGGAAGCACAACAGGCTCTCCCAGAGGAGGGGGAAGCGGAACGGTGTCTCCCACAGCCCCGTTGAGGCCCAGTTTCTGTGGAGAACCAATAAACGGGACACTGGATCTGTCAAAGAGCAAACTGTCCGAGGAGGAGCTGAGGTCAAAGCTGGATCCGGATCTGTGCCAAGCTCAGCTGGACCATGTTCTGGAGCTCAATGTTAGTCACAGTGACCTGGAGATGGACCTGCTGTCGCTGTTCATCCTGTTCCTGCCCATGAAGAACATGCGGTCGGTTGACGCCAGTTACAACAAGCTGACAATTAACATCCTAGACGTGGAGAGCATCTGCAGGTTCCCCTTTGACAAGCTCTGGTTTGTCAACATCAGCAACAACCCCATCAACAGCCTGGACACGCTGTGCCTCCCCACAACCATCAAGGTCATCGATTTGTCCTTCACCAACATAAGCCAAATACCCCAGAACTTCGCTAAGAAGATGTCGAACTTGGAGAACATGTACGTGCAGGGGAACCACTTCATCTACACCGCGCGGCCGGAGCCCCCCGACCCGCTGGCAAAGCCTCCCCCTGGATCCGTGCACATCAGCGCCATCTCCTTAGTCAGGAACCAGGCTGGGACCCCCATCGAGAGCCTTCCCAAGAACGTGAAGCACCTCAAGATGTCCAACTGCTCCATTGTGGAACTGCCAGAGTGGTTTGCTGGCACCATGGAGGCACTGTTATACCTGGATCTCAGCAGCAACCGGATTGCGGCGCTTCCCGACTTACCTCCCTCCCTGCGGCAGCTCGACATAAGCAGCAGTGACATCAAGGTGATACCCCCGCGTCTCAAATCCATGTCCAACTTAACCGTATTTATCATTCAGAACAACAAAGTCACGGATATGCACCCCGAGTACTTCCCATTGACTCTGACCAGATGTGACATCAGCAAAAACAAGCTGAACCTGTTGCCATTAACCGGTGCCCTGAAGAACCTCCAGTACCTCAATGTCTCTGGGAACCTCATCGCCAGGCTGGAGGCCACCAGCCGCCTTCCTGCCCTCATTAACCTGGACGGTAGCCACAACCTCATTGCAGAGCTCCCCGATGACTTTGGGGCATCTCTTCCCACGCTGAAATACTTCAATCTATCCGGGAACAAGATCTCCTTCCTGCAGCGCGGCGCTCTCCCCGCTGCTCTCCTTGAGCTGGACATCAGCGACAACGCCATCACCACCATCGTGGAGGATACTTTTGGCCCGCTAACGCAGCTGAGTGTTTTGACCGTTCAAGGCAAGCACTTCTTCTGCAACTGTGACCTGTACTGGTTCGTCAACGTCTACATCCACAGCCCCCAGCTCCAGATCCACGGCAAGGAGAGCCTCAGGTGCAGCTTCCCACCGGACAGAAGGGGCCAACTGGTGGAGAGGAGCCACCTCACGCTCCTGCACTGCTCCCTGGGCATCCAGATGGCCATCACTGCTTGCGCTGCCATCCTGGTGGTGCTGGTGCTGACGGGCTTGTGCTGGCGCTTCGATGGGCTCTGGTACGTCAGGATGGGCTGGTACTGGTGCATGGCGAAGAGGAAGCAGTACGAGAAGAGGCCGGAGAACAAGCCCTTCGACGCCTTCATCTCATACAGCGAACACGATGCAGCATGGACCAAAGAGAATCTGCTGGGAAAACTGGAACAGGATGGGTTCAGGATCTGTTACCACGAGAGGGATTTCAAACCGGGGCACCCCGTCCTTGGGAACATATTTTACTGCATCGAGAACAGCCACAAGGTCATCTTTGTCCTCTCCCCCAGCTTCGTGAGCAGCTGCTGGTGCCAGTACGAGCTGTACTTCGCCGAGCACCGGGTCCTGAGTGAGAACCAGGATTCCCTCATCATGGTCGTGCTGGAGGACCTCCCGCCCCACAGCGTGCCCCAGAAGTTCAGCAAGCTCCGGAAGCTGCTGAAAAGGAAAACCTACCTCAAGTGGAGCCCCGAGGAGCACAAACAGAGGATGTTCTGGCGCCAGCTGGAGGCTGTCTTACAGACAACCAATGAGCCGCTGCTGAGAGCGGAGAACGGACTCGCTCAGGATGCGAATGAGGTGGAGGGATGCACGAGGGTGTAAAGTCTGTGTATGGAGGGATGCACGGAGGTGTAAAGTGTGTGTATGGAGGGGCTGTGCTCAAATAAAAGCGTTCCTGTGCTCACCTCCTGCAAAGGTTCTGTGTCATAGACTCATAGAATAGTCAGGGTTGGAAAGGACCTTAAGCTCATCCAGTTCCAACCCCCCTGCCATGGGCAGGGACACCTCCCACTAAACCATGCCATCCAAGGCTCTGTCCAGCCTGGCCTTGAACAGTGCCAGTGATGGAGCATTCACAGCTTCCCTGGGCAACCCATTCCAGGGCCTCACCACCCTCACAGTAAAGAATTTCTTCCTCATATCCAATCTAAACTTCCCCTGTTTAAGTTTAAACCCATTACCCCTTGTCCTCTCACCACAGTCCCTAATGAAGAGTCCCTCCCCAGCATCCCTATAGGCCCCCTTCAGGTATTGGAAGGCTGCTATGAGGTCTCCATGCAGCCTTCTCTTCTCCAGGCTGAACGGCCCCAATTTTCTCATCCTATCTTCATACAGGAGGTGCTCCAGTCCCTGATCATCCTCGTGGCCTCCTCTGCACTTGTTCCAACAGTTCCATGTCCTTTTTATGTTGAGGACACCAGAACTGCACACAGTGCTCCAAGTGAGGTCTCACAGAGCAGAGTAAAGGGGCAGGAGCACCTCCTTCAACCTGCTGGTCACACTCCTTTTGATGCAGCCCAGGATACGGTTGGTTTCTGGGCTGCAAGTGCACACTGCAGCCAGTTCATGTTCAGTTTCTCATCGACCAACACCCCCAAGTCCTTCTCCGCAGGGCTGCTCTGAATCTCTCCTCTGCCCAACCTGTAGCTGTGCCTGGCATTGCTCCGACCCAGGTGGAGGACTTTGCACTTGGCATGGTTAAACTTCATCAGGTTGGCATCAGCCCACCTCACAAGTGTGTCAAGGTCCCTCTGGATGGCATTCCTTCCCTCCAATGTATCAACCGAACCACACAGCTTGGTGTCATCGGCAAACTTGCTGAGGGCACAGGGGATTGTCTCAGATCAATCCCAGGACAGGTTCCTAGTGGGTCTGTAGCATGCTTGTTATTCCATCTGATAGAAGAATCCATTATCCAAAGGGATGAGGCCCGAGCACTCACACACAGCCTTTCCTTCCTGGGTGCTTGACTGTCTTCAGCTATTTCCAGCATTTCTTGAAATGCTGGGATGTCACCTGGAAGGAAGGACAGCTTCAGTCGTGCCACATCCAAGGGTCAGGTTGGTAGAATCATGGAATGGTTTGGGTTGGAAGGGGCCTTAAAGCTCCTCCAGCTCCAACCCCTGCCATGGGCAGGGACTCCTTCCACTGGAGCAGCTTGCTCCAAGCCCCTGTATCCAACCTGGCTACCAAAGCTGATGAAGAATCAGGCTGCCTTCCTCCAAACAGAGTGTGATCTAAAAGGGTTTTCTGGTGGTTCTCACAAAATCCGGACCTCTCTCTGCCTCCTGCTTTCCGTTTCCTCCTGTTCCTCTTTATTGCTTCCCCACACTTGGGTATCTCCAAGATAATCATACATTGGGAACAATCAGAGCTAGAAATATACCCTTAAACCTGGATCTTGGTTGTAGTCCAGCCTCTGAGTTCGGGTACAGCCTGCGATGGAAACACACACTGTATACACGTGAAAACCACAGGCCACGACAGCACAGGGCGACAGCTTCTGTCGGTGGTTTTAGAGGGAGAAAACAGTCACTTAATGTAAGCATCTGAGAGATGCAGACCCAAATCTGCTGCACCTCTTGGTCCAAGCCATGGGTGGAGGAGATGGGACGTTAAAGTCTGTTGTCATTACAGGTTAACATATACACCAGCTCCGCCTGTTAATATATTGGTGTTAAGTGATGGTGTGAGCTGTAAGTGCTGCTGTCAGAAACCCTAAGAACAGGGAAGGAAGTCCTGTGGGGTATTAGTTAGACTTCATGTTCAGTTTCACTCAACACGATCCCCCTGAATCCAGCCCCTGGCATCACCTACTGCCACTCAACAGCTGTATTGATCGGATTTGAAAGGAGTGGGAACCATTCCGCTGATCCCATTTTCACGTTCAAGGAAAACCAAGAGTCTGTGATGGGAAATGAAGATGAGAACAGATCATTGAGCACAGACCTGGATTCACTCGTGAGCGAACCCAAAGGACTTCCCAGCAGCAGATGCCAGACCTGGGAATGCGGAATGGGGTGGGACAGCACGTTTGGAACATGGACTCTGGAAAGGAGATAGCTCTGTGCACACAGGCATGAAGTACAGCGCGTTGGAAGTCTTGGATTTGCCACCTTTCACACTGATGGATGCTTTCTTCTTGTGGTAGGAACTGCACTACTAAAGACCAGCTTTCCCTGCACCATTCAGTATCCACACACTTGTACTTCTTACTCTTACCTCCCTTCACCTGCGTCCTCCACTTCCTTCATCCAGGGCTCTGTTGCTTCCCCTCCCACTCAGATTCCTGCTCCCTGAAGCTCGCAGTTGGGCTCCGCTGGTTCTGTGCTCAGCAGAAGGGGGTTCTGACACACGGGGGCTAAAGGAAAGGTTACGCTCCAGCAGAGCCAAACCCGGTTGTTCTATCACATGGCAACTGATGCACGATTCACATCACTGTACCTGTGTGTTTCCAAACCCCAGCCTCTCTTTACGACACCCACAAACCTCCCCCAACAGTTACTGAGTACAACTGACAACCCAAATCCGATTTCTTCCTATTGCAGACTAAAAGGTGTTGCACTTCCCATCCACTATCAGCGAGTTAACACATCTAAGAGTACAACTGGCAGCAGTGATAACACAAGGGCAGCATCACAAAGGGCTCTGAAGGGACTTTTCGCCCCTTCAAGTTCTTTTGTCTCAAGGACACATCACATAAAGGCAATTACAGCCCTCCTATCCCGCAGCTGCTCCTCTTGCTGTACCCTCACAGGACCGCTCAGTGCAAATCACGGTCATGAGTAAAGTGTGAGGGATTCAACCTCCTGTGGGGGGATCCAAACCCGAGCACAGTGGCAGTCACAGAGCTCAAGACAAAGCGGCAGCCCCCATGCACTTCATCCCTCTCAATTAGCACACGCTGTACTACAGAGAAGCGCCGCATCAGAAACACCGAGCAAGGCGCATCTTCCAGTTCGCTCTTATGGGCACTGCGGAAAGAACCACGTTACTTGTTCATAGAGAAAAGACCTGGGCAGAGACTCATGGAAATCACGTCCATTGTGCGTCTGTATGAGAAAGTTGTTCACACCCATTTTATTGCAAGAAAGCCGCTGTGAATTACTCAAACCTCACTGAAATCCAGAGCGGGACCAAAGGACGGGGCTCACAACGTGCCTGGCTTCCAGCGGCGCTACCAAAGAACCTGAGCCCATGACACACACATGGCAATGGGCTTTGCTTCTTTCCACCACTGAAATGTGGCCTCTTCCTACACCGAGGCCCCAGAGCCTGGGGCACAATCCGTTTGGAGATCCTAAGGCTCAGCTGAGGTCCACGGAAGCTGAAAGGTGAAGATTTAGCCACTTAACGCGGTAACTGTCCGGAATGTCAATGCCTCCGAGACATTCCCATTCCCAAGGAATTCCCACAAGTGACACAACGCAAACGGTTGGGTTTGTAGAAAACACTGAAGTTCTGTTATTTGCTCACTGTGCGGATCAAGAGGAACTGCTCACCTTTACATCAAACTGACGTCAGGCTTCTCAACCTCAACAGCTCGCAGTTGTCTTGTGCCCGTCCTGCTCCCAAACCATCAGGAGAGGTCTCAGTGCCGCCTCTCAGCAATATCACACCCAAATCCCCCAGCCAGCAGCACTGCTGGCTGCATTACAGCTTATGGATCAGGACATTCCAGAGGGGACGGCATTACTAGCAGCATATCAGTACTATGACAGTGAACAGTCATCTTTATCATCAAGTAAATCCCATCATTAGGTATTGCACAGTTACTTCTACTGGATGCAAAATAGTTCTCCAAATAGATTATTCCGGGATGCATAACGACACCAATCCTTAAGATAAATGCACATCCCGTATCAATACACGTACTTCAGAGGTTTGTTACAGTGCCACCACACCGTCAATGCCTCCCCAGTGGCAATGGAACACTGGCTGTAAAACGCCTTGTGCTGCTTTAGGAAGCTGAGCCTGAAATCCTGAATTTCAGCTGAAGTTCATGGGAATTGCACCATTTACCTCCACGGAACCAGGATTTCACCCTGCGGACTGAAAGGCCTTTCCTTGTCGCTGATGTTCGCTACAACAGAACACCACCGATGCCTTCAGCAATGGGAAGAGTTTAGACTCGAGTATCCTGAACACCAAACACCCCCCAGCTCTTCCTCCGTGGATACAGGCCGAGTTCGCAGTGTAAGGGCGATGCTTGTGGCGCAGGCTCAGACTGACCCGGGACACCCTGCAGCGCATCCCATACCTGTAACTGTTGGCTCAGCAACAACCCCCTTTGTGTTACAGCCCCGATACGCATCCGAAACGCTGCCCCTTTGGAAGAAAGCCCCACGGAGCAGCCCCCAGCGTCCGCTTCAGCCACAGTCGCTGGGTGTTAACATCAGCGCTCTCCGCAGCACAGCCCAGCATCATCCCCTGGCCCAGCTACACGGAGGGCACCGGAATGTGCCGCGCCGCCGCGCCGCCGCAGTCCCGGTAGTGCATGGCGATGTAGGACCTGGCGAAGCCGAAGGCGGAGGGGCCGGGCTGCAGGCTGTTTGGGGTGCTCCCCTCCTGCGAGGGGCTGCTGTTGTAGATGCTGTAATAGGGCTCGATGCGGGTGTTCATGGGGGTCGAGCTGCTCTGCGCGTAGTGCTGCTGCCCGACGGAAGCCTTGGGGCTCAGCACGCTCTCCTTGGAGTGACTGGGGCCGCACGCCTGGTCCAGGAGCTTCTTCTGCGGCTTGGGAGACAGCACGTACGCCGAGTTGGTCTCGTGGTGCGACGACTTGTTCCTGTTCACCTCCAGGCTGCCCTTGCCCACGGCCCGGAGCCGGGTCTTCTGCTTGCAGCAGCAGCAGCCCAGCGCCACGTACCGCAGGCACCAGAGCACCCTCCTGCGCAGCCCCGCGCTGTTGCGGGAGTAGATGAAGGGATTCAACCCCGACTTGAAGAAGACGAGGGTGAACCCGCACAGCTCGAACTGGTAGAGCACAAACCCGCCGCTGCCCGACAGCGTGTCCTGCACCAGCGAGATGCCCAGCGGCAGGCAGCACACCAGCACCGACAGCACGATCGCCACGCACGTCCCCACCGCGCGCCAGTCCTTGCCCGGCGCCAGGTTGACGGCGGGGGCCCGGAGCCGCGCGCCGCGGGCCTGGTCGCGGTAGAGCGCGGGCACGGCGAAGGGCTGCGGCGTGCGGGCCCGGCCGGGAGGGCGCCGCCGCGAGCGCGCGTTGCGGCGCAGGGCCCGCGCGATCATCACGTAGGACACGGCCACCACGGCCACGCAGCAGATGAAGTCGGCCACGTACAGGTACAGCACGGCCTTGCCCTGGCGGCTGGCGAAGCTGGACATGGGCAGGCACAGGCGGGAGCGGCGCGTCGTGAGCGTGGCCAGCGTGGCCAGCGTGAAGCTGGTGGCCCAGAGCAGCAGCGTGAGCAGCAGCGTGCAGGGGAAGGAGGCGGCGCGGTGCGGCTGCTTGCCCAGCACCATGCGCAGCCGGTGCAGCGCGATGACCGCCACCGTCTTGAGGGACATGATGATGAAGCCGGAGCTGGTGAGGTGGAAAGTGAAGCAGAAGGTGCCGGGGACGCCGCGGGCCGAGTCGAAGAAGAGGACGAAGGCGAACATGGGGGCGGCCACGCCGCAGAGGAAGAGGTCGCAGAAGGAGAGGTTGAGGATCATGAAGTCGAAGTTGGTGCGGAACTTGCGGAGGGCCGGGTCGAGGCAGGACAGCAGCACGATGAGGTTCCCGTACGAGCCCAGGCAGAAGACGAGCGCCAGCAGCGCGGCGCAGGCCGCCACCGTGGCGCCGTGGGTGCCCCCCCGCAGCTCCGCCGCGCCGCCGCCCGCGCTGCCGTTCCCGCCCAGCGGCAGCAGCGCGGCCGCCGCCGGCTCCTCCTCGCCCGCCGCCGGCAGCCGCCCCGACGCGTTCATCGCGGCCTCTGCGCGGCCCTCACCGCGCCGCCGCCGCCGCCGCTCCCTCAGGGCTGCCCCCGACATGGCGCCGCCCGCCCCGCCATGGCGGCCGCTGCCGCCGCCGCTGCTGCGCCCCGGCCCGGCCGGCGCCGCCAGACCCGACCCGGCCGCTGCGGCGCTGGAGGGCGGCTGCGGGGACAGAGCCCCCCCGCCCCGGCCCGTCCGCAGCACGGAGCCGGCGCCAGGCGGGAGCCGCGGAGCGGGGCTGTGGTGAAGGCACCTTAAAGCTCCTCCAGCTCCAACCCCTGCCACGGGCAGGGACACCTTCCACTGGAGCAGCTTGCTCCAAGCCCCTGTGTCCAACCTGGCCTTGAACACTGCCAGGGATGGGGCAGCCACAGCTTCTCTGGGCACCCTGTGCCAGCGCCTCAGCACCCTCACAGGGAACAGCTTCTGCCTAAGAGCTCATCTCAGTCTGCCCTCGGGCAGGTTAAAGCCATTCCCCTGTCCTGTCCCTACATCCCTTGGCGAAAGCCCCCCTCCAGGTTTCCTGCAGCCCCTTTAGGCACTGGAGCCGCTCACAGCATGACTCGTGTGTGTTTGACAGAGCCTCTTTACTGCCTCAGGTGCTGGGGTGCACATTTGGGTGCTGAAGGCACCCTCCGGCATTTCCTCAACTGCCTCTGGGGCTGCCCTGGTGTTTCCAGCCCCGCAGACTTCGGGTTTGAGCTGTTCCCTCCTATGGCTTCCATCAGGGCTCTTCCCATTGACTTCCATCAGCTGCCAGAGTGGCCCAGAGCCCCACACAGGAGCACCATTGGGACCCCTTCCTTGGCTACAGGGCACCCACTGCACCCACCAAGGGCAGAGACAGGGAGGGGTTTGCTCCCAAAAGGAAGTCATGGAATCTCAGATGGTTTGGGTTGGAAGGGACCTCCGGGTCATCCAGTTCCAGCCGCATAAATCAGGGATCACAGGGCAGCAGGAGGCTTTGCTCCAGCTTGAGTCACAGACATGCCTGTACCAGGACACCAAGGCCATACCTGGGCACTGGCGGCTTTGAGGTCCCTCCATGTGGACTCACCAGGAACACAGCAGCAGCCCCATTCCAACCCCAAGGCAGGGTTTGGGCACTGGGTCTGCCCCTGCCTTCCTGCAGTGCCTTCCTGAGCAGGATAAGGATGCTCACAGCGGTCCCTGGGAGCACAGAAGCACGGGACCAAGGCAAACGGGCTGCAGGAGGGGAGATAAAGGAGGGGAGATAAATCACTGCTACTCTTTATCTGTTCACTCCCAGCTCCCACCACCACTTGCAGGGATGGAGAGCGCTGATGCCCGAGCACTTCCAGGGATCAGTTTGAATGACTTACGTGGGTTTGAGGATGAGGAAACCAGCGCAGGCTGACAGCACCAGGGACCAATGGCAGGAGCTGGGAATGCACTTGGGAGAGATCGGAGTCCACCGGGCAATGCACAAGGAGCTGTGAAACCGCAGTGGTGGCATTCTGACTTACACACGGGCACGTGCCCTGTCCTGTACATTCACACATGTGCTCGTTATACGTTACCTGCACATTGCTTTCATTGTGAGGGTGAATCCTGGCTGGAATCCCAAGCTGGGATCTCCCCCCTTGCCTTTTGTTACTCGCGCCCGTCAGTTTGTGCTGAATTGTGTGGTTAAACAGGACCCGCAAACAGCCTCACGCAGGAGTGAGTTCCTTCAAAATCATTAATGCTGAGGAAGCAGCCATAAACGTTCTCTCTCCATGAAACCAACGTGCATGGGATACCCATGTCCTTTTGGAGTGGAAACACCACCCAAGGGTGTTAGATGGCCAGTCAGAGCTTCTTGATTCACCATCACTACCAGTTCAACGGCTGGAAGCACATGGACAGAAGAGGCTGCACATGCCTGAAGGGATTGGTTTGGACAAGCTCATGGGGTTTAAGGATGGCACCAAACCTCTGGAAACCCCTGAGGTGCAGAAATGGGTTTAGGTCCTCACGGAAAGCTGGAACCCTCCATGTGCAAACCAGCAACAGAGCAGCGGTGGTTCTCTATCAGTGATAGGTAGGGATTGTCACTCAACTCCATGAGCGCAGCCTTTAGCAGCCCCAGGAGCAGCAAGGGAGGGTTGGGGTTGAGCTGAAGATGGGCTCCACGGGAGCAGGAAACACCGCAGGGTCCCTTTGGCACAGCAAAGCCTCTCACTGACCTGCTCCTTCTGAAAGGAGAGGCCAGGGACTGGAGTGGGGAGAACAGTGTTCTGCAAGGCAGGAAGCACGGAACCACCGCTCTCCCAGCACCAGTGTGAGGTACTGGGATGTTAACTCTGCTGAACACATTTATTGGTTACTGCTGGTTTTCCCAAGCCGACCAAGCAGAACTGATTGCACCGCCTGTACCCCAGCACCCCTCACTATTCCCAAAGGGAAGCGGGGTCCAGCTCCGTCTGCAGCAGCAAAACCTGCTTAGGTACTGAGAGCCACAGCAGGGAGAGCAGGCTGAGCTCTGCAAGCCTTCAGTGGGAAAAGCCATGTCATCTGGAGCTAGGGAAGGGTCCTGGCCAGCAAGGCGCCCTCTCCTTTTCACCCTCCGGAAAAGCCTCCTTCGGATGCAGCCGATCCCCCCGATGGACCAGAAATCAAGGATGCGCTGATAATCCGTGTCGGTTATCTGTGCTGAGAGCCTGGGTCAAGGCTGCTTTACCAAGAGTCACTTTCCTTCCCATGGAGACACCACCAGCCTCTTCCTCCTCTCACCCCATGGACTTCCCATCTAAATCTCCCTCAATAGCTCTGAAAAGCACCTGCTAATCAAGACAGAAGCAAAGCCCTCAGCACCAACCAGTTTGCCCCTTGCCTGTGCACTGCCTTAGCTTCACAACACGCTGCATCTTCCACACATGGGTTGATTTTCTTCTGCCATCAAACCAGCCTTTCCCTGCAGTAGACTCTGAAACAGGGGAAGTTCAGCTTAGGTTGAAGGAGCTCTTCCCTGTGAGGGTGCTGAGGCGCTGGCACAGGGTGCCCAGAGAAGCTGTGGCTGCCCCATCCCTGGCAGTGTTCAAGGCCAGGTTGGACACAGGGCTTGGAGCAAGCTGCTCCAGTGGAAGGTGTCCCTGCCCGTGGCAGGGGTTGGAGCTGGAGGAGCTTTAAGGTCCCTTCCAACCCAAACCAGGCTGGGATTGTAGGATTTCCATCAAGCCACCACTCTAGTGGGTACCTTGCTGGATGAGCCACAAAAGCCCTGCCCTGGAGCACAGGTACCCTTGGCCTGCAGACAGCCTGGAAGATTAGATCGGGTTGGGGTGAAGTTCCTCCCCTCTTACTGGAAATGCCGTTCTCCAGACCTGTACAGCAACATGATTGTGCACAGCAAGTATTTGGTGATGGGGAAACCCACACAAGTTGCCTTCCAGCTATTACACAGTGAGAATGTAAAACATCAGCTGGTAAATCAAGGCAAGGTTAAAGCTCAAACGTGGCAAGGACCAGGGCCAGTGGAGCTTCCTACTGGTAAATGGCTGTATTTCCCCTTTTACATCTTACCGGATTGTTGTGCTCTCCACAGCTCAGGGGAGGAGGAAGCTGGAGCCTCTGCTGCAGGATTCCAGGAGGCCTGAAGCTGTGGAAGAAAGTGTGAGACTGAACAGAGTGTGGGATGCTGAGGCTGTCTGACTGTCAAACCCAATAGGAGACATTATCCCATCATCCCTGCGTACCGAGCTCCCAGCAGCCTGGTCATGAAGTAAACAGGACGAGAGGGCACATACCTGGCTATAAAAGGAACAGCCATAATCTTCCATACCAGCAGTAACGGCCTTTTCCTCCTCCATATAAGATGAGCTCAAGTTGTTAATAACACGATCCACTGACGTGGGCCCTGTGGTGCCACCCAAAAGCACAAGTTCAGGTCTTATCCACCTACTTGGTAGTTTTCTTATATATTTTTTATCAAAATAAGCATCGTGTCTGTTCAGCACAAATATAGTATGGAAATACGGGAGATCAATCCACGGAATACTGAAGTGAGGTAGCTACCAAGAGTAACTGCACCTCCAGGAAGAAACCAGAATCCCCAATACATGAGTTCTGCTTTACACCACAGCCACGTCTGCGGTCACTTGGTGGTCGCTGGGACTGCCCGTGCAGACTGACACGTGGTCACTGAGGATGTCAAGGCTACCAGACCATCTCCAAGGTACTTTATTCCCCATCTCCCTTACACTTCCAGGGGAAAAAGTCTCTTTTCACACTGGAGATGTCTCTCTCCAGACTCGAGGTGCTGCAGTTGCCTCGTGTTAAAGGCTTTAGGTAAGAGACAGCGTAAGACAAAGTGATGGAATGCTCAGAGCTCATTACATGCGTCTGTTGCTTGGGGAAAGTTGGGGAACAGAAGCAGCAATGGAGTTGTGGGGTTTGATGAAGACCTTGAGTTGTTCCTACGTTGTCAGGAGACTAACGATCCTTCACCCCCAAAAGTAAGCCCACGTCTGTTCACAATACCACAGGTATATTTATCCTACAGAACTGCACTTGGAACATGCACTCTGTTTTCTAGGTGATCTGTTTGGATCAACAGCTACTGTGAATTAACAGCAAGACTTATTTGCCATCATAACTCTGACCACAGAAATGATTCTATCCAGAGTACCATATCCTCAGCAGTACAACCAAAACCAGCTACAGTCTGACTACAGATACGTAAGAAAGACTCAACTACAATAGAAAGCAACCAAGCTGGATCCTAGAGTTAGCTGCCCTTAGTGCAGGCGCAACAGCACAGGCATCATCTGCTCCATCAGTTAATCAGCCAACACATAGAGATGATCCTCTGCAGCAAATACTTTGCATCACTTTTAAAGTTGTTTCAATCCTACCAGCAAACCCCCTCCACTTCCAATGAGTTTCTCCAGTTTTAAGCGAGTTTCTCACAAGTTCCTATGGTTTTTGGCAAGCCTCACCAGGTACAAGATGGTTTTACGTAACTATAGAAGCTCGTTTCCCAGCCATTGGTACTACATCTTTAATGTACAGTGTTGGCTTAGCTCAGAAGCACAGGGAAAACCTCAAGTTACAGTTTCAAAACAAGACCTTTCCACTTTAGAAATACAAAAGAAGAAATGCAGCTGTTACAAACAGTCCATTTATTTTGTCTTAAACTACGTACACAGTTGAAGTAATGATTTGGCACTATGCTATACAGTGGTTACATCCGTGTGCTGACACTCGGTGGATGCTGCCCCAGGAGCACTGCTGTGCTTTCAGGTCTGGAATGAGCCACGCACTCGGCAGGAAGATCACTTGAAATGCTCCTGAAGGGTTGCAGGGAAGTTGAATCACACACCAGGTTATGAACTATTTCAGTGTACCTCACGTTCTAGGAGCCTATCACACTATAATGTGTGATGCCAGCATTTAGAAATGGCCACGAGTGCTGTGTTAGGATCTGAACGAGACAGAGTAAGAAGGAGACACAGGAAACCGAAAGCAAACCCTCCTGCTTTTCAGACACAAAGAGAGATTTCTGTTAAAGAAAATAATTTAAAAAACTAATAGTAATGGCATCTGATTCGATACAAAAGCCAGAGCTACTACTGTATTAACATCAAAGTATGAATCTTTACAAAGTAATCTCACAATGGTGTTATGCAAAAGGTTGCAAACTGTACAATGTTTCGTCAATGCAATGCCTCTACACTTTATACAGTCTTTTACAACTATGTAACACATATTAAACATGGTGTTAAACAGCCAATAGATACCAGTCTCTGAACAAAGCTGCAGGCAAGAAAAGACAGAGCTCCCACCATCTCCAAACAAGACACGCTTGCTCAAACAGCGACCTCCCTGTGAGGAGTCATCAGCCACCCACACCATGCACACGCTTCACTCTGTGAATCAACCATCACCTGATAGTCCATAATCCCACATCTGTGGGCTCTAATGATGTGGAAACCCCCCGAGTCCTCTCACCCTTACGAGTAAGCAGATAACCATAGATGTTCATTCCACACGTGGTCAAGCTACCTATGAAGACCTGGCCAGGCAGCAAGAGCTTTCACTCCCCATGTTCGTCCTGCCATCATCTACACTGCACAGGAGGTCAGTTATGTACATTTGACAAGGTACAAAAAGGCAATCCTGCCCTGAGGTGGCCTGGATGGTACGGAGCCCATCACCCGATGGGCACTCAATCCAAGTAGTGAAAAATAAACTCTGAGGAGGAGAGGTTCCTGGTACTGTATACACTGACTGGGTAAGAAGTCGCATCAAGAGAACTGGAGAGCTCCCCTGAGAACACTGGTTTGCAGCACTCGCTGGGTCTGCATATCTTTGATGATGGAAAGAGCTGAGAGAAGGATCAGAGAAAGAGGGTAAGAAATGTGCAGTGTAAGTCACTGTGTGCAAGGGAGCAGAAACAAGACTGATGTGCAATGGAGGCCAACGAGAAGGGCCTGGTGATAAACTCACAACTGGGCTCTGCAAGTGCAGATACAAGGAGGCTGCGGGGCTCCCACAGCTGCTCCCCGGGGAGGTGGGATTCTTTTTGAATAGGACCAGGTCTTTATGTTTGCATCTAACAGTGGTTTTGATCAGGCGTCAGGATTTCCAACACAAAGGTCTCTACATGATCATTTTCTGAGTTGCTTTTATTTCACAGAAAGGTTCCTACGTCCTCATTTTCCCAGGAGAAACCTGAAAAGAAAGAAGGAAGAATTCAAAATGGGGATTCACAACAAGATCACTGCCTCGTGCTATTGCCACAGCACAAAAGGAAAACGTAATTAGAACTTCTCTTGGAATACTGCCACAAAACATCACAACACAAGATTGATCAGGATCCTGGAGCGTAACAAAGTGAAACTCCAGGAATGGATTCACCCTTTGGGGACGTGCCTGTGTGAAGAGACCTGGCAGCAAAGCCACAATGTGGAAGAGGAAACAGTGTGGTAGCAGTCATTCTCCACGTGCAATGTAGATGATACACTGGACTGGGTGGCTGGCTAAAGTCCCCACAGGCATCAAAAGCAGCAAGCACCCTGCCTTTAGTGCAACTGCCAGGCATTTAAAAGGCAGCCAACTGGCAGGAAAGGGAGAAAAGGAACGTCGATGGTCAAGAAAACGTCTTAATAAAACACTAGTGTAATACAGGGACACAGAAAGATGGGTGATATTTAACCCAAATAAATCTGGTCACGAACAGACCATCAGAGGCACAAGGGACTTGCATCTGGTTCCAGCACTTCCCAGTAGTGAAGGATGTTTCTGTCAATTCCTGTCAAAACCAATCATCTTACCTATCTATGCATAGTAGCACGGTGACACCAGGAGGTCAGTGAGCACCAGTAGCTGGTCATCTGTGAACTGCTGTTTATGCTCCTGCCAGTTGTCGTGATGGGTCCTCCGGAAATTGGACAGTGTTTTCTTCACAGTCATCTGCAGAGCAGACAATCACCATCGAGCTGCATCAGTGATGGGGTTAAGCTCCATGGTAAACCAACACTGACTACAACAAAAATAACCGCTGAGTAGAGCAAAGCATCTGAGCAGTAGCCACGGTAACAACGGGCTCTGGGGAATTCAATGCAGTTCCCCAGGATTTTGGTTTTTCCAGGTCTGGTTAGTCTGCTGACCAGTGCCACGACTCCAACATTCACATAAAGAGGATTCCTTGAGCTGCAATTCTTGGGTTCGAAAAAACTATTAAAGTCCAACTAGAAAGTACAAGTGAAATGCTTTTCCTCTCTTCCTTTTCCTTACATATTTCAAACCAATGGTTTGGGTCTCAATAAGAAAGAGCTGATAAATCACATAAGGTGCAGGGAAGAAACATCACAGGAAAACTATCTCTGCTAGTAAGATTATTATTAAATTAACAACAGAAGAGTGCCACCAGTTCAGTTTCTTGAGTGAGGAAAGCACACCAGAGCAAAGCCTGCTAAATCCAAGGAATTCTTCAGCCATCAGCTCATTATTCTGGTTCAAACAGTAAAGGTCAACAAAACTGAATAGGCAGGACAAAAACCTAGAGTTGACAATCACCATTTCATTAAACACTCGTTTCCAGAGCTGCTCATAAAACCTTGTTTTAAAAATTTCAGACAGAACTCTGGGCCCACGTTGATATTTTCTAGAATGACGTGCACAAAAGTGACATTTTTAATGAACAGAAAAAGACTCTTTCCTCATTATAGAGAGTTACTGCAGTTTCCAGTTCATGCTTTAAATTTGAACCACAAAAGGACACTGAGAAACAGTCTGTGTCTTAAAATCTATTTCTAACCATTCAATAAAAAGCAGCAGGAATAAAGTTCCTCAGTAGGTTCCTGTTTTTTTCTAGGAAAGGGGAACTACCAATGAGTCAAAGCATATTATATGTCTTTTATTGAACAGAAATAACAATGTAAGTAATTTTTACCTCAATTGGCTGAGGATCATTCAGGTGGGCACTGAGATCCATCAGGAGCTGTGGCATCCAGGTGGGAACATCGTACGGGCTTGACAGGATACAGGCGCTAAGTCCCAGCACGCCAGCGTGGCGCTTCACCAGGTCTGCAATTGCAGGGGATTTACTTACACGAGGCAAGGTGCAACCACCTCATTTAAGACATTCCTCAGTGGCACAGACAAACTTAAATCTGGTTATCGGTGGAAAATAGGCTGATTTTAACTGATGGGAATGACTAAAGAGAGACCACATATTAAATAGAAGTGATCTAATAAGAATAACATACTGATATTGAGGTCTGACCCTGAACTGAAAACTAAAAACCAAACCAGACCCCCTGCCACAGCAGAGATCTTTAGCTTCTACAGAAACCCAGACAGTTCTACAGCCCATACAGTCAAATAAATCCACACAAGTGCATGGATCTCCAACCTGCTTCTACTTTCTTACACAGAATCACAGATTCATTCTCTGATTCCATCCTCACTTCTAATGGATGAACATATTAAAAAAATCATCTGCAACTGCTGTATACTTCGCAAATGAGCTTCCTTCTTTCACAGAACCCTTCTCTCAGTAAATAGCTCATGAATTACATCTCCACTGTTCCCTGTTTCTGATTCAGAACGTGTTCTCAAATATGGGACCTATTTGACAACAGGCAAACTGAGTCCTCCCGGGTCAGATGAATGTGACTCAGATGCACTAAGTGTCTGGTCAGGAGCCAAAGCTCCTAACTAAGGTTAACTAAGGTGTGGTTGTGTGTGTTTGTTGAGTTTCCTTAGCATAACACCCCTCCCACTGCTAACAAACAGAAGGTAAAGTGGGTAGGGACTGAAACGACGTGACAGCTGAGGAAGTGCATTTACAGAGGAAACAGCTATCCCTCACCGCCTGCATTCTTAACTATGTGAACTGTGCACAGGGGAGATGGAGAAGTCTCTTTAGTGTTAATTCTGGGAAAGTAATGAATTGGTTTAGCAGAGGAATACATCATAAAATAACATTAATTGCTTTTTGGTAGCAATATTATTCATCATTTATGCTGTGAAACCAATTCTTGAAGCGGATTAGGCTCTGCATTACATACACACCAATACACAGTAAAGTATCTAAGGACACGTGATTTGCCATTATGGTTTATAAATTCTCAGGAAGACAAACCAGGAGTATGTTTTCTCTGGGTATATGTTAGTTTGCTAAATACTGCTTAACCACAGGACAAATCCTGTTCCATCTGCAGCACTTGCAGAACACGCACGTAAGTACAGTACAGAATACTTACTTCCTCCTAACCTACTACCCACATGCATGGTTCTAGTGGAAGCCATTCCCTTACCACCAGAAGGAATTGTATCCACCACAGAGCCCAGGTCTCGCTTGCGCTTCTTGGGGAGCCTCATCTTGCAGAGCTGTTCAAAGTGGGTCTGCATGGGCCCGTCCATGGTGAGGAAGTTACACTGCAGCAGGCCACTAAGTGTGGTAGCAGCCATCTCCCTCACCTACAAGCAGAAAGAACACGTACCACAATTACTAAGCACCCAAGCACAGCAAGAAGCAGGTATTTGTGCTATCACTATCCTTTAAGCACATCCAGCCAGGCCAAATTAACCAAACTCTGCCTAAGTCTTTAAAACACAACCTGTTATCTCACAGATCATAAGCTACTAGTAGTTTACTACATGACTCTTTGCAAACTGATAAGCACAGTTATATAGTAATACAGAACTACCTGCACATCAGTTGCCATTAAGTGACCTACTACTCAAGCAAATAATGTAACTGAACTCCACTGTCAAGACACATATATCATCAAGATTAAGCTTTAGGAAGTTTAAAAAGCAGACTTTTGAGTGAGAACAAGATGCACCACCCCAAATAATCGACCTGCTTTACAAAATTTGTAATAGTCTCTACATTAACATTAGCTTTACTAAGAAAAAAAAGTGTAATTTATGTAAAAACAGTTAAGTTCCCCCCTCAAATGTATGTGGAGACATTAGAATTGACAAAAGCAGAGGAGTTTTTCCAGGACAAGGTAGAAGGTTCATGAGACAAAGCTCATTCTGTTCTACCCATAGCATGGGAATTCCTGGAGACACAACAGGTGCTGGACTAACAAAGAATGACAAGTAACTTCAGTGCTTTATGGTTGGCAGTTCAGTTCTGTAACTCATTACAGACACATTATTAATACACCCGCATTATTCACTTTGAGGTCCTGAGCACAGTTCTTTTTACTACATGAATACATACAGAATCGTAGGCTGAAAAAACAGAACCCCAGACTAGTTTGGATTGGAAAGGTGCTTAAAGCTGACTCAATTCCAACTCCTGCCACAGGCAGGGACACTTTCCACTGGAGCAGCTTGCTCCAAGCCCCTGTGTCCAACCTGGCCTTGAACACTGCCAGCGATGGGGCAGCCACAGCTTCTCTGGGCACCCTGTGCCAGCGCCTCAGCACCCTCACAGGGAAGAATTTCTTCCTTATCTCCAACCTAAATTTGCCCTATTTAAGTTCAAACCCAAAATAATCCCTGTGGTAACACAGAAACCCCCAAGAACAAGACCAAAAACCACTCAAAATACAGATCTTCCCACTACTTTTAAAGCAGCCACAACACACTGCTAGTGGATTACAAGTAGAGCCAACTTGCTTTCAAAAGCAAGTATAACCCATCAGTATTACTAATTTATCTCCTCCACTCCAATCTCCTAAACCCATGAAATTATACGACTATAAGACCATATTTAAACTGGAATCCCTCCAAAGCTCACTTCTACTTTGGATAGTCACAGCCTGCAAAAACCTGCCAACATTTACACACCTAAAACCCAAACTGTCTTGCGCTGAAACACTGACAGCTGGCTTTCTGGTAAGTACATCCTGTTACAGGTAACAGCAAAGAGAACATTTGTCTGTCTGGAGCACCACCACCTACCAATGCTCTGAATCCAAGACAGCAGATTATAATAAATGATATCACAGAATCACAGAATCACAGAATAGTAAGGGCTGGAAAGGACCTCAAGATCATCGAGTTCCAACCCCCCCGCCATGGGCAGGGACACCTCCCACTAAACCATGCCATCCAAGGCTATGTCCAACCCCACCTTGAACGCCGCCAGGGATGAAGCATTCACAACTTCCCTGGGCAACCCATTCCAGGGCCCCACCACCCTCACAGTAAAGAATTTCTTCCTCAGATCCAATCTAAACCTCCCCTGTTTAAGTTTAAACCCATTACCCCTTGTCCTCTCACCACAGTCCCTAATGAAGAGTCCCTCCCCAGCATCCCTATAGGCCCCCTTGAGGTATTGGAAGGCTGCTATGAGGTCTCCACGCAGCCTTCTCTTCTCCAGGCTGAACAACCCCAATTTTCTCAGCCTATCTTCATACAAGAGGTGCTCCAGTCCCCTGATCATCATCGTGGCCCTCCTCTGGACTTGTTCTAACAGTTCCATGTCCTTTTTATGTTGAGGACACCAGAACTGCACACAATACTCCAAGTGAGGTCTCACGAGAGCAGAGTAGAGGGGCAGGATCACCTCCCTCGACCTGCTGGTCACACTCCTTTTGATGCAGCCCAGGATACGGTTGGCCTTCTGGGCTGCAAGCGCACACTGCCGGCTCATGTTCATTTTTTCATCAACCCACACCCCCAAGTCCTTCTCCGCAGGGCTGCTCTCAATCTCCTCCCCGCCCAACCTGTAGCTGTGCCTGGCATTGCTCCGACCCAGGTGGAGGACTTTGCACTTAGCATGGTTGAACTTCATCAGGTTGGCATCAGCCCACCTCACAAGCGTGTCAAGGTCCCTCTGGATGGCATTCCTTCCCTCCAATGTATCAACCGAACCACACAGCTTGGTGTCATCGGCAAACTTGCTGAGGGCGCACTCAATCCCACTGTCCATGTCACCCACAAAGATGTTGAACAAGACCGGTCCCAACACCGATCCCTGGGGGACACCACTCGTTACTGGTCTCCAGCTGGACACTGAGCCACTGAGCACTACTCTTTGCGTGCGGCCATCCAGCCAGTTCTTTATCCACCGAGTGGTCCACCTATCAAATTGATGTCTCTCCAACTTAGAGAGAAGGATGTCATGGGAGACAGTGTCAAAGGCTTTACACAAGTCCAGGTAGATGACATCAACTGCTCTGCCCCTGTCCATCAGTTCCGTAGCCCCTTCACAAAAGGTCACCAGATTGGTTAGGCAGGATTTCCCCTTAGTGAAGCCATGCTGGCTGTCACCAAGCACCTTGTTGGTTTTCATGTGCCTTAGCATGCCTTCCAGGAGAATGTGCTCCAAGATTTTGCCAGGCACAGAGGTGAGACTGACTGGTCTGTAATTCCCCGGCTCATCCATTTTTCCCTTCTTAAAAATGGGGGTTATATTTCCCTTTTTCCAGTCATCGGGAACTTCACCTGACTGCCATGATTTTTCAAATATGATGGACAGTGGCTTAGCAACTTCATTTGCCAGCTCCTTCAGGACCCTTGGATGGATTTCATCCGGTCCCATGGACTTGTATACATTCAGGTTCCTAAGGTGGTCCCGAACAATATCCTCCCCCACAGTGGGCCCAGGGTCCCCACCCTCACCGTCCCCGCGTCTGCCTTCCAAGACTTGGGTGGTGTGGTCAGAGCATTTGCCCGTAAAGACTGAGCATCCTTGAACATCATGTTCTGAACCTCCACAAAGCAGTAAGTAGAGCTGCAAGTGCTGCAGTAATTAAATGTCAGAAGTTAACAATGAGCTCTTGAGACTTCACTTCATGCCAGTGAAATCGCTACTGCACGTTATTCACATGTGAGCTACTCCGTTAACAGCATGAAGAAGTACAATGTGAAATGCTGCCAGTGCTGTTTATCAGCCGTTTGTGAGTCTCTGAAGAACTAAGCTATTTAATGAAACATGATGTGCTCATGCAAGACCCCGGAATAGAAAGGAGCTTGGCTGGGAAGTGAGCAAGCTCCCCAGTGAACTGTGCTCATTTACATCACTAGTCGCTGTATTAAAACCACTTTCACTTCTAAATTAATCATCTAACTGAAAGGAACACTTTGCTGCAGGAGCATCTAGGAGCAAAGCCTTTAAAGTCATACATTAGGAAGCTGATCACTCATCAGACCTGACACCAAGTAATTCACAGATCATCATACTCACACGATGGCTTACAGACTATAACATCTGCAGAGCAGCAGCAGACAAATACTGTTCCAATCAAATATGAGGTTTGCTTTGGAGTTTCTTTGGTCAGAACTGACTGACCAAGGTCTATAAAACTGTAGCAGTATTGGAACAAACCCACTCCACAGCACAAGGCAAACCTAACTGCAGCATTTCCAAGAGCTGCTTCCACAAAGAGAAGAGATTCCTGTAGCAGTGCAGTGTAATAAGGAACATGGTTATCAAGTGCCGAGTACCCCATACACTGATCTATGAAAACATACAGATAAGAAACACCTGTCCAGAGAGCTTCCTGGATCAAATCATGGCTGAGAAAAGTGAGAAAGATGCCTTCAGACTAAACTAGGCTGTCCCTTCAACCGTAACTCCAAATCTTTCAATCCAAGAACCAAAATCTCAGTTCTACAGGGTAAGGACACCACCAAATACCAGATACAGCACAGGCTTCTCATCTTAAAAATCCAGCGTTATAAACCACATAGGAATTACTCTGCAAGACACTGCATCTTGCCCATTATTATTATCAAGAAAGAACAAGACTGCTCTTCAAAGCAAAGTGAAAGCTTCCATGGTAACATCATGATCGTGAGTGGTTATGAACACAGAGAAGCTTTTCTGATTTATATCTCTGTAGAGCAGAGGAATGATTCTGTACATTTAAAACGAGTGGATGAATTGTACTGAAGTGAACAAGAGGTGTGGTTTAGAACTATGTGAGATGCTGAAGCACGTGTTCGGAGGGGTGGGAAACAGGTCATCTAGTATTGGGAGCTGCTGAATTCCACGCACAGTGACACGAAAGGCAGGAGATACCATATGAAGACTGAAATAGTGAGTAGTCTTTAAGTTAAGTATTATATGCACTTCTACAGGCTAATGTCAAACCTTGAAGCCACAAGTTTTAATCTATCAAAACTATTTCCAGTTCACTGTTCACCGCAGCAAGCTTCACATCTCAGGTGGAACCAGTGTTTCACATGCAGCTTCAGGAAGACCTGAACCAGGATCTCTGTTTTGGCAGAAGGGTATCCCACCTCAGAATCTTCTCTTTCTTCTAGAAAGAAACAAGCACTCAGCACCCAAAAGGAGGATTTCACTGACATCTGCCAGCAGGTCCAAAACCACTGAAAATGATGGTGCAGAGGAAATGGAACAGGGTGGATGTGAACACCAAAGATCCTCCACTGTGCTTGAATGTGATCAAACACACTTAAATTCACATCATTTAATACAAACTTCCAGTTCTGTGAATGAGTGATACGGAATACCTCTCTCATTTCCCCCCCCAGCTTCCAGAAGCCTGACAAGCATCCCCTGAGAACAAGCTTATGATCCTGACTACTTCTAAGAGCACCCTGTGTGTTCACACACAGATCTCCAATAGCATGTGTGCATCAGAGCCGAGACTTTGTTTACCTCCTTCCATTTGTACCTACTGAAGCATCACAAGCGCAAGAGATGCACAAAACCCTGCCAGACTGACAAGTAAGCTTGCAAACTATCGTCTTTTTGAATCACCTACCATCACCAGCAGCTGCTAGACAAATTCTGTCCCATTACACATGCTACTTTCACAAAACTAAGGAAAACCTACTTATAACGAAAGAAATACTTCCTCTGTGAGCTGCAAGTATTTTTGTCAGTAATAAGTTGGTATGATTAAATGGGAAACAGACCTACAGGGTAATAAATAGTGGTTTTATACAGTATTCATACAGGAAGGCATTTTACCTTGCTGGACATTGAATTTTCTACCAACGTCCATGCTAATATTTATAGTAAAGTGACAACATCCTTATTTCACCTGTACTTAAACCAAGAATGAATCAAAGCAAAGACCGATTCCGTTGAAAAGGAACAATGGAAGTTTCAAAACTAATGAAGTCTTTTCTATGCAGCTGTTTTCCTGGAATATTAAAAGGGAAAATGGAACATGAAGGGAATACATCCTGTAAAGCCAGTTATATATTCAAAGTAAGAGGAATGCTGAGCTAGGAATACTTGCTGTATTCATTTACAGCCAGTGGCTTTTTCATAAACCTGAGACGGGTGAGAAACCAGGGATGTGAAATAAAGCATTTCAGAAGAGGTATCACTTGCCTCAAGCTGTTCATCCTCCAGGAGCTTTATAACCAGCCATCTAATGTCATTGACTGCTTCTTCATTGTTGAGAAAGACGAAGAGGTTGTAGAACACCATGGTCTGGAGGTAGGTTAGCACAGTATATCTAGCATGCCAAGAATTGCTTCTTGCTGTCTGCAAATAGAAATAAATGAAGATAAGAAAGCAAGAACGCTAAAGCATCAGCTACCTAATGTAAAGCTGGCAACAGTTAAGAAAAAGCTTTTGGGGACAGTTGCCAACATCTTCCCTTATTCAGATATTCTTGGTTCAAACGCTCTTTAATTTTCAGAGTGCAACTATTAGACAATAACTCATACAGGCTTCACTTCCAAAGCACACCATTATTTAACAGACACCTAATTCTGTAACAGACAAAGCAGGCAAGTTTTCCCTTTGATTCGTTCCCATCATCAGTCATAAGGCACACAAATAAACCAGACATTCTGTGCTGCTCGAGGACATACATCCTATACAATGGATTTGGAAAGCCAATTTTCTTCAAGTTCCTTTACTTTGAGCTCCATGTGCTGATGGAAGTCCAAATTATTGGAAGCCTCAGGCATGGGTGCAGCTGGATTGCAACACCAGTTACTGTTCTGGCTGCGTGCACAGCTTGTACCAACACTTTGCAATAGGTGGTTTTACTACAGTAGATGAGCCTTGAATGAAAAAAGGCATTTCTTGCATGACAAAGAATGAACCAATTGATTCAAGAGGGAGCTTTCATTTGTGTTCTTCTTCAGGAAGCAGCAGCAGTTGATAAATATACTGTACACTATAAAAAGGCACAGATTCAAGGGCAGCTCTTCATATAACAACTCATTTTGAAACTGCATTTTGAATAGCTAAAGGGGGCCTACAAGGATGCTGGAGAAGGACTTGTCATCAGGGACTGAAGTGACAGGCCAAGGGGCGATGGGTATAAACTTAAGCAGGGGAGACTGAGATGAGCTCTTGGGCAGAAGCTCTTCTCTGTGAGGATGCTGAGGTGCTGGCACAGGGTGCCCAGAGAAGCTGTGGCTGCCCCATCCCTGGCAGTGTTCAAGGCCGGGTTGGACAGGGCTTGGAGCAAGCTGCTCTAGTGGAAGGTATAACTGCCCAAGGCAGGGGGTTGGAACTGAATGAGCTTTAAGCACCCTTCCAACACAAGCTAGTCTGGGATCCTACGATTCTACAATATTAAAAGAGAAGAGCATGCATCAGGTAACAAGAAGTTTTAGGCACTCTAGACCATACTCACTTGTTTTAGCACCTGAAGTACCAAAGGCACTTGCTGAGGATACAGCAAACCCTGAGACATTAACGACAAACACATCTTAGCATCTCTTTTGAGCTCATCATAGCTATTGTCGTTTTCTACTGGTGCAATCTATAGGCCAAGATGAGAGATGGAAGAAAACAAAAGGTCAGTGATAGTAAAAAGCACTGCTAACAGCAAATCCTGAAAGCAAGTTCCATGTCATGAAAGGGCTGTTGTCTAGGAAAAACATGATCAATACAGTGCTGAAAGGTTAACTAGGAAAAACAATCAATATAATGATAAAATAGTCTCAGCAATAAGCTGTGGAAAATTAATAGAATCAAGAGATCCTTGTTCCTTGCACCACATATTACTTACCTGAACAGTGTGATTAGTCTGAAGCTCTTTAGAAGGATTAAATGGGTGTTGTTATGACTTTGGCTCCCCATTGCAACTCTTCTGGTATCAAATCCAATTTGATTTAATACTTTAGATGTAGGTCCAAAACTGAGAGGAACCTTTATCTGCATTTCAAGTTCACTTTACATAAGTAAACCTTTATTTTGTGGTCGCATACATTATTTTTGGATAATTGGTGTTTATATAAAAGACAGATAAGATCTGGAGCATGCAAATACTGAGTATGTCGGATATATAGCACTGAATGACTCAGCTTTATAAAAGAATCAAGGATGAGAGGTGCCAGGAAAAGCAAGAGAAGTTCCACTGTATAATCATGAAACGAAACAACTAAGAGACAAGTATCAGAATAGAAACAACATACATATGAATTAAACACTTGCTCCCCAGGTTACACATGTACAGGGCATTCATCTACAGATCACTGTCAGGAAACCATTTAACAGGCTGAATAAACAGCTGTAAACACATGGAAGCATAAAAAACATTGGACCTCCTTGGTATGGATGGATTTTGTTACCGTTTTAGGTCGTCTTCTTATTTATAAAGTCCCTTACAACTTTCTTGTTACGTACAGAGTCTCTTTTTAACCAAGCATAACTAATAAAGGAGCAATTAAAGTGCTTACCTTGAAAAACAAAGGTAAGAGCTGAAGCTGCTCTGTGACAGCTGTAGAGAAGGACCGTCCTGCACTTGCCATCAGCCACTTCAGAACTGGTTGTATAAAGAGAAACGATCACTGATTAAGAAGACAAAAATACTAATAATTCCCAAACAAGTTACAGATCAGATGTATTGCAACACCTGCTTGTGAGATTTTCACCCATTAAAGTGGGTCTATACCAGGAGTTAAGTTTGACCCTCTAAAGGTGACTTTATAAACCCCAACCCTTAAACTACAGATACCTCATTGCAGCACAGATCTGAAAGGAGAAATTGTGTACTCCACCTCTATGATTTCCAGACCTCAGTCATGTCTTATCATACCCTCATTTCTTCACCTCAATAAGCAACTCACTGGTTTTCAAGAGTTTAATGCCCTGAGTTCGCTCATCTTGTTCACCAATTCCATTCTCTTCCATAACGTGATTCTGAATTTCTTCATCTGCTTCCATGAGGGGTTTAAGATTTTCAAGTATCCGGGTAGTAAATTCATGGACACGAGGAGATTTCGTTGCAGCAGTATTTGGCAAGGAAACATCTATCATGAATATGTAGGTCAAAACACTGAAAAGGCAAAGAAAGCAAGCAGGAACATAAAGTTAATGTGAATGCTGTTTAGAAAACATGGCTAAAAGCCAGCTGAGATCAAGTTGCTGAATTTGAAGTTTAATACTTACAGAAAACATTATCTTCACTTCAAAGTTATTTAAAACCAAATGTTTTAAGTAACATTTAATAGATTTGACATCTATTTAGATATTTGAATCCACAGATATTTGAATCAAGCAGGGTTAGACAATCATCAAGCTACAACCGCTATCTGCCAACAGATCTGCACTTACCTTTTAGGTTACTGAAGTGCTCTCTAAAGGATTCCCTGTATGTTTATGGTCCCTAATAAAGGGATTAGACACAGTACATTTGGGTTGTGGTGGTGCTTTCCGGGTTTATTTGGTGGGCTTGAAGGGGAAATGGTTAGTTGTTTGTTGGGGTTTTTATTAAGAGCTTTAACAACATCATGCGTAAAGGCAATAGGCCATAGAATCACTGAATGGTTTGGGTTGGAAGGGACTTTAAGATCATCTCGTTCCAACCTGCTGCCATAGGCAGGGACACACTCCAGTGACATACAGTAAAAGACAAAACCAGAGAAGTCACCTAAAGCTTCTGAAGCAAGCCTGTTAACAATAACTGATCTGATTTCTAAGACCAGTATTAGTGCATTTCAGTGTCATTACTTAGATACTGAATTACCCACATAAAACGGAGTTAAAACCTAAGAGCTGCAGAAGAGGACACTGACCTTCCTATTCTCTCCCGGACGTTCTTGTAAACCTGGGTGAGTTTGGGCTCCAAGTACTTCAGCAATCTGTGCAGCAGCTCTGGCACTCTCCATTCCTGCTGTGCGAGGCCACCTTGCAGTACATAAAGCCGGCTGGGAATGAGAACAGCTTAGCTTTAGTCACACAAAATCCTTTCTCCCTTCCCCAACCCTCTCTCCAAGCCTTGTGCTGGAATGTTTTGTGTGTGGCAATGCATGAAAGTGTCTTTGCATGACCTGCATGCAAAGATGGGGGGAAAATACAGGAGGAAACAAGAGTGGTGCTGCCAGGCCAGTTCCAAACCTTCACACTCTGTTAGCTAGATTGAATTACACTTAACAAAATAGTAATAATGAAGAAAGTGCCATTGTGTGGGGAAGCTAACTGGAAAGCAGCACCTTTGCTCCCTGCTCCACAGCCGGCTGGCACAGTGTGCTCCCAAAGCATTTTATCCATGCTTTATTTCCCTCTTTATTCAGCCACAATCAAACAGTTAAAAGCAGTTTTACCAGGCATCTACAAAGGAGCCTCCTTCACCACTCAGTGGAGATTCCAACAGCAATTCAAATAACCAGTGTAGCTTCCTAGGATCTCTGCTCTCCTGAAAATAAACGTATCAGAGGTGTAAGGAAACTGGGATTTGGTTGAGTGTAAGTAATGTGTAAGGAAAGTTTTGACAGATTTTCTTTGCATCCCTTGGGTTTATTCTGTTAAGGAAGTACAAAGTCAAAGATCTTTCCACAATGAACCTCAAAAGGAGGAAAACTCCATGAAAAACTAACCAGTTTTAAGGATTTGGTAAATACAATGATATAATAGAAGGGATTTTAGCTCCATTTTTGACATGTATGAATAATCATGTCTGAATTTTGCCAACGAATTGCCAGGCATCTGGCTGACAAACTGTGCTGAATTTTACTGAGTGATTTCAACAAGGAATTCCTGATCCAAGACATCTGTGGCCCATCACTTACCCTGCTTCCCAGACACCACAACTCCCAGCCCACCACAGTCTAGAAATCTCACTGTATGTTACAAGATAACTTGAGGCAGCTTTCACAGCACAATGCTCTGCTGCCCACTTGTAAAGCAAGAATAAAAGTGTAACTGGAATGCAGAAACTCCCACAAAAAAGCAAGCACACACATCAACATCACCCACTAACCCTGAGCAGCTCTTAAAAGTACTTAAAAAGACAACGAAGGCTTTACTTCCCTTCTAAAATGTTGTATTTGTCTGCAAAGGGCAGACAAAAAGCCATGAGATGGGTGTTATTTTTACACTGTATTTGCAGTTCTCAGTTTGAGCTGATAAAATACACCCTGTTCATAAAGCTCTTCCTACATATTATCCGTAAAACTCGACCATCTGGCTGTAGCTAAGACTAAGACTGGGGTACTTACACAGGAGGTTGCTATGCATGTGCCCCAGTCGTTGTACGTTTCCACTGTGATGTTGGACAAAGCTGTTCGAAGCAATGGACAGAGAAGCTTCCAGAGTTTTTCCACCTGCTCAGCAAGAAGGCAAAAGATGAGATTTGTCTATAGCAGTCTTGTACACCGAGGACTTCCCCCTCTCCCCTAGGTTTAAAAATGTCTCTTTTATTAAGGGACTGATTCTCCCAGCATTATTTTTCAGCACAGAAATTCGTTTAAAGATGATCTACACAGCTAAGTCTAAATAAAGATGTAATAGACCAAGGTGGACACAAGCACTTATTCCAACTGGAAATTACAAACCATATCAGCTTTGCTAGCTCCTTTCCCACAGACTGTTCTTAGTTTTAATCCTGAAGCATTCTACTAACACCTGGTATTATACAGGCACCAAACCACACTATGAACTGTGCTCAAAGTCTGGCAATGAAGCACTAAGTGTTGTAACATTCTCAAGTCCTTTCTTGGGCATGACACGTTGAAAACCCTCAATTTTATACATCTGATTTGTTTAATAATTCAAGCTTAGTTCCTAAGTTTATGAATCACTCAAAAGAAGACTACTTCAGCACCTTCTCAAATGTCCAGTGTTTAGAACCTCTGATTAAGCCAGCGATAATTTCAGCCACACATCTCTGGGTGCTTTCATGGGAGTCTGCCACGAGCTCTTCCAAATGGGGCTGAAGAACTGGCAAGAAGGCATCATCAAAGTTCCTGAAGAGGCCCTGTAAAAACATATATGGAAGTGGCTTCAGCAATTGTCCATCTAAACCACTGTCTTCATAGGAAGACCATAAGGTTGTGAAGCACTTGAGATTTGAATATGCAAAAAATCACATTAGTTGGCTTTTGTAAGAGAGTTATAGACGCGTGTCCTCTGAATATCACTCTGAGTATGCTTCCCTAAATAGTTAATCAGAAGAGAGGATTAACAGGATTATTTAGAGCAGCACACCTTTAAAAATCAATACTTTGCAACAGGGGGGTACAAGCCAAGTAGTATACAGCTCTTCCATGCTTTGATAATCAGCTACAAAGTGGAAGCAATTTAGTTCCTGAACTCCAGTTACCTTGAAGAGGCAAAATCTGCGAGGATTAAATTTGTCCTTTCCTTTTCTGTCTTCTAAAGACAAGAACTTTATTAACTGCTCCACAAACTTGGGATCAGAAAAGTGATCATAGATAATCTGTTCTGCCTGTAACAGAAAACAAAAGTAAGAATTAGCTGCAAGGTGCTTGATTCTCACAGTGTTATCCCAATCTTTCCAAGTCCCCGTTTTCACTTTAATTCTGGTTTTGGCAAAAATCATGCCCTGGTTATCCGTTTCCCCCTCACTGCATGGGGAATACTCAGCAATGTTTTGCAAGACTCTGGATTTTCATTAATGACTTTGGGTTGTCTTTTACCAGCAAAACCCCTACAAAATCATTACTCCCACTGTCATTAGTTATCTTAATCTAAACTGGGATAAAGATTGGAAAAGGAACAAAAAGTGTCCATTAATACAATTGTCCCATGATCACTGACCGAGAAGCTGCAATACATCAAAGTAATAATTTCTTCTTGCATGCTAACACCGTGAAGTGTGAAAATGAAGTAGAAAAACATGACTAAATGTGTCTTGTGTGCTTGTTGAAACTGTGCTCATACCCACACAGCCATGAAACCACAGAGTTCCACCTCCATCCTGCTTTGCAAGCAAAACAAATCTGTTCCCACATGTTTTGTGTAAGCACTCTCTAAATGGGAAGCAATACTTCAGTTGAAAGAGAGAAGGGAATTTATCTCCACAACAATCTGTGGACAACATCTAAAAGAGGAGAAGTAGCATTAAAAAGCCCCACCAACCTGAAGCCCACCAAACCCTTACCTCTGTCAGCTCATCCCTCCTTCGCCCAAGCTTTGGTTGATGCTCAACTGGAGCATAAACTGTCATAGTTCTGAATAGTAAACATAAAATACAGTTAAATGTTTCAAAGTAAAATAAAGCTTATGATTATTTTCTATATTGTCTATATTAAATAGGATTTATCAACTCCCAAAGAACAAAACTTAGAAGAATTAAGTCTTGCTGTTATAAAGGCTTTGCTATTGTAAGCGTCCAGAATTATTAGTGATAAAATACTCTGCGTATTTCACAACTACGTAGTCTTCAAATATGCCTATTTCATTTTAAACCCAGCAGTTAAACAGCAGCATGAAATATGTGCCCATGGTAGCCAAAACCCCAAAGAGAAACAGGTAAAACAGCAGCATGAAATAAGTGCCCACGGTAGCCAAAACCCCAAAGAGAAACAGGTAAAACAGCAGTATGAAATTTGTGCCCATGGTAGCCAAAACCCCAAAGAGAACTAGGTAAAAACTTAGTAATAATATTAATAACCAACAAAACCCAACCTAACAAGCAATAAACCCCCTCACAAACCCCACTCACAAGTGCTAACAGGAGCGAGGAGCACAAAAGACAAAGTAAATGGCTGGGGTTTTGTTTGTTAAAACAATTAAACCTAACAAACAGGATTTAATTTCCCACAGGGCTTTTCCTGCTGACTCTCCCAATTGTATCTTTATGCTTAATGATACTCACTGAGGCCATGTGTAATATCCCCAGTGGGTCTTCTCTACAAAGCAGCATGATTCCCAAGCTTCCTTTGTCTTTGGTAAGCTTTGGCTGTCATAGTGCAGCCACTGGTTATCCGGTCTGTCACCAGCCTGAATGCTGGAAGGCTTTGGGCTTCCACCTGGTTAAAAAGGGATTTACACTCTGTCAAACTTGTCCATTAACACTTTAATACAAGATTCTAAAGAGCTTTAACGTCTCACTCCCCTCCAATCAAACCTGTACAAAGATTTGTTCTAGCATGTTAAAAGTAACCCTTAACTGTAATAGATCTCTGTAGTAATTTCTATAACTGTGCCATTTGAAATGGTTTAAAAAAGGATTAAAAGGAGATACACAAATTATTCTCACAAAGGTTTCTGAAAGGAGAATAAGCATATACTTGAATTTTTAACTTAATTCAAGTAAGCAAATAGCTTAATAGACACTTGCAAGTGTCACACTGCTTTAAAAAAGAAGTCTGATTATATTATAGGACATTAACAACCAGAGAGAAATAAAAACTCATGAGTCTATTCCTGTAACCCAGAAATATTAAGGCGACTCTAGTTCATGTGGGATTTGAACCACATGAGAATTACCCTCTGGGGAATGAGCTCTCAGCAGTTATTTACCATAAAGCTTAGTTTAACTTATCAGAAAAACATGCATTAATAAAAAAAACAGGATAAATTAAGACAGTACATTTCTTACATTAAACAAAACCTACTTATTTCATAAGGGCAGATGGGCACTTTCTTGTGTGTTCTCTTAAGCTGCTTAAGAATACCAGCCACAGCTGAGATGGCCACCTAAAAGAAAGAAATGGGCATTAATGCATCCATTCCATATATATCTCCAGAAGGATGTGTCTCATCACTTCATCACAGACACACTTTAAGACAGCTAAAAAGCCAGTGAACATCACAGTGACCATCACCCCCGTGCCTGATGCTTCCCACGAAGAAGTGATCTCTGTCATTACAGGGGATACAGACCCTGACTTAAGTGTGGCCTTCACAGCCCAGAAAAACCTCCCCACTATTCATCTGCAGGACCAAAAGGAGGTGGCCATTAGCTTCAGCCTCATGGAACCAAGAAGCACAATGAAAGGTGCAAATATAAACACACATTTGGCTCCCCTTGAGTAATAAAACAAACACCTGCAAAAGGAACTCTGCAAAAGCTGTAATTCCAGTTTTACCTTCCGAACCACTATTGCATCGTGGTTGAGACACTGCACAAAGAATTTTATGGCACGGACGGGCAGTACCCTGTCATCCCTCAGGAGCAGAGACAGGAACCCAATGCTGATGTGCTCAAACTTCCAGGGACTGAAAACAGAAATAGAGAGTATTCAGAACAGACACTAAGGAACATAGCTGCATGTGCTGCTTTTGAATAGAACTGACTGTATGGATTAGGACTTCTGTTTGGACTAATATAAGTAATGTTCTGTGCTGCTGCGACCATCAATGAGCTCAACTGTCATATAGGGAAACCTCCAGTGTGCTGGGAACACACAAGTGCATTCAGCTAATGGTGCCTTTCTGATCCTGGCATTTCAATGTAAAATACAGACCCGTAGGGATAGTGTTAAAAAGTTTTTAAACACTAATATTATGTCACTTCTTTACCTAGGAGACAGTAATCAAGATTCCCCTATATTGGCCATTATGTTCCTGTCTGGGCAAGCAGAATCCACATTCAAATGCATGAAGACCTCCAGATATTCCATTTCTGCAGATTCCTTTGCAAAGGCTCTCCAAGACACGAGCCACAATCCATTTGATGCAAGACTGCTACTGACACACTGCTTCTGGGCAACTACCTCGATTGTGAAAAGTATTCCTCAGTTCTGGTCATGCCGACTGCACTTCTGGGTGCAAGCGATATTTAGTCGTGTTGCCACCTCTAACCCAGCATCCCTAAAATTCCCAATGCACAGAAAGGGAGACTTACAGATTTCTCTGTTCCACACAGTCCAGCAGCATGTTGATCAAGTTTTCATAGTTTCTACGGGAAAAAGAGGGAATCATCAACCAGATGATACTGAGAGAACCCTTCAAAAACAGAAGGGAGGTTCCTCAACCAAAGGTGGGTGAAGGCAATGCAGTAACCCAAGCGCCAGCTGGGAGGACAGGGAAGAGGAGGAAGGAAGGGAATGTGAGTGTACAGGAGAGAGGCTGCCAAGTCAAGAGAGCAGATACACCACCACAGTCCTTGGGCATTCTGAATTTGTCAAGCTATTCTGGATTATTACATTTAATGTATAGTAAACATGAGGTGGTAGAAACTGGTGTTAAGGGAAGTTTAACTTACTGCACAGCCTCAGCGTTCTTCTCTTTCTGCCGCTGAATTCCAAGCTGGATTTCGTCTGAACACAGACCTGTGAAGTCTGAACTTGGGTGTTCTGATTGTTGCAGCATAACGGCTATCTCGATGCATTTCTCTGGAACCTGTTGAGAGAGGGTACAAAGATTTGGGACTGAGCAGCAGCCTGCAAGTTTTTATTGTTTGTTTCCATTCTGAAGTAAGAGAATGTCCTGTCCATATAGACAAGTCCATGAAGAAGCAGAGAACACAGCGTTGTGCTCACACAGCAGAATTACTTCTTCAAGTCCACGTTTTATTCTATTTTGAAATAAACTTTAGTATTTCATTAAGCATAAACATTTATTATAAAAGGTTTTTATTAACTGGCACTCGTTCTTTAAAGCAAATACTGTGCCATTTATCCCACTGACGAGGCAGAGGCAGTTGTGTAATGAGTGCTGGGTGTTAGCACAGTGGGACAACACTACGAAACCTGACAGTGTTCACGCGATGACACCGTCCCACCAACACACATATTCGCACTCGGTCAGCATAACCCCTACTAGCTCGCACTGAAAGGCAACTTAAGCCTCCTTTCCGCATCAGGCTTCCTTAGAGGTTAACAAGAAGTTACAAATTCCAATAGTATTACAGGCAGCTCTATTGCTTCAGTCTCAAAACCACACATCTACATTCCTCTGTAACAGAAAGCACAATGCAATCAACATCAGAACACTCGCTGAAATAATGTACACGAGTCTCAAGCATTTATGGAATCAAAAGACACAAGCACCAAGCAATCTGTCACTTACTGCAAAATCTAAGCCAATTGTTTCATACTGCCTATGGATTTTTTCTGCTAGGTCATCAAAGAGTCTGACTATGGATGGTTTTTCCAAGGACATGGCTTTGCTGAGCCCAGAAGAGACGATTGCTGGCCATGTCTGTGCAATACAGTCCCAGTCGTGAAGGTTTGCCAAACACACTCCACTGTGGTTTCCAAGAAGACAATATAAGGCACCCTGTAAAATGGAAGACGCAAGTTAGGCAGTTGAAGCATTACTCATGTATAAGTGATCTCTTACTACATAAGCATGCACCCACACAGAATAAAAATCAATCTTCACATCACCAGATCATTCAAATGCACCATAAACATTCAGCTATGTGGCTATGGTCAGAATACTGAAGATTTCTCACAGAACCCTCTTCTTGCAAACCATTTTATTGAGACTGGAAGGCCTGTCAGTTTGTTATCCCCAGAATGGCTCCCTGATTTCTCAATTACATTATAAAGGAGATAATTCAATTCAATCATCAAGTACCAGACCTGGCCCTTCTGTGAACTATTCATGTTTGGGCCGCAGGCAGATCATAATCCTGTTAACCAAGCTCCTGAAATGATGGCAACTGAACAAGATGTGGATGACTACTGGATGTGACACAGCAAACTGGTCAACATGACGGATTGTGTGAGGAGCTGACAAGAGGTATGTGGGTGCTGTGAGAAATGTCTCAGGCAATCAGAAAGAAGTCATGGGGACCTTTTGGAGAGCACAGTCTTACAAGAACAGTGCCCAGGTAACCACACCAGTAATTCATACAGGTTGAGACTGCTTGGCAGCAGTAGCAGAAACACCAGATTCAGGTATGGTAGCAAACAGAATAGAATCCTGGAATAGTCAGGGTTGGAAAGGACCTTAAGATCATCCAGTTCCAACTCCCCTGCCATGGGAAATGCTTCCAAATACTGGAAGTGTAGTAAAAACCAGGACCAACTGGGAATAAGTAACTAGGCTGGTGCCCTGGGTTCAGCAGTAGCAGTCATTTTAATCCTCCTTAGTAGCTGGTGCAGTGCTGTGGTTTTGACTTTCAGCCTGGGAGCAGCGCTGATAACACCGATGGGTTCAGTTGCTGCTCAGTAATGTTTACCCTGACCAAGGACTTTCTGAGCCTCATGCTCTGCCAGGGAGGAGGGGAAGCCGGGAAGAAGCAGAGACAGGACCCCTGACCCAAACTGACCAAAGAGGCATTCCATACCACAGCACATCATGCCCACTATATAAACTGGGGGCAGTTACCCAGAAGGGTTAGATCGCTGCTCGGTTGGGCTGGGTATCGGTCAGCAGGTGGTGAGCGGTTGTATTCTCTCCCCTTGTTATTTCCCGTATCATCATTATTATTGGTGGTAGCAGCAGTGGTTTGTGTTATACTGTAGTTACAGGACTGTTCTTATCTCAACCCGTGGGAGTTACATTCTCTCCATTCTCCTCCCCATCCCTCCGTGAGTGGGGGGAAAAGGGGGTGGGGAGCTAACGAACTGTGTGGCTGATTCACGGCTGGGCTTAAACCATGACAGCTGGGTTGCTTTTTTGGGAGGAGATGGGGATGGAGAAAGGAAGGTACAAGGATGGCAGAAAAAATGAAATGAGTATCATTTCTATCTTCATGGTAGTGCCTGTCAGGCAGTTGAAGCAGGATAATAAGCCACAGCTGTTGTTCTGATCATATGACAAGAGTCCAGCTTGCCACTATGAAAGGAGGACTGAGCAGGGGGGTCCATCACTGCATCAGCCACCTTTCCAGGCCTGACACCATCAGCAGCCACCCACCACATCATCGCAAACCCCACCTGATTTAGTATAACTTTTGTGGGTGATAACTCTGTGTCCAGTTCACACAATTCCCTTACACTGCTACAGCTGACAGAACTGCTTAGTGAGTTTACTCCCTTGGACTACGGCTTCTCAATTTCCATTTTGTAATTTAAAGAGAGATGCTAATATACATTTTTGTGATATCTGAACACACAATGAAATGAGGAACATCCATAAACAGAGTTTCTCTTGACAACTGATCTAATACAGGTAATTAAGCGTTGAAGGCCAGGCTGGATGGGGCTTGGAACAAACTGGTCTAGTGATGGCGTCCCTGTCTGTGGCAGGGGGCTGGAATTGGAGGAGCTTTAAGGCCCATTCCAACCTAAATCAGCCTGGGATTCTATGATAACTCCTTATACTAGTCATACATAAGCTACACAGCATGAAAATATCAGTCATGCTGATAAACAAGCAAACCCCACTTTCACCATTAAGTTCTCCTACAAAAGCACTTTCACGAGAGAGACACGAAACAAAGTGAGTACTTTGAATTGCTTCTGAGTGACATCCTGCCGGTCGGGACGCAGGAACTCCAAAACCAAGGGGATGATATCTCTGCAACAGAAATTGTATGTTCCCAGAGCCGTGAAGAATGCTTGCTGAGCTTTGCTTCTGACCTGCGGGAAGAGGGATGTTACTGAAAGTCTTCTGAACCAAAAATACATGATACGAAACCAACATCCTTATACAGTTACTTATGCATTGAGTTTGTGATGTGTTTGTGCACAGAAACAGAATTGTAGAAGGTTGTAAAGATCATGCTGTGCTGCCCCTCACCCTCACAGTGGTTTATAGAAACCTGCTTTTTGTTTGTAGCGTTTACTTGAGAACAGCTAAAAAGTTCAAGGCAATCCTTTATGCTGCCAAGACCCACTGATGTGTTTGTAAGGTGTCTGAAAAAGCCAATAGCTACAAGAAGAGATGCAGATAGCAGAACTCTAAAGAGCCTGTAGACATTGTGGGTGGATCTGAATTTATATATATACACACAGGGCTCTCACCAGGCAAAGAGTTCAGAATCCAACTATCATCCCGACCTAAGTTCACAGCCTCTTCACCCAGTTAAGTTCTTTATCTGACAAAGGGGCTTAAAGCAAGAACTATGCAACTAATGCAAATTAAATAAGTAAAGATTTCCTGCTGCCATGGAAACACATTGAAAAGCAAAGATCCTGAAAATGTAACTTGAAGAGATCAACAACTTATTTGATTTTAAAAGGTTTGTTCCTTACCTGTCCATACGAACTTGTGGACAAACACAAGAGATCTCTGATCATCTCCTGGTGGGAAGTTTTGTATTCACAGCCTTCCATTGTCAGTGTCCTCAGCTAAATTGCACAGGGAACACAAATAACGGACAGATTTGATTTTACATGTTTCACTGGGAAGAGAAACACTAGCGCAGGATTATTGTATCTTCTGCTGAACAGCAACATGCATCAGCTTTTCAAGTAGTTAGGGAAGATTTAAGTGAAAGTATTACCTCATGCTGCAACATAACTCTGTCTATCAGCAAAGCTCTGATATGCTGCTTCTTTCCTTGAAGCTGGAAGCAAACACAATCTGCTTTAGATGTCAGATATTAGCAATCTGTACTGACTGAACCCCCCCTGGCACTCTTCTTCTAGGAACAGGCAAATTTCATGCACAAATTCTTGGCGGACAACCCTGATCTTTTTGCCCTGGTGAAGTTTTGTATTTGCCTATTGCTCTGTGAGCAAAAGGAAGCTCTGGACACAGTAATGTCTCAGTTAACAAGGACAAAGATGAAGCATCATGCCAAATCTCAGACCATGGACCAAGTATATATGCAAACAGGGCTCTACAATTCAGAAACACTAAGCTATTTACTCATAAGATTTCCAGACAAAGGTATAAAAGCAACATTCTTATCAAGGAATTTGATTTCAGAGTTATCAAAACCAATTAGGACAGTCATTAAAAATGACAAAAGTCCTTCTGAACATGAGGAACTATTCCCACCCTTCATCTAAGCTGTGCAGAGAGAAACCACTGACCCTGTTCTCCATCGATTTTTTCACCAGGTTGAAGCTCTTCCATCGTGAATCAAACTCATGCTTGTGAGAGCCTTGGAACTGTAAAACATCACTGATGATCTGCCAAAAGAAAAAGATGACAAAGTGTGGTTATTCTACAAAACAAGTGATTCTTCTGCAAAACAAGTGATCTGGTCTTTAGTATTACAAGTTATACCTTTATTATTAGAAATAAAGACTTGGTATCATCTTCTGAATTATCAAGTATGTAGCCTGCAAGTGGAAGAAAAAGAAATTATTATCAGACAGGAGAAGTGCTTTAAAACTTCATAATTCTCTTTCTACAAATTTATATATGCAAAGTAAATGAAACAAGTTTCTTATCTATGAAATTATTAAGTCTTAAGAGCAAAACCCAGCACTTTTTAGACAGGAGCGGTTAAACTTACGCAGCAGTTTCCGGGTAACCTTTGCAATTGTTTCTCGGTAATTCTCTCTTGATAAATCTAAAGAGAAATTAAACATATTTTTCTTTATTATACAGTAGCATAAATTACAAAAAGTAATATATAGGTTATATATATATAGGTTGACAATTGGCTTAATTTCTAGCCACAGATTGAAGCAGATTATTTAGCGTATGAAAAGTAACACATTAAGCAGGGTAAAAAAAGTAATCAGAATATAGATATAACATATCAAGCCAGGAAAAGTCTGGGGACGTCTACTTACCGTACTCAACACCAGTGTACAGCTTTGTCTCTTCCAAAGACACCAGACTCGGGACCCTGCACGAAAACAGACCAAGCATTACTACACATGATAGAAATAATTGACATTTAGTTCATTTTAACCAGCTACATTTCATGCCAGCAGCACCAGAGATGTTTGGATTTACTAACAGCATGCCTCAGTTCTAACATTTATAAGTCAGATGCACCTATGGGTCAGAGACCAATGCATCAAAACCACACCATCGTGAACCCAGAATCTTGATTTCTCATCTAACAGAACCTCATCAGTTCTGTTAAATAGCCACAGATTTGGTCTCATTGTCAAAACTATGAACACACTCATCCAAACCAGCATGGCTCCTACTGGCCTTCATCTAGGAAGGACAGATGAATCTGACTGCTGAGGCAGAACCCTTTCCCAACAGCTGATGAAGCCCTTATGACTTTGGTCCTTTCTTAATAAAGCAAGGAAACGTACCCATAACCTATAGAAGTCCTACTTCTTGCTGTATGATGTTCACTATTAATAACCATAATGGCAAATAAAGCTATGCTTCTTACGAGATTTGGGCCAAACTTAGCTACCCACTTTTTTAAAGTGAATTCTTCATCTTTGGCGATTTGCTTTTCTGTAAACGTAGATGAAATACATGCTGAAATAACATATGCTGTTACAGCCTGCTCCTAATGAAGGAAGCAGCCTTTCTCCTTGATTCCTGCCATGCTGTCGCCTGTCACTCAAGCAAAACTGCAAACGGACCCCAGAAACAAGGTCTGCAAATATCTGGGCACCTTTCAGTTGTCAAACAGGAAAATAAACCCCTTATGTTTGGGGGAAAAAGCATCCTGGTGGCAGGAGCAGGGTGCAGGCAGGCACAGTTGACAGGACTAACTGAAACCTCAGATCCAGCTCATCATCCAGCTATACTCAAAGCTTTGAAGTTCATTCTACCCACATATTTCTTTGGTTGAGGTTTAAACGCCATAGCTCCAAGCTCTCCTCCACTTCTGTGACTTTCCTTTCATTCACTGAGCAGGCTGGAGGATTATAGAGGAACAAATACTCATTATCTGTCTGTCTTGGCAAGAATCTTCAGGTACCCTTAACCATCAAGAAGGAGAATGTAGCAGTTACGCCTACTCAGCTCTGCTTTACAGCCAGCACAACAACAACGCTGTACTACATGGTGTGTGATAAGCTATGGTTCACTAGAGTTGTAGGTGCAGTAGTGTAGGAGGTTCTGACAAGAAACCTCATGTGCCGGTTTCAGAAGTATACACACAGAATGTTTTTAACTTCAATGTGTCAAGCCATTTACCAATACCTGCATTCAAAAATATTCCTACACTGCCACTTCAGGACAGTGAATATCGTCATTACTAGTGGTAAGTACTAAAGGTGAACACACAGGACCTAAAGTAAGGGTGGTTCTGAGTATCTGACTTTGTTACTTTCAATAAAAGCTCTGGAGTTTAAAGTCTGAGTGCTTTATGGGCATTCCCATTGTACAAAATGGGAACAGACTTGGAAATCTTAGATTCAGACTGGCTTGGGCTAGAAGGGACTTTAAATCTCACACAGTTCTAACCCCTGCCATGGGCAGGGACACCTTCCACTAGAGCAGCTTGCTCCAAGCCCTGTCCAACCTGGCCTTGAACACTGCCAGGGATGGGGCAGCCACAGCTTGTCTGCTACCTTACAGTAAAATAACCCCAAAGCTCACAATAAATAACAATTAAACCCAAACTTCTTTTCTGATTTAAAGCAAGTTCATCAAAAGACACCTCCTACATTCAAACTGGATACAATTTTATGGGCATATGGAATAGAAAACAGTACTCATAGCAAGCTGTTTTATTCCACTTTTTAAATCAAAACATTCCAGTTTCTTCTTGTCACTCATTTACTTCTACTCTGGTTAATTCCAGTCATTCAGCCTGGTGAGGGCTCCAGGGAGACCTTAGATCAGCTCCCAGTGCCTAAATGTGCTACAAGAAACCTGGAGAGGGGCTTTGGACAAGGGCCTGTAGGGACAGGCCAAGGGGAATGGCTTTAACCTGCCAGAGGGGAGACTGAGATGAGCTCTTAGGCAGAAGCTGTTCCCTGTGAGGGTGCTGAGGCGCTGGCACAGGGTGCCCAGAGAAGGCTTCTTATAGAGGCGTGGAAACATGTGAGTAAATGCCTAGTTTCCACTTCCTTCATGCAAAGTAGCCTCAGCAAGGCAGCACTGTCACCTGCCTTTGAGCCTGGCATGCAAAAAGGTTCTTTAAGTACTCAAGTGTTTTTGTAAGTCACCATTTCAAATTTCTGTGTCTTTATACTAGTTTGGAGTTCCTTAAAAGCAGCCACCAGAAGCAGTTGTGTGACAACAGCAATAAGAAAGCACTAAAATCCAGTATGAAGGAACGCAATCGCTAAGGTTTGTGATATAAAGATTTTACTTACAGGTGAGCCACCCTTTCTCCTTTCAGAGGAGGCAGAATGTTCCCTGATCCAATCAAGCAGTTATGCACTATAGCAAGACACTGCTGCACATCATCTCTTGAACAAAGAAGAAAACCCGATTAGTTATCTGTTAAATGCTTATAAATAGACAAATGATAAACCGTGTTTCCCGTGAAGTTTTATACAAGCTTTTCTCTTTAGCTGTACCGGTTCTAACCACAAGAGGGAGAACTACAGAAACAGGCTGTGCTTTTTGGGTCTCAGAACTCCAACGTTCAACTTTGCTTACTGAAAACCTCATTTTGGAGATTCTGTAGTCAGAAGCTGTGAAGGTAAGTTCAGTATAATGAGATAAACCAGTGTCAAAATGGGCAGATTTACCACAAAACCTGTGTCAACTAATTTCATCTAGATCTCAGAGAAAACCTATGAAACCTCCTCACTCCGAGGAGGAAAAGTCCTTCCCACCATGGGCAGGAGGGAATACATCCCTTATGAGTGATTATTTTCAGGGTGAAGAGAAATAGTAATGCACCAATGTGAACCTTTTCCTGTATTACTTTAGAGAATCAAGGAATTCTTTTTAAAGCCATCTTATCTGAAGTAGTACACAGCTACAAACTTTGCCCTTTGTTCTCCTGTGATTTGTAGAATAACTCCTTTCAACCCTCTTAAGAGGTTCCTTAACTGAACAGCTCTCAGTACTCATGCATTACTTACCAACTCTCTAAATCTGTGTTCTGCAAAGGCTGCAAGAACTCTTTATTTTATTCTTTGTAACAGAAAACCTTACTCTGAAGCTCCTAAATACACAAAAAACACTCATTTCCAGTTATTACTTAGTGGGATATTGGAAGAAGTCTGACAAGAATTAAAGCCTCAGGAATATTACAGTTCAAAGCAACAGCAGGCTCATCCAGTATCCCATTTATTCTCATCTGTTACTCCTTCAGTAAACAATGGTATTCTTTACTCTCTTTGCTATCCCTCCTTCCAATTTATTTTGCAATCATGCACTTGGCTGTATTCTCCCAAATCACAACCAGTTAGCTGTGATAGGCAGCACAGCAAAGCCCTGACTAAACCAAAGTCCAGTTCTGCTATGAATTAACAGCTTTACATACTAGGCGTCAAGAGAAAGGGAAGAAAACCCAAACAAAAGAAGTAAGCATATAAATAAACCAAAGACTTAAATAGGAAGTATATTTTCTGATCACTATTTGGTGGTATTGCTATTGACTTTTTCAGATAACAAGAAGTGGGGACATGGTAAGACAGAAAAACGTGTAAGAGTCTGATACATCATGTCCCGTTTCATGTGGGGCCGCACTTCACATCATGAGCTATAACATCACATGCTATGAACACCGGATGAAGTATATATAGCTTCAAGATGTGTAGGTTTACCCTGAGAAATGAAGAATGTTTGAGATTCAATGCTTGTAAACAGCTTTAGCTACTTGATACTTGTAAATGCACTAGGACATACTAAACTCATGACTATCTTGTGCTTAGGAAAGCCACGGGTTCACACTAACAGAGTTTAACAACATTGTGCAGCAGTACTCTTGGCTTCATTCCCATCTCTTACACCACTGACTCTGCATTACCTCCTCTGTTTCAGCACTGCCACTTTTTGCAGGGACACACTATGTACTGACTCCATTTACTCATAGGAAGGAAGCAGAGGAAGGCTGATTTCCAAATCAGCCAAATCAGTGCTGTGCTCTCCATAACCCAGGAACACAAACAGTGGTGCCAAAATAACAAGATAAGGTTTTAGAGGAAGAGCTTTTTTAATGCTGACTACAGTTATATGGAAACAATTTGTGGTATGCATTTAAAAAGTTCTTGGAACAGAAGTGTCTTTATACCAACATTAACTGTTCTAAGATTATGTTTTTACAGTGTGCCTGTTTAAAATACTATTATCCATTTTGTGATAGGCACTTCCAAGCTACCTGTACTCTTAAGAGTTGGAAATCTTGAATTAATATCAAAGACAGTGTAACAGCATAGTATTTTACTCCTTAACGTTTGCAGTGCCAGTATGATTGGCAATAACTACCTAAACCAGACATGAACTGATAAATGCATGTTGTCCATATAACATTATCACCACTAACCTGGACATTTCCAGTTTTCCAGCTGCATAGTGCTCTAGTCTGATGAGCTCAGGCTGAAGGAAAGTATCCAGCAAATAAAAAGCAAAGTTTATTTCCTCAGAGGAAGGAACATGCCACTGGATGTCCAAGTTCCACACGTCACCTGGTTTACCCCAGTCCTGCAGAAAAGATAGACATTTCTTATTAATCAAACTATGAAGCAAGTTGTCTTCTAATTAGCACTTAATATATAAAAAACTCACGAAAATGAACTATCTCCTGCTGCAAAACAGTCATCCCGACAATTCCAAGGACAAACAACCCCAATAGCACAATAAAACCACACAGAAATCCCATGCCTACTATAACGTCTACATGCACCTGGAAAATAGCACACACCTGAAAGGACTAAAAGGAGGACTGCACTGGCCTACCTGAAATGGAACTTAATTATTCCTTTGGCTAGGTACGAAAGTCTGAAGTAGTCTTAAGTACAATCAGACCTTTGGTCCTCCTATAGAGAACATAAAGAAGCTGCCCATTTAATAATAATTCTTTTCAGTTTTGAACCACAATCTGGAAACCTACTACTTTCATTTCAAAAACAACAAGAAGAAAGTTGGACTCTCCATACAATGCTAGGTTATCCCATAACAAAGATCTCTTACGTTTTGGCTTATAAAGAGCTCAGACTTGCTATAAAATACACATCATTTCAGTATTTGGGAAAGTCAGTATTTATTACTAATTCATATTCAAACAAAGTCCATGCTTAGCACTGTATTAATAAATGGGCCTTTGCAGTTTGTGTGTTCCGTTTCCTGCCCTTGTCCAACTTTACATGGTAATTTCAAAACTTCACCATCTGTCCTTAAAATGCTGGACTGATCTGACTGGACAAAAAGTACAAAGAACTCCAGTAATGCACTCACTCAAGTAGCCTATTACATCTCTTGGAAGAGCAGGTTTTTCCTCCAGGAATATCACTTGAGGAAGCGACACAACTGCAGTTTTATATGAAGCACAGTAGGAAGCAAACTTGAGCACTGGCAATCAACAGTTGATATAATATACACTTTCTAAGGAGCCACTGATGCATGGACCAGTGAAGTAATAGGAATTTCCTCAATTTCAGAGGAGGAATTTAAAAACTAATCTATTTTTGTGTTGGGGCATTTAATTACGATTCCTTTCTTTGTTTTTAAATGAGTATTTGGCCCAACTGGATGCTGCCATCCGTTTATACAGCTGCACCGGCTTTCAGTAACAAGCATTAGATTACCTGCAGCTATGAAGTTACGTGAAAGAACACTTCACAGCAAAATGCATGTTTATATTCCAACAGGCCAGCTGAAAACCGCTGCACTGTTCATCTGCAATACTGATATATCGACCTCAAAGCCTTAACAGCAGACTAGAGTATTACTTTTGACAGTATCAGTGATTTTTAATATTGCCATTCCTACTTTCATTTTATCTCTTCGTCCATTTGTTACTCTGACCTGTAAAACACCACATCTCTTTTCTTACAGGGTTTTGCACTGACATGCTCATTTTTTGATGCACTCACCATTACTTCTTATATCTGATATTTATATGAAGAGGAATATTCACATTAATATGAAGAAGAACACGAAAAGGCTGCAGCTCTCATCCACAAAAGCAGATGAAAGACTGTGTCTCAGTGCAACTGGATAGCTTAAATATCCAGCCATAGGATAAAGTGAACAGCAAGTTTTTCCCACTGAACTCCAAGCTTCGCTATTGATACCAACCACACTTCATGATAGCTGGGTCTCAATTAAATGCAGCATATATTACAGTAATAAGGAACATGAGGATGCACTCTTGCTTTATATTACCTTATTGTAGTCATGCAGTCATTGTATAACACACATCATAAAGTACTAATACCTCATTCTATAAAACTACTCCAAACAAGTCAGCATTCACGTTTTGCTACCAGTATAATTGTCAATAACTTGTAATTCTCTCTATGTTTCAAAGCCCAAAGCATTTGTCAGTTACAATTTCCATTGCTGCTCCCTATGTTCAGAAATCTCCAAATAAAAACAAATAATATAGCGTATGAGTGATTTTTAAAAAAGAAAGTCAAATCCTCTAATCCTAAATAAATGAAAATCCTTGCCTTGATAGGAAAGTATTCAGAAACAGGCTTGTCAAAGCCACCTGGCACACTGCAGTACTCTGTGGGGTAGATAAGTGTAGCAGAACGAAGAAGATGGTGCAGTAGGTTACAAGACAGAATGTAACCCTGCTTACAGGTTAAGTGTAGGGTTCGCTGCAGTATCTTCCCAAGCTGCTCCCTGTACACAAGCAACTTCTTTCCATCCACTCGAGTGATCTGATAGGAAAGACAAAACATTTCAAAGGTAAACAGAACTGTTTTTGCTGCGGGGGACTAAAGAGGATTACAGTGCTCAACCGATCCTGTACCACCTTTCATTCTGGGTCACTCTGAATTCAAACTGAAGACTGAATATGCACATCAACTACCACTGCTGCTGCTGGAAAAGGTTGAGTAACACGTAAGAGCTCTGACAAACATTTCCTCTCAACCCCATTCCAAATTTTCTAGCAATACTCATCTTTTGAAATTAATTTTAAAAGATTTAATCTTTACTAAAGCCATCTTATGTTTTTCCCTTCATTGATCCTTCTTTCTCTATCCCTCAATAATTGTCTGAAATGCTTTTGGTTTATTCCACACAAACACTGTATGTTTATTAGCAGCCACTTCTGTCCCATTTCAAGTTGGAAAAGAAAAAGCAGCTCTGCAGTGCTGTTCATACAAGATTTATTTTGTTTTAATCATAGAATCATAGAATAGTTAGGGCTGGAAAGGACCTCAAGATCATCGAGTTCCAACCCCCCTGCCATGGGCAGGGACACCTCCCACTAAACCATGCCATCCAAGGCTATGTCCAACCCCACCTTGAACGCCGCCAGGGATGAAGCATTCACAACTTCCCTGGGCATAGCAGAAGTTTGTTTCCTTTTTCTCTGAGGGGCATTAAACAGGATTCAGTGACATACATGCACGGGAAGAACGTTCTCTGCAATACCTCTGACAAAAGCTGAAGATTCCAAAGTAGCTCCTTATCTAGTTCTTCATCATGTAACACATCATCATCTAGAGGAACAAGTGATAAGTGCTGCTGTAACTACAACTGCAATCAAGTTTTCCAAACAAGCTAAATCACAAACCAGACGTCTGCATCCCAAAAGCTTCCTTCCCAACCCTCCTATTGCAACCTTCCACTTCATACTGCACCCAGATCCAACGGGAAGTTACTTTAGCCAATCTTGAAGGCTTTTGGAGAAATACAGGAATGTCTGGAGACAATTTAAACTGCCACATTTTGATAGCAGCGGGCTCCTATCCGGCTTGATAGATTGGTCTTGAAATTACACATACATAGAGGTTGGTTTGGATTTGTAGATGAAATAACAGACAGGATTAATTTTCCATCATTAAAATGAAGTTGTGGAAAGCACTTGGAAGTTTTAAGTATTATTTTCACACTTAACAAAAATCAGCCTAAAGCAAAGCAAATTAACACCAGAAATCTTACAAACTTACTGACTGTGAGGTGAGTTATAACATTGCAGCAGTGTGGTACGAACAGCTTCAGGGATTCCTCAGGGCGGCACTGGAAACAGCAACATATATAATCCATTCAGAAAGAGCTGCCTTATGGAGCTCAGATACACATTGATGACAACCTTTTAAGAAGAGTATTGTAAAACAGGGACAAATAGATTGTGTCTGAACTCCAATTCAATCTAGAGTCAGTCTGACTTCATGATTTTAAACACTCAATAAAACCTAAGTGCAAGAAAAATACTTTGTGAATGAACCTCTTCAATTATTGCTCTATGCCACCACTCGATTTTTGAAGATGTAATATTAAGATCGACCTGTATTTGCATGAAAAATCAAAGACGTAATTGGAAAACAAGAAGGAAGAAGCAGCAGCACTGGCTTGTTAAACTAAAGACAAGTGAAGTCAGAGCATTTCTCTTACTTTTACTGCAGCTCGGCACATATCGGCAACCATTCGACCAGCAACTCTTGTCTCAAATATGTTTGAAACAGCAAAGTTAAAAACCTTCTCCAAAGCAACCTAAAAATGAGCACAGAAAGATGAGGGTTCCTTTAAAGAAAGAAAACTGGGTGTCATGAAGTGGTTGATGTCACACACAAGGCAGTGTCTGTACATAGCATTCTTTTAGCAGAAGACTGCGACCATGATTCACACTGAATCAGAACAGACAGAAAAGCAGTTCTGTAGAAAGCCTAAAGCTGACACTACTACAGAATAGATTTAAAACTGATGTGAATAGTAACTGCTCAGGAGAAGATTCTTAGTGTCCCCATAGAATCACATAAAGGTTTGTGCTGGAAAGGACCGTAAAGCTCATTCAGTTCCCACCCCCTGCCACAGGCAGGGACACCTTCCAACAGACCAGGATGCTCCCATGTACATCAGTACTCAACACCTATGTCTAATTGCACAACTACTGCCCTGCATACAACAATAAAGGCTGCTACAAAAGTAGCAGTGACAAGAGGTTTGTCAAAACAGTTTCAGTTTGCAGACTGTCCCTTTTTTGGTCTTCTTATTTATTAACACTCTGTTACAGTAACACAGTAATAGGAAAGTACATGACAGTGCTCAGTGCCCTTAAAATAACTGAAGAACAGGAAGATCTGTATTCCCCTCCTCCTGCAAGAGCTTGTAAACAAGACACACAGTGCTTTAACTGGAAATTGGAGACACTTAGCACATTCACTTAGGAAGACAGGAGGTCAGAGAAACGCTGTTGACTAATGTAAGCTTGGGGTCCTTTTAAAAAACCACACAGAAAAGAGTATTTTCCCTGAATAAGCTCTAATCCCCAGAAAGGAAAATGACGCTATTTCAAAGGCAAGACATCCCTTACTTAACAGAGAAACAACACACTAAGTAGCCAGTGTGTTTTAAAGTAGCTTATTACCATCCAGTTCCTTGCAAGGGTGTGAATTATACACAGTGTAGATAGTATCTGATGGCTTTAATAATGGACAATCAGTGAAAATATAAATTACTTAATGACAATGAGGAATTAACTTAAAACTTACAGAAACCAAAAGATTCCAGACAAAAATCATACCAAAGTGTCCAGTGCAATGGTTCAAAATGTACAGAACCACAAAAGCATCTCCAAGTATATACATAACATAACATAAACAGGCTCAAATGGGTTAAGCCAACCTGAAAGGCAAGAACTTGGTTTCTCCACCCCCCTCCCTCAGAGTTATTTTAATCTAGATCATTTTTCTGATCCCATTAGCCACACAGCTCCTTGAAAAAGCTTCTTTGCCCAGCTGAAGAAGTGGTAGGTAGAGGGAGAGAAAAGGAAAGCGGAGGTTTGTACAGGTGTATATATAGTCATAAAACACACTGACATGAAGTCCTAAACTGCCCCCTCCAGCCCCTTCCTTGGTTAAACATGAAGGGTCACAACAGGACAACGAAGGAAGAATTAAGCCCAAAAGTTAGATGGAAAGCGCATGTTGTACATACCTTAAATATATCCTTTGAGCACTGAGTAAGGATTGTACTGAAAGTAGAAGAGAGCCCCAATTCCACCAGACTCTCCAGGTGAGTCATTTTCTCAGTTTCAGTCTCCTCTCTGGTTTGTTCTAGTGTGCTGCTCTCTATAAGTCCAAAACACCTACACAAATACAGTAATTACAACATTAGTAAGTAGAAATTGAAAGCTTTAAGTTCTTCACACCAAGCTTTCACCTACTCATAGCTTCTTACCTATCCATAAACTGCAGTACAAAGTCCTCAAATTCAGCAGTTGCAGAGCACAATTCTCTTTCCACCTGCATTTTCCAACACAAAAGCAGCACAAAAGGTTGGCTTTGCTTATGAAAACATAATAGAAAGTTTATTTCCTATATTAACTACTTCAAAAACACTTCCCATTTTTGTGACGGACTACAGCACACTTCCTCTTGAAGTCTGTATAGTCTCAAGTGCACTACACAAAACTACACTTTCTCTCTGCTGCCCTGTCCAATTTCCAGGCCTTGATGTTTAGCCAAGTGACCTCTCGGGGCGAGATGGATCTGCCTCCATGGATACAACCTTTGGCTTTCCTACTGATCTGCCTTTCCAGCAGCAGGTCAGTGAGCGCCAGCTCTGGTGACAGACTTGGCTCTGCTGCCATATTTACATTGAGCATTCAGCATATAAACTCCTCTTCATTTTTGAGTGCTGCAGCTCTGAGGCAACAAAATGAATCTTCTTGCAGTGGCCGAGAGTTCAGAATCTGGGTTATCTGTAGCTGTTATCTGCTCTCCGAGCTACCAGAGTAGTCTTCTAGCAGTGGACAAGACATTTAACAGGGCAGTTTCAAGTACCATAGTGGACACTGCTGCTGCCTCGTTTGTAGTACACCAGATGCAGCTTCACTATCTTCACTGTCCTAACGTTTTATGGTGACAAGAAGTTTCAAAAACTTTAATGGTACCAAAGCTGCTATTTCATTAACTCAAAACATGTAGATGGCAATGGACCTCTGGAGACCATCCGGTTCAACATCCTACTCAAAGCAGGGCAAGCACAGAGTTTAATTATGCTACATATTAATATTAAACTGTTTGAGTTTAACATTGTCTCTACAACACCCTATGACTAAGCAGCAGTGCTAACAATAAATGGCCAATGAGCATGCCAATGTCCACTCTACCACAGTGACCTGAAGCAAACGTGATCTACATGTTTGGGGTTTTGTTGCGTTTTGTTTCCGTTTAACTTAGTTTTACATATACAGGAGAGAGTAGCAAACCTGTTACAGTTCTGAAGAGATCACTGCACTACTAGAAGTTCAATTAAAAACTAGGTTATACTTTTGGTTTTATAACTGCACAGCACTTACCTCTGACAGATCGTCTCTTTCTTGCAATACAGATGAGCAATCTACTAAAGGCACCAAAGTAGAAAATGTTGCTATGAACTGGAATGTAATCTGTTGAGAGTTGCAAACAGCTCTTTAGTGAGTGCTATTGTATTCACATTGAAAAGCTCTTACAGTTAAGGTATGGGAGCTAAAGTAAATCATTACATTAAAAAAATATATCCAGAACCTAACTCTTCCACCCCAAAACACCAATAATACTTTCTGATTTCTCATATAAAACTTGCAGCACTGTGCAAAACCCCCTCAAGTATTTTCTAAGTAATTATTATTATTACTATTTCCTAGGCAATACTTTGTGCTGAACTTTCAAGTTACAAAACCCCCATCGTTTTACATTGTTTGAACAGTCTATTTAAAGCCCATTGAAGATGTGGGGTTTTAGGACCCAATTCATTGAAAACCAAGCAATGAAGGTCTTCCTATTTATCTTAAAAGACCAGGAGTATTTGCTAGGACCTCTGGAACATCTGTTTTATCTTGGTTTCAGTGCTGCCCAGAAAGCCAGTACAATGCTCATCACAATCTGGTGTTAAAGATTCACTTCGCACTGTCCAGCAAGCCAAAAGCATTATTAGAAGTTAGAGGTTTGTGATATTAACTTATTACAAAGAAGATTGTGCAGAAGCAAAACCAGGCTAAGGAAGATGAGTTACTTACTCATAGGAATATAAAGCAGCTCTCAGAGTGAACTACTGGCTGACTATCCTATAAAAAGGTGGGATTTACACACTCACCATACACTTGCTGAAGTCATTTGGATCTACCCCAGGCAATGCTCTCATCAGTAGAGGTAGCAGGTGTGTTGGACCTTCAGGAAACCACTTCCCTCCAGACACTAGGCTGCGAGCCACCCCGATCACACAGCTCAACGTGGCTGTGAGCTGATGAGGTTCTGTCAACGTCTCAAGTGCAGGATATGTCCTGTGAAGATTAAGCGCAGTTTTTTTAGCAACAATGATGTTTCTACAGTCTTCAAAGAAAAGTGCATCACAAGTGTGATTTTCTATGGAAAAGGTAGAAAATTTCTGCAGAAAAATTAAAGCTCATCCATGGTTCCCAATCTTTTTCTGATCTTTTTCCAATGGACTCAACATTGCTGTAATAGAAAATGATCCTTTCCTTTGATCAGACCTATTAACAAATTCAGGATTAAAGAAATTGTTAGTTGCAGCATAGGAATTGATAACAGCACATAGCTTCAAGGCTGTGATGACTTTAGTGTTTGAACTTCAAGTTAATACAAGCTGTGGACTTAAAAGTGTAAGGTTCTTGTGGCAAGCATGAAAACCTGCCTCAATGACATCTAAAGGGATATATTCCTTGATGTTACATCGCAGTCCATGCCTTTTTTACTAAAAACCTGTTAAAATACTGCGGTTTTTTTAGCCTTTCAGGGTTTTTTTTACATTACTTTTTAGGAAATGCCATACCTCTTCCTACTGTTGTTCAAAACCTGCAGTTCAAACAGGAGTCACAGTGCTACCCCTGCCCTACATCATCCAAAGGATCTACAAGTACTCCACAAACCCAACAGGGAGCTGCAGCCAAGGCAAACATACCCATGAGAGTTTGAACTCGGAGCAGAGGTTCAGCCTGCTCTCAAAACAGAAACCGTAACAGTCATGCTCAACACAGGCATCCACTGCTGTCCTCTTTAGAACTGTTACGCTTCAAATGTGTCCATGTAAAAGCAGGTTCAGCGAGGTTTTACCACCAGCTGAGTCTGAAAGGGCTCTTCAAGACAAACTCATTTCTCCACTGTTTTTATAATATGAGGTGTTAAAGTACAGGAGATTGCATAGGAGGAAGAACACGGATACGGACTAGGAAGAAAGCTTTCCCCTGGGGCAGGAAGGAGTTACATTCTCTCTTGGAATTTCAGGCACCAAGGCATTAGTAATGGCACAAACTATTTCATACGGGCATGTACTTCAGCAATGTGCTTATGAATACAGAAGCAGCAACAGTCATTTTAAACAATCTGTAACTGCAACATACCCTGACACAAGCCAGAAATATGAAACTTACCCTTACTGCTATATAAACACAAACTACATAAACATCATTCATATTTGTCCCAGCTGAAAGCCAGTGAGGAAGTACAAGGCGGCTCATGAATAAAGGGGACACAGCTGGTTCTTTTAACTGATCCACTCACACTGCTAACAACTGCAAACTACCTGAGGACTACCCCATACTGCACAAGCCATGACCAGCTCCCAGAACTATTCCATTTGCCAGGTGCTTCAAAACACCCAAACCAAATAAATTACAATTAAAACCAAAGTCCTCCCTCACTCCCTGTCCGACTCAGGTGATTGCTCAGGGGTGTGTCCTAGCAGTTCCTTTCACTGCAAGCATTCACTGCAGCAAGGAAATTGCTTCTCATTTAATACAAATGCTTTGTGTATTTATCCATTGGGAAGGGAACAGGGAAGTCGTAATCTTTCTGCAGAACTTACTTCTCCAGTACAGGCGGAATTACTAATTCAGGACGCATCAGTGCAAGGTTCTGCAGGGCTTGGGCAGCCTCCAGGCTTCCAGTTTTACTAAACATAGCCAGGAGAACAGGCTGAATAATGCATTCTACAAAGTCGGTAACATCCTGGTCAGTAAGTTTGTGACTCTCAGGCACAGGAGTTAACCACGTCATCTTCTTGTAGCGCTCACGATGCAGCCTTCTCACAACACCACTGGGTAACCTCTGCAGTAGCTTCATCAGTTTGTTCTGTTGAATACACAAGAAATGCTGCTTGGTTACTCAGCAGTAGCAGAGTCTGAGCTGCTAAATGTACAACAGAGAAATAGTAAAGCCCGTATCTTGAAATTACATGACTGCAATAAAAGGAAACTCTGAAGAGCTCTAAAACACAATGTCTGCAGCTTGTCATTAAACTTCAGCTCCCCAAATATTAGGGATTATGCTGCCAGCATCGCGCCTTATGATTTAAAAGATCATGAAAAATACATACAAAGCTTATAGTCAAGAATTAAGATTAAGTTGGGGCTGCTCAGCCTGGAGAAGAGAAGGCTGCGTGGAGACCTCATAGCAGCCTTCCAGTATCTGAAGGGGGCCTATAGGGATGCTGGGGAGGGACTCTTCATTAGGGACTGCAGTGATAGGACAAGGGGTAACGGGTTCAAACTGAAACAGGGGAAGTTCAGATTGGATATGAGGAAGAAGTTCTTTACTGTGAGGGTGGTGAAGCACTGGAATGGGTTGCCCAGGGAGGTTGTGGATGCTCCATCGCTGGCGGTGTTCAAGGCTGGGTTGGACTGAGCCTTGGATGGCATGGTTTAGTGTGAGGTGTCCCTGCCCATGGCCGGGGGTTGGAACTGGGTGAGCTTAAGGTCCTTTCCAACCCTGACTATTCCATGATTACTTACCAATAGTTTTGGGACATCTCTGAGAGCCTCCTCTGCACATTCACATGTAAACAAGTAAGCTATTCTAGAACAAGACAGCTCCTTTGGCACTGCTTTGGCCAGCCCTGCTATTTTAATCTGTACTTTGCACCAGCTATCAGAGGGAGATTCTTACTAGCAGAATACTCTGCTAGCTGCACCATCAGAGAGTTATACTTCATCAAACTGGATATGCACTGAAGCTCTTTTTAAATTGTTTAGATTTCGCTAACTTGGAGACAGCAGGTCAGTAATACAAAAGCTATGTCACAAAAGTACCACTGATGCTGTGTATCACCCTCTTTTAATGCGTTGGCTTCTTTTACCCAGCTATCTATGAATTAGATGTCTAGTTTAAGCTTCTGAACTGCATTTGGTTTAGACATTTGAAGAATATCCGCATTAGCTGTGGTCCTGACATCAAGGAGAAGTATGATTTGAATGACAGTACAATCACATCTTGAAAATTAGAAGTCTCAATATATATCCAACCAACAATCTGGCTGCTGGAGCACATAATGCATCTATCAACACGTTTGAAGTGACAGGTTTGACTGTCAGAATCACAGCCAAAGTTATTGTCTTGACATGCAAAGAACTCACCAGCCATCGCCCGTTATTTGAAGGATGGTAGAAAGAGGCAATGCTGTTGAACAAGCCAGACAGGTGCTTTTGCACTAGTTTACTTGGTCCACCCTGTAACAAATAAACCACAGGATTTTATTACATGCAACAAGTTAAACGAACAGTTAACACAGTAATACAATGTGCAAGTGAGCACTCTTGCTTACCACAGTAATGCCTCAGAGCATCAAATCACTGTGGCAAATCCCCTCCCTTCCCCACCCTCAGCTCAGCACTAAGGAGCAATTTCTCCCCATCACTTCAGATGAGATTCACCCCTAAAAGAGTGATTCAGTTGTTCAGCTGCCAGTAGCACTGGCAGCTGTGGATACACACTTGGAATACGGATAACATTCATTTCCAGAATGGCACAGCCATTTCCATCAGCTAAAAAGAACAAACACCCATCTTAAGCACATACTTGCTTAAAGCCCTGCAGTAGGTTTTGTTTCCCTTCATGAAAAGGCTACTAACCATCATGGCTGTGATCCACATGACTGCATGCCCTACATCATAAGCATTTGTCAGGAACCTTGGAACAACAACTTGGTTGCTTCCCACTGGAAGGTTTAAACTCCTCAGAATTCTGGTAAAAATCTGAAAAGACAAAAAACCACATTGGCATAAATTACTTTATGGATTTATTACTTTATGAATGCATGCCACAGAACTGGCATAAATTTTCTAATCAAAAGGTGTTTGGGGGTTTAAACAACATAAATGCTATAAATCTTAGAAAAAGCTGAAAGATTCAAAAGGTCACACAGACCATTTATCAAAAGAACACCACTAAGAGCCATTTCCACAGTAACAAGGTATTAGTTACACAACCAGACAGCACTTGCACAGTAAGATATGCTGCTGCTTCAGTTTGGCTTTGAATCAGGTGATAACAACAGCAACTTCCAGTGCTGCCTGGTACAAAAGGATGCTCAAATCTTCCCATTTTAAACTTAGGTCTTCAAATGAATGTACTCGATTTGAACGAGTGGCCCACTGCAATGCAAGATCCATACAGGGAATACGAATGCTTCTTAGCACAGGAACACTGAAGGCTTAAAGCAAACAAGAAAACTCCATAAAATAAGGAATATTACCTTTGGTACATACGGATCCCAATCTATGTATCCGATGTTGTCAGTGGCCAAGCGAGCAAACAGATTTACTAGATGCTGAAAACAACCACAAAAGAAATATTTATTAGAATTATGATAAAATATACACAAACCTCTCAATCTACTTTGCAGGTGCAAGAGAAAAGCTACCCATGGCACTACAGTACTTGCAAAGGGAGATTTCACTCTTATCAGGAGCCACCAATGCCATCTTCCACAAGGTATCAGAATTCCTATCTTCAGGAGTCCAACTCATCACACATCTGAGCTCTTACAAAACAGGTAACTGTGATCTCAGTTCTGGCAGAGGCAGCCTGCCAGAACATACTCCCCTACCTCTTCTATATCTCTATATATCTTTTTTAATGTAAAGATGTACTAATAGTAATTCTACAAGGTACACTCACACTCCCCACGCTCTTGTGAATTAACATGAAAGGCAGAATGCATTCGCTACCATTTAAATTCTCAACCATTTATTGCTAGAGCAACTCTGAAGAACAGCAGATGAACAACAGACAAACTTACACTTGAGCTATCACTGTCAAAGAGTTTAGCTTTTGCTAAGAAACATCTTTCCCCCTTTTGAGCCTTCCACGGTGACTCTGAGCTGGAGCAGCTTAGCAAGAACCTATGATCGCCAGTTCATGTCATGGCGCTTCCTCATTACTAGAGCACTCTCATGTGAGCTCAGTGTGGACACTGGCCTAAAACAGCATCTATATATAGACAGTGAAGAAAATTCAACCAACACTGTTTGGCTTCTGCAGGATCCATCCTCCTTAAAGCATGCTTGCCTGTGCTGATGGCTGCCACATCTGTAAGCCTTGGTTTAAGCACATCTGTGGCTTGTAAAGGTCAGTCATTAGCTGTCAGAGGGGATAGCAACACTTGACTGTGAAGAATTAGATACTCCATTGCCAGAGGACAGTCTCATAAATCCAGAAGGGAACTGAAAAATGTCCTCAGGAAAGAGTTATCAGGACTGAACAAAAAGGAGATAAAGTCTGACTCTCATATCCTGATTGTAAGGAAGCACACAATCCATCAACACTTCTTTTATGAGCTTGTCCAAACAGGGAAATACCTATTAGGTCTCCAAGAGCCTTGATGCTTCTATCAGTACCTTGAAGCCATGGCAAAGCCAAAAGGAAATGCCTTAAACAACCCTGCCTTAAACAATCCTGCCTTGTTCAGAGACAGATATTGACAGAAGAGCAGCTCACCCCTCAGTCTGAAGGACAGGACAGCTTTGGAAACCCCACAAATTCAGTTCAGGACAGTCACATCTGACACAGCCTGAAGACAAGTGTTCCATTTTCTTAAGTTGTCCACCTTTTTGATATGGGAAATACCCACTGAAAAAATCCCTTACCATGCACAAAGGCAACTGCTTCTATAGCTCCTCTTCAAACAGCAAGTCCAGCTCTGCCAAAGCAAGCTGAGGAAAAGCTTGCAGCATAGAGAGGCTTAAATTGGACTGCACAGTCAGAACCCATATGTCTCATTTTCTGCATCCAAGCCTGATGCAGTGAACATGCCTGCCCTTATGATGCAGAGCAGACAGCAAAGGAAACAAGAAGTGAAAGCTTTGGGGGAAAAAATAAAGTTGTTGTGAGCAAACTGTCAGAACGCAGTGGAAGAGGGAAAAAATATCAGAGACAGCTTATGAAAGAGTGTTGATGATTATTTGTTAGACCATTTGACAGAGACAAACCAAATCATGGTATTAAAGTGCAGGCTGTCATCCTCCTGTCAGAAAGAGGAGATGGAATTGTGGGGTTTTGGAGAGCCAGCGGAAAGATGCAATGTCTGCAGACAATCTCAAATAGAGCTTTGGCAATCATCCTGTTCCAATCTGGACACTTGTCAACTGCTGGAGCAAAGACTGCCTGCCTTCCTTTGAGATAGAACAAAACTCAAATCAGGAAGACCTACACACAAACCTTCTCACAAAGGAACTGAGGTTTTGGAAATCAGGTTTCTCCAAAGACACTGAGAAGTGCGTATCAGCAGGAGATCAGTAAGAGGAACATATGGTCCATGAGCTTATCTTCATGTTGAGTATGGGAAAAAATGTGGCTACATGCCACGTTTCACTGCAGTAAAGCCAAGGCACAGGTCAGCTACAACAGTAGCACCTAAGCTAAGAATGAGACTTGATTTTCTTTTCCAAGTTCGTATCCATAGGACACACAGCAAAAGACAGGCAAGTACATGGCAAATTATTTTACTTGAAAGATATAGCCCAGTGGTATTTTGGGGCAAGAGGAATACTGTATCTAAAATAAAGATGACAATAACTCACTTCAGTCAAGGCAAAGCATTGCTACTCAAAATTAGGGATCATGAAAGATCCTTTAAGATATAAAAGATGGGATTTTACAGAAACCACTACAGCATCTTGCATCATCATAAGCATTAACAGGCAGTCTGGAAAACACCCACATTCTCAAGGCTGAAAAGCTGCCCGAGCTCACCATTAAACACGGTTTACCAAGCACAAGTGCACTCTCATTTAGTCAGCCAGTAATTGTTTGGTAGCAATCATGAAGTTACTGTCTCTGCTTGTTTGTGCTAGTTACAGCAGAAGGAAAACAACAATCCATTATATCACTGTTGGACTTCAATGCTTTGCAAACAAGTGATAGGGACACGTAAATGCATTTCTTCTAGTGTAGGTAAAAAGTCAATACTTACCCCTTCCCATTGGGGAAGGTTCTGAACCGACACCCAAAGGCCTATAAATTCATCAAACCAGAGCCTGCAAGAGAACAGAATCAAAGTAACTTTAACGCTGTGAAAGCAGCTCCCTCACTGGATTTATCCCTCACTTTGCCAGGTGACTGCAAGAACTCACCTGCCCCTCAACTCATTCAACATGAACAGCGATCAGCACTGACAGGCTAGTATCACTTCGTTTCCCACTGCATCCCCTCTACTGCAAATGTGAGCCTGAGTTTCAGTGCTTGCTTCTTCTACCTCTCCTCCTCTCACTCTTGTTTGAACCCTCCCTTTCACGTAAGCATTTCACCAGCAGCTTCCTTATCTACATCAGTTTCACCACTTCATTACATGTTGCCATCCCAGTGAAGGTAAAACAGATGAAAACAAATCACACCTCATTTCACTCTACCTTATAATATAAAATTTGTCCCTGCTGACCAATGGTTACAAGTGTCAAGAGCTTCTATTCTGAATTCTCCATACCAGTCCCTCAAATTATAGGTACAAACTAAATTCACCCCCTTTCTTGCAATTTGCAGTAACCCTATGCCACAAATGTACTTTTAACCTCACAGCCTAAGTAATCTCTAAATGCACTAAACATCACTGGCTTACGCTTTGAAGTTAATAGTACTATCTTAAAGATGACCCAGACACTGCCTTGTAAAAGTTTCTCCTTTAACTCTGAAACCCACTTCCTGCAGCTCTCATAGAATCCCAGACTGCTTTGGGATGGAAGGACCTTAAAGCTCCTCCAGCTCCAACCCCTGCCACGGGCAGGGACACCTTCCACTGGAGCAGCTTGCTCCAAGCCCCTGTGTCCAACCTGGCCTTGAACACTGCCACTGATGGGGCAGCCACAGCTGTTTCCTTATACTGAATCTATATCTCCCCTCTGGCAGGTTAAAGCCATTCCCCCTTGTCCTGTCACTACATGCCCTTGTAAAAAGCCCCTCTCAAGGTTTCCTGTAGGCCCCGTTTAGGTACTGGTAGACTGTTTTAAGGTGTCCCCTGAGCCTTTTCTCCAGGCTTCTCTTCTGTCTCACATTTCCAAATCTTGACAGTGAACTGAAGACCTCCACCTCCAGTTCCGTATTTGTAGCAAGAGCTGTACTTTATCCTACATGAAGGCCTCATTGGAACCTAGCCCGAATTAAAGAAAAGGCAGCACTTCAAGCTCTGCTACGGTTAATGATTTTTACTTGCGAGACTATTCCTTCAGGATTAAAAGTGCACTTAATTCAATTTAGCTTGCTTTGCTGCATACCCTGTGCTTTACCCTAGAGAAGGGAGAACTCCTTTGAGAACAGACACTACACAATTCCCCCAGGTTACTTTCATGAAAGAACACTGACAGAATTTGTCTTGAATTCCTTCCAACAGTGCTCTTAAAAGCCACCATTCATTTTGCTGGTTGACTTCAAGCCACCCTGTAAAAAATCATCAGTTGCATTTGCAACAGAACGCTACACCAACAGACACTCGATTGCACTTACTTGAAACCCTTCTGGTGAAGGGCAGGAGGAAGGGTTGTGGGCAGGAATAGCTCAAAGTAGGTTATAGCCTTTTGCATGGTAACATCAAAAGGACACATTAAAGGCCTCCATTCATCCAGCATCTCTGCAGTGGCATCTTCTGGAAAATACCTGAAAGCAAGGAAACCACTTGGCTTGGCTTGAAAGCTTGGGTCTTCTTAAAGCAGATTTAAAACTATTAACTAATCTGCCATACACCTTAGTTCCCCAGGAAGAGCATGTGTCCAGGGGCAACAGACAGGCAGTCCTCCACCCCACTCAACCTTCACAGACCACAGAGTTAAGAGCAAGGACTCCACTTGCATCACTTCAAGACCACAAAGGTAAGAAGGATCTGGCCTTGTTGAACCAGATAAGGTTCTGCAGAATGCAAAACCATTCCAATATGAAGGCTGGTCAGATAAACAACAGCTATTCGCATCTGATGCAATATGGAAAAAAAGATTACTTAAGGCATGAGGAATATTTATGGGAGCATTAGAAGAATGCTGGCTATTTAATTTCTTTCAAAACCCCCTAAATATCCAAGCACTGCAGTATTTAAAATGCACGCCAGATGCAACTGTTTATACAACATAACTATTGCAGTTGATATGGGGCCAACTGGAAGCACCATCATCAGTGTCCTAACCTTAAGTCAGAATTCTCAGGAGACAAACATCACGTTTTCCTATTTAAACCACTCTGCTTCAGTGACTTCCACATTTGTACAGCTACCAGAAAAATCAACACTAGAAATAAGGGGTTTTATTTAGCTACAAAACCACACATATCTGGGAGAAGTGTTAAGGTTGTTTTATCCTTATGCTTCTCCTGCTAGCAGTGTGTGTTTAGAACAGCATCTCCTACAGGGCTGCTCAACAGAGTAGCATCAGTGCGTGGAGCAACTGCTCCCATGAAAGCGGACGATAACTACAAAAGGTTGTACAACCAGTAGTAAATAACAGAATAAGTCTCTTCTCTGCATCTCTGCCGTATCCTATGCTGTGAGCAAAGCCAGTGCAGACAGCACTGGCTCAGGCACACACACTGCCAGTAAACACAACAGCACAGAAGGGCAAAGGCAGTGGCAGCCTTATCTAGTGATACATGGCTTAACTATTACCAGATTTTCCACCACGGGTGTTCAAAAGCAAAACCACCTTACACTTTGTTTAGATATTATAACATAGAACGTGCCTGCCATCATTTTCACTTTAAGCAACCTAAAACCTGGGGTATTGATCATCCATAATGCAGTCAAACAGAAAAGTCTCTGCCCTTCACCAAAACCTCCTTAAATGAACTGGGACATCAACCAGGGAATGACTTACATTTAAAACCAAAAAACCCACCCTACTCTTCTGCCCCCTCTTAATGTAATATTAAGGATGCAGGCTTTAAACCCCCCCCAGACAACACACACTTACGGTCTGCAGCTCTTCACCAGTGTCTTCAGAACGCTTTCTACGGAACTGAAACAAGAGAGATAACATCAGGGATGGTGTGTTACCCTGATTTCAATGACAGCAGAAAAACAACCATTTGCTGATTTCTCCCTCAAGAGATTAAGATAATGTTGATGCAATTAGATGTCCTCTGTGAACATGCAGTAGCTAACTGCCTTCTACACAGACCGAATCACAACGACTCAAATTGCTTGGTTAAGCTCCCAGTCCTACTTTTGGTACACTGCTTTTGTATTTAATGCAGTTAAGGGATAAGTGAAGAATTATTATCATTTATTATAAGTAATATCCTGCATTTTATCCATGAACAAAAAGCAGAGCAAGGTAACTCCTCAGGGAAGTTGAGAACACAAACAGGAAAACTGGGTTTATGCACTTCATAAATATTTGTAAGATAAATAAAGGCGACAGACTTCAGAAAGTTGTTGTTATTACCATACTCCAAAGACATCTTTGCCTTTTCTATCTATCTGGTTTTGGGGTTTGTCCAGTGCTTCTAGGAAAGAGAAGTGAACTACCTGTAAATCACTGGTTATTTCATTAGTTTCCCTCTAACTGCTGGTTTTAAAAGGGTTTTCATCCATTGTAAGGAAACGTGTCCGAGAAATCCTTTGAACACAAACTGTCACAGGATGCCATCAACCACTTAAAACAGATTAAACCTCACAACACACTCAAAGACCAAAAGGGAGGGGAGGAGAGAGATCCATCAGTGGAACCATAAAGGTGGCAAACTGTCACATTCCTCACATTTTCTCTTTATCACAAGACAAGCTCCAGACTCTGCTCTTTTACCAAGAACCATTCCCTGAATGACCAAGAAAGGCTCAGGCAGAAGAACCTGCTACATCTTCTAGATACACTTTCTGTATTTTCAATAGAAAAACTGCATCCTTCAGCTCATCATCAAAACCACCATACAGAACTGCTCCTGTGATCAGAAAAAGATGATGCAGATGGATCATCTTCAGAATTCTACCAAAGATCAGCTTAGGTCAATTCGTTCTGAGACACAGCAGTACTGGGCATGCACACACTCTCCTTCCAGTCCTATATTGAATGATCCCATACAAGCCAGAATTATAAACTGGATAAACCACCATTTCCCTCCAACACCTCGACACTCAATGCAAGCCAGCACAAGCCCACCCAGCCCTCACACCACCACTTCAGCTCAAACAGTGCTCCAGGAGATGAAAAGTTCTCAATGGTTTATGCAACAGTGACCAAGTAAATCCATGGCCTCTCCCAGAAGAAAAAGTCTGAGCAGACTGACAGCTTCTAAATAAAGTATGAAGAGCAATGGCCAACCATTCATTAGAGAGAAATGAGATCAGACTCTACAAGAAGCTCATCAAGATTCTGGGTTAAAGCGAATACTGTTCTTGAGAGTTAGGGAACAGATAACGGTTGTTCCAAGAGGAGATAAACAGAGCATGAACCAGCACATTCCTCAAGAGCATTAAAGATTACCATGAAAAATGCTTGTGTGGCCAAACAAAAAATCCATCCCTGTTCTATCACACACCACTTGAGGAAACCATGACTGAGGAGAACCTGAAGGGCAGAGGAGTTTTAAGAAACACCGATGCCAGAGATCAACAAACGTTTCTGAGTCACAAGTTTTAGTCAGATCTCAGCATGTGTTTGTGGAAGAGAGCAAAGGAGAAAGATTGGAAGGGATATTCCATCCCTGGCAGTGTTCAAAGCCAGGCTGGATGGCGCATGGAGCAACCTGCTCTAGTGGAAGGTGTCCCTGCCCGTGGCAGGGGTTGGAACAAGATGAGGTTTAAGGTCCCTTCTAACCCAAACCAGGCTGAGGTTCTATGTCCCTGACTGTCTTTCTGATCACAGATTTAAAATGGAAGCTAGAAAGAAACAAACAGCAGCAATTCTGTACTTCAGGAAACTTCCATCCAAGACACACCTGAACTACAGACCAAGTACAGAAGACATCTTTACAACTCCCATTTGATGACTACTAGTTAGAAAGGGACAGGACAATATAGCTGGGAAGAAGAGTCTGCTGGTTACTGGTTTCATTATCACTTCGAACCAACTCCAGCCTTTCAGTAGTGGCTCCTGCTCCACTCTTGGTTAGACTTTCTGTGTACCTGCTACTGCTGAATTGTTCACAAAGATCTACAGTTATCACGCACACAAACTTGTGTCTGTTATCCGACACTAAACCAGCCAGGAAACAAGAGAGCACAACAGCAAACAATGATACACATAAACCACATGAGATTGCATCAGCCTGCTGTGCTTTGTACTCTGCTCAGGTATTTAATGCTGATCACTTGGATAAGGTATTAAAACCTGTGTAATTAGGGAGAAAATGAAGCCACATACATGGGAAGGTATCTCCTGTTAGCAACTGAAGAGGAAAACGTCTCATGCCATTGACTTTGTTTTTAGTTCCTGCTTATTACCTGAAGTATTATTAGATCATTATTATCATCTTGCCACATGGATACATTAAGAAGCATCAACAATACTATTAACCCCTAGCACCGGTCGTCATTTTGGCACTACATGTTCATTTTCTTCTTTCAGGAAGGACATGACCATATTAATTTGTAAATCTGGGTTGTTTTCCCTGCGTTTTCAAGGGGAATCATGTTTCAGTTAAAACAACACATAAACTGACACTGTTGACTATTCCATTATTGAAAAGCAGTAAAAACACTGTTTTCAGGACACATCTTAGCCCTGTGGTGGACACTCCATTACAAGAGCTTAAATTAAGACAATGAAAGAGCAACCAGCTGTACTCTCACTAATGATTTCAGCGACTTTCTAACTGCAGTGAGACAAATATCAGTCTCCCATTGGATTAGTACAACTAAGTACTTCTTCCTAAAAGCCCCCAGACAAAGCAAACCAATGGCAACTCCACTCCACTTCTACCAAGGCTCTGTATTTATGCACCCACCAAATCTCCTGATAGGGTTTTCCTGCAGAAATTCACAGTCAGCTCTGCCAATAGACAAACTCTGCTTCACACTCCACAGCTACAAGGCTGTTGCTGGGTGGATTTTCCAGACCCTATTACCTCACTGCCAAAGCACTTTCCATGATTTCATCGTTTTTAATAGTAAGGTACCCTGCCTCCGTGACATGCACTCCTACAGCAAAGCTCATTCTGGCCACATTCAGACCCAGTGATTATTCAAATGGCAATTTTCCCTTCCATTTGACCCTTGGAATAGATATGCTGGTTAAATTAGTTAGATGTAGCCACTGTATCAGCCACTTGACACACGCTGTATCTTGGTCCCCATTAGAAAGGTTGACATACAGTGCGACATTCTCATAAACAGTGGTGTCATGTTAACATTGGTTTTTCAATACAATTATTTATGCAGGAAATGACACTTGTGTGGCAAGTGTTATGATTGAACAGAACATGCACGAGATGACACATCGGCCAGAGCTGAACAGAACAAAAAGTCTTTCTTACCACCTATGTAATACATTAAGCACAAATGTTTTAGGTGAAGACAAGCCTGGTCGATATGAACTGAATGTAAAGAAAACAAAACACAAGCATGAGAGAAAATTCAAACAGTTGTTAATTTAACATCTCGAACTCAAATCAATCACCTTGTAAAAGTCTCTCTTGATTTGTACCAAAAAGATATCCCTGAGAATTGATGTTAAAAAGGATAAGCACCGTATGAGAAGAAATCGCACTGCATATTCAGATGGAGTGTGCTATCTGTGCAGTTCATAAAAGCTGCATATTGCAGATGGACCACCACAACCAACACCTTCCTCCCAAATTAACCTCCTTTTCCCTCTTGGAAAAGCCCCCTTCCCAGTATGCAGACGTCACACACTAGACCACAGCCCCACAGAGCAAAGAAAGCAGCTTCCCAAGGTGCTGACACACACCAAGAAGAAACCAACTAAAAAAGGCTCTGCTCTCCTGGATTTTCACTTACAAGTAGTACCTACAGTGAGCAAAATAGTGCAATTGAACAGAATTATTCTCCCAACCATGTAGCCATGAGAGAAATCTAGCATGAAATGCTCTAGTAACAAGTTACAAGGCTACAACATGTATTTTCTGTTCATGTCACTGATCAGCAAGAGGACCTTCCACCCAGCAGAAGGTATCAGCGGTGGTACTTCAACATCCCTGCACAGAAAGGGATGATTTTTAGAGCAAGTATTTTCACCTTCCTTTCTTTACATGAAGTTTCAATGCAAACAAGCATCGTGAGTTCTCCATGTAATATCTTTTATAATCTGGAATGTATAGAGCAGGACCTTCTCTAATTGGAATCAATATGAAATCTGGGGAGTTTGACAGATGGGGAGGGATCGGCAGCACAAAGAAAGAACAAAAACAAGTTTTCATTTTAAAATCAGTCAAACATTTGTAACATGCTTAACTGGGAAACAAATGATTTGTTCACATCATCACTTTGAAAGTCTGGGTATGTGTTTTCTGTAAAAAGTACTTCACTTGCCTTCCTGTGTGCACAGATTTACACCTAGATTCCAGGTACTAGCAACGATTACAGCACATATATTCTAAGAACAGTACCACTTAACTTTTTCCAAAACTCCTATTGTGTTATAAACCGGAGCAGCAGAATTTAGCTTGACTATTTGTGCTGGCTTTGGCTGAGATAGAGTTAATTTTCTCCGTAATAGCTGGCATGTTGTGGATTCCTGCTGAAAGCAGTGCTGATAACCCAGGGATGCTTTTGTTATCACTGAGCAGCGCTTACACAGAGCTAAGGCCTTCTCTGCTCACCCCACAGGAGCCAGCAGTGCACAAGGAGTTGAGAGGGGACACAGCCAGGACAGCTGATCCCAATTGACCCAAGGAATGTTCCAGACCATAGGATGTCATGCTCAGAATATAAAGATGAGGGACGAAGGAAGTGGGGTCACATTCGAAGTGATGGCATTTGTCTTCCCAAGTCACCACGATGCTTTCCTGGGGATGGCTGAATACCTGCCTGACCATGGGAAGTGGTGAATGATGGATTCCTTGTTTTGCTGTGCTTGTGTGTGTGGCTTTTGCTTTCCCTCATCAACTGTCTTTATCTCAACCCATGAGCTTTCTCATTTTTACCCTTCTGATTCTCTCTCTATATCCTCAGTGAGGGAGCAGCTGTGTGGGGCTCAGTTGCAACTGGGGTTAAATCACAATAACATTAAAAAAATCAACATCAAATCTGTTAAACTGTGAGATGTAGCGAGAAGACAAGGGGTAACGGGTTCAAACTTAAACAGGGGAAGTTTAGACTGGATATGAGGAAGAAGTTCTTTACTGTGAGGGTGGTGAGGCACTGGAATGGGCTGCCCAGGGAAGTTGTGAATGCTTCATCCCTGGCGGTGTTCAAGGCGGGCTTGGACATAGCCTTGGATGGCATGGTTTAGTGGGAGGTGTCCCTGCCCATGGCAGGGGGTTGGAACTGGATGAGCTTAAGGTCCTTTCCAACCCTGACTATTCTACGATTCTATGATACCATCCTAAAATATGTTGATGAAGACCCCATATTTAGAAATTATCTCAATCACATTAATGAAGAGAGAAACATCACACACAGCTCACTGGCAGGAGGACAGACATGATTTAGTTCAGTCTTGCACAATATTACTGAAATATACTGCATGAAAACAGAATCAAAATATTTACTGTGTATCAAATTCCAACTATTAAAAGCAAATTACAAAGTACTTGAAAGCATTGCAGGTACTTATAGCTTATCAAATGTCTTAAAATGCAAACTTACTTGGGAAACCAATTCAACCCAAGGTTTTCTGTTTTGGAGTATAATATCCTTTCTAACATTTCATAAAGTGGTCTCCATGGCAATTCCAAATCATCCCTGGAAAGCAGCTCTTTTTTCCTAATAGAAAACAAAACAACAACAAGCACTTTAGGATTTAACATTCATATGGACACACTGTGCATCAGAATGTCCCAGGTCACTGCTCTGAACCATGCTTCAGTGCTTGGTACAAGCTTCAGCAAAGCCAGACCAGAAAGCAGCTCGCCACCTGCAGTATTTCTGCAACCACAGAAGCTGTCAAGACCTTCAGGATAACTCTGACTGAATGAAACAAACATCATCACATTGTGAGACACATCTTTATGTTGTCCCTACTTGAGATTAAACCTGAACACTTGGCTCTCTAATAGGGGGGGGGAAAACTGACATTTTTTCAGTTCCACTCCTAAAGCTTTGAAGGTGGAAAGGTGTCTGCATAATGAGAACTCCTTTTAACCAACATCATCTGTACAGGGGATGACCACGTGAAGTAACATGTAATAGAACATACTATTATATTAAGGCCAGGCTGGATGGGGCTTGGAGCAACCTGCTCTAGTGGAAGGTGTCCCTGCTCATGGCAGGGGCTAGGAACTGGATGAGCTTTAAGGTCCTTTCCAACCTAAACCATTCTAGGATTCCATGATTACAGTATATTGAGCAAGTCAAGTAATCAACTACTTTCCATAGTCAGCAGAAATCTGTACTCACTTGAGCAGGTTTATCAAGAGGCGTGCAAATCCCTGCATCATGCTGATCTCCAGCCTTGGGATTGTTACCAACTCGTACAACAGTTTGATGAAAAGCACATGATCTTCTCTGCTAAACTTTCGCCCATATAATCGGATGTACCTGCAACCAGAACACACAGTGAGTCAGCAATACATTCAAACATCCCCATTATATCCCAGACCTGAGCCAGACTCCGTGTGACTTGGTGTTTAATGAAGCAAAACTAAAACCTGGTTCACAAGCCCAACAAATAAGAGGCTGAAAACTTACACAAAGGGAGATGAACAACTGAAACTAACCACAGGAAGAAAAGCAATAACCAAATGAAGTTTACAGTCTTCTAAGATTCAACTCATACCATGACTTCATGCTCACACCAGATACCACAGAAACAAAGATCACATTCTTTCACCTCAGCTCAAAGGCCACCAGCCATTAAACTGAGTATCTCCATATCCCCATGTATTAATTTCTCTCACTAAAAAAACAACCACACAACAGCTCCCGCAAGCAGCCTTATTATACTCCATCCTTGTCGGCAGGGGCACTTTCAGAATGAGATGGGACACAATCCAGAAGCTAATAATAATCAAGTAAAGTCCAAATCTGAGCACTTCCAGTAAGGGTGAACAACCGATTTAGACACTGAGCTTTGCTGGTGGTGTCTCCCACTGCTGTGGCTGATATTTACTATCTTAGGAGGGTGTAGATCCATTTGGACTCACTCTAGAAGAAGCGCTTGCTAATTTCAGCTTGAAAAAAGAAATACATTTGAAGTCTTACAATACATTCTGCACCACAAAACCTAGGGAAGGTTCTAGTGCAGTATTTCACGTGCCACACACCATAAATCATTACTCACCAAGGAAGGACACACTCCTTTTTATTACTGTTCCAACTACTCTTAGCAATTCATAAGAAGCCTTACTAATACTCTGTCCAAGTAGCAGTTGGACAAAGCATGTAAGATACAAACCCCTATAAAACAACTTTTAGAAAAGCCTGGTCACTGTTTTGATTTAATAGAGCTTGGACTGATTTGTAGCCAAACACACACCAGTGGTACATCAAGGCTCACTCTGGTATCATGAAGAATGACAAATCTCACGTTGTTGATGTGGTACACAGAGCAGCATACAGCTCTGAAGGACTCCTCGAAAACCATAGAGTCCCAAACTGGTTTGTGCTGGAAGGGACCTTAAGGCTCATCCAGTTCCAACCCCAGTTCCATCCCTCCTGTGCTGCTGCCCCAGAGCTGGGTGCAGGGCTCAGAGGGCGAGGTGGTCTCTGCAGAGCACAGCAGAAGGGGGAATAAGAGAGGCAAGGTGATTTTAGAGGAGCAGATAGTGACCTAACAATGTAAACAAACTGTCTTGAGTCCTGAATTTAGCTTCTGAAACTGACTCCCGTGACACTGAAGAGCTTAGTTTAATACTGTACCTGGTTTAGTTTCAAACGCTTCACGCTCATCTGCGAAGTTTATTCCTCACAGTACTGCCAGTGCGAGAACCGACTATTAGAGAACTAAAAATCAGATCACTTAAGACAGTGCACTTACATGGAACACACCCCACACAGTGACACAAGATACATGGGATTTAAGTACTGCTTGAGTACTTTATTCTACTTCCCCGTTCCACAATTTAAAGCCAAATTATCCCTGAACTTCTAGGATCACCCGCAGCTAGATCTGACCAAAACAAGGTGGTTTGCTTAAATACACATCCACTAAGACCTCTTGCTCTTTCCTTGCAAGACTTTTCCCAGCCTTCTTCCTGCAGCTCCCTTTGAAAACACCACCCAAGAGCTGCAGGGCTCTGGCAAACCAGAAATCACTACTTTTCCCATAAACTAATGAAAAACAAGCAACCCTACAGCACCTCTTTCCAATTCCATTTCCCTGTTGATTTGAAGGGCAGATTTCTCCATTTGATGGGCAGTGTTTTCACTAATGCTCATATCAACGTATTTTACTTACTTGAAATACAGCAGGAAGGAAACTAAATACAGGAACTGAAATGATCTGGATTACCTACCTACAGAATTACACCAACAGCTGAACACCTACACTTTTCACATACATAAAATGGACATGCAAAGAGAATCCTTAGGGTGGGGGTGGGGGAAAGGGGTGACATTTGATTTTGTGAGGGTTAACAGAAGCATATAACAATTGTATGTCTTTTAATTGCAGTACTTTACCTCCTAAAAGGAGCCGCTGCTCATAGGCTATATGTGAGGAACCCAGTGCGAAAGCATGAAAGCTTTCTCAAGCTAAATCAGGACAACACAAGAATTTCATAAGCAGACATAAGAGCTATTCCCAGACTCCCAAAGGAAAAGCACATGCTTTGAAAACACAGGCAAATCAGGGGCATTCTGCATGCCTGTAAGAGATGACCAGCCATACAGCCCTATTGCTCCCAGTGTCATTTCCCTCAGTCTTCCCTTACTGTTCAATAAAAGATGGTGTTTGATGCAGTGACAAACCTGAAAGGGGTTTGTCTACAAGAAGAAAAACACCAGTTACACAGCAACACCAAGGGCTCCTTTCACCATGGATCAGAGGATTGTGAACCTTTAATAACTTTAACCTTTAGTAGCTTCCATTTCACTATTCTTCATTCACACGCACTTGCCTGGACTTCCCCACCCTCATAATACTAGGGATAAAGCAACAAAGAATACTGGTTTCTTTTCTTCATATATGATTACGAAGAAGAAACTGCAGAAGCCTGAAAAACACAATTTAGCAACAAAGAAACCTGTGCAGAGATCCAATTAATCTGCCACTGTTGCTACATATAACCAAAGATCAAGCATTCGGCTGGTTACCTTTCCTGCTATTTCCTACCAGCAGTTCTATGCTACAAAATGCTCTTTAATTAAGAAACAGAAGGAGGCAAGTACACAGAAATGTGCTGAACATAAAGACGTCACCATGCCCAAGAAGCCAAATTGCTCCCGTATTTACAGCTTCTTTATGCAGGGGGGAGGCAGAGTTTAAACCAGTGAATTATTTGTCTTAATCCAACTCCGCATTAAGGCACTGACAGAAAATAACTGCTTCTAGAAAGGGGTTAATCACCTTTTCCTCAAGCTTAAATGAGCAAAATCTAACAGATTTGCAGAATCTTCAGAATACCCCCTCACTGAGGATGAGATATTGCCATTACTAAACAGAATACAGGCAGAACTTCACGAATCCTGGAGGATGCCTCGGGACTAATCACACAGATGTATGTTCATCTTGTAAATGTGACTCTTCAGGATTAAAAAGAAAACAAAATTGGGTTATTGGGGGTGAAAAATGAATCTAGAACCAAATGGCTGCAAAACCAAAAACAAGACTTCCTTCTCATTCTTCAAGGCAGATCTTGCCCCTGCTTGTGGCAGGGGGATTGGAACTGAAGGAGCTTTAAGGTCCCTCCCAACCCTCAACCTTCAGACCATTCTTGTGATCTTAATTCATTTCCCTTTTCATTCCCCCCTTAAGAAAACCACCAGACACGTGATGAGCTCTCAACCTCTACCACACAGCTGCAAAAAGGGTAAGTCAACTGTTCTGCATTGTGCTGGTCACACTGGGTTCTGGTTTGGAATTCAGCTACGTGAAGAGGAAAAAACCCCAATAAAATCCACCCCCACAACCCAAACCCCATGATTAAGAAGTGAAAACTCCATTTGTATCTTTGCTGTACAGAGTACAGGCTCTCTGGAGATAACAAAGAACAAGCAAAAAGCCAGCTCCCTGTTCTAAAAGTACTGGGTATCCAACCTCTCACTCCACAGTTACAATAGACCTATTTCTGGGAAGTGGACTATCCTATCAAATGGACATCCTAAGCTGCCCTAGCAAGTTGGCTGCTCTGCCACAGTTAAAAACTGCCTTTGCATAACAAAGCTGAGGAGAATACTCCCCTAAACTCCCAGCCATCTAGTTTCATTTTCCAGCACCCAGGAGAGGATTAGGATGCTGTTCATGATTATAAAACTCTTTTTTTCTGAGTAATGACATGGCAAACAATGAATCACGCTCAACAAGACTATTTAAATCACATGTGCACAGTATACACACACACTGCTTACACATCCAAAAGGAAAACTTGTATTTTTCTGATAAAAATGAGACAGAAATGGATGTAAAACAAGACTTCTAGGGCTTACTTCAGCGAAGTCCCACCGAGACATTTTCACCCTCACTGGGATTTGTGTCCTGTCATTCTAACGCAAAACACTTGAGCTACATTTTTTCCAGCCCTTCCAGCAAGGCAGTTAAATGTCATTTTGTAATAAGCCTTTAGCCAGCAAGCACAGAAACCATCACTGTCAGGAACAGAAACTGTGGCCCTCAGCTCCAGTGACTCTACCCCTGTTACTGAAGTAGAAAGCACAGGAAGACGTGTGTGTTCTCTCCAGGCTGCAGTCAACTACATGTAAAGCAGCTATTAAATGTTCCTATTATACTAATAACCTCATTTATAAGCTATGTTCTGAAAAATAATAAAGTAGAAATTAAATATACACACAAGGTTTCTACATAAAACATGAAAGAGGGAAAAACCTGAAATAGCAGCTACTCTTGACCTAGAGATCATAAAAGAGTATGATGCAAATCCATCTGAGCAAATGGTTTTGATGCAACCTGCTTTCTCCGCACACACTGTAGCACGTTACACAACTCAGATCCAGTCTTCTGCTTTCACAACCGGATTAGGGCTTTATAAGGTACAGATTTTACTAGCCAGAGTTGGGGAATCCTGGGGGAATGATGACAGGCTCAAACGCCAGCCTTTGAGGCAAGCAGTTGTACTTGCCTAGGAAGCCCCACTAAGCCAGAAGTTACTCAAGGAACTGCACTATTCCTGTCTTCACAGGAGAGAGTTCTCTCTCTCCCCACACTCCTCACACGCATCCTAACCAAGGAACCAGTTCCCATGGCTGAAACTTATGCATAAAACAATCATGCAAATCAGATTACAGACTTTTTATCTGATCAACTCCAATTTAGCTTTTCCCACCTCCTACTCAGTTCATGACATCAGCCAGCTAAAAGAGCTGCTCTTAAGATAACTGTGTGCAAGTCATGTTTTCAGCTGTGGGGAGTATCAGAAAAGCAAGATCTCGGGTTCAGCTGTCACCGTGAAATAGTAACTGATACTCATATTTCTAAATGAAAAAAGACTTGGGTTTCACTTTCATTCTTCACGCTCCACAGGGTTTGTGCAGGTTGTGAGTACCTGAGGAGATGTAACTGTACTAGTACATCAGCTACATGCAGTATTTTCCTTTACTCCTTTCTATGTATGCACAGGTTGGACAGGGCTTGGAGCAAGCTGCACTAGTTGAAGGTGTCCCTGCCTGTGGCAGGGGTTGGACTGGATGAGCTTTAAGGTCCCTTCAACACACACCACTCTGGGATTCTGTACTATAATGTTCATGTTAACATTTGTACCTGTGTTAAGAAATAAAGACACATCACCCACGGCTCTGAACTGTCAGTTATTTCACAGAATACTGTGAGAATACTGGCTTTTATAATTCAGATACCTGCAACAAAGCTAAGGAGCCACCACACCGCTATGAAGATGCTGGGCATTTTGTTTTCAAACAAGTGTGCAATTTACTAGAGCTGGCCAGGCGGGGAGAGAAAGCAGTAACTTGATTTGGAGATAAATTACCACCCACGATCACGCAGCAAAACCTGGATTCTGCTGTCATTACCCCACAGTTTGACCTCGGTATGCCACTGGAACACCATATGCTTGCAAGTGTTTCATTCTGGCCTGAACAGAAGCACTTTGTCAAGTTACACTAAGAACCAAAACATCTCTCATGGTAAATACACCAGCTTATTTTTAAACCAAGCCCACTGTTTCCTTCCCTGCCAACATCCAAACATACTCAAAAGTCTTTCTGGATACAATACACCACACAGGAATCTCGGGACTCACAGGCAACAGACAAGTTGCAAACACACATAGTGAATTCAAACTTCAAAGAGTAGGTGGAAAACCACAAATTAGAGTCTCCTGACCTGTCTGTGATTCATAAAGTGGCAGAGCAGCAGTTCTCAATAGGCTAAATTCACTGCCCTGAAGCCTAAAGTGGTAACAGTAATTGCAGTTTACAGAGTGAGTAACAGGGTGAGAGTCTAACACAGCCCTGCACCTTTCCAGAGGACTCATGTGCCACATTTAGCTTGTTCAGTTAATGCCAATCTTTGTCACAGTAAGAATTGCTACAGTTCGTTTCAACTCCATTAGGAGAGGAAGCCCTATCACAGGTACAAAGGCTACAGGTACCACTGAAACCAGTGCGAGCTGGCAGATGGCTGCGGGTGGGAAGGGAAACAGTACTGAACTGCTTCCAAGCAGGTTCAAACTGTCACACAACGCAAACATGTGAGTCATTTTGCAACCATCAATGTAATTCTATCTAAGAATGCCTCTTAGCAAACACAAAGACACTTAGATCGCAACACACACGGATCAAACAGATCTGACTGCCAAATATATATTAAATTCCCTATTAATATGTAAAAAAATACTTATGTAGGGCAGAAAATTGTAAGTGGAGATCTTAAATTTGTACAAAACACATTTCATCACCTCTAGTACATACGAAACGGTTTATAAGAGCACACAGCACTCAGCTAAAAAAAACAACCCTGATAAACATCCACAGAAATGCGGTTTAGTGATGGAAATCATGAAGACATGACAGGAGTCATTGTCACACGTGCCATTTTCAGCACTGGAGCGCCCAAAAGGGTTAAACTGGCTTTGAAAAACTCACTAAGAACAACCTAAGTTCCACTCGGTGCTATCTATGTACCCACGGCGGCTTTATCTACACTAAAAACCCCTCGCCAGCACACACAGCAGAGCCAACATCAGCACAAACCACACTGTGCAACAGCGCAGGCAAGATATCAAGGACACCACGGTGTTTACAAAGCACTAAGCCTGAAATTAATCCTGCGAGCACCGAACTAACAACCAGCCCGTCCTGGGAAAGACTTCTTGACGCTCCTACAGCAGAAGTTACACGGGGACAGCATCTCACACAACTTAAACAGGCGAGAGGTGGCTTTAAAGGAGACAAGCACAACAACCGAAAGCACAGGACCCGACTGGGGAAGCTCCAGAGGCGAGAAGAGAGCAGTGACAGCGCAGCCACCTTTGCCCCCGTTCCCTGTATGGGCCTTGTGTAAACTGCGGGCGGGCTCCTCGCTGCGGACCGCGGGGCCCGGCGGAGCCGCCCGGGCTCGGGGCGAGAAGGGGCAACGGGCGCCCGGCCGGAGCTCAGCGGCGAAGAGCGGAACCGTTATGAGGCGAACCCGCCTTCCGCGGCGCCCTCCCGGCCCCGTCCCAGCAACCAACCGCACAGCCCCGGGGTAAAGGGGCACCGGATCGCGGGCACTCACGTCGAGAGCTTCCTGGTCCAGAAGAGCCCCCCGGGCCAGAGCTCCTGGAGCTGCACGGCCCGGGCCAGGTTGTCCTTGATGTGCGCCAGGAAGCGGGCGGCCTCGGCCTCCAGGCGCTGGCCGTAGGGCAGCAGCTTGTTATAGACGATCTCCTTCTGCGGCGGCGGCGCCATGTCCGCTGCCCGCTCCGCGCCGCGCCCGCCGCCCCAGCGCCGCGCCGTGACGACACACCGGGGAACGGCGCCGCGCGCAGAGCACTTCCGGCGGAAGGACCGGATGGGTCGTGTCTCCCCTCCCCGCCGTCCCGGTGCTACAGCAACGGGAGTGAGGCCTTGGGTGGTTAACGAGTCGCAGCCATGGGGCTCCAATGCCTAAAGTAGCCCCGAGAGCGGCCTCGGACACGGACCTGTAGGGACAGGCCAAGGGGAATGGCTTTAACCTGCCGGAGGGGAGACTGAGATGAGCTCTGAGGCAGAAGCTGTTCCCTGTGAGGGTGCTGAGGCGCTGGCACAGGGTGCCCAGAGAAGCTGTGGCTGCCCCATCCCTGGCAGAGCTCAAGGCCAGGTTGGACACAGGGCTTGGAGCAAGCTGCTCTAGGGGAAGGTGTCCCTGCCCGTGGCAGGGGTTGGAGCTGGAGGAGCTTTAAGGTCCCTTCGCACCCAAACCATTCCATGCAAACACCTACTTCAGAGTAAGAACTGTTTGCCTTCCAGCAGAACTCCAGACCAAGTCCAAACATCACTCTTCACCCCCAAAAACTTGCTGTAATGTTTAGCGGAGATGGACTTTACGTTGGAGATAATTGGCCACAGGGTTTGACAGCAGATTGTGCCGCTCTCTAAGAGGCTTACTTGAAATCACCGGCAGCCAGCAGAGCTCAACGGTGCCTGGTCCTGCTGCGAGCCTGTGGGTGCAGGATGAAGCTGGTGGTGGGGGTGCGATAACGGTGCCAGCAGTGCTGATAGTCATCCCCAGCTGTCCTAAATATAATTAACACAATTTCCCCTCAAGAACGACATGGTGACTGTGCAACAGCTGCTCCCTGATTAGATTTAAAGCTAATGACAAAGGCAAATCCTGTTTTCTCATCTTTATGCTCAAACTAGCTCTGCTTAATAATACAAAAATCCTCCAAACATGCCTAACTAAGTGCTGAAAACACATTAGGAAGAGGAGAAACGCCACAGGAAGCTTAGGCATGGCCAGCAGTACCCACAGTGTGCAGATATTGGCATGGCATTTTCCTGAAGAGCACGTTTATACCATGTTGGACATGCCTTTGGGATCAGGTGTTATTTTTATTTCTAGTCCATGTTGCAGGGGACACAGGGAACAATCCTGTGTGTTACAGTCACATAAGCCTTTATGAGCAGAGTCACTGTGTACACTACAGAGCTACTCTGATTTACCGAAGGAATCACAATGATTCTGTTCAGTGTTCAACACTTCTGAAACACCCTTCCATTCCCTGAAGATTTTGTATCACATAATCTCATCTCTATCACTCTTTACATTAGTACAAAATACTTGGACTTCACTATTATTTCTTGTAGCCCCTTTAGGCACTGGAGCTGCTCTAAGGTCTCCCCTTCAGGAGCCTTCTCTTCTCCAGGCTGCCCCAGCCCAGCTCTCTCAGCCTGGCTCCAGAGCAGAGCTGCTCCAGCCCTCACAGCAGCTCCATGGCCTCCTCTGGACTCACTCCAACAGCTCCACGTCCCTTGTTATCATTTTAGTGTTTTGGTAGTGGAAACAGGAGTGAGCAAAAGGTGTAGCTGAACACTACAAAACAGTTTTATCATCAATTCAGACCATGGACAAAATGGATAATGGACCTAGAACCTGTAATAAACCCCCCCACGTTTAAGGATAAGTGAAAATATATGTGCCTTGAAACTGAAAAGTCTGAATTCATTTCCTTATTTGCTGTCATCTATGGGCAATTCTTCTTTCCAATTTAATGGCAACGGTGGTTTGTCTGAACAGCCATTTCCCATGTGCAAAGTGTTGATTAAATCTGAAGCATGCAGAGGTTGTTTGGACTTGGAAGGAAAACATAACAAACTGACAGTCAGTGTTGTGAAATGGAAGTTGGCAGATCCAGAAGGAACTTCAGAACTGTATTCTGTTGCTTTATAGCTACGTTATCACAGAAAAGTACCTCTGGAGCTTCTGCCTTTCTAATCCTGACACTGAAGCTTGATTTTTCACACATTTCTAAGTATTTTGCATTGTGAACAAGCACCTCTGACCCCAGGGAGCCTGTCTGGTCTGAGCCAACCTGTGACTGTCATACCCCAGATGCACCACTGCCTTCCACCAGAATTAAACACTTACCTTTTGAGGGAGAACATGCAGAGTGCTGTCAGCTCCTGAGGTGGTCATTGCACTAAACCGCCCTCTGTGTTCTCAGAAACATGATTTTCAGAAGCTGAAATGAGGAAAAAATTGATTCCTATCGGACCACAATTACAGCAGTAAGTACACATACAGTATTTGCATTCTGAAAGTACTTCCTGCATAGCTGATTAATTTACTAATTCCTTTTACTAGTTATTTAAACCCTAATCCTTCTCCCCCCATACACTGGCATTCTGCTACTTAAAAGGGGAAAAAAATGACATGTTTTGCCAAGTGAGTCAAAAATAAGTTTGTTCCTCAAGTTTGCAATGTGTTTTGGTGGCAGAGTGTGTGAAAGCACATTTGGTTCCCCAGTCATATGATGAGGGACTCGCTTTCCTAACAAGGAACCTGTCTGTGCTACTTGCATCCACAGCTTTTCCATCTCTTATTAAGTAGGAGGAATATGAATTGAGAGCAGCCCAAATATGGCTGCAACCTGTTGGTTTTGGCATGAAATCCTGAGAACTGATGAATCCAAGTGGTGTAGTTGTGAAAGAGAAAATACAATCTTCCCATTCATGAGAAATGGGGACTGTTGGCGGTGGCGTAAGTCACGTTGTGAAGTGTTCACACATTCCCTCCTTGGATGGTTTGCTGCCTTCGGCCAGCTACCACCAGCACTGTCACTGCTATTTAGGGAACTTGTCACTTCAGCCTTAACCGTGGTTTCTGCTCTCTCGGCCCTCAAGCAACTACTTTTCTTATATACACATTTTGCTTAGTGACCCATCTGTCCCTTCCAACCTAAGTCATTTTTTGAGAGACAGATTTCAATATACTTTACAGTTTGTAAGAGAAAACCCAGTCCAACAGGAGCTTCATGTTACCTGCATCCCACTTATCCTGGTGTGAGACCCCGATATCGCCAAGAGCCCCATTGAGGAAACAAAGAAGAATAGCTTGCTTTTTGGTGGTGTCAGTGATGAGGATCCTCAGACTTCCTCTCATCCCCGGGTTTCTATATTGGTCACTCGTCCAAAGCAGGCACTGAAAGGTGCCAAAGAGAGTCAAAAAGCTGCTGCCATTCTGCTCACCAGCTTTCAGGAAACATAGCAGGAAATTCCTTTCTCCAGGAAGAAGCATCTGTGATTCCTGGCTGCAAGTCTTCAGATTAACAAGGGCATTTTCACTGCGAGGAGCTGCTCCATCCCTTCCGCATGGGCACTTGAGAAGAGCCTGGAATTGCAGCCTGCTGTGAAAGCCTTTAATTCCCTGTCCCTGGGAAACTGGGTGGCTCTACAGATTTTGGGTAGTAGCAGTTCCTTGTGTGGTATAAACAGGGATGAGCAGTAATTACACCTACTCCTGCCCCTAGGAAGTCAACGGAACTTGAGTGAGCAAGATGGTAGTAGGATTAGTCACTCTAACCCATCTTCTGAAACACAGGCGTGTGATCTAAATCAGTAGTTCTAAGCCAAAGAAACAGAAATACTGATTTTAAAAACAACCTATCTGTGCTGGTTTGTAGCTAGATAAATCTCACCTAGAGACATACGACCTCCTTTGCTTTATTGAGGAAAAATATGAGAACCACTGCTGCACCTCAGTAGTAGTCAATATGACTACAACTCATAAGCACACCTATTGCACAAACTTCTGTTTTACAGAGACTACATCTATTTGGAGGATGGGGCAAGAGGGATTGCAGGATCTGAGTGAGGTGCCGAGGATCTTAAGCTTCCTGTATCCCATGGAACAAAAATAGGTTCTTCTGAAGCGTGATTCAGAGGAACTAATTTTAGGTCCCTAAAGTCAGGCTGCCTAAATAATCTATTGCATGTTTCAGGTTGGGTGGGGAGGTGGTTCAGCATCACCTAAAGCACATATACTGAATCATAGAATCAATGAGGTTGGAAAAAACCTTTAAGATCATCCAGTCCAACCTCTGCCCAGCGCTGCCAAGGCCACCACTAACCCATGGCACTGAGGGCCTCATCTACATGGTGTATGAACACTTCCAGGGATGGTGACTCCATCAGTGCCCTGGGTAGCCTGATCCAATGCCCCCCCAGGCCCCCAGCTGTTCCCCATCACACTGTGCTCCAGGCCCTGCACCAGCTCCGTTGCCCTTCTCTGGCCCAGCTCCAGCACCTCAATGTCTCTCTTGTAGTGAGAGGCCCAGATGCTGTTCTGTTTCTGTAATGCCTGTTTAGATACACATGTTCCACTAGAAGTGGAATGTTTCTCAGTTTAGCCTGTATTAAACAGAAACAAAAGGCACTTGTGAAGGATTAAATTGTTATCACACCCGTATAATCTGTACAACTTTACTACCTACAAGGCTGACTGAATATGGGTAACACTGCTGCCCTTTACCTTCTCAGTGGTTCTGCTTATGACAGTTAAATCCATCCTCAGTTTTATCAGTTCACAAGGTATTATTTGGCCTTCGCCCTTTCCCAGCTAAAGTTGGTGCGTTACTGTTCTTACAAGGCTGGACAGTCACTATAAGAGCAGGAGAAAAATCCACCTTGGTGAAATAAATTAATTAATTTTTAATTAGTTTCCCCTTCCATTCCTTGGCTTTATTCTTTAGGTGTCTTATTGACTAAGATATGGAAAACAAAGTTGTCTTAAATCCACACAAGAGAATCTGGCTTTGACAGTCTGTTTCCTTTGCATATCCGAAACTCCTGAATATATCCCTGGAAACTATTATGCCTGCAGGGAAAAAATATGATAGACTTGAGCCTCATTATAGGAGTTTCCTGCTGATTTCTCTCCAAATCACTTGCAGCTATCTGGAATAAATAACAATTCTTTGGATATGAAATAAATGCAGCCACCGTGGGGGAAAGAGACTTTTTCTCTCTCCTCTTGAGGCACTGAGGTGGCTGTTTCTGTCTCACAGCCCTGCCAAACAGAAACCAGATGCAGAGGAGCATGTGATGACAGTGAACTCTCAAAGGTCAACACAAGCGATCCAACTCTTCTAGGAAATCAGGGCAACACTGTCCCATGGCAGCACTGCTCACCATGGACACTGCTGTTTCACACAGCTACTCTGTGGTTGCCAAAGCTGAGTTGTAGCAAACCTCACCTTAAGGGCTTGAGTAGATGATGGTATTTTTATTTTCAGTGGTAAATGCATCCATTGCATCTTCAAGTGCATTTGTCAGTTCTCTCATTTTAGTCTCTTTCCAGCTCCTAGATGAGCTAAAAGACAATTCTGTGTAACTTCTCTGGGTAGGATTTATCTTTCAAAATAGGAACAGATTGTGAAATACCAACTTGTGTGATAGTATCCCACTTGTTGTTGACTTCAGTGGAGTATCACACACAGCAGACTGCTGCTTCGCATTAGAAAATTGAAAGTATTTTCTTTTAGAAGAGCCTTCAAAACCCCTTTGGATCTCACTGATGGATGGAAGCTGTGAACTCCTCATCCTAAAATACCTGCATTCTCTCTGCTTTTGAATTAGGCATTAGCTGAAAATAGAAGGTCTTCCATTTTGTTCCAGTTAGGAGAAGAAATTGGCAGTGTCTAGCTAAAAAAATAAAGAAAAAAGTAGAAGATCTGTTTTCCCAACCCAGGACAAATCAAATGACAGCCAAAAATCTTTGTTCAGGTTTTCCATCTTGTTTCGGGCAGCATTCAGCACAAATAATTGTTGTGTTTATCACAGCCATAGCCATAGCTCAAGTGGTTGTTCAGGCTTTAACTTTTCAGGAGGATTTTGTGTTCACTGTTTCAATGTGTGGATCAGATACATTAAGTATTTATGAATTCTGGAGGAGAGGCAAACTCACTTCAACATTCCCTGAAGCCACCAATCCTTTCTCTCCTGCTACAGAATGATTCATACTTTGCTTCTGGCCCCAGGCTTTTATGCATTGAATCTGCACAGTAGACTTTTTGGCACATCTCTAAAGCAGCAGCTTCTCTCACGGGGTGTTATGGAGACAAGCAGCAGATGAACAAACCTGGGAGAGGATCACATGAAACATGAATGCTAAATAGCATTCATTGGGGCTAATGTGACAAGTTGGTTGTGCCCATGTCCTAGTAACACAGGGATAACTGTGTCTGTGTCAGGGACTAAAATTGGGATTTAAGGAACTGTAAATTGGTGGGTTTATTCTGGTCAGGTATCCCTATAAGAAGAGTTTAAGGCGAAACAATGACTGTAACTTAACACTTCATAACAACCTCTTGGAATTGTAACTGTCAAAAAGGCCATTTAGGATAGAAGGAATGTTCTAATTAAGGAACACAATAGGACTGGTAATCCAGAGAAACCCCAGGGAGAGGGCAAAGTCACTTTTGCCACATTTGTATATTGTAACTTAAAGGCTAAGCCCAATGGAAACTGAGCCATATTTAGAATAAAGCCAGAAGCTGCCCTTCTGCTGGGCAAAGTACCAAGAACTGGGTGGGTGAAAGAACTAAGGAAGCTTAAAAAATCAAGCAAGAAAGAGAATCTGTCTTGAACAAAAAGAGCAGAAAAGAGAGCTTGTAATCTCAAAAGAGAGCTCTGCAGGACAATGCAGTAGTGTTAACTGTTACTTCCTCACACAGACAGTGATACCACTATCTGCAGCTCCCATGTGTTTTCTTTTTCAGCAACACTGCAGTGGATGAATGCAGAATCTGATTCATGCTTTCCTGGTTTTGCCAAATGCATCCTCAAATCCTATAACTGTCCTATGAATTAATCTGCTCACCAAAAGGTCTGATGAGACGTGGTTGGAAAAACACTTGTCCTTGGAGATTCTAGCCTCCTTGTCTGAGTGAGGGATTGGTCATCAGCATCCGGAATGGTATCAGCAGGAGGCCTGGCAGCCACTGAAATCAACAGAAACTGGGTCAGAGCCACTCTGGTAATACCCAGCAAACAAACACCTCTGAACAACAGGGCATTTTGAAATGGGAAGTTGGGAGGAAAGAGAATTTGGGGTGGTGTCAGGCATACCAGAGATGTTATCAAGCAGGGACCACTTTCTGATTCCGACAGAGCACACAACAGCTTTCACTGCTGAACACACCTCTGCAGCACATCAGCTGCAGCACTCAGACTGTAGATATTCCCTTCTTTTCCCATTCCATTCCCAGGCTGTGCCTTTTTCTCTTTCCAGGCCACGCAAACATCTCTTTTTTTGCAGGAAAGCTTTCAGTTTCTCTAAGGCTGACCTCAGTCTTTGCTGCGGAAACATGAAAGAACAGTTTCCTGTGACAAGACTAAAACTAAGAACTAAAGACTAAGAACTGGGCGTTCATACAATTTTACTTCCCCTCTGCACACTCCCCATTTTGTTCAGCTCACAGACAGACGTCCTGAGTCACAGGCTATTTTGTCACGTTTAATAGTGCTAAATCGGGTTTTCATCCCCTCCTTCATCTGCTTTTTAAGCTCATTATGTTTTGGCATCGACGTTCTGCAGCTGCATTTTCTCATTCATGCACAGTGTGAAAAGTTGTTCCCTTTTGTTTGTCAGAAAGATGTTACCTGGTAATTTTGTGTGATGCCCAAGAGTTCTCATATGGGAGAAATAATGAGGCTATTGACCATTTATGATTACACAGACCTGTGTGGTATCCTCTGCTGGACAGGATAATAGTTTTCTGTCTCAAGAAGACACAGGATAGTGTTAGTCTGCTTAGCCTTTCAACATACGAAGCTGTTTCAGGCTTTAGATCATCCTTACTGATGTTGTCCGTTGCCTTTTCTGCTGATTTTGGAGTGAGGAATGGCTACAACAGGGTATTTGGTGCAGCCAAGGTTTGCACAGTGACCTGTGGGTTATTTTCTGCTTTGCTTTCAGTTAACATTCTTCTCCTAAGGGTTTTCCTTGACAGCTGCTGAGCCTTACACTGATCTTCTTATAAAACTGTTCACGTTAACTCCAGAATTGGTTTCTTGAATAATAAATGGCTCATCTAGAAACCAGGCTGTGTTTGCATAGTTTGTTGTGCGTTTGCTCTGCACATGACGTTGTTTAATAACACTGAATTTAGCCTGACTTTTCCATGCCCAGTCATTTAGTTAATGAAATACTTCTGCAGTTCTTCACAGTGGCACTGCTCAGAGTAATTCCATACAGGATTCTGTCAAAAGCTTTTTAAAACTCCAGAAACACTCTAGCCACCAAAATACCCTTTTCCATATAACCAGTGATTCCTCGAAAGCATCCAAGTTGATTTGAATTATTGCTATAAAAAACATGCTGATTCCTCAATTTGATCAGTACTACTGGTATTTTTATAGCATAAGAATAGATGGAAGTTTGGGTCTGACAGCAGCAACCTTAGGACAAAAGGGCACGCAGGATCCCGCTGTAGGGGTCTGTTTCATACCTGTGGTAAGCATTAGGGCTTGCCTGCTGCATCTAGATGATGTGGTATGTATTTCCAGAGATTCAGCCCACCTTTCAGAGGCAAGAGAGCATCTTCCTTCATCCAGATGCTGATTTTCACCAAATTCATTACATGTTAATGTCTTTTTAAAGATGCTTTCCCCATTTGACTGGAGTCAGCCAGCAGATTCAAACTTGGAGAAAGGTATGGGAGGTAACAGGCAGATGGATACCATGAATGCATCAACAACCCCTCTTCAGGAAAAAACTGTGATTCTGATCAGCTTACTCTTACCAGAACAAGATCCTGTACTGGGGAACAATGAAATGAGAACAGAAGGACCATCTGAAACCATCTGAGAGTTTTCATGTGTTACCATATGGACACAATCTATGGACTCGGTGCTCTTCAGGCTTTCTCTCTTTTTATCTTAGCAAGATGAGCATGTCAGTTTGTTCTCATTGCTATTACTAATTTACCATTTAATTTTCTAGCAGAAATAATAATTCAATGTACCAGTTTAAGGAGGCAGCATTATGGGAACTTAAAGCAAATGTTTGGAACAGACTACTCATGTTCCCAGAGAAATGTCTGAATTAAAATGACAATATGCCAATATTTATTGCTAAATCTAAGAAGCTATTCCAACCCCCCACTCCAGGAGCAGTTGCCTGGACATCACTTGTTCTCAGATACCCCCGTAACAATAGCAAATTGCTCATTTTATCTATTTCAGCCCAAATTAAGCTTTTGAAGCTATCCAGTTCCAAGAATTGAAGTGGTAATCAATTCAGTAAGAGTGGACTGAAATACCTGATGACACAGGCTCCACTAATACATGGCAAGATGCTGAAACACTAATTAGGGTTTCTCTTTGTTGCTTTTGAGAAGAAATGGGGGGTTAATGCAGCTAATGAGAATGAATCAAGTTGCTTCATAGAACTGCAAAACGTAACAGCTGTCAACCCACCTCCATTCTGAACCATTCCTTTCCCAGCCCACACTCCTTTGTGCTTTCTTAGATCTTTTATAGAGCCCTAAATCCTCCACGAAATCTGACATCATTGTTCTAGTGGCTGTGGGAAGGGTGGTGCTTGAATTTCCCATATTCCAATGGGAATAAAGAACTAATTGCTTCAAATGACCACATCTCCCCCTCAGTGTATTGCGTAAGAAGAGAAAATACAATCAGCACCAGCACCTCAGTCAATGTATTCCCCCAAATTTTAATGAGTTTTCTGTGAATGGATATCTAATAAAATGTCAGATAAATTTCCTGCTCTCCTATCAAACTATGTGACTAAGACTTCTCATGTGCTCCTTCTAACTGTAAGAAGGAGGCCTGGGCTCCCTTTTTTCATCAACCCCCAATCCCTCTGCACGTTCTCTCTGTTCCTTTGGAGCTCACAGGTGTCTCCAGTAAAACCTCAGGGAACATGACATTTCAATTTCCTAAATGATAATCCGGGTAAAACAGAGATCACAAAGGCAACTCCAAAAGAGCTGCTTGCTAAGTTGAAGAACTTTAACACTGTTTGCATTTAGAATCAACATCTTCCTGACTAACATTGCTTTTACATGTTTGTTAGCTCATAATTTCATATCTGTCACCATATAACGTGAGTTCCTCTACATAAGCAGCCCAGGATTACAGAGCATGAGAGGGACAAATTTAGGTGCCATCCACACAAGGTCTGGCCATGTGATGTGTATGGGCATGACCCCTCCTCTGCACAACACTGCACTTGCTGCAGTGGGCCTTGGCACAGGTGTGGGGTCCTCCCACATCAGTCACATTGCCGGAGTTGGGTCTTCTATTATAAATGGATCAGGAAACAAAATACTGTAGCCAGGTCACCTGCCTGTGTGATGGGCGTCCTGTTGATACATCTATAATGTATTTAGTCAGTCAACCACCAAGCAAATGCTCTACAATTGTGATTTTTGTCCATGCATTATTACTTCAGCAATCTTTCATCTGTATATTTCCTCTTCCAAAACTGAACACAGTACTTTTTCCAACCATTCAGTTAACACTTTTCCCTAGGTTACACAGTAATAATTACACTATAGGTAACCACGTAGCTCATTCTCTAAGATTCTCTAAAATTTACATGCTTGAATTTCAAGTTTTGCAGTTCTACAGTACAACGTAATGTTGCATTTATGATGCAGCTAAAGGAAACTATTTCCTCCTGCGTTGTTCTGTTTTAACACCAGACTTTGTTTTTCACCAAACACTACTTTGCTTTTTGGCTTGTTAACTTGTGTCCAAATGCCCTCTCTTCAGGCACACCCTTTTTCTACACTTTTCTGCAGAGGGCTTAGACTCTCTCTACAGCATGTGAATATACTGTATGGAAGGTACATAAAGCTTAAATCTTTACTTCAGTTGACACTTTAACAACCACTCCACTTGGTTTTTAATTTCCTCTAAAGAAGCTGCTCATGGCTACGGGTAACGACCCTGGCAAACCCCTTACAGGTTAGAAACCCTTCACTGTCTCTGCTAAAGTTTAGGGAATGAAAGTTACTTTGCATTTATTTCTGCATGATTAGAACATTTCTATTTGCTGTTTTTGCAACAAGCCATTGTTTTACATCTCGTACTGAAGAAAGCAGTCTAAGGCACTTCAAGAATCCCACTGTGTGCCTGTCTTGACCTTCAGGCTTCTAAATCTAATCTTTACAGCTAAGGAAAATACAACAGCTACTGATAGGATGAAGCAAGGCCATCTCTTACTGAACAGTTGGTAAAGGTTAAACCTTCAAAAAGTTTAAACAAGACAACAAAATAAAGACCCTGAAGAAGTTTGTACAAGCATGAAGCAAACTGTGTAAAAATGGAAATCCTATTAATTTTTATTCAGAAGTAAAGTAATGAGCGTGAATACAATTTAGGAAAAGAAACTGTGATCACGGAACAAGGGAAAGAGGAAGGCCAGTGAAAAAAGGAGGAAGTTTATAATTTTGCTTGAAGAAGCAAACCTAAAGGAAGGACAGGGCATTATTTTAAAGAATAAAAACCAGAGACAAATCCACATTGCATTTGATAGAAAACAAGCAAAAAGAGAAGCTACAAAAGACAAGCCAAGCTTCCATAGCTTCTAACCCTTTTCCTGGGTACTCAGTGCTCCCTAGGTAACAGCAATAACCAGGCAACAGGAGCAGCAGCTCTTTGTATCTAGAGGCTTTGGTATCCTTTGGAAACCACTCATCAAAATCAGCTGGGGACCAGCAAGTGAATCAGGTTTAGAGCTTGGTTCAGATAAACAGTGATGAAACAGAGTGCCCAAATATTAAAAATTCTTAAGAAAATATATAGCTGAAGGTATCAGCTAGGAAGTTGATGGTGAGAGATCCAGAATGCCAAAGAAAAGGCAGGAACATTAATAGTTTGTAGATTGTGCAAGAAACTCTACAAAAAGGTGGCAGGAGGGCAGAAATGCAACCACAGACAGGACTGAGGAGGAGCCATTTAAATTAAAATGGTGCAGAAAAATAGCAGCATAGTTACAAGCTGAGGCATGAATTAAGACAGTGAGGTGGGAGGTTATGTGCCTGATGGGACATTGTGTGTATGCTAAAGATAGTAGTTTTAGGAATGGAAAACCTTGAGTGGATATGGGGGTGTGAGGCGATAGCCACACAGAAAAAAGGCAGGAGTAGTGGTGGGTATTGAAAAAAAAAGGTTTTAATGCTTCTCCAACTGTTCTGTGCCAGAGATTAACAAACAGCATAACTAATGAAGCTACAACTTTCAAAATAACTTCAACAACCAAAGCAAAAGCTTAACAAATAAGAGATTCTTTTATCAAACAGTTGTTATTGATAGTGGTCAGTGTCAAGGGCACCAGCAGCTCTAATTGTCATGATCAGCCTCACCTGGGACAACTTCGCCCCCCTCCCCCCCTTGCTCCAGGAACTTCATTTAAGCTCAGGGCTGAGCATATTTGTTTCCCTTAAATCACAGGTGGATTAGTTTTCAGTTCTGTCTTCAGCCCTATCTCTAGGATACCTCTTGTTTCTATGTTGTAGCTGTATTTCTGGTTTTCTGCTGCTTCTGGATGGATCCTGCTACTAGCCCTTGGCTCTGCTGGCCCTGCTCAGGTACTCTAAGACTGTGTCACTGAAGTGATAGGGTGAACCTTGGCTTCTGGTGCAGCAGCAGTTGTGCTGTGCTCTGATGCTTGGCTGCAATGTAGCAGGTTCTTGGTGTTTTCAAATAATGGTATTCTTAAATATATCCTTTTTTTATGTTATGATTATAAAACAGAGCAGTGGGAAAGCTTTTCCTGCACTTGGAACAAGTACTGGGAGGATTTTTTTAAAGGCTTAATGCTCAGAGTAGAGGCAAATGACCTAGTGGTCATATTGGCCCTACTAACAATAGAGTTTTCCCCAGTTTCAAGAAACTTGCCAAATAAAGCACCTTTCTAAAGAGCCTTTAGAGTAAAGAAGCCCTTCTGCGCAAGCTTAAGCTGTAGTAATAGTTGTTCCTAGATGACATTGTGCTGGTAGTAGAAGCCAATCTGTATGAACACAAAACAATGACTTCTAAAGGAGACAGAGGAATAAAAGCTGGCTAGCACATTCCTGACTTACTAAGCATATGTAATGATCAGAAAAGTGAAATTAGGATGGTGAAATAGGAGATTCCTGTGGGCATACCACATGCCAGGACAAACCGGCACCATAAAGGTCATCACAAATTCACTGCAGCCTTGAATGTCTCAGATAGTAATCATGACTGTTGCTGCTTTGCTTTAGTAATAAAAAAGGTCACCTGTATTTACTCAGTTGCAAACTGAATCCAACATGTGGTTATAGCAAAGCTGGCAGCAGTATGAAAGACTGTATTTTATCTCCAGATGATCTACAGATCTTATGGCATTGTATTTTTGTTCATCCTCAAGTTGATCCTAAAGGTACAATAATTTGTTTGTTGTGGGAAATGTTCGTAGTCATTTGTATTCCCATGCAGTATAATCAAAGAATACATCTTATACCTTGACAGAGGTAGGTGTTCAGCATTTGTTACAATTGCCTGTAGCTTTAGGATGTGCAACCAGCCACTTCTTCTTAGCCACCCCCCCCCCCCCCCGAGTAAACAGCTGAAAGTGGGGTAAACTTCATAGATTTCATACAGAGTGTCTACATTTCTTGATAGACAAGCTGAGAAAGCTGGGCTGGTTCAGCCTGAAGAAGAGAAGGCTCCTGAAGGGGAGACCTTAGAGCAGCTCGAGTGCCTAAAGGGGCTGCAGGAAACCTGGAGAGGGGCTTTGGACAAGGGCCTGTATGGACAGGACAAGGGAATGGCTTTAACCTGCCAGAGGGGAGACTGAGATGAGCTCTTAGGCAGAAGCTGTTCCCTGTGAGGGTGCTGAGGCGCTGGCACAGGGTGCCCAGAGAAGCTGTGGCTGCCCCATCCCTGGCAGTGTTCAAGGCCAGGTTGGACACAGGGGCTTGGAGCAAGCTGCTCCAGTGGAAGGTGTCCCTGTCTGTGGCAGGGGGCTTGAACTGGATGAGCTTTAAGCACAAACCTTCCAACACAAACTATTTAACGATAGTATATGATAAAGCTCTCTTGTTACTTGGGGAATTTGAATACTGTTTGATTACTAATACTAATTACTTTGACTGTAAAGTATTAGATGTTTCATGGTATCATCTTCTGGAGTTCTTCAGGCTCTGTATGGTGAAAATAACGAAAAACCTCAGATTTGTCTAGGGATAGTGGTAAAAGGTTCTTATGGCAAACACAGGAAAATATCTTAAACTGACTTGTCAGAAAAAGGACAATAACAATAGGAAGATGGGAGATGAGAGTATCTCTGAGCCTGGAAGCTCTCAAAGACAGGCACAGGAATGGGTCCCCATGCTGAGAATGAGCCAGTGCAGGTAGGAGGAGGCCTAACTGAGTGACATCCAGAACTCAACTTGAAACGTCGAAGATTCTCTTGCTAAAACAAAAGCTGACATTGCCAGCACCGGAATCTGCACATAGGACAGTGTAATCATACCAGAACAAGCTCTGGTTTAGAGGCTTGCGTTACAATGCTTTGTACTGTAAATAAGCTCTATTCTAGGTTTATTTTTTACCTGTCTTGCTCTCCACTGCTGATAGATGGCAGCAGATGACAGAAGAGTTTCGGTCTATGCTGCATTCTGCTCCACTTCCTGTAGAATCCTCCTCCTCAAAAACAAAATGGTGCTGATGCCACACTAGCAAAAGGTATGACCCTGTCAAGACAAGGGTTTGCAGTTAAAGCAAACTATGAAACTTTGTCCAGTCTCTTCCTGTTCCCATGATACTGGAACAGTATGTATTTTGTTCTGCATTGGATTGAATATTGCTTCCCTTGTTAACTGATGTGCTCAGGAAAGCAATTTCATTGCTTGCTATCTGTTAACAGCCCTCTTGTCTTGAGATCCAAACAGATAACTCGGATTATGCAGCATTACTGCTAGGACATGAAGTGGTGTGTGGGAGGGAACTGCCTAATGGAGACAGCAAGTAAGAGCACTGAGTTTTAGTGTAAAGTCACAGTTCATCTGCTTTTATGTGTTGGTAAGGGGAGGCTGAGCTCATCCTCTGAAGTTGGTTATAAGTTGTGTGCTTCTGCCTGAGAACACTTGGAGGTTTCAGGAGAGGCAAATGAGGGGGAATTAAGCTGCAAGCAAACCGAAAACACTAAAGAAAAACCTTTGTGGTGTTTGGCTGGAGACTCGGCCCATTAAACAACCAATTTCTGCCCTGTATTTTTGCATGTGTGGCATCCACATAAAAGAAATTACATGTCAGTGCTTCTGGAAAGTCTTGCTAATGAAAACAGGAGCGCTAATAAGCACTACTGAAGGTTTGCTGAACCTGGTGAGCTTGCATCTCACCTCATGCTGAGCCAGATGAGGAGCCCAGCCCCTTGCTGGCCTTGCTTTTCCTGTATGTTTTAGCTTTCAACTGCTTCACTTCCCATTTTATCAGTCATAATTACCTCAGCTCAGCCATGTATGTAAAATATTTCTTGTTTTCATAATTCCGGTAAATCCCTGCAAAAGGCTAATGCTGGTTACCTGATGCTCGAGATGGGGAAGCCCAGTTGGGCACAGACGCCTATTGCAGCAGCCCTGAACAAGGAGACAGCCTCGTCCAAACCCTTGCTCTCGTATCGCTTTTCTAACCTCAAATACAAGAGGTACAGCACCTTCACGGCGTTTCAGGGCCCGCTGTACCTCAGGACACGCCGCCGCTGCCTGCTGTCCCCTCAGCGCCGTGGGGCCGCGTCCCTCACGGACCGCCCCAGTGTGTGTGTGTGTGTGTGTGTGTGTGGGGAGTTCATCCCCCCCACCGCCCGCTCGGCGTGAGGCGGCCGCGAACGCGGGAAGCTTGATCCTTGCGCGCTGCCGTCCGGCGCCGCCGCTCGGCCGCGGTCCGGAGCGCAGCGAGCGGCGGCTGTTCCCGGCGGCAGCGGCTGTTCCCGGCGGCAGCGGCTGCCATGTCTGCCGTGGCCAAGGCCTCCGGCGCGCTCAAGTCGGTGGATTACGAAGTGTTCGGGCGGGTGCAAGGTGAAGACGGGCGCGAGGCAATGGGCGGGCGGTGAGGGGCGCCGGGAGCCGCGGGCCGCGCATGCGCTGAGGCGGCGGCAGCAGCGGGGAGGGGGTGGAACGGGGGTGAGTACGTCCCCAGTGTAAGGTTCGAGGGGTTCCATGGAGAGCACAGGGTGTTCTGTCAAAAGCACCTTCTGTCTGTATATAACTGTATAAGTGATATAACTTTCTGTTATATGGGAATGCCCCCCCAGGCTTAGGCAGCAAAACTTAGAGGTGAAAATGAAGTCAAAGGCAATTTCTTTATCGTCACGTCTTCATTAAAGCTGTATGTGTTGTCTATGTCAATGGAAATAACCGTGTGCCGAGGGGGAGGCTCAAGGCCAGCTTGTACCCAAATTCCATAGGCTTTGGCCAGTGTTAAAATTCAATAACTCCTCCTTAAAACTTCTGTAAGAAATGACTTAGATGTACAATAAAATACATACCTGTGAAGTGTAATTCCCGGAAGTGGCATTGCTTCAAACTATTTTACTGTGTTTTTCCTTCTTTTCCAGGTGTTTGTTTCAGGATGGTAAGGCAATGTCTGATTTACCAGCTCTACTTTACAGTATAGTATTTCCAGTGTTAAAAATACAGCAGCAGGTCGGTAGAGTGTAAATATATCCAAGCTGAACTCTGAGTTCCAGGTTAGAAGGCTGAGTATTGCAAGTGGGTTTAAAGGGGGGAAAATACATTTGTTTTATGTTACTGTTACATTAAAATGGATTTGTGAAAGATGACTGATGTGTTGCTGCTTGCTTGTGTAGTACCTAAAGGTTGTGTTTGGGTTTCTTGTGACAGTGGAGCCACAAGGACATTATAACAAGCTACTCTTTAGAAAGGTTAAGTCTGAAGTTCTTGGTGCTGCCTTCTGAAACAATGTGTGCCAGTTTAATCTTTTTTTAATTGCAATTATAATCCTTGTATTTAAAGCAACTCATTGTGTTTCCTGGTGACAGTGTGCTACAAGCACGCCGTCTGTGGCTCGTGTTCCAGCGGAGTATCTCCTTCAGCTCTGAATGTGCAGCAGGTAGTTTTGAATTTCACAGGAACCTAAGAAACAGGAAGACGCATTTCAAATAAGAGCAGTTTGTTGGCTGGGAATAGTGGACTACACTTAATATAAGACCTGAAAGTTGCTTATGGACAAACTGCTCATAGTCCTCTTGAAAAACTCTGTTCATAATTAGTAATGCCCTTTCATTGGCAAAATTACCCTGAAATTTGTTTTGCCTTTTCAAGTGTAGCCATATTAACCAGAAGCTTGGCTGTTGGCATTAGAATTGGTGTCTAAACAGGCTGACAGTGCGCATCTGGTATCTGTGTGCTGTTTTGGGTATTACGGCAAAAAAAACCCAATCCACGCCTCAAAAAACAATGTACTTGGGAATTCCTGGTTTTATCACAAGAAGCGAATAGCTGGGCAAATAATTGTAATTTGTTGTGGTATTGCAAAAATGTTAGAAAACCACTATAATTCTGACCTTATTTTTTTAGTAGTAGTGCAGCAGTTGGGAGGAAAGGATTTAAAATGAAACTGAAGAAAAACTGAGGTTTGTACGTATAGCAAATTTAATGAGTTTAGACACTGATCGTTGAAGAGGCAAATGAGCAGTGGTAGGAACTAACGAAAGGAATAGAGTAGGTACAAGGTGGTGGAGTGCTGTGCTATTAGTAGAGTTCTTTGTGATAAAAACTTGAAAGTTTCTAAGTAAGGGAGCAAGACTTCAGCCTCTGTAAATGAAAAAAGCCTCACGCCATCAATAGGTTTCTATGCGTGTACCTGTGATAGAGGAAGATGACTTTTGTGAGCAGTGTAATGTCTTGGTGGGAGCCATTGTATGTATATTTTCTTTTTGAAGATAAGTATTTAAAGCTGTGAAAATGGAAGTGGGAATTAACTGACATTTATTATGTATATATGAAATCTGGTTCTTGTTCAAAAGTTGGCTGCTTCTGCTGCAACTTCAGAGCTGACGGGAGCATCTTAATGCCTCAGTATGATCATCATGGATATTTCAGTGTAGGTCTTAAAGCTATGAAAGTGAAGCTATAAAAATGAAAGTGGGGGTTTAAGTGATATGTGTGGTGTATGTGCTGACACTGACTGTCCTCTTTCGTTATTTTGTGAATCAGTACACGGAAAAGGAAGCAGCGAAGTTAGGAGTGGTTGGCTGGGTTAAAAACACCAGTCAAGGAACTGTAACAGGCCAAGTTCAGGGCCCAGAAGATAAAGTAAATGCAATGTAAGTATTTTTGTGGTTTTTCTTAGTCTCACTATAGTCACATACGGAAGCATTTTTAATACAAAGTGACAAGTAGAGTTGTATGTCAGTAATTTAACAGTACTTTGAATCATCAGTTTTAGTTTTGGAGGGTTAAGGAGACGCATTCTTTTTAAGATGTACAAAATGTCTCTAAGCTTCAGAAATGGTGTGTAGCATCAGCCAGTTTTAATCTCTAGTGTCACGTCGTTTCAGTGTATTCCCCTAATATACTCTTTTCCTGTAAAATGAAGAAGAGAAGCTTTTATTCATACACAAGAGCAAAGATCTCATTTTTAGTTCTTCATTACTTCTCTGGTAAGGAACAAACTGAGAACTTCTTTACTTAAATCAGTTTAAAGGAAACTGACTTCAAATATGATTTTCTTCCGACTTAAAAATATGAATCCAAAATACATACTGCAGCAAAGGTCTGTAGTCTTTGTCACCTGGAAATGGAGTTTGAAATACTTTGGTGTCTTTAAAAGACCGGGTAATGATTTTATTTATTGCCAATTTCCAGAAGCTTAAAGCTATGATTCTGTGGAAATGATGCCTGGAAAAGTACAAAGCCCTCTTCAGTGGCTTCCAACTGTCAGTTTTTGCAAGGGTGTGTAGGGAGTCTGTTTGGAGTAAACCCTTCAGTGGTTTCTGTCAGCAAAGAATGAGTGATGGTAAAACTTCCCTTTGTCAAGCTTTATTATGGGGTGTGGGGGGGCAAATTCTGCCAGTTCTGATACAGGAATTGCTTCAAAACTGAACTTGGCTAATGTGAAGTTGGCTTTCTGCAGAGAAAATAGTGTTACACTTTCTGGTGAAGAGGTTTATATGTGATTATATAATGTGACAGATGCATTTGTAGTAATTTGGTTTTGAGCTTAGCATGAGGTTGCTTATCTTGGGCTGCAGAACATTTACAAAGCCAGAGAAACAGCAGTTGTTTTCCTAGATCAAGTTTATACTTACTTTCTGGAAGAACTTTAATAGCCTCATCCAAATACCGTGTGAATTTGGTGTCTTGGTGCCATCTCTCTAGTTATTTTAGACCACCGAAAATGAACACGTGAGAAATCAGGCTATGGCTTCTTTTTGTTGGAGTACTTTGAATATGAAACTTTCTAGTCAGTTGATTTATTCTCATTAAGCAGGTTCAAGTGACAGCACAGCTTAGGTCCTGATAGTTCTTGTGTTTGCATGAACTAGGATTGCTGCGGAACACAGAGTTATCATCCATCCTTTTCCCTTTCCTGTTGTCTGTGTCAATGGGATTGAAAGGAAACTGTGCTTACCCCAACACAAAATCTGTGTGTGTAATAGGGGGTCTCGCAGCAGAGCTGCGAAATTAGACTAACCAGACTAGGCTTACGCCCAGAGGTGTGTTGGCATACAGACTATCCCAAAAGGAAATAGAAGGGTTTATTTTTCACTGTTACACAATTTAAAATAGGGTCAGCAGGGTGGATTGTGACAAAGCGTTAACACTTTTGATGTACACTGTTTGATATTCAGAGCAAATAAAAAGTTGGGTTTAGTTGCTGCTTCTTCATTTCATGCTGGAAATCAGTGTTTCCTTTTGATGTGGGAAGAATGTCACAATGTTGAAGTATGACTTTGAAGTATGGCTTGAGATACAGATGATTATATTGGGGATGCTGAAGTAGAAAGCAGGAGAAATGGAGCAGAAAGAGCTCACTTTTTCTGGTTCCCTGTGTGTGCTCTGGTACGTTGGAAAGGTGGTGAGTTTATTTTTGGCATTAAATAGGTGAACTTCCACATGAAAAGAGAGCTGTTGTCTCTGAACAGCTACTTTGAAAGGCCCTTACTTCTCTCTGCTAGGACATGTTAGGAGGAGGTCAAAATAGGGTTAAATTTTTGAAGTTTATTCTCCAGCTTACAGCATTATTTTTGTATATATACTTCCCAGGAATTCATAATGTATCATTTAAAATGCTGTACTAAATACAAAATGAGGCTTGCTTGTGCTGTGGCAAATGAATATAAACTAGTAATCCTAAACATGCATTTGTATTCAAACTGTGATAAATAATGAGGAAATTCTGCCAGCTACTTCTATGCAAGCTCTGGTTTGGATTTGCTGGATACTCAGAACTTAAGAGACTGTGTGTGTGACACTTTTTGACAAATTGGAGATGGTGTGTTCAAAGAAATGGAACACTTTTCAGAGAAATACAGCCCATGGATCAATATTGCACAGTATTTCAAGCAAGGTCCCTGGTGAGAGCCATTTCAAATAGGGGAATTAATGTGTTACCTTGTAGAAATCTCTCAAGAACAGTTTGTGCAGTGTCCTCTGGACAGGTATTTTCACGCTTGCCTCTGTTTCTCAATGAAACTTAAGGCACAAAATGGGCTGTTCTTCGGGGGTGTAGCACTTGGGCTTTTAAAAATCACTTATTAATGGTAATGGAATGATTTGCCAGTTGTTTCACTGGTTCTTTCTTGTTAATGCTAGCATTTTTTTGGGGGGGTGGAAGGGGTGGTTTGGTCTATCATAAACAGTGTTTACCCTTTCGTGATGCTAAATAGAATCAAGAACGTAAATAGAGAGTAGGAATGTTATTAGTAAGTACAGTTCTACAACAGGTAAATAGAAAAAGCAATGTGGGAGGGAGGAAAAGAGGGGTAAGTGTTTGAGAAGGAGGATAAAGACAGGGAAAGTGTAAAAACAATGTGGGAAAAACACCATGAGGGAATTCAATGTTCCCAGAAGCATGGAGTGAATAACAAAGAATGCCTTTGTTCTGGAGCAGTGGTGCGGCAGCTCTTACCCAACGGTTTTCCAGCTGCAGCCCCTTGCTTCTGGTTTTCTGGTCTTTTTAAATCTCTTTTGTATCACAGCTTGCATTGTGAGGTGCAGCTATGGAGCATCCAGTACAGGCTCAAGAAACAATGCTTTTAGATGATAGGACTTTTTGCAGGCTGCAAGGTAAAATACAGCTTGGGAGGAATCATGTGGGTATTCCTGATGATTTTACACATTATTGTAATTTGTGGAATTTACATAGAGTGTGACCAGAACTGGTGTAAAGTGGAGAAAATAAGGTTTAAAGCAGGAAGAGTTGGAGGTATGACTATCCACCTGTACTTAAAGCTCTCTTCTGAAGTGAGAGCATGTTAGAGAAGGTCTGTTCTGTTGGCCAGGTAACTGGTGACCTTTAGAGAGTCCTGGGTAGCCAAATACAACTTTAATGGGTTGTAACTGAGGGATTAGCGTGGGAAGGCAGCCAGAGGTTGCATATCCACCGTTGCAGATGCAGCAGAGTGCTTGCCAATGCAGGCAGCGGGTTTGGTTCCTTCCCATCCTACCTCTTTTACCCAAGCCTGATGTGGTTTCTTAAGCAGAGTGCTGAAGCCTGGATTTTGTCCTAAAACACAGAGTAATTGTTTCCCTGCAGACATAAACATGACTATGATGAATTACTTTGAAGGATGACATGCAAAGTAGAGTTTGCTCTGGAGCATATAACAACTTAGAGGAGCATTCTGATTCTTGCAGAAGTAAGTGGAGAATGATGGTATGAAGGATCAGGGCCTGAGCAGTGTTGCAAGCGCAGGAAGTTTTCCTTCTTGGACCGTTCGTTATTGAACATGGGTCTGCATTTCTGTGGAAGTAGTGCTGGAACACTGACTGCTTTGATTCACGGTCTGTGGTGGGGGAGGTCTTGATCACACTGAAAACTGGCAAAAGGCACTGACTTCCCTGAGGATTTGTCCTGAGAACGTCACTGAAACGCAAGAAGCTTGAAGATGTGAATGGACAGGTCTTGATTCTGTTCATCTCAAGATTTGTCTTCAGTTTGTTCTTATTGGAACCTGTTTAGGTTCTCAAAGATTGGGTGACTTTTACATGATGTATTTGGAAGCCGTTTTTAATTTTAACTGGGTGATTTCGCAGACCGTTTTAGAGTGTATGTTTAAGAAGTCTTCAGAACCTTTTACCTGTGAGCTTGCTTTAATATCCCTTGTTTTTAACCTCTAGATGGAGCTGTTTGTTCTGTAGATCCTTTCTGCTATCTGTGCTTCATTTGAAGCAGATCTATTTTTAGACTGTTATGGCCGAATCCATCTTTTTCTTCACTACCTTTTTCCCTACTGTCTTTTATCCTCGTGTTCTGCTTGCTGCTACTGCTTCACATAGGTAACACCCATTATCCTTAGGTACTAAACAGCTCATTTCCAGCCTTTTAACTATCTGTAAGCCAAAGGGTCTTAAAGACACAAGAGAAGCAGAGTCACAGCGTTTCCAAAACATAAGGACGTAAGGCTTGATGGTAAACTGGAGGCTTTTTTGCCAGCCCAGGTATCATTAAATGGGGAAGAGGAGTCCTTTGCTTGATTTTTTCCCCCAGAAGATTTATAATCCAGGGTTTTTATTATAGTATCTCATGATATTTTTTCCCCATTTTATTCATTAAATAAGGTTAGAGCCTTTGTAGTCCCTGTGGCTGTTGCCATGGCAGCTTGCATCCACAGGCTGGAAAGCGCTTTCCTATGAGAATTGTTTGAACTTTGAGGACATATTACTCAGTTATCTGTTAAAAAAGGAAGGTAAGACTCTTGTAGAGTAGCAAGTTCAGAATTTATTCCCTAAATCAGAGATTTCAGATCAGGCTGATGCTTCAAAATGTCAAATCTTAGAACATTTTGTAGACACAGGTAGTATATAGCAGCATAGTAAGTGTTCTTCCTGTCTTTGTAAGAAGGCATGGTGTGAAATGTAGATTCTTGTCTTGGGAATGGTTTTAATGATTGAATTAATGATAATTTGAATGTTTTTAATTATAACTTAAGAAAAATTAATGTTAAATATATAAATGACACAAGACTTTAATTACTTCAGTGTTTGTCTGTGTAGAAAAATCCTGGTTTTTACCATGTGGAAGAGGAGAAAGAAACTCTGCATTAGTTAGTATCACAACTGTCATTCTCTGTGTTTCATTAGCCAGGTGTATCCAAGGCTCCTGTCTGTACTAACTGACGTTGATTGAATAAATACTTTTTCCCTCTGTGTAATTTCTGGTTGTTTTCAGAGAACAGCCCTGATGGCATGAAATGGAAATCAGTGCTAGTAAAAAATCCCTCTGTATTTAGACTGCCTGGGTTTCCTGAGCTAAGTTGTACATCTTAATACCAATTTATATTGAGATATAAAGCAAACATATTTTAGTCTCTATTTGGAGATTTCCCTACATTTTAAAAAGGTAATTTTAAAATTTGCAGCTCAATCTGAATGTTGTTTAGGAGAATAAACTGTAGCACTTTGCACGTGAACCCAGGCATAATGATAGAAAGGAACCTGCAGGGGATGCTTGTGCAGACAAGGAAGTGGTTTAGGATTTTAGATGCATGTGAGATATCTGGGATGTACCCAAAGGAAGGTGAGTGAAAGCTTCAGAGAGGTTGGAAATGTTGATGGATTAGAGAGGGAATATGGAAGTCCATTTGGGTTTGGCAGCAGCTGATCTGTAAAATGCCTACTGGGAATCAGTAGATTCAAGGGGTGCATCAGGCTAGCAGAAGAGGTACAGAGATGCTTTTATATATCTAAGGGGCAGAGAGGCAGCATGAAACAGTAAGCAGAGGTGTGCTGTGATAGCAAAAATACATTATGGGAGGTTGGTCCTACAGATGGAAGGAAAATTCTGGAATCTTTTAGTGTGGGAGAAGAGAATGTCAGAGGGATGAACTGATTGCCATTGAAGTGAATTACCATGGGGGTAGCGAAACCCAGTTTGTGGTGAAACATAGTAGGGAGGATTTGGCAGGAAAGAGATTGTTAGACCATCTTGATACAAGCACTTCTAAACCAAATTAAGTAGGCTGTGAGAAAGTCTTTGTTATTCAAAGATAAATGCAGCAGTTCTCAAAATAGGCTCCAAATTCATAGGTATTAATTAAAAAAGGTTGTAAAATTTTAGTACTGGAATGATTTCGTTGCTAGCTGTGTTTAAGGAACACACAGGTGAAGTTCCACCGTATCTTTTGTCTGCTTGAAGCATGTGTAGGCCAAGGTGAGTGTTGGCATCCCTGTGTCTGGAAGAGCACACAGAGCCAAAACTGCCACTGCTGGGTTTGGAGTTGATCATGCAGAGAACACTGGTCATTATATGCTTCAGTGTCACAGAAAACACAGTTGTGAGGACTTTTTGCCATGCTTATTTTGTGTAATTTTCTATAAATATGTCTCTGATGCAGAGCACTTAATGTTTACCTTGTGCCCTGTCAATGGGGCAGCTGAGCCTGTAATAGAATGGCTGGGATATTTCTGGGATGTGCTATTTTGGGAAGCTGACAGTGATGTATTCTGAGGGAAAGGGGAGAGGGAAATTAAAATCACATTCTTTAAGCTCTCTTTTTGACTTTGCTCAAATGTGAAATGGTGAAAAAGGGTTCCAAGGTGTTCTCATATATGGTGGTAATGAAGTACGGTTTCTACATTAATCATTGCTGAAGGTGATTTACAGCATTTCAGTGACTCAGTAGCAGCCAGATGACAAGAAATACGATGGGGTTTATAGTTCAGGGTGCGTGTAAGTATGATAAGCTCAGTTTTGGTTTGGCTTTATTTGTTTAAAGGTAAAACTAACCTATGCTGGAAAATGAAATTGTATTAAACTGTCTTTATGAGCATCTCTCTTTATACCAAATGTTTGAGGTATTAATTTCTGTGATTATTCATTTATTGCTTGGAATTGACAGGCTAAATCCTGACCTATTTCAGTTATGCAGGCTCAGGGTTGGTCCTGTAAATTAAACACACTAAATGCTACTGATGACCTGGAATGAATGGAATTAAGCCTTGTTCTTTGAGTTTAGCAGTTCAGAACTAGATAAAGGAAGAACTAATTGTAGTTTATTGTAGCAACTACACTCTGCTTGAAAGACAAGGAATGAGTCAGGTAAGTCAGAAGATGTAGTTTTTGTTACTGGCTTCTGAGAACAAAACCAATAAGATATTAATGATGCTTAGCTGAAAGATGTTAATTATACCTAGCTGAAGGAGAGAGCTGCATGTTCCAACACAAACCAGGAGGCCTGGTAGCTTACCTTTGTCTGCCCTTGCCACTTTATATTGTGAAGTCCTGACTGCCCCGAGTGGAGTTAACCCCCTCTAGTCCCTTTGGGGCATAGCTAAAGGCAGTTCCTTCCCTGTGGTCCTGGAGTGGTTGAAGGAGAGGTGTAGCTCTACTGAAGGTCATTAAGCCCACCAGAGACAGAGCCAGAAATAGAAGTGGACTCCTGGCACAGGTCCTGTGCTTTAGACTCTGCTGGCTTGTCACTGTTCTTTACTTTGAAATGCTGTAAACCACTAAAGCTTTTAACCATGATTATGTCTTTCTGGAGGTGGAATAGTGCAAAAAGAAAGTTTTCCACCCCCCATTTCTCCTGCCGGGCTATAAAAATAGCTCTTGTATGACCTTGTAGATTTTTAATCCAGTCGTTTTTATAGTCGCTGTGGATTTGCAGTAGCTCAGTGGAATTGGAATTCTTTATCAAGTTTCTGCTTCAATTTCTGATCACTGAAGTGTTCATAGTAATACACTTGGATTAAAAGTATGGTTCGAATTTGATAAAAGATGCTAAACGTAGGTTTATAATACAAATAGTTAATTAGGATTTACTGAATGCTGTCTCATTAGAGCTTAATCCTCATGTTTCCTTCACCTTTTGGGTGTCAGAGTTTTGAAGGAGTGTGGGTTTGAGGCGAAAGCAAAAGTTCCTGTTGAAGACTGAATGCTCTCATTGACTCAGGGTAAGCTCAGGGTAGGTTTAATTCTCACAGCTGTTATTATAAGGTACATGTTGTAGTGTAGTCTTGCACCATGAACACAAGTCCGAGGTACTTTCATTTGTTGGAGGGAGGGGGCCACCTCTCTACAGTTTATGGAATTTAATGCTTGAGCTGATTCGGTGAAGAATGCTTTTTCCTTCCAGCTCCCTGCGAAGCTGCCAGAAATGTCTGTTTGCTTTACTGGGAGCCGCATGACTCCTGTTGTTCATTAAAGTCTTAAGGTATTCCACACCTTGCATGTGCATTGGTCCTGTAAACGGGGGGAAAACCGACATTGCTATAGGCCTCTTCCTATTACTAGTGTCAAGGTTGCTGAGGCAATGTCTGTGTTGCCTTCTGAAGGCAGAGTCTTTGCCCCTGGTGAAACAGCCGAAAGCTGTGGACTCCGTTCACACAGCGGTGACCCTAAGCTGCTGTCCTTGGCTTCTCAGCAGGGTTTCTAGCTTGAGATTAGTGCTTCACCAATGATCCTCTGCAGCTCCCAGTCATCAGCACGTGGTGGAGCTTGCTCATGTTTGCCTGTATCAAATTGCATAAGCACCATGGGAAGGGAATTGAGAAACTTGGTATAATTTCCTGTGTAGGAAGGACTGATGTGAGACTGAAAGTATTCATGTGCACAGGTTACACACCCGGCAGTTGTGTGTCAACACCATCTTGGCCACAGCTTACATGGGGTGTTTCGAGCAAGTCTGAAAATGAAACCTAATGATGTGGTGCTTTAAGGAACTACTGCAGAAATGTCACTTTTTGTTCTGCTTTTTCTAATTCAAAGTCATTTGATTTGACCTCAAATTCTGAAGTGGTTTTTTTCTACTGAAACAAATTGGGGCATTTTAATTTAACCGCATTGCTGGAGGCTAATGGGTTTCAGCAGATACGGCGCAGAGATTGTGTAGGATGGTTGTCACTTTTCTCAGTGTTGGCCAGGAATCCATGCCAAAAACATGATATACATTCTGGCAGGAAAGTATTTGGTTTGGTTTCGTATATATTCTGCTGTTTGTGCCTAGGTAGGTACTAACTGACGGTAGCATGAACCAAGCATTAGCCAGGAAATGCTACAGCTGGATGTCACAGTGGCTATTTGCCTTGTGCAAAGTGCAAAACATAAGAATTAACAAACCTCTGTATGCTGGAAGGGTGACTGACACTGTTTATACAGCCTTATAATCTGATAAGATGTCCACTTGATGTTCGAACCTACAGAAGCCTTCCTGAGAAGGAAGAGGATTCAGCTGAGTGGTCTAAAAATCGAGGTGAAATGTGCAGAGCAACGTGAAAAGGTCATCACTGAATCTGTGAAGCCAAGCATTGAAAAGTCAGGATAGACTGGAAGTGAGTTGCGTTGCAGTGCACCTACAACGTCTGTTCTGTTCTCTTCCCTCTTGATGGCTGAAGGGGTTTGTTTCCTTTGTGTCTGCTGATTCTATTTGAAGATTAATAGTTCAGTAAGTAGGGAACATGACTCTTATGACCACTTTTCCATCGTAAGAGGGATGAAGGGTGTTATTCTGGGTCTAGAGATTTGTGCTTATAATCCACAGGAGAAAGCAACATTAATATTAAGGTTGCATAACTAAGGATGAGAAGCCCTCTACAAGAATGCTGCTGCTGTCCCCAAACCATGTTATGAACTAGGCAAACAGGGACTGTTTTTCATATGTGTTATATCACTTGTGTAGTACCAGATGCAAGAGCTCTTCTGTAAGAAACCGAAGATTTTGCAGTCCAAATGGACAGAGTACAAAGGAGAGAGAAGATAGCTAGCACAGGGATCCTGTGCTGAGTGGCTGGATTTGATTCAGTTCTGAATCCACTGGCATAATTATGCACGTAGCCTGTGGCTCTTGCTGCTACTGATCTTATCAACATGCTGGTGGTAAAATGCTGCCTTGGAAAAGCAGCATCTCTCTAGGATTTAGGCACTTAGTTAGCCAGGTGGATCTAAGACTTTAAGTGAAGTCTTTATTACTTATGCCACGCTGCACAGATACACAGAGAGAAAGAGGAAGCTACTTAGAGCTTGTTTTATGGGGAGAGGACTCAAGCTTTTAATGTTGCTGAGAGGTACCAGTTTGTTTTATACCACTGATCACTGTGGTAATGATTTGATTCAAGGGCAAACTGTGTTCAGTTTATTTACCGTATTTTCATAGAGGATGAGTATTTTTCACACTTAGTACTTTAGGTACGCACTTTGCCAGTAGGAGAAAGATCAGAATTGCTTCTGGTGCTGCCCCTCTCTCTGCCACTGTTGGTGCATTGCTGGGTAGCTTCATTTTATGATCTATGTAACTCAATTTTACCTTGTTCTCTTTCCCAACTCCTCCCTCCTTCCCCTCCTCTTACGCTCCAGGGAAACACAGAGTATTTGCTTTGTGTGGTGCCCTGAGATTTTTCCCTTGAACTATGCTGGATGTTACCAACTCTCCTGCAGAGTTAATGTTGGGTTTTGCGTTTCTTTGCCTTCCTGTTTGATGTGGCCCCTCTGAAGGGGATATTGAAGTCTTTTTACAGAGAATCCCGTACATAAAGTTGGAGGAGGCGCTGGGTTTGCTCTGATGTCCTGCTCTCGAGTCCATTTGCTGCAGTCCCTCCATGTCACTGGATTAGGTTTCCTCTCAAAGCTGGTATTTTGTGATGGTTTTTCCATAGTGGGGGTGAAACAGTTGACTGGTTTAATCTGTAATGAATGCCCTGCTTGTGGACCTTAAATGCGTTCCACTGCTCTTCAGACTTGTCCTCCTGTGTTGGGATGCTGTGGGCTCTTCCTGCTTGTTTCCCCTGCTGCTAAAGGAGCAAAGAGAATCGGTCTGGAAGGTCTGGAAAGTATTCAGAACTTAATGAAAGAAAAGCAGCCTTTAAAATTGGCAGCTGATGTTACGTTTGGAAGAAGATTCCTTGAACTCCCAATGACCATTCTGATGGGAGAGGATCCTGAACAAAAAGTTTTCCTTTCCTTCTTTGACTCTGTAAGCCACGGATTTTAATATATGTTAGAAAACAAACCATCTGGAGCAAAAATTCCCAATCTATTCCAGCAATCATGTAATGAGATTTCAGTCATGAGCAGGTTTGGGCTGTCCCGTAGGACCTCACCTGAAATCCTGTAATGCTGTACAAACGCTAATCCCGATTCCCTGGCTCTGCTCACTGTATAATAGAAGCAATTCCTTGAAATGAGATTTCAAGGTCAGTGCTAGGAACCTTTCAGGCAGCACAGCTGTACCTGCTGCCCGTCTGTGGAGGCTTGAACTGTTCTTTACGTTTAGATGGCTGTGTTTTGCAGAGGAGATTTTTAACAGTTTAGGAAAAGGAGATGGTTTGGCTGTGTGTTCTAGGAGGGGTGAAGAGCAGCTGCCAGTTCGGCATAGAATCATAGAACCCCAGACTGGTTTGGGTTGAAGGGACCTGAAAGCTCCTCCAGCTCCAACCCCTGCCATGGGCAGGGACACCTTCCACTGGAGCAGCTTGCTCCAAGCCCCTGTGTCCAACCTGGCCTTGAACACTGCCAGGGATGGGGGAGCCACAGCTTCTCTGGGCACCCTGTGCCAGCGCCTCAGCACCCTCACAGGGAACAGCTTCTGCCTTATTTCCAGCCTGACCTTCCCCTGTTTCAGTTTGAACCCATCACCCCTTGTCCTCTCACTACAGACCCTGATGAAGAATCCCTCCCCAGCATCCCTGTAGCTCCCTTCAGACACTGGAAGGCTGCTCTGATGTCTCCACACAGCCTTTTCTTCTCCAGGCTGAGCAGCCCCAATGTTCTCAGCCTGTCTTCATACGGGAGGTGCTTCAGCCCCTGAGCATCCTCATGGCTTCCTCTGGACTTGCTCCAACAGCTCCATGTCCTTCTTCTGTTGGGGACACCAGGACTGTATGCAGTACACAGTGTCCCACGTGGAGGGGGCACATGAGGGCAGAGTAGAGGGGCAGGATCAAGGTCACCTCCTTTGACCTGCTGGTCACATCTCCTGGACCTGCTTCTGCAGAGCGTGGGTGCCGGAACTGAAGGCTGGAAGCCAAGGCCTCCATTGTCAGGCAGGGGCTGTAAGGACTCTGGTCCTGCAGGAGCTCTGCAGAGGCTGTTGCAGAGCCAGGAGTCTTGGGAGGGTTGGTCTTGAGCGAGTCCGCGTAGCACAGCTGTCCTGGGGCTGTGAACTTGGAAAGCTCAGGCTCTGCAGCAGCCTCATAGTCAAACTGGCAGCACACTGAGGAAAATAGCTTTGGAGTGCAAATTCAGTTGCTTTTGGAGGTGAAGCTGTTGAAACTCTGCTGGTTTCCGGTGAATCACATCTGTAACCTCCCCATGGTTGGGAGTATATCCACAGATAGAATCTTTCAGTTGTGCTGCTGCCGTTGACTGTTGCATGTGCTGTGCTTGGCTGGGTGGCCCTGCCTGAGCAGTATCACTCAGCCTCGGTGGTAGGAAAACACATTTGCTCTTCCCTGCTGCTAGTCACAAACAGCATCCATGTGATGTCTGCTTATGTTTAAAGAAGTCATAGCTAGGATGTGGTCAGCTCTGCAGATGTTGGGGTAAGCAGGGTGCCTGTGGTGTCTTGCAGAGTGCCTGCTGTCTGTTTGGCTGCTTTTCCAGTTCTCTTCATTAGAGAGCGAATTGCTGCATTCTGTTATCCTGCTGCCCCCACCAACGTGCATCAGTAATGCCCATGGTGTTGTGTGAGGGTGAAGCTGATGGAGTGCTGCCTGTCCTGATGCTGAGCCTGCTACCACCACTTATTGGTGTTTTCAGCTTTTCTCTACTTGCTGTATCCTCTTAATTAGGGAAAAAGTGCTGAATAGCAGCGTGGGTGAAATGATACACAGCTCTGCTTGGGTTTAGACTGAAGTGTTTTGTATGCCAAGTGTGCCAGGGGTGTCATGGGGATCTGCTGCCATCCCTTGGAGTTCAGGATCTCATGGATTCACAGAACACATTTCCAGTTCTGTGTGAAGTTCAGGTGTCAGGACATGCTGTTACCCAGCCTGGGGGGTGTTTGGTTCCACCATTGCAGTAAGCTGATGTCTTAAGATACATCAGCAGCAATGCAGTACAACTTCAAAACCCAGAGAGAGTTTGTGTTTGCTTTTTGCTGCTGTAATGGAGCTGAAATGGATAGCTGGGAAGGTATTAGTTGTATTTAGAATGAGTGATGAGGCACATTATGGTAAACACTTGTCTTTTAAATCCCTAGCACAAATGTGAATTACAATTGAAACTGAATCTGTTGGAGTAGCTACATCTGTGTTTCCCCATGCTGTGGACAGAGGAGCTGGGGCACGGAGCAGCATTAGGGCAGTCTCATACAGCAAATCAGTAATGGTGCTGAGGGAGGGGGGGTTGGAATTGTTGATCATTAGAGCAAAGTTTCTCCCCTTATGTTGGTGGCATTCTGTGCTTTTCTTTGTTAATGCCAATAAAGCACTGAGAATAGCACCTTGCTCTAAATTTCTGGGTCTAGTACATTCTTACTTAGTGTCCAAACTGCATTTGGGCTGTTTCAGACTGTATTGTTGCATCATTGCATTGAGTGAGTCCTCTGGGCCAGCTGGAGCAGGCAGTTGGTGCTGAGTTCAGGAGAAATGGTACCTTTTACATCTCAAAATCCCCCTTATGTTACATAGTACAAGGGGAGAAGAATTACAGGCTGTAGTCAGTGAGGACCTCATTCTGCTTTATTAGTATAAGAGATTCTTACTGCCAAAGAGCAGGCAGTAAAATGAAGCAATAAAGCCAGAGAATGAGAAAGTATCAATTTATACATGGAATTCTGTAGTAGAGATTAACTGATTGGCTCAGCCACACAGGAATGTCATTGCAGGCTCTGAATTCAAGCTGTTTCCTGCCTCCCAGTCCAGTCCCTCACTGCTCTATTCTCTTTGTCCTTCTGATCCTGTAGTTTACAACAAACCAAAACAGTTCAACTTTGTGTTTTCTAGCTAGTAATAAGAAAACAAACGCCTTTTGTAGTTCTTGCACAATAGAAGGGATTATGTATGCCATCTGGCACGTTTTTGTTCAATATTAGCATTAATAATAATTAATTGGATAATTACATAGACATTTTCTGTCTGGCTCCTGTCCATAGTATAGGCAGAGAATCCTAAGGCACAGCAGTGTGGAGTGCAAGGCAGGAGCAGTGACTCCTTGCAGTGAGTGCTTGTAAACAAGGTCAACTCAGCAGGACTCGGGACATCTCCTCTGAAACGTGATGCTGTCTTCATTAGCCTTGTGAAGGGGTTTGGTGCAGGACCAGCCCAGCAGGCAGGATTGCTCGCTGCTATGCTGTCTGAGTACACACACAGGTTTATCAGGACTTGCAAACCCATAGATAAGCATTTAAAACCCCCCAGACCTGAGGTCTTTTATTACAACTGTATTTATTCTCATCTTCTGGAAAGCTGTTCTTTTGCTTGAGTCCTGTCGCAGTTACTCAGTGAATTTAGGCTAACAAAAATATTGTGTGGTTTTTAGTTTAGCTAATATTGATAGAGATGCTCCTTTTATTCCCAGCCAGAAGCATGTAGAAGGCTGACAACCGTGTTTGCCTTGCCCAGGGAGTTAAAATGTCACGTTGCTATGTGGGATAGATGTGGGAGGGATGCTGGAGCCTGTGGGACAGCCCTGTGACCTGTGCAGGAGTCACTGAAGAATCCTTCCCACCAGAGACCTGCTGATGCCTTTACCCTGACAACAGTGCCCCTGAGGAAGCCTCCCTGTGCTATTGGCTCTCTTCTTCCTGGCTGTGCTCTTAAGTGTCCTACCAAATGGAGGTAGAAAAGGAAGTTAGTGGCTTTAGTTGGAGTCTTGCATGGAAACATGTCTTCTCCCAAGGGGATCAAGTCGCTGGGAATGTGACTCCCTGTAGAAAAGGTCTGTGTCACCATGTGGTTTGGAAATAGAACTCTCTAAAATGCTCTAAATCTTTTTCCAGCTAGTGTGGCTGCCTAAAGCGATGACATGAACCTTGAAATGGAGAGCTTCTGTATGGATGTGGATTCCAGATGCCTTGAGTGGGACTGTATTGGTGCAGGGTCTGTGAGTTCACATCTCCCTGGCTGCATTGTGGCACTCCCCATGGGAAGCATTTGCCTTGCTCTGCTTCATTGCCTCCTCACAATCACAGCATGTACTTAGAGATATGGGGAGCTTGACAGAGTATGTTGTTATTCTTTGCCAGGTGATACATGCTGTCTAACCCAGTATTAGTGAAGAAAAGGAGCAGAAATGCCAGAGCAGTGAGGGCAGTAAATGCATTGTCCCTTTGCTTCATGTGAGGCAGTGTTCCACGACAGTGTTTTGTTTGCTGCGGTGGTTTCCCCGGTGCGGTCGCTTATTGTTGCTGCTGTTAGACAAAGCCTCAAAGGACAAAGTGGGCAAGGACAGAGCATTTATAGTAATTTCAATAACACGTCGGTGTCAAAGTAGATCTGGTATGTGCCAGTGTTAATTTTAAACAGCTGCCTTTAGGTGGAAGCAAGTTCTCTGATCTACACCTCCTAAAATACAGTCTGGAACCGTGGTGTTCACTGGTCACAAGATGAGGCAGATCTGCAAGTGAAATGTAGCGGTGGGGAAGGGAACACGAACAGGGGTGACATGGGCTCGCTGGAGGGTGGAACATGCAGTCCGTTTCAAGTTAATGCTGATGCCACTTGTTGAGAGCACCGTGGTTGGTAACCTTTCTCTCCTCTCAACTGCCTCCCGGCCCTTAAAGTGGATCAGCAGTGGAATGTGCTAGTGGCTTTTGGAATTAACCTCAAGGTCATCTCTAAATACAGGAGACCACAGTGGAAGGGCTGTGCTGTGGGCAAGGATAATGTACACTCTATGTCAGTACTATACAATCACCTTGGTCTTCACAGTGAACTTAGCATCTAAAAAAGTTGCTGTGTATCTAAAGAAGACAAAACTATAGCCCATGGCAGTGTAACAAAAGCCTCTTACCTTAAACATGAATGTTTGTGTTCGAATAATTTTTCTATAAGGGAAATTTACCACATTGACATTAACTTGTACATCATGACCATTGCAGACAGTATTTCGAACAGGAGCTTATGGGCCTGCCCTCTGCGAAGGGTACAGATACAGTGAGGAAAAACCCCTTTTTCTTAAGTTTGAAATTGGTGGGGACAATGGCATGAAGCTTACTTAAGAGGAGGGCATAAGATGAAGTACTCTAAATGCTGATGTTAAAGAAAATGTTAGTTCTAGTCTGTAACCAGCTGAAAGAGGAAAGAGTTAAGATAGGCAGCAGAATTAAGTGCTTGTGAATGCCTTTTTGTTCTTGTTCCAGGAGACAGAAGAGCAGCTGTCTCGGGGCAGCAGACATTGAAATCCATGAGCACTTTTGCCCTCCCAGTTGTTCTGGCTCTGCTACAGCCTGACAGCAAACAAGTTCCTCTTGTGGCAATTCAAGTTGAAGTTTTGGCTATGTGTATGTCATTATAGTGGGACAGAGTGACTGGATTCCATAGAAATTCTGCCTTGATGAAGCTTAGGCAATGTAGTGATGTATTAAAGCAAAGCAGTCTCATAAAGGCTTTTTTCAAAGCATGTGGGTCTTGATGGAAAGATTTTGTTTCAAGATAGGTGAAAACTTAAATCCCTTTGGAAGAAAGGGCTGTAACTTAAGAAGTCATGCAAGGAGACTGTTGCTCTAACAAATAACTACTGGTGTGGTTTAGTTGGTGCACAGAATGAAATGCCTGGAAAGGGAGGTTAGTTATAGAATCATAGAACTTTATTAGTTAACTCTATAGGGATCAACAATGGTCTTTTGTGAAGCCTGTCTTCAGGCACACTGATATTTAACTCACTAATGACTCAGTGACTGCATCTTTGAATCATAGAGTGGTTTGGGTTGGAAAGGACCTTAAGATCATCCAGTTCCAACCTCCCTGCCATGGGCAGGGACACCTCACACTAAACCATGCCATCCAAGGCTATGTCCAACACGGCCTTGAACACCACCAATGATGGAGCATTCACAACTTCCCTGGGCAACCCATTCCAGGGCCTCACCACCCTCACAGTAAAGAACTTCTTCCTCATATCCAACCTGAACTTCCCCTGTTTCAGTTTGAACCCGTTACCCCTTGTACTGTCACTGCAGTCCTTAATGAAGAGTCCCTCCCCAGCATCCCTATAGGCCCCCTTCAGATACTGGAAGGCTGCTCTGAGGTCTCCACGCAGCCTTCTCTTCTCCAGGCTGAACAGCCCCAACTTTCTCATCCTATCTTCATACGGGAGGTGCTCCAGTCCCCTGATCTTGATGCATTGCTAACTAAAGATCTTTGTGATAATACTTTGTTCTTAAAACCCCAATGCTTGGTTCAAAACTATCCCATAGGAATTGAAGTTCTGCTTTAAAGGAAGGTTTCCAGCCTTGCATGTTGCAGAGCAGTTGTTGGCACAGTTAAATAACACCAAAAGCCAAAGGCAAGCAAAATATCTGGTTTTTATTTTAAAGATCTTACAAGATTTCAGCTGGTCTCATGATTTTCTGGCACTTGATTCATGAATCATGGATTATTGCTAATCTTCAGTGAAAAGGAGATAAAGACTTCTGAACTGTTTCCAGGTATTTCTTGTCCTGTGCCATATCTGTTCAGGCTCATTGCACATCCTGTTCTGATGGCTAGTTCTCCTAATAAAGAAAAAAGAATGCTAAAAATAAGGAAAACGGTTATGTTCGAGTAATGCCATGATACGTTTAAGTCTTTTATTGTTGACTTGCAGTCAGAGCCAATGTAATAGTAATGACAAATAAGAAAAAGCAGATCCTAAATCAGTGTTTGATAGTTGGTTCAACTGAATTCTGTATTGTTTTTCTGGAAGTGTTCAGCCAGAGCTGTATCTGGATCTAAAGTGGGGAGCCTAAATGTCTCAGCCTCGCAACGAAGCTAAAATACAGTGTGGAGGTAGCTCCTGAACCAGTAAAGTATGGTATGGAATGTCAGCTGCTTCAGAGTTAGAGGTTCTCCACAGTGGGAATCTCACGTGTTGCTTCATTCATCCATTCAGTATAGAATCATTGAATAGTCAGGGTTGGAAAGGACCTTAAGATCATCCAGTTCCAACCCCTTGCTGTGGGCAGGGATGCCTCAACTAGACCATGTTGCCCAAGGCTCTGTCCAGCCTGGCCTTGAACCCTGCCAGGGAAGGGGCATTTACCACTTCTCTGGGCACCCTGTGCCAGCACGTCAGCACCCTCACAGTAAAGAACTTCTTCCTTAGATCTAACCTGAGCTTCCCCTGTTTCAGTTTGGACCCATCACCCCTCGTCCTATCACTGCAGTCCCTGATGAAGAGTTCCTTTCCGGCCCCTTTCAGGCACTGGAAGCTGCTCTGAGGTCTCCACGCAGCCTTCTCTTCTCCAGGCTGAGCAGCCCCAATGTTCTCAGCCTGTCTCCATATGGAAGGTGCTGCAGCCCCTAGCATCCTCATGGCCTCCTCTGGAGCTGCTCCAACGGCTCTATGTCCTCATGTTGAGGACACCAGAACTGCACACAGTGCTGCAAGTGGGGTCTCACAAGAGCAGATTCTCCATCATGAGAGTATTCCTTCTTTCATCTCCTGGATTTTTTGTATCTTAGGCCGTAGGGAAGTATATTTATTTGTGGCTTGTGTTGTGTTTCTCTTCCTGTAGTTGTGTACTAAATCTCTCTTGATTTATCACAAATTATAGTGGTGTTTAAACTGCCTATGTCCAGTGGAAAAATATCTGTGTATGAGTAGGGCTATGGAGGAGGACTTTGAGTGTTGGGATTAGTGTGTGATGAGGAGATAAGGCACAAACAGCTTTTGGTAGCAAGAAACTTTAACATGATGAACTGTAAATGACATGTCTTATGTGTAAGATATGGAGTCAAGTAAGTATAAAGAAACTTACTCCCCAGATCCATCAGATACTCAAGGAAAACGAAATTTAAGCTGCTTGTTGCAAAAAATATGTAGTTTTCGTTGGTTTTGGTATGTTTCTGGAGTAATTATGATGGGTGCAGCATGGAATCCTCATTGGGCACTTCTCCAGCTGGTTTCCTGTTGTTGGGTTGCAGCACAACCCAAAAGTGGATGAGATAAGGGGTTTTCCTCAGGGTCTGCTTGTTTGCAGTGCCTGAAAATCCTTAGCTGGGGGAACAAACTGGGTGGTTTTGAGCTTGGCAAGGTCTTTGGTATTGAGCAAATTCCTCTTAGCTTTCCCTTTAGAACTCCGTAGGGTTTAAATGGTGCCAAGAACCTATTTTCTGGTTGACTTGACGTGTACAGTGTAGTTACTGTCAGGAAGGTTTTACTTCATTGCGTAGGCTGAGTTTTGTGTTCTGTGCCCTTGCAGCAATGGCACAGCGAGAGCCATTTGTTTCAGTTTTCCAGATGTATTTACCATTTCCAGAGCTTATCCTGAAGTCATCCTTCCCTCTGACTCATTGCACAGAGGGTCCCTTGAGTCCTAGGTTTTCCTGAGTGAAAACAAGCCTTTGGTCATAGCTCCATTAGAAGCTGTCAGCTGTTTAATGATTTAACATACTGAGTTGATGTCAAACTAAGGAATCATATTTACTCATAAAGAAGTCTTAATTTTGACAGTTAACCGTTACTCAGGAAATAAGTTATCACAGCATAATGTGATAATGTGCTTTCGTATTTGTGGCAATCAATAGGAAGAAAAAGGTGAAGAGTTGAGGGATAATGGTGAGAAATACAGAAACTAATGGGAGATAACTTTTGTTTTTAGATGCCTGTGTGTAGCAAATCTCTGTTGTCGATTGCTCCTTAATGTCAGTTTGGTAATGTTCATAGAACCGCAGACTGGTTTGGGTTGAAGGGACCTTAGAGCTCCTCCAGCTCCAACCCCTGCCATGGGCAGGGACACCTTCCACTGGAGCAGCTTGCTCCAAGCCCCTGTGTCCAGCCTGGCCTTGAACACTGCCAGGGATGGGGCAGCCACAGCTTCTCTGAGCACCCTGTGCCAGCGCCTCAGCACCCTCACAGAGAAGAGCTTCTGCCTAAGAGCTCATCTAAATTGGCAGGTATAGAGGTAACACAGTAAGTGCAGAATGATGAAGTACTGTGTGTGTCCTGAAGGCTTCCTTGTGTAAATGGGGGCAGTTACCTTATCATGTAAACCAGTTTCTTACTAGTACCTTCAGGCTGCACTGTCATACTTATTTCCATGCTCCTGCCACTCTCCTCACAGCCTTTCAAAGGCTTTTTAATTCCAGAATTCTGTGGTTGAGAGGGAAATGAGGTACCAATGATTGTGATCCGTCTCGTGTGTTCATACACTGAGCATAAGGATGGGGGTGGACAGGCTGTGAGCGTTGCCTCTAAATACCTGGAGTGAGAGCATAGATGGGGATGACATCTCCAACAGCTCCAGCTGCTGCTGTGTGACTGTACTCGTGTTTAGCAGGAGGCTTGTAAACTGGTTTTGGCTGATAGTGTCTGTGTGTTGAGCTGTTCTCAACACTGACCCTGAAGCGGGGCTGCACAGACAAGGGCCATCACACAAATGTTAGCAACAGGCTGACACTGTTAGTTTCGGGAAAGCATCTAATATCTAGACGTACGGGTAAGAAAGGAAAAGGCTTGAGGAGGTTTTGGCAGGGGCCAGAAGAGAGATCCTAATATTGTTATAGTAAATGAATCATAAATTAGTTGGGAGCTGTAATGCGAATGTACTTCCGTCAGCTTTTTAAGGTACAAGGTTTTTATCTACTGCCTTTACAAAATTCCTGCAGACAAGAAGGTGCAAACAGGGCTGAAATGACTGAAACTACCAGGAAATGCGTGTAGGTCCAGAACCTTTGCCAGTGTCATGAACTTAGGATACTGGTAAGAATAAAAAGGTGACAGAATTTGAGATTCCATTGCAGGAATGAAAGCACTTTGGACTAAAGGGATTGATTAAGCTACATTGAAGAATACTAATGTTAATGCTAGGCTTAAATTCATCCTTGTTGATATGCAGTATAGGCTTTGTAGTTCAGTGTTTTCACACTAGATGTCAATCTACTTGCATATGTAGAAGTTGCTATCTGCTTTTTGCCTTCTAGATATTTCTTTCACCAGCTACGCTACTAGAATCTTGTTTTCCACCTACTTTGCAGGGCAGTCAATGCCATGAGAGAAGGGATAAATTTAAGTATCAAGTTCCTTTTCATGGCTAATACTGAAGACCACTTCTTCCAAAGGAGACGGCAATTGGGGATTGCCAAGGGTAGTTAAAGTCTTTGATTTCGTTAGAGCTGCTTGATGGCTTTAATGGAAAATGGAATTTCAGCAGCATGGAAGCAGAAATTGGGAAGACTCCGGTAGAAATATCCTGTCTTATTGCTGACTAGCAATTTAATATTAGTTGTTGATAGCGATTTCTTGCTGTTTGGATGTTGTAGTTACTGAGTTAAGTGAGAAGGTTGAATAATTGTGTGATCAGTCTCTTGCTGGCTGCATAAACCTTCTGTTTGTGAGAAGAAAGGGCAGTCCCAGAAAGCAGAGGCTGCAGAACTGTGAGTGCTGAGCTGGAGGGAGTCATGGATGTGTGCTCATGTCACCCCACCTCTGCTCTGTGTTCTATTCCTGTTGCAGGCAGTGTAACGCGGGATAGGAGATGAGCCAACTTAAACTTAGTGGGAACACTGCCGTTGTGACAGTGAGTATGAGAGGGGAAATTTGAGGAACCATTTGGAAGTCTGAAAACATGGATTATAAACGTACACACAATGAATCCTGTCCACTGTCTTGTATAGGAAAATGCATTCATAAAAATGCAGAGCAACTTGTTTCAGGGCTTATTTCTTAATCTCTTTCCTTCTTTGCAAATACCAGTCTTGCCAGGTCTTATTGAAATGAGAAGATCTTTGAATGAAAGGAGGCACAGTGTGATGTGCTGTAGTGTGCTTACAAAACACAAGACAACTTCAGGCTTCAGTAGCAGACATGATGAGGCATTTGAAGTCCGTTTAACATGGTATTGCTCTGCAAGCCAGGAGATGCAATTCAGCTTACATCTGTACTCATGGCAGGATTAATGTTCTGGATGGAGGTGTCTGCAGCTGAATGAGATATTAATTCCCAAGGAATCCTGATGTTTTTCAGTGATTAAGTGTAGAACTACTTTTGAAGAGGAAGGACTACAGGAAAGAACAGAAACACTTCAAAAAATCCGTGTTAACTTTTCTGATGTATCCTGCTTCAGCTGTATCTCTTTCCCCCCATTTTAATTTAAGAAACTGGGGGGAAAAGCAGCAGACTGAAGTGTATAATGCTGTGTGGAAGTCACCTGCTCAGCACCATCCGCTGTACAAGCCTGCTCTGCGCTCTTCACTAGTGCCAGTGTAATCACACTGTCTCTGCTTATCCTGTTTTGAACACTGAAGTGCAGTTTACAGAAGCCTTTGATAGAGCCATATAATCCCAGCCTGGTTTGGGTTGGAAGGGACCTTAAGGCTCATCCAGTTCCAACCCCTGCCATGGGCAGGGACACCTTCCACTGGAGCAGCTTGCTCCAAGGCCCATCCAACCTTGACATTGCAGAGCCGTTAAGAGGATTGGAAAACCTTTGAGGCTGGCACAGTGCAGGTAGAAGTCCCTGTCTCTGGTTTTTCTGCATACCATTAGTATCTTACTCCAAGTAACTATTTAAAGTAAATGGAACTGATTATTACTGTGAGTACTACTGGCAGAATTCAGTGAGCTACATTGAAGTTTCTAGTCAGGGAGCAAGTAATAGTGGTTGGAACGATGTAACTCCCTTATTATGTTAACCTCTCCTGTGGTGTTGTAGCTCTGGTTTTGCAGCAGAACTTCTCTGCCTCCTCTTTAAAAAGCCTGGTACGATCGTAGATGCCACTGAAAGAAGTAGTTGGGCCAACAACTGGAGTATTTTCTTGACAAAGGTAAATGGGATTCAATATGAAACTATTGCCTTTTGCTTTGTCACTTCTGTCCTCATCGTGGCTGGCTTCCAGAACTGGACATGACTCTTGTAGATGGCTTTGGAGGTCTTCCATGGGCATGAGGGCCTGGCTGGGGGGCTGGAGCACTGTCTGGCATCTTAAAGGTGTTGCATCCTGTTGCCCTCCCCCTGAACTGCAGCATGTGCCACCTCAAAGCCCAGAGCTGAAAAGCTTTTTACTAGTCAGGCGTTGTTTTAACCATGTTCTAACTCGCGTCTGAGATGAGCCTGACCCTGGTTGGCAATATCCAAACAAGATGTCTTGTGTTAGACTCCAGTTCTGTCAGATTAAAGCTTCCAAACTGCAGTAATTCTGCCCTTAACAACATGCAGGAGTCTTGTTATAATTCGGGTGCATTAGCAGTGGTATGCCAATGCAGGCAAATGTCTTCCTAAAGAAGCCTGATCCTGGTTTTTGCGTGTCCATGCCTGTTTGGCTCAGAGTTAATATTTTTGTGTGTCTGAATAAATGAAGGAAAGTTCACATAATTTGAATTTTAATATACATTGTAATTGTATCCAAACTAATTGCATTAACTACTGAATTCTTCCAAGCTTTCAGTACTTTCTTTGGGGCAGAATAAAATGCCCTGTGATACTTTCCAAATTTTGGAGTGCTGATCACTACCTTATCATTAATAATTATTTTCCAAGGTGTTCCTATTGCTTTAAAAAAAATAAGGTATTAAAAGTTCCAAACACCATTGAAGAACCAAGCTGGCCAGGGGTTTTAGTGAGTTGGAGACACCCCCACTGTCCTGATCCAGCTCTGGGGCAGCAGCACAAGAGGGACGTGGAGCTGTTGGAGTGAGTCCAGTGGTGGCTACGGAGCTGCTGCGAGGGCTGGAGCAGCTCTGCTCTGGAGCCAGGCTGAGAGAGCTGGGCTGGGGCAGCCTGGAGAAGAGAAGGCTCCTGAAGGGGAGACCTTAGAGCAGCTGCAGTGCCTAAAGGGGCTGCAGGAAACCTGGAGAGGGGCTTTGGACAAGGGATGGAGGGACAGGACAAGGGGAATGGCTTTAACCTGCCAGAGGGGAGACTGAGATGAGCTCTTAGGCAGAAGCTGTTCCCTGTGAGGGTGCTGAGGCACTGGCACAGGGTGCCCAGAGAAGCTGTGGCTGCCCCATCCCTGGCAGTGCTCAAGGCCAGGTTGGACACAGGGGCTTGGAGCAAGCTGCTCTATGGAAGGTGTCCCTGGCCATGGCAGGGGTTGGAGCTGGAGGAGCTTTAGGGTCCCTTCCCACCCAAGTTACTCTGGGACTCTGTGGTCTGATACATATTTAGCCATCAGTTTAAAAAGTGAAGCAATCTATTCAGCATGGCAGTAGCCCAGAAGAGCTGGGCAGAGCATCATGGCCTGTTAAACTGGGTTTTCATTTAGTCTGGATCTTGGGTGTGAGCAGTCATATGGTGTGGCTGTACCTGGCGTTGTGTTCGCACTGGGATTATCTCTGTGGTGAGCATGATTGACGTCTCCATATGCTGGCACCAAGAAGCCTTAGAAGCAGTGTTGGGCAGAATGGATATGAGGGCTTTGGAGTGCATGGTGCCGAGAGACAGACTGCACTGCTCCATAATGAGCCTTCAGAGCCTTTATGTTGCCCATTTGAGAATTATTTAAGGATTTTTAGTATGTGGAGGCTTAAAGAATTTGTACTTCATCATTATGAAGTTAATTGCAGATGAAGAATGAGATGGACCCCAGTTTCTTCAAGAACTCAATTAATTTCAACTTGTTAATTAATATTTCTTCTTACAAGGTCAGAAGATCCTTTTAGCTCACAGCAGAAGTGCTGTAGGTTTAGGGAGGATGTATGACTTTGGGAGTAAAAGAATTCAGTGAATATGAAGTTGAGTGGAATGTAGTCTCAATGGAGTGGCAGCATCTCTCATTGTCTTCATGATACTCTTTTATAATGGAGAGCAATCAGACTTTCATGAAATACATCTACAACTGTTTGGCAGGAGGATGGAGCCAGGAGGGGGCTGGGCTCTGCTCCCAAGGAACAAGGGATGGGACAAGAGGAAACGGCCTCAAACTGCACCAGGGCAGCTTTAGATGGAGCTGAGGAACAATTCCTTCCCCACAGGGTGCTCAGCACTGGAACAGGCTGCCCAGGGCAGGGCTGGAGTCACCGTCCCTGCAAGTGTTCACACACCGTGGAGACGAGGCCTCAGTGCCATGGGTCAGTGGTGGTCTTGGCAGTGCTGGGAATGGTTGGACTGGATGAGCTTAAAGGGCTTTTCCAACCCGGCTGATTTCCATGATTCTGTATTGCAAGGAACCAACTGCAGTGTGTGACATGAGTAGAACAGAGTGAGAGGACGGGGAAAGGCAGAAGCATTTGTGTAACCACAGTAACACAGAGCTCTGGCTGTGTTCTTGCATCTCTGTAGTTTCTTAGTGGGATGGAATGCTGTCTTTTAAAGGAAGCGTTCTAAGAATTCAGTTCCAAGGTACTAAAAGCTTTTTTTAGTGCCCAATTCCATGTGGTATCTCAAAGGACTCGTGAACTTCCTTAAAACAGAATTTGTTTGGTTTGGATTTTTAAGTGGTTTCCTTAAGTCCTGTTTTTCCGAGTAGAGGTTCCTGGAAGGTGTATGGTACAATGTGGTCTGCAGAGTTGTGCTTCACTTATTCTGCGGTATTTCAAAGGGCTTCCTAGCAGTTGAAGGGATGACTTTGCACATGGAGTCTCTATTCCTGGGGAATGACCTGAACAGGATCGTATGATTCTATGGTTAGTATTATCTGTAGCTCTGTGCCAAGAGCTCTTCCAAACCTATGGGTGAGCGTAGAGTCACTGGGCCATATTTCATGGCTACTGCTGTTAAAATAGCCATTGAATGTATATTATTTTAGCATAAACATCTCGAATACCTGTTAAAAGTGTCAAATGTACAAAAGTAATAATTAATGAAAAATATAATGTGCTTTAAAAGTCCCTGTTTTGATGAGCTGGAATGAGTTGTGTCTTCTCGCTGGCATCTATCATGCAACGGTTTCATTGTCTGAAAGAGTTTTGCCATAAGGGATGCGTTTTGCATTCCTTAGCAAGCACAGTCTCTTTCAGCGTTCACTGAGGTGCCCTGAAGAACAGTAAATAAGAAGTAGTAGCTTGGGACTTGGGCTTCACTTTAAAACTGAATTTACTTTGGAAGCATATCACGAAAGGGAATTCAGTTTGGATGCTGACATCAGAGAACAGAGATTTAGATATGCTTTATCCCATTTTACACAAAATTCCCCAGTTTTAGGAGCAAATTGATTTGCAGCAGCCTTCAAAGTGATTTCTGTAGAGGCACATAAGTGATTCTCTTTATAGATGTCCTTATTTGCAAGTGTACATAGTTCTTTGTTTCGAGCCTGTGGAGCAGAGGGAAGGTTCATTCATCATCATGTCCTATCACTTGATCTTCCATTGCACGCTGGAGATGTTCTGTCCCAGGCTTTACTGTGCTGCCTTTATTCCTGCTGTCTACAAACCAACCAGCAATCAGATAACCTCACCAGAAGGTTTAAGGTGGTTTCCTCATTCCCCATAGACTTTTCAGCCACTGTTCATGCAGATCGTGGTTGTGTCAAGCATAGTGATGAAACCCAGAGGATGGGAATGCCGATGCGTTGCTGTGATTTGTTCTTTTATATTCAACTGCGCAGGTTTAAGCACAAGTACTGCTCATACTTGCTTCTTGCTCTAGCTTTGCCGCATTACCTCTCCTTGTTTTCCCTCTGTCCTTTTTGCTGATGAGTAGCTCTCTCTTCAGTCATAAGTACCAGTGGTTCATCAGGAAACACTGTGCCAGCTGCATCTTTGATGCACTAGCAAGGACCTGTGGTTTCTGGCTGTCAGAACTTGCCCGTGGAGCTAATGGCAAGTTCAAGCTGTGTTCACAGCACTCAAGTTGTGCAATAGAGTGCATATGCAGCCAGGTTGCCTTAGTTTGTAAGAGTAACAGTAATAAAGAGAGGAACAATTGGTGACAGAAAGATTCTTCCGCATGTAAATGGACTGGAAAGCTCCTATTATTCCGCAGTAAGTGCTCTTTGCATCCCCCTCAGCATCTATGTCCGTGTTGGACTCTGGTGTCCAGCCAGGTTTCTATCAGAATTGTATGGCTGTTCTGTTTAAATGTAGCAGCTTTGACCTGCTTCTGGTTCCTGTTAAAACTATGGCCACGGAGCCGTTTTTGTCCCATGTGCTCATAGTAAATGTAATTAAAACTGTGCATTCAGACCAAGGCCTGAGCAATTGTTTATGCATAGTTTTCTCCCTGGTAATTTGTTCTCATTAAGGTTCTCCCTGTTATATTTCTTTTTCCCACTGTATTTTTTCCATCTTGTAAGGCTCGTGTACATTTTTAGGTAAAAGAAGATGATTTTGTTATCTCCAAGTGCCCTTTTGCTTCAGGGTTTTGCCTGTTTCCTGCTTGGTGCTTGCTGGTCACTCCAGCAGTGTATAAAGTGTGTCTCTGGGAAAAAGGCAGCACTTTTTCCCTAATAAAATCACTGGTTTTGCATTTGTGAAAGGTTAGAAACTGCCATCCCTGTATCCAGTTCTTGGATGCCATCCAGCCTCTCGGGTCCATCAGTGCTGTGGGGTTTGGAGAGAATCCACTGGAGCAATTTGGAGCGTTCTGTGTCTCCAAACGCAGAAGGAGCAGAAGATGTGCCCAGCACTGTAGCTCAGGTTGAGTGGATGGAGTCTAAGGGGTTTTCTGCGCCATCAGTTACGATTTGATTACTTGGGCAGGGTTTTGGCTTTGTTTTTGTCATTTTAGTGCTGCCCTAAGAGCAAGGCAAAGCAGTAGATATTAATATTTAATAGAATGTTGTGAACCTCAGCTGTGATCACATTGCTCTTTGTGTGGATTAAAAAGGGTGTTGCCTCTTCAAGTTCATACTGGATTTTGTTGTCTTAAGAAGCTAAATCCAGATTTCATGAACTAATATACTTAATCCTTGAGTGACTTGTATTGAGATATGCTTATCAGTTGCTTGGATATATTTGTAGTAGGTCAGGATCTTGGGTTGAAATCTGTTATAAGTGAATGTCTTGAATAGGAAATGATTTCAATGGGTGCTGAGCTCTCATAGACCTTCACTGAACTGATTCTTGACATAGCTTGAAGATGAAGCACTGTTAAGAGCTGAAATAAGAGATGGACCCTTTGCTATTTATGAACTTCAGGGCATTTTCTTCCAGTTTTGGAAAGTTAACTAAGGAAAAATGTCCAAATAAATCAGAAATTAGGTGGAAATGGTAATTTTAAAGCTGAAATGCAAAATTTTAGCTTTTTTGTGGATAACCTTTAAAAAACATGGTAGTAGTTTTCTGTACATTGTATCAAATTATAAAGGTAAATAAGTAAATTGCATAAAGAAGTGAAGGTTGTTTCTGTTAAGGACAGTGGGAGAACACAACTTGTACTACATTAGTAAAAGACCTGTCAATAGTTGAAAGATGAACTCTTGTTTCCATTGTTTAAGTAAACCAAAAAGCATGCAGGCGAGGCTGTAATATCCTGTGTTGAGTTGAAAGCCAAGAGGGATGGACTGATTTAATTAAATAACAATCCTTCCTGCTGCGTACAGGAGGAAAAAGTTGTTCTCTAGGAATAGCTATTGCGAAACTGCCTGCAAGTCAGAAGTAACTCTTATAGCTCTTCTGTGTGAAATGCTGCATTCTTCATGTAATGGGGGAACAGGAGTGAAGCTCATGTGGGAGCTCTTCCGAGCATTTCCTAGAGGTGCAGGGGGGTTATACATGTGTTTTACGTACTTCTAATGAAACTTCCATGGCTGAATTCCCTGCGTTGCAGTGGAAACTGAGTCAACAACTGTGTGCTGCATTGTTCATGGCATTCGATATGCTGGATTCTAAGAATCAGCTTTACCAAGCATTCACTGTCTGAGGAATTGCTAGTGCAAGTCCTTGGTGGCTGGATTTTGACATCCATTCACTCTGAGTACCAGCATTTCCAGTCTCCTGGAGTTGCTTGGTGTTCCTAAATAATTGAGCGTGTGGTTTGGTGGGTATGTCCAAGAGGAAATGTGCTCTGGTGATTAAGATAGCGTCGGTGTTCTGGAGCTTGAGGTTTGTCTGATCCTTATCTTTGAAAATGCAGGTCTTTTGAATTGGAAACCCACATACATTTGAGATTATATTGTCTAGAAGTGTCACGGTAAAGATCTAGCTTTATATGTGTTCTTTTCTACGCTATGTATAATGCAGGGTTTGCCCCATGTAGGATGTATCTATTCCTCTTCACACAATACTAGCAGTTGTGTTGCTTCAGACATCAATCATGGGTGTGTTCTAATGAAAACTGTGATAGAATCTGAAGCTACTGATTTCTCCCCGTATAGGAGAGCCATTCAGTATAATGGCAGAAATGAAGCTATCACTTTGCAACTTGTGTTTCTGTAACAGAGTGTGCTCTGGCTTAGCCATCCCCCTTCCTTGGAAGCAGCATTGCTCCCCAGAGGAGTGGCAAGTAGCAGAAAGATAAGTAAGACTGCATTATCTTACCTAGTATAGCTGGAGTAGCAGCTCTATAGAGGTGAAGTTATTCCCAAGTTGTCTAGTAAGGGAAGTGTTTGTGGTGGGGAAGCAACCTGCAGGGTTAGGAGAAATGTTAGGGTTAGGATTAGGATAGGGTTAAGAGAAATGGTGAAATTGAGTTGTTGCCTAACACTTACTCAGTTGTAACTCATTCTGCTTATGTGTTCCTGTCCTGCCAGGGTTCAGCTTCACCATCACAAACGCAGAACCACTGCATTGTTCAGTGTCCAGGGAAAGCTTGTTCAGAGGAACCACTGGGCTTTGTGTAGTAGAAGGGTTTGTGGCTTCTGGTCTTACCTTTACCAGTCCTTACTCACTGATGTGACAGGAAGAAAAGAAGGGTGATCAACCATTAAACACTGTTCTGAATGGTGGAGATTCCTCTGCTTCTACTTCCCACCATGGTGCTAGTTATTTAATTTAGGCTTTTCGTATTTGATCTCTGCTTTTCTCCTTTTACTGGTACCCAGTTGGAGACCCTGCAATGCGACTTGTGGAGGTGATGTGCGCTGAGCTCTTTCCTGACCTCAGTTACATCTGCCTGGTGGTAAAATTTGTCATATGCTCATAAATACCCATAAAAATCAGGGCTTGCTTATCTCAGAATGGACATTTGGATTCCTGAAAGCTTTTAGTGTCTTTATCTGGAGCCAAATCTGTGGCCTAGCCACCCTTTTCATCTGAAATAGTCTATGTCCCGAATCTCATTGCAGCTGTTGTAATGCAAAGTTCACGTTTAACTGATGTGATTTATGTCGTGTTTAGACTATTTCTGGCCAACAAGGAAGCTGGAGCCTGCTCTTGTTTGTACAACGTCCGTATGATGACATGAACTGTTCTGATGTTAATTTTGCAGAATGATAATTTCAGAGCAGCAATCCTAATCACTCACTGCTGATGTTTGCAAGCTTGGGTAAGTCCTCCTCCTCCTAAATTAGTAGTTCTCTTGTTTTGCTCCTAATGCCTTGGCGTGGTAAACAAGGAAAACATCTTTTATTCTCTGTGCATTTATAAATGGCCAAACAGACCTTCAGGAGCAAATTCAAAGAGGATGAGTGTGTCTTCTGAGAGATTTTATTCTAGGAAAGCCGCCAGTCTTCAGTGCCAGCGTTTCAGCTCTCTGCCTTTGGGAATCCTTGTCATTGGGAGCACCAAGTAACTCAAAGTTCATTTTGAAATGAGCTATTTGAAATACTGCAGTTATTTCTTCACTTTAAGTAAGTAGTGACTTTGGGCTGTACTGTGAATCCCTTTTGATTGTGGATATTGAGGTGGGAATGTTGCCGTTAACAAGGAAAAGGCTAAAACCTTCCCACAGGTGATCACCACACCATGACCATCATGGGAAACACTCAGGAAAGACATAGCGCAGGATCTGTGAATATAATAATGCATTATCCCAGTGCCATGAATCCTGTTGGAAAGCCCTTTTCTGTGGGGTGCACACAGCTGTGTAATGAGAAGCAAAATCGGTTTCTCTCTACAACTGCCTGAGAGGAGGATGGAGCCAGGAGGGGGCTGGGCTCTGCTCCCAAGGAACAAGGGATGGGACAAGAGGAAACGGCCTCAAGCTGCACCAGGGCAGCTTTAGATGGAGCTGAGGAACAATTCCTTCCCCACAGGGTGCTCAGCATTGGAACAGGCTGCCCAGGGTAGGGCTGGAGTCACCGTCCCTGCAAGTGTTCACACACCGTGGAGACGAGGCCTCAGTGCCATGGGTTGGTGTTGGCCTTGGCAGTGCTGGGCAATGGTTGGAGCCATGAGTAGCCTGGTAGCAGTCAGTACTCATCCTTTTGTGCCTTAACGAAGCACTGGCAACGAGCTGCAAAAACAAGTTTTGTCAAGCATAATAATGAAATATTTGTACAAAACAAATTTGAGTAAATCTGAAACAACAATTTCGGTGAAATCGCTGGGTTTCTTGGGGGTTTTGTAGTTCTCCATTCGCACTACAAACCCCTGCAGTCCCTGCAGCAGTCTACAGTGTGAGAACGATCAGAAACAGATCTGCTTTAACTGTCCAGGCAGAATACAAGTCAAAAAGGGGAGGAAGGGAAAGAAAGAAAATGGCATAAATTACAGAAGCCAAATGAGATGCTTGATTCTTTCTGACAGGCCCTGAAGCTTGGCGGAAAGATGGAAAACCTGGGAAGATTTGTGAGTTTAGGAGCATATTTATACTTGGCCAGTTGTCCAGTGCTTGGAAAGAAGAGGATAAAATAATCAAAACCTGTTATGTAGTAAGAAATTGGAACATAAAACTCTGCTTCTGTTGCGTCCTATGTGAGACAGTAGTTGGGTGGCATTGCCTGAACAATGCTGTTGAAAATGTAATGGTTGAGATGCTTAATTACATACAAGATTTTACCTCATTGTTATTGCTTATTAAAGTAGCCCTAAATCTTAAGTGTTTCAGTATTAAAATGTACTTTCTTAGCTCACTGCCCATAGTTCCTCTGAAAATACATTTTTAAACCATTGCATGGAAACCGAACAAGTTATATTGGGGAATCCTAGAATCATAGAATAGTCACGGTTGGGAAGGACCTTAAGATCATCCAGTTCCAGGCTCCTGCCATGGGTAGCGATGCCTCACACTAGACCTTGTCACCCAAAGCTCTGTTCAGCCTGGCCTTGAACACTGCCAGGGATGGAATAGCCATCCAAAACACTAAAGAGAAGCTCAGATTTAGCGGGTTGAGACCCATGACAAAGGAATATGGAGTTATCCTGAAAAAGGGATCAGTCTGTTTTCTGAAATGGAAATTCTTTGCAATGGAGAGTATTGAACAGGTCATTGTACATTTAGACTTGGTTTCCTGCGTGTGTCAGTGTGTTAACCCAGAACCACATTGCCTCCTAATGCACATTTCTACTCTGACAGCTTCATGTGGAGCGTAAGTGACACTGTGCTCATTAATAGTGATTAACAGCACCTATTGAGGAATACTTGACAGTAGTATGGCCCAGTTGTCTTCCAAAGCTGGTTTCCTTGGTTTGGGCTTTTTAGATGTTTATTTCTTGTAAGTAGTTATCGATCTTTGTTATGTTATAAAACCAGAGGTCAGGGCTTCCTCATTGGCCCCATTAGAAGTGTTGCTGGTGACTTCAGTAGAAATGAGATTCTCTTTTCAGTAGAATTCTGCTTTTCTTCTAGTTTTTGAAGTCTGAAGCTCTCAACACAAAAAGTACAGGTAAAGGGCAGATTCTAATGAGTAGGAAGATGGCCAAAATGAATGGAAAATCGGGAGGAAAGAACAAGCCCATTATCCTTATAATAACAGAAAACGAAATCAGTAAATCTGCTGGTTTGCTTTCTGTAAGTGGTGACTGTAAGTAGTATGTTCCATAGTTGTCTTGAGAAAGTGATAGTGGAGGATTTCCAGTCTGGGGTTATTTCTATAGGGTTTTTTTTCTCGCTAGGAAGATGTCTCTTTCTTGATTCAATTTTTCACTGTAGCAAATAGGAAAACATGGGTTTAGATAAATGCTCGGAAAATCGGGTTTAATAAAACTCTGCAGCAGAGCACAGGAAGCACTGAGTAGCAAGAACGTGTATCGGCTCTTATTTCAATAAATGTTAAAAGCCTTGTTCAAAATGACAGTTTCACACAAAGAAACATTGAACCAAAATACATGTTCATGCTCTGATGGCTTCCCTAAATAGCTGGGAGCCTTGATGTCAAGTGGTTTATTTCTACTAAGAGAGTAGATTCCTCCTGACAGTTTATGGACCTTGGGAATGGGCTTTGCCGTAGGCGTGCTCGCAGCTCACATGAGTGGTTGTTTTTCTGTCAAGCTATTTTGATATTAATAGAAAGTATAAAGACCAACTTCCTTCCCTGGCAGTGCTCAAGGCCAGGTTGGACGGGGCTTGGAGCAAGCTGCTCCAGTGGAAGGTGTCCCTGCCCGTGGCAGGGGTTTGGAACCGGATGAGCTGTAAGGTCCCTTCCAGCCCAAACCAGTCTGGGATACTCTGATTCTAACAACTAGAGAATTTACAGAGTAGGCTTGAATTATGTAGGCATGTAGAAAAACAAGTAACCTATAGTTGAGGGCTACTTTTGGGTGTCTCTTATTCAAGATATCAGCTGATATATCCAAAACTCCCCTTATCAGAGTCATTTGGGATCATGACTTGAAGGGCTTCTTTAGACAATGTATTTAATACCTGCAAAGATACTGTATTATTAGGGACTTAAAACCAAAGTGCCCACAAGTGCTATGATAAATGTATGGAGCTTAAAGCCAGTAGAGAAAAACAATCTTTATATCAGGTCTTTCAGGAATGATATTTTTGATGTCTATGAAGTCATAAGAGGAACATCATAAAGAAGTAATGTGTTGAAGAATGCAAAGAACTTTCTTCCTGTAAATGAAATGCAGTTCTTTGGGATGTGCCAGTGTGGAAAGATGTGGTCGTTCCATGAGGTCTGCCTCTCCTTCCATAGGGACAGCATGTGTAGGCCTGGCACATCTCACTTTGTGCTGCCTCAGTCTGATTTTCGTGTCTGGGTTTTTCAAGGGGGTTTTATTTACAGGGAATTTTCTATATGCATCTTGCCTATGACAGGGATGTGGTGTTACCTTCCTTGTGAGCATACCACGCTGGGTTCACCTCAAGAACACGCTCTGCTCTGCTGGAAACCACAAATAGCTCCTGCAGAACAAAGAACATAATAGCTGTAACGTATCCTTATGTTAATCTGTTGCTTCCTCCTTATTGTAGCTATATTTATAATGCACAAAATAAGGGCATTATGAAAGTAAGTCTTGACAAAGCCCAAATTTCCTCTGCGTTAAATAGAAGCTATTAGCTAGTACAATGTACTTGGTGTTTTTCTGAGCAGTTGTGCTCTCCAGTACAACAGAGTTAAAACATTTCCTGTTCTTTTAATATAGTAAAATGTCGACTATTTTCTATCAGAGTTGCTATGAAAAAGGCTGCTTGAGATGGCAGGTCAAGGCGATGGGTGGAACTGCCTCCTTTGAAAGTGTGCAGCTTCAATTAACTCAGGTAGCTTAAAGCGAGTGGGGAGAATGGAGCTGAGCTCACTGAATGCTTAATAAGAACATTTCAAAGCACTTCCACAAGCTCTAGATGAAAAGAAAATCACAACTCTCAGTTGTTAGGTGTTTTGCTGTCAACAACATCCGCACCTACAGGGGCCAGGCACTATGAGTGTTGCAGTTAGCTTGTCTTCAGAGGTGATTTGTAAGTCCCAACATACATAAATCACTTGGCCTGATGGTCTTACGCATACGTTTTCCTCTTACTCATAGCCAAAATGATTATTTCAGCTTCAAATGGTTTTGGCTGGTATTTCCATGGCGGTCTGAGGGGTGGGTTTTGTGCTATCAACACGTTTTGTGTGTACGAAGCAGTTGTACGTTCAGTTCGGCATGAGGAGCAGCATGGTGACCACCTGCCTAACCTCTGCGCACGTGTGGATGCTTAGGTGAGGTATGTTGATGGAAACAGTCACTCTTCTGTGGTTGGGAGGGAGCCAAGCTGATAGCTCCTGAAGTATTCAAACACTGCAGTGTTGTAGGGAAAGGGGAATTCATGTGCAGTCGCTACAGCTCTGGAAGTGGTCAATATTCACGTGCTTTAAAAGTGGGGATGCTTCCCTTTGCAGATCTTCATTTTGAAGTTTGGAAATTGTAGCTTCTCAATGAAAAACTCCATTTTCCAGTCTGCAGCTGCCCCAAGTGCTTTGTAAGGGAGGATTTGGAGAGAAACAGCAAGAATCCCAGTGGTGCTGGAAGGAATTCACTGTTTGGTCTGGCATTATTTTTCCTTCTTGCATAATAAATGAATCTGTTTTTCTGTGTAAATCTCTCTTCCGAGGATTGATAGAGGATACAGCGAGTGTGGTAACGTGGGGGATGGTCCTCACGTGGCTTTTCTGTCTCTCTGCCTTGCTGAACCTGGTTACCAGCACACAGCAAAGTGTTGTCTGTCGAATGCTTCGTTGCATTTGTCATCTCCCTTTGCAGTAGTGGCTGTTTCCTTTTTACCAGGCTGTATAGCAAAATGGGTTTGAAGTAAAGCTGAATTGAACGAAGTATGGTGATTCATTGTGGAATTCCAACAGGGTTGCTTTGAAATAGCCGAGGTAAGGGTTTAATGAACGTTTTTAGGTATAAAATTGATGGTCAGAGGCAATAGCACTTTACTCATTGTTCAGCTCCACAATACAGCCATTTGTTTTACACACCATTACGTGGGTGCTGGGTGCTAAGCAGTTTCCTAGTGCTGGAACTTGCTTTTCTTCTCCCCAAGCCTGCTACAGCGCCGGTTCCTCTCATTTGAGCTTCCTGTGGCCTTAGATGTAATAGAAGTGGAATGAGAAAGAGCTCTGAATTGCATTGCGTGCAGTGGAGTGGGGTTAGCCAAAATCCCTGCTCTGCCTTGTGAGCCAAATCATACCCTGCAGAGGCAGGCATACTACAAGGGGAAATACAGTCAGTGTTTGCTGCCTCTGGCTTTCTGGTATGTCTGCTGCTTTGGGAAGGTAGGGCACAAGCGTAACAGGAAATGCTCTTTTGTCTTGTGCTTTCTGTAGGTCAAGCTGTTTCAAGTTACTGAAATGGCTGAAGTTGGTTTTACTTTTCATATATGCCTTTATTTTTCTTTGTTGGAACAAATTTCTGCAGCGTTGCTTAGTTTCTCGTGATATGATCTATGAGAGAAGCCAAATGTGACTTGTGGAACGTGGTTTAAACAAAGAGGTGTTCTGATAACTTCTTAATAAGAATACACTTCTTATGGTCTCACATTTAAGTATATGCTGCTTGAAGTTTACCAAAATGATTAAGGATGACAGGAAAATGCACAACAGATCTTTGTCTTGTACAGGAAAATACCAACTTCAGAATTGGTTTCAGTCACTCTGGGATAATTCCTCCTTTTTAAGAGGTGAAGACATTTCACATAGATCAGATCTGAGTAACAAAGTAAATCCGAAGTACACAGAGCCAAATTCTGTGCTAGTGCAGACTAGTAATGATCATTTTTACATTAAAAAGTCTTGCCAATAGCAGAATATGCTGAACATTAATATACCACTTATTTTTTCAGAGTTATAAATAGAAGCGTGACACCAAAGTATGTATTTTAAGCTTATGCAATATGGTGCCTCTCACAATATCATAGAATCATGGGATGGTTTGGTTTGGGAAGGACCTTAAAGCTCATCCAGTACCAACCTCCCACCACCTTCCACTGGAGCAGCTTGCTTCAGTCCCCTGTGTCCAACCTGGCCTTGAACACTGCCAGGGATGGGGCAGCCACAGCTTCTCTGGGCACCCTGTGCCAGCGCCTCAGCATCCTCACAGGGAAGAGCTTCTTCCTTATGTCTAACCTAAACCTCCCCTGTTCAATGTATCTTCAATGTGTCGGATTCTGCTGCTTTGCCTTTGCGGTTGGCATCACTTGCAAATAGTACCTGGGAGAAGAGCTCATGGTGAGACACTGGCCTCGAGTGTGACAGAAAGGAAGGAATAGAAACCAGTTCACACCATTCATCCGACAGCTGTGTTTGAAAACGCAGTCAAACACTGGTTTTGATTAAGTATCTTTTTCTCCTCTCTCTAAAGCAGTTACAGAACTTGTGCTAAGTATCCAGTGCTCCAGGAAGTCCCTGTTGTGGGGATGCCGGATCAGCTGGTGAGCAGGCAGCAGCAGCAGTCCTTCCCTCCCTGCAGGCAGGCTCCTGCTCTGCTCTGGGGCACTGTGCCTGCACCTGAGCAGGTTGCTTCATTTCTAGCCCATCTAGAATGCTAGTTACTACATATATAATATACCTAGGTGCTCGTCTTGTGTCCTCAGAGTACTACTGGCTTTCTCCTTTTGGTTGTAATCCTCTGAAGTAAGCCATCACTTGGCTTTGATTTGATGGGCTGTGATGGGCTCATCCAAATGTGCTAAAATTGCTCCCTTGCACTTTGCCTTGCTCTTTCTCTACTACTTCCCTCTCCCTGTTGCAGATATGTGTATGCAAAAGACTTCAGGTTTCTACCCCATGCTAGAGCCTGCTTTTGAGAGCTAACAAAATTACAGGGAACAGGGGATGAAGGCCAGTGGGAGCAAGTTGAGTGTGCATTAGTCCTCTTGACCTTATTCCGCACCAAAACATTAGTGATGCTCCCCAGCATCCCTCATGTGTTTTCTTCAGAACCTGTTTTCTTCCCCTTACTAAGGCCTTGATTGCCTTTGTTAAAGTTAAAATGCTGACTGTGTTTGGGGTTTTTTCAGGCCGCACTGATTTAAATCATGTCAAACCCCAGTGTTTTCAAACACAGTTTTGTTGCTGAGGTTTTTATCCTTCCTGCTCCATTTCACGATATAAATCTTGTTTCCAGATTCCTGTTTTACTGTTAGGCTCTGGCAGCGGGAGCAGAGGTGTAGGGCCAATGGCTCTACGGTAAGCTGTGATGTATCTTTACTCTACAGGCTACTAGAGGCTTTACCTAGATGTGAGTTTCAGGCTTATAGAAACCAAGATTAAAGTAAAACATTCCTAGGCCTTGTAGGGAAAAGCTTAAAAACCATGGCTAAAGCTCTTCCCGGAAGTCAAACAGTGATCAAAAAGGATTCCATGTTTCTTCTGCACACATTCAAATATGGGGGTTTATGAGAACCTGACAGTATTGTTGCAGGATACAACAACATTTTGGAGGTATTTCGTAAATATTTGCAGTCCTAAGCTATGGGCTGTCACAGATGTAAATACAGTCCTCAAAAAGCAATGTTCTCTCTGGTATTTTAGCTTAAACAAAGGGAAATAAAGTGTAAACAGGACAGTGCCTTTGTTTTCTCTCCTAAATAAAAGCATGCATTTATTTGTTCCATGGTGACAGTGTGGTTAAGGTGAGGGGAAACAAACATATTCCTAAATTGGGCCTATCTCACAGAGTATTAATGCTGTGGATCATTTTTGGGTCCATTTCTAGCACTATGGACTGTAAATTGCTTCAATCTTGGGATAATGCAAGAGGGACGTGGAGCTGATGGAGGAGGCCATGGAGATGCTGCGAGGGCTGGAGCAGCTCTGCTCTGGAGCCAGGCTGAGAGAGCTGGGCTGGGGCAGCCTGGAGAAGGGAAGGCTCCTGAAGGGGAGACCTTAGAGCAGCTGCAGTGCCTAAAGGGGCTGCAGGAAACCTGGAGAGGGGCTTTGGACAAGGGACGGAGGGACAGGACAGGGGAATGGCTTTAACCTGGCAGAGGGGAGAGTGAGATGAGCTCTTAGGCAGAAGCTGTTCCCTGTGAGGGTGCTGAGGCGCTGGCACAGGGTGCCCAGAGAAGCTGTGGCTGCCCCATCCCTGGCAGTGTTCAAGGCCAGGTTGGACACAGGGGCTTGGAGCAAGCTGCTCCAGTGGAAGGTGTCCCTGCCTGTGGCAGGGGTTGGAACTGGAGGAGCTTTAAGGTCCCTTCCAACACAAACCAGCCTGGGATTAAAAGCTTGGCTTTTTACATACAGTAAATGAGTTATTCTGGAAGCATCGTATGTGTATCAATGGTTCAATACAGAGTCTAGCACAGAAAAGGTGGCATTGTTCGTTTAGGTTTGCCAGGTCTGTTTTTTTTCTGCATCAGTTATTTTTTCCTTATCAAAAAGACTTCAGTCAGAGAGTAATGCCAAATAAGCCATTTATTTCTGAGAAATCTATTTTATAGCATAGCTTTCAGTTGAATTTAATCTTATTCAGGTAAATAATCAGGTTTCTGTGTGTAGTACTCGGAGCCCGGTGGTTTGTAGGATGTGCTGCCGTGGTTCTGCATCGCAGAGGCAATGCTCACTGTTCTGTTGCAGGCAGTTTAAAGCAATGTCCTCATTCAGTTCAGGCCTGCCCACATGAGGAGCGAGGTGCAGGCTGTCTTTCTCACTCCTGAAGAGAAGTGGGTGGCAGCAGTGAAGTTTCAAATGCGTGCTATAAATGGCAAGCTACAGCTCCAAATGCTGGTAATTGCAGCAAATCTCTGGCACGTATTGGGGGATATGAAATCCATGGCAAGAAATGAAAGAAATCCAGAAGGCAGAGTGAAGCAAGAGGAGGATACAGAACCTTTTCTTAACTCAGGGCTGTTGATACTTATAAGAGGTAAAATCATTTAAAAGTGCTACCCTAACCAAAGATATTTGAGGTGCAGGTAAAGAAGGGAACAAGTGTAACTGTGTACTACTGTGTGCAGATATTGATGCCCTGCTTTCTTAGCTCATTAAAAACATGCTGCTTAGTGTTCAGGGAATGCTCTGTTACTTGAGCAAGTGAGGAAGTCAATGAAGAAAGTCTTATTGCAAAGTATTAGTATCTCAGTGAAGAACAGAGCCCCACAGACATGCAAATCCCAGGTAGGGAGCAGTTCTGCAGCGCTTCCATCCCTACATCCTGCATTGAATGAGTCAAATTATGCATCTTATAAAGAGTGTCCATGGAGCTGGGTTGTTTTAACTGGATTTTCAGATGTTGTGCTTTATCCTTCTTCCTGTGAGAGTATCTGGAGCTGACGATGGACAAAGTTTGCTCTCTGCAAAGCTTGCAGTTACTTCCTTCATACAGTGGAACTTGGGACCTGGGAGCAGGCATGGATGGATTTTGGTCTTATGTAGAGTTGCAAAGGCTGGGCAGGGAATGTATTTCCTTTGGTTGTGTCCAGGACAAGCTCACCTTTAAAATAAGAAGGAAACAAAGGAATAGGTCTCTTCACTTGTCGATGTCATAGAATCATAGAATAGTAAGGGTTGGAAAGGACCTCAAGATCATCGAGTTCCAACCCCCCTGCCATGGGCAGGGACACCTCCCACTAAACCATGCCATCCAAGGCTATGTCCAACCCCACCTTGAACGCCGCCAGGGATGAAGCATTCACAACCTCCCTGGGCAACCCATTCCAGGGCCTCACATTAGTCTTCTGGAAACAGTATGGATTATTTAAGTAATTCAGGAGTTCAAATACGTGTTCTTTTTCCTCACTCAAGGTCATCCAACTGCATGAGAAACTTCTGCTGCATACACAAAGGGCTTTTCAGGTCTTTCATAACATGGAGCAAAATGGACTGGTCTGTGACTGGGCTTTTCTTCTGCTGTTGCAGTATGCGGTCTGCCTTAAGGGCTTCAGCTGAGAGTGGAAAGCTGGGTTTTCCTGTTCCTCCCCTGTGCTCCTATTCCTGTGTTATGTTCCTTGCTGGAAAGTTTTGGTCTACAACAGATAAGAAGGGGGGTTGTCCACACCTTGTTCTTTGCGTTAGGTTGTGAAGATGTGTATTAGTTTTCATTGCTGGATACTAAATTAAGGCTTGTCCCACTTTGAACATGAGATGCTCCTTCTGGTTTGTGTTTTCCAGGAAGTCTTTCCACATAGAGCCTCTATTTAGTGGTCAAATAGGAAGGAGCTTGTGGAGCTCTTTGGCACTGCAAGTCTGTAATTCACCAAGTGTACTTCTAGGGTTGTGTTTCAAAGTACGGAAGTAGTAGGACATTCCCGCTGTCTTCATTAAGTGTTATGGAGGTACATTTACTCATAAGAGTCTGTGTGGAGATTCAAGGAAGAGATGAATTGCATTAGCCCTGAATGCGGGTTCGGAACTGTCTGTGCTGGTGATGAGACAAGTCTAAGGAGGAACTAACACAGTCTGGAGAAAAGGGCTTGTTTCTGATAACCAGCCAAGAGATTTGTGTTCTGTGGGGTTAATGTGTCAGGAATTGTCTAAAAAGAAACCTTTGTCACATAGGGTTCCTAACAAGACGCATTTCTGTATCGCGGGTGTGTTTTATTTACTGGCTCGAGATAAGCGACCTCTGTGCACCATTCTCATTATAAAGACATCAAAACAAAGTCTTGCTGCAGAAGCATTGCATTTTATAATACTCAGTGGGATTTTTGCAAAGGATTATTTAATATGACTGTTAATAAGACAAACTTGATGCTCTTCAAATTACAATTTAAATGAACAATGATGTGTATTTCTAATACGAGTCGCAGTTACGTATCTATACCTGTTTATGCATCATTAAAGTGTTTGGGTGAAATGTTTTTTCCTCAAATATAGCATGCTAAAATACATTCTCTTTCTATTTCTGAGATTTTAGTGCAACAGCAAACACCAGGAATGCATGTTTTTTACATAAACCTCCCTGTGAGCAGTGTTGTCTGCTGCACTTGAAGTGTTTCTGGGCCTCTATCACACAGCAGTTTAGCACTGCTATGAATTAGCAAATCACTGCAGGGTAGGAATAGAGTAGGGAGTGTGAGTAGGAGCAGCCACCCTAGTGCCAGCTCCAGCTTCCATACCTGATGGCAGTAGTGTTCAGTGCGGGTTTCCAGTGTGCTGTGGAGGAAGGCAAAGCCCCACCATAATTAGATCAGATCGTAATGCAAATACATGCAAAAAGCCCCACTTAAGAATGCCTGTATAACATACAGTGTTTATGACAATTTAGGGTTGCTTTGACACCAGTTTGATTTTTATTTGCTTTATGTCTTTTCGCTGGTCGTGAGCTTACTCATTTTCATTTCAGTTTCTATTTCTTTTAGTTGTCAGAGAAGGGTAAACTGGCTGTTAGAGTTCATTTTTCATAATGGTTTTCAATTAGGGTTTTTAGGTCCTTGCTGAAAGTGTAGGATAGAACCTGCAGGGGTAATTATACCTATTTTAGTGCTATTAATAAGCGCTCGAAAGGGATCATTACAGCAAATCTGTTTTAGCCTTTTGTCAGACATATTTTTATGTAATATTGTGCAAGATTTCTGTAATACTGGTACCTTTTAACTAGTTTGGTTTGCTCTCAAAGGAGGGGAAGCACAAAGGAACTGAACATATTTAGGGTAGTTTCTTCGTTGAAAGAGTACTGCTTATGGCTCTTAAAAGGGAAGGGATAGACAGGAGAATAAGCCCCATGTGTGCAGCTCTTTCTATCCTAACCGTGTCTCCCTTTTCTTGCAGGAAATCCTGGCTGACTAAAGTTGGAAGCCCAAGTTCTCGCATCGATCGAACCAATTTTTCCAATGAAAAGGAGATTTCCAAGCTTGACTTCTCAGGATTTAGCACTAGATACTAATAGGAATCATCACTGAGCATAAAACTGTGATGTTTCTGCTGCATGATATTCTCTGTGCCTCCATAACATGTCGCGGGAGCATTTGGATGCTCTCCATACTAGAGAGAAATAGAAATGGTCCCTGTTCCCAGGGAGTAAGAATTCCTAGTTGCTGTATTAGACATTTACCACCATGAATGTCAACATCTAGTATCTAAAATGCCAATATCTAATTTATTACATCTTGAAAGCTAGATGAATGCTCAAAAGTGTCAGTGATTGCTCGTGCACAATGAGACTTGTTATGTATAACCATATGGCACCTAATCTTACACTGTGATTCGGATTTTAGATGCAAAATAATGAAGTTATGTTCTCCTGTTTGTAATCTCCCTAAACATCCTTAACTGCAGAGCCCAGAACACTGAGAGTTCTAATGTAGCTCTGTGTTACAGACCATGTTATTTGTGATAAGGAGTTAAGATATAGTGATAATTGCAAATAAATGTATGTTTAATCAGACTCAGACTAAGATTATTTGACCAGTTCTGGTTTAAAATTCTCTAGTAATTCAGTATAAGTAATTCAGATAAGTAATTCTAGTAATAGTAATTGAGATAAGTCATGAAACATGATGGTGAATGTGTGGTCTCGCCCCTTATTCCACATCTACCTACAGCTTGCATCCATACCGACCCTAAAGGATGCTTTAATCTTTTTGCTTTGTTGATGTTCTTACTAAAATGGAAGGCTTCAGTTATTTTGCTTATGGATGTGTGTTTGCTCCTTAGTTAATGTCTGTTGGAACCTGATTTGACATGATGCACCCACATACATCATGTCAAGTACATAAAAGGTCCTGAGCAACTTGAGTGCTTCCAATAAATACTGGATAAGTGTTTGCAGTATTGGATGTGATTCTCATATATAGTGCCCTTTTCACAGGCACCAGGGAGCCTGTTAGGGTGGCACAGAACCATTCCCTCACTTCTTAAGTACTTCTGTGTCAGGATTAGGACGTTCTGGAGGACCTTGGTTAGACGTCTTGTACCCAAGCAGGCAGCTTCATGATCTGTCTGTACTCAGTTGATCACCATTGGTGTGATCATGCTGTGATGGAGGCTCACACTATAAATCCCTCTGAGAGGTGTGTAGTACATAAAGCACAGTGTGCTGCACACTCTGACAAGTGTGTAGTACGCAGAGCGTAGTACTACTGCAGTGGTCATGGCCTCAAGCTGTCTCCCAGCACAGGCAGAGCCTGCTGTTGGCTGCCTGTACTGTATCCTCTAAGGTGTCCTTCATGAGGATGCATAAGCTGGTATTTCCCCTGACTGCTCTGCACCTCTTCTGAGGGTAGGAAGCGTTACTTTAAGCAACATCATCAACTTGTGGTTCATGTTTTTAATTTCAAGAAAGGCCATTTCATAACTCGAGCATTGCACTTTGATCTGTGCATTGCAAAGTGTTTCTGCTGATGGTTGGGTTTATTTTCACTGGGCCTTTGTGCACTAAGCAGTAAAATTTCCTTCCTAGACTTTGCGGGAGCTATGAATTGTTGTAGTTCAAATGCACTCGACTTCTGTGACTGTACACAGCGTCCTTTGTTGAAGTCATTGTCAATAACTCTTGTTCAATGGGAATAGCAAAGTTCAAGTGCAGAGTAGCTCAATAGCTGTTCCATCCTCTCTGAAAGCTGTATCCTGCCCAACAGAAGTACTTCACATTTCCCTTGAAGCTACCTGGCAGGAGATGCTCCCTCTGAGGCATTTCCAGCCAAGCTGCTTTGTTCATGTTTTGGGCACCAATGGTAGAGGAAGGAGGAAAACAAATGGAACACTTGAGACGCAGGAACTGGGGACAAAGCTGAAGCTGTTGTTTTGAGGCTGGCATGGGTGGAGCTGGGTGCTCACGAGGGCTCCACTAGAAACGCAAGGCCTGAGGAGGGGAAACAGCTATTTCAAGTGCTCCCTTTGAAGGGAGAAAATGTAGAGACCTTTGAGAGAGCCGAAAGATGGAGAAATCTCTTGCTGTGAGTCTGTCACAAGGGGGTTTGTTTTTCCTGTGTCTGAGCCGTAGTGCTCAGCTCCTGTTTTGAGCGCATCTGATGGTAAGGTTGGTTCTGGAATACATCTATTAACGTTTCTCCTTGTTAGTCAGCAATACTCATGTTTTCGCTTTTCAGCATCCACTTCCCTCACGTCAGTGATGTGATAAGAGGCAAAAAATGCATACAGATTCTGCAGTGTGTTCAGCTCTGAGTGGTTTTGACATTCAGAACTAATACACGTACTTTGTGTTGTGCCATAATGTATGCAGGGGTGATCTAACAGTGCTAGATGAATCGCATGCTATGCTTTTCATGCTTAGAGAAGAATTTGCTGAGCAGATAAGTATTACAGACATGAAACCCTGCGCAGGGTTTTCAGAGGAAAAGGAAAAGGGAATAAGAATCATATTCCATGCCTTCAAATTTCCAGGAAGTCTTACAACCAGTTGTATTCCTGGAGTATACCCAGGTAGAGCTTTCTGCAGTGAATGGAGTTCCGAGGGCAAAAGGATTTCTTCCGTTGCACTTCCTCATTCTAGCTGAAGTGGAGGCCCAAGGTGGCCGTGAGGGTGATAATAATATATAGCATATAAAAATAGCCTATCTGCCTGTGAATTTAGGGGTTACCAGGGCCAAAACCCATCTGTTACCAAGGCAGGGAATTACTACTTGCCTTCCTGAGTGCTGCTGGCATCCTGCTGCATGGCCACGGGGAAATGCCTTTACAGATGGTTTAGGTTCTTTTCACGTTGCATTGAAATCAAACTCTAATGCATCCTATCTGTTCTTAACTGTTGCTGCAGAGCATGTTTTATTCATGCAAATGCCTGCAGTACAGTTAGGATCCTTTACTGCTTATGCACAGGCAAAGGTTTGGTTTGCACTAAGCAGCCCCTGCCTGGCTTGTGGGTAGATACAGACTTGGAGGTCCCTTGCCCAGGTATAAGGAGATGATCCTATGTATCCTCAGGGATGTGCTGCACACAAAATGAAGACATTCTGACTGCAGGAAAGAGAATAGATTGAGGTCTGTAAGTGGCTTCCATGAGATGGTGTTGTTAAAAGCGTGTTGAAGGAAATAGGCTGGAAGACAGAGTGTCATTGTTGCCCTCCTGAAAAGGCCCTTCGGAGTGAATGGATCCCACTTTGCTTTGTGTAACTTGGGTGACTTTTTCCAAGGCAGAGATTGGGGGACTGCTCAAAGTAGCTTCTGTTCTGTGTCTGAAAGGTGCTTCAGATGGAGCAGGATGCAGTCCTGTGGCCCAGGCAGGTCCAGACTGAAAGGGGAGCCTGTGGCATAGCAGGAGATAGTGGTAACTTCCATCTGCCAGCTTCCTAGTGAGGCCGGCCCATATGCCAGCGACTTCAGGGGCTCTGAAGCTGGATAAAGGCCTGGCGGAGGGATGGGATGGGTCTGGGCAAGACACCTTCACATTAGGATGGGATTTGAGCCCTCTGTGGAATTTGGTTGCTTGGAAGTGTTGTTCCATGCTGCAAGTCACGTGTTGCTGTGTTACTGCAACTAATGCAGTGTTGTCGTGAGCTGCATGCATGAATCTTCTCATTTAATCCTCAGGCTCTGTTAATGTGTTAGGAGTCCAAAATCGTCCAATTTGTGGAGATACAGAGTGTGCAGCACATCAGAGCAGTGTCCAGATTTAAGGAAAACATCACTGCTTTTGAGGAGCCAAAGAATTCCAATGGTAAGATAGAATAAAAGAGGCAAGAACAGCTAGCTGGTTAGACATCAAAACTAAGTTGACACCTTCTTCCTTTTCTGCTACGTACCGATATCACTCAGTTCTAACTGTAGGGTGTCCTGTAACTTCATTTTGAGTTAAAGGCAATGCAGCAAGAGCAGTTGGTCCAGGCCAGCTCTGTTCTTGCTGCATTTCCACTATTTCCAAGTCATTTGTGAATTCTGGGCAATGCTGATCTTCCCGAAGGGAAATGTCATGCCTGAGTTGTGTGCTACTGTTGTTTAAGGAAGTCTGTCATTAAACTGGGGGCCTATAGGGATGCTGGAGAGGGACTCTTCATCAGGGACTGTAGTGATAGGACAAGGGGTGATGGGTTCGAACTGAAACAGGGGAAGTTCAGGTTTGATACAAGGAAGAAGTTCTTCCCCATGAGAGTGCTGAGGCGCTGGCACAGGGTGCCCAGGAAGTGGTTCCATCCCTGGCAGTGTTCAAGGCCAGGCTGGACAGAGCCTTGGGTGACATGGTTTAGTGGGAGGTGTCAGGGGGTTGGAACTGGAGGAGCTTTAAGGTCCTTTCCAACCCAGACCATTCTATGATTCTGTGTTAATTAACTTTGAGGCTTAACTCCTAAATGCCCATACATTTCAGAAGTGTATGGGTTGTTTTCTGCTTTGTTAAAGAGCTGATGAAACAAATGTTCCCGAAGCAGTGAACAGAATGAGAGCATCCTGCCTGATCAGGAAGGATGTAATCTTGTATTAATGCTATTTACTCCCAGCGCTGACAATGTTGTAATGCAGAATAGGAACGTTCTGCTATAGCTGCTCGTTCTTGAGCCTTCACATGGGGAAAAGCAGGGTGGTTGCTCTGCCATGCTTTCTCTTCTGTGACACCAATCTGTCACTTCTTGTTTCCTTGGCATCCTCAGGAGCTCCCTTTCCTGGCTTTCTTCTTAGAAAACAGTGTGCATGTTTGCTGCTGGAATCCTCTTACTAGACAGAATGAACTGGATTAGGCAGGAGAGCTTACTGATTAATGCATAGCTTCATACTGCTGCCTGCTGAAAGGAAGGGAGCGCTGTAACTGAAGATGGTGAGGGCACACATTGGTATATGCTGAATTTCTTTTAAATACAAGGGCAGGACTGTAAATTGGGATTTCTGTAGTAGTGTTCTTTCTTCAAGGCTCCTCGCAGTGTGTGGTGGGTATCAGTACTGGTGTTAAAAGGTTGGAAGCTATTTCTGCATCAAACCTAAACCACATTGCACAGACGTAAAATAACTGTGCTTGCCTCAAGTCATTTGATAGTAGTAGTGACTTAACTGAATAAGAAATACTGAAGTGCAGGATCAGAGGAGGAGCAGCCTCCCTTTTGGTTAAAAGGGCTACAGAAATGGCTTGAAAGGGTTTACTAGTCAAATTCAACAACAGTTTAAGTAATTGTGAGGCTACTAGTTGTATTGCACAATTAGGTGGTCTCACTGTAGTGGTTAATATACAGAGGTACACTATAAATACATTTGTGATGGGTCCCTTCATGAATCAGTCATGAAATGCCATTGTCTCTATATCAGAAGATAGCACTTGCACTCTAAACAGCATTAGTGGAGGAGGATGAGGAGTTTGGCCCAATATCACCAGAGAAGAGACCTTGTTTGAAAAGACCCTGTGGGCTCTTTCACAGCCATGCAAGCAGCTTCTTGGTGTTAACTACCGTTGTGATTCCTCTGGTTTAGAAATGGGAAAGGCTGGTAGCGTTTCCTCCGCGCTGGAGCTGTTCCTGCGTGTCACAGTAGGCTTTAAGCCATAGTTCGGACTCGGGCATCTGAGAGTCAAGAAGTGAATTCTGCCCATCAGAACTGCACGCTGGTGTCTAGTGCAGGACAAAAGGGACTTGTTTGAGCTCTCTTCCAGATCTGACACGCAGAGCACACAGAAACCAGAGGTACACCAGAGTCCCTGCTTCTCCGTTAGCTGGAAGGTAACTTGGCATTCGCTTGCATTTGGCAAGGAGATAACGGAATAAACAACAGAGAGACACAAGTCCTGTGCTCGGAAGCGGTAACTTCTGTTCCATTGGAATGCTGCCACGGGCTGGAGTGAGAACAGTGATTGGTCATGCAACCGGGGGAGCGCAACCAAGCAAGGAAATGCATTATGAATGGGACAGTGCTTGAGAAGGGGCAGAGAAGGTAAAGACACGAAGTTGTTTTCTTGGTGCCGGCTCTGGTTTTTCCTACTTACAGAACCTGTGACTTCAGGGGCACTATAAAAGCCTGAAGTTTCTTGCTTGAAACTCCCCACTGGAAAACATGCCACATCCTGCCCTGTCCCCAGGAATGAGTAATTACCCATTCGTAGTTACAGAGCTGTTCTGCGAAGAGTAGGAGTGGAGATAAGTGGATACATACAACCCTGTGAAACAGTAGTAGTAATAACAACAGAACTCCAGCTGGGGCATAGGGGTGGTGAATAGAGCAGGAACTGGGCTGTGAAAAGCTCAATGTGGAGAAATTTACTCGGCGTTGTTTTGAACTGCAGTCATTGGTGTCACTGGAAGCTGGTTGTTGGTGAGCAGCATAGGCAGGGAAGGGCTAGGTGGGGAGAGGATCTCAGCAGAAGAGGTTCTGTCTCAAAGGTGTTCTTGAGCTTGAGAAGGCATTCAGGAGCAAAACCTCTTCCAGCGCCTAAATGAGCTCCAGGAAAGCTGGAGAGGGGAATTGGACAAGGGCCTGTAGGGACAGGCCAAGGGGAATGGCTTTAACCTGCCGGAGGGGAGACTGAGATGAGCTCTTAGGCAGAAGCTGTTCCCTGTGAGGGTGCTGAGGCGCTGGCACAGGGTGCCCAGAGAAGCTGTGGCTGCCCCATCCCTGGCAGTGTTCAAGGCCAGGTTGGACACAGGGGCTTGGAGCAAGCTGCTCCAGTGGAAGGTGTCCCTGCCCGTGGCAGGGGTTGGAGCTGGAGGAGCTTTAAGTTCCTTCCAGCCCAAACCAGGCTGGGGTTCTATTGGAAAGCTCAGGACATACGTTTGAAGCATTTGAAGAGATCAAAATAATGCGTCAGCTGTTACAAGAATTATCAGTTTGGGTGGCAGCGTCTTGGTGCTCTGGGCAGATGGGGATGTTTGAGACTGAGTCTTGTGTAACTGTTGCTGATGATTTGTATGTTTCCCCTGTTTAAAAGCATCTAACCTCATACAATGCCTATGGCGTGTACTACTGAGCTGTACAGCTGGTGCACTGCCGAGCAGTTTAGTCTACCCGGGAGGAGAAAGCCCCAGATAGGAAAATACACGTGAACCGAGGTGCGTATCTCCAGCTAAGAGAGGAGCTGCAGCGGTACCATCCCTTATCAGAGCTCACCATGTCTGCAGTCAGGAAACAGGCAGACAAAAAATGTGCAGACCAAGTTAAAACTACCTAATGACCCTCTGTAACTCAGAGGGGAAAAACTGCTCCGGTGTCCAAGCTTGCTGACACCTTTAAAACAAAATGATGACCCAATAGTAATGGGTACTCCAGAGAATGAGCGATGTACCAAGATGAATAGGATTTAGGCACTGTTTATCGCAGTTAAGCCATAGCCCGAATGCCATAATGCTGATTGCTTAAATTCATTATGCAGGCAGTATAATCTAGCAGTCAGTAATGTGCCTGTGAGAAGGAAGAAACTATTCCTATTGTTTTAAACTGAGTTGCAGGCACAGAGATAGTGGTTTCTCTCAGTTCTAAGATATGATACTAACGCTTGTAACACTTTGTCTGAACCAAGGACCATTAAACCCATTGAATTCTTCTACTGTTTCATGTATTCAGACCTGTGAAATTCAGCACTGCTGATGAAAGGCCCGTTTTCTACCTTTGGTCTCGCAGTGGTATCGTGGCCCTTACCCAAGCCTGAAGCTGACAGCTCTCAAACTGAGGCATGCGTTCTCGATTCCTCTAGCCCCTTAGCTCTCCAAGGTTGCTGGATCCAGATAAGCGTGCAGTGTGTTGTGATAAATGCCTTCCCAAAGCTTTCCTGCCCAGATGAGTAAGAACACTTGGTGCCTTCCAACTTCCACTCATGGAATTACTCTATCAAAGGTAGGAAGTGTGATTTGCCAGATGTGTGGAACCTGAGGCACCGTGAGGTTAACAGGTTTGGTTTGCATGTCATTTCAGCTGTAAAAGGGAATCTGTACACCTCTGCAACACTTCAGCTTGGGGTTGTGAAGCTTGCTCGGCACCCAGGTGCGGGTTAGAAATGGAGCGTGGTACCTCCATGTGCAGGAACTTGAGCAAACCACTGTATGTTTGTATTTAAGGGCTGTAGAAGGGTGTCACTGTACGTGCAGGATGTGTTGGTGATGCATCGTCTCCATGTCAATAGCCAGAAGAACATGGGTACCCTTACAGCTTCTATTTGTGTGTGCAGCCTGTGCCCTGTGCAGCAAATAATAGCTGGTATTTATGGTGCTAATGCTGGTGAGCAGAGGGTTTCGGCCCTGCGCTTCACAGTTACGTGCAGAAGTTGCCATGGATGAAACAACAGTTGTGTTCCGATGTAGCCATGAAACTTGCTCGGGGTGGCAGGGAACGCTGCGCTCCTGAGCTGCCCTGTGGTGGGAATCCTCTCGTGCTTGGGGAAGAACAGAGCAAGAAGAGGCAGAAATGGTCAGCCACGACTCCTGATGTTCTGAGCTCAGTCAAGTGTGTTCTGAACGAGCTGAGCTGCTCTGGAGATGCTGAGCTGACGGTTGTGCTTATGAGAAGTGCTCGCAGGTTCTCAGCCCGACAAATAGGGCAGATCCGAATGGAAAAGGCCTGGAGTTACCCTGAAACAAGTGAGCAGAGGGGTTTATATGCACGTGTAGGGTGGGTTGCAGTGACTGCTCTGAATCTCTTTGTGACACAGCTGAACACCAAGAGCTGTTTCAGTGTCTGATGCGAATCTGGTTAATCGCTTTAGTGCTGCTGCTCAAATGCAGCGTTGGGTTAAAAAGGATGAGGAGAATTGTGCTGTAGGCAGAAAACCCATCACCTTCTGCTTCTAGGTGATGCACTTTCCCTCCTCCCACCCCAACCAGCCCCTCTGTCATGCGCATACCACCCTTTTGTCCTGATAGCAAGAAATGAGTGAGAAAGGGAAGGCATAAAGCCCAGTAGCAAAGTGGTTTCCTATGTGGCAGCTCTGCTGAGCAGCAGCTGTTACCTCTGGGTAGCACTCCTCACTCACCGCTTGCCTTCAGACTTAGTGAACAGCATTCCTCAAACACAGGGAGTGAAACCGCAGGGGAAAGATGTGATGGGTTTTTAATGTCCTCTTCCCCTTTCTCTAAAAGCCATGGGACTTCGGGTCTAAAAGCTGTCTGGGGGGGGGATGGAGACACTGAAAGCTGTGGTGGGTATGACGTGGCTGTGATAATTAACGTCATTTCATATGCTCCGAACAGCCTTGGAGCAAATCACCATAGAAATCCACCTCGTGTTCAGTCCTAGGGCAAAGACCTGGCTCTGGTATTCTGCTCTGTAGTACGCCCCTCGGGTAAGGCCTTGCAGTGGTCTAAAGGAAGCAGCTTGCAGCAGCAGGGCCGTTTGGCTGAACACGGTACAGAATTCCCAGTTCTGAGGTAGCCTTGGCAATCACGGATCACCTCACTGCAAAGCACAGACAAGAAACGGGGTTGGCTCTCTATGGCTACTGCAATACAGGAGGCAGAATTAGCCTTGGATGCTCGTATTCACTGAAATAGAAGAGATGTCAGCTTAGTATTAGTTAGCATCAACCCCCTGGTGCTTCTAATCGGAGCAGCAAGGGAAAGTGCCCTCTGAGGTTTGAAAAGCTGCTTGAATCCAGAGAGAGAACAGAAGAGCCACAAACCAAAGAGCTGCAGCTATGGGGGAAACACCTGAGAGAAGGACCTGAGGGAACCTGAAGCAACCACTGAACCAAGGCGATTGAAACAGGCACTCAGGGAAAGAAACCTCCCTGCTGTTAGAAAAGCAGTTAAAGGCATCTTTACCTGCTTCCTGGCACCGCTACCCATAGTAGCAGTGTATTTGGTCTGCATTAGTACATGTGCTACTTGCTGCTCCATGGTCCTGGGCTGCTTGGTTATGCTTCTGTCTTCACAACTGTCATATATAATGCCTGTCTCAATGAGAGAGCCTTCCAGTTCCATGCTCCACACTTCACCCTCATTTAGTTTTCCTCAACCGGCTCTTTCCCCTGTTTTGGCCATGGAGCTGCCATCCATCTGTCCGTGCCTGAGCTCTTTGTTCTTACTCCAAGACGGGATTTCAGAGCTCTGTTTCTTAGTTACCGTTCCCTTCACGCAGGATTTATGTACTTGATGGTTGATATTGACAACCTAATGCTTCACGTGGAGCTGCTTTAAAAATGGAAGCGCCTGGAACAGTTCTCGATGCCCTTTGTTACAGCCGCAGTGTGAAGTGTAAGGGTCTCACGCCAGCTTTTCCACCCCAAGCTGCTTCCATGCCATGTTTTCCAGCCCTTTATTGTTTCAGATTCGAGTTGTCGTATCCTAATGGCCAATTCCAAGGCACTCCCTTCTCCAGAGTCTTTCTTGGCTCCCTGGAGTCTGAGGTCAGCTGGAGTTTTACAGCCTCCTAACTCCCAGAGCCCTTTGTGCCTTTCCTTTGGGATTTGCCTTTCCGCTTTATTTCGGGCTGTCACCATTGCTGCTGCTCCCTGTGTAACACTAACCCAGGAGCAGCCTTGTATTCCCCTCTTCCTCCTCCTTCCTCTGCTCCAGCTATTCTGGTTTAGCTGATAGTGATCACTGATGGCTCAGGCTCCTGTTGGGGCTGTAGTTACAGTCTCTCTCACCAGTAACAGCCACACTCCGTTGGGTACTGGGGGTGATGCTTCCTGACAGCGTAACACCACTGGGGATTGCATTACCCAGGCATGCGGAAAAGAGAAAGTGCCTGTCTGGCCTAATAAGCACACAAGTATTCAAACACAAGGCAGAGGTAGAGCCGGGGCTGCGCTCAGCAATCCCAACGTGCTTTCTGCTCCAAAACCCCTTCCCCATCCAGGTCTGTGTAATGCGGTCTCTGTCTTTGCATGATTCTTACAGAAAGCATGAGGGCGAAGGGGCTTTTGGGTCAGTGTATGCCATCCCCCTCCTGCGCCCTTGCAGGGGGAGGCTTTGAAGAATGCACTCCAAATTGTAATGGCACTGCAGAAGTCTTCAGTAACCCAAGCTCCGAATGAAGGAGGCAGGCTTTACAGGCAGGCAAAAGGAGGGAAGCTGTCAATCCCTCCTTAGAACTGGTTTCCTTCCATCTGAAAGCTTTGCCGTCGAGGTTGTGACTTTGTTTCCTACAGGCATCTATTGGGCTTCCATCTGCTTAGATTGCTGCTCTTCCATTATGGGGACCATCTTCATATTCAGAAGGTCAGGTTATGTCTGCCCAGGATTAGGGCCGTTGGATCTCAGCGCTGACCAGGCAGCCTACGGTCGGAGTTAAGTGAGTTTAATCCAAGACAACAAAATGACACCAAGCAATCTTATTTCCACTCCCCTTTACAGTAAACAGTGTTATTAGGGTCCTTAAACTTCGTTATCCCTCCCTGCCCGCTCTGAAGCCCCCGCTAAATCCCCCTCTGAAACCATCCTGCAATCCTTTCAGAGGCAATTGGCTTACAGCGTGCCTCCTCGCCGCTGCGCTGCTGCTTCAGGAGCCCAGGGTGGCTCAATCCTTCCCCTGGGTACCACGCTTGGGAAGCTCCTGTGTTTGTACCTCCCGATGTGGGCAGAGGACACCGCTTTCTCCCTGCGGTGCTCCCGCTGCCATTGGCGTGAGCCTTACGCTGTGGTTCTGCACGGGGGAACGCTTCTGTCACCCAGAGACCTTACATCCACCCATCATCAGGTAAGCGACCCCGGGACACGTTCAGGGCCGTTTTCTGGCTGTAAGGTTGAAACCCTCACATACCCCTTACGTCTGCTTCTGTTTCCTTTAATGTGTGGTTGTGGAAAGAAACACACAGGGAAAACCAAACCCGTGGCCTTGTCTGTACTGAGGCAGGCAGAGGTCTGCAGGTGAGCTGCTAATGAAACTGAGATCCCCTTTTGAGTTCATACTGATTGCCCCTCCTTTCATGTCAGTTCTTCCTCAGCACTAAATGGGGGCTCTGAAGGAAGCGGGGACCGCAGTTGGCCAGTCACAAGGGGAGTTGCCTCCAAAAGGGTAATGTGAACTGGGGGGTGTGTTTGTCATGGTTGGTGCCACACTTCAATGGGTCTGGCTGCAGAAACATTGCCCTGGAGACCGTATTCTTCCCTTTTAACTCATTTCTGCTTGGAGCTGAATCAGTGGCAGGGCATCTTTTGATGTAAACTCTAATTGTAGAAGAAATACTCTTTATAGGTCGCTTCTCCAAGGCTGTGAGCACGCAAATCCTACTTGAGAAGTGTCAAATGAACCTGATGGTGGTGGAGGTGCTGGAAGGAACCTCACTGACTCCCTTACAGTAGTGTTGCAGGTAACCAACATGAGAAACAGGAAGCGGCGAGGTCAAACAGCTCAGTATATGTAGGATCAAGAGACATGCGTTATCCTAGATCCCATCCCCAGCTTCTGAAGGAAACAGGATCCATCAAGGCCGTTTACCTCTCTATCTGTTCCTTCACTCTGCAGCTGCAGCAGCCTCACTGATCAGCAGCTGCTTCATCACAGCCAAGCAGGAAGCCTCTGCTGAGTGCTCCATTGCTCTAAGTCCCAGCTTTAAGCCCACAGGAGCCGATCAGACTGCTGAGATTGCCCACCCCCCCGGTCTAGGTCTGAAGTGAAGCAATGTAAAGGGGAGAGCCTGAGTGTTCCCCAGTTCAGGGCTGCCCCTCCTGATTGGAGAGGCCCTTAGTTCTGAGAGGGGTGACTTGCGATGCAGAGATCACCTTATCAAAGGGGCTTCCTCTATCAAGCTAGCTTCTTAATGGAATCCCACACTGGTTTGGGTTGGAGAGGACCTCAAAGCTCCTCCACCTCCAACCCCAGCCATGGGCAGGGACCCCTTCCACTAGGGCAGGTTGCTCCAAGCCCCATCCAGCCTGGCCTTGAGCACTGCCAGGGATGGAGCCCATTTCTTCCTCTCCTGATTGTTTGGTTTGTTATTTGATCGCTCACACACGGGATAAACGGCGTTTCCAAGTCCAAAAGATGGGGACATTACACAAATGAATCTTACGAAGCAAGGTATTCCTGGGAAAACCTTCTAAAGGCATTGCTGCTTCATTAGCGAGTCCCTCATTACAGGATTAAAGGCTAAGCTCCTTCCTCCCTCCTTTCTTCCACAAATGAGGTTTTCATAAGACCTTTCAAGTGTTTTCCCAAGTACCACAGGTTTCACCTCTTCTGGCAGGGATAGAGATGTTAATGGCATTAATTGCATCACACCAATCAAAACTACTTTGGGGAAGTTTGGGTAGGAAAATCTCTGCTTGAAAGTACAGGAATTCCTCCTTGTGCAGTGTTTTATTGCACTATGCTGAGTGTAGTTGAAGGTACTCAGGGCTGTACAGTACATGAATTTTATTGACTCCAAGGCAGTCTGGATCTTGCAGAATTAGCTCTGTTTTGGCCATCTGAGGTCTTGCCCGCCACTTCTGATAGTGGTATTTTGGGAGGGGGTTGAACTTTGTGATGGAAACAGGGGCCTGTTAAACCCCCACATCTGGCAAGTGGTGTCCACAGGTGAACCCCGGATCCTCTGGGCATTCTCTTGTGTCCAGACTGTCCAATGCGGGCCCAGTGAAGGATCCTGGAGTGGGAGAATGTAACCGATAGCCCTGATGGCTCAGAGTTGCTTAAAGGCATTTGTCTCTTTTGCCTTCTCCTGTGTTCATGTACTACTGCAGAATGGGATCACTTCATGCTAAAACTCCTCTGTAGCAGCAGGGAGCCGAGTTCAGGTGGAAAAGCAGAAACATCTGCTGGAGGATCAACGAGAAGAGATTGTGGGCCAGGCTTTTCCAGTTCATTATCCCTGCCCTCCCAGAACTCATCCCTGAATCCCAGTGATTTACTATGGAGCACAAGGGGGTCAACAAAGCAGGAGTGTGTTCTCCAGCCTGTGACCTCAGGGCCCAATCACGCATTCAGGGAGAAGCTCCCACTCGGTGGTCTCTGGAAGTGCATGGCCACCATTATGGCAACGTTTTCTCCTGCCACAGACCTCTGTGGAGACTTGTGTGTGTGTCCAGAGTTGATGAGGGCAGAGGCAGAGCAGTGAGCAACAACTGACTGCAAACCACGAGGTCAGCTTCTTCCAGGGCATCTTCTTTCCCTGCGAAGGTGACACAGGGAACGCCTCTGCTCCCTCCAGGTTTTACACAGCTCCGTTGCGAACTTCCTGCTCTGCCTCATCCAGTTAAACTGCAGATGGACGAAACAAGGAGGAAGAGCAAAAGGTACTCCCAGGAGTAAGATGGAGATAGGATGAGAAAGTTGGGGCTGTTCAGCCTGGAGAAGAGAAGGCTGCGTGGAGACCTCAGAGCAGCTTCCAGTGTCTGAAGGGGGCCTATAGGGATGCTGGGGAGGGACTCTTCATTAGGGACTGCAGTGATAGGACAAGGGGTAACGGGTTCAAACTTAAACAGGGGAAGTTTAGATTGGATATGAGGAAGAAGTTCTTTACTGTGAGGGTGGTGAGGCACTGGAATGGGTTGCCCAGGGAAGTTGTGAATGCTCCATCGCTGGCAGTGTTCAAGGTGGGGTTGGACATAGCCTTGGATGGCATGGTTTAGTGGGAGGTGTCCCTGCCCATGGCAGGGGGTTGGAACTGGATGAGCTTAAGGTCTTTTCCAACCCTGACTGTTCTATGATCCTATGATCACAAGGATGTGAATTCACATCCTTGAATATACATAACGTACCCATCTGATCCGTATCAGATCTGGTGGATAAGTGCAAGAGGTGTAGAAGCTGGAATACGTGAGGTTTAGAGGCCTGAGAAATACGGATGATGTAGAAATTGTTGATGGATGCCAAGCACTGAGGATCCAAGGGCTGACCCTCAAACACATGCACAACAAGAAAGGTTTGTGCCTGTAATAGAGGAGGAGAATTCCTGATGAGAAACTGCCTGAGTTCCAGGAAAAAGCTCCTTTGTCTCGAAGTCCACCTCTAAAACAGATTCCCACTTAATGGGATAATTCCACCCAGTGAGAAGATTTCATTAATACTTCATGTAGGTCTCTAGAACAAATGGAGAAAGGAGAACAGTTAACATGGGTTTTCTAATGGTTTTGTTCATGTATCTGATTTTCTAGCTGGGAAAAATGTGCCAGTGCAAATCCAGTGATTCACAAGCAACTGGTGCAGTAATTGCAGTGTGACATGAGAATGTACAAGTGAAACTGAAGAAAGATGGGCCCTGGTTCAGAAACTGGAGAGTGGATAAGAACCTGATGAACAGAGACTGTGAGTGCGTGGCAGGTAACAGCGCAGCCCATTGGGGTCACAGGCTCAGCCAGGTTGGAAAAGCCCTTTAAGCTCATCCAGTCCAACCATTCCCAGCATTGCCAAGGCCACCACTGACCCATGGCACTGAGGCCTCGTCTCCACGGTGTGTGAACACTTGCAGGGACGGTGACTGCAGCCCTGCCCTGGGCAGCCTGTTCCAATGCTGAGCACCCTCTGGGGAAGGAATTGTTCCTCAGCTCCATCTAAAGCTGCCCTGGTGCAGCTTGAGGCCGTTTCCTCTTGTCCCATCCCTTGTTCCTTGGGAGCAGAGCCCAGCCCCCTCCTGGCTCCATCCTCCTCTCAGGCAGTTGTAGGCAGCGATCAGGTCCCCCTGAGCCTTCTCTTCTCCATCTGAACCCCCAGGTCCCTCAGCCGTTCCCCATCACACTGTGCTCCAGGCCCTGCACAGCTCCATTGCCCTTCTCTGGCCCCCCTCCAGCACCTCAATGTCTCTCTTGCAGGGATTCAGTCTCGCTGGACTCATGCACACACATGTGCCTGTCTGTGTTCAATATTAACATTGGGAAGAAGTAAAAATGTGATTATTTAAGGGACTTAATTTGGAGAGAGTGTCAGGATGATGGGCAGAAAGAGCTGAATGACCTGAAAGTCTGTGATAATAGCAATACCCACTCCTATGGAGCACTGGATGAGGTCTTCAAGCACGGATGGAGGTGTCAGTGTTGCACTGCCTGCAATCTGACAGTTGGGAATGTACAAGATGTTCAAACAGTTAAACTGGAGCAGGTTCAGTTGGGGTGGGTCTGATAATCATAGGATAGAGCCAAATTTGGGAGAGGAGATGTCCATATTCGGGACAGGAGAAGCTGTCTTTTTATAAACCCATTCGAAAAAGGAAGGAAAGCACCAGAGACAGTCATCGCTATTTCTGCTGATGCCATGGGCAGCACTCGGGGTTACAGCAGGAAGAATAGCCAGTTTTAGCTAAAGGCTAATACTTGAGTAAGAACAACAGGGGCTCTATTGGCCCACAGAATGGATCACTCTGAAAATAGGGTGGACTTTGACTCACTGAGCAGTGGGGCTTTGTCACACCAAGAGAAGGGGTAATGGGCAAACCCTGAATTGTTCCTAAGACAGAGTTAGCGACTACGTAAAGGGATTGTATGGCAGAGCTGGCTGCAAGAGCGGGTTGGTTTGGGTCAGAGAGTCACCAGAGGAAGAGCTGTGCTCTTTGTCCAGTCCAGTAAAATCTGTTCGTAAAAGACATTTATTTCTAAGCAGAGCCGGGATGTAGAAGAGAATCAGAGCAGAGACTTCTCAAGGAGCTCATCCTCCTCTTCCATCGAGGTCCGTGGTGAAATTGCTTCTCTGAGAGCTGGATGAGACTTGGAGGTGCAAGGCTCATGCTGGGTACAGAGCCCAGCTCCAGTGCCCGTCCTGCAGGCCCAGCAGTAAGGCTGACCAGGACTTCCATGTGTGCTGTTGGACGCTGAACAGTGTGGATTTGTACTGGCTCTTCATCAGCTGGGTATTCTGAGACAAGAAGCTGATGTGCTGTAAGTGAAGTTGATTTGCTGTCCGTGACTTTAAGTTACAGCACACGTAAGGCTTCTCCTGTTTGATCAGAAAAGAGCGGTTTCAATGGGGAGCATTTCTCTTTTTAAACATTAACTGTGTAGTTCAGTATCGGTTCTACTCTGTTTATCACTGTAATAAAAGTACAGTTCACCCTTGAAGTGGCTGAGCGAGCTGGGTGACTGTTTTGCAATAGAGAACTATTTCCTCTTGTAACGTTAAGCACTTAATGGCTTCTAATTGGTTTCTATTGAAAAGAAGCCTTGGATCATGATAGGAAGGATGGGAAAGGCAATGGTAACTGCATGTTATTAAGGTGTCATTGGTGTGATCGGAGGTGTCATTATGGGTGGCACAAACAAAAAGAGATGAAGAGGAGAATATCTGGGAGAGAGCACGGAGAGGTGATGGAGGGATTCTGGGAATAGTTACCAAGATAAACTCATGGAATGGTTAGTGTGGGAAAGGGCTGTATTTGATGAGGTGATGGAGTCTTCAGCTAGCCAGTGTCCAAGGAGCTGATGAGAGCAGTGGAAACCTTTGAAACAGGCTGTTGGCAGAGTCGTTATCAAGCACAGTTAAACCCGGACTAAACCACTGAATAGCCTTTAAACATCTCAAGAGCAGGCAGTCCAGCCCCGGAGCCTGGATGGGTTCGGTGCCTTCGGGATCAAACAGGCCCTGTGAATGAGTCACACTCTTAATTTAGAAGAACCAAGGAATTAACACTTTCACGGCAGCTGTTGGACCAACCTGACCTTCCTTTCTGAGGTATGACTCAGGGCTGCTTAGAGCATAATATGTGTGAATGAGAATCTAACTCTTGGCATTTGCTGCGAATTAAACCCAAATTATACCTGAATCTTAGAATCATAGAATAGTTAGGGCTGGAAAGGACCTTAAGCTCATCCAGTTCCAACCCCCCTGCCATGGGCAGGGACACCTCACACTAAACTATGTCATCCAAGGCTCTGTCCAACCCCGCCTTGAACACCACCAGTGATGGAGCATTCACAGCTTCCCTGGGCAACCCATTCCAGTGCCTCACCACCCTTACAGTAAAGAACTTCTTCCTCATATCCAATCTAAACTTCCCCTGTTTCAGTTTGAGCTCGTTACCCCTTGTCTTATCACTACAGTCCCTAATGAAGAGTCCCTCCCCAGCATCCCTATAGGCCCCCTTCAGATACTGGAAGGCTGCTCTGAGGTCTCCACGCAGCCTTCTCTTCTCCAGGCTGAACAGCCCCAATTTTCTCATCCTATCTCCATACGGGAGGTGCTCCATCCCCTGATCATCCTCGTGGCCTCCTCTGCACTTGTTCCAACAGTTCCATGTCCTTTATATGTTGAGGACACCAGAACTGCACACAATGCTCCAAGTGAGGTCTCGCAGAGCAGAAGGGCAGGAGCACCTCCATGACCTGCTGGTCACGCTCCTTTTGATGCAGCCCAGGATACGGTTGGTTTCTGGGCTGCAAGCGCACACTGCAGCCGGTTCATGTTCAGTTTCTCATCTATTAATTCTCATTGAGTAATTGCACTGAAACCTTGTGCTGTTTTCAGAGCACTGAATATCATCACCGAGGGCCTCCTGACTTCTTAACCAATACCTTTTGCTTGCTGGAAGCGTATTTAACTGTTATCAGTGAGCAGATTACATGTGTTGGTGTAAAAACTTCTTCCTTGTCTGCTTTTGCCTTTCAGCCCAATACTTATGGAATATTCAACGCTGCCTCTGCACAGGAATTGTCAACAGGACTTTATCCCTGCCCATGGCAGGGGGTTGGAACTGGATGATCTCAAGGTCCTTTCCAACTCTAACTATTCTATGATTCTATATCTCTCCCAAATAAGCACTGCTCACCAGTGGCACAGTAATCCCCAACCACATTATGCAAGACAAATTAGTGCTAATGTGAGGTTGCTAAATGAGCCAATAGACTATAAGGGAGCAAAAGACATCAAGACAAAACCAGGTAGGAACACTGTGTGCTTCCTCTTTTAGTGTTATAGTTGATACATTGTATGAAATACCCATTGTAAAAGACTTGTAAACCTCTGTATGAGACCATCGACCTTAGAGCATCTCATGGTTAAGATTCAAAATGAGTTTGGGACTTTCTGTAACTGCTTGCAAGGCTGTATTGGGTGTCAGAACGGGCTCAGCAGTAGTGGCAGGGTTGTTGTAGGTGACAGTGTTCTGAGGGGCCACTTTAGCAATGCTGTACCAACAGCTTTGAGTTCAGCTCTCTCTGTGTAACTTCATCTGCTTCCTTCTGGTTTAAAGCACTACTGGTGGCCAGCTGAGGAGTCCCACGTGTGTTGCTCTGCTCCACTCAGTTACAGAGCAAAGAACTGAGCTTCAGGAACCAGCCTGAGAGCTGGTTGTGCCACCTGAGCTCAGCCAGCAGCAGCCTTCGTGCGGCAGAGCTGAGACCCCTCCCGGGGTTCTATCCATCATAAGATAACGTTACCTGCCCGATTGCGCTGTGGTCGCTGCCAGACTGCTGCTCCCTGCCAACAGGTTCAGAAGCTGCATTTTGGGGTTTGTCTGTATTCAGAAGTAGCAAATGGCTTAAACTTTTCAACCCATGCACTTTATGGAGGGCACCCACCTGCAGATATGGTTTTTGTCACCTTAGGGCAGTAGAGGTTAACAGTCACCTGAGGTGACCATCCACCATCCGGAGTGAGCAGCTATAAAACCTGAATGCTTCTACTAGCAGGGCTATAGACTCATAGAGTATCCTTTAAATAGTACATAGTGCATCCTTTAAATTACTCTCTGTTAGTAACAACTGTTCCTCTGGTGTGTAAACCCCAAACCTGTTAGAGTTAGCACATGAGGAAACACTTCTATTTAAAGCACACATCTGGGGGCTGTAGGGCTGTAAGAGCCTTCCTTCAGCTGTTTTAATGTATAGATACGGCATACTGCTCCTGAGAGAGCTTGACTGAATTCTGCTGTCAGGGGACAGTTGTTGGCAGTGTCGGCTTTAGCTGATGGAATGCCCTATATGAGTGTTGCATTGGAGCTTCTGCACTGCATTTGGCAGCACAGAATACCCCAGTGTGGTCTCACCAGGGTTCAAGGCAGGCTGAATAGGGCATGGAGCTGTTGGAGCAAGTCCAGAGGAGGCAATGAGGATGATCAGGGGACTGGAGCACCTCCTGTATGAAGATAGGATGAGAACATTGGGGCTGTTCAGCCTGGAGAAGAGAAGGCTGCGTGGAGACTTCAGAGCAGCTCCAGTGTCTGAAGGGGGCTACAAGGATGCTGGAGAGGGACTCTTCATTAGGGACTGCAGTGACAGGACAAGGGGTGATGGGTTCAAGCTGAAACAGGGGAAAGTCAGGCTGGAGATAAGGCAGAAGCTGTTCCCTGTGAGGGTGCTGAGGCGCTGGCACAGGGTGCCCAGAGAAGCTGTGGCTGCCCCATCTGTGGCAGTGCTCAAAGCCAGGTTGGACACAGGGGCTTGGAGCAAGCTGCTCCAGTGGAAGGTGTCCCTGCCCGTGGCAGGGTTGGAGCTGGAGGAGCTTTAAGGTCCCTTCCAGCCCACACCAGGCTGGGGTTCTGTGATTCCCAGCCGTCGCTAAAGCAAATGAAGGAGAGCAAGTCTAGACCAATTTGCAAGAGCTGCTCAGACAGGCTCTCCCCTTGCCTGTGTTTTGTCAGCATAATGACTGGCATTCACTGCAAGGGGAGCATTTGGGATCTAAGCCTTCCATACAGTCAGACCTAAGCGAGGAGCAGGACTCATCTGAAAGCATGTCTAACAGGTGAGCTGACTGGCTGGAGGCGCCGTGCCGGTGACGTGTCCCTTTACGTGCCGGGTGGCCCTGTGTTATGTGCGAGTCAATCTCCGCCGCTGTGATTTCCACCGCTCCTCTTTGCAAGCAGGATTTGCTGGAGAGCAGCTGCAGTTCTGCATTTCTCAACTGCACATCCATTGAGGCAAGCGGTGGCTCAGCCAACAGCATCCCTGCTCATGCCAGCAGGGCCAGAAGGGACCACGCTGTCCCCAGAGGCTGTTCCGAGAGCAGCCGCAAGCCTGCGGCAGCGCTCCGGAGTACCAGGGTGTAGTGCGTGAGCTGCATTGTCTTCCTCTAAACAATAGGGTCCCATGGATCGCCAAAGGCAGAAAACACTTTGAAGCACAACGCGTTATACTCTGTTTAAGCACCCAATGTATTGGGTTCAACTACCAGAGCCTGACGCACTAGAAACAGGTATTATCCTAGTTGTACTGTCATGCTGATACTCTGACATCCTGAGGTGCTCAGAATGTGGGCTAAAAGGAAGCTTAGATTTCCAAGTCTGGACAGAGGGTTCCCTGGTTGGCAATTTCAGAGCAATCAGAGATGTGAAGGGAATAGGGAAGAGATTAAACGCTGCTAAAATCCTCTCCCAAACCATGGCAATTACAATAATTAAAAGAGAGAGGAAGAAGGGGAGGCATTTCCTTGACCAGAGGGACAACTTCTTGTCTGCCCTGCCTTAAGGAGGGGAGGAGCTGCTTGCTCAGGGCTCTTTCTGTTTAGTAACTGATGAAGCAGATTCATTCTGCAAGGCACCACAAAGCCAGAAGCGAAGGTGATGCTGAGCGGGTAGGTTTTGGAGCTCCCAACGTCTCTGGCAGCAAAGGGAAGATAGGATGAGAAAGTTGGGGCTGTTCAGCCTGGAGAAGGGAAGGCTGCGTGGAGACCTCAGAGCAGCCTTCCAGTATCTGAAGGGGGCCTATAGGGATGCTGGGGAGGGACTCTTCATTAGGGACTGTGGTGATAGGACAAGGGGTAACGGTTCAAACTGAATCAGGGGAAGTTTAGATTGGATATGAGGAAGAAATTCTTTACTGTAAGGGTGGTGAGGTACTGGAATGGGTTGCCCAGGAAAGTTGTGAATGCTCCATCGCTGGTGGTGTTCAAGGCTGGGTTGGACATAGCCTTGGATGGCATGGTTTAGTGGGAGGTGTCCCTGCCCATGGCAGGGGGGTTGGAACTTGATGAGTTTAAGGTCCTTTCCAACCCTGACTATTCTATGATTCTATGGCTCACTAAGAAAACAGGGCTTTTTCCATTACAGCAGGAACTATCTTGTGCTGGCTTCCTTTCCTCCATGGTGGAAGAGGAAAGGGAATGGCAGCACTTGGCTCTTTTCCTCTGACAGTGGAGGAGAACATATTAAATCATGCTGTGATACAGATAGGCACGAACCTTTCAGTAAATGGGTTCTCTTGACTCCTCAGGGGTCTCTGTCCACTGTTAGCATCTAGGAGTGAAAGACGCAGTAGTTGGGTAACTCGTAGGGGTTGTAATCTGTACAGTACCACTTGATGTTAAGAGATCAAATGGCTGTTGTTAAACTGAACTGCTGCAAGCTCTTTAATGTTGACCATTTTGCATTGAATCTATAGCCAAATCTGAGCGAGTTAACAGTGTTTTAAGATCTACTGTGTATCGCTAGGCTTGCGTAGAGGAAACAAAAAGCCACATTTGGAGCCAGGACACCCCGAGGACAAGGAACAACTGGGGAATTACTATCAGTTTTCTCATTCTTTCTGTACAGAACTTGGAGCTGTTGCAGAGATGACCGATGACATTTGGGCCTTGAGCGTTGTGGTGGTGTTTACCTGAAGGATCCTGAAGCCTGTGATACTCTTCCATGTGTCTTGTTGCCCAGGCTGGTGACCTAAACATGTGCTGGACACCAATAGTATGTACCCCTGTGGCAGGAATCTTCCAGGCTCTTCTAGGAAAGATCTTGGCTCTCCTGCCTGCTTGATGTTGGCCATGTGTCAAGGCAGATGGAAGCAGCCTGTAACGTCGTCCATCCATGCCCAAGGAAGGAGAATGCTCTGAAATGCAAGCCCTTCCCCTTGGTAACACCAGTTCACCGGTCCTAATAAGACCCTGGTTGTTGCTCCGTGGCTTGGATCAGTGAGGCTTGGCCTTGTGGAAGCCCTTAAATAGACTGTTTGTATCGCTGGAGACTGCAGCACTTCCTGTTTTGTACAGTCTGGATCCTCAGATGGGAAACATGAGGAAAGCTTCCATGGAAGTATGGATAGAGAATGCTGTGGGGACCCTGTTCCATTGATGGCAGCCAAACTGTGCAGTAGCTACCACTCTCTGAGGTCCCAAGTGGCTTATCCAAGCACTTTTTCCCATTGAGAAAGTGAAGATAATCAGCTTTATGATGGAAAAATCAACTGAAAGCAACAGTATTTACATGGTTAATGGCTGGATCCTGGTCTGTGCCCTGCTGGTGGGAAGGAGCCTGAGCAGCCCTGCATCTCCATGGCATGGCGCAGTGCAGGTTTGCTGCATTAGTTCCCATTCACCTCCATTCCCTGACAGTGCGAGGGCATGGCAGTGACAAGGGGCGATCTTTAGCTGCTGTGCCAGCAGGCTGGGGCCACAGAACATGGCACAGTCAACACAATCTACCCTAAATTGAACCCTGAGACCCGACTGCTGAGCGGCACCGGCACCAAGAGCGAGTAAAGGGCACCCTTGTGCCCTTTGTCCCCTCGGCCACCGTTGAGCAATGCCTCAGCCGAACGTCTGGTCCTCCCGGGCAGATACAATGAGAGGTCTATGGGAGTGTTCACACCAATCACATCTTCTCATCCAATCATTCTGCCCCACCACTGCCCTGCATTCGCCACGGCCTTCGGTATTCCAGCAATGCTCCGTCATGCCAAGGAATGAAAGCGCTCTTTGTGTGGTCCACACCCAGCAGCTGCCTGTCTGCCAGGCAGGGCCACAGCAGCGAGCCCTGCTCCTGCCCCAGAGCAGCGTGCGCTGAGAGCTGCAGTTGCCCACTTCTGGTTCCTCATGGTCTGTTCCTCCTGTGTTTGGGCTGGTTTCTCATCAGCTGCCTTATGGGTTTGTGTGCGTCATCGCAGTTTATGCTCCCAACTACAGCACAGTTCCTCGAGTGCGATTTGTTAATGTGGCCCTGCTGTTTACAGGAGATAAATGCAGACTATAAAGGAACACAAATTAGCTACTGCTTAGCAGTGCATCAGAGCTGCTCCCTGCGTCCTTGTCTGAAGCGATGGCCATTGGCTTTATGGCTGTGCATTACCTAATTTTGTTGTATATGCCTGCAACCATCCAAAGGCAGGCAGAGCATCTCACCCTGCTCCTGGGAAGGAAGAGCCTGATTTGGCAGCCTGTGCTCTAAATGAATGGATTATTCTTCCCTCCTTTCATCTGAGCAGCGCTTTGGAGTACATGTGGATGAGGAGCTCCGTGGCCTGCAGGATCCAGCCCGAAGAGCTCATTGACATATGGCAGTGAGGGATGCATTAGGAATGAACTCACAAAACACTCTAAGGGTTGGTTCCCTGTTACCCGCTGATGTTGAGACCCATTTTCACTGGAGCAAGGAGCCACCAACCCACCTGTGAGAAGGAATCCGTTTATTCAGTGGAAATAGAGTCTATTTTAATAGCAGCAGCACAAACCCATGCGGTGCCATTGGAGTCATTTGTCAGATGTGACAAGGCACTCGGCCTATTTTTGTCAGGCAGCAAATCCTTTTTCCTATTCTGCTTGGGGCTGAGTCCCATCCTTAGCTATGAGCTCACTCCTCTCTTCCACGTACATGGAAATTGGACCGAAGGTAGAATTTGGCTGTGATCTGAATAGATGACATCAGTAATCTTTGTTGTGCGGATATGGGACCCAAAGGACACAAACAGCTGCTGATGAGCATCTGCCCTGCATGGATGTGTCTGTAAATCCTACCTGGCACTTGTCTGCATCCTCAAGTGTCTCTCAAAGGCAGAATTTCCCACGTCTTGAGGCATGGGTTTGCTGTTGCCACAGGAAAGCCACACAGGTGGGAACTGAATCTGTTTCTCCTGATTTCCTATAGAAGAGCTTAATCATCATAATAACCTTCCTCTTGCCAGAAAGGATGGTTTCTGTCTGCTCTATGTTATGGCTGGATGTGCTTCTGCCTCCTTGTGCTCCACGTGGAGTCTCTCTTTTTCTATGATCCACTGAAGATCTCCCACAAGGGGAATGGTTGGACTTGATGGTCTAAAAGGTCTTTCCCAACCCAGCTGATGCTGTGATAAGAACCAACTCCAGAAGTTACATTAACATGAAATTGGCCCACCGCTGGTAGACATCAAGCATCCACAGGAGCCTCTGGCTTTAGTAAAGGCAATGGAAAACTCTATATTCCCCTCCCCTGAGCTACAGATTCCTTTCAAGTGGGTGGGCCTGCTCCTGGGATGCACAAGTCCCTGCCCAGAGGAACTCCCAAAGCACCACCATGAGTATTGGCTGTTTCTGAGCCCCAGATCTCTCCCTTCTTCTCCCTCACACCAGCAGTTCTGTAGGGAGTTCCTTGCCTTTGCTGCCCTCCTCTTCCCTTTGCCGCATGAGCCCGGAACGCTGTTTGAAGCAGACTTGCCTTGCGTCCTCAGCAGGAATTTGCCTTCCCAACCTTTGCCTGCAGATCAGCCACGTGGGTTCCACAATAATCCTCTTGATTCTTCCCTTGTGTCGCAGGGCCTTCTGCCATTGCGACTTCATTGGGACGGATCGGCTGCTGCTGGTGTCAGAGCATGTCATCCGTGGTCAAATGTTGGCTATTAACCCTTTCCCCCCTTTCTTCCTGCCGAGATTCTCAATGTGCACAGTCTCTGGTGTCCCAGGGGTGATGAACAGCCAGCACAGCATTGCTATGCAGGTATAACATCAAGATTTAGCTGCTTTTGCATCAGGCTTGAGCAACATCGGTGCTGCTGAGTGAAACACAGCCCTGTACAGAGGAGGGATGGAGCTCGGTCAAACACAGCACGGCTCAGGCTGTGCAGAGGTTCTTTTGCTTTCTGGGGTATGCAACCATCTCTCCTACCCTTCACACAAGGCTCTGGGGATCTGCTATTGGATAAGAAGTCCAAATAACGAAGCATTTTGGATGATGGATGGGGGATGTTGTGCGTACACCCAGAATATGTCATTCCCAATCAAAAGGAAAGCAATTGTTTCCATATGTTGGCACATTTGGGATCCTGGTGCTGAGCCAGTTGTCTGGCTGCGATCAGGCAGCAGCATCTAGCAGTGATGGAAGATTATACCTTGGAAGTGGGGTGCTAACTTTAGGCTGAATTCCTTTTAAGGATACAAACTCTGAACACTTATCCAGGATGTAATTTATGGTTCCAGTGTGTTTTGACTTTACAGAGATGAAAAAAGAGCCCTTTTGTTATGCATATATGCATAAAAATTCCTTCCTGCTCAGAGCTCCCCCCCCGAGGAATCCAATCAGACAATAGCTGGGGCTGGTTTATGTGCTAACTGAGCTGCATGGGCTGCTGCCTGCTGGGGCTTGTAAGGATTCCCCTTCTCCTTAACACAGCTCCTTAGAGGTGCTGAACAGCCAGGTCTAGGTTTAAGTTGCTGAGCTGGAACTCAGGTTCTTTGAACAGCTTTTGAGACCTGTCCTGCCCCTACCAACCCCATCCGTTTGGGGGTTTGAAAGTGTTGACCTGTGTGCATATCACTGCACAAATAGACTAATACAGGCGTCAGCAATGGGATTCGTCCGTGCCAAGGCTCTAGTAACTTCTGCCCCAAGCACAGGTACATACCCCATGGAGGGGGTAAGTTCAAGGGCATTTTGAACTGGAAGAGGGTATTTTGCTGGAAAAGGGTATTTTTAACGTGTTTCAGACATTCTGCATGTCCCCAGCTCTCCTCAGATCCCTGAACCACCAGCACCAGAGCAAAGCTGCCTGCTTGTGATGCAGCCAATGGGGGATCCCTGCATCCTTCCTGAAGCATCTGCAGCAGCAACACAGGACCTGCAGTGGGTGTTGTGTGTGTGTGAGCCCATTTGGCAAACACGGATTTCCTTCTGTGTCACAGCCAGGACGGTCCCTTTGGGTAAGCTCAGTGAGGAGTTCTTGAAGCGCATCCTTTCAGTCCCTGCATCGTGAGCAGCTGTCAAGGTTTGAATTAGATTGGATATAAGGAGGAAGTTCTTTACTGTGAGGGTGCTGAGGCACTGGAATGGGTTGCCCAGGGAAGCTGTGAATGCTCCATCGCTGGCGGTGTTCAAGGCCAGGTTGGACAGAGCCTCGGGTGCCATGGTTTAGTGGGAGGTGTCCCTGCCCATGGCAGGGGGTTGGAACTGGACGAGCTTAAGGTCCTTTCCAACCTTGACTATTCTATGAATCCTGCAGCCAAAAAACCTTTGCAACTGTGAGACAGGGTGGGCAGATCATTGAAATGACTGCAGCAATGCTAATTCCTCCAGCTGAGAGTGATGAACACATTAACTCACTCTTCCACACACACATCAAGGGGAGGGAAATGGCTCTATGAGCATCTGAGCTTCAGAAGTGCCTGCAGTGACATTGTGGGGAATGTGTATTGACCACTCTTATGATGCTCATCATGCAGGACTTGTAGCTGTGAGCATTGACACATCAGGATGCTGATGACAAGGGGGCATGCTTCTCCTTCGGATGAATTGCAGCATGGTGGAAGCAAAGCAGAGCCAAATTTGGGTTTCTTCATTCAGCCATGGGCTTATTTCAGTTATTTATTGGATTAAGTTATTAAAGCTCTCTACTGGAATATTTACATAATATATTATGAATAGATTCCTGATGCCTAAAATGCCACCGAGAGAAGGGAACTGATGTCTTTTTATAGAAGATTAATTTGCAAAACTAATGTGTGAAGGGAGATAATGGATTCAGAAGCTGACAAAGCTTACTCTGAGAGAGACCTGGTAAGACAATAGCTTTGATGTGTGCAGGGAATACTGAAGGAGAGTCCTCACTGCGAGCCACACGCGCACTCAGAATTCCACGCTGCCATTATTCACGTGTGCTTTAGAGCAGTTTGGATCCCACCTGGTCTCTCAAGAATGGCGTTGTCCACACAGCAGAAGGCTCTATGGAATTGATAGCAATTGTTGTGCACACAGATTACTGCCCTGCTTGGAATGGGTTTATTTCTTACCTCTATTCAGCATGAAGGTGAGGAACTGGAATTTCCATCTGATTTTATTATTCACTTGTAAGGTTTTCCTCAATTGCATGCAGAGATTCGTCATCAGGAATCAGATGGGGAACTTGAGCTTCTACAGAACTAAGGGCTTCCTTCCCTATACAAGTAAAAGTGTGTTGGTGCTAGCTGTGTGTCATTCCTGCACAGGTTGGAGCTGGCTCCAGGCATGCTGCGAGCCTGTAGGGCTCTGAACAGCTACAACTCTGCATGTGTGTAACTTCAGCAGTCCCTGTGCACTTCCAGACTGTGAGTATTGCCTGTTCCCTTCTTGCACCCAGTGAAACCAAGGTGTGAGCTTGGACGTGGAGTTGCCCAGGTTGCTCTGGAACTGTGGAGCAGAAGATGATGGCCCAAAGCTGCTGGTGCCGCACTTGAATGTAGATCTGCTCTGTCTTCAGCATCATGGTAGGACTGATGAACCACTTCAGCATATGAAGCCTTCAGTGTATTTCTCAATGCAAGCTGCTCCCTGTTCGTTGGCCTCATTGAAGTGACCAGCCTGTGAAAGGACAGTGTCACTCCGTGGCCCGTGCACTCATTCCCTCCTGGCAGCCAAGCACAGGCTCTCAGCCCTGCTGACCTTGAGCAGCTCGTGCTCTTGACCTCTGCTTCCCTGTCTCCTCAGTGCTGTATCTGGTTTCCTCTGCTGGTGCTCTAACAAAGGATTTCATAGGTTATCGCACTCTGACTTAGTCCCTGATCTGGCCTTTGCTGCTGCATGGGGCCCATGGGTCACTATTCCTGTAGGATGGTGCATGCTTCCAAAATAAATGGCCTTAAATTAGCAGGTTCAGTTGCTAGGAGCAGGCTGGCTCCAGCAGCAGAGCCTGATGCGGGCCAGTTGCCATTTCTTTATGTGGTCTCTGAGAAAAGGAGCTCTTTGAAGCTAATAATTATTTAGTTATCTAGTTCATAATAGCTGCATCTCAACATACTAATGGGATGTCATTACTGCCATTTATTCTTTCAACAAGAATAGCATCTTTCAAGATACAGGTCTTGGTCCAGCAATGCCATAGCAGTCATAGAATGGTTTGTGTGGGAAGGGACCTTAAAGCTCCTCCAGCTCCAACCCTGCCACGGGCAGGGACACCTTCCACTAGAGCAGCTTGCTCCAAGCCCTGTGTCCAACCTGGCCTTGAACACTGCCAGGGATGGGGCAGCCACAGCTTCCCTGGGCACCCTGTGCCAGTGCCTCAGCACCCTCACAGGGAACAGCTTCTGTCTAAGAGCTCATCTCAGTCTCCCCTCTGGCAGGTTAAAGCCATTCCCTTGGCCTGTCCCTACATCCCTTGTCCAGAGCCCCCCTCCAGGTTTCCTGCAGCCCCTTTAGGCACTGGAGCTGCTCTAAGGTCTCCCCTTCAGGAGGCTTCTCTTTCCAGGCTGCCTCAGCCCCAATGCTCTCAGCCTGGCTCCATATAGGAGGTGCTGCAGCCTTGAGCATCCTCATGGCCTCCTCAGGACTTGCTCCAACAGCTCCGTGTCCTCCTTATGCTGGGGACACCAGCACTGCACCCAGTGCTGCAAGTGGGGTCTCACGGGAGCAGAGCAGAGGGGCAGGATCAATAAATCTGTTCACATGCTCCTAGCTGTATCATAGGGATGCCAACGATGCATTAGTTCTATTCCAGCTCTGCTCTCACAGTCAGGGTTTCCTAAAGCGTCCCAGTGGCTGTAAGTACTTAGTGTCACCCCTGTGCACATGGAGGTTCAGTGGCCTGTATTCCAGCAGTGATTAGTGCGACAGCCTGACCCACTTATGGAATCATTGAATCATAGAATAACCAGGTTGGAAAAGACCTTTAAGATCATCGAGTCCCACCAGTGAAGAGCTCCATGCAGCCCTGCTGCTCAGAAAGCTCTGAGCACTTGTCCACCAGTGGATCTGCTCTTATGCCACCTCTGAAGCTGAGGTTTCACAACTGCTGGCCGCTTTGGAGAGCTCAGGTTGTGCCTGGCGTTTGTTTGCTTCCTCCTGTGCCCGGTTCAGTCTGTGCTCCATTAAATATTAACAGTGAAAACTATTGGTGTTCAGTTAGAGGGCAATTCTGTTGTGTTAATGGATGGAAAATTGCCTGGAAGACTGCTGGGAAAGCTGCAGTGGTACCCGGTACTGAATCACTGATGGTGCAGTCTCTGAGCTGTCCTGCAGAAGGGATGGGCAATGTGAAGGGATAAAATGTCCCTGGGAAACCAAGAGAAGCACTATAAGGAATACTCGTTCACAGGCAAGTCATCTTGGTCTTTGCTGTCCTGCACTTTCAATATGATCGTGTTGAGATGCTTTTCCAAGCCCTGCCTTCATCCTGACCCCATGGAACGCCTGCTCCGAACACCTCAGCGGGGCTGTCCCTCAACAACCCCCTGCATTATCTTCTGTGCAGCTAGCTCAGGTCGTGTAGCACAAGCTCTCCGTAACAGTGTTATATCTTTCAGTTCCACTTGCAGCTCCTGGAGCATCCGAAGGTCTTCCAGGGGCTCTGCAGGAACAGACCTTTCACCATTGGTCCAGCGCCAGAGACTCTGCCAAGGAACCTGTCCCGGGAAAGGTGAGACAATGTGTATCCTGTATGATTAATGGCATCCAGGAAGGTGGAGGAGTCTGTTTATCCCAGAGCTTCCGACTGTCTCTTCAATAGGAAGATTTGTTGTTGGGTGCTTTGGAATTGCTAGTGGTTTATGCCAACGGCGTGCTTTTCTGTGTTACTCACACATGCTCCATGCGGTGTTCCTGTGTATTGTGGCACCCAGGCTTCCCCTGGCTCTGATGGACAGTAACCTAACCATAAATCATCTGGGTTTGAATAGACTCCTTATGCTGTGACTTCACTGAACCCAACTCTCCTCGCCAGTGGAAAAGCTGGAATGGGCAGGATTGAAACAAGGGCTGGTGCATAAGGGTGAAGACCTTCCACTCACCTCATCTCTAAAGGGTTGTGTGCATGGTTGTGCATTTCTTATACATCAGTAACATAGTAGAAATAGGGCTCTGACCCGCAGGCTCTGGCAGAGTTCAGGAAGACCCAAAACACAGGATCAGGTTGTCAGACATGTTTTGAGAGGCGCAGGCTATGTTTATTGATGAAACCCTGTATATAAAGACATAAACCAAGCCTTGTGTGACTCCGATGGGCAGAACCAGTCGGGATGCAGCCATGAATCTCCTGGCCTACAAAAGCAGGAGTTCCGCAGCGTATCCATAGCAACCCTCGAGGCAAGAGATGCAATGTGATGTGAACAGTCTCAGAGCCGTATGCGAGTCACACACGCGCCGAGGCAGAGCGCTGCCGAACCCGGGAATGAGCTGCTCTCTCCGTCACTTGTTGCTTCTCTCCGAGTCCTCCCGCCGTGCCCCGTGCATGGATAAAGCAGGCTGACAAACCGGCCATTATTCCATTGCCTCCAGAAGTTCAGGCCCAGGCCAATGGCCAGCGGAGGGGCCGAGGAACAAGCTCAAGCTCTGCCAGCACTTGAGCTAATAAATGAACTCAGCTCGCAGCTGCAGCGAGGAGCTGCTTGTGTTCCCCTGGTTAATGTCAACCTTGTTTCCCCTTCCAGCGACATGGAACTTTTGTGTGTGCAGAGATAAAACCAGCCAGTGGTCCGGAGTTCCTAAGGGAACAGAAATATTCCTGACTGCTGCAGGGTCATGCTCAGTGGAACGGCCAAAAGCCAGAGAAAGGAAACTCAGTGCGAAGCTGAATGACCTCACCCCAGCTCTTCCTGCAGAATTCCTAGGAGACAGCAGGCTCTGAAAAGCACTTATCAGAACCAGGCGTCAGGAATGGCCAAGGCATAGCCCAGAATCCCTGCGGGAGGACACAAGAGTAGCATGGCTCAGATACTGAGCTGGCTGTTGGCTGCCCTGCTGGGGAGGAGCCCTATGTCCTACAGTGAAATGGCCTTTGATGGATGGGGGTGTGCCTGCTGTACAGAGAAACATACAGACACGAGTACCACCGCCAGCATCTGGAGCAGAGTGCTGGAGATGGTGCTGGGCTGGAGATGGTGCTGGGCTGGAGATGGTGCTGGGCTGGAGATGGTGCTGGCTGGAGATGGTGCTGGGCTGGAGATGGTGCTGGCTGGAGATGGTGCTGGGCTGGGGATGGTGCTGGGCTGGGGATGGTGCTGGGCTGGAGATGGTGCTGGGCTGGAGATGGTGCTGGGCTGGAGATGGTGCTGGGCTGGAGATGGTGCTGGGCTGGTGCGTTTGCTTGTTCTAATATCAATAACACCAAACACAAGCTGGCACCATTGAACTGTTGGAGAGAACACAATGCTTCATTGATGCACTGACAGCTGCACCATGCTTTGATCCTGCTCCTCTGCTCTGCTCTGGTCAGACCCCACTTGCAGCACTGTGTGCAGTTCTGGTGTCCGCAATATAAGAAGGACATGGAGCTGTTGGAACAAGTCCAGAGGAGGCCATGAGGATGCTCAGGGGCTGCAGCACCTCCTGTATGGAGCCAGGCTGAGAACATTGGGGCTGCTCAGCCTGAAGAAGAGAAGCTGGGTGGAGACCTCAGAGCAGCTTCCAGTGTCTGAAGGGGGCTACAAGGATGCTGGAGAGGGACTCTTCATCAGGGACTGTAGCGATAGGACAAGGTGTGATGGGTTCAAACTGAAACAGGGGAAGGTCAGGTTGGAGATAAGGAAGAAGCTGTTCCCTGTGAGGGTGCTGAGGCGCTGGCACAGGGTGCCCAGAGAAGCTGTGGCTGCCCCATCCCTGGCAGTGTTCAAGGCCAGGTTGGACACAGGGCTTGGAGCAAGCTGCTCCAGTGGAAGGTGTCCCTGCCCGTGGCAGGGGTTGGAGCTGGAGGAGCTTTAAGGTCCCTTCCAGCACAAACCCTTCCATGATTACATGGCTCTGTGACGTCTCTGGAAAGCTCCACGTTCATCAGAGCCTTTCTCCAATGGTGAAATCTCTGCCTTCCCTGGAGCAGCAGCCTCTTGATCACTCTGTGTGTTCCAGACGATGATTTCCAGTCAGCAGGCACGGAGCTGCTGGTTAGAAGTCGGATGCGCTGTGATTCATGGAAAGGTGTTTGATGTTTGAAACCAGTTGTACTTTGCTTTCCCTGCTGGTTGCTGGGTGTTGTGTGCAAATGGACTGTGTTTCCCCCCTCCCGTTGGATGGTGCGGTGTGAAATGTGATTTCACATGCCATGCGGTGTCAGCTCCTGATAAATGGGAGCCGTTGTTGCTTCCGCAGGAAACAATGACGGCCAAGAGGGACAATTTGCTGCAGTCCACAGGAATGCCAAAATCAGCAGCCGGTGCTCTCTGCAGCAGCTCATGGAGCCCAAGCCTGGAGCCAGCTCTCCTGAGGGAGAGGGGGATGCTTCTGTGTGAGACTTGGGTTGTATTAGAGCGCAGTGAACAAGGGAATGGCTGAGTGACTCGAGGCTTTCCCTCCACGTGGAGAGAACAGCTTTGTTCAAGGCACTGAAGGACGGGTTTTACTAAGCCTATTTCTCCCCTGTTCTCCCCTGTACTTGTCACTGGTATTCCCAGCGGATCTTCCTCTGTGTTCTTGTGTCGGAGAGACTCAATTTAACTCAAAAATGTAACTTGCAGCTTGTCACAAAGCAGACAGGGGCTAGTTCCCGTCTGCAGTACTCAAACCGGCCCCTCTTATGTGCTGGGAGAGTTCATCCAGGCACTCCACTGCTGTTCAAGTAATGAAAACCCAACCGCCACCTTTCTACCTCAAGACAGACACGGTGTTCCTGCCTACAGATCATCCTCCTGGATGTACATGTTTTATAAGTCTTTCTCTCAAAGACTGGTCGCGAAACAGGAATAGAACCCTCGAACATTTCAGGGACAATAGAGACTGAGATAATGCTTTAGATCCTGTGCTCTAACCGAAATGAAACACATCCTGTACAACATGCTGTCACAGCGCTCCATTTCACTTCAGTTAACAGAAAGATGTATGAAACTGCTCTAATTTAGCCTTCTGTTGTACAAGCTCAGCTCCCACTGGTGCCGCTGCACTAGGTTATCTGCTGCGCCTCTTCAGTGCCTGCCCTCATTGCCATGTTAATAACAAGTGAGCATGGATCTAGGTCTCACCAGAATGATCAGATCCGTGCCTATTGTAATTCTGGGGGATTTTCCTGATCCTGAGCATTGCAACTCCTCATTTCCCGTAATGAGCTGTAAGTTCCTAAAAGATCTGGACAGAGTGTGAGGAGTGGGAGGGAGGGTAAAGTCAGCAAAAACTAAATCACTTTGCCCAAGCACCAGCACAGATATTGGGCATAAGGAGCCTGAAGTGAATTGCAGCCTTTTGGGGCATCCAGTACATGCTAAATAACCAACACTGTCAGATCTGGATATCTCAGTGAAGCCATTGGGTGATCCCTGCAAGTTCAGTCCTTCCTGCAGCCACAGAGAACACAGTGAGGAAGTCAGGATATTCCAGGCACTTACTTAAGCGGCGTAACAGCTAAAGAAGGGGAAGGCAGCTCCGCATCCCTGGCACTCTTGCGTCCTTTTCTGAATGGATCCTTCCACATGAAGCAGCAGAAGCCCGGTGTTATATTTAATCAGGTATTTATAGAACACACAGATCCCAAAACTGAGTTAATTTGCGGTTAAGTTTTGCAAAGTACAATTCTAGACAAGACTTCTTAAAAGAACTAAACACCAAAAGCAACATCAGGGAAGACCAAGGATGTCACCATCGCATCTTAAGCCTGAAAGGTTTCATTCATGGCCCAATGAGTGCCTAGAGCATCTTCACTAACCGGCTTTAACGTTATCCCTTCAGTAGCGCCTGGACCTTGATCCTGGGCTTCCTTATTTGCAGTCCTGTGCAGGTAGGATGTATTTTTCTCTCCCATCTGGGCTTTCCTGAAGGCTCTGTCAGTGCCAGCTCACATGAATGAATGAATGAATGAATGAATGGATTCTGTATTCTCCACGTAGAGCAAATGTCATTGGACGTACAGGTACTGTTGTTGTAAATAATGAAGAAATGCCTGTTACGGGATAAGAAGGCATGAACCTGGCAGATTAAGTCAGATAAATAACTGCCACAGGACAACCTTAGGCATGAATATTACTCAGTTGTACCCAGGCACTGTGGTGGTGCTCAGTAAAGTCAAAGGGGAGTCAGTGTCCCTTGAAAAAGAATGATCTAAAGACCACCAGGTGCCATGGACAAGCACAGAGAGAAATTCCTATTACAATGAGAACCATTTTAAACTTCGTAATTGCTGTTATTAGCGTCCATACTCCAGTGGGAATGCTCAGACTGCCTAAATCCTTCCCAGTGTGACTGCTTTCTGCTCTTGAGTAACGCTACTGATCACGGCTCCTACGAGTGAATGTTTCCAGCTCTCATTCCGCATTCCATGTTAAGGCCAGGTTGGACTCAGGGGCTTGGAGCAGGCTGCTCCAGTGGAAGGTGTCCCTGTCCATGGCAGGGGTTGGAGCTGGATGAGCTTTAAGGTCCTTTCCAACACAAACCAGGCTGGGGGTCTGTGATTCTGTGCTATGTAGTGTATTTCATACAGAGTACTTCAATTCACACATCAACCAGGCTGGAAGTACCCAGTGCAAATGCACCCTGCCCTGTACCACACCAGTTTACCTGGACTTTAATCATTTTGGTGACTTCTCCTCTGTATCAGATCTACTTTATGAAGACACCTCATTTGTTCTGATCCGCTCTGGTGAGTTCATAGTCCCTGTTCTGGCTGTTGGTTGTGTCCCTCAGCGGTGCACTCCAGCAGAGCTGTTATCTAAGTGTATTCATCTTTTCTGCTGTCCAAGCTTGTCACTTTAACAGGTTTGTTGTTTCATTGGTGACACTTTATTTCCGTCGAGCATCAGTGGAAGCATTTCATTACTCATTGTACACGTGGAGAAATCCCAGGTCCATTGAACTCAAACCTCTCAAACATTCCATACTCTTTCTCTTCCCAGTGACATCATTGAACATTGTAACACACAGAACATTAAAAAGCACAGAACCTTCCTGTCAGAGAAGTTAAAAACCTGGGACAAATCTTTCTCATCCTTTCTTGTTCCGTTTGTCTCTTCAGATATACACAATGTGAGCTCAACCTCTGTATTCTGTGGTACCCAGGATCTCTCGTCATCACTTGCCAATAGAAGAGAGGAGTTCAGTGCTCCGAGGTGCTCACACTGCAAGGTTTGACAGAAGGCTACATGGAAATTGGCCATAAATGGAGGTATTTGGTGCTTGCACATCCCAAGGGAGCTGTTCTGTTCCTGGAGCCTCGGGGGAGTCTTCATGGGTGGTTGTTTCCAGGCACTAAGTTTCAGTCCAAAAGGAAGCTGCAAGGGAGGAGTTCCGTAATAGAGCTCTAGCAGAAGGCTCCTGAGCCTCCTCTCTCCCGTTTTGGCATGTGTGGGCTATTATAGCTGCAATGTGGAAGAGATGGGGCTGGTTTTATCTCCCTCTTCTTTTTCACCAGGGATTTTGTGAGCCAGAGGCTAAAAACATGGCAAAAACCCTTTGAAACGAACTGATATTTTAGGGCTTTTTGGAGTGGACACAAACCCAGAAGCTCCCGGTATTGCTGCCCAGAACGTGCACTTGGGTCTTCAGAGCGTCCACTGACCTTCTGTGACATTTGGATGCGCTGTTGGGAGCTCAGTCAAGAGGAATTTCTTTAGGAGCTCTGCCTCTGAGTGCGTCTGGGTCATTGATCTGAGCGCTACAAAAGCCTCCAAGGCAACAGGCAGAGGATAAAAGCGTTTCTTATGTTCCTACAGGTCACCAGCCCCACCTGCAGTCACCCCCAGTGGATGGTGAGGAGATGCAGATGATGCCCCGTCCCAGATAAGAAGGTTTCTGCCATGGGTGAGAGAATTCACTCAGGAGGGGTCAGGGACTGTCCCCACTGCTTCTGCCCTGCGGTGTGAGTGGAGTTTGGGCTTGTGCTGTGTTCAGGAGATGAAACAAGGGCAGAAGTGAGCAGCGCGGGCTCTGCAGCCAGGTTTCCCTCTGGTCTTTGATTTACCACATCTTTAATGTTACCTTTGTGTCTGTTCATGTGGCTGCTCAGGCCTGGAGAAATGTGGCTCTAAGTGTTGAGCAAGGTTACGACATGAGGGGATGAAGGAGGATTGGTGCCTGTACTTATTGCTTCCACCCTCTTCTCTTCCTGACCATCTTCTGCAGGGAAATTTAGTGTGGAGAGGAGCCTAAACCCCACCTGGTGCAGCTATGATGTGAATTGCTCAGCCTTTACAGGCTGGACCCTGCTGTCTTTTGCTGGTGGCGTGGATCCTGTTAGCAGAGTAGCTGTACAACATGTGTAAGTGCCTCGTCTTTCACTCCGGAGAGGATTTTCCATTGTAAGGGATGCACTAGCATTCTCCATAACCCTGCTATAGAAGAGTTCTTGCACTAACTGGAAGCTCTCTGCCCTGGCTTAGGACACAGAAAGCAACAGAAACGTGCATTGAACTCAGTTTATGATTGATTCAGTCCAGTTTAAGATGATAAAACTTATGGCTGAGGCTTCTTGCAGTCCCTGGTGGTGTTTGCTCCGTAACATACTTCTTTCCAAGCAGTGAGCTCTTGTCAATGAGGTGTCAATGTTTATTCCCCATAGTACTTTCGAATCTATAAGAGGAGCCTCAGGGAGTGTAGATTTTCTTATACCCATAGAGGTTGCGGTTCAGGACAGTGGATAGGACTTGGGTAGACAGATGTTTGTGGATGCTGTTAGGAGCTCAGTGGTGAGGAACTCCTTCAGAAGCTGTACTACCCAGTGTGTTGCTGGTACTCTGATGTGAGTTTCCAACCTCTTTGCAGGCCTGGATGGGCCGAGTCCTGTCAAGTTGAACGTTCTTAAAAGGACCCACGGGAGGAGATGGCACAGTCGTGCAGGAAACCCCATCCTAGGAAAGCTGAAGGTGGCATTGCTTAGGACTTCTGCTTTTGCATTGTGAAGGCAGTGACTGATTTGCCCTATTATTGTCCCTAAGCACTGATTTAGCAGAACCTGTGAGGTTCAATGTGTGTGGTGGGGCTGGTGGATTTCTGAAGCCTCTTACGATCCATTAACAGTTGTAACTGCAGTTGGTGAGTCTGTCACTGCTCAGCCTAACACGTGGTGCACTGAACTGACTGGTGCTTAATGAGGACATCTCTGCTCTGAGTTCTTCAGTTCTTCGTGTTCACATGGTGCTTCGTGTTTACAGGGTTGGCTGCTACCTGCATCTAATGGTAGAGCTTCACCTCTCTGCTATGTGTGGCTACTTGTGAAGAGCAGAGAAGCAGCCTGTGATGGCAGCATTCAACCATTGCATCGTGCTGCCACTTCACAGGCCAGCTTAAACAGTAAACCCCTCCTATTTCTGTGCCATGTGGCATTATCTGGGTGCATTGTGGCAGCGGCTGGTCAGCGTGTTTCATAAAGCAGCTGCTATAAGTAGGAACAGAATATGCTTTAGAATCAAAATAACTTGTAAGCTACCGTGAAGTCTTTTCCAGTCAATCTTTAGTTACAGGGTGGGGTTGAAGTCAGTGCCATAGACTTTAACAGTAGCTGGATCCAGCCCTGTAATGGCACTTTGTGTTCTAATTGTCTCTAAGAACTGTGGCTTTCAACTAGTCCCAAGTTAATGGAACTGCAGAGTCAGTGGTTCCAGCCTAACAAAGGGATGGAGCCTCATTTCCCGTTTATAGTAAGTAATGGGACGAAACTGCTGGCTCTGGAAAAGGCCACAGCCCTGTCGCTGCACTTCTTTGGCACACATCAATGGGGATTAAGCTGTGACCCATGGAAGTTCCTACTAGAACCCTGCTATGAATACAACTGCTGTCGCTGCACATGGGAGGGGAAGTGGTTTGTGCAACCACAGAGTGTCTGTGAGCCGCTGTGGTTCTAACCAGGGGTGAGAGTGGGGAATAACTGATGTGGAGTGAGTGAGTAAACACTGAGCATTGTGGCTAATGACTGTTATAGGGCCGAATGTGTGAAGTTTACTCTAGGAAATCATGGAATTTGGGTTTGGGCTGGAAGGGAGCTTAAAGCTCTCATCTCGATCTCCCCCCAGGCAGGTTGATGCCATTCCCCTTGGCCTGCCCCTAGAGGCCCTTTTCCAAAGCCCCTCCACAGGTTTCCTGGAGCCCCTTTAGGTCAAACCATCCTGTTGAGGAAGTGCTGGTGTCCTTATCGCTATTCCCACCAAGTTTTAATTCAAATCAACAGTACCTAAGGAGGGAGACTTACTGGGAGCTTTATGGGTGGTCTTGGAACCCCTTCCTAGCACAGCTCAGTGCAGTTGTGGTGTGGTCTTCCCTCTGCCTCCAATCCCTCGCTGCTTGTCCCGCAAGAAGGATGCTTTCCAATGTGAAACCTGTTTGTCAGTGCTTGAGAGGAGACGGGATCATTAAAACAAACTGATGGGGTAATTATAACATTTTAATCTTTCTTTCTTTGATTTTTAGTGACTCAGGGGAACGCATCATTTACAGATTCCAAGGAGCAGTTCAGAAGCTGCCTGGTGCTCAGGGAAGGTGAATATTGCCATGGGTTTGGCACTGATCTCACTCATTCTTGTTAGTCTAGTCAAGGAACAGGGAAGGATTGCCTGGGAAGAGCTCTATGGAGAGTGGAATGTCCCTGAAGGTAGGATGTGCAATGTAGGCACTGCAGAGAATAACACAGAGAAAACAGTAAAACCTTTGGGGCTAAAGCAGTAAAGCATTTAGATGGGGCAATGGAACAAGCTGCTCTAGTGGAAGGTGTCCCTGCCTGTGGCAAGGGGTTGGAACTGGATGAGCTTGAAGGTCCCTTTCAACCCAAACTACTCTGGGATTGTATGATTTATTCACTGCAAATGCGAGCTAAAGCAGTAATAAACACCAGAGCAGAACAACTCCGGCAGCATCCATCCCATTGCCAAGTATCTGAATATCTGCTTGATAAGAGCCTCATTCCCTTCCTTTCATTCCTGAATCTGAAGCCCCAGACAGCTCCCTCCAGCCCTCTGCAGAGTGATCGCACTGCACCCCAACCCCAGAAACTGTCTGTCCATGCTAAGCAGTGGATATTGATTTGAACTAAAGGCATTTGGCTCGGGCAGGGTGGCTTAGCCGAAGCGTTTGGCTGATGTATGTGCTGTCAGGGAGGTGGCTTTGCTTGACTTTGCTCTGTGTCGTGCTCAGGAGGCTCATCGCATAGACAGCCACAGTGCCTTCAGATGGCCGTTTGTTCTCCGGCTGGGTTCTTGCATCCCCGTGATGAGTTCTGCCACATGGAGGGAAATCTAATCCACAGAAATACAGGCCCCTTCCTGTGACATGGCTGCGTGTGGGTACAGTGCGTGCTGATGGCTGCTTTGCAGTAATTCAGGGGGTATAAGCTTACACCCCCCTTACTTCAGGTCTGGTTTAATGTGAACTTGAAGACTTGTTCAGTTTTTGCCTTAGCATCAATTATTTCCAGCTATACGAAATTGCAGCAAAGAAATTTACTTTAAATAATTAATAGTGAATGATTTTATAATGCTTTTTGCATATTTGGGATGCTTTTCAGAGCTATAAACCATTTTTGTCCAGCAATTGCTATTCCTGTCGCTGAAGTGGGTCAATATTCCATGACTTTACCTGATTTATAGTAACATTACATATTACCATAGCAAAAGCGAGATACCCTGTGACAATATCATCATGACCTGTATCTCTTTAGCTGAGTGATTTCTCAGATCATTGGAAACAAATGGTTTTGGAAGCTTTGGTTCTTCCTAACAGCAATAGCGGAAGGAATTTGCTGGAACAGAATGATGGGCTTTAGGCATTCAGCTAGGACTCATATCTGTGCTGGATTCCTACCTCTGGGCTCCTCCATCCACATAGTGACTGGGAGCTGGTCAGTATTAATGAGCATCCTCCATAAGGATGATGCTTTCCTACTGTGCACGAACTCTGAAAGCTTATAATGAATTTAAGGTACCAAAGGGACTATGATAATAGCCAGGTTGGATGGGGCTCGGGGCAAGCTGCTCTAGTGGAAAGTGTCCCTGCCTGTGGCACGGGATGGAACTGGATGAGCTTTAAGGTCCCTTCCAGCACAAACCTGTCTGATTCTATGACAGTAGTGGCTGGCTTTAATTAGTGCATTTGCTGTGTGGAGCAGTGTTAAACAGCGCCAGAATCCCATCCCCAGGAAACGCCTCTGACTATTCTAAGGCTCAATCTCAGACGCTGCCTCACATCTCCTCGGATCTCCTAGGTTACAGGAGCTCGTGTCAGTAACAGGTCAGTGAGTCTGCAGCACCAGGACGACGTGGCTGAGGCTGGAGCACAGCAATTACAGCTGAGCTGATGGTGAGGAGGGACAGTTGGTTGTGTGCAGAGGGTTTAATAGAGGTCTAATGAAGACTCCTGTGTTTGTTCACACAGACCCATCGCCTCCTGAGTGCTCTGAAGACTCGGGCTGCAGGGTTGCTGTAAGAAACACATCTATAAATCATCTCTTTCCTGGGCCTGAATCACTGCTAAAAACCAAATCCTTTGGAGAAACCACATTTGCTGTTTGCTGCACACCCCACATACACATACCTGCACCTTTACTCTCCGCACAACCCAGCCTGAATAGAGCAGGTATTTGCCATATATCCCCTGAATTGCTTTGATGCTTTCTTGGGAGCAGGTTAAAAGAGTGAGTCAGCTAATTGAGCTTCAGAAGCAGTTTAATCCTATTCCAGCACATGAGGCATCATCTCCTTTGGTTTGCTTTCAGTGCTTTCAGTAATGCTGGTTCACGCACTACTCACAGACGTTAAGGAACACGTCTGTAAGCAGTCTGTCTAACCTGACAGAAGTGGGGGTCTACAACAGGCAAAGGACTACCATGTCTGGGGGATGGGGGACATCATCCCATCCCAACACACCCAGTCAGTTGCCAGCACCTATAATACACATTCAGAGCAATGTAGAGATACTCCAGCTGCTCCAGCCAATGAGGCTTCCATTAGAGCTTGGCTCAGATGCTTCTATACAAATGCCCGTAGCATGGGCAGCAAACAAGAGGAATTAGAGATGTGTGCACATCTACAGGGGCATGATATCATAGGCATCACAGAAACATGGTGGGATGGCTCCTATGACTGGAGTGTTGGAATGGAAGGTTACAGGCTCTTTAGGAAAGACAGGCCCGGCAGATGGGGAGGGAGAGTTGCTATTTATGTTAGGGATAGGCTAGAGAGTATGGAACTCTGTCTGGGGACAGGTGAGCAGTCGACAGAGAGTTTGTGGGTCAGGGTTAAAGGGAGAACAGCGATGGGTGACATTATTGTGGGGATCTGTTACAGACCGCCTGACCAAGGGGACTTGCTGGACGAAGCGCTCCATAGGCAGATAGGAGCAGCCTCACGCTCGCAGGCCCTTGTTCTCATGGGAGACTTCAACCACCCTGATATCTGTTGGAGGGATGGTACGGCCCGGCACAAGCAATCCAGAAGGTTCCTCGATTGTGTGGAAGACAACTTCCTTCTGCAAGTAATAGAGGAGCCGACAAGGAGAGGTGCCATGCTTGACCTCGTCCTCACCAACAGGGAAGGGCTGGTTGGGAATGTAACGCTCCAGGGCAGCCTTGATTGCAGCGATCATGAGATGGTTGAGTTTGAGATCCTCAGGACAGTGAGAAGAGCGTGCAGCAAGCTCACTGCCCTGGACTTCAAGAGAGCAGACTTTGGCCTCTTCAGGAACCTGCTCAGTAAGGTTCATGGGATACAGCCCTAGAGGGCAGGGGGGCCCAAGACTGTTGGTTGATATTCAAGGATCACCTGCTGCAAGCTCAGGAGCGATGCATCCCAACTAGAAGGAAGTTCAGCAGGAGGGCCAGGAGACCTCCTTGGATGGATAAGGAGCTGCTGAGGAAAATTCAAAGGAAAAAAAAGGCTTGTAAAAGGTGGAAGCAAGGTCAAGTGGCCTGGGAAGAATACAGGGATGTTGTCCAGGAAGCTAGGGACCAGGTTAGGAAAGCTAAGGCCCACTTAGAATTAAACTTGGCTAGGGATGTGAAAGACAACAGGAAGGGATTCTATAGGTATGTTGCAAATAAAAGACAGGTTAGGGACACCGTGGGCCCTCTCCAGAAGCTATCGGGAGAACTGGCTACCCTGGGTTTGGAGAAGGCTGAGGTTCTTAATGACTTCTTTGCCTCAATCTTCACTGGCAAATGCTCTGACCACACCACCCAAGTCTTGGAAGGCAGACGCAGGGACAGTGAGAATGAAGACCCTGGGCCCACTGTAGGAGAGGATCTGGTTCGAGACCACCTTAGGAACCTGAATGTATACAAGTCCATGGGACCGGATGAAATCCATCCGCGGGTCCTGAAGGAGCTGCAAATGAAGTTGCTAAGCCACTGTCCATCATATTTGAAAAATCATGGCAGTCAGGTGAAGTTCCCGATGACTGGAAAAAGGGAAATATAACCCCCATTTTTAAGAAGGGGAAAATGGATGACCCGGGGAATTACAGACCAGTCAGTCTCACCTCTGTGCCTGGCAAAATCTTGGAGCGGATTCTCCTGGAAGGCATGCTGAGGCACATGAAAAACAACAAGGTGCTTGGTGACAGCCAGCATGGCTTCACTAAGGGGAAATCCTGCCTGACCAATCTGGTGACCTTCTATGAAGGGGCTACGGAACTGATGGACAGGGGCAGAGCGGTTGATGTCATCTACCTGGACTTGTGTAAAGCCTTTGACACTGTCTCCCATGACATCCTTCTCTCTAAGTTGGAGAGACATCAATTTGATAGGTGGACCACTCGGTGGATAAAGAACTGGCTGGATGACCGCATGCAAAGAGTAGTGCTCACTGGCTCAGTGTCCAGCTGGAGACCAGTAACGAGTGGTGTCCCCCAGGGATCGGTGTTGGGACCGGTCTTGTTCAACATCTTTGTGGGTGACATGGACAGTGGGATTGAGTGCACCCGCAGCAAGTTTGCCGATGACACCAAGCTGTGTGGTTCAGTTGATACATTGGAGGGAAGGAATGCCATCCAGAGGGACCTTGACACGCTTGTGAGGTGGGCTGATGCCAACCTGATGAAGTTTAACCATGCCAAGTGCAAGGTCCTCCACCTGGGTCGGAGCAATGCCAGGCACACATACAGGTTGGGCAGGGAAGAGATTCAGAGCAGCCCTGAGGAGAAGGACTTGGGGGTGTTGGTCGATCAGAAAATGAACATGAGCCAGCAGTGTGCGCTTGCAGCCCAGAAGGCCAACCGTATCCTGGGCTGCATCAAAAGGACCGTGACCAGCAGGTCGAGGGAGGTGCTCCTGCCCCTCTGCTCTGCTCTGTGAGACCTCACTTGGAGTATTGTGTGCAGTTCTGGTGTCCTCAACATAAAAAGGACATGGAACTGTTAGAACAAGTGCAGAGGAGGCCACGAGGATGATCAGGGGACTGGAGCACCTCCCGTATGGAGATAGGATGAGAAAGTTGGGGCTGTTCAGCCTGGAGAAGAGAAGGCTGCGTGGAGACCTCATAGCAGCCTTCCAGTATCTGAAGGGGGCCTATAAGGATGCTGGGGAGGGACTCTTCATTAGGGACTGCAGTGATAGGACAAGGGGTAATGGGTTCAAACTTAAACAGGGGAAGTTTAGATTGGATATGAGGAAGAAATTCTTTACTGTGAGGGTGGTGAGGCACTGGAATGGGTTGCCCAGGGAAGTTGTGAATGCTCCATTGCTGGCGGTGTTCAAGGCCAGGTTGGACAGAGCCTTGGATGGCATGGTTTAGTGGGAGGTGTCTCTGCCCATGGCAAGGGGTTGGAACTGCATGATCTTAAGGTCCTTTCCAACCCTGACTATTCTATGATTCTGTGATTCTATTTTGCAGTCACTGGGGTGTTTTGCTGTCTCTATCATACATTAAACCTGTAGCAATGGTCTGGACTAGAAGCAGCATATACTAACAAATCGATGCAGGGTTTACTCTGGATGAGACACCACATTCAGAAAGAGAACAGCAGCCCCTTGCTCCATCAGAAAGGAAACTCTGAGGGGTCAGATTTGGCTAATGGGGACTTATTAATAACACTGGCCTTTCAATAAGTGTTGGGTATGGGGAGAGCTCTTTAGGGCTGTGGCGCAGGGCTCTGCTTGCTGTCTGTGGCAAAACAAGCAGGGAGTTTGTTGTTCCAGGGAATCCACCCTTTAGCTCCTATGAGTGTTCCGTGCTTGCTGTGCGAGCTCGGGAGCTGGCTGCTGTCCAGCGCTCCTGTTCAGTGCGACCTTCAAGGGAGGAACAGTCCCACTTGGATTGTTCCATTGTACAAGGGCTGTTCCCATGACGTGAGGCTCTGTTCACCGCATGATGGTCACTCACTTCACTGACCTCCCTTCCTCCACCTTCCCAAGAGCTTCGTAAGCACAGCCCAGCAATAACCCAGCAGCAGGGCCAGTCTGTGGCAGGACAGGGAAACCTTGCTGGTTTACCCATGCTACGTTCCATGGCATTTGCTGAAACAGGGATGTGCAGGTAATGGGAGCTTTATTTCAGTACTTTGTGCACATCGAGCAATACATTTCCCACTTCTGTGTCAGACAATCCATTTTTAATGAGCCGTAGCGTGGTTAGCTAATGCAGAAACTTAATTTTAGACACAGGTTTTGGGTTTGCGCATTAGGGAACTGTGTAAATAACTGCTGAGAGTTAGGGTGACACAAGAACTGTGCTGCTCAGTGGTAGCTCAAAAGCAGAGGTGAAGGTTGTTCTCCTGATGCTGCAGTCCCAGCTGGCAGGTATTGCCAGGAATGAGCTGCCGCGTACACCATGGAACAGTCTGTTCCAGCTGGACCATTCCAGAGCCTCTTAAAGCATCAGACTAAGAGTAAACCATCTGCAAGTGGTACCAGCTCAGCGAATAGCCAAGGGAGCTGGAGCGCTGCTCTGTGGCATTGACAACAGCAGCTGGTATCAAAGTGTCACAGCCTGGTTTGGGTTGGAAGGGACCTTAAAGCTCCTCCAGCTCCAACCCTGCCACTGGCAGGGACACCTTCCACTGGAGCAGCTTGCTCCAAGCCCTGTGTCCAACGTGGCCTTGAACACTGCCAGGGATGGGGCAGCCACAGCTTCTCTGGGCACCCTGTGCCAGCGCCTCAGCACCCTCCCAGGGAACATCTTCTGCCTAAGAGCTCATCTCAGTCTCCCCTGTTCCAGTAGGTTAAAGCCATTCCCCTTGGCCTGTCCCACCTCATGATGATTTAAGTCTGCCATGATCGCATCACTGTCAGTGCATCCCAGAATGTTCCAGGGTACGAACAGAAGAGGTCAAACTCTAAAGCCAGACAGAGACAGAAATGCAGTAAGAGGAATATTTTCCAGCTGCGTTTTCTATTGCATCAGACTCTTTACCTCTTTTGCTCACTGCAGAATGAGTTCTTCCAGGCTCTGAGCTGCTGCTTTGGGTGCAGTGTAAACTTCTCTTTGTTTCTTCTTATTCTGCTCTCTTTGTGCATTGTTTTCCAGCAGTCAAGGAGAATTAAGCCGATTGCAAGTGGCACAACAATACCGCCAAGGCCTCCGTGCCCCAGGAAATCACTGGGGCCCTTTATGGCTGTTTGCTCATCTAGAAGCATCCTTTTGTAGTGTTCTCCTTCCCCTGGCAGTGGTTTACACATGCATCAGCAGTGAGGAGCAACTGAAGGTGAGCCGACTCTTGCACTTGCAGGGTATTAGCATTGAAGAGCTGTGCTTCCAGGAGCTGCACTCCCCTTCCTCAAACCAAAAAGGAAAGAAGGACCTGAGCAAAGTGCACCAGGAGATGTGATATGAGGCTCATTCAGCTCATGTGATTACACACAGGGATCTGCAGGACCAAAGGGCACCTGGGTGAATGGAATGGGTCCATCTCTTGAGCAGCTTTGTATGGGTTAGAATGATGTGAGGCCATGTCAATCAAAGCTGAGATGAATATGGCTGCGAAGGAGCCATTGGTCAGAGTGCACTCGTGGGGTGAATTCAGCAGAGGGTGAAATCCGTGATACAGACTTGGACCACTGAAATGGGCTGGTGGCTTTCTTAGACCTGAAAGAGAATGGTTGTCAAAGTCCTTGAGAGTCTTTAACTGGCATTAAGTGGTGCAGCATTGCGGTGAGATTGTGTTCACAAGAACACTGAGGCTGTGCAGCCTGGAGAAGAGAAGCTGCGGGAGACCTCAGAGCAGCTTGCAGGGGCTACAAGGATGCTGGAGAGGAACTCTTCATCAAAGGCTGTACTGATAGGGCAAGGGGTGATGGGGTCAAACTGGAACAGGGGAGATTTAGGTTAGATATAAGGCAGAAGCTGTTCCCTGTGAGGGTGCTGAGGCGCTGGCACAGGGTGCCCAGAGAAGCTGTGGCTGCCCCATCCCTGGCAGTGTTCAAGGCCAGGTTGGACACAGGGGCTTGGAGCAAGCTGCTCCAGTGGAAGATGTCCCTGCCCGTGGCAGGGGTTGGAGCTGGAGGAGCTTTGAGGTCCCTTCACCCCAAACCAGGCTGGAGTTGCACCGTCTCGGCCAGGCGGGAGGAGCACAGGCGCTGTGGTGCAGTGCAGCAGGAGGCAGGACGGGAGGTGACCACTGTGGGTACATGGGCAAGCACAGGCAGTGGTGAGTCAGAAGTGCTCAGCAGCGCTGACGCTGCTCATTGCAGGCAGGGAAAGCGGCACCTGCAGAAGGGACAGCGCATTCCTGGGGGCATTGAGCAAAGAGCCCAGGACTAACCCATGCCTGAAGTGAATGGAGGTGACTCACATGGGCTTCGCCGGAGCTGCTCAGGCTCGCGCAGACGTTGGTCCAGTTTAACACGAGTGATTTCCCAGGGATCTCTGCTTGCCCAAGGAGTGTTTTCATTGTGAGAAGCCTCTGGTTCCCATCCTTGAGACTTCCCACAGTCCCAGGTGAGTTCAAGGCACTTGGGTGTCTGTAAGGGACAGCCCTTGAGTGCCAAGGAGATGGGATGTGAGGGCAGTGAGCAGAGCGTAGAGCAACAGCACACACTTGACTTTGTCATCATAAATTACCCCACATCCTTCCTCGTGAGCCACCCAGCCACATCTGCAGGGGAAACGCATGTCCACAGTGACTGAGTGCTTCTGCCCTGCTTTGTTAAACCCTCCACTAGCATCAAAGTCAGCGGGGGTAAGTAGTAGATCCTGGAGCTCAGCAACGTTTGCACACTCATTTACATCTCAGTGGCTGCATCGCTCATCCACTTCACTGCTCTGTTATGGTGGTGTGGGTGATATCCGGGCACTAGGAACAAAGGGACAGAGCTGAAGGCGCATCCCTCTGCACTGTGCTCTTTCTGCGGCAACTGAAAATCACAGCACTTTGAATTAGCTGAGCCTTGAAAACCTTATCTTCAGAGCATGGAGCACAGAGCCTTGCTGCTCTGCCCTGCTCCCCGATCTCACTTACCCCTTTTGCCCTCTGGAAGTGAGGATAGCAAAACGTGTGTGTGCAGTGGTCCCAGCGGAACATCCTCTGGTGCTACACAAGAGGAACATGCCTTGATCCACACCAAAGGAGCTTCTGCCATGGCTGCAGTATGAGTACTCTAGCTCTTAAATCACAGGTCTGTGCTGGATATCAGTTTTCATGAGCAGAAATTCCCAAGCAAGGAGTGGGAATGTTACCGTTGGCAAAGCTTTGTGAAACTGAGATGATAAATTGATTACTTGGACTTACTGCTTATTTTAGGTAAATTAATTTTCAGCACTCAGCTGGGCCTTTACCAGTCCCAAAGGCGCTGTATATTCCCACCAGCATCCATAACCCTCACAGCACAGAGGCCAGCATCACTAGTGGTGGTGGTAAGGGGTCACTTCATCCCCAAAGACGCAGCAGAGCCTGCAAGTAACCGTGTCCTGCTGTGGTGCTGCCTCTGGAAGTCAGTGCAGAAGCAGAGCATACAGATGCAGGGTCTCTGTGTGATGGCAGGATATTGTTGGAGTTGCTTTGAGGGACTAAGGGGGATTGGGGAGGCTCCAAGTGGTCAGGAAAGGGATGGAGGGAATCGGGTGTGGGGAGCTCATAACCGTTTCCTCAGTGACTGAGTGTGACCGTGACTGTGGGATTTGTTGTGCCCAAACATAAGTGGAAGGGGTAGGATCCTGGGGCTCTGGGTACCAGGACAGCAACATACAGGGCTACAAAGAGCCACCGACAGATCCAGACCCACAGAGGATGTTCACATTGCTTGAGGCCACACATTGAGACCTTTAAATTGTGAACAACAGCTTTGAATAGAACCATAGAATCCCAGCCTGGTTTGGGTTGAAGGGACCTCAAAGCTCCTCCAGCTCCAACCCCTGCCATGGGCAGGGACACCTTCCACTGGAGCAGCTTGCTCCAAGGCCCTGTGTCCAACCTGGCCTTGAACACTGCCAGGGATGGGGCAGCCACAGCTTCTCTGGGCACCCTGTGCCAGCGCCTCAGCACCCTCACAGGGAACAGCTTCTGCCTAAGAGCTCATCTCAGTCTCCCCTCTGGCAGGTTAAAGCCATTCCCCTGTCCTGTCCCTCCATCCCTTGTCCAAAGCCCCTCTCCAGGTTTCCTGCAGCCCCTTTAGGCACTGGAGCTGCTCTAAGGTCTCCCTCATGGGTTAAACATCATTTACACTCACTTCTCTCCTGACTGTCAGAATAACTTGGTCTTCCCATTCAAAGTTCTGGGATACTTAGTGCAGGTTCATGAGCCTGCTCAGAAGTGCTCAGTGTTTGCACAGCTGAGCTGTGTATCTCAGGAGTAGATAAATAAATGTTCTCGTCCTGGGAGATGTCAGTGAGAGAGGTTCAGGCTTAGCAACACATGTACAGTGGTGCTTATCAGGAGGGGGAAAGCAGGACATGTGGTCTTGGTTAAGGAAAATCCTTTATAGCATCACTGGAGGAGGTGGAAGAGCAGTTTGATGTGAGAGCCATGATGGGGACTGGCTTTGAGAGGGGAAGCATACCCCCAAAGAGCTTGTTGGAGCAAGTCCAGAGGAGGCCATGAGGATGATCAGGGGATGGAGCACCTCCTGTATGGAGATAGGCAGAGAAAGTTGGGGCTGTTCAGCCTGGAGAAGGCTGCATGGAGACCTCATAGCAGCCTTCCAGTATCTGAAGGGGGCCTATAAGGATGCTGGGGAGGGACTCTTCATTAGGGACTGTGGTGATAGGACAAGGGGTAATGGGTTCAAACTGAAACAGGGGAAGTTTAGATTGGATATGAGGAAGAAATTCTTTACTGTGAGGGTGGTGAGGCCCTGGAATGGGTTCCCCAGGGAGGTTGTGAATGCTCCATCCCTGGTGGTGTTCAAGGCTGGGTTGGACATAGCCTTGGATGGCATGGTTTAGTGGGAGGTGTCCCTGCCCATGGCAGGGGGGTTGGAACTGGATGATCTTAAGGTCCTTTCCAACCCTGACTATTCTATGGTTCTATGTCATGGCCCAGCACTTCCCAAACAGAGCTGCAAGAGAGGGGAGTGTCTGCAGGATTCACTGCTGTGCCAGTAAATGACACAGATTCATTGTCTTGGGCTTCCAGTCCCCCTGTTCCAGTAGCTCATAAATGTCGTATAGAACTCCCCATATCGGCACATCTTGCCCTGTGTGTCAGGCTGCAGCTGAACTTGCTTTTGCTCTGGGCTTTGGAACCATCAGCTGAAGCACTTCAGCTCCTTCTCGCCACAAAGGGTGTCCCAGGTTACATGGGGCTTTTATAGGTTGGTAAAACTGTATTGATTTGCTGCTGGGGAAGGCAGGTACCGCAGATGTGGGATTTGCCACCTCTGTGGATGCAGTGAATTCAGTCACTATGAAACCTCAGCAAACGTGAAACACCAGAGAGAGAGCTGTTGGAGTTCGTCAGCTGAAGGCAGGGAAGAATCTGTCAGCGCTGAGCATCCTCTGGTGCATGGTCTGAGCAGAGCTTCATGGCAATTCCTCCTCCTGTGGAGGGCAAAGTGTGAGTTACAATGGGCAGGGTGTAATCAGTGTCCTGTCACTGATCCCTGGCTGCTACACCAGCTGCAGGAGGGAAAAGGAGGAAGCAGACTGTTCTGAGATAGGAGCTGGGAATGAGGAGCGAAGGAGACTGCTCAGGAAGCAGGTAAGGGGCTGAGATGTGGCACAGATGAGTGCAGAGCTGGGATTTAGGGCCAGCACTGGTTTTCTGGGAGGAGTAATATCTGGATCCAAAGGTTAGCAGAGGGGAGAATTTGGGATAGAGAGATGCAGGAGGGGAGTGGGGTTGAGGAGAACCAATGGAAGGAGCATCTAAAACCATTAAAGTTCTCTCCCCGAGAACTGTGCATCCTGGTGCTGCTGTACTCTGGAAGTGCCTGTGATGCCCATGGGTTGGAAGGGACCTTCAGAGCTCATCCAGTCCAACCCCCTGCAATGAGCAGGGACATCCTCAGCTAGATTAGGTTGCTCACAACCACATCCAGCCTGGCCTGGGATGTCCCAAGGGATGGTGCATCTGTCACATCTCTTTATCCTGGGATGCCACTGAGCATTGCACCCATGAGTACTCACAACTGCCATGGAGTCACTGATGCAGGGGAGGCGCTTGGATGTGCGTTGTCCTGGATACAGTTCAGGGTTTGGATGGGGTGTGATGAAACAAGGTGAGGGTGACTCATGGAGTGAAAACTGCTTGAGCATGGAGCAGGGAATGGCCTGATCCAGCGGTGACAGCCAGCATGAGGCTGCATGAGCACCTACTAACCACTGCTCATGGGTGTCTGTACCGGGTACAGTTCATAGCATAAGAGGGACATGGAGCTGTTGGAGCAAGTCCACAGGAGGCCATGGTGATCGGGACTGCAGCACCTCCCGTGTGGAGACAGGCTGAGAACACTGGGGCTGTTCAGCCTGGAGAAGAGAAGCTGCGTGGAGACCTCATAGCAGCCTTCCAGTGTCTGAAGGGGGCCTATAGGGGTGCTGGGGAGGGACTCTTCATTAGGGACTGTGGTGAGAGGACATGGGGTGATGGGGTCAAACTGAAACAGGGGAAGGTCAGGTTGGAGATAAGGCAGAAGCTGTTCCCTGTGAGGGTGCTGAGGCGCTGGCACAGGGTGCCCAGAGAAGCTGTGGCTGCCCCATCCATGGCAGTGTTCAAGGCCAGGTTGGACACAGGGCTTGGAGCAAGCTGCTCCAGTGGAAGGTGTCCCTGCCCGTGTCCGGGGTTGGAGCTGGAGGAGCTTTAAGGTCCCTTCCAACAGAAACCAGTCTGGGATTCTGTGATTCCATCTGATGCTCGTGAAGGACAGCCAGCAGCCAGGCAGGGCATTTAGAAGGACAAGGCAGCCTGACTCCAATGGAGGAGGGAGCAGACAGACATTTTAGCGATACATCAAAGGTGAGGGTTGTCGGAGTGGAATTGAGTAAATCAGCATGAATGAAGCCAAGAGGTTTCATGGGGCCTGTTTAGGTGAACAGGTACATTGGAAGCCAGAGCTGGGAATGACTGTAAGGGCTGGAAGCAGCAGTTATCTTGGCTGTGAGCATCAGGGAGGGGGGAAACAGCAAAGCAATGAGACTTGCAGTGTTCAGAGCAGGCACTGAGGAAGCAGAGTCTCCTTGTTGCTATTGGGGACAGCTCTTCCTGGAGACAGGCTGGGCCGGTGGAAAGAGGAGTGTGTGATGTTCCCAACGCAAAGGAGGCAGAGCGACTGTTGCGCAAGCAATAATTCCTCCTTGGAGGTGGGGAGGATGCCGAGGAGTCACATTAAAGCCATGGGCCTGGTTTGGCAGGGTGGTTTGCTCGAAGGGTTCTTTCTGTTTTCAACAAGGAGCAATTACTGCAGCAATGTGATAGGGCTCGTGCTGGATGATGAATGAGCCCTGTTCCCCTTGGAAGCTCAGTGTCTCCTGGAAGACAAGCCTCGCCAAGCTGCATTCCAATTTAGCCCAAAGGTACTCCTGGTGAAGGAAATGATGACAGGGGACGTTGTGGCCTAGGTAAGAGGGGCATCCATGCAATTGTTCCTTGTTTTGAGGTCTCTGCTCCTTAAATCCTGGCATTTCTATGTCGTGCGCAGGTTGGGGGGTGGCTGCAGCCATGTGCAGCGCTGACCACTGGGGCATCAGCTCCTCAAGGTGATTGTTCCCTGTCTGGATAGCACGGTTCTGCTGCTGGCTGCCATGGGGGAGTTAAACAAGAGCAGAATCTGGCCTGGAATGTCCTGTCAGTGCTAAACTGCCTTATAGATAGAGCTCCCCACAGCTGGGATCTGGTCCTAAGCACATCGTCCCCACCCTTGGCTTTCTATCCTGCTCTGCCCAAGCCCATAGTGGGAGGCCTATTTCTGCTGCTTATAAACTGCAAATGCACTTGGCAGGAGGATCTCTTCCCTGTTTCTCCTCTCTTTCCTCCTGATGCACTCAGTTCAGCCCCTCCATCCCTTCACTCGCTCCCACCCATCCTGCTCTGGAGCAAGCTGCTCCAGGAGGGCACAATCCTTCCCCATCCATCCCCAGTGTCATCTCTGGGGGAAAGCAGGCAGCTTCCACCCTCCTCCCTCCTGCTGCCTCTGGAGGAGCAGGGCAGAGGGAGTGTGGATGGGACAAGGTCCGTGCCTTCCCCTCTGCAGCCCTGCCTGGGGCTCCAGCGCAAAGCCCGGAGCTGCTGGTGTTTGGGAAGAGGTGGGAAGTCCGCAGTGTCCTGGGTGGAGACCTCTTGGCTCTGAGCAGTGGGAAGCTGGCCAGTGGCCCTGCTCCAGACCCAGTGGCTCTGCTATCTTCTGGCATGGAGGCCCCGCTCCTCCCAGCTCCTGCAGCCAACTCGTGCTGCACCCACGTGGAATAGGAGCAGGTCCGCGTGGAATCCAGTGGAATGTGGCTTGGGTTTAACAGATCTCCACTGAGCTGACATGAAAAGAGATCCTTGCTGGGCGTCAGGGTGTTCTGCACAGGCCTGTGTGCCCACAGCTCGTTCATGGATGTCATCAGGTCGTGGTGAGACCCTTGGCTGGTGCAAAGTGCTCCATTGTCTATAATGAAGTCCCACCAATAATAACCTGAGGGGTGTGTGGAGCTCCCACCGTCCTGCTTTAGGATGTGCCCCATTTGGGCTGGATTTTAGGGCAGACTTTCAGAGCTGGAAGAGCTGAAGAGGAGCGTGGGGAAGGTTTGTGATGAAATCCAGCCAGAAACTGAATCTGAGAAGCAGGTCTGGGTGTGCCCTGCTCATAGACATAGAGCAGGCCAAGCAGTCCCCTGGGATCCCTCCACTCCCGTTTTGCTCTGAATGCAAGGCACTGGAACGAAGAGATGCACATGGAGCGCAGCTGGGATACAGAAGGATCCCTCTCCCTTTCAGCTCTTTTGGATTCCAGATAATTCCACCTACGTGCACACATGAAAAAGAGTCCATCCTAAGAAATCCAATGAGGTTACTGAGTCCAGCAGCGCTTTGGATCCATAGGTGCAGCTCTCTCTCCATGCCACATGCTTTTAGAGCCAACCAAGCCCAGAACACGTAACAACGGCCTTAGAACCCTTTCTCCATGCACTGCCTCCACAAAAAGCTCATTCCTTTAAAGTATGGGCAAGGTGTTCATATTCTTGGCTGGCTGGAACCCAACGCATACCTTTGACATCCAGCTTGGCTGCGCTCCTCGCTGGATCTGCCAAGCATTCTTTAGTTGTCAGGATCTGGGATTTACATGCTGGGAAGCGCAGGATATTCCAAGGGTGTGGAATTCACCAGTTTCGCACAAGATGTACCAGTGACGTGAAAGTCACATTTTAAAGTGAATTTGGTGCCTTATGGAAAATCCTAAGTAGAGAAGCAGGACTCGAAGCTCCCTGTTTGTGCCTGGTGCAGATGCAGCCCTAGCAGTGGCTCTGCAGCTTCTCCACCCTCATGTGTTGCTGTGCCTCAACCACGACCTGAAAGGCTCATAGGAGAGGTAAAGAGCTAGTTGGATTTCCATGCCCACCCTCCTAACAAGAGCTTGATCTGTGTCAGGTTCCATATTGGTTTCCATTGGTTCCAATTGGTTTCCAGTTTGGATCCCTGTGTGATCATCTCATTTCCGAAAGCCTGAGCAGCCAGATGACACCAGGCATTTTGCAATGCAAATTGGTGGATTTCTCCCTGGCTCCATGAAGTTCCATTGGTAACCAGAGGAGAAGAGGGCTTTGCCTGAGGCGGACATCCATCCTCCCCTTCACATGGACCACCCGCTCAGTTCACTGCCCTATTGCTAGCCTTGATATTCCGATGCTCCCAAACTAGATCCTTTGAAAAGGAGGTAAAGTTGAGTCTTATACTGAAGAAAAAAAGTGAGCTTTTTCTATTTCCCTTTCAGATTTTGAGCTTTCAGAGCTCTCAGGTGCATTTTAAAATATTTCTCAAGAGCTAAAAAAGAACCATAGAGCCATGAACTGGTTTGGGTTGAAGGGACCTCAAAGCTCCTCCAGCTCCAACCCCTGCCACAGGCAGGGACACCTTCCACTGGAGCAGCTTGCTCCAAGCCCTGTGTCCAACCTGGCCTTGAACACTGCCAGGGATGGGGCAGCCACAGCTTCTCTGGGCACCCTGTGCCAGCGCCTCAGCACCCTCACAGGGAACAGCTTCTGCCTCAGAGCTCATCTCAGTCTCCCCTCTGGCAGGTTAAAGCCATTCCCTTGTCCTGTCCCTCCATCCCTTGTCCAAAGCCCCTCTCCAGGTTTCCTGCAGCCCCTTTAGGCACTGGAGCTGCTCTAAGGTCTCCCCTTCAGGAGCCTTCTCTTCTCCAGGCTGCCCCAGCCCAGCTCTCTCAGCCTGGCTCCAGAGCAGAGCTGCTCCAGCCCTCGCAGCATCTCCATGGCCTCCTCTGCCCTCGCCCCAACAGCTCCATGTCCCCTCTTGTGCTGCTGCCCCAGAGCTGGATCAGGACTGCAGGGGGGGGGGTCTCCCCAGGGCTCAGCAGAGGGGCAGGATCCCCTCCCTGAACCGGGTCCTTCACTCCTTCCACTCCTGCCAGCTGGAGAAAGGTGCTAAAAGGGAGAAAGAAATTGAACCTTTCAATTTTGTCCTTAATGTTTAAATTTAAACTTCCTGATATCAGAGCTCTGGTGGTCAGTAGCAAACAAACAGCCTGCCTGTAACTGCTATGTATTTACCACAAGGTAAACACCTTCAAAGACAGAGGCTTATATTAGGCCATTGAGGTTCTTGAGTACTTTGTCTTGTCTGTTCTCGGTATATGCACATCCAAAGTGTATCTGTCCTACCTCTGTTTTAGCCGACAGAGAGTGAGACGTTTCCAAAGAGCCACAGGACAGAAGCTGGGGTCATCGTTCTTGCCACTGGCTCTTCTGAACTGCAGCAAAGGTTGGAGGCTGTGTTGAACTTTGGAGCGTGCAAGTCCATTGAGTGGATGCGCCTTCACTGGGAAACGCAGATATGGGTTATTACTTGGATATTCCATAATGGAAAGTGTCTGGTTTTGGGTGGATGTGGATCCACCCTGAACATGTCTTTGTTTGTTTGCAGGGTTGTTTCCTGTTTTTTCTTATCACCAACTTTCAGCTGTGAATTAAAGGGCAGGCTTTGACGTTACAGTCTCTGGGCTAAGGGATGTGAAGAGGCCTTTTCATCAGCTCTTTGAAGGAGCTGGACAGCTACTCAGGGGTATATTGAGTCAGAGAAGAGTTCTACAGCTTCCTTCCTGCACACAGTTGTTGGTTCAACTCCACTGCAGCAGTGGGAGTAAGAGCAGCAACAAACCTGGACTGCTTTGCAGTGATTTTCAGCCTGGTTTCACATGGAATTCCACATATTTGTCCCCTTCCCCGATATCTTTGGGAACTGCTGCCCAAAGTCCACAACATTTGACTGGAAGGGAGAATTTCCAACAATAATTAAGAACTTTCTATTTTCCTAAAAATAGGAGATTGGGATTGGAACATTTGCACTTTTACCCTTAACAAATCTTTGGATCTTTTCACCCATTGCTCATGCATAGGTTCTCTGAGGGGGTTTTGCTATGGGTTTAGGAAGGATAAATGGGGTAAAATTCAGCTCTGCTACTTGGAGATGAAAATAAGGAGTTGCATTAACCTAGAGGTGACTCTGTAGGTGTCAAGAGAGAAGTGGATGAAGTGTATGTACTCTCTGTGTAGGTTGAACCCCATGACTATCTGCTATGGTTTCCACAGCAAAGGTCATCAGAGCTCAATGAGTGATTTCTTCATCTACTTAAAGTCCCCGTTGAAGCCAAAGGATCCCTTCGAAATGTGTTTTATTCTGGTATTTGCTGGGTTTAGGACATCTCTCTGCATCCCCAAAGGGAAGGGCTCTGATGGGTGTTTACTCACATGGGTGGAAAAACTTGCCCTTTATTTGGAGGGAATTTATTTACCATTATCTTCAGCAGATGGGTCTTGTATTTCCCAGATGGATCCAAGCCTGCAGTGTGTTCTGCGTTCAGTGCATACAAAACTGACTGGGTGATTTAGACTGGATGTAAGGAAGAAGTTCTTTACTGTGAGGGTGGTGAGGCACTGGAATGGGTTGCCCAGGGAAGTTGTGAATGCTCTGTCCTTGGCAGTGTTCAAGGCCAGGTTGGACATAGCCTTGGATGGCATGGTTTAGTGGGAGGTGTCCCTGCCCATGGAGGGTTGGAACTGGATGATCTTAAGGTCCTTTCCAACCCTGACTATTCTATGATTCTATGATTTCTTGATAAATTGCTTGATAAATTAGCATGGATATTGGGGGTTGGAACTGGATGATTTGAAGGTCCTTTCCAACCCAAACCCTTCTATGATTCTCTATCCTGAGGTGATAAATGCCATGCTTTTCGATCTAAAATGAGTTTATAGTTCTTTCTGACCCTTTCCCTGTATGAAACTTCTTTGTTTCCTCATGAGTAGCCTCAAAAGCAGGTGTAGCATTCCAGCAGCACTCCCAGCAATGACACGAGGAATGGCATCCTTTTCTCCTGGAAAACAAAGGAGAGCCGGAGGGGGAGTTGACCCAGATTCTTCCCTTGTGACAATGTCAAAGTCAGTTATGAAGATCTCTGAACATGGAAAAACTTACATTGTTCTTCTTCTGCCTGAAGTTAGGAGGAAAACATGGATGCAATAAACAGATCAGCAAATCTCCATTGATTCCGGTGAGCTTTGTGTTAGTGGTGAGTTGGGCCTCCCATAATAAAATGTTGAGGTCTATCCTAGGAAAGAAAACAACGTGGATGTGATTTATAGGAAAGCTTTCTGAACAAGAGGACAAAGGAAATTCCACGCTTTGCAGTGTGCTCCTTCTTGGAATATGAAAAGCTTTGGCATGTTTCTCTGCTCCTCTGACCCAAGATCCATCAGTCAAAAAACCCCACCAGAACAAAACAAAGTCTAAATGTTGTGAAACGAAATAAAAGAAGAAGGAGTTTGTGCCAATCAGATTCCTCAGGGGGATGGAGAGCAAAGGCAAGCGGGATACATGGCCATAAGTGTGGTGCCTCTGCAAGAATCCAAACTCTCTGTCCAACTCAGCACTTTATTACAAGCCACTGATGCTGGCTTAAAGCTGCTTCCAGAGCCAGGACTGAGAGCATCAGTCACTGTCTGCACACGGAATCCTGCAGGGATTTGTGCAGCCAGGGAGGGGGTTACTGGAGGCCCTTAAACAAGATGGAAGTGTAATGTACCTGTGGGGGACAATTCACCGCAAGCCTAATTACAGCTGGAATCTTTCACCAGGCCTGAGCTGGTGGCAAATACGCAAGTTCCAGTTCTGCTGCTGTGATGCCTGTGCCTCTTTGTGGTCCCTGCAATGGAATTACGGCATTTTAAGACTGACAAATTCAACTGCCTAAAGCAACGTGTCCCAGGGTGCTCCAGGCACTAAGTAGCATCCTCAGTGTGTTCCTGTTGCGTGCAGCTTCCTCCTCATCCAACGCAGAAGCTGACATCCCATTTTCAATGAGTCTCTGGAAAACCTGCTGGAAGTGCTGTCCCAGAGACCTTGCAGTGTGCCACCATCCCTGCAAGTGTTCACACACCGTGTAGCTGAGGCCCTCAGTGCCATGGGTTAGTGGTGGCCTTGGCAGTGCTGGGAATGGTTGGATCTGATGAGCTTAAAGGGCTTTTCCAGCCAGGTTGATCCCATGATTCCATGTCTGGGCTCAGGAGGCACCAGGAGGTAAGAGGTTTCTCAATTCCATTTTTCCCTGTGTGCCTTCGCCTGGCTCCTGGGTTATCTCTGCTGAAACAAGAACCTGGCTCTTTCCCTGGCCTCCCTGCTGGGACCACTTACATGTGTATTAGTCACTGTCAGTCATCAGAGTGTGTTACAAGCATCTGGCTGGTAGGAGGTGTTCTGTGGCCATAAAAAGTGCTGGCCAGAAGTAGGACCTCCCTCCTGACCCTGCTAGAAAGGAATCTGAAGGGTGAAAAGCTGTGAAATGCATTTTCCATCCCCAAATCCATCAGTTGCTGAGACCTAACTGTGATTTTGGGTGCAAGGGCTTTGCAAACAACCAGGTGTCACATTGTTCTGTGCTGTGTATTTTCATTATTGATTTGCTCTATAGCCATGAGAGTAAAAGTAATGCAAAGCTTCTACTCCAGCAGAAGCAGAATATACGAGTGTCATGAAGTTTCCGCTATTACCATTGGGGTTTTTTAATGGTACTCTGCGCATGAAGATACCGCTGTTACCATTAAGGTCTTTTAAAGGGTTTTTTTCCTTTTAGGCCTCTGTGAATGCCTCATTCCAAAATGAAACAAAAATAGCTGAAGATCACACAAACATAACTGCATTTGCATGCTGTATTCCTTTGTTCCTATGTTTAACCCTTCTTTTCCTCTCACGCTGTGCATGACCAGAACATAGCTGCTGTCTACACAGGTTTGTATCCCAAGTGAAAGGTGCCCACTGAATCCTTCCTCCTGAACTGGAAACACGTAGATGACTTTCTCCGTTCTCACCATGGGCCTGCTCCAAAGCTGAAGGAAGGAACTTTCCAGAGGCGTTGGGCCTGTGTGGCACGGACACTCCGGTCGCTTGCCGGCCATGGTGGGAAAAGAGAACTCTCCATTCTGTTCTTTCCCTTCCGAAAGGACACACAGTGTGCCCTGGGCTCTGGTTTGAGTTATTTATACAACTGTGTCCTGAGGAGCTGCAACTTCCTCCAGCGCAAACACAGCTCCTGTTTGTTGCTGTAATGTTGAGGAAGAGCCATAATATCAAACATCACCCCCCCCCTTTATTTCTTCTAAAACCTGATTCTAATCTCAGCTACACCATTAAATTACATCAGTGGAGCTGCCTCATATCCCCCACTGGAAGGTCTCTATAGCGGTAGATACATGCTCTTGTGTAGGGCTCTGCTATGAAGGATATGCTTTACACGTGCACTCATGTTTGAAATACTTCTGTCCAGCTCAGCCTTATGTGAGTCACATAAATTACAGTTCCTTGTACCACAACACATATTTTATGTACCCCGTGGCTTGGGTTCTGTTTAACATTGTACCCAACCCCTGGATCTAACCATTCCTGCATCCTCAGAACCTCCTGAGCAAGATCCAAGCGTTGTGAATTTAGGCCATTCATGTAATAATGTGTATTTTGAATGCACGTTTTCCAGTGAGCTCCAGGCACTGAGGGGAAGGATGTAATCACAAATCCTTACCACTCTATATATTTAATCTGGAAATCCTGGAACTGCATTCTTTTGCCACTCTGTTACAGGCCATTTTCCTGTTCTGGGCTCCCATTTGCTAGAGATGCTGGAGCCACTGTCATGCATTGATCCGTAAAGTGCTTGATGATACCCTGAGTGTGAATGCAGGGAAAAACCAAATCCTGGTTTATCAAGTGTTTAACAAACCTGGAAGGTCATCTTTTGGCTGAGATCCTGTCACATGCTCTGCTGTCACCTGGCTTGTGCTGTTTTCCATGGGTAACAAAGGCTCTGAAAGCACTTGGGGATGGGAAAACCAGCCTTTGCTTTTATAGGGCTTCTCCTTCCCAGCAGCTATCCTGCTTTTCAAACTTTCCTAAGAGCCGTTTCGTGTTTGCCCCCCCAGTAAAAGCCACATAACTTGTGACATGAGATGATCCAACCTCTCCTGCCTGGCCAGTGGGGATTTTCCATCAGCCGGTGTCACCGGGGCCTATCACAGTTGGTTTGGCTGTGTAACATCTACGTTCATGTTTTCCCACCCATCCCAACAGCTCATAAAAACAACCTGGATACAAAGCCATAACCTTTGAAGATGAGGTGACCCCTCTGTTGACTGGAAATAGAGCGGCCTTCCAGGAGACAGGATTCCTGGAGAGGAAGTGTGTGAGAAGCATCACCCGCTGGGTCAGTTTTGCTCTGTTCCTTCTCCTGTTGTGTTTCTGCTTCTAAAGGACAAATATGTTAAACAATTGTCTACCTTATCAGTTCTGGTAATATCTGTATGATGGGAATAAAGATGGGAATAAGCATTGTGATCTCTAGGGAATTATAGTAGAGTTGTGAGTTAGAGCCAAGGAATTAAGATTGAACTCTGCCCTTCAACATTCCCCCCAGCCATCATTCCTCAGCCCTCATACCCCTCAGTCCCTCATCCTCTAATTCTACTTGGTGATGGAATTTCTCTCAGACGGCTTGGATCCCATTGAGTGGATGAACTGGTATTATCAGCACGTTAGCAGATTTCAGATCTTCCTACCTGAGCTGCGGCTCTCATGGCGCAGCAATCTTCCTGCAAGCTGCAGGCAGGCTTTGCAGCAGTTCCAGGGGCTTATGGACATAAGGGACTGTTCAAGGACGTGGTGAAAATCGCAGAGTCCCAGCCTGGTTTGGGTTGGAAGGGGTCTTAAAGCTCCTCCAGCTCCAACCCCTGCCACGGGCAGGGACACCTTCCATAGAGCAGCTTGCTCCAAGCCCCTGTGTCCAACCTGGCCTTGAACACTGCCAGGGATGGGGCAGCCACAGCTTCTCTGGGCACCCTGTGCCAGCGCCTCAGCACCCTCACAGGGAACAGCTTCTGCCTTATCTCCAACCTGAACTTCCCCTGTTCTAGTTTGAACCCATTACCCCTTGTCCTAGCACTGCAGTACCGGCAGCAGTTGGATGGTGAATCTGTTGTTGAATAGCATTTTACCACCCCCCTGCCAATGCCCTGCCAGATCTCCATGAACCATCAGCAACATTCATCACAACAACAAGGGAAGCATGAAACTGCAGTTTGGAGGATGCTGGCATGGAAGGGAAATGGAAGCTCATCTATTTATAAACCAAGTCTGGAGCTCGCTTCTGTGACCACCCTATAAATAGTGACTGCATGAAATCCCAAGTACCAGGGCTGGTGTTTCATACATTCTTGCTCCTCATTCCAGAGCAGCAGTTTTCTGCAAAGCACCACTTCCCCCCTACTGCTGTGGTGCTTTTTAAGAGCTTTTTGAAGCTCACTCCTATGTGCTTGAATTCAAGATCCAAACAGCTTTTACATAAGGAAAAAAACAGTCAGAAGTGTGATTCATAAGAAGTCTCTTCTCCCAGGGAACAAGTGGCAGGACAAGAGGAATGGCCTCAAGCTGCACCAGGGGAGGTTTAGGCTGGAGATTGGGAACAATTTCTTCCATCAGGCGCTGGCACAGGGTGCCCAGAGAAGCTGTGGCTGCCCCATCCCTGGCAGTGTTCAAGGCCAGGTTGGACACAGGGGCTTGGAGCAAGCTGCTCCAGTGGAAGGTGTCCCTGCCTGTGGCAGGGGTTGGAGCTGGAGGAGCTTTAAGGTCCCTTCCAACCTAAACCAGGCTGGGACTCTATGATTCTAGGTTCAGGCTGAAGCTTTGGACATTAGAACAGCCTGTTTCTTGTTCATGTGCCTCTCTGAGAACCATTTCATCCGTCTCATGGTACTGGAATTAAAGCAGGAGAGGAGACTGTGTCCGGATGAGGTTCCACTGGTGTCAGCCACATCCCTGTACTGGCAAAACGGTCCAGCTGCATGAACAAGGCATCACAGCCTCAACAATTAAACCGGAGCACTATCATTATTCCACATGCTTTACCTTTTTTAACCTATTTGTGCCAATGGGGTTTGGAGTATGTGCTGGTGGCTTAACCCAACCTTTACCCGGCTTCAGTTTCCACAAGAAACCTAAGCAGATTGCCACAAAAGTGAATGAAATCTGGAAGAGGAGCTGAGAATTTCACCTTTGCTTTTGCCCTTTGTGTTTGACTTGGCAAAGATGACTGAGTTGGGTTCACTGAAGTTCCCTTTCTACTCCCTCCTGTGTCTGTCCTAGAGATGCGACTTTTCTGCCGCAGCAGTGAAAACGGCAGCCTCACTGTTGGTTTCTTCTGCCATTTTTTGTCTTTGGATGTGTGATATCTCTTGTTACTTTTTAAGAACAAAATCCAGGTTTCTGTGCCAAAACCGGAGACATTGTTACCCCACCAACCGCTGGATGGAGGAGCTGCTCCGGGGTAACCTACCCAAACTGCGCAAGCTGCTAATGTGTATTTTATAAATGCAACATTCGAGGAAACAGAGTAGTAAAATGATGGTGAAACGCAAGGAAGGAGGCGAGAGAACAGCGTGGAGCCGAGGGGGAAAGCTTCTGTGAAGAGAATCCCGCAGCTTTTCCTAGGGCAGATGAACGCTGATGGTTCTGCTCACCTTGCCTCCCTGTTTCTCTTTAGGTGCGTGTCTGCAACCACGCTCATCTCCAACTCGTGTGCGCAGCCCGGCGACAGAGAGGGGTTTGCTGGCTGAGTGCTGGCGCCAGGGCGCACAGCTCAGTGTGTGACACGAGTGATTCCCACTTCCCAGGGTGGTTTTGTGCAGCTTCCCCCGTGTCTGAGCTATTCAGAGGTGTATGAGCCAGCCAAGGTAAAACCTACCTCATGTCTGCCTGCACAGCTTCAGGCGTACCTTTCACTGTGGCTGCAGACGTTCCCTCCCATGAGGTTCCTTCCACACAGAGCCTGCAGGACATGCAAGCAGGTCCCAAGACACTGATTTGCTTTGTTAATGTACTGCCTTGAACACAATGGAGATGTCTGCAGGGGATGTTGTGGTACACGGGCCCTGCGCCTCTGCCAGCTCTCACTGATGCTTCCTGTCCCTCAGCAGCAGGACTCCTGCCAGGGCTCCTCCCGCACGCTGCAGGTTGCCGTGATGTTGGCATGGGGAGCAGGAAACCCATCTTTCCTGTCAGCACTTCCACCGCTGGCGCTGGTGGTGAGGGAAGGAGACAGCAGCTGGCTGAGGCCGAGGTAAGTGCCCTCTGCTTTAGTGGTTTCTCGGGGTTTGGTGTGCTGGGCACATGGAGAAATAGGTCCTAAGCTCATGGGAGCTGACAGAGAGCACAGGTAAGGACAAATGCTGTGGGGATGCGGCAGCAAAGCAGTAGAGGTGTTCGGGGAGCATTTGAGGTTAATAGAGAGAAATAGGACTTTACAGTAAGGGTATTTAAGTTGATACTAGGTGAGAGTATTCCCAGGCCTCTGATACGTTACCTGAGAGTAGAGCTGCTCAGGGTCTCCGTGCTCCTGCTGTCTCCTACCAGTAGAAAACCTGTCTCTGTCACATCCCCCCTTCATACCTATGGTAGGTTAGTATAAAGTACAGTGGATGGAGAGAGATACCCTGGAAGAGTGTTCATTTCCTGATGCAGGATTCTGGGCTCATCACCCTGTGCTGCTTGCAGGGAGAAGGGGAAACAAGGGGTGAGTCTAATGGGTTTCTCTTTGCAGCGACTGTTGGCAAACAGAAATACACTTGTGAATAGACCACAGGGAATGCATTGCTACAAGGTGTTGTTGAGGGTACACAGAGCTGGGTGTTCTGAGGTGATGGGAAGGAATAGAGTTATGTGAAGAAGAAATGTCTGTGATAGAGAAACCATCGAGCTTCCAGACACATGGCGAGGAAGCTGAGAGCTTTTCCTTTAGGCAGATTGCTGCCCATCTTTGATTTTCCTCTCAAGATCCTGGCCAAGCCTGCTATGAGAGAAAGCACTGCTCTGGATTTGTGCCTTTGAGCCTCACAGTGTGTCTAAAACGCAGCGTTCCAGGTGGAGGAAGGTGTGTCTGGTGGGAGGAACATGTCTCTCATCCCAGTCACACTGAAACCTGCGCAACTGGAACCTGCTGATAGCAGGCTGCTTTCCCAGTACAGTGTGGTACAGCTGGGAAGTCCTTTAGTGCAGCTTGAACTTCTTTGTGTGCATTTCTTCTGGCGTTTGGAAATCGCCACCATCCTTACATAGGATTTTTCCAGTTTAAATATTGCCTTAACAATTGTGACTCTGAGTTTCTAATCTAGAGATGCTGTTCTGCTTCCATTTGGAAATACTCTCTTGCAACTTCAGATCACACAAAGACAACTGGAATGCCCTTGATCCTGAAGAGAGTAAAACTCCGCACTGAATTCTTCCATTTACTTTTGAGCAATGCATTAGGTTATTTAAAGTACAGTTTAAAATGGTGTTTTGGAGATTTTGGAATGGACTTACCTTTGCACACCTACACAGTGTTTTCCTCTTGGTGACGGTGTTAATACACATGGAGTCACAGAATGATTTAGGTTGGAAGGGACCTTAAAGCTCATCCAGTTCCAAGCCTCTGCCATGGGCAGGGACACCTTCCATTAGAGCAGGTTGCTCCAAGCCCTGGCCAACCTGGCCAACATATGGGTGTGTATCTATGGATGAGGACCAGGCAATATTACTGAGCACAGTGGCTTAGGAGATTTTCAAAAGAGAATAGATTAAATATTTCTCCAAATGTAAGGAATTCATTGCTACGTGGACAAAATGTACGACAGAAAACCCCCTTGGGTTGCTAAGGCAAAGCTGACGACAAAGTAAGGGGCAGAAGGGCAGTGACTTCACCCAATGCTGCTTTGCTGACCCTTTCCACTTCATTGAACAGCAGTATCTAACGTGGCCATTCACTCTGCCCCTTCCAGTTGGATTAAAGGAATGGGAATGTGGCCACCAGCGCCAACAATGTTAGTCTAACCTGGTAGACTTGCTGGTGTTTTAACTTGTAAGTGTTCCCAGCGTAAGTGTCACAAAGTTGTAGTTTTGGGCTTTCTAACTCTGTGAGTTGAAGGTTCACACTGCAAGTACTAACAAGTATTAACAGTAATTCCTTTACCTGCAATAGCCCCCTCCCTGTGAACCCTGGAGGTGCTGGTTTGAACCATCAGCAGCCAAACATTGGTACCTGCCCCATTCTTCACAAAACATGGCTCTTTAAGAAGACAAAACTGGCTGTCAGTACCGGGATAACTGGTTGGACCCCTCAGTGCCCCTGTGATTCTGGTTCTCACTTCTCCAGGCATCATTCCTACCCAGTTATTTCCATGATAATCCATGGCCCACCCATCTTGGAACTATGTGGGTTCAGACAGACAGGAAGGATCTTAAAATACTCTGGATGCTCTTGCTCACTCCCATCTATTACAATCTTTCCCTGCCTACTTGCTTGGGAGATATTAATAGTTGAGTGAAGGATGATGCTTTCCCCCCTGATGTTTCTTAATATCCTAGCATCTGATTTTTACTATTTTATATAATAGAATAGTATATAAATATATATAATAATTATATAAATATATATTTGTATTAATATGTATATACATACACATACAACATTAATTTCTCTGAATTCCTGTTACTCATGGCTAAAATAAAAGCAACATTTATATTGGATCAAAACTTGAAGCCTAAATGTGGCGCATGTACTTAGGCACTTATTATGTTTTATTGTTCACAGCCAAATTATTCAGCTTTCTCTAAGACCAAAACACAACTGGGCTCATAGAAATTGGTTTATAAAGTACTTAAACACATAGCACATCATAAAGAAACTCAGTAGGACTTTCCATGTGATTTGGGCCAGACTTAGTGACCAGGAGCAGTCTTAGTCCTGCGGATACTCCAGCTGACGTTGGTACCAGTGTCTTGGGGGTGTTCAGGAAGGCTGGGAAATGGTTTTAATTTAGTTTTCTTTTCTCTGTGTGTAACTTTTGAAGGGGATTGAAATGGTTGACTTGTCCTTTGCTGCAGCAGTGGTTACAAAGGGCTTTGCTTGGAATTATTGTTGTTACAGTCATAAAAAGAAAGAAAGAAAGAAAGGCTCTTTTCACCTCTTTCCTACCAGCACTGATGTTACATGGAAGCAACAACCAGCAGAGAACTGTTCTTTGCTGCTGTATCAGGTTTTATTATGGCAGGGAGGGCTCAGTGGTGCAAGAGAGAGACAAGAAAAGAGGAAGGGGAGGAATAGGATGGCTCCTCAGTTGATTTATTTTCCCTGCATGCCAAGAACTGGATATGAACCACCACAGAGGACAAACGTGGCATCATCTTTGTCACTGTGACAACATTTGTGGCACCTTTGTCATGGTGACAGCCTCTTGTCAAGGTTCTTGTAGGTTTGTGGTGACAGAATGTTTTAAAGAGGCTTTCTGAATGCTTGAGGAACTTTGACCAAGTTTGAGGGACTTAGGAATGTGAGAAAGCATGAGGTTACCAGTTTCATAACCTGGATAAGTCGAAGGTAGGTGCTGATGCTGAGTATGGGCAGTTAGGGAGAGGGCTGAGATTGCAGATTACCAGTTCATGCCCGATCTGAGAAGTGAGACCAATGGAAAGGTAGAACAGGATGGCTTGTTCCTGTTCAGATGAGGGAATGAAATGTGCAGCAGCATTAGGAGCAATTAGACAGGCAAGGTGCATCTGTGAAGGAGACAGGGATGAGGCTGAAACTGAGAAGTGAGGTGATGAGAACCCACATGAAAGCATCGGCCACCCTGGGTAAAAAGAAGGTGCCAAGTCCAGCCAAGGGCCAGAGACCTGAATGATGGATGGGCAGGGTGGTGGTGCTGGCTGCTGTAATGAGGACAGATAAGTTACTGCCCTGTTTGTCCTTCTCGTACACATGGAAGCATAGAATCCCAGAGTGGCTTGGATTGGAAGGGACCTTAAGATCACCACCTCACAGGGAAGAACTTCTGCCTCCTACCTGAGCTACATCTCCCCTGTTTCAGTCTGAAGCCATCACCTCTGGTCCTATCAGTCCAGTCCATTTTGCAGGTGCCACAAGGGCAGAATGAGATTGTAACTTGGGTAAGATGATAGGCCTGGAGTGGAGAAGTAGATCACAGAGAGACCGTTACTGAGTGCCTGTGTTACACGTTCATATTTCATAGGGTCAGTTCACCTGACAGCAATTACAGAGGGAATGACAGATTAAGTGTCCTGTCTGGGACATGGACATTTGGAAAGGGGGAGTTTGGGGAGGCGACTCCAGGGGAGCAGTCTTGGAAGCCAGAGGAGAACAAAATACCAAGAGCCAGGCTGATAACTCTGTCAGGATGGGAATGAAGCAATATTCCAGAGATTACGCCAGGAAGTGGCTATTAGAAACTTTGGCAAAGCAGCTGAGTGTGAAGGGGCAGGAGCCAGATAAGAGGAAGTCTGAGATAGGAGCAGAGGAGAGGAACTCCAGAGAGCAGTGAAACTGTGTGTTAAGAGTGAGTGTGGGGCTGGAAAGCAGGACAGGAGAGGATGATAACTGCTGAGGCAAATGAAACCGAGGGTGCTTTGTTGGTTTCATACATAAAAAGATGGATAACACTTGTCCATAGCTGCATTGCCATAGAGAGGTTAGGGACAGCAGAGAGGAGGGACTGATGGGGCTGAGGGCATGGGTGGAAGCAGAGGGGCCAGGATTCGCAAAGGAAAGCTGGAGCAGAAACGTCTGCCTCTGGATTTGGGTGGTGAAGGGGGACGTGAGGAAGGGGGAGAGGATCTCTTGGTGGGTAACAGGGGTTCTGTCTGTAAAGACTGGCAAAATCCTGCCTGGGGAGGGAGGAGGAGGAGGAATGCAGCAGAAGGGCGAGTCTCAGGGTTACACTGGTAAAGGAGGGGCTGTTTACGGAGGAAGGTGGCAGGCCCGGAGGAGGAGAGGATGGCTGCAGTGGAGCGAGTCAAACCCGGGATGGGGTTTCCACGAGGAACGGCAGAGCAGCGGGAGAGCAGCACTGGAGGAAATGGATGCTGGGGGTGAGCCAACATTGTCTGTGCGATAGGAGAGGGTGTCGGAGGAGGAGGAGCATGAAGCCTGGAGGGACCCAATAACCGCATAAACGCGAGGGAAGGCAAAGGAGACAGAAGGGAAGGAGCGCCGGGAGCAGCCTGCGGGGAGGCCGCGGCACGGAGGGGGTCGATCTGGGGGTGACGCCGGGGCCAGGCCGCAGCGGCGGCACCAGGTGAGGGCCCCGCTCGGTGTAGCCGGGGCAAGCGGGGCCGCGCTAGGGACACCTGCCGGGCTCGGGGCCCGCCGCTGCCGCCGCAGGGAGCCCTCTCGCCGCCTGCGCGGGGGAAACAAGGGACCGGCGGGGGCCGGGCCGGGCCGGGCCCAGCCCCGCCGCTGTCTCCGCCCCTCGCCCCTCGCAGCCGCCGCGGCCGGGCGGGCGGAGCGCAGCGCAGCGCAGCGCCGCGGGGACTGCGGGCGCTCCGGTCACTCCCCGCTGCTGCAGCCGCCGCCGAGCTGAGGGAGCCGCGTCCGGGCAGCGCTGAGGTAGGGGCGGCCGTGAGCAGGGAGGACCCCCCCATACCCCTTCTCCGTGTGTTGATGTGAGGCGGGCACCGCGGGCGGCCCCGCAGCCTCGCTCCGCAGCGCCGGGCGGGCGGGGAGAACCCGCGGCCTCCCCCGCCTTCACCCCGCATCCCGCTGCGGGGCTGCACCCCCCGGCCCGGCTGTCAGGGCGCGGAGCCGCCCAGCCCCGCCCTGCGGCGGCGCGGCCTCGCCTCATCTTCTCCTCATCGCTCCCCTGCGGGGCCGCAGCCCCCCCCCCCCCCCCCCGATACCGCTGTATTTGTCTTAATTATCCTGAATGGAGGTAATTGCAATGGTGCTCTGGAGCGGGGCGGGGCGCGGGGGCTCGTCCTGCGCCGTGGTGCGCAGCGCCGGGCAGCGGCGGAGCGGAGCCGCCGCAATGCTGCTGCGGGGCCGCGGCGCCTCTCCCCCGCTGCCGCCGGAGGTTCGGCGGCCCTGCGGCGGAGCAGGGCAGCGCTCGGGGGGGGTCTGTCGGTAAAGCGCCCCTGCAGCCGGGCGGGGACGGGCCTGGGTTAACACAAAGAACATGGCAGGCTCCTGCGAGGCACCGTGAGACTGCAGCAGCGCCGAGGAGCCCTTGCTCATGGCTCTGACGCCTTGCTGGGAGAGCCCTCGTGTGATCTGAGCCTTCCCCTCTGCGGGTGATGGTACGGAGCTAGGGCGAGGCATTACCTGGTCAATTTTGCTGTCTTAATTGTGAGGGGAATCGCTTTCGCGTTTGCAGAACGTGAGTCGTGATTTGTGTTCCGAGGTCGCACTAACGTCGCCCATAGGTGTAAATATACAACCCTCAAAGCAGGATGACTGGAATAGGGAATAAACCCAACTGTTCCAGATCCAGAGCGGTCCATACCCTTTACTGACAGGGTGGGAATATTATGAAACCTGCTTATGGAGCTGGCGAACCAGCTCGGGAAGCCTCTGCGCTGCACTAACCCCGTGTGCTGAAAGGCGTTGCGGGGAACAATGCTCCCAGCCGAAGCTTATGGACAGGCATTTATTGCAAGGGATAATCAGCCCTGCGGAGGCATCAGGGGAGCCTGTGGCTCCTCAGGCCTTTGCAGGGAATCTCTGCTGGAAGCGGGACTTGCGTCTCCTCGGTGGGAGGAGATGGAAATGGTGTGGGGTGAAGAGCTGGGAAGGGTGGGTGACGGCAGCTCGATGCGGGCCCTGAAGAACGGGTGTTATCCACTGGTGTTCTTGTGTTTTGCTGGCTGTTGTATGCCCACATGACTGAGCAGGGCTTGTAGGGCTGCGGGGAGGACCGGTGGGCTCGCTCATGGGTCACCGCCAGAGCTAGAGAGGCGATAAATCCCATAGGGAGGTAACATTCAGTTACCTCATACAGCAGCACAAACTCAGTGTTAAAAAGAGGTCAGGTTGTGTCACTGGAGCCCGTCGTGCGCTGTCTGTAATGCAGGTTCAGTGCAGTAAAGGGGATCTGCTGAAGCAGAGTGCAGCGCTTTGGGATGAAATAGGAGCTTGCAGCAGTTCCGTGGCGAAAAGCATTGCAGACGCTGTTTCATCTCGATGGTGGCACCAGTCCTGCAGCCTGTGGAATCCCTGCGGCGCTCCCCGGCTCTGCCGGCACACAGGGGTGGAACAGAGAGGGGCCAACCGCTGGTGCTGCATGCATGGAGAGCAGGGCGCTGCTGCGTGTCTCTCAGCTCCTCCTCAGGAGGCGTTCCGAGCCACTGCGTGAAGGGTGTTTTGGTTTTCCTTTGGCATACGTGAAATGCAAGCACTCGAACCCCTGTAATGCTCATGCTATTACGTCACCTGGCTACGGATTGGGTTTTCATGTGGGTCAGTTACCAGATTTAATACTTATAGTTGGATGATTTGTAAAATCAACGTTGTACGTCATGAGTGATGAGTACATGGGCGTATTCTGTGGGACACAGATGAGAAGATGGATATATGCAGATGTTTAAGGCTCAGACTGGACTGGTGTCTTCAAGCATCTCCCCCCCATAACCTGGTCTAGAGAAGGTGTCCCTGCCCATACCGGGGGTTGGAACTAGGTCAGCTTTAAGGTCATTTCCAGCCCAAACCATTCTGTGATTCTACGTTTTAGGCTCAGACTGCAGAAGTTCCCCAGCCAGTAATCTCGGTAGGCACCTAAATTCCTTAGTCATCTGATCTGGGCACAGGTTACAAACCAGTCCAGAGGTTTCTCACTGCCCATTACCTGTGAGTCAGCTCCTCAGTCCAGTGCAGGCTGCTATCTCTGACCGCAGCCTCCTGCTCACCGTTTCATGGGTCCAGGCAAACCTTTGCAAACTGCAGCGCTCGGGTGATGGGAACTGGGTGGTCCAACATCAGCATGAGGAGACGCCAGCAGCCCCTTGGATCTTGCCGACCCTCAGCTGAGTGAGGGGTTATGAAGCAGAGCAGTGGAGGCTCTTTCCTGTGGTGGTTATGCACACTGTGCCATGGAGGCTTGTGATGAGATTGGGCCAGTGCTCCGTGATAGTGCATCCACTTCTGGGGGCGACAGCACAAGAGGGACATGGAGCTGTTGGAGTGAGTCCAGAGGAGGCCATGGAGCTGCTGCGAGGGCTGGAGCAGCTCTGCTCTGGAGCCAGGCTGAGAGAGCTGGGCTGGGGCAGCCTGGAGAAGAGAAGGCTCCTGAAGGGGAGACCTTAGAGCAGCTCCAGTGCCTAAAGGGGCTCCAGGAAACCTGGAGAGGGGCTTTGGACAAGGGCCTGTAGGGACAGGACAGGGGAATGGCTTTAACCTTCCCCATCCCTGGCAGTGCTCAAAGCCAGGTTGGACAGGGCTTGGAGCAAGCTGCTCCAGTGGAAGGTGTCCCTGCCTGTGGCAGGGGTTGGAGCTCGAGGAGCTTTAAGGTCCCTTTCAACCCATATGATTCTATATGAGCACTGTAGAGCCATGTAGGGTTTTTCTGACAGCACTCACACTCTGTGCGCGCTCCTGTTCCCAGCTGATGTAGTCTGGGAGTTGCCTGTGCGTTAGACCTTTCTCCTTACCTCTGCTCAAGTTCATGGCAACTTTCCCGAGTGAAACCAGCGGGAATCTGGCCCAGAGTTATGAAATGTGAAAATCCAGTTGTCTCCCTTTGCTTTCTAGTGCGCTCGCACCTCAGGAATCACTCTGTGTTTGATTGTTCCCACCAAATAACACTCCCCTGGCGAAGCAAGCGCCGGAGCTGGCGCGTGTGCGCCGTCAAATGGCACCGAGGCACAATCAGTGCTCCGCACTCAAGGCTGCTTTCCCCACTGTTTTCCTTTTCCCCACATGTGGTTTTCATTTGTCGGGTTTTTATTATTGCTCTGAAAATGATCTGTTGTGAGTTTGTTTTTCTAATGAACACGAGTACAACGGTGCAGCAGTCGTAGCTGGGCCTTGCCTGGCTTTGCTTTCCTCTAATGAAAAAAGGGCTACAGAGATAGAGCATGCAAGGAATTTTTCTTGTGCTTAGTAGATCTCAGCTTACCTAACAGCTTTAACAGAGGGGTGGAGATCAGTTCTGTATATTTAAGCAGACACCTTATTCTTCTGTTTTCTTCAGCTTTATTTCTTTCTCACATATTGTTAATCCCAGACACATTTTTTTACTGTCTACTTCTCATCAATAAGACCACCTGTGCATGGAAATAACTATATTGTTAGTTGGTGGTCAAGTTTATACCAGCTTTAGTGGTTGTTTGAAACAGATGACTAGGGCGGGTGGGTTTGTGTCTGAAAGTGCTGTTTCTACTTGCAGTAAAAGGCATGGGATTAGGGAAAGATACACACTGAAGCATAATCTTTGTGCTCGGGGACTGCATGTGTCTTCCTATGGCCAAGGACAGGTGAAGAAGAGGAGTACTTTGAGCTGTGTTTTAGCACCATTACCATTTTTCTTTCTCTTCTCTGCAAGGTTTTTCTCGTATGGAATGATGAAAATTTCAGGATGTTCTCACTTTTTCATGTCTCTTCACTTCCCTCCTGCTATTTTCTTAATCATAGAGTCACAGAATAGCTTGGGCTGGAGGGACCTTGAAGCTCATCCAGTTCCCACTCCCCTAGATAATACATTGCGCAAACCTCTCTCTATGTTTTGCCCAGCTGCATGTTTTTTAGCACACCAAGAATCTCTCTGGCATGTCCCCATCTCATGCTGCTGTGAAGGCAGTTTTATTTCACCATCTATTGAATGTGCCAAGCAATAGAACTTGGAAAAGCAATGGTGGGTTGATTTGGTTTATTGGGCAACCTCTCACATCAAGAGAGCAGCAAAAACTGGACAAAAGAGGCCATTGGAGTGAAGATGTCGTGGCAACAGATGCTCACGCACACGTGTTAGGTGCTACGAATAGCCTGGCTGGTCATGCCAGCCATGCCGCTGGAATGGGAGAGGTGTCCAGTGGTTCTCTGTTCATCGACCTAAAAATACACTGCTCTGACACTGTTCACAGGTAAATGTTCCCAATTAAGAGCATCTCTGTTTACTGGGGTTCCAAACAGGCTGTTCTCTTTTGGGACAAGTGGCCAGATCCTGGAGTTGCACCTGCTGAGCAGTGACTCACTGTGATCTGTGAAGCACGGGCAGGAATCCCATGGCTTGCTCTGAAGGGAGCTTAAAGCTCCTCCAGCTCCAGCCCTTGCCATTGCAGGGACACCTTCCACTGGAGCAGCTTGCTCCAAGCCCCTGTGTCCAACCTGGCCTTGAACACTGCCAGGGATGGGGCAGCCACAGCTTCTCTGAGCACCAGAGAAGCTGTGGCTGCCCCATCCCTGGCAGTGTTCACTGCCAGCGCCTCAGCACCCTCACAGGGAACAGCTTCTGCCTAAGAGCTCATCTCAGTCTCCCCTCTGGCAGGTTAAAGCCATTCCCCTTGGCCTGTCCCTACATCCCTTGTCCAAAGCCCCTCTCCAGGTTCCCTGCAGCCCCTTTAGGCACTGGAGCTGCTCTAAGGTCTCCCCTTCAGGAGCCTTCTCTTCTCCAGGCTGCCCCAGCCCAGCTCTCTCAGCCTGGCTCCAGAGCAGAGCTGCTCCAGCCCTCGCAGCAGCTCCATGGCCTCCTCTGGCCTTGCTCAAACACAATGTTCCTGGAGTTAGTCTCCCAGTGTTGTTCACGTATCCACAGCTGTAAGCAAGATACAACTGTTTCTCCTTCTCTGTTACAGTCATACCACCTGGGGCTGTTTGGTTGTGAGAATATAACCCAAGAATGCTCCTGCAACTAACTGGAGAAACTGTGGACTTGCTGTTGAGTAGTAAAGGGGGATTTGAGTGTGTTTATTTTTAGGAAAGGAATAGGGGTTGAGTGACAGCTCAGATGTATTGGAGCAACCATTGCGTTTGTTTTGTTAGTCATGACTGCACAGAGTAGTGAGAATGTGGAATCATCCCTGGAATGGGCTTAAGTCAGGGCTGGGCAGGGGCTCCTCCTCTGAGTAGGTGGGTCTGTAGGAGGCTACACACAACACATGGGTTCTATGGAGATAGGCTGTCATGTACATAGTTATAAGGACTCAGTTTAGCTGGTGGAAGATGTAATCAGAGCTGAAGATGTGCAGACCTAAAGCGAACAGCACAAGCTTTCATGTGCTGCTTCACTGCCCACGTGATAGAGTGACACGTCGGTTAATGTATTTATAGTCCCCAGCTTAATGAATCAAGTGTTTATGCTTTATCTCTTCAGTACCACTGTAGAAAGTGGTTGAATCATAGAATCATAGAATAGTTACGGTTGGAAAGGACCGTAAGCTCATCCAGTTCCAACCCCCCTGCCATGGGCAGGGACACCTCCCACTAAACCATGTCACCCAAGGCTCTGTCCAACCTGGCCTTGAACACTGCCAGAGATGGAGCATTCACAACTTCCCTGGGCAACCCATTCCAGTGCCTCACCACCCTTACAGTAAAGAATTTCTTCCTCATATCCAATCTAAACTTCCCCTGTTTAAGTTTGAACCCGTTACCCCTTGTCCTATCACTGCAGTCCCTAATGAAGAGTCCCTCCCCAGCATCCCTATAGGCCCCCTTCAGGTATTGGAAGGCTGCTATGAGGTCTGCACACAGCCTTCTCTTCTCCAGGCTGAACAGCCCCAACTTTCTCAGCCTATCTTCATATGGGAATGGGTGTTGTTATCCTTTCTGGCCCTGGTCCATAGGCTCTACAGACCTTTAGGTCTGTCGTTTTGGAAGCTTGAGTGGAGGTTTGTTAAGCATCACACCCAGGTGCTGACTGTGCTGAGAGCTGAGGCCTTCAGGTGGGTGCTCAGGGAGGATCCCTCCCGAAACCCACATTTTGTGGAGCTGTATTTCCTGCTTTTGGAGGCTTTGGAGGCCGAGGCTTGGCAGTGAGCTGGTGGGAGGTGCTCCAAGGTGACGCAAAGGCTTTCCTGGGAGCCTGGCCTGATGTTTAAAGGTTACACTGATCAACGCATCTGGTACCAGGCTGGAGCTTCTCCCAAGCCAGACCAACAGGCACCTTTGGGAGTCTGGAATCTTCACTGTGGGCTTCAGCCCCCCATCGTGTTATAGGCCCAAGTGTATGGTCAAGGTCTTTGTAGGGACTTCTTACCATCTGGATCTGGATCTTGGTGTTTTTGTAAGTTACTGAGTTAATCCGATCGTTCTACTGATTGACTTGTTATAGAACGGCAGGGATATCTGCTTTGAGTCTTACTTTTATGTGATAAAATGGAGCCTTGTGCTTGTAAGGGCAAGAAAGCCGTCAGTATGTGCTGTTTCTGACCCATGGTGGGTGCTGGTTGACTGGTTTGCAGTGGGGTTGATTGGTGGTAACTGCAGAAAACCAGGGGTTTGTGCACTAGGACCAAACCCTTGGTTTTTCCACTCCTGAAATCAATTTTGCTTTGTGCCTAGATACCACAAATACTCCAGCTAATTATAGCAGGCAGCTCCTCTGGTTTGTTGGCTTACAAGGGAAAAGGTGCTGCCTGCTGTATCTAAATTAACCTAATGTACATGCATTTACTTTAACACCCACAGGTTTCTGTTTGGGCACCTCACATTGGAAGTGGTGGCTTTTGTCTGGAGCTAAGCTAATAAGGAGGTTTTCTTCCCCAAGGCTTTCAGTGACTTTTCCCTTAGGAAACACATGTTTAATGAATATATTGAAGGGTGATCCATGGCCAGTCCCTGCAGCTGGAGAGCTTTGCACTGGTGGGCAGTTTGTGGCTCCGGTATGCTGGGGGCATATGCATTTATAGCAACACTGGAATGCAGCATGAAGCTAATCAGTCTGTGCTTGGAGAAAGCAGGTTTGCCTCTCACTAGCAAATTACTGGTCTCTGTGCTTTTGGAAGGTACTTTGGGCCCAAATCTGCCTTCTGGAAGTCAGTGTTTCATCATAGGAGGAAGGCCACTTATTGTGGCCTTTTTACTGTACATCATTCTAGGAAAGCATCTGTTATTAGACCCTGTGTTAGGTGGGAGTCTAGTGAGGAAGTCTTATTTCCCACTCTTCCACTTACATGGAATGGAAAAAGCGGGTTGCTGAGCAGAATACCAGTTTTGGGTGTCTGAACTCTCAAAAACTATGGGATCCACATCATCTCTTGAAATGCGAATGGTCCTTTAGTCAGCTTGACTGGAGATAGAATCATGGAATGGTTTGGGTTGGAAGGGACCTCAAAGCTCCTCCAGCTCCAACCCCTGCCACGAGCAGGGACACCTTCTGCTAGAGCAGCTTGCTCCAAGCCCCTGTGTCCAACCTGGCCTTGGGCACTGCCAGGGATGGGGCATCCATGGATGAGTCGGGGGAGAAAATGGGCTTTAAGCTGCAGTTCGCCTTAAGTCATGCAGGGTCCCTATGTGATGAGACAGCCTAGTTAGTTTAATGTTGGCTTTATTGTTGTATCTTATTGTGGCCTTTTTTCTGCACATCAGATAGGAATAATTCTCTACAGTTCCACGATCCTCGCAAGGTGAATGGATTAACATTTTTTTAACCTTTCTTTTTCAGAGTAACTTACTCCTATTGTAATTCCAAGTGCTTTAAGGAGACCAGAAAAGAATCAGCTTGGCTTTGGAGCTCGCTGGTTTGCACCAGTTGAGGATCCGTCCTGCAGCCTTTAAGTTCTGATAAACACTGGAGCCTGTTGTGTTTTATTCCCTTTGTGTTTTCGGCACCAGAGGAGCTTTTCCTGATTGTTTTTCCTCATTTGAAGGCTGATTGTACCAAGTGACCTCTTGCTACTAAAGGGTGGGTCAGTTTGTGCGGGAAAGTCTTACTCAATGTGTCTGGGAGATAAGTGGGACTGCATCCCAACTAGCGCTGGGCATTAAACCCTGGAATGTGCTGAGGATCTGCCAGGAGATTGGAAGCAGGACTATGCGACAAGCGCGAATGCAGTCACACTCTCCCTAAAATAGTCCTCTGGATAACAGGAGATGTGGAAAGTTATCACTTACCTCATTTTAGCACAAATTCTTTCCTAAAAATGGATCATTGACTGAGGGTTTGGGGGGATTTTTTCACTTTTTAAAGCTGTATCCTGCTTGCATCTCAGGGGCACTGAGGTCCCTCTCCAGTCTTTAGCTGAAGGCAGGAGAGGGCTGCAGGTGAGGAGGGGAAAGCTGTATTAAACCCATGCAAGTGAAGCACACAGGCCACAGTCCCAGCTTAGGGAAAGCTATTCATCTAATCCTCATGGTTATCTGAATGAGGAACAAGGTGGATTCTTATCTTGCTGTAGGTTAGTAGTGTCTTCAAATTCATCTTAAGCTGTCTGGAAGTGTCAAGGCAGAGATAAATCAGTTCAGCGGCCTCGGACGTGCCTGGACCGGTTGTCAGAGGCAGGATTTTGGCACAGGACACTGGATGCAGGCATTGTGTTTGGATATTAAAATGAGCAGTGCTTTGCCACTGCAGGCTCTGTAGGGTTTCATTTAAGGGTAAAAATAGGCAAATTTGGTTCTTGTTCCTGTGTCAAATCTATCAATGGAAGAATCTGATTGTGCAGCTTTAGCCGCTGCCGTAAGCCATTTAAAGTTAAAACCTGTGCTGCATGAATTAGTTCCTGACGGAAAGAGGATGAGTTAGCTTCTAAATGGGATCGTGTGAGGGAAGCGTGGGGGCCAGAGTGGCTGGTCCTTCCCAGCAGGGCTGCAGCATCCTGAGTCAGCACCAGGTTGTGTTTAACCCTGTGGGAATCTGCTGCAGGGAAGCATGGACTGAAATAACTGCTCCCTGGATGCGAGCTTCCATTGCTGCAGGGACCCGGATGAGGAGCTCAGTGGAAGGGATGGAAAAGGGAGGGAATTCTGGGCTCCTGTAGGTGTGACCTTTTGTGGCTGCAGCTCTCAGGACAAGTGATGAGCTGTGCTTTCTGAAAGGCAAAGGGATTACTTCATTTGTGGAAAAACACCCGTCACCTCCCGCCCTGCGCTGGGAGCCTGGGATCAGTGAGGCTCCGGATGACCACAGGATGTACCGCTCCCACCGTGCCTGTGCCAGAACTGAAATCCCTGGCACAGGTACTGGGTCCTCATGGCCTGTGCTTGGGAAGAGCAGCTTTATGTCCCCTATGCTGCTGTCCCTGAGCTGCTCTGTGGGCAGCGCACTCGTCAGCCTGGGGTGCAGCAGCAGCAAGGCTGTGCTCTGTTATCCTGCTTTGCAGTGCGCTGGGGAGGGAAGGCTCAGGATGAAGTGGGGCACAGTGGGAACTCCATAGATTGTTTTGGAGAGGATGTGGCACACCACTTAGCCCAGCCCTGTGCCACAGGGATTCCCTGACCCCAGCTGGCCCATTAAGCAGCTTTGCAGCTTTCTGTCGTCGCTGGGGTGTGTAAAGTAGCTTTGGTGCTGCTCAGGATCTGGCTCCAAGGAGTGATGCGCAAAGCTCAGGTAAACAGAATGAAAAACACAGCGCAGTTGAGTTCCACTGAGCTTTCCTCTTGAATTCACCCTTCAGGTTATCTATGTCCAGAACTGCACAGTTCCCATAAGAGATGTGCATAAGAGAAGCTGTGGCTGCCCCATCCCTGGCAGTGTTCAAGGCCAGGTTGGACACAGGGGCTTGGAGCAAGCTGCTCCAGTGGAAGGTGTCCCTGCCCATGACAGGGGTTGGAGCTGGAGGAGCTTTAAGGCCCCTTCCAACCCAAACCAGGCTGGGGCTCTGTGACTAATGGCTAATAACAAGTTGAACTGCCCTGAAGAGCTGCGGATGGGGCAAGTGGGTTATTTGTGGAGATCTATGCCCCTTGTATGCTGGACAAACAAGAATAAGATGACTTTGAGTTGAACATGTACTACAAAGAATTGGAGCTATTTTTTCCTAGGCAAGTATTGAAGTACCCATAGTGTAGTAATGATCTATAGTATCTCCTGGACTAGTAATGAAACTGTTAAGTGAATTCTTTTTGCATAAGAGGGAACTCCTGTGCTCATTCTCATTGCTATATTAGGATTCTCCTTTCTCTGTGACACTTAAGGATGAAGGTTCTGAATCTCCAGCTGTGCCAAGTGACACAGCTACATCCCAGCATGTGAAGCTGTGCTCACTGACCTCATCACAGCCTGTGGCTTGAGGTTTTGAATCATCTCCATAGAAAAATATGCAGAAGAACCTATCTGAGATAATTCCATATTGCTTAGTGTTTCTGAACCACATTAGAACCTTGAGGATTGTGAAAAGGCACCAAAACAGTGGTAAATAACTCTACGAGTGAAGGATGGTGATACCCCCTTTGCGGGCAGGTGTGAGTGATGGGGAGCACATAGCTCTCATCTTCTCTGTGGTTTTAGTCTGGGTAATCCTAATCAGGAGTAAATCCTGAGTGCGAGTCTGCTGCTGGAGTGTCTGTAACAAAGATCAGTATTTAGATGTGCCATAAAGGTATAGAAGGAACTAGAGATGCTTGTTAAGGTATTTATTGCCGGCAGGCTCAGGTAAAACCAGAAGTTTGATTGCTCTAAACTAGGATCTTCTCCTGAACAAGTGGAGAAGAAACACTGTGAGGACCCAACAATCTGTTTCATACACTCATAGAATCCCAGAGTGGTTAGGGTTGGAAAGGACCTTAGGATCATCCAGTTCCAGCCCCCTGCCATGGGCAGGGACACCTCACACCGTGTCACCCAAGGCTCTGTCCAACCTGGCCTCGAACAGCACCAGGGATGGAGCATTCACAACTTCTTTGGGCAACTTGTTCATAGAATCCCAGACTGGTTTGGGTTGGAAGGGACCTCCAAACCTCATCCAGTCCAACCCCCTGCAGTGAGCAGGGACATCTCCAACTAAACCTGGTTGCTCAGAACCACATCCAGCCTGGCCTGGAATGCCTCCAGGGATGCTGCATCCACCACCCCCCTGGGCAACCTGTGCCAGTGTTTCACCACCCTCATTGTAAGGCATTCCTTCCTCACACCCAGCCCGAGCTCCCTGTCTCCATGTGACTCCATCTGCCGCAGCGGAGCAGGTGAGGAGCACATGGCCATGCCAGCGGGAGGTGGAGCACCGGCCTGGCCAGGGGCACGCCAACCATCTCAGAGCTGTTTCTACAGCTGCTGCTGATGGGAGGAGAACAATGTGAGTCACTTGGGCTGCAGTGGCTCAGGCTGTGAGAGTCCAGAGGCACAGAGTGCCTCACATTCCTGGCACGGGCGATGAGCCTCACCTTGAGGGCAGTTTGCAAAGCAGCGTGTCCGTGTTATTCCAGTGTGGCTTTAACGGGAATACAGCTGCTGTCGGCTTTAGCTTCTGGTTCCACGAGTGTGGCAGGACGCTGAGGAGCCATGGAAGAGATTGGGGGCCCAAAATGAGTTTTCAGCAAACTCCGTTAGGCTGGTGCCTATAGCAGTCTTACTATTGAAGGTTTTATGCATACTTTGATCATAGAATTAACTAGGTTGGTAAAGACCTTTAAGATCATCAAGTCCAACAGTATAAATATATATAAATGCATAACATCCATATAAATGCATCTGCTTTCTGATATTTAGTAGTTTGGCCATTATATTGCTTGACCCTCTAAAGAGAGATAGGGTATGTGAATGTATAAAAAGAAGGGCGGAAATAAGTTGGTGTGTTACTTATTAAAGGTTTTATGTATATTTTGGTGTAATCATAGAATCAACCAGGTTGAAGACCTGTAAGATCGAGTCCAATAGTATAAATACATATAAATGTATATAAATAAATCCCTATAAATCCATATAAATGCATCTCCTCTCTGATATCTAGTAGCTTGGCCGTTATATTTCTTGACCCTCTAAAGAGAGATGGGGGGCACGTGAATGTCTAAAAGAAGGGCAGAAATAACTCGGTATGTATTTTTAATGTTCTGTTTTGTGGATGGAGGAAAATGCTGCAGCTTTGGAAGGCTGCAGTGCTCGATGGTAATGGATGTGGAGACACGGTCACTGTGCAGACTGCTTTATCGGGGGGAATTTCCAAATGGCATTCCAAGCATGTTATTAAAGGATTAAAGAGACGGGTGATGCACCTGGGGCTAACTGTCCCGAAACCAGGCTTCTAAGACACATAATTAAGTGTTATGCAAATATTCCCATAACATCAAACCATGGTTTGATTTGCTTTATGCCTCGCAGTGGTTCACACGCTGGTCAGGAGCATTTGCAGGATGAACTTGATAGGTCTGTGTATTGTATGGGGTTGTAGTTCTCATTGTGTTTCCATCCCAGCCTTATGTCTGTGGGTCTGCTTAGGCGGAGTTGCTCAGGACCTGCTGAGTGAGGTGAGGAACATGATGTGGTGCCTGTAACTCTCTGGGCATGGGGGTTTTGGAACATGGAGCTTGGTCCCAATGAACATTCCTAAAGGTCTTGGTTGAATTGTCCTTGCAAATGGCAAACTCGTGTTTTGTTCCAGTGTTCAATGTGGTAATCTTGTTTCCGCCCTGAATATGTTACCTGTACAGTGAAAACTGTGTAACTTTGGTGTAACATCCACTTCTTTTCCTCTGAATCGGCCTCAATATAGCAGCAGTCTGGAATGTTTTGTACATAGTTTCCTTTCTTACGTTGTTATATTAAAGCAAGCTCCCCATTTTTGTTGTCATCGGGAGCAATAAATTCCCGTTCTTCTTAATACTCTGCCCATTCTGCTTTTGACTTCCATTAAGCGCTGCCTGGAAAATGCAGGGATTTCTCTTCCAAGTGCTGAAACTCTTTTCCAAAGTCAACCTGAAGGACAGAGTTCACCTTTGGGAAGTGCCAAGTGGAAGATTGGTGGGTGCTGAGGCTGCAATGACCATGGCTTTAGCCCTTCCAGATCTGCTTGCTTTCAGATATGAGTGCCAGGAAAACATTGCAGTATTCCCTTTAGTTCTCCAGGCAGAACAGTTTTTAAGCCAAGACTTCAGGGTGTATGAGGAATCAAGGCTAGATGGATACTGGGTTGCTGCTTCTAAATCCTAATGTGTTTTGTGCTGATGCATGGGCCCTGAATATTGTACCTTAAGGAATTCGTTCCCCAGAATCTCTTGGAAAACCTTTTGCTCCCCTCTGGGAAGGGACTGAGCTGTCCTGGAGGCGTGATGTGACTGGGGTGGCTCTGAACCAGGGGGTCAGGGTGGGTTTAGAGGCTCTAGGGCTTTCGAGCAGGGTCCCATTTGGTTTTGCAGGTGTTTGGAGCCTCCAGCATGGGGTCACAGCAGAAGAAAGGACCGCTGCTCACCATCATTCTGTTCAAGATAACTTCTTACATCTGAAACATTGCAGGGCTGCTCTCAAATGATGTGGTCATAGAGGTTAAAGCCCAATGGCCCAGAGTCCAAACTCACTGCAGGCTGTTTTCTTCTCTAATACTATGATGAAGTAATTATGTTAACAGCTGGGTCCCACGTGTGTGGCACTGATACCGTATCAGTGCAATGAGCAAGTCCGTCTGGCCTGGAGTTTGGATTCTCATCCAGGGGCTGATGAGCCATTCCCAGAAAAAGTGACATGTTTGGGGGAATGATGTGGCCTTTCTATTTGGATGACTGGCACTGAGCCCATTCCGGTGGTGATTTATTGCTGGTGGGCCCAGGTCCCTCTGACAGTGAAGAATTACCCTTCATCTGCTGGTACTGAGTTATTTGCTCTGGCTTGAACAAGTGCTCCGGATGTTGAAAGCCTGATAGCCATGTAAACCAGCGTTATGGGAACCTCGGGAAGTAGGATGGGATCGGTGGGAATGGTTAAAAGTTGTATTTTCTAGGTGGAAAGCCACCCAAACAAAACTTTGAGGGCTTCTTCCCGAGTTCTGCTTTTAGCCTGGAGCCCTCAGTGGCATCAACAACAAGGGCGAGGAGGTTTGGTGCTTGAAATCAAACAGAAAGCTGGAGAAATGCAGCTGAGGGAAGCTTTATAGCAGCCTAGAGCTAATTTTAGCTGGGGAGGCTTGGGTTGGTTTTGTCCTTTGCTGTGCTTTTTATTTGGTTTCTTTATTACTTTTAATTTCAAGGTCTTTTGTGGGGTGAGGAAGAAGGGAGCTGTTGTCCCCACTGGAGTCACACCATGGCGCATGCCTCTGGCCCTGTGTTTAGCTGGAGCCTGAGGGAAGCCCTGGTTGGTTATAGCAAGTGGATGTGTTGAGGAGCTGTCATAATCACTAATTCCAGGCTTTTGCTGCTTGGTGGTTTCTGCTGGAGGCAACAGTAAATCCTCCCAACACTGTTCCCATGCAGAATCCGAAATTCCATGAGAAATGCAAGCCCTGTGAACGGAATTGACTGTGTCAGTCTCTGCTTTGCTTCCCTCTTACCGTGACTGTAAGTCATCCATGAAATCAGTGCACTGCTTAAAGCAGGCCATTCCTTTTGCAGTTGCTGTCACAGTTCCAACATTCAGATAGTCTCAGAATCACATCAAGGTTTGGGTTGGAAGGGACCTTAAGGCTCCTCCAGCTCCAACCGCTGCCACGAGCAGGGACACCTTCCACTGGAGCAGCTTGCTCCAAGCCCCTGTGTCCAACCTGGCCTTGAACACTGCCAGGGATGGGGCAGCCACAGCTTCTCTGGGCACCCTGTGCCAGCGCCTCAGCACCCTCACAGGGAACAGCTTCTGCCTAAGAGTGCATCTCAGTCTCCCCTCTGGCAGGTTAAAGCCATTCCCCTGTCCTGTCCCTACAGGCCGTTGTCCAAAGCCCCTCTCCAGGTTTCCTGGAGCCCCTTTAGGCACTGGAGCTGCTCTAAGGTCTCCCCTTCAGGAGCCTTCTCTTGTCCAGGCTGCCCCAGCCCAGCTCTCTCAGCCTGGCTCCAGAGCAGAGCTGCTCCAGCCCTCGCAGCATCTCCATGGCCTCCTCCGGCCTCGCTCCAACAGCTCCACGTCCCTCTTGTGCTGTTGCCCCAGCGCTGGATCAGGGCTGCAGGGGGGCTCCTTCTCTACCACATCAGAATAGCTGTGAATAGAGAAATCCTTTCGTTATTCTTACCAGGGAAGTGAAACATCCATGATATGAATGGGTCGCTCCCAGGGCTGGGCACATGTTGGAGCTGAGCTGAGGCCTCTTCACCCCCATTTCTTCATCTTTGTTGTTGTTGTTGAACAGGGAGCACAAGTGGGTGGGAGAAAGGAAGGAGCAGGAAATGGATCAAAAGAAAGCACAGAGCATCTGAAATCAAACGGATGAAGTAATGGACCAGAGGGAATGCAGGAGTGAAAATGCAGATTTATAATAGGAAACTGCATCTATGGAACTTCATCGGGACCAGACTAATCCTGGCTGTGAAAATGGGTGCATGGCACTGAGTTGGGCAACAGGCAGCACCTCTGCTGGCTGGCAGGGATGTGAGGAGGAGCTGGCTCCTTTCTCTGGGTGCTGCGGGTTCCTGTTTATGGGAGGAGGACTGAATGTTGTACCAAGCCACTAATTACCTTTGGGAGGCCACTTCCAAGGGTGGGTGCGATCCCAGTGATTGAGCTGGGTGGGAGGATCAAGGGCTTGGCAAGCTGCAGTGTATGCACTTAGTGCTGATACCCTCAGCCTACACGTTATAAGTATTCGCAAATGAAAGGCAGTGTTTATGTATTTCCCCAATGTTGTGGTGTTCATATAGAATTGAATAAGAAAATATCAGTTCAGCAAAATGATTTCCTTAAACTTGCCATCAGCAAAAGACGTGTTGGGAAAGAGAGTTCCCTCTAGGGTGAAACAAAGGACAAGCAGGAATGGCCACTGTATATTTAATGGGCAAAACCCTGTGCTTGTCATGTGGCTTCAATGTCATCTTAATAACATGAGGAGGGAAGGAAAGGAACCAAACAGTGCACCTTTTGTCATGGAAATGAAGTCCCAAAGGGCTTTCAGCAAACACTGGTCAGCCCCAATGAGGGCTTGGATTGTCATCTCCCATAAAAGAAAGTCTAATTTGCCCCTGTAATCCTATTGGTGCAGGTAAGTGATGGGAGGGCTGTTCTTCCGACTGCCTTTCAAGTTCAAAGTGAAGAGAGATTCCTTTTGCCATTCCGTTCTCTAGCTTGGCTTCTGTGGGCAGGCAGAGCACTCTGATGGTCAGCATCTTGGAATGGAAGACTGGAGCAGGATAGTTCCCTGCAGTCCCAAACTGTGAGACTGGAGCACTGAGGCAGGGCGCAGCTCTGCAGTTCCCAGCTGTGTTTCCCCACGGGCTTTGCCGGCATTCCAGGCATCACTGCCCTTTTCTGGAGAAGGAAACTGAGGCAGAGAGGGGCCAGCCTGGCACTGCAAGGTACAGAATACCCCTGCCCTGCTCCCTGGGTGGGAGCTCTCTGGATGGAGGCTGTTCACACGCAGGCAGAGGGATCCCTGCGAGGCAAAACCGGGATGAATTTGGTCTCTGACACTATTATAGGTGGTATAATGGATTGTCCTGGGTTCACTCCAGGGAAATGCCGGTTTGGATTGCACGACGTGCTGTCGATGCTGGTGTAAGTGAAGAGGCATGGTAAATCCCCACGTCGTCAGTCTGTCTGGCTGTGTCACAGGGGATCACGGTACTCCAGCAGTGCTAATGCTCTCCCTCAGTGCTCCAGGAGCTGGCTTTGGAGCTCTCACCTTTAGGAAGTGCTCTGAGAAAGGGAAGGGCCTTCCGTGTTCTCCCACCTATGCTGGCACCAAGCCATTGCTTCTCTGGTCCCAGCTTCACCCTCGCTCTGCTCGCTTTATAACCAAAGTGAACCCAAAGCTGAATTCCAGTTGCAGATGACACACCAGGACAAAACCCTGCTGTTAGGAGGGGAGAGGATGTCGTGGCTGGTGATACATCAGCCCACACAGCGTGGTCCTGGTTTGCAGTGACCCCTCATTGCTGTTTGGATCCCTAAATTAGCCAGTGATTCTCCTCTTGAGCCACATTACCTCTGGATGTGAGTGGAGCTGGTATAGTTAAGCATGTCTATTTGGATGAGATCTGCATTAGATGCCTCAGACGTTACGCTTGCTCCCTGCATTTATGCTAAAAGGAGTTTCTTGGCTCAGATACATACAGAGATGAGTTTGTTGGTGGTTCCCCTTCCTTTAGTAATTAAGGTAGAATTTGGTAGCTTTGTCTTTGGAAGGTAACGTGTGTGTGTGAAATGTGTGGTGGTCGTTTGGGTGCAGACTGCTGTGGGAAGAACCACTGAGATGTCTTCACTCGAGTCCTATTAACCACTTTCAATACAGAGGCATTGCTGTACTTTCAATGCCATCTTAGTGCTTACTTGAGCACGTAGATAAGTGCGTTGTTTTCATTGTTGCATACTGAAGAGGTTAAATTCTGGTGGTGTTACCTGGGCAAAGCACGCTCAGAGGCTGTAACCAGAGGGTTTTCTTCTGAACAAGTTAATGTCGCTTCTCCTCTGTGTTACACCTGAGCTCTGATGGCGGAAGAAGGTGGCTGAACAGTGTCTGCTCTGGTCAGTAGATGTTTGCAGGTTGTGCATCTCCATGGATAAGTGGTGGCACTTCCCTGTGCTGTCAGTGGTAGATGATAATACCTCCCCCCATGTACCATCCTCTCTGACATCCCCAGAACCTTCTAATTCGGTTTTATTTAGTTATACTTTGCTCTCTAGATGCTGTTTGAAAAAGGATGTGGTGGCACAAGGACCCTACAAGCCAGCAGTGGTCCATGGGAGCCTGGTGGTCCTTACCCAAGTACCTGCAGTGGTGTCGTGAGGCTTTCTTCAATGCCTTTGGGTGCATACAAGAGCAAAAGTACATGAAATAGCTGAAGGGACCTCGGCTTCAGTGCTCACTTGTCACTGACAAGCACTGATTGTTCAGCAGCGTGAATCAGATCTTAGGAGGGTTATTTTAGGATCGGGTCTTGTTTCTCCTGTGCTGAGCAGTGATTCTATCCTAGTGAGAAAGCAGCCTCGGTGAATAAGTGGGTGAGCTGTGTGTGCTCTGCTACCAAAGGGCTCTGCATAGACCTTAGCCTTGATCTGCAGAGACATACAAGCAGGTCCATTATCCATCTTGGAGAAGCCACCGTATTTGACACAAGGGCCCTGCCAGGGCTCTTCAGTCCTGCTTGGCTCGGCCCTAGCTTCTAAAGCTGGTTTTCTGTCTTACTGCAATCTACATGGCTGCCTTGAAATGATCATAGAATCATAGAATCACAGAATAGTCAGGGTTGGAAAGGGCCTTAAGCTCATCCAGTTCCAACCCCCCTGCCATGAGCAGGGACACCTCCCACTAAACCATGCCACCCAAGGCTCTGTCCAACCTGGCCTTGAACACCGCCAGGGATGGAGCATTCACAGATTCCCTGGGCAGCCCTCTAAAAAAGTTCTCTAAAATTACAAGTATTAGTAAAATACTGTATTGGAAAATTGCTAAAAGATTGCTAAAATTGGGACAAGGAAGCTGTGGCTGCCCCATCCCTGGCAGTGCTCAAGGCCAGGTTGGACACAGGGGCTTGGAGCAAGCTGCTCTAGCGGAAGGTGTCCCTGCCCATGGCAGGGGTTGGAACTGGATGGGCTTTAAGGTCCCTTCCAACCCAAACCATTCCATGATTCTATTCTGTGCTTCCATGTGAGTGTTGCTCTACTGGCAGCTCCTATTTGAGTAAAGGAAGGTCCAGTTTGTGCAAGACTGGTTCTGTGCAGCCTGAACACCCAAGGCAAGCTGAGAGCTGGCAGGCTGGGAGAGATGTACTTCAGAGGTGGAAACAGTGGCTTTCGCTCTACAGAACTTAATGACTGCAACAAATCTGGCTTTTTCAGGAAACTTCAAATGAAGAGCAGCTTCGTCAAGGTGAGCAGAGTGGAAACTGATGGGACTGAAAACGCTGATGCATTTTCTAGGGGGGAAAAACAGTTGTTTAGGTTTCTGGCTGTTGTTCTCCATAGGGTTAAGTTACAGATCCCTCATCGTCAGCTTCCTCATAAACCACCTTTGATGAAATGAATAGCAGATTCAAGTGGGAGGATGGAGAGGGAGCTGTGCTCGTCTTGCTGAAAGGTAATCTGCAGGAGGAGCAGGTGATCCCGGCTGGAATTCCTGCAGCGCTCCCCAAATGTCCCCAGGTTTTGCTGGGTTTTGTTAGTTAAAGCCTTTGTGGTCTTACCTGGACTTGTGGAGAAGGTGACATCCCCCTTCTGCCTGCTCCAGAAAGCCTCAGCAGGGTGAGGAGCCCCAAAACCCCATCCTGGAGACACCGCGGCTGCAAATGGTGCTGCTAAGGCTGATGGAAGGAGAAGGGTGTCAGGTTTGCCTTGGCCTTGGGGCATCTAAGACCCAATTCATGTTGATGGGTGTTGTTAGTACTAACAACTGTTAAAACTGAGCTTCTGGCGTTGTGGCGCAGGTGAAGAAGGTTATTCTGCATTTCAGTCTCAGTGCTGTCTGTTCCGTCTCAAATGAGGCGTATAGAGAACAACAGACTGTTACTTTGGAGGGTGGAAGCATTCCTTTTGATACTTCTGTTAGTTCTGCTGCTAAAGGGACCATGATGAGGCTAATTTTTAACTCCCCAGTGAACCAGTTGGTTAATCTGCTCTTCCTGCTCACTGTGCAGTTACCACTGTCTCCCCAAGATGCTGTTGTGTGTACTCTTGCCTGTTTACAGCAGTTGTGCCTCCTCTTAACGAGACCCAACTGGACATTGGAGTTTCCTAGCGTTCCATGGCAAAAAACCAGCATAGAAAGGTTAAAAGAGAGGTAAAAGGGTAAACCTGAGCATCCATTTCTACAAACCCACAGTCTGTTCCCTCATTTAGTTACTCCTCTACACAATTAACTCTCATTTGGACAGTTGATGGTGACTGTTGTTTTCTAGCTAGTAACTTCTCTATTTGGGTTATTCTTGACTGATACCTGTACATAAGAGCTTGGACCTTATGCTATTGGAGCAGAGAATGATATCATCCTTTCCTCCTTTGGCTCTGGGAGGAGGCTGTAAGGAGTCGTTTTTGTCCCATGACATTATCTAGCTGGGTATATCTCGGAGGTAAGGTGATAGCTGCTCCATAGGGAATGTCTGAGGCTCTGTGTCATTTCCTGCTCTCCGCATTCCCCTCCTGCTCTGTAACCCACACCAGGCACCGCTTTGTGCTGGGTTTGGACAGTTTTGGAGCAATGCCTCAGTTTGCTGCATCCACTGCTGTCATTTGACATTGAATCCAACACATCCACCCAGCTATGGTGTGCTTAAGGCCGTGGAGCTGCACGGATGCTGAGTGTGACCTGTGGTGTTTAGAGTAGGTGCCAAAACACTTATCCTAAGGTATAATGAGCTCCAGGGGAAGCGGGCTGGTTTAAATCAGTGTCTGTGCTCAGTGTTTGTCATTGCCACGTGTATGGGCTCCAGAGTTAACTCAGGGTTGGATCATCCGCAGAAATGTGATGGTGATTTTGTGTTTCACCCCCCCGTATTCCCTGCAATAACATCTTTAATCCTGCGCGTCGCTGGGGTCCCAAGGGGCAGCTGACAGCAGCCACTGGTGCTGCCTGCAGTTGATCAGTGCCTTCGTTTGGACCTTGGAGGCTTTCAGCAGCCTTCAGGAATTGAGGGGTTTGATTTTAAATCAGGTTTTCTATCCTTTTTGCATTTAATTTCCCTGTTCTTGCATTGATTTTCAGGGTGCAGAAGGATTCTGGAACAGTATTTATGCTGCTTGTAGCCTTTCTATATTGAAATACATCATGTCAGGCGCTGAATAGCAGCAGAATTACACTGCAAAACACTCCCTGTTTTGCTCTATAACACGTCTGATGATGTTGACTGGTATGAGGCTTTAACAGGCATTAAATCTTTGTACAATAGCCAGCACAACTCTACTGCATCTGCAATTAATAAGTAATTCAGCCATGTCAAAGTCAAGCGAGCACAAATCCCCTTTATACCGTGCTTTACCATCTGTCTAATCTATCTGTGTCAAATAGGGCTTGTTTGGGACCGTCCCACAGTCCGCTCTGGGTGGATTAAATTGCCATGTTTCTCTCTCGATGTTTGTAACTCAGGTAATAAACAAGGCTTTCGTGCTGCTTTTGCAATGACTTTGGAAAACAGGAGTGTGGAAGTCAGCACAAACACTTATTTGTCATGTTCCATAGTGTTCGTACAGCTCCAGCACCTTTAAAGCAGTCCCCGAGTACAGGATGAATGTGGACTGTCTGAATGAAGGGACTGTACTTGAGGCACTTGCAGGGAAACAAGCACCCAAATGAATAGTGTAGATCCACCTATTGCCTACAGCTTGTTTTCCATGGATCCGCTGCTACCCTGTAGAAGGCTCCATTCTGTTTGCCTGGAAGTTGCATTAGTTTTGTGGAATGTCAGAAATGAACAATGGAGGGAACTGGGTGTTTCATTTCATTTTGCTGGTCTGTGGGAGCTGTACATCCCTTCTGAGGGCTGAGGGAGCAATAGGAATAGCATTGCAGTAGGATTTGAAGGTAACCTTTTCTTTGGACATCGTTCCAAAAGCAGATTGATGCAGTGACATCTCACCAGCAGTCTTCCGGTGTCTGAAGGGGGCCTACAAGGATGCTGGAGAGAGACTGTTCATTAGGGACTGCAGTGATAGAACACGGGATGACGAGTTCAAACTGAAACAGGGGAAGTTCAGGTTTGGTATAAGGCAGAAGCTGTTCCCTGTGAGGGTGCTGAGGCGCTGGCACAGGGTGCCCAGAGAAGCTGTGGCTGCCCCATCCCTGGCAGTGCTCAAGGCCAGGTTGGACACAGTGACTTGGAGCAAGCTGCTCCAGTGGAAGGTGTCCCTGCCTGTGGCAGGGGTTGGAGCTGGAGGAGCTTTGAGGTCCCTTCCAACCCAAACCATTCCATGATTCTATTCTGTGACTCTATGTAAGTGTTACTCTACCGGCAACTCCAGTTTGGGTGAAGAAAGCTCCAATTCATGCAGCACTGGCTCTGTGTGCTGTGGGCATTAATGTGCGGTCCCATATATCCTGTGCTCTGGCATTGGCCGATGACTTGCAACCTACCTCCACTTTCTGCCCATTTTAGGCAGAGAACAGTGACCTTGTGAGCTCCTGGCACCCTGTGCCTGCTGCCTGCAGCCCTGGTAGGGCGGGCTGAGCCTGCAGCAGGGATGCTCGGGGCGGGAGCGTGATGGGCAGGTTGTGTTGGCAGCGCTCAGCTCTGCACCCTGGCTCCAGCACCACTCTGCATTGCCTGCACGTGTCTGCACAGCCAGCACTGCTCTGGGGTGTGCCAGCCCAATCCTACAGCTTGCGAACCAGGTTTGCTCCCTGGGCTGTTATTAAAGGCAGCAGAGATAGGACCTGTATCCATCAGTACGCTCTGAAGAGAGGCAGCTTGCAGAGCATTTCCTGAGATGCCTCTTAGGAAAAAGACACCAGGAATAAGCTAAAAAAATCTGTATTTTTACTTCTTCAGCCCCATTTCTGCTCTCCCCCTCTCACCACCTCACTTAATCTTTATTTATCTCTTCTTTCACCATCACATGAGCTTTATGCAGAGAGATTCCTGCTCTCGAGACAGCCGAGCCTGCTGTGCAGCGCCGTGCCGAAGGGAAAGCAAACTCCAGTCATTCAGGAATGAAATGGCTGAATCACTGTGTTAAGATGGAGTCAACCAGGCAGATCGTTCCAGAAATGGAGGGGGCAGGTTTTGCTGTCACTGGTGGAATTCCGAGGCTTCTTTCTGTGTGTTGTGTGGATATCAATGCTGTCACAATAGAGAGGTTTCATGTAAAATTCCACCTTCAATGCTTCGTTCCAGCCAGCCGTAACGCCAAGTGTTGTACATGTAGGAGCACACAGGAGGATCCTGGGAAGAGAAAGGGATGAGTAAACCATAGGTCTGGTTCAACCTCTTGCTGGCTTCCCAGCTCATGGGTTTCGTGAAGAGTATAATAACCAAAAAGCCAGCATAGCATAATCCTGAGGTTTTACTAAAGCCTCTTACAACAGCATCGCACACTCGAAAACACTCCCATTAGGATATTCTCTTTGAGAAATGGACTGATCCAGAGGTTCTCTGGTCTTCCTGTTCCAAATAGAGACGCTTTGATTACTGTTGACCTGATTTGAATATGGGCTTGCTGGTTTAATTGGGAATATTGATTGTGGTGCATTGGGTTGGTCGTGGTTTTGCTTTATTCCTGCACCAGCTGCCATCCTCCCTCGAGCCTGTGAGTTCAGGAATCACTTTTTCCATGATACCTGGAGAAAGAGAGCGCTGGGAGGAGGGATTTTGTCCACTTGTGGATCTTGGAGTGGTTTAGGTGATGTGCTGTTAATGAGAGGGGCTCTGGGTTGTTGAGGGTTGCAGTGCATGGAGCACACTACACCTCATGTGAGTAACCAGTGGCTGTGTTACTACAACACCTTGTATTTCTGTGCTTGCTGCACGCAGGCATTCAGGTTTGCTGGGGAAGGAAAGGGCTTTGGCCAAGGGCCTGTAGGGACAGGCCAAGGGGAATGGCTTTAACCTGCCAGAGGGGAGACTGAGATGAGCTCTTAGGCAGAAGCTGTTCCCTGTGAGGGTGCTGAGGCGCTGGCCCAGGGTGCCCAGAAAAGCTGTGGCTGCCCCATCCCTGGCAGTGCTCAAGGCCAGGTTGGACACAGGGGCTTGGAGCAAGCTGCTCTAGTGGAAGGTGTCCCTGCCTGTGGCAGGGGCTGGAGCTGGAGGAGCTTTAAGGTCCCTTCAACCCAAACCTTTATGTGATTCTATGGAATTGCACTACTTTTTAATGTGGTTTCAAGTTCCAAATCGTAACAGGATGTCTGAAACCATACACACACTGCATTTTCAAGCCAGCCATGTGAAGGTTATTCTGTATTTCCCGTTATCTCTGGGAGCTGCAGATGCCCTCAGCATCTGATGCCATGTCTGTCTTCCTGCTCCCATTCTTCTCACTGCAAAGCAGTGCTGGACCAACCTGGTCTTTTCAGTTAAAGCCCTCCTTGTGCTTTTATTTCTTCCCTTTTTCCCTTCCTGCTCTGTAGTTTTACATGGCAGTGCTTTGAAAGCCTTAGGGTTGTATTTTTGCCTTGACAGTGAACCAATGCTCGGGATTTCCCTCTGGAAACAAAGCTTTTAGAGCCTGGAAAGATGATGAAGAGAGTTTTCCTCCTCCTCCAGAGGTTCTTCACCCAAGATGGCTGTTGAGAGCCATGTGTAGGGGAAAGCAAAAGCAAGAAGATCTGGAGAGCTGCCAGGCACTGAAAAGGCCTGTGTAGTAAACAGTCATTAGGTGGAAAAGGATCAGGATTACGGCTCTGTGAATTGCTTCAGGGCTTTGATGTTTGTGTTCTCGTGCTGTAAATCTGCAGGTGTAAACCTCAAACCTGTGAGAATCTTCTCGTAGAATCATAGAATAGTCGGGGTTGGAAAGGACCTTAAGATCATCCAGTTCCAACCCCCCTGCCATGGGCAGGGACACCTCACACTAAACCATGCCATCCAGGGCTCTGTCCAACCCGGCCTTGAACACCGCCAGCAATGGAGCATTCACAACTTCCCTGGGCAACCCATTCCAGTGCCTCACCACCCTCACAGTAAAGAATTTCTCCCTCATATCCAATCTAAACTTCCCCTGTTTAAGTTTGAACCCGTTACCCCTTGTCCTATCACTGCAGTCCCTAATGAAGAGTCCCTCCCCAGCATCCCTATAGGCCCCCTTCAGATACTGGAAGGCTGCTATGAGGTCTCCACGCAGCCTTCTCTTCTCCAGGCTGAACAGCCCCAACTTTCTCATCCTGTCTCCATACAGGAGGTGCTCCAGTCCCTGATCATCCTCGTGGCCTCCTCTGCACTTGTTCCAACAGTTCCATGTCCTTTTTATGTTGAGGACACCAGAACTGCACACAATACTCCAAGTGAGGTCTCACAGAGCAGAGCAGAGGGGCAGGAGCACCTCCCTCGACCTGCTGGTCACGCTCCTTTGGATGCAGCCCAGGATACGGTTGGTTTCTGGGCTGCGAGCGCACACTGCAGCCGGCTCATGTTCATTTTCTCATTGACCAACACCCCCAAGTCCTTCTCCTCAGGGCTGCTCTGAATCTCTCCTCTGCCCAACCTGTATGTGTGCCTGGGATTGCTCCCACCCAGGTGTAGGACCTCTCCTGAATAGAAAGAAGGTTCTTCCCACTGCCTGCAGGCATTCCTTCCTGACCCGGTCACCTTGTCATACTTGAAAGACACAGAGAGGAATGAACCCCCCCTGCCATTGTTAATCCAGAGCCTGGTACTTGATTTTCTTCTTTCTTTAGTATTAACATGTGAGAGACAATCTGCTGTTTTACAGGATAATTCATAGAGCTGCATTTGCAGTGTCATGTCCTTTACTGGGATGTCTTGTGTGACATGGTGGTCACTGCCTGGGTAGGTGTCACCATGATGAATGGGGATGTGATGGCTCTGATTGTGCTGTACTCAGTGGGATTTCATTTCTGTCTTGTAACATACCACATTCTGCACCTCCCTGCGGGGATCTTTGGGATATAACCCTTCCTCGGGGTTAATATTTAGTATCTGTGTGGGTATGTTTTGGTTTCTCACCATTGATTCAAGTAAATGGGGATGATAATTGTCTTGTTCTGGGTAGTTACTGCCCTAAGGAGCAAGAAGTAGCCAGGATTCTTTCTTTTGTCTTCAGCTGATCATGTGTATCTCGAGGCAGTCAAGGAATAGAAGTGGTTTATTGTGGGTGAGCACTGTGTGCAGCCCACAGACTGCTGTACACCATTCTATGGTCCAAGTAAGTTTGTAATTCTTAGTGCAAGACCATGAGATAACACTGTCAGAAGGAGCAATCTGGTCTGTATCAATGGCAAGTGAAGGGTGTCTCTTTCAGTTTCCCTCTTCCTCTATGGGAATTGCTTCATATATTCCCTCAACCCAAGACAATTGAAGGAGCTAAGGTCTTCTGAAAGTCAGGGAAAAGGTGGAGGTTTTCCATAGGAAGCCCTAAATGCAGGGAGTGCAAATGGGAAACCAGAGCTCTAAGGAAGCTGAGCACTACCGACCCTGAAGACTGTGCTGCAGCATTTGTCCTTGGAGGCAGTTGGTCAGGTCCAAATCTGGTAATAAAAGCAACCAAAAAATGCCCACACCACCCAGTAAATCCAATGTAATTCTACTTTGGGTTGGGATTCAGAGCAGCTTTGGGTGATCCGTGCACATTCTGAGGGAAACAGCACCATTTCTGCACGGGGTTTTGTTTCTTACACACTTGAAAGAAACAAAAGCTGGCTGAGGATTTCAGGCCGTTGGCCCATCTGTTTGAAACAGCAAAAGGCAGCTCAGTAACTGCCCAAGAATGGAGTCAGTGCGTAGGGGAAGCTTCTCCTCACTTCCTAACATTGCTTTTGCCCTCTGCATTCCCTGTCCCAGAAAGGGAAGCTGGACGGACCCACCAGTGTGCTCTGCTGTCCCCTGTGTCTCTCTACCCGGGTTTAGTTTAGGGGTGGGGTGGCTGAAGGTGGCACCTTTCACACCAGCCACTTGTGGACCCCAGGATCATCTTGTCTGTGCTTGTGCAAATAGGGATTCCAGCCTTTTTTGAGCCAGAACTACAGTTGTAACTGATAAAGTCGAGTTGCGAACTGCAGGAAAGACCTCCTCTCCATAGATGTTTTTCCAACCCTCTGAAGGCAGCAGATCTCTTTTCAGATGAGAACTGAGTATCTAAATGTGTAATGAGGTCCTGACCTTCATATAGTTTGTGCTGCATCCTTGGAAAGGGTGAAATCCTTGTTCCGGAAGAGCAGCAGCTGCGGCCTATGGGAAAGGTGAAGGAAACTTGGGGTGTCCAACCCAGCCAAGGTCTGGGCATGGAGGGGAGCCTGCCTGGGTCTTGCTTGCAAATGCTGGAGCAGAAGCATCAATTGCTTTGCAGCGACACAACCTGTTTAGGGTGATTTATCCTCCTTTCTGTAAATTCCTGGGAAAACAACCAAGTGGCTCGATCTTGTTTTGCCATTTTACGCTGATGGAAAGAAAGCACTCGTGATGTCATCTGAAATGACAAAACCACCGCAGGTCAGTTAGGAGAAATGCCACTGGTTTTGTGTGGTTTTCCTTCCATGGCGTTGCTGTTGGCTCCAGTGTTTTGCACACATTTATTATCGATATTGCATATTCATATTCCTAATTATTTTGTAGACTATATCTAATGAGCAAGACTCAGACAGCTACCTGGGACTGGGTTACTTCTGTAGGCAGCTCAACCCAAGTATTGGCCTCAGTGGGGTCTGGGCATCTGTATAGCACTGGGGAAGCAATGGTCCCCAAAGACATTGAGCAGATGTTGTTTGCCAGTAAATAGAGGGAAGCAAAGGAGGTGAACATGATGAGGGATTTAGAACAGCCTTGTGGGGATGATGAGGTATTTTAGCCTGAATTCTAACTGCTGGGGACTTGGCACGATGCATCAGGTTTAGTTGTTGGGACGTGAAGTAAGGATGAAACGGGCTGATTGCATTCGAAAGTTGCCAGCTGATGAAAACAACAGCCAAGATCTTATTTAAATATGAAATGAATATCAAGTGGCATTTATGGAACTCTGAAGAGAAATTGTTCCTGAGAGGAGGCAAGTGGAGATCAAAAGCTATTGCTTGGTGGAGGAGGAATTCTGGAAGATTCCTCTGGGATAGCACACATAGTTGTCTTATTAAAGCCTCAGCGAGCAAACAGGTGATAGGAACAAGATGTGAGATACCGGAGGAGAGAGCTCTGCAACATCTGCACCCCATTATTGAGCTGCTCTGAGTTTTCTTTTGTTCCTGTAGCGCACAGTTCTCACTATGGACTAATAGCACATCATAATAACACCTTGGGTGTTTGCCAGCCCAAACAGGGGTTTGGCTGACTTGGAGTGTGTTTGTGGAAAGGGAAAAGCAATGCAGCTGTTGGGCTGGGGACGGGCCAGCTGAGGAGCTGATTCCCAGGCACAAAGCTCACATCAGAATGGAAGAGTAAGTGGAGACTTTACATAGCATTGCTTTAGGGGGGATTCTTCCATGCTGCTTCTGTGGGTTGTGACTCTCTGGGATTTATCAGCAGGTTTTGGGCTTTGTGCTTGGTAATCGGTTGAATCCGAGTGATCTTGGCAGAAGTACAATGTAATTGCTTGTGTTTGTTCTTCAGGAAATGGGGTTTGAGGCTGCGGTGTGAGAAGCGTTTGTACAATAGAGCAGGTACAGGCTGGGTGGAGAAGGGATGGAGCAGTCTGAGGAGCAGGACTTGGGGGTGTGGGGTGAGGAGCAGCTCCCCATGACCCGGCTTCAGTGTGTGCTTGAGCCCAGAACCCCCCAGTGTGAAAGGTGTCCCTGCCCGTGGCACGGGTTGGAACTGGATGAGCTTTAAGGTCCCTTCCAACCCAACCCAGTCTGGGATTCTGTGGTATATAAAATGATGAATGTATTTTGCATGGGGCAGCATGTAAGGGGTGTGCACTAAAATACCTGCACAAAGACTTAACCGTAGTTGAAACATGAAAGAACCAAAGTAATGACCCAAGTTATTCAGGATGTAGCTTTGGTGGACTTTAGCTCCACATTTACCATCTTATTTCCCAGGGTTTTGAATTCTGGCCTTCTTTTTCCTCCCAGGATGTATCTCAAATTGTTTGGTCACAAATACCCTGGATAACAAATTGACTTAATTTTGATGGCATTAAGGCTCTTTAGCCCATTTCAAAGGGCAGGGATGCACTGAAGACCTAGAGGCATGCATTAAAATGAAGGCAATAATGATATATATTCCTTTTCCTTGCCTGACTATTTTATCTATGCATCGGATGAAAGTTGAGGGGGAAAGGTTTCTGTTAGTCCTGCTGGGAGTTGGCCAAAACCATGTGAGGAATGCAGAAAGGAATTAGCAGCTGGTGTCCATTTAAAACTTAAGCCCCGGCAAATACAAGCAGTGCACTCAGTTTTACCTGTCTTCTTCCTCTGCTTAGTAGCCACCAACCTGCTAAGGGTTAGTTTAGAAGCAAGGAGACCAGTTAGGACGTGGTGCTCTCACTTCTTGTGCCAAGAGGCTAATGAGTGGATGATGTTTTGTTTCCTCTGGGGAGGATGAGACACGTTTCCTCCTCTTTGGGAACTCAAGCTGTGTTTGCTTACTTGAACCAGGAATCCTGCTGGCCCGGTAGAACATGGCACACACTAACTTGGTGCTTCACTTGTACCACTGCTGCTATTGTCCTCTTTCAGTGGGGAAGGATCATTGCATCAGCTAGCTCCCAGCCTTGCTGCAGTCTGTGCTGGGCTGCAGGATGGTTTCTAACATGCGTGTTTTCAGTCGGGGTATTTAACATCCCACAGCTCTGCTCCATTTCTCAGTTCACTTTCCAACCACTTTCCAACTCAAAGACATGCTGCTATTCCCTAACCTGTCTTCACCTCACCTCCTCAAAGCAAAACTCATCTCATTCTCATTCTCATTCTGGCTTTATTTTCACCACAGAAACGACAGCTAGAATCCATATGGTACCTATCACATCCTCCGGTGCTGCACTAAGCTTGGCCATGGAGAGGCAAAGCTTTGCATGCTGTTGGCCATGACTTTGGGTTTCAACATCTAAAGAAAATGCTCGTTTTGGAGCTGCCTTTGATGAGCGTCCTCTGGGACCACCGCACTGTGCAAAACTGAAATCTTCACTAGGCCAGTTCTTCATCCAACCCTCACTGGGCTGATGGAGCATCTCTGGTTAAAGCAGCAGCCGAGCTAGAGAGGCCTTGGGAATCTCTGGTACCTGGACCAAGTGCGGGTGTGAAGCGGATGGATGGGAAGGAATGGGATGCAGGGGCACCTGGACAGGCTTGAGAGGTGGGAATGTGCGGGGCAATCCCAGGCACAAGCACAGGCTGGGAGAGACTGGATTGAGAGCAGCCCTGAGGAGAAGGATTTGGGGGAATGGCTTTAACCTGCCAGAGGGGAGACTGAGATGAGCTCTTGGGCAGAAGCTGTTCCCTGTGAGGGTGCTGAGGCGCTGGCACAGGGTGCCCAGAGAAGCTGTGGCTGCCCCGTCCCTGGCAGTGTTCAAGGCCAGGTTGGACCCAGGGGCTTGGAGCAAGCTGCTCCAGTGGAAGGTGTCTCTGCTCGTGGCAGCGGTTGGAGCTGGAGGAGCTTTAAGGTCCCTTCCAACACAAACCAGGCTGGGATTCTGTGATTCTATGACCTTGGCGTTGTCACAGAGGATCTGATGCTGTTTTATGTCTCTTAATGAGTCTGAGCATTTGGGCCTGGGTTCCTCCTCCGTGGGCTGGTGCTGGAGCTCAAGTGTGCCTCTGAAACCAGCTGCTGCTTCTGCTGTGCTGCTTTTGAAGTGTGTTAGCGCAGCTTTCCCCATTCCCAGCCCCGGAATCCGGGCTCTGCTGTTTGCACATTCAGGCCCTGCTGCCTGTGTCGCAGGTGGTGTCTTCCAGGCTGCCCCTTTAAATCGCTCCATGCTCTGCCTGGCTGTGAACTATCCCCAATAAACAGAGCCTGGAACAAAAGCCTACACAACAAAACATCCTCCTCTCCCCAGGCTCCGTGGGTGCGGTTTCCCACCGCTGCTCTGGGCTTTGGAGGCAGAGCCAGAACAGCTCAGCCCCGTTCTTCCTGCCCTGGAAGTTGTCAGCAGCAGCCCACCCTCAGCAGCACCTCCAAGGAGGGAGGAGGTGGCCCATAGTCTGGCTTTGAGTATCTCCTCTTGGCTGAGAGTGATGGAGCCTTTCCTGCCCTTAAATAAACCCCTCCAACACAGAGGAAGTTTCTTTTGTTGTGAAGTGGAATACGTTGATGTTACTGCCTGGTCTTGTGTCCTCTCCCTCAGCACTACACGGCCTCCCACGGTTGCACCTTGCTGTGCTGTGCCCCAGCTCAGCATTGCAGCATGACCCAGGTGGGCATTGCATCTTCCTCCTTGAGGGAAGGAACCAGGTGCTCATGGGGGTCCAAGGAAGGGAAAATGGTGCAGAAGGCTCTGATTCACTCCCATTCATCTGCAGGTTGAATGGATGTTGATTGGGCTGGGACCTGTGTGTTGCCCTGTTTCTCCTTAGCACATCAGTCTGATGTACATCCAAATCTCTTAGAGCATGGTAGCCCTGTTCTATAGAAACGCAGAATGATTTGGGTTGGAAAGGACCTTAAGATCATCTACTTCCAACCCCCCTGCCATGGGCACTAGACCACTGTGGACTTGTCTCTTTCTCTAGCTTGAAGTAGCTGTTACATTCTTGTTTGGTTCCAGTTCAGCAAACACCTCGGTGCTTGAAGCGTTCCTTTGGTCTGAAAGCAATTCTTTGCTGCCCCCCTTTTGTTCTGACCCTTTTACCTTGACAGTGTTCCAGTGGCTGGGCAGCAGCGCTGGAAGATAGCGCTGTGTATCCTCTGGACAGGCTATATCCTGACCTCCACTGGTTCCAGTCGCAGTGTTGACTGTGCACCTCTATTAACTGTCCAAGAAGCTGGAAGGTATTTAATAGCAGGCTCGGAAGGGTGGGTGTGGAAGTGGAGGGGGAAAACAGGAGTGTGAGAGACAGCAGTTGGCTGGCTGAGTCCTCAGCCTGTGTCCTTGGCAGCCCTTCTCCTGGAAGGAGGTCAGAGCTGTCACATCCCGGCTTCCCGGAGACAGACCACAGGAGGAGGAATATCATGGATGTAAGTGCATCCTCACACACAGCACTGAGTTACCTTTAGCCTTCACACACAGCAAAGGCTCTGTTGTCCTAGAATCAGAGCTGACCTCTCATTGCAAATGTTCTCTCATTAGAAGTGTAATGAAGGGGCGTTTCTCCTATGTAAGAACCTCTTGGTAAGAGCGAGAAGAGAAGCAGAAACCTCTGATTCTGGTGTTATGATTGAAGAGGACACATTGCAGAGCATCTCTAGTACCTCCTTTTCCCAGAAATCAGCATCTCCAGTACCTCTGTCTCCATATATGTAGCTGTAGCTCTCCTCATCCAAATGAATAGAAGAGATACAAACTTAGCTCTATAAATCACATGGTTGCATGTAGGCAATCGCTGTATTTATTGAAAGATGAAGTGACTCCTGAGGTTTAGGTTTCTCCCTAAGGAGTGATGCTCCCAGTGGCCTGCGAGGGGCTGGATCCCGCCTGGCACTGCCACTTTGCTGCAGCAGTGGCTCTGGAGCACTGTCAAAATGAACTGGGATGTCACGGAGGGCATTCCTTGTCTGGGGCTTCCTGCCAAGCTGGGTCATGGCTAGGGGCAAGATGTCAAGGTCCTGAGGAGCACAGGCTGTGATGCCTTCATCCAGAGAACCCACTGTCTGGGAGGCTTCAGGCAGCAGGAGCATCTCTGCTTTCAGCCCTTTGCTCACACGCAGCTGGTTCCCAAACCTTGGTGCTCTGTTTCTCATAAGCTGGGGCATGAGAGAGTAGAGACCGGAAAGTGGGAACGTCCTTTCCGGGGGTCGTTGGTTTGGGAAACACTGAAAAAGGGCAGTTTTGTCCCACTGAAGAAGGTAAATACCACTGCAGACAATCGCTCTGTATTTTCACATTCTTTTAGTGAAGGTCAACCCACAGATAGCTTCTAGAACATGGTAATACTGAATATTGTCCTTTAAATTCTCTGTGACTGAGAAAGGAATTTTGGGGTAGTTCCTTTGGAAGCCTGTTGATAACTGTTGAACTACGTCAGCTTTCCTTCCTGCCAGACTATGAGGCAAGATGTCCCAGCTGCTGCCACCAGCTTAAAGGCGTATTCACCCATGAGTACATCCAGCTGGACTCTATTAGAGGTGGTTGGAAGGTGGATCTATGCCTTGTTCCATAGTCAGGACTGAGGAGGGGCAGATGCAGGGGCTTTTAACAACATTAGGAGGTGGTTTGAAATCTGAATGTTCCTTTGAAACAAGGCCCTATCTCCATGATGCGTCTCTAAAAGTCTGCCAGGGAAGGTGTTCATTCATGAGCATGCAGACACATGTATATTCATTTCTTTGTCTCTTTGGTTGTCACAGAACCCCAGCCTGGTTTGTGTTGGAAGGGGCCTTAAAGCTCCTCCAGCTCCAACCCCTACCACAGGCAGGGACACCTTCCACTGGAGCAGCTTGCTCCAAGCCCCTGGGTCCAACCTGGCCTTGAACACTGCCAGGGATGGGGCAGCCACAGCTTCTCTGGGCACCCTGTGCCAGCGCCTCAGCACCCTCACAGGGAACAGCTTCTGCCTAAGAGCTCATCTCAGTCTCCCCTCTGGCAGGTTAAAGCCATTCCCCTTGGCCTGTCCCTACAGGCCCTTGTCCAAAGCCCCTCTCCAGGTTTCCTGCAGCCCCTTTAGGCACTGGAGCTGCTCTAAGGTCTCCCCTTCAGGAGCCTTCTCTTGTCCAGGCTGCCCCAGCCCAGCTCTCTCAGCCTGGCTCCAGAGCAGAGCTGCTCCAGCCCTCGCAGCAGCTCCGTGGCCTCCTCTGGACTTGCTCAGCATTGAGTGAGTGAAACATCTGCATTGTGCCAAAGCTGAGGCGTGTGTCAGGACAAATGTCACCTGGACAGTGAGCGCCTCCACAGGGAAAGCCCTTCCTGTAATTCCAGAAGGCACTGAGCTGAGCTGGAGCCTGATCTCAACTCCGGTTGGATTCCTCTTACTGATTTAATTCAACTTACACCTATGGGCACCCTTTGTGGTATATATTCCCAGCATATTGTTAATCCGTGGTATTCATATGTTTAATCACTCTATGCTAATTTACCCCATCCGAAGCTTTTTGCTCTTTCGTTTATCAGCAAGTTGAGGCAATTCCATGGTGTTTACAGTGAACCAAGTGTGGGGGCTGCTGAAGTGGGAGGGCTCTTGGCCTGCTGACAGTCATGTTCAGAAGAAGTATTGGCACACCAGCTCTTCATTGCAGATGACCCCACAGATCCGTGTTTATGTGTTGCTTGTCTCGCAAGGCCCCTACAAAGTTCAGGATGCAGTTCCAGTCACAGCCCGGAATACGATCCATGATTTTCCTGCTTGTTTTTCACTCTCCAGTTTCCCAGGACCAGAAGCGTTTGCTTTTGGGGGGCCAAGCATCAGTCTACAAGGTTTGAATGGCAGAAGTCACAGATTTACTTCAAATGTAGGAGCTGACACCTGAATTCGGCTTCACGGAGATGTTGTCATGGGGCTCAGGCTTTGTGGAATGTACCTCTGGGTGGGATACCCTGCAGAGAAATACAGCTTTGCCTGAAAATAGGTGGGAGATGTGCGAACTGGAACTGAGATGTCAACAGCTGATAGATGCAGGAGTGGAGGTGGAAGGAAACTGTAGGCAGAGCTGATGGGCTGGTCCCCCAGGTTTCCTCTAGCTAAGGTGCTGGCCTAGCAGGACACTCCCAGATAGCCTAATAATTCCACAGGCTGCCTTTAGCTGACTTAGGGAAGGCTCTCTGAGGGTGATGAAAGTGGTTTCTAAAAGCAGTTGCCTAAGAGCTGCACTAATTGGGATCTGTGGGAGTTTCTTTATCAGCTGAATTGGAAGCAGAAATGATGGGTTTTAGAAAATGGCCAGTTGATGTTTCACAAGAGGTTTTGGATGCTGAGTTACATCTTGTTTGGTCACATAGGGTATAAAGGTGGCTTGCGAGGTTGAGTGGAGCCCTGTTTGCATGGATCTCACTTGAGCAGTGAACCCCAGACTGGTTTGGATTGAAGGGACCTTAAAGCTTCTCCAGCTCCAACCCCTGCCACGGGCAGGGACACCTTCCACTGGAGCAGCTTGCTCCAAGTCCCTGTGTCCAACCTGGCCTTGGACACTGCCAGGGATGGGGCAGCCACAGCTTCTCTGGGCACCCTGTGCCAGCGCCTCAGCACCCTCACAGTGCCCATGGCCAAGCTTGTGATATGCTCTATTTGAGCTGAACCTTGCTCTTACAAAACTAAGTTACCTTTAACTGTGACTTGGCTTCTATAAACCTCCCCAGCAGTGGCCGTTGAAGGGAAACCATAAACACATGAGGAGGGAGGTTGGGTCCGCTCTGTTTGCTTCAAAACTGAGTAAGGAGGTTGTATTCTGGGACAGGCACTCACGGTATGTGGAGTTTACTGACACAACCCTCATGTGTGCTGCGTGCCTCTGTATCTCCGTGCAGGCAGAGCCACCATCCACGCTGTGTGGATCCCTGTAGACTTTCAGCAGAGGTGGAAGGATATCCTTCCCTCAAAGTGCGCTGGTGGCTGATTCCCAAAGCCCTTCCCAGCTCCCTCCCCTCAGAGCCGACTGAATGTGTTCTGCACTCTCCAAGCCATGAGGGGAAAGGAAGGGCAGTCCCCGGAGGGGTTTGGTGGTTGCTCCACCAAGTGTTATGTGTGGTGACAATCAGTTCTGCTGGAGCTTTGTTCTCCTCTTCATTAACTCCTTCCAAAAGCGGCCGCTTTCTACCTAAAATGTCTCAGTTTTCTCTGCTTTATTCTTTTCATGGGTTTATATGGAGTTGGTGCAGAGGGGCTTTGGACAAGGGGCTGTAGGGACAGGACAAGGGGGACTGGCTTTAACCTGCCAGATGAGAGATGAGGATGAGGGGTTTGGAAATGGATGAGCTTTAAGGTCCCTTCCAACCCAAACCAGTCTGGGATCCTATGATCTAACCTGGGGTGCTCCATAGGGAAATGTAGGAACCTAGAGCCTCACCCCGCAATTCCTATTATGTGTCTGATCTCAGATGAAACCATTCTGCTTTGAGGAGGCTTTTCACATAGTGCTGGCACATTATGGATGGCATCCTCAGCTGTGTGCGGCTACCTCCGATTCTGCAGGACAAATCTGGATCTTCTGTGTAGATTCATGTATTCTAGACTCTTCAGGAAGAGCTGTTGGAATCCAGGTTTGCTGTGTAGCAGATGGGAACCCGGATGAAATTCTGTAGCTCTAAATGTGGAGGCAGTCAGACGGGAAGGTTGTGATGGTGCTGACCGGACTGAAAGGTTTGAGATGGACGTTTGGGTCAGGTTTGCTGCATCTCTTTGTTTTCCAGTCGTTGTTATCTCCTCCATGCTCGTGGCTGGGGCTGGTGCGAGCCCTGCACATGATCCCGTTTGAATCCTCCTCCTGTGCATGGCTCCTCTGGCTGTGGGTGGGCAGCAGGACCCCTGCTGACCGCGCTCGGGTTTCCAGCGCAGGGAGCTGCCTCCTTGTTTACAGTGAACAGCGCAAACCCCTTTGAAGTCGTTTTAATGCGGGTGTAATGTGTACTCGTGTCCCAGCTAGAGGTGGTATCCTGGGGACCCCAGAAGGAAAGCAGGAGGCTGGAAACCCTCTTCACTCCCTGCTGCTGGTGTTCCAGTGATGAGTTCTCTGGGATGTGGGAAGCAGACCTTGCTCATGAAGGACAGGCTGATTTTCATGCCCTTCGCACGCGTTTGCAGCCTATGCTGTGTATGGAGAGGCTTCAGTCTTGCTTGCTTTGTGCATTCCTCAAGTGTCCGTGCCCTGCACGCCGACCCTGGCATTTGACTCCCCGGTAGTACAGTGTGTCCCCCCTTTTCCTATGACCTTTCCGGATGCTTTCAGCCCTCAGCCCCCACAGCCCAGAGGAGTCAGCACCACGACATGGATTGAGTCAGGAGGCAAGCTGGGAAGCAGCAACAGACTACATGGAGTGCTCTTGGATTGGGGAATGCAGAAGCGATGTGGTTCTGCACTACGCTTTTCAGCTCAGGTCTTCTGCAGAGCAATGAGTTCCTAACTGGAGCAGGATTTGACTTGTGGGGTGTTGGAATGTGTGTGCCACTTTGCCATGTAGTGTGTATGTCACTTCCCATTGACCTGTGATGGGGCCAGTTTCTCCCTGTGGAAACCAGGGTGAGGCTCTCACCCTGATGAGATGGGATGTGGCTGGGCGCTGGGAGCTCAGAACCATTCCCATTCTCCAGCTGAAATACAGGTTTAAAATGGCATTTAAAAGAGCATTAAGTGCTGGATATTGCTCAGAATAAGCATTTATCTGAAGTGTCAGACAAGCTGCAATAGGTTGAGCTGTGCATTAGCCAGGGAATAATTCATCTCCATAAGTAATGGGACCAGTTGGGGTTTGCTGCTCAAAATCTCTTTTCTTCAATCATAACACCATCAAAACCTCTTGAGAGCCCACAGATAGTAAGAGTAACATGAACCTCACTGCAGCTTACAATGGTTCATGGAGAAATAGTAACTCTCAAACTAATGTTTACTTTAAAGATAAATGTAACGATGAGGAAGTGATTCCAGATGTGTGGTAATGGCAAAGCTTTCGCTGTTCCAGCCTCAGCCTGCTCAGTGAATTCCATTCTCGCATGTAGAAGTAGGCAGTGGATGCTTCGGAAATGAATTCATTCTTCAGATGGCCCGAATCAAACTTGTTTAGTGTCTATTATCTGAGAAGCAAACAGCAGAACAGGGTTTAGTTATGACGGTAAATACAAAAGGTCTGACCCCAGCCTTTGAGAGCTGTCTGAGAAAGTGCTCTTCCTGGGAGCTGCTGCTCTCTTGAAGCCATTTCTCCTTTTTGAAGACAATGCCAACCCCCTCCCGCCCTCAGATTATGCAATAGATTGTCAAGAATGCTTTGAAATGAAGTGGTTTGATCCCTTCAGCCCCACGAGGGCTTCGAGTGTCAGATGGGCTGCAGAAGGCAATAACAGAGGGCTCTATTTCATCGTTGGAGATGGGGTTTCGAGGTCCCAGATCCTTTCTTTGCCCAGTGTGGTGGGGTTTGTGCTATTTTGGGGTCTGGAGGTTTTGGCTAGTAAAAAATGGAGGTTTTAATAATATTATAAAAATACTAGTTAATAACTATTAGTTCATGTGTGTAATTCCTTGTTAATACCCCCAAAGCCCAGCTACACACAGTGCTGGCATGTATGTTTAGGAGGATGTGGACTAGCTGAGAAACACCAGTGCCTCTTGTCTCTGGTTTTAAGCCCACTGTAAAGACCACTTAGTCTTGGTCTGCATGTGGATGGTAATGAAGTTGGGACCTGCCATTTAGAAGACGTCTTGTGTCTGTGTGCTTGGGTTCATCACAGTCTGAGGCTGTGTCTGCTTGGGGTGCTCGGTGCTAACACAGCTCAGGATGTTGGTACCTGAAATTCGTGTTGTGTTTGGCTCCCCACAGAAAGCATTGTTCCTTTATTAATTGTATTTCAGTTTAAAGCCGGGATGTTTAAATGACCAAGGTTGCTCCTGCTCACACACAGGCTTGCTTCTGTCTCCTTTCGCTGGTGCCACATGTTCCATAGTGCTTCCCTGCGAGGGTGTCAGTGGGTGATGGGCATGAGTGGGAGCTGCTGCAGTAAGGGAATGGTGCATGGTACAACTGCCTCCTGCTATGTGCTGACTGCACAGACAGGGCTGTCCTCACCCAGTGCTGGTTGAACTCATCCAGCAGTGGATGTGACCACCTGAAATCATGCTGCGGAGCAGCAGTGAGTGCGAGGAACATGTCAGGTTGAAAGTAAATAGGTAAATGTATGAGCGCTGAGTGTGACCCCAGAGCGTTAGCAGCAGGACAGGGAGGGGATCCTGCCCCTCTGCTGCACCCTGGGGAGACCCCCCCTGCAGCCCTGATCCAGCTCTGGGGCTGCAGCACAAGAGGGATGTGGAGCTGTTGGAGCGAGGCCAGAGGAGGCCATGGAGATGCTGAGGGCTGGAGCAGCTCTGCTCTGGAGCCAGGCTGAGAGAGCTGGGCTGGGGCAGCCTGGAGAAGAGAAGGCTCCTGAAGGGGAGACCTTAGAGCAGCTCCAGTGCCTAAAGGGGCTGCAGGAAACCTGGAGAGGGGCTTTGGACAAGGGATATAGGGGCAGGCCAAGGGGAATGGCTTTAACCTGCCAGAGGGGAGATTGAGATGAGCTCTTAGGCAGAAGCTGTTCCCTGTGAGGGTGCTGAGGCGCTGGCACAGGGTGCCCAGAGAAGCTGTGGCTGCCCCATCCCTGGCAGTGTTCAAGGCCAGGTTGGACACAGGGCTTGGAGCAAGCTGCTCCAGTGGAAGGTGTCCCTGCCTGTGGCAGGGGTTGGAGCTGGAGGAGCTTTAAGGTTCCTCCTAACACAAACCAGTCTGGGATTCCATCTTCCCTCCCTGTTCTCAGAGGCACCAGGGGCTGTGCTGGATCAGAGCTGCAGCAGGACCTGGGCTTAAGGCGATGCTTGCACATTACGTAGCTGTGTCTTTCTGTGGAAGAAGGCAGCATATTCCCTTGGGATTCAATGGTGTTACCCTCACCTCACCACTAAGTGCTGTGCTGCAAGGGACTTATTTTTATCCCTGCAGCGTGTGTCTGCTCTCCCTGTGTCTCTGAGCTTCAGCACAGGGAGCTCAATGCCAGTGGAGGAGGAGGCACCTCTTTGGTTTTGAGCATCACTGCAGAACAAGGAGGCAAGGTTTCCAGCCCAGTAGGTGGGGGATAACAGACCCATTTCATGCTCAATTTAGCTTTATCTGGGATAGATTTTGCTTGTGGGATGTTCAGGAAGGGTAAGAGAAGTGCTAAAGCACAAGTTTGAGTTGAATTTATTCTGGATGTGGTTATATGCGCATCTAGCCACAGGCGACACGGAAATAAATCCGATGGCGTATAGCACCCGTGCTAAATGAGCACATCACTGCATCCAGGTTTTAGGGTCACTGTGTTTGCAGTTTGAGCTGCTGTTTTTCCAGTGGCATGTTTTCTCTTCATTGGGCACTATTGAGAGCTGAAAGGATTGAAGCTGATGCTGTAGAACAGTCTGATTCTATGGATTTAACTGGAATTAACCCCGGTTTCTGCCTGAGTATAGGAATCAGTGGGAGGGTTTTTTTAGGCTTGATGCTAGATGAGGATCAGCTGGTGAATGCTGTGCAGAAATGGTTCGAGTGGGATTTAATCCTTTCTCCCATGCTTGCTCCATCCTTCTGTTTGATCCTAGCAACAGAATCCACCCGTGCATCCCCAGAGCTCCCTGCTGGGGAGCGTCAGCTCGGGCCTGTGCAGGGCAGGAGCATCGTCCTGAAGACCTTCCCCAGAGCAAGTGTCCTGTGTGTTCTGTCAGCCTGTTGGCAGCTCACCAGAACCAGAGCAGTTCCTTCCCACCTTTGGAGAAGGCTGGATCACTCGCAGGCAGGCTTTGCTAACCGCTCCTTATGTAAGAGCTTTCAGTGCGCTCGTTTGCCTGCATGTCTCTTCAAAAGGAAGGGGTTCGTTTGCAAGGAATAGATGAGAAGCCTTTGTTATCCATGGCGGGGAACAGCAGAAATTCATCCTGGACTTTTATCCTTGGAATGTCTGGAACATGATGTGAACACTGTAAATGTGTTCACAGAATCCCAGCCTGGTTTGGGTTGGAAGAGACCTTAAAGCTCCTCCAGCTCCAACCCCTGCCACGGGCAGGGACACCTTCACTGGAGCAGCTTGCTCCAAGCCCCTGTGTCCAACCTGGCCTTGAACACTGCCAGGGATGGGGCAGCCACAGCTTCTCTGGGCACCCTGTGCCAGCGCCTCAGCACCCTCACAGGGAACAGCTTCTGCCTAAGAGCTCATCTCAGTCTCCCCTCTGGCAGGTTAAAGCCATTCCCCTGTCCTGTCCCTCCATCCCTTGTCCAAAGCCCCTCTCCATGTTTCCTGCAGCCCCTTTAGGCACTGGAGCTGCTCTAAGGTCTCCCCTTCAGGAGCCTTCTCTTCTCCAGGCTGCCCCAGCCCAGCTCTCTCAGCCTGGCTCCAGAGCAGAGCTGCTCCAGCCCTCGCAGCAGCTCCATGGCCTCCTGTGGACTCCTCCAACAGCTCCACAACGAATCCGATGGTTTTCCCCTGGGAGCTGCATTTGTCGGCTGCAGGAAATCCACGTTTCGCGGCGGGGCTGCCAGGCCCTGTTAAGCGCATCCTTGCATTCGCAGGGATGTCCGTGCTGGGGCGGGGATGATGCCGCGGGGTGCAGCCCCGTGTCCTGCTCCCTGCCGTCAGCAGGTGGCAGCCGATGGCCGGGCTTGTCCCCGCTCAGGTGCGGGACAGGTACCGCCGGCGGAGGAGGAGACACCCCTTAATCTGCTGTTGACCCCCGTGCGGGGTCTGAGCTGGGGCACCTGGGCATCGGGGACCAGGAAAACCGGGATCTGGCGTTGCAGCTTGTTCCCAGGTGTGGGAATTGGAGAACTCGGGGGGGGGGGGGGGGGGGGGAACAGGAGCTGTTGTATGAAGGAAGCTGTTTTGGGGTGAAATAGTTGCTGCTTCCAGGAGGGCTGGCATGCAGGGAATCTACTGCATCACTGGCCCATAGGCTGAGAGCAGAAGGAAGGAAACAGATGGATTCATAAAAATAGGGATTTTTCTCAGATGCTTTCCGAAGCCTTCCTGTAACATGGCTGAATCCATTAAAACCTAGCTCCTCTTCCCAAATATTCACTGCCTTTTCTAATAACACTCTATTTTTAGGAAGGAGAACTGTCAGTTTGCCCTTCTGGGTCAGCCCTTCGGTCTCTCCAGCTCTGGCTTTGGTGGGTCAAGAAGTGATGGAGGAACTTTCGATCCCTGCTCTCAAACCAGCGCTATTCCCACCTCTCCTTAAGCAGCCTTTTATAACCTCTCCCCTCTCCCCTTAGAGGAGGTGTTGGGCTCTTTTATATTTAGTCCTGATAAGTACATGCAAATTCCGATTGGAAACCGGGATGAATACGCAAACAGCATCCAACTGCTGTAAGAGGAGAACCTCGGGTAGGGTTGCGTTGGTGGGCTACCACTTTGTTGCTAGGGAGAGTTCAAAGCAAGGCATCCGTGAGTTGTTTTTAGCTGGATTGGTTCATAAGTAAATGCCCAGGACCGGTCACAAAGTCAGCATTTGCATGTGAAGGGAGATGTGTCTTCAGCTCTCCGTTGAAAGGCTTCTGCTTGTCAATGCTCGTGTGGCTTACGAAGCATTTGCATGGTTCTCTTCAGAACTGGCACCATTTTGTGGTGGTATTGAGGTTGGTTTTGCACTCCAGGTTTTTCTTGGCTGAGGTATCCGTGGCTCCATGTGCTTTAGCCGGCATTCACAGGTCTATAAAGACAACAGGCTGCTTCTGAAGATAACCATTCTGAAGGTGTCTTAGTGCGCCCTTTCATACTGAAGGGGCTACAGGGATGCTGGACAGGGACTCTTCATCAGGGACTGTAGGGACAGGACAACGGGAGATGGGTTCAAACTGCAACAGGGGATGTTCAGGTTGGATCTAAGGAAGAAGCTGTTCCCTGTGAGGGTGCTGAGGCGCTGGCACAGGGTGCCCAGAGAAGCTGTGGCTGCCCCATCCCTGGCAGTGCTCAAGGCCAGGTTGGACACAGGGGCTTGGAGCAAGCTGCTCTAGGGGAAGGTGTCCCTGCCCATGGCAGGGGCTGGAGCAGGAGGAGCTTTAAGGTCCCTTCCACCCAAACCATTCCATGATTCTGTTTCTATGATGAATATTGTCTGAATTATTCTTCTGTGGTTTTTGCTTCGCAGAGGTGTTTAAGAAGACTCTGATGGTGAGAACAGGTTAAGAGACTCAGGATGACGACAACAGTAGCGACAGATTACGACAACATTGAAATCCAACAGCAGTACAGTGATGTCAACAACCGCTGGGACGTCGACGACTGGGACAACGAGAATAGTTCAGCTCGGCTGTTTGAACGGTCCCGCATCAAGGCCCTAGCTGGTAAGCACTGCTCACACGAGGCTCTGCTGCTCCGTGTGTGGGATAGTGTGGGATACTGCCCATCGGCACCTTCTTGGTAAAGTGGGGCTGAAGTTTCCCTGAGGCCAAGTGTGGTTTGCCTCAGTTTCGTCCACTGGCATCAGTGGGACACGGTGGTCTCGTGTTGCTTTGCAGGATGTGCTCAGATCTGATGTTTTGCAAACCCTCAGGTGCTCAGATTTGCAATGAAACTTTGCTGTAAGCGCAGGAGAGCAGAGGTTTCATCCACATGTTGTCTTTTTACTTGCAAGGTTGCGCTGACTCTTTCTCACCCCATCACTCCCACCCGTTATTAACCATTTTGGCTGTGCACTCAGATTGTTTCGATTGAAACAACAAAGCTCTGCTTCAAAATACCTTTGTTTGGAGGTGGTCCAAACATCTCCCTTGTCCTGCAATGGAGGAATGTGGCGGGGGGGGGATAGCTGTCACCTAGTGCTGAAACCACGGCTATTTCTGAAGCAGAGCTTCTGAAGCACTTGCTCTCTGCTGAATTACACTCATCAGCTGAGAAACAGAATTCGATTGGGTCCTTTTCTGTTTAAGCCATTAGATTATTGTGTATTAAAGGCTGTACATTAACCAAATGTGTTTATGCAGCACCGAGATTATGTTGTGGCCTCTCAGCTCGCAGGCATTGCTCTGCAAAGCAGTTTTGATGTGTCCTGTCAATGATTTCCTGGCTCCTGTGGTAGCATGCCCACATTCCTGACCTCTGACCAAAATACCTCAGCAGCATGCAAAACAGGGCAAAATATGACCCATTTCTGCTGGTGAAATCGGAGTTGCAGGGGTGGTTTTGAACCCAACCCTTTGCAAGGTGTTGAAGCAGGTTTATTAATCGTGTGGAGGCAAAGGTATCATCTGTTTCATTTGTGATTCAATGAGACCGGCCCCGCAGCACCTCGTGCCCTTTCCCCTCGGGATGCTGGACATGGGAGTGTGTTAGATGCAGAGCATCTTTACCTGTCGGGCTCAGGGCAGGAGCAGGTTTGGAGCTGAGCAAGAGGAACATAAAGTAGTTCACACAGGTGGGCACACAGCAGATCATGTAACTGCTGCTGAGGCCGGTATCGACTTCATGGAACCACTCACAGGAGGGATGTGTGCTCAGTTCAGGACTTCATTGCAGCAGTTCTCACCACAGGGTGCATTAAAAGCCACAGACCTGGCGTGGGGCTGTTCTCAGTGGGGTTGGAAGCAGCCTGAGTGGTACCTGTGCTGGTAGATTGGTGGTACAAGGGAAGAATCTTGGCTTGGGGTTCTTTGTAGTTTGATTCGTTTGAGGCAGGAGCTGTATTTGACTCCTGCCACGTTAGAGAGTGTAGGTTATGTTCTGTTCCTGGGGTGGGAAGTGCTTTTATACAGAGCTCATTAACCACATTTGGGTGCCAGACCCAGAGCCTTTAGTGCTGTTGGGTTTTCCACTTACTTTTATGGCGGGCAGAGCTCCCCACCTGAGTAATGGATAATAAACATGAAACTCTTACTTCAAGGAGAAGCAATGTAAGGAAAGTACTTGAATTATTTAGCTAGCCTAAAACAAATACCAATGTTGAAGCAAATAGTTGTGCTGCAGATTCAATTCAGAGGCACACTCAAACCTTTTCGCAGAGCCTGGTGTATTTATTTTTCTTCTTAGTAAGCATTACTCATGTTTTAATTCAGTGCATTTCATACCTGTAATTCTCTGCTGGGAGTGCTGAGAGTGCTGCCAAAGCTTGGCTTAGCGCTGCTTGAGAGCCTAATAGTGATGCAGGAGAGAGGAACGATGAGAGGCTTGGATTGCAGATCAATAGTTAAAGATTTACTGTCTGATGGGTAATCTTCTCTTGCATGTCCCCAGAAAGGCACTTGCAGGCGTTCAGCAGCTGCAGCCTGGAGCTGGGATAGCACTGATCTCTGTCATTGGGCTCTGCACATCCAGACGGGCTCTTTCTGGAAAGGTGCTCTCTAATTCAGCTGCTTGTCACAGGATCAGACACAGTAATCCCTGTGTGAGAGCCTGCGGCTGGTGGTGCACAGGAAGCCACGCTGGATGATACCAGGAGGCTCTTCTGGGCTCTAAACCCCGTGAATTTGACTGTCTCTTGCACAGTCGCTCTTTCTGGCTGTGTATCACTGTGTTCTGAAGCACAAATGGTTGTGCACTGCCTGCAGGGCCCAGGATTAGTGAATATGTCAGAGTCAGACTCCAGTCTGACATCTCCAGATGTGCCCATCTGAGAGACCTGAGCATCTTCCCCCATCTCCAAGTGTAGCTGTTCTCTGATAACAGCAGTTTTCTTTCCAGAGGTCCTAGAGTAAATGCATCTAAAGACTGCCTGTGGGTGTCCGGCTCTCTCGGTATGTGCACCTTTCATTAACGCGATAAGATAAATCAAAAGACTATCAGCATCTTAGCATCACAGAATAGTCAGGGTTGGAAAGGGCCTTAAGCTCATCCAGTTCCAACCTCCTGCCATGGGCAGGGACACCTCCCACTAAACCATGCCATCCAAGGCTCTGTCCAACCTGGCCTTGAACACCGCCAGGGATGGAGCATTCACAACTTCCCTGGGCAACCCATTCCAGTGCCTCACCACCCTCACAGTAAAGAATTTCTTCCTCATATCCAATCTAAACTTCCCCTGTTTAAGTTTGAACCCGTTACCCCTTCTCCTATCACTACAGTCCTTAATGAAGAGTCCCTCCCCAGCATCCCTACAGCCCCCCTTCAGATACTGGAAGGCTGCTCTGAGGTCTCCACGCAGCCTTCTCCTCTCCAGGCTGAACAGCCCCAACTTTCTCAGCCTATCTTCATACAGGAGGTGCTGCAGTGCCCTGATCATCCTCGTGGCCATCATCGTAGAACATCTTGGATGCACATGCATCATTATCTCCTTGGCCTAGTATGAAAGGTTTCAAAACGAACAGAGGAGGCGCTGGCTCCTTATCCCACATCTGTAAGATGCAGACTGTTGGGTTCAAAAGTAGAACAGCCACAGACAGACATCAGTACAGGCTGATGGCTGTGTACTCACTGTGAATCTTCCTGCTGGTGCACGCATCTTCTGTCCACATTCTTCAACCAGGTGTGAAGTGCCTCTTCTGTGAAGCTTCCACCTTCGAGTTTATGTAGTTGAAGTGAAGCTTACTTCCTTAAAATACAGGAAGGTAGAGGGTGAGGAGGTGAGAAGTCTGATGCTCTGTTCTAGGAAGAGTCATAATGGCTCCGTGTCCCATCAGGATGGTGAAATATTTAAACAGCAAAGCAGGAGGTGGTGGTCAGAATGATCTGTGATCAGGACAGTGAATTGGAGGAAAGCTCAGTTAAAGCAGGCATGATTTCATAGCAGAAAACCACTGTCAACGCAGCAGCTGGTAACTGGTGTTATTGAAGGGCTCTGGGTGCCATGAAAACCAGAGCGTGAAGGACTGTTCCAGTTTAAACCAAATCAATCATCTGGGATTTCAATCAGAATCCAGATTTGAAGGGATATGCAATCAGATTGGATACCATTCATGCTGAACTCCCTCTGCAACTGATATGAGAAGAAGGTAACTGATCCCTGCTTGGTAAAGTAAGCTATCCCACTGTCGGAAACCATCTTTCACCTGTCCTTGTTCTCTGTGGTTCTTTGGAAGGTCTTGCTGGAAGACCAGGTAATTCTACCTGCGCTGTGGAAGCCAAAAAGGTCTCATGTTTGTGCAAAATCCTTCATTCACAAACCCTCAAGTGTTGGATTTCGTCTCCCAAAGTCCATTAGCTAACAAGATCTGTGGGCAGCGCCTTGGGGCATCGAGCTCATACCACAGCCTTAAGAAACAGTTGAGTTTCACATGCGGTCTGGGATGCTGTGGCAGTGGGATGCTGTGGCAGTGGGATGCTGTGGCACTGGGGATGCTATGGCACTGGGATGCTGTGGCAGTGGGATGCTGTGGCAGTGGGATGCTGTGGCAGTGGGATGCTGTGGCAGTGGGATGCTATGGCACTGGGATGCTGTAGCACGGAGATGCTGTGGTACAGGGATGCTGTGGCACAGGGATGCTGTGGCAGTGGGATGCTGTGGCACTGGGATGCTGTGACACTGAGATGCTGTGGCACTGGGATGCTGTGGCACTGGGATGCTGTGACACTGGGATGCTATGGCAGTGGGATGCTGTGACACAGGGATGCTGTGGCACAGGGATGCTGTGGCACAGGGATGCTGTGGCACAGGGATGCTGTGGCACTGGGATGCTGTGGCACTGGGATGCTGTGACACTGGGATGCTGTGACACTGAGATGCTGTGACACTGGGATGCTGTGACACTGGGATGCTGTGACACTGGGATGCTATGGCACTGGGATGCTGTGACACTGGGATGCTGTGACACTGGGATGCTGTGGCACAGGGATGCTGTGTGGCACAGGGATGCTGTGGCACTGGGATGCTGTGGCACTGGGATGCTGTGGCAGTGGGATGCTGTGGCAGTGGGATGCTATGGCACTGGGGATGCTGTGGCACTGGGATGCTGTGACACTGGGATGCTGTGGCACTGGGATGCTGTGACACTGGGATGCTGTGGCACAGGGATCCTATGGCAGTGGGATGCTGTGACACAGGGATACTGTGACACTGGGATGCTGTGGCAGTGGGATGCTCTGACACTGGGATGCTATTTTCGGTAGTAGGAGATCTATCACCTCCAGAACTTTCCATTTCTGCACTCGGCTAATTCAATATTCAGAAATGCCCAGCTAAAGTTACTCCTCTTTCTGCTCAGTTGTGTTTTGCCCTTTTGTCCTCTGGGCTCACCCCAGTGACCAGAAGGTGCCTCAGCTTTCTGGCCTATGAATTAAAGATAGTTTCAAGGTTTATGAAATAGCAGAGGCTTATCTGCTTAGGGCAGATGAAGCTGTGCATTCCTTCTCCAGCTCCACCTAAGTGGCTGTGCATAGGTCAGGACACTCACTACCGTGGCATGTCACAGTGCTGATGAACCTTGCAGGGGATACAGGTAAGGAGGCAGCAAAACAGCCCCTCCAAAAAGGCAAAAAGGAAGATCCTGCTTGTAGCACTTACTCTTCAGCTATCACTCACCTGCCTGTCCCTGCTGCAGTGTATCTCTCATGGCAAAGTATTACTGCTTCACTCTCAGTATGTGCTAAAGATAGAAAAAGTCTGCAGGGTCAGAATGAAGTTTCAGGTCTCAAATCCAGTAAAAAAAGGACACAACAGGGATGCGGAGCTGTTGGAGAGGGGCCAGGGGCGGCCATGGAGCTGCTGCGAGGGCTGGAGCAGCTCTGCTCTGGAGCCAGGCTGAGAGAGCTGGGCTGGGGCAGCCTGGAGAAGAGAAGGCTCCTGAAGGGGAGACCTTAGAGCAGCTCCAGTGCCTCAAGGCCAGGCTGGACAGGGCTTGGAGCAAGCTGCTCCAGTGGAAGGTGTCCCTGCCCATGGCAGGGGTTGGAGCTGGAGGAGCTTTAAGGTCCCTTCAACCCAAAGCAGTTTGTGGTTGAATGGTTTAGAGGGTAAGAGAGTAAACCTTTGGCTCTGAAGGAGCGTACTGAGGATAATCTCCTGCAGTACATCTCATTGGGTACCTGGGCTATCTGGGCCTTGACAACCAGTGCACTGGTTTGGGTAGCAGTGAGTGGTCAAGGAAGGAGAACCTAGCAGCTGGTAAATCCGGGCTGAAGGGCATGTGAAGGATTCACTTGGCAGTAAACAGAAATGGAAACCTTACAGCAGTGAGACTGCAGATGCCTCATCCCAGCTCTGGTGTGGCCGTGCGGGTTATGGCCCCTGGGTTTGTCCAGCAGGCAGAGGCCCCATTCAGACTTCCTCAGGTGGTGTGAAAGGCCTTGGTTTGGACAACCTTATTCTGCTCAGGTAAAAGCTGATGGAATCATTTCAACAACAGCTTTTCCAAGTGCCAGCCTCACCCAGTGTTTCCTTATGGATCTTACTTCTGCAGCAGCTTCTCAGTTGTACCTTACCAGGATCTACAGGAGGCTGGTGTCTAAACCAGGTGCATGGCTCTGTGTTTTGTGTCATACAGGCAATGAGGGAGGGAGCATGGCTCTGTATTCACACATTCACTGCAGTGCTGGCTGGGACCACTGACGGACGCTGCTTATACCAGAACACAAGGAAAACCTCATCCCATCTGTCACTGCTGACGTGCTTTAGCTTTAAAAGCTGCTGTGGTAGAGAACTGTTCCTAAAGCAGACAGCAGAAACCAGGCACTAAATTGTATCCTGTTCTTTGTATATTCATTTTTAAAGGTGATCAATAGATTGAGCCCAGAAAAGTGTCTCTGTATGGCTACAGTGAACAACTCGTTTTCAGTGATGTCCCACCAAGAAAGTAGTCTGCTACAGAGGTCCTTTGTGTCTCCTTGCTATGGTAGCATCGGTTTTGGTATCAGTTATCCATAGCTTTGGGGGTTTGCTCTCTCTTTGGAATCAAACCACGTGGAGGGGTAGGTGAGAGTCACTGTAGTTTGATTTGACACCAGATCCGTGATCCAGTGGAGCTTCCCCAGTACAGATCCAGGCTTCTGAATGGAAGTGCAGCTGAAAACTTAGGAGTTTGGTGGGATCAGACACTGCTTGTCTGCTTCATGGGTAGTATTTATGGTTACTTGGGAAGTGATGCATGGAAGTGGTTGTGTCATGGTGAATAACTGTGACCTGGCACAACAAGAGGAGCTGGAAAATGGGCATTTTGGTTCTTTGGGAGGGAGCAGGAATGGAGCAGTTGCTGACAGCCCCCTTCTGCAACATCTGATAGCTGCAGTCATGGAATCATAGCATCATAGAATAGTCAGGGTTGGAAAGGACCTTAAGATCATCCAGTTCCAACCCCCCTGCCATGGGCAGGGACACCTCCCACTAAACCATGCCACCCAAGGCTCTGTCCAACCCGGCCTTGAGCACCACCAAGGATGGAGCATTCAGAGCTTCCCTGGGCAACCCATTCCAGTGCCCCATCACCCTCACAGTAAAGAATTTCTTCCTTATATCCAATCTAAACTTCCCCTGTTTAAGTTTGAACCCGTTACCCCTTCTCCTATCACTACAGCCCCTAATGAAGAGTCCCTCCCCAGCGTGTCTGATTGAATCTTTCAAGGCCAATATCATTCTGAACATGAGCACAGGAGAGCCCAGCAGAGGAGCCTGTATTGGTCGACCTCTTGGTCTTTGAACTCGTGTGCATTAAGCTCCTGGACCGGGACACAGGAGCAGTATCTGCTTCTCGTGGTTTCTGCCAGACACAGAGCAGTGCTTGTGCCCAAAGGGCTGGCTCTGTGCTGGGGCAGCAATCCAGTGACTGAGCAAAGTGAGTGCAAGAGAATTGAGTGCTGGGGTTAAGAAGTGAGGAAATCTAAAAAGCCATCTGTACCTAGAGGGGGAAAATGGAAACCAGTGCCTGTGTGCTGACTGTGTGTGTGCATATGTGTCTGCTTTTAGGATGTTACCAATGAACTATGGAGGAGGATGCTCCTGGAAGCAGGTACATCTGCTTTATCAGGCAGAGAAGGCTCCAGGGAGACCTTAGAGCAGCTCCAGTGCCTGAAGGGGCTCCAGGAACCTGGAGAGGGGCTTTGGACAAGGGATGTAGGGACAGGCCAAGGGGAATGGCTTTAACCTGCCAGAGGGGAGACTGAGATGAGCTCTGAGGCAGAAGCTGTTCCCTGTGAGGGTGCTGAGGCACTGGCATAGGGTGCGCAGAGAAGCTGTGGCTGCCCCATCCCTGGCAGTGTTCAAGGCCGGGTTGGACACAGGGGCTTGGAGCAAGCTGCTCCAGTGGAAGGTGTCCCTGCCTGTGGCAGGGGTTGGAGCTGGATGAGGTTTAAGGTCCCTTCAGCCCAAACGAGTCTGGGATTCTGTGATTTAGGAGACCCCCAGCCAGGTTGTCAGTGGTATAAGCTGTCATCCTCCCTCGGCTGCTGTGAGACTGTAGTGACTTTCACCAGCTGGGAATCTCACCCATCGTGGGGAACCTGCAGGCTGAAAAGACTGGAATGTTCTTTGAGTCAATATTTTGGGGATCTTTAATACAGAGAAACCATGGCACCCTTCATTGTAACGGTGCGATTAGGGTTTTAATACTTTGCAGAGTCATCCTAATGGAAAGGATTTCTTATTTATGGATACTACATGCCAATAATGGCATTTTTACATTGGTTTAAATACAGCTCTTATCAGGGATGAGCTTGGCTGTGGATCCATTCAAAACTGGATCATGAGCCTGTCATTTGAAAGCAGTCCATCCGCAAGAACTGTGTATGCAGGGGGGAATGTTCCCGTCTCCTCTCTTCAGCATCTCACCAGCCATGTTCTGTGTTTCTGTTATTTATTCAGCCAAATCTGCAGTGTGCCTTGCATTTTTCCTCCTATTTGTTGCTTGGATACTGCATGAAAGCACTCCCTGAAGTATAAATAATGTCTAGCAGAGCAATACTGCACAGCGAAATTCAATCCACCATTAAAACCTGTTTGCTAATTTCTGTTTAACCGTGGAGCTCTTCTAATGGGGCAAGATTAGTGATGAAATCATCCTCTCCCATCAGAGCTCTGATTCTTATCTCGAGGTAATATCCTGGAGAGACACAAAGCCACGTTGCCTTGAGACAAGTTGCCTTGATGGGGAGGAGGCAAGAGGGGCAGGGATGAGGGCCAGGCAAGGAGAGAAGATGATGAGAATCCGTTTCCAAGTCCCACTCTCATGGTTTCTAGCATTCTTCCTCCCAGCTTTTAACTCTTCTTGTGAGCAGTGCAAACACCATGGGCTGCTTTGCCAACCGCCTTGTATGTTGTATGGTGATTTTTTGGAAGTGTTGCTTCCTTTAAATGTTGCTAAGCCTCTAATGTGGATGGGTGTCAAGCATGGACAGTGTTTGTACATATAAGTGCCTAATACATTATTTATTCTATACATCATATATTTGCTCTACACTTATAGAATCATAGAATCCCAGCTTGGTTTGTATTGAAAGGGACCTTAAAGCTCATTCAGTTCCACTCCTCTGCCATGGGCAGGGACACCTTCCACTGGAGCAGCTTGCTCCAAGCCCCTGTGTCCAGCCTGGCCTTGAGCACTGCCAGGGATGGGGCAGCCACAGCTTCTCTGGGCACCCTGTGCCAGCGCCTCAGCACCCTCACAGGGAACAGCTTCTGCCTTATCTCCAACCTGAGCTTCCCCTGTTTCAGTTTGACCCCATCACCCCGTGTCCTTCTGCTACAGTCCCTGATGAAGAGTCCCTCTCCAGCATCCTTGTACCCCCTTCAGGCACTGGAAGCTGCTCTGAGGTCTCCATGCAGCTTCTGTTCTCCAGGCTGAATGGCCTCAATGTTCTCAGCCTGTCTTCATAGAGGATATATATGTGTGTGTATCTATGTATATGTATATATGTGTATATATATATGGTTTGCTCTGGAGTAATAACTTTACAAGTTTAAGACAGTACTTGAGTACATGTCCATTGACAACGAACCAGTTTTGCAGAGATAGGCAATTCCCAGATGGAGAAATTTTGTGGGTGAGATGCAATGAAAGAAGGTTTTGAGATGTCTCTGATGTTGGCTTTAAAAACGAGACTGTCAGTTCATGTTTCTGTACCCAACATGGTTTAAAGAGCCCCAACTTCCAACAGTTTCTTTTCTAGCATTTTCCTTCTTTCATTTTGCATGAACTACAGCATCAGCTCGAGCCTGTCCTGCCTTGGCTTTCTGCAGCTTTGTTACTTAGGTGTAGGAGTTAATGGTTGGACTTGATCTTAAAGGTCTTTTCCAGCCTATTTGATTCTATGATTCTAAGAGGATCTAAAATGCTGCAGGGAGCCCAGTTAACTTCAGAGGGTTCTACTTTAGGAGCTCAAGCTCCTCCAGTTATGGAACTGGCGATCTAGAGGGGTACTTCCTTATCCCTCTCCCCTGCACTGACCCCATGTGAATGTGGCTGGTCCCAGTTGGGATATACCTGTGAACATTCCTGTGGTTTATGTGCCTTTCTGTTCTGTGTGAAGCAAAGGAAAGAGCAGAAATGAATCCTCTGGCCCAAGATCAGCGTGTTCTACTTGTTGTTTGCACCAGGGGTTTCAGGAGCAGCAGGAGTTTGACTTTTCACACCCAAGGGATCATGGTGTAGCAATGGTGCATCCCCTGCGTGCATGGTCAGACCAGGGAGAAAAGGAGACACTGCAAGAGGAAGAACAGCAACAGGAGGGTGGGAATCTCTCTGTCTCCTACATATAAACACAGATGCGGTTCAGATAGAGGAGGAGAGGAGGGAGAGGCAATGAAAACAATTCCTGCTCCCAAAAACACATTAAAACCCATTAAAAAGAGCATTTTTCTGGTTTAAAATCAGGAAGTGGTTTTGTGCCAAAACTTCACAGCAAACAAGTATGTTAAGGATGAACCTGTGCACCACGCTTGGCTTTCATAGAATCATAGAATAGTTAGGGCTGGAAAGGACCTTAAGATCATCCAGTTCCAACCCCCTGCCATGGGCAGGGACACCTCCCGCTAAACCATGCCATCCAAGGCTATGTCCAACCCCGCCTTGAACACCGCCAGGGATGGAGCATTCACAACTTCCCTGGGCAACCCATTCCAGTGCCTCACCACCCTCACAGCAAAGAATTTCTTCCTCATATCCAATCTAAACTTCCCCTGTTTCAGTTTAAACCCATTACCCCTTGTACTCTCACTGCACTACCTCATGAAGAGTCCCTCCCCAGCATCCCTATAGGCCCCCTTCAGATACTGGAAGGCTGCTATGAGGTCTCCACGCAGCCTTCTCTTCTCCAGGCTGAACAGGCCCAACTTTCTCATCCTATCTTCATGCAGGAGGTGCTCCAGTCCCCTGATCATCCTCGTGGCCTCCTCTGGACCTGTTCCAACAGTTCCATGTCCTTTTTATGTTGAGGACACCAGAACTGCACACAATACTCCAAGTGAGGTCTCACAGAGCAGAGTAGAGGGGCAGGAGCACCTCCATGACCTGCTGGTCACGCTCCTTTGGATGCAGCCCAGGATGCGGTTGGCTTTCTCATCCAAGCCAGGGAGCAAACCAGGTGTGTTTTGGGGACCACAAACCGATGTAATGAATGCAGTTGTTGCAGTTTTTCAGGGGTGGTGCCCCTGCTTTGGTGAGTTTATGGAGGGTGGGAAGTGGCGCGGGTCAGAAGAACCCATTTGGGCTGGAGTCCAAACCAGCACACGCCATGTTTCCCTCCAAACACGAGTGCTGCTGTGGCTCTTCTCCAAGGGCTCTCCTGGCCCACGGTCAGGGTTGCAGGTATCGAGGACGTGCTGTTCCAAAAGGCATGTCAACTTCCCTGTTAATGTGGCACTTGGGTAAACTGAAACCCGAAACTGGGTGGAACTGCCCCAGTTTCAGTAATAAATGGATACGCTGGCCTGATTTGGGAAGAGCTTCCCAAAGGTTTCGTGCTGCTTTGGGCTCACTCGTGGCAATTTATAGGTTTATTGGGAGCCCACAGCTGGTTTGAGCCTGGCACTCACTGTGGAGCTCCTGGACATGTGAACAGACCCTTCTGTTATACATGTCCTTGTCTCTTGCTTTAGTGTGACCCTTTCCCTTGCCATAGGATTGCATTGGCTCTCCCAAGCCCATATCAGTCACTGAAAATGCATCTGGAAGAGGCTTAGAGACCCACAGACCAAAAATCCCCTTGTAACAGAGAAGTAGAAATGCTTTCAGAAAGGGAAATGTTCCTTAGGAGAAGCTCTGGTTTTCTGCTCCTATTTAGTTCACCTTCAGCTGCAAAGTGTTGCTGGAAATGGTGGCTTACAAGATGAATGGTTCTGTTCCCACAAATACCTGCAGCAGAGGTAATGAAGTTGGCATGTTAATTCCTGCTCCGTGTGTGGGCCGCTTCTCTCTGCCTTCCAGCATCTTAGATAGCAACTGGGGGGAAAACAGCTTACTCGTCAGGATTAATGTTATGCAAATTATCCACGATGATAAAAATAACTATTTCCCATTGCATTCTAGAACAATCCGTGGCAAACCCCATCTTTCCTTACTCTATGGGGGAGATTTGGGCTTACTGTGTGGACAGCGCTCTCAGCAAAGCCACGAAAGGCAGATGTCGTGATGAGTTCCAGCTCTTTGCTGTGGCTCTGCGGGCATGTGTAAGAACTTTCCCCTCTTTGAGGAGAAAAGCAACCGTTATGTGATTTCTGTGCCATTTTAGATTAATAAATCATCCTTTTTATCTTGTAATTTTTTCCTAGTTAGTCACCGAGTGGAGAATTTACAAGAGCGAGGAAGAGTAAAGAGGAAAGACAAGGCTGATGATTAACCCGATTTGTAGTTCTTGTAAGCTCTGGCGTGCATTCTGCTTCCCATTAGGAAGATAATTGTCTGTCGTGGAGCTGTAAAATCGCATCTCTCCTGCACAACACCACAGTGCATTTGTTTTATGGTACCCAGGGAACATTTTCTGTGTTGCTCTCTTGGCTTTTCACGTGGGCATTAAGTTGAATGTGTTTTGAGAGTGGGACATTGAGTCCACCATCATGAACTGTCTTCATCGTTGACTCAGTAAAGCCAATATTGATTGACTTCGTTGGTGGAAGATAATATAGGTCCAATGGCATTAGCACTGCCCACTGACCAGCTACTTTCTGCAGAAGAGCTTTGAACTGCATCCTTAGTCAGGAGTTTCTTGGAGGGATTTTTGTTCATACTCCTTTTGAAGATGTGCTGAAGTTTTTCTTAAGTGATATCTTTTGGATGAGGAAAGTGATAGTTTAGTTCCAGCGTAGAAACATTGATAATCAGGAATTGGGATGGGAATGGTGCTGGTTTCTTCCTTGGAAACACCAGGTTTTTCCTTTGTGGTAGGAGCCCATTCACTTCAGCAGCCACAGAAAGACAGATCCCAGCCAGATCCCTCTCTATTCTGGACTGAGCACCTGCCTCCAGATGCTACTGGTACATGCATAACATTACTGGAGTCAACCTCGAGTTCTTCTTGAGGCTTTGCAGAGCTCTGATCACATCAACCAAGTCACACATTGCATTATGAATGAGCGGATAATCATTTTTGGGTTTATTTACTCTTATCAAGTGCACAAATAATGCCATCAGCACCAGTCAAGTGCTGTGGGAGACTATTTTAGGACAAGAGGAAACGGCCTCAAGCTGCGCCAGGGCAGGTTTAGATGGAGCTGAGGAACAATTCCTTCCCCACAGGGTGCTCAGCATTGGAACTGCCCAGGGCAGGGCTGCAGTCACCGTCCCTGCAGGTGTTCACACACCATGGAGACGAGGCCTCAGTGCCATGGGTCAGTGGTGGCCTTGGCAGTGCTGGGCAATGGTTGGACTGGATGAGCTTAAAGGGCTTTTCCAACCCGGTTAATTCTGTGGTTCTGTGAGAGGTGCAGTTCAAAGAATGCAAGCAAAAGGGTTTCACAGCTATGGAGAAAAAAGAAAGAACAAAATTTAGAGGGGGGGGAACCCACAAACCTCCTCCCTGGTACACTGAACTCCACAGACGATTTAGCCCTTACTTTTCCTCTAGCGTTGAGACCAGTGATGAATTACGCCATGGACAATTTCAATCTGGATTGATCTGAGAAATTACGCTTGGACCAGCACTTGAAAGTTATCTCATTGTAAGGGTGCTGAGGCGCTGGCACAGGGTGCCCAGAGAAGCTGTGGCTGCCCCATCCCTGGCAGTGTTCAAGGCCAGGTTGGACACAGGGGTTTGGAGCAAGCTGCTCCAGTGGAAGGTGTCCCTGCCCGTGGCAGGGGTTGGAGCTGGATGGGCTTTAAGATCCTTTCCAAGACAAACCAGGCTGTGATGCTGTGGTTTATCTCTGGCTTTAAAGCCTTAGTTCCTCTCCATAACATACTAATTAATATTGTCAAGGACTTAGTCAATTAAAGAGAACCAGAGGAAAATGAGTAGAAACCAGCTATAGAAAAGTGCTTTGTGCCTGTGAAAGCCTTATGATGGACCTGGAGCGTTGATGCATGATGGCAATAAATAGGTCTTGGGTTTGCTAATTGAAAGTCAACAGCAAAGGAAGGTGTTGCGAGTGATGTGGCTGCTGGCAGGATCCTGTTCTTAGGAAGCCTCACTCCCTATGGTGTAGCCTTTCACAAGGACAGATCCCCGTTTGGCTGTGCTCTTTCTCCTGAATTAGCACCTACCCATGAAGTGGAACCATCAGTACACACGCCTGAGGCCCTGCGGAGCAGCAGTGATGCTGTGAGAGGTGAGGCAGCAGGACCACCCACCCCACTGAGCAGACACCAGCCTCAGCCACATCCGTCACATCTGCTGTTGGGGACCTGTTGTTCAGCCCCAGTGCCAGCCTGCAGCACAATGAAAATGAGGTCAGGATGGCACAGGGAGTGCTGCCAAGTTCCCTACCATGTGTTAGGGTCTCTCTTCTCCAAATCTTGCGCTAAATAAGCTCGGTCCAAACATAGACTCCTTTAGCTTTCCCCCTATTCACTGTGCAGCCTTCGGCTCCATACTTGCTGCAATTCCTTCTCTTTTTAAGGTAGTATTTAGTGCAATTGGGGGAATAAAGGGAGGACATGGACAAAAAGCCTCAACCCCCAACTTCTGTTCAGTATCTCTTTGGAATCTTAATCTTCCCAGACTGAGTTGTCCCAGAGGGGACAAGCTGAAGTGTAAATTCGTATTATCGGGTGCTAATGTTTTGTGGCAGGGTGGGGGAAGCCAGTTCTGTGTTTTATATGGGTCGAAGCCAAATGATTATTTTTAGGGTTTTCATGTTTTGGTTTTGTAACGTTTTCCTCTGTAATACCTTACATTATTAATAACGGCCACGTGAGGTCGTGTGTCGCCTGCCAGAGGTGTTGGGAAAGCTGTTGGCTGCAGAGAAGCTCCTGGCTCCTGCTCGAGGGCCTCCATGGTGCTGGAAGCGCTCCAGTTCCTGTGTCAGTCGCTTGGACTTTAGCTCGCATAGCAAGCCCTGTTTGCTCAGGGTGGGACAGCAGCGAGCTGATACTGCTGCAGGTAGGGCCTGGCCTCCTCCCTGCCAAACAGGGGAAGGGTGCCTGTAGGTAAAACACAGCAAAGGCCACACCAGGAAAAGCTGCTGGAAAGAAAATCCGTGAAGGAACTAAGGCTGTGCTTGTGTGCAGAGCTGGGGGGAGCTCACATCCTGCCTGCGGCCCTGTGAGTGCAGGTGCTTCCTCCAACCGCCTTTCCACCTGGAAACAGGCTTTTGGGGCACAGGCTGCAGCACCTCAGACCCAGCACTGCGGAGGTTTGGGTCTGCAGGAAATCACTCCCATAGAATCATGGAATCATAGAACAGTTTGGGTTGAAGGGACCTTAAGGCTCCTCCAGCTCCAGCCCCTGCACAGGCAGGGACACCGTCCACTGGAGCAGGGTGCTGCAAGCCCTTGTGTCCAACCTGGCCTTGAGCACTGCCAGAGATGGGGCAGCCACAGCTTCTCTGCGCACCCTGTGCCAGCGCCTCAGCACCCTCACAGGGAACAGCTTCTGCCTCAGAGCTCATCTCAGTCTCCCCTCTACCAGGTTAAAGCCATTCCCCTTGGCCTGTCCCTACATCCCTTGTCCAAAGCCCCTCTCCAGGTTTCCTGCAGCCCCTTTAGGCACTGGAGCTGCTCTAAGGTCTCCCCTTCAGGAGCCTTCTCTTGTCCAGGCTGCCCCAGCCCAGCTCTCTCAGCCTGGCTCCAGAGCAGAGCTGCTCCAGCCCTCGCAGCAGCTCCATGGCCTCCTCTGCCCTCGCTCCAACAGCTCCACATCCCTCTTGTGCTGCTGCCCCAGAGCTGGATCAGGACTGCAGGGGGGTCTCCCCAGAGCGCAGTTCTTAGGGACCATCCCCTCTGGGCGAGAGCTGCGTTGTTGTTTTAAGTGAAACAGCCTAGGTAAAAGCCATAAATACTTTAAGTGTATTTATGACTGTTGGAGGAACATGCCAGACATTTTCAGCAGTTCATGTGTTTTTAGAAACCCCAGCTTCAGCCGAGAGGCATTGGCTCCCATCACTTCTCCCTAAATCAGCACTGTTGGACTTCGTTGTTTGCCCCCCAGCCTGTTGGGAAGGGCTAGTTGGAATTTCCACCTTGTTATGCTCCACGGGACCTAGGGCTGCAGCGAGTTGGTGGGAGTAGACTGAGCTGCTCCCACTGCAGCTATCCTCATAGGCATTAGTATAAGGCTAAAAACTTGTGAACCAACAGTATCAAACAAAAGCACATTTAGAGATGTTTAATGAGGGGATGGAGTGGGAGGAGGACATGGATTCCATTGGAAAGGAATTTGGAAATGCAAGGAAAAACACAAAGAGAAAACTTCTGTGTGAAGGATATCAGCAGTTTCCACAGGAACATGCAAATGCTACATACTGAGAATATGAATGTGGAGCTGACCTTTTCATTTCACTTGTGTGTAAGTGAGGGCTGGAGCTCGCCGCCCCGAGGGAAAACTGCCATCCTCTGCCTAATGCCGCCCGCAGGATGTGCCTCCTGGTACCCAGCCCTGCTGCTGGTGCGCACATCATACCCCAGCGGGGTGTTACAGTGGCAGTCAGAGGCAGGGCACCCTTCTCTGCGTTACAGCGCACAGCCCGGGCAGCGTCCCTCCGGCAGCAATACCCAGTGCGCTGGTGCATGGGCGAGGAGCCCCGTCCACGGGAGATGAGAGAATCCCCCGGTGACATAAACCGAAGCGACAGGACTTGGCTGCTTAAAGGCCCTTTCCCCAGAGCTTTCTCTTGTTCCCGGCGTACATCTTGCTGCATCCCCTCCTCGCCTGTTGCTGCGTGCGGGTGCAGCTCTGGGCAAGCGAAAGCTCCCGAGGGCAAATAAAGAGAAGCGCCCTCCTTTTCTGAGATAGTAATCTGAGCCCTTTCCGTTACATGAGGCTCCCAACAAAAGGTTGTAATTCCACCGGCTCTGCTGGGGAAGGTACCACCGGCTGCCGCGGCCGCGCATGGGGAGCAGGGCTGGGGACCCCGCTGCCGCCTTATCCGCACGTTCCGGCTGCTCCCAATGCAGGGACTCAATGAGGAAGGACTCTCCGCAGCGCCTATGAGCCACCTCCTGCCCTGCTCCGCCGCCCCTTCGCCCTTGGTACAGCCTTCCCTTCCTCCGGTGCGCTCTATGGTAATCGGTGACATCAGCCCGCGCCCGGGCGCTGCCGGTTATATTACAGTTGGTCAGAAGGGCTGAGGTGTGTGCTGCGGCTCCGGGAGCCTCCGCGCTGCTTCGGGCTGGCTTTCACCGCATCCCGTTCCGCCAGAGCTGCCTGCAGCGGAGCGGGGGCAGCGAGAAGCCCACCGTGAAGCCCTCATGGTGCTTTAAGCTTGGCTCCGTTGCGGCCGACACACGCTGCTGGAGTTTGAACGGAAGCTTTTATCTGCTGTAAGGCTCGTTTTCCCTAAGGACTGAAGCCAAACTCCCGAGGAAGCTGGGATTTACTTGGATGTACGGTAGAGAAACTCGCGGCTCCTTTATGCTGCAGCTCCCGGTCCCCCTGGGTTACCTGTAAATGGAATTACAAAAGTCAAGCAGCATGCCCGGGCCCTTGTCCCCGGGGTACGCAGCTCAGGTGCCCTACAACTATAACCAGTTAGAAGGAAGATTCAAGCAGTTGCAAGGTAAGCCTGGGCTGGGGGGTTTGTAGGCGTTGCTATGAGATGATCCCTGTAAACACCTTAGTCTGGGCTTGTTCGCGTTGCATCAAGGCGTTAAAGCGGTGCTGTAGGAGAAAGCTTTGTGTTCTTTGAGGAGATAGTGCGTGGCTTTTATCTCTCTGAAGGTGTCCTCAGTTACACAGTGTAAAGGTGGATGTCCCACCTCTGAGCCACTCAGATGAGGGCTAACGCAGACCAGGTGGTTTGGAACAAGGGGGAGAGCAAGGAAGTGGTCTTGCTCTTGATTTTATCCTTCAGTAAAATACAGTTGGAACTTTGGGAATGAATCATAAGCTCCTGCTTTGTTTGGGTGCAGTTTGCAGTGCCAGAGCCCTCTCTGACTCCCTGTGCACCTCCTGTAAATGCTTAACTTCTCCAAAGGGAGAGGGGTTGCATAATTGCCAAAGAGATTTGTTTGCTCATGTTGTAGATCTCTGAGAAAGCATTCAGGTCCTTCAACATTCCCAACTTTCTTCATGCTTTTCCTCTGTTTTTAGACAGAGGGAATGTCCTTTAGTGACTTCCTATGAAATTCTCCATCTGTGTGGGAAATCAGATGTTTCTTTGGGAAATGGTGGTGTGTTCCCTAACGGTGAGGCCTCTGACCTGTGCAGGACCCCCAGTTCTTCACTGTGCCCAGCATCTCTCTGCCTCAGACAGCATAAAGCAGGCTCTGCTGTGGCTCAGTGCAAGGCACGTCCTAGGGATGAATGAGCTCGAGCATTGCAGTGTCCAAATAAGACGCTTTAACCAAGCCCAAACCTCCTCCTCTCCATCCGTGTAACTCCATAAATAACTCCAGAGTACAGCAAAGTTCAGCCCTTCTCTGCATGTTTCTTATTTTACTCTGGTCTGAGCCACAAGCATGGTGCTGTGGTTCCTGTCGGAGAGGGAGGAAGAGCCTGGGTAGTGCTTTGTTGGCTTAGGGAGGGAGGAAAGAACCCGAAGTCTTCCATTCATAGTACTCTGTGTGGCTTGTAAAGTGGCTCGTAGTAGTGGTTGCACACTGAATGTGATGAGATAAAATGACAGCATCTTAAACACTGGCAGCACAGGCATTCCTCAGGCCAGGCATGGAAAACCCAGGCTCTGAACTTGCACACAGTGCAGTATAGAGGCTTCCTCTTGGACACCAGTCAGATCTTGGGCTGTGGTGCTGGCTTTATGGCACAGGAACTGAAATCCTGGCCGTGCCTCTGTCTTTGGGGTTAAGTTAGCAGGGTGAAGGAGGCCGATTTTATCGTTTTCTGGGTCACTGCCTCAGGAATCCATTATCTGCCTGTTTACATCCCCCTGAAAGAGGAAAGCGGAGCCTTGAAAGCGCAGAAAGTGAGTTTTCCCTGCAGTGGAATGCACTGCCTGGGCTTGAAAAGAAAATAACCCCAATTGCAATGCTCTCCCTCAATGTGCTGCAGTTCCCTCCAACAAAAGAGGCAAAATGCACTCAATCCTCCTGCAGTTCTAAGGAGGAACTTTGGAGGAACCATCCCAGAGCTCTTTACTCGCATAGCAGAGGAGGTAGGCTTAAAACACAGCGCTGTCAATGATCGTGTTCAGAGTGTAGCTACAGGAAATGTGTTAAATTGCACACTAGATACTCCATGGAATGCTATATAACCCCCCAAAACACTGTGTGCAGTGAAGGGAGAGGCTTAACTCTGCTGACACAGGTGCTGCCTTTCCTTGGGTTAATGCCTCTTTGTTTGAAGAGTATCAAAGAGCCACTAAGGTGCAGTTGGAAACCTTTGAGGTGGTTCTTGCCCTCTTGCTACAAGGCTCTGGTGCAGACATGGGTGTAGTGTGGCACTGGGCATTGCTCAGCCAATGGTTAAAAGCACCTTCCGAAGCTTCCCTGCCTTTGACTCTTGTGTTTTCCTCCTCGGTGCCTGTGGTTTCACCCTCTTGCCTTGGTTAGGATGACTCTAGGGCAGCACCAGTGTTGGTACACGCAGGGTTGTTGTAGCCTCTGTTCATGTTCTCCCCACACTGAGCTTGTTCCTCATTTTTCACACTTCCTGGTGGTTTCATATGGTTACACAGCTTTGCACTAGGTTCTAGCAAGGTACGGCTCAGACCCAGTGGAGGGGGACAATTGTCCCTCCCACATTCCACCCCTTTTACGTGCCTTGAAGTGGTAACTGTAAGGAAACTCTATTGTCAGACTTGATGATGATTGCAGTGTGTAAAAGTGGATTTTGCAGCCCTGGTGGGACTACACTGAAGGTTCTGAACCAGCTCCTTCTGCACCAGGGAGGAAGGGTCACCTTGCAGGAGATCCTGGCTTTGCCTCTATGGTCCAGGGTGATGCAGCAGACACTGCTAGGAGTCAACTAAAGCTGTCCTTATATCAGATAAACCCTGAAGTCCTATGCAGAGGTTTAGCATACTCGGCCCTTGTGCTCGTGAGAATGTCAGTGCAGGTGTGGGGGGAAAAATGCTTCAGCAATTTCTGTTTCCTTTATTAAGTTCCAGTAAGTTCTTATTGTGGTTTGTTCGCCCTGTCCTGGGATGATAAGTGAGAGGCAGCATCAGCAGTTGCTATCGTCTTCAACCTAGGTGTGGAGTTTTGGTTCTCAGGGCCGCTTGTTCAGTAGAAAGGGAGGGTGTTGCGGGGCTGGGGTAGCTCTGCAAGGAAAGGCAGGACCCCAAAACTTGTCTGGGGAAACGTGTTGCCATGTAGCTTGCACAGGGTGTGTCAGAGGAGACAACTTGTCCTGCTCAGGTGAAGAGTTAATCATAGAATCACAGAACCCCAGCCTGGTTTGGGTTGGAAGGGACCTTAAAGCTCCTCCAGCTCCAACCCCTGCCATGGGCAGGGACACCTTCCACTGGAGCAGCTTGCTCCAAGCCCCTGTGTCCAACCTGGCCTTGAGCACTGCCAGAAATGGGGCAGCCACAGCTTCTCTGGGCACCCTGTGCCAGCGCCTCAGCACCCTCACAGGGAACAGCTTCTGCCTAAGAGCTCATCTCAGTCTCCCCTGTTCTGGCAGGTTAAAGCCATTCCCCTTTGTCCTGTCCCCACAGGCCCTTGTCCAAAGCCCCTCTCCAGGTTTCCTGCAGCCCCTTTAGGCACTGGAGCTGCTCTAAGGTCTCCCCTTCAGGAGCCTTCTCTTGTCCAGGCTGCCCCAGCCCAGCTCTCACCCTGTCAGGGAGAGTTGGGCTCATTATAAATGGAAAGCACACCATGTGGGTTATAGTTCTAAGCCAAGTCTGTCACTTGCGCTGCACTAACCCCAGGATCCTGTGGATGGGCTTGGCAGGGTTACAGGAGTTGGCAGGAAGAGGTTAATGGGAGTCAGGAATTTGGAAGGAGATCCCTGTAGCTGTATCACCTTCCACATCTGAGGCAGTGAGGGTCAGTGCCACCGGGAAGCCACCACCAGCTATCACATCATCCCTGTTCCCTCCCACCTGGGGAATGGGGCTGCCTGGCATTCATTCATTCACTCAGTAACATCTCTGGCATTCAGTAGCTGGTGGCTTTACCAGCACCCGCAGGGGAGTTGGGACGCTGGGTCTGGGCTCTAGGGCTGGCCTGAGGTGTGACATTTGCAGTGGTGATTACAAATGTAAGATCCTGGGGGATGATGGGGAGCCAGATCCGTGCTCCTGATAAATCCCCAGAGGAAGCAGCTTCCAGAGGAGCTCCTGATGTACCTTTTGGGTGGTGCATTTTGATGTTATTCACTTTTAACATTGAATTTCAGCTTGGAAGCTGGGGGGGGGCTTGGAACTTGACGGTCTTAATGTCCTTTCCAACCCTAACTTCTGATTCGCAGTGGCAGCCTGGTGTCTTTGCTGACCAGCAGCACGGGTGCGAGGGTCTTCCTTCCATTACTGCTTTGGAGCTGTGTTAGAAATGGAAATGCTTTGGAAAACCTGGCCACTAACACAGTGACCGCTGGAATAAGCCTGTAGGAAAGGGGAGCTGCTTTCCCATCGGAGGTGGTTAAACTGCCTTTGGCTCAGTTCTAAACTCTGTGCTGTGGGGTTGACAGACTGTGGCTACACAGCACTACCAGCACCAGGAAACAACGTAGTTGTATGAGTGTTTGGGGTGCCTGGGGCAAAGCCTTGCTCTGCTGGCAGTGCCCTGCAGCAGGGGAGCTCCTTGCCTGGGTAATCCTTTGATCTGCAGTGGTCTGGGTTCCACTTGGCCATAGAGAGACACGCGGTTTCTCTTTGTAAGCGGTCAATGATAATCAGCTTCACTAATATAGGGATCTGTGTGCATGGGTTGGTTCCCAGCCGGGCTGCACAACAGCAGGAAAACCTCCCTGTTTGTTTTGCTTTGTCTATGCTGAAGCAGAGCTTCCCCCACTGCTTTTCCTGCATGAAAGCCTTGTCCCAGATCCCTGCCTATGGATAAACAGGGAGCTCCTGCTGTGACCAGATGGGTTTGCAGGGCCCATACTGTCCTGTGCTGGGGCAATGGGATCTCCTTGCTGCACCCAGCATCCTCGCAAGTTACGTGGGTACCCTTTGAAAGGACACTTTCAATAATGACTGCAAGATTTACCTTGTAAAGGATCCAGTCTGCTGGGAGCAGTGACCTGCATAGCCAGGGGCAGTGCTTACTGAGCTGAAGGACATCCTACTTTGTCTACCAAATTGGGCACTGGCGTTTCTTGTCATGGTAATTCCTGTTCCGAAAGGTGGGAAGGCTGAATTTCATTCCAGGTGGAATGTGTCTGGTTTACAGGGATCTTTTCCACTCTCTCAGATCCACCAACGTTGCAAATATTCTCCTATTCCCATGGCAAATTTGCTTGATTTTCTGCTGTCTGCAACCCCGTCACGACGTCCTTCAGCCTCCTCCGTTTGTGACCACATGAGCACAAGCTCCATGCTTGGAAGCCCCATCAGGTTTGCCAGGAGTTTCTAAGTGATCTCAAACGCAGCGTTTAAATGAGGTATTTCTACGTGTGATAACTGGGCCCTTGTTCTTTCCAACGTACAGATTCCTGCAAACAAATCTGAAGCCTAGACTCAGGTTTAGGGTGCTTTAACCAGCTGAGCAAAGGTTATAGCTGAATACTGGTGAAAGTGTCCTCTGTCTGGCAATACGTTGAATGTGCAGCTAGAAAAGCAAGCTTGCCAACTAATTGAGTGTATAATTTAGGGATTAAGCTCGGAGGAAATGACTGGGTAGGTGTTGTAACGAACACGTTCAGGTTGTCCATAACATGGACATCTGTGGCAAAACTCTTGCGAGGGCTTGTGTTTGTCTACTCCCTGCTGGTTGAATTTCAACTCTTTGCACATCACTTTGTAGCACTGAGCTGATGCAGAGCATCAGAGTGAGACAAAGCTGCTCAGAGCCACCTTCTCATTTCAGCCCTTTCCCACAGGAAAAGCCTGCAATTACAGTGTAGGGATTGTGGCGTGACACACAGACACCATTATTTAGTCCTAGTCCTAAATATTACAGCAGGGCCTGGGGAAATCTGTGCTTCACACCCTTCCTTTGGACAGAGGCTGATGAGGTGAGGAGTCAGAAGTGAAAGCCATGTTTTAGTGACCACATGTGTTGTCTGTTAGTTGTATTGCACATAAACTGTGTGCCTGCCTAGATGATGTATAGTGAACCTATGGAAGAAGGTTTTGGAGAAGGTTCTGGAATGGTTTTGTCTAGGAAGGATAAACTGCAAAAAGACCCCAGAAGCCTTTTTCTCCCACTCTTTGCCAATCCTGATGTTAAAACAAAACCCACAAAACTAAGCATGAGATTTATAGGAAAACTTAAAGGTCTTGTGAAAGACTTCTTCATGATGTACACTGAGACACAAAGTCACTGTTTTAAAGCTCTATTTGGGACAGTATGGCGACTCCATCTTTGCGGCTACCTTAACTGCTACCATGGCTCAAGATTAAACGAGGACTAAGAGATTCCTTGTTGTTAGAGAAATAATCCATGTTTTGATCATCGCATGTCCCAGATTCCAAAAGCTTCAAAATTCCTTTCATATCTTGAAAATGTGCTGAATTTTTCCTTTTCTGGCTATGGGCTTTGGCAGTTGTGAGGATCCAGAAGGTGAGGTAAACGAGCCCAGAGTAAGGTATTTCTGTTAATGTGGTCCGTGTTGATACAGTTGGAAAAGTAAATGTTGAAACTGGATTTGGCTCCTCGCTGAACTAACAGTGAAACTCTACAGCTCAGGTGTTTGGTAGCCCGTGCTGTTTATATTATGTTTGGAATATTGGGTTTTCAACTCTGTGAATGGAAAGGTAATTTTGAAACAAAAATCTCTAGGTTCTGGAGCAGAATTTCATTTTAAAAAGGGCGGTTTTGGTGCACTTTTAGTGGCTTTGGGTCTGGGAGGTAAACCAGAGCTGGTCAGCAGGTGTTTATGCATGGGACAATATGGGGTTTTGTATAGCCTGGCAGTGATTTGTTGCCAGAGTTAGAACAGTGAAATGATTTGTGTGATGTTCTACTGTAAATCCCTGTTTGTGCTAGCACAGGAACAGGCCCCTTTGTGTTTCTGCACTGGATGGCTCAAATAAGCACATTAAATGTCACTGAACCTCCATGGTCACTCCGGAGGCGTGTTGTAACCATGCAGGGGTACGGGCTCCTATCCCAAACGTTTTCCTTATCCAAGCGCCCTGTGCAAATCGATTGTGGGTTTTGCCATTAACTTCTGTGGGCAAGAAAAGGAGGCTCTGGGCAGAGATGAAAGTGGTGCTAAAAAGCCAGGATAATGGTGGGATTTCATTCCCGGCTTCTTTCTCAAACCTGTTTTGTGACTTCCTCCTTTTTCTTCTCCATTTCTCTCGCCCTCCTGTTTTCTGTTGGGTGCGTGCTGAAGTGGATGGAGTGCTACCGAAGCTCAGTAGAAATGGCACAGAAAATCCACCACCAGACTTGTGGCATGGTCCATACAATCCCCATTTCCTATTCCCGGGACTAAACTGCTGTTCTGCGATATCCATGGGGTTTGGTAGGTGTACCCCTTCTGCTCGCAGCCTGGATTTGATGTAAGGGTTCATTGAAAGAGTACTTGGTTACTAACAGCTCTGAAGGTCTTTTTGTTCCTGTTTAAGTTGAATTGAGAGGTATTAAATATCGGCTGTTAAGTAGCAGGGTCTGACAGTGACGTTTTTTCCCTATGTGAAAATGGAGTTTCTTCATTTAATAGGCATGTTTGGGAAAACCGGTAAGCCAAATATTGAGAATCATAGAATAGTCTGGGCTGGAAGGGACCTTCAAAGCTCATCTAATACAAACCTCCCTGCAATGAGCAGGGCATCTTCAACTGATCAGGAACCAGTCTCCATTGACTTTAAAAGCTGTGCTGAAGGAGACAGAATAAAGTAAATGAGGTTGTTTAGACTCTGCTCTGCTTTTGCCCCAAGAAATTGTATCTGGAATTCCATTTGGACATTTCTATCTGAGGCTGGCAGGTAATGGTCCTCTTCTTGGTGCCACTGTCCAAGTGAAGTGACATGATGACTCCAAAGATGAGTTCGGGGCCTGAGGCCTTTCTCCTAACTCGGCTTTCAACACCTATTTTGATTCATGCACTGAACATAGTCAGCACCCAAAGTAATTCTGGCCCTACTGTCCTCCATGCTAGCCTGCATGGAGTTAAGGAGGGCATAAAATCATAGAACCCCAGCCTGGTTTGGGTTGGAAGGGACCTTAAAGCTCATCCAGTTCCAACCGCTGCCACGGGCAGGGACACCTTCCACTAGAGCAGCTTGCTCCAAGCCCCTGTGTCCAACCTGGCCTTGAACACTGCCAGGGATGGGGCAGCCACAGCTTCTCTGGGCACCCTGTGCCAGCGCCTCAGCACCCTCACAGGGAACAGCTTCTTCCTTATGTCTAACTAAATCTCCCCTGTTTCAGTTGGAGCCCATCACCCCTTGTCCTATCAGTGCAGCCTTTGATGAAGAGTCCCTCTCCAGCATCCTTGTAGACCCCCTTCAGATACTGGATGTCCACATACTTCATATTCACATACCGGATAATCAGCTGCTGGCCTGTGAGCCTAAAATCACTTGCTGAGCCCGACATTGCTTGTGCTCCCCAAACCGCATGTAGCTGAATCCACTCCTCTTGTTCCCTCCCGAGGAGGAGCGAACAGGGGTGGTGAGCTCCCAGGCTTGTGACTTTTGATGTGGGGCCCAAGGCCGCGATGGCCGGCGAGCCCCCGCGCTCGCACAAAGGCCTCGTACACTTGCTGCTGGAAGGAGGTACCCGGCTGAGAGCCTCCTTTGTTGGAGGAGAGCTCCAGCAGCCCCGGTCCCGCGGCGCGGTCCCGCAGTGCGCTCAGTGCCCCACTGTTCCGCTCCGAAAGAGAAAGGCTTTTGAGGGCAGCAGCACGAGCAGCACGCAGGACATGGCGGCGGCATCGGCCGGGGGCCACGGCCGTGGCTTTCAAAGGCCTTGTGAAAGGGCTGTCGTTAGCAAGTGGCCTTTTCCTGAGGTAACTGGGAACGCCGAGAATTCCGTGGTTAATCAAGTTGAGCTCATGGAAGTATGAGCTTAAAGACATGGGCCTGGTTACATGCGCAACGCTGGGCAGGGTCAGTTTGCTGCCTACAGGCAGCGGGTAGAACACACAGTCCTGCTGTGCGTTGAGTTGAGCTGTGTTAAGGTTGTTGGGGGGGGTAGGAGGTCATAAATATGATTTCACATTTGTGGGTTTTGCATAATTCCTATGTTAGCAAACTGGGAAAGTGTCATCCCAAATGGCTTTGCATGGGAATCACGGATGTTGTCAGAATGGCCAGGAGTGTGTTCTGAGGCCTGTTTTGCTCCAGGGGCTGCCTTCTTGATGTTTTCTTCTCTCAGTTCCACCAGAATGGAGTTTTCAGGCAGAGCAGCCGCAGAATTACATACCAAAGAGGCACCAAAGTATGGTGACAAGGTGCCGAAAGGATGTGTGCTACCATAGCGCTCTAATCACAAGCAAGGGGTGGCCTGGTGCCCGCAAAACAACGTGCGAGGGTTTATCTGAACAACGTAAACACTGGCTGCCCAGATTTATCGTGGAAAGGAAACCCCAACCGGGGGCAGTCCCATTAACAGCAATGAAACGCACAGCAGCACAGTGCTGAGGGGCTCAGCTCGGTGGTGGGATTGAGCCTCAAATCCAGCCTGCTCCGTCATTCTTCTCACATAACAACTCCTTGGTTTCAGCTTCTCCGCAGTGATACCGTGTGTTGGGTTCAGCCTTCCCCTTCCGAAATGACCCCAACGTCTGGTTCTTAGCGCTTGTTTTGTCCAGGCAACAATTCCAGTTCCTGCAAATCTGATGGGATTCTGGTTTGGTTCCAAGAGGAAAGGGAAAACACGGCAGTTGCATCTGCAGTCAGCCAGCTGCGGTTTGCCCTGGGTGATAAAGACTCCTGCGTCCAGTGGCTTTCCCCAGCTGTTCCCAGGGGAACTGGGCTTCGGTAGCAGTGCAACAGCCACTTGTTCCCAAGGTGTGTTCCTCCTCCCGGCTTTTCCAGGTTGGTCTGGCAGCACAGTGAGGCTGCTCCGAGAGCGCGGATGTGACCGTGCTGTGACTGCGATTGAGCATGAGTAATGGCCGTTACGCGGCGGCGGTTAAGGGAGGCCCCGAAGAGCTGGGGCGGTCCGGAGGAACATCAGATGTCGGTTGTGTTCTGAACTTGTGACCTCTCTGTGGTTCTCCCGCATGGGGAGCTCAGTGATGTGGGTTAACCCTGCCTTGACGTGCTCAGTGTCTCGTGTTGTGTAAGTAGTCATAACGTCAGTGGTTTGGGTTCGAAGGGACCTCAAAGCTCACCCAGTTCCAACCCCTGCCACGGGCAGGGACACCTTCCACTGGAGCAGTTGCTCCAAGCCCTGTGTCCAACCTGGCCTTGAACACTGCCAGGGATGGGGCAGCCACAGCTTCTCTGGGCACCCTGTGCCAGCGCCTCAGCACCCTCACAGGGAACAGCTTCTGCCTAAGAGCTCATCTCAGCCTAAATGTTGTCACTTCAGAAACTTGGCAGTGCCCGTAGGCCACTTCCTGCCTGCTCCCGAGGTGACGTCCTCGCCACTGTCACTTTTACAGGTGGACGTATAATGGTGACACATAGACGACGATAATCCATCAGCCACTGATAGGACATTAGGCGCTGACTGCATCTGGGTATGATTGTTCATAGCTGTTCCCTAAGTCCTTATAGAGGGAGTTCACAGAGTGAGACATGGAAGTTATGGCACATTTTTTCCATCCATCCATCCATCCACTTCTGCTCACATTGAATGCTTTTCTCTGTCTCTCTCCCCAGATAACTGTGTTACAAATGACACCCGACAAGGGTGTACTATAAAATCCCCATGATACAAATCCTTATTTACTGGAACATTTGCTCCTAACAGGCGAGTTGCACTGATATTTGCCAGCACATTGATGCTAACGATGCTCTGTGCCACTTGAAGGATGCTGATGTATCCTCTGCGCCTGGGGCCCATCGTGTTCCAGCCATTTCCTCACTACGGATCCTTTCCTTTCTAAATAAAGGCAGTCACAAGTTGTCCTGGAGAACAGACAACACTTAAGGAAAGCTGATATATACAATCTTTACTATGCAGTATGTCCTGGCAGTGATATCTTCTATAGGGATGGAACATCGTTCTGTGCCGGATGCGGGAGAGCTGCTCCCTCCCCTGGGAATGGCAGGGCAGGGATGAGCAGTTTTCAGGTGCATGTTTGCAGACTGCCTCATGCCAGAACACCTTTTGTTTTCTGTGCTACGTAAGTCAGCTCTCCCTTCTGGTGTAGCTCCTGTTGCCAAGTCTGAAGCCATTCCCTTGGCACTGGCTACAGGTCACTGTGAGCTTCATATTCACAAGTGTGTGTATGGAGCTTTTTGTTGTTCACAAACGTCTTGTGTATCTGAGTTGAGCTTAAATGTGCCTGTAAGTCTGGAGGCATGAAAATCAGTGAGTTGTGATCCCTCAGGCTTAAGGAAAGCTCAAATAAGGCACTCACAATCTAAGATGCCATAAATGCGTCTTCATACCCATGCAGACATGTATGTGTGTAGTTTGGCTGTGAAGGGGTGTAAGATGGGGATAAGCACACCAGTAGTCTCAGTTCAAAGAGTCTGATTACATACGGAAGGCAAATGTGCCATAGTTCTGTGCTTAACCAACACCTGAATTATCTTTTAATGATGTTACTATTACATTAGCAGCCAATTGGGAGCATTAATCAGGCACCTCTCAGAAGCTCCGGTGCTCCGTGTTTCCTTTATTAATTGCCGTATTTCATAGCCTGTGGTTTTGGTTTTGTTCTGAAAGTCCCAAGGATGTTGTTTCACAGTCTGAGGGAGGGGAAAGCCCAGAACACAGAGCCCACGAGCAATGCAATCAAGGAGGCACCTGTGAGATGACTTTGATCAGCAGTGTTTGGGTGCTTCTTACATGGATTGCGCCGAGCTGATGATGTTTGGCATGAAACATGGGGATGGGAGCCATCACGGATAACTTCAGCAGAGGCTGTATCTTTATATCCAGGTAGGCTTTACCATTTGCATAGTCAACACAATGCTGTCAGTACAACTCACAAGCCCACATTCTAAGACTGGAGAAACAACTGGTGTTTCTGGATGAAGATGCACATTTAAGGGGTTCAAAGTATAATCTTACCCAGGTAATTCCTTCAAATTTGCATTGCCTTTTAAACCTCAGAGAGATCTTTGGGTGTTTCAACAAAGGTTTTGGGTTTTTTCCTGCTACTGCTTTGAAAGTTATCACATGGACAAGAAATACTGCACTGGGAAGGTGTCTCTTTTCCCTATTGCATAACTCCAAAGGCTAAAATGATTTTGCTTAAACACGGCCCGTTGTCCCACAACAGCAGATCAGTGAATGACCTTTGGATTGAAGTCAAGCAGCCCAGCAGGAAGCTTTGGAGGTGAGGAATTAGAATGGATGGGCAGCTTGTTCGTACCTCAGCAGTCCCTGGAAAGCAGGTCTGGCCTGGAAAGGGAGATGTAGAAGTGTTATTATTTCTAATTATCATATTAATTGCTTAAACAAGAACTTCCATATAAGCGACCGGTTGGAAGGTAAGTGTTGAGCTTTACACCGGGGTCCTATCTCTGGAGCTTTGCTTAGGCAAGTTGACAAGTGAAGCATCAGTTCTACCGCTCTCCAAAGATGAAGACCTCTGGACTTCAGCTGGAGCTCTCTGTGATGGGTTTGCAGATTAGAGCCAGAGAGGATTAGGGATTTTTCCCTCTAATGCTTCTTATTAGCAGTTTGTTTCAAATCTCATTAAAATTAATGCATTTGAAAAACTCCCTTCTTAGAAATAACTGCATGTTAAGAATGCCATTGGTCCTTCAGTTACACCAGTAGTTTTTATGGTAATCTACAATATTCCCATTGCTGTTACTGATTCAGGTTTCACCTTTGGGATTTAACTTAGTCTCAGGCCTGCAGAGCTAAGGCCTGGCTTACCTGTGGTGTAACTGCTTTTATTTGGCAACCTGTCAATACAGGGTAGTGCATCTGGCTCCACAGCATAACGTGCAATTAGCAGTGGTAAATCGTGGTGTGACCATGGAGCCTGGATGAACTGAGCACCTTGTTCAGCAAGGCTGGGAAATCAGCTATTATTAATCCCTGATCAATGTAGTGGTTGCTTAAATACATGTTCTTCCATTGAAAATAGTGCTGTGATAATGAAAATCATGATTTAACAGCAATTAATTGCAAGGATAACATCTCTTAGCGCAGAGATTAAATAATTGAAAGGATTAAGTGCATTCGTCATAGATTTACTTATTTTCCATTAATGCTTTTCTGTCGTTAGAGTGAAATTAGATTTAAACATGAACCCAGCCAGGGTTTGGCGCTCCTTTCATCCATTCTTCTTTCTGATTGCAGTGAGTTTTTAAAGAAGCTTGGTCAAAACATACCACAGCTTGGGCATGTAATGTCTCAACGTGTGCCCCCGATGAAAGAGAAGAGCCCACAGCTCTCTGAAGTCCCCCGGTGGGATTCCATAGGAACAGTGGCAGTTTGCTCTTCCGGCCTGTTCTTGTTTGCGCTTGCTGAAATTCATGGAATCACAGAATAATTTAGAATCACAGTATCACAGAACCCCAGCCTGGTTTGGGTTGGGAGGGACCTTAAAGCTCCTCCAGCTCCAACCCCTGCCATGGGCAGAGACACCTTCCACTGGAGCAGCTTGCTCCAAGCCCTGTGTCCAACCTGGCCTTGAACACTGCCAGGGATGGGGCAGCCACAGCTTCTCTCGGCACCCTGTGCCAGCGCCTCAGCACCCTCACAGGGAACAGCTTCTGCCCAAGAGCTCATCTCAGTCTCCCCTCTGGCAGTTAAAGCCATTCCCCTCGGCCTGTCCCTGGATCCCTTGTCCAAAGCCCCCCCTCCAGGTTTCCTGCAGCCCCTTTAGGTTGGAAGAGGAGTTTATTTCATCCAGTGACCCGCTCAAAGCAGGGGCAACTTCAATCTTAGATGGGGTTGCTCAGGGATTTGTCCTGCTGAGACCTGAGTACCCCTAAGGATGGAGATCCCACAGCCTTTGCGTGATCTCGTGTCTGAACACCCTCATGGTAACACCTTTCTTCTTGATAACCATCATAATTTCCCTTGCATGGCTACACCCAGCCTTGCACCACCAACTGGTCTCCTTCCTAGGGTGGTGCATTGCTTCTTCAAGGTGAATGCTGAGTCTGGTGCCCATCCCTTCCTGAGTCATCTCTGCTTAACAGTTACAATTTCATATCCCTAAATACCTAGATAAGGAGGATCCCCGTCTGGTCACATAGCTGCACTGTAGAAAGAGCAGGGTGCTGTTAGTCTTGTGTGGGAACTGTTGTCTTACCTCAAAGGAGAAGAGGGAGGAGTGCTGAAAGGAAAAGAGAGCAACAGAAACCATTAAAACAGAGCCCTCCTCCTTCCTCCCCTTAATTTTCCTCCTATTGACAAGTGGAAATCCACTGTAAAACCTCTTTCATTCTGCTGGGCTTGCTGAACAGGGGAAGGCGTAAGATGGACCTTAGGTAGTGAAGTACCTGCTGTGTCCTCTGCATGTGCCAAGCCTTGCTGTCCCCCTGGCTAACACTGTGGTTTGGGCAAGTATGGAAAATAACAGCACTGATTCCTCCCCAGAAATCCCTGGCACTTCCCTGCATTATGCTCCTAGTGTTATTTAAAGGAAGCTGCAAAGACCCAACAAGGTTGTGTGTACTTGAAATGGTGCAGTGATCTCAGGACTTCATTGTTCTTCGGTGGGAATTCCATGGTCAGTGTCCTGGAACGGGCCGATGCTTTTCCCTTGCTCCTTCGCACAAAGTGATTTGTCTCTTACTCCAAGGGGAAAAATGGCAACAAGTGTAAACCACTGGCACCAAATCAGCCCCAAGGCACTTGTGTCCTTCTGTGCTGAAGGCTGATAGCACTGAGGTACTTCTCATGCTGTATTTCGAGGGAGATCCATTGGAGCTCTCTACTGCAGGCTCGTTAGGCCATGAAGTTCTCCTTTATTCAACTGTAACCTCTGCTATTTTGCTGTCAAAATGGGTTTGTAACATCTTGGGGGTCAGGCCTTGGTCCTCCTTTTTCTGATACTGAGCTTCAATAGCGTGAGCATTCCATTAAAGCAGGGCAGAGGATGGGGTTCGGAGCTGGAGCTGAGTGTGAGTGTTTCCAACAACAGCATCCACAAGCGTTGAACCATTTCAGTCATCCACTGGAAAGGTCTCATTTCTGCAGCTGCTTTGCGTTTCACACAGCAGAACAAGAAGTCAGCTGGTATCCTGGAGTACCAGGGACAAAGCTCTGCAGTTAATGTTATGGAGTGAGCTGTGCGAAGGGGCGTTTGCCATAGCAGAGAGCTGCTCTGGATGCAGGCATTTTCCTGATGCTAAACTAGAGTTCATACAGTTGCCCCAAGGGAGAGCTGAGCATGTAGTCCCTAAATCTGCTTAAATATGTCATCTTCATCTTTTGAATTAGATAACAGAGCAGGCTGAGCTCTGCCACAGTTTAATCTGTTCAACCCAGATGACTTTTCTGTTTCATTTCTTCTCTGTAGAAGACCTTACAGCAACTTTATAGAATCATAGAATAGTCAGGGCTGGAAAGGGCCTTAAGATCATCCAGTTCCAACCCCCTGCCATGGGCAGGGACACCTCCCACTAAACCATGTCACCCAAGGCTATGTCCAACCTGGCCTTGAACACCACTGGCGATGGAGCATTCACAACCTCCCTGGGCAACCCATTCCAGTGCCTCACCACCCTTACAGTAAAGAACTTCTTCCTTATACCCAATCTAAACTTCCCCTGTTTCAGTTTGAACCCATTACCCCTTGTCCTATCACTACAGTCCCTAATGAAGAGTCCCTCCCCAGCATCCCTATAGGCCCCTTCAGATACTGGAAGGCTGCTATGAGGTCTCCACGCAGCCTTCTCTTCTCCAGGCTGAACAGCCCCAATTTTCTCATCCTATCTTCATACGGGAGGTGCTCCAGTCCCCTGATCATCCTCATGGCCCTCCTTTGGACTTGTTCCAACATTTCCATGTCCTTTTTATGTTGAGGACACCAGAACTGCACACAATACTGTGAGTATCCAACTTTATGCTCCATCGCTGGTAGTATTCAAAGCCAGGTTGGACAGAGCCTTGGGTGACATGGTTTAGTGGGAGGAGTCCCTGCCCATGGCAGGGGGGTTGGAACTGCATGATCTTAAGGTCCTTTCCAACCCTAAGTATTCGATGATTCTATGACTCTGCAGATGAATGTACTCATTCTTCTACCTGAATCTGAAGCAGGTTTATTTTTGTATTGCTGACACCAAAATGCCATCAACTCTGCGTAAAAACAAGGACACTGATGGGACCTGCCCCCCACACCCTGCAAAGGACATTGTTCTGTGCATCATTTCATTGTGTGAGGGAGGTTTAGGGACACCAAAGAGAGAAAGCAGCAGAATTGCTTTGTCCACATGCTGCTTTGTGGAGCTTTCCCTCTTTCCAGTGTTTTCAGCAGTGAAAGTCATCACATGCTGTAATGTTCAATGGAGAAGGGGGGATATTTAATAGGATTTCAAAGCTGGCTGGTGCTTCCTATGAAAGTGAATGGGCGGCTGCACACAGCCCTGCCTTGTGGACAATAGGCTCTGTGCAGCAGAGTGGGGAAAGCAAGGGTCGTGCTCCTGATGAGAAGCACCAGCTGAGCACAGCATGAGCAGAATCACCTCGTTGTTTGGCATCTTTCACACTCGGGTCTCGCCTGAGTCATGTTGGAGCATGTAACGGCTTTGGCGCAGTCTCAGCAGTCTGGATGGAGTCACTCCACTTTGTGCCATGAGATAACCATAACAAACACCTCCAACAAACAAACCCATCGGCTGCAGCCATCCCTCTGTGTTGCACTGGCGGCAAGGTGGGAGTGAGAATGAAGGAGGTGGTTTCAAAGCTTACCTGTTGTTCCTAAGCATTGGACCTGTGGATAAGCTATGTGTAAGTCTGACTTCCACAGGTCTCATTCTAGGCTGTTGCTTGCCTCTGCACATGTTAGGGACTTGTGTCTTCTACATTAAGGTCTTGTTTTCCGTTTTCATCAACCCCTATTCTCAATCCTGACCCGTTATCTGTAGCTGGAGAAAAGCAGCATCCCCTGTGCAGTTTTACTGCCTTGCTACTAAAGGGGAGATAGTCATAGGATGCCTGAAAGTTAAGAGGAATTGCTTTTATTTCCTTTTCTCTACAGACACAGTCTCTGTTACTATAACTAAGAGTGAAGGTTATCACATTTGTTCACATGGTTTCCAGATAAGATCTTGTTTGATCGCCACATTGTGGTCCCAGTAGCTGAGCTGCCATTCTCTTGAGCATCTTTTGCAGTTGGAAAGCTTCCCAGCACAGCTGGACTTGGTGAAGCTGTGGATATTACTGGCTGTTTAACTCCACATCCCTGCATCTGCGAGACAACATGGGGACTGATATTCAGTGGTGGCCTTGGCAGTGCTGCGGAAGGGTTGGACTTGATCTCAAAGCCCTTTTCCAACCTGGTTGATTCTATGATTCTATAACATCCTGCACCATGAAAACCTGTGGTGATGGGAACATCGTCCCACAAAAGGAAGCTCTGTTTTTCCCACACGGTTATCCTAGGGTATGATGTGGCGAGCTGTGGATGTCGGGTGTCAGCAGCAGCGGTGCGCCAGGAGCAATGCACAGTGATCTGTGAGTCAGTGTGTTTAGCAATGCCTTGGGTAAGGTGCAGGAGTTTGTTGCTATAGTGAAAAAACAATAATTCTAAGGTGGAAAAATGGCTTTCAGCATGGAAATCAAAATAAGATGAAAACCTGCAGGAGACAGAGCATTTGGAGTTGGGGATTAACCTTCAGCCTTAGCTTGTCTTGAGGTATTGCAGGATTCTGGGTGGGAGAGTTCTGCTGGAGGGCAGGAGGCTTTGCAGAGGAGCTGGACAGGCTGGATCCTTGGGTTGTGGCAAATTGCGTGAGGTTCAACCAGGCTCAGTGCTGGCTCCTGCACTTGGGCCACAACAACCCCCTGCAAGGCTCCAGGATGGAAAGCTGCCCATGGAACAGGACCTGGTGGTGCTGATGGATGGAGCTGAACATGAGCAGCTTGTGCCCAGGCAGGCAAGGAGCCCCCAGCATCCTGGCCTGTATCAGCACCAGTGCGGCAGCAGGGCCAGGGCAGGGATTGTGCCCCTGTGAGGCTGCACCTCGAATCCTGTGTTCAGCTCTGGGGCCCTCACTACAAGAGAGACATTGAGGTGGTGGAGCGGGGCCAGAGAAGGGCAACGGAGCTGTGCGGGGCCTGGAGCACAGTGTGATGGGGAACGGCTGAGGGACCTGGGGGGTTCACATGGAGAAGAGAAGGCTCAGGGGGACCTGATCGCTGCCTACAACTGCCTGAGAGGAGGATGGAGCCAGGAGGGGGCTGGGCTCTGCTCCCAAGGAACAAGGGATGGGACAAGAGGAAACGGCCTCAAGCTGCACCAGGGCAGCTTTAGATGGAGCTGAGGAACAATTCCTTCCCCACAGGGTGCTCAGCATTGGAACTGCCCAGGGCAGGGCTGCAGTCACCGTCCCTGCAAGTGTTCACACACCGTGGAGACGAGGCCTCAGTGCCATGGGTCAGTGGTGGCCTTGGCAGTGCTGGGAATGGTTGGACTGCATGAGCTTAAAGGGCTTTTCCAGCCTGGCGGATTTGATGATCCACAAACACTGCTGTTAGACCGAGTGAGCTGCTCACCGGCCAGACCGGGTAGGGAGGATTTCAGTGCTGTGATGCTGGGCTGCCGCACGTGCTGTGCACACACTGAGCAGTGCTCTAATGCCTCTACTTCCTTCAGTAGCCTTTCAGCTCCTTTGGGAGCAGCCTCTTTGCTGTTGATCCGACGGGTGCAGAGGCAGGAGGTGCTGCACACTGAAAGTCATTTTACCTGCGCTGTGCTGGCAGCAGCCCATGCCAAACATACCATTGCCATTCCATTAGAAAGGGAGGCAAGGTCACTTGTTGCAAATGCGGTTTGACCGGTATGGAAGGGCGCAGGCTGGCTTCCAGCTCCGTTTAGAAAGCAGGCAGCTGCCCAGGTAACCTTTGCCACAGCAGCCGTTAGTGCTGCGGTCACAAGGACGCTTTCCTGCTCCAGTGGAAGGTGTCCCTGCCCATGGCAGGGGTTGGAACTGGATGAGCTTTAAGGTCCCTTCCAGCACAAACCAGTCTGGGATTCTACATGGGATAGCAAAGGAGTCAAGGGAACCCCGTCTCTCTTACCCAGCTCCAGCAGTGTGCATCTCCCAGGGCAGTTATTAAGACTAATGCCCTGCTGCACTGTCACAGCCTGTATAGCTGAGGACAGGGAGGATGGTGCGCGTTGCCCCTTCCCGCTGTCCCACGCTGGGGATGCAGCCACTGACCCTTTGTCTTTCAGAAAGTCACCTACGCTTAGGACAGGTTATTTTCTCATCACAAGTGGAGGAAGAAGCAGCTCTCCTCAGGCGGACAAGGGGCTCGGTGCCTGCTTGTGCTCCATCCACCCCTGCTTTGTGCGCATCTCAGGGTACAAGCTCCAGTCTATTTACCGAGCTCCTAAACAAAGTCGGTCCTGGATGTACCACAGCCACAGCGCTGCAGTTTCCAAGGCTCCGTGTGCCGGGGGGGGTTTCCGCAGAAAGGAAACTTCCTTCCCTGTGTTGCTTCAAGATAAGTTGGGCTCTCCATTATCGATCCCGCCGGCAGCGTAGCTTCCGTTTCCCTGCTGTGCATGTTTTGCATGGGGCGCATTTCTCTTTACCCTTGGGAAAGCGATGTTTTCACAAGCTCAGGGCACTCGGAGCTCCGCCCTTATCCTCTGGTTTCAATTAATCTGCACCATCTAAACCTGGGTTTTTGAGAGGAGGAAGGACATTTGTCAGAACGATCACATGAGATCCAGAAATAGCACTTTGGGGCCTGTTGCTGATGTTAAATCCCTGGTGTCATCACTGATGGATGCACCTGGCCCTTAGAGTGCGGGTTTTTACCCAGCGATGCATGTGAAAGAGTCACAGTTGTGTCCTGTGCTTAGCCAAATGGTAAGTACCACGTTTCTGTATGTATGTGTCTGCTGAAACATAGAATCATAGAATAGTTAGGGCTGGAAAGGACCTTAAGATCATCCAGTTCCAACCCCCTGCCATGGGCAGGGACACCTCCCACTAAACCATGCCATCCAAGGCTATGTCCAACCCCACCTTGAACACCGCCAGGGATGGAGCATTCACAACTTCCCTGGGCAACCCATTCCAGTGCCTCAGCACCCTCACAGTAAAGAATTTCTTCCTTATACCCAATCTAAACTTCCCCTGTTTCAGTTTGAACCCGTTACCCCTTGTCCTATCACTGCAGTCCCTAATGAAGAGTCCCTCCCCAGCATCCCTATAGGCCCCCTTCAGATACTGGAAGGCTGCTATGAGGTCTCCACGCAGCCTTCTCTTCTGCAGGCTGAACAGCCCCAACTTCCTCATCCTATCTTCATACAGGAGGTGCTCCAGTCCCCTGATCATCCTCATGGCCTCCTCTGGACTTGTTCCAACAGTTCCATGTCCTTTTTATGTTGAGGACACCAGAACTGCACACAATGCTCCAAGTGAGGTCTCACGAGAGCGAAAGTTCATTGGTTTTAATCCTGTGCTTGTTTTAACCTGAAACCCCAGAGCCTGAAAAATAGAGCTTATCTATTTGAAAGGGCTGGTAAAAGCATTGCAAAAACCTGCAGTCATTGTGAAACACCGTGAAATGCTCAGGAGAGGTTTTAACATGAGCAACCCCAGTCACACTGCTTTCCAAATGGGCTTGGTTTGGATTCCCACGTTGTGGGAGCAACACAGGAGTGAAGCAAGGTGGGGATAGGAATGACTGTGCCTTATGTGAGACCCCCTGGAGCACTGCATCCAGCTCTGGGTCATGGAGCTGTTGGAGTGAGTCCAGAGGAGGCCACAGAGATGCTGCGAGGGCTGGAGCAGCTCTGCTCTGGAGCCAGGCTGAGAGAGCTGGGCTGGGGCAGCCTGGACAAGAGAAGGGTCCTGAAGGGGAGACCTTAGAGCAGCTCCAGTGCCTAAAGGGGCTGCAGGAAACCTGGAGAGGGGCTTTGGACAAGGGCCTGTAGGGACAGGCCAAGGGGAATGGCTTTAACCTGCCAGAGGGGAGACTGAGATGAGCTCTTAGGCAGAAGCTGTTCCCTGTGAGGGTGCTGAGGCGCTGGCACAGGGTGCCCAGAGAAGCTGTGGCTGCCCCATCCCTGGCAGTGCTCAAGGCCAGGTTGGACACAGGGCTTGGAGCAAGCTGCTCCAGTGGAAGGTGTCCCTGCCTGTGGCAGGGGTTGGAGCTGGAGGAGCTTTAAGGTCCCTTCAACCCAAGCCAGTCTGGGGTTCTCCCTTCTGTTGTGCCCGTCCCCAGTGGTGTCAGTGGGGAATTAGAGCTGCTTTTTGCCCCACCAAGCCATGCTCAAGGGGCCTTCCCGGGTGAGTGAAACCACAGCAGCTGTGCTCAGAGCTTCTCCTGCTGTGTTTATCTGCTGTGTGAGCAGGGTGAGGCGGGTGCTGCAGAGGATGGGTGGGGATCAGGTGAGAGGAGCAAAGATGAGAGCAGCGCGGAGCCAGAAAAACCACCCCGAGCCCTTCAACCTCTGCCCATAAACAGGAAATTGAGGGCCACGAGAGTGAGAGGAAAAGGGAAGGCAGGAGGGGAGAGGCAGCAACTGCGCCTGAACCAGGCTAAAGAAAACACGTGTGACAGCACCAAGCATCAGCCACTGAAGCACTGAGAGCCTCCAGCTGGATGGGAAGTGGTCCCATCTGCCCCCTCCCTGATAATTCCGGGTGCGTAGGGGTGCTGAGGCAGCCCCGAAGAGGAGTCGTCACTGGAACTCTTTCAGGGTTTGTTCCCTGAATCCGCACTGCTTTAAGAACACACTTTCACATGTTGCTTTAGGGCCTCTCTAGGGCAGCCTTGTTGGGTAGGTGACCCCTGGGCTGTCAGAGGGACCCATCTCCCCCTCCCGAAAGGGCTGCCTGGCCCACAGTGGTCCATGTTGACGTCCTTTGGCTTGCTTTCACCCATAGCAGATCCTACGCTGGTGCTGGTTAACACAGTGGCACCAAAGTTTTCACACCCTGGCTTGGCGCCTCGCTGTACTTCCCACATCACGTCTTCAATCTGTTCAAAATTAGGCCCTAACCCTTCATCTTCGTTCACTAAATCCACATGGATGTGCTTTTCCCACCCATTACTTTTATTGTGGGTCCAGGATGGGAGGGTTGTTGATAACCCCAACTTCTGACCAAATGCTTTTTAATGGGTGGCTTCAGGGTGATATTTGAAGCTTTTCTGTGTAACGTTCTCTATTTCCAACTCTATTTTTAGGATCCCATACATCCACATTTCTCTTTGGAATTAACATAACCACAGGGATCCCTGAATGTTGTGCCTCTGTAGGGAGACCACCGTGATTAAACAAGCAAAGTTGCTGAGCTGTTTTGGGTCTAGTTCAAGCTGGTGAAGGGCGATGTGGTAGTTCTTGTTGGAATTCTCTTTTAAAAGCACCAACTGTTGCAAAGTTTTCCTTCTGTGACCCATTTCAAGACAGTATTTTAACTGAACAGCATGGATTCCTGGACAGGCAGAGGCAGCATTCCCAGGAACCTGCTATAAATAGTCCAGAAAATACATATTTAAGGTTAGTAGAGTGTATTTAAATCATTCCTTGGATGGACAGCTATTACTACGAGTCACGTGCATTGGGTTTTCTCTTCTTGGATCCAAGACAGAGTAAGCTGTGTTGTTACACCACCGGTGTGAATTGCAACGCGGTTCTGAGACGCTGCAGCTCTCGACTGCAAAGATAATGGTTGTGTTTCTGGTGTTGCCTTGGTGCCACAAGCTCTGGGCTTTCCAGCCAGCTGCTTGCTCTGCTCACAGTGCTGCTTGTTCTTTATTACTGTCGCTCTTCTATTATTCCCCTGTGGTTATCGCTGACTTCCTGCGCGCTTCCTATGTCACAGCAATCCCCTGCTTCAGAGAGAGGGCCAACAGGAGGAGCACAGACTGCCGGCTAATGGAGGCACATTGCTCTTTTATCACAGACCCTTCCTTTTATATCCTTCCAAGCCTTATTTATGCATTTCACACCTTATAGGTACGTAAAAGCTGTTACAAACGGCGCAGCTTCGGTGCCTTAGGTTTGGTCGTGTCAGCACGTGGGTAGCAAGAGTGTGTTCAGAAACGCATGGGAGGAACTGAAGTCTTAGGGTGGGGTTTGTGCAACTGGGCAAACTGCCACCGAATGCTGCTCTGCTCTTCCTCCTCCTCACCACCCTTCTGCTCTCTGATTTCTTACTGTGGCTTTCACTCGTTTCTCAGCCTTCTGTCCTCTTCAGCCTCAGCTGCTTCTCCATTCCTTGCCCCAGTTTGAGTGAGCCCAAGTGTGAGCACCTTGTGTCGACACATTGGTCTGCAGTAGTTCCCAGCTCAGTGAAATGACTTTTGCCAACGCACAAAGGCTCCATCCCAAGCCCTTGCCTGAAGAATGTAACCACACGGATGTACAATACTGTCTGCCCAAGAGATCTTGGCTTGGCAAATCAGTTCTTATTGCTTTCTGAATCAACGTGGACTGTAGTGGGGCTGTGCATTAGTGGAGCTCTTGTAGCCAGCGTTTTCATGTATAAACAGTTGTGAAAGACTCTGGGAAGGTGGAAAGAACCCATTTGTCTCTGGCTTTAAATAAACGCAGGTCTACTTTAAACATGCAGTTGTGGAGAAGTTCATCTTGACATAGTGTAAATACAGTTACCAATGTTGAATCTGCAAATAAATATTGGAGTAAGGGGGGAAAGTAAATGGGAAGCTTTGGTCTTGGCTCTCTTTTGTGTCTGTCTTAATCTGAGGTGACTTCTGGTGACTTCAAGGGATCTGCTGTGGGTTTGTGTGCGTACCCAAGAGCAGAAGTTGGCCTGTTCTTCCAGTGGTGGAAGATAACTCTTGATGAATTACTGGACAGTTTGATCGGTTTAAACAGGCTTTTACAGTATAGCTCTACAACAGACCTCCTTACACCTAGAGAAAGCTGCTTATCTGAGAGCAAGTCAGTCTGCAATCCGCGATTCAGATGTATTTTATAGAGCTCAGTAGAACTCGCAGTGACATTAGAGAATGTCATGAAATGGGAAGGAAGGTGGAATCTTGGTGAGAAGTTCCAATTACTTCAATGATTCTGCTAAGACAAGCCATACCTTTAATATTAGCCGTGTTTGAGCATCACATTTTCAGGTAGGTACATGAAGTGTGCTGTATTTTGAGTGACTCTGTGTTGTTTTCCTACAGATGAACGTGAGGCAGTTCAGAAGAAGACTTTCACCAAGTGGGTGAATTCCCACTTGGCACGTGTATCATGCAGGATTACAGATCTGTACACCGACCTTCGAGATGGAAGGATGCTCATTAAGCTGCTGGAAGTTCTCTCGGGGGAGAGACTTGTAAGTGTTTACTCATATTCATTGCAGGGGTTTTGGTCTGGGTTTGGGTGGGTTTTTGGTGAAGCCTTGGCTCAGCTGAATTACCGCAAAACTGAGTATCGAGGGTTCAGAAGAAGTCTGTTGCTTCAGCTGGATCCAGGCACCACTTAAGTATCACCCTATTGGTTTCAATAGGAATCAAAGGAATCATAGACTCACAGAGTAGTTTGTGTTCGAAGGGACCTTAAAGCTCCTCCAGCTCCAACCCCTGCCATGGGCAGGGACACCTTCCACTGGAGCAGCTTGCTCCAAGCCCCCGTGTCCAACCTGGCCTTGAACACTGCCAGGGATGGGGCAGCCACAGCTTCTCTGGGCACCCTGTGCCAGCACCTCAGCACCCTCACAGGGAAGAAAGGAGCCTTTGGAGAAGTTGTCCTTGTGTGTTAGTTGCAGCCGTCTGCCCAGGAATGTTCCGGCATTGCTCATTTTGCTGGGATAGGTCAGGCACGGTTAGAGGACTGTCTAAAATGAATTTAAATAAACAGCTCAATTTCTTTCTTTGGGTATGCTGAGAGAGCCCCCTGGTATTGCGCAAGGAGGTGGCGAGTAGGAAAATGCCTGTAGTGAAAAGCGCTGATGCATGGCAGGAAACCTGGGTGGCAAGGGAAAAACTGAGTACCAGGAAACAGGTATCAGCTTCTCCTTCAGTTCCCTAGATGATGGCTCTGCTCTTAGCTACCTAATTTAAAGCAATCTTTTCAAAGAAAGACGGGTCTTTAGCTAAGACCCAAGGCTACATGAGGATGCGACTGTGTAATCGCTTGTCATCAAGCCTTCCTATTAATGGGAGCTCCATGGCTTAAGACTCTGGTTAATGAATTGAACATATGGCCCACAGCGTGTGTGTGTACAGTGAGGCAAGAGAGGAAGCTTTCTGAATGCATCTGGGAGGGTAAGGAAACTCTGACGTGTGTAGAAAGAAGTACCCTGTGTTCCTGAAGGCATTCTGTGGATGGAGGTATCTAATCTCTATGTTTGTCAACTCCAGTTTGCTCAAAACCTCTTTCTGTCTCTGCCCCATCATTTATTTCAGTGAGGTGTCAGGTTTGAGCTGTTCACTGCAGGTAGCTGATGTTGTTCATACAGGAATACTGTATATATTCATTCAGTGGCAGGTAATGGGTTCAGACTCGAACAGGGGACGTTTAGGTTGAATATAAGACAGAAGCTGTTCCCTGTGAGGGTGCTGAGGCGCTGGCACAGGGTGCCCAGAGAAGTTGTGGCTGCCCCGTCCCTGCAGTGTTCAAGGCCAGGTTGGACACAGGGCTTGGAGCAAGCTGCTCCAGTGGAAGGTGTCCCTGCCTGTGGCAGGGGTTGGAGCTGGAGGAGCTTGAAGGTCCCTTCCAACCCAAACCAGGCTGGGGCTCTATGAATAAGACCAACGTGCCCCATTAGTTGAGCGTTCAGACAAACATGCCCCCTCTGTTTGACTCCTCCCATCTGCCTGCCAAGGCTGGGCTTTCAGTGTCAACCAGCGGTGAAGCTCGGGCAGTCCCATGACTCAATGTGTGTTTCAGTGACACTTTTCACCCCAGGGTTTGAACATGCCAACAGGTCTTGCGCAGCCCTTGGGGTGGGGAGAATGCGGGGTCTTGCATCATGGTTTGTGTATGGTGCTGGCAGCTGCCTGCGCCGCCACAGATTCCTTCTGTAGCTTCCTTATCTCAGGATGGAGGACAGCAGTCTCTGTTTGAACAGTACATTCCACCACACCTTCCTCTGCAAACACACAGGAAACGCAAGGCACTGAACCTTCGGACTGTTACACACAGCAGAACTATTCCAGGAGGATTGGCACGTAGCATCCACTTGCTGATGTTCTCCAGCCTTTTGGAATTTAGTTTAGCTGGTACTGGTGAGGCTCTGACATCTCCAGGGCACCCAAGCAGCGCTCTAAAGGCAGGATCTTATACAGAATCAGGACAAGGAACATCAAATGGTTAGAAAGCAACAAACAAATGCAGGAAGCAGCCTGGATTACTGTTTTAGTATAGTGTGCTTACTGATGCAGTAGAACAAACAGGAATTGTTTTCTCTCTTTTGAAACTGGGATTCAGGCTGAAGCTGGAGCCATATGCCTGCGGAGCAAAGTCTGGGGTCTGGGATAGTAACCAGGCAGCGGGACTGCTGTTTGCCCTTTGCAAGACCTCCAGCCTCATTGGCACAAACCCCGCGTTTCTCAAAAGCGGGTGTGAGTTTTGGTGATGGAAACCCAGTACCTGTGAAAATCTGCTGGGGAAACTCGGCGTGGGAGCATCCAGCAGGGGCAACATCTGCATCTTCCTGCCTTGGCCAGCTCGACTCCTAATCCGAGCCTTTAGTCCAGACCTTGCTACCCGAAGTTCTCTGCACAGTAGGGATTTGGAAAGAAACAGATAGCATGCGGTAGAGTCCCTGAGCAAAGTGGGAAAGGATCCAGCCAGGGTGCAAAGTCGGTCGTGATTTTGTTTGCACATGTTGTTACCCAGCTTCTCCCAGACAGAAAAAGGCAGCTCAGGTTTGCTTTCAGCAGAAGGTGAAGCCTTTAGCTCGGTTTCTTCCATAACCAAATAAAGGATTAGTAAATTCCTCACAATTCCTGGATGCTCAAAGGTCGAACTGTTTAAGCCCATTCTTTGCAGTGAGTTTTCTGTTGGAAAAGGGAAGATTTTTGATGTAAGACAATTTTTCCTCGGGTTAATGCCTGGATCTGTGTTCGCCCACTGAATGTGAGGGTTTACTCATCGTGAGGCTGTGCAGGACAGCGTGGCGGGCACAGCCACACCTTGGCTGCTGTGGGTGCCTCTTCCTCCTTTTGCTGCAAAGCAGTGGGTTAAACTGTGGGGAGGGACACAACAATGGAGCCTTTGGTCTTCTCAGCATCCCTCACATTATTTTGGCCAGGTCATAGACTCCCAGCCTGGTTTGTGTTGGAAGGGACCTTAAAGTTCATCCAATTCCAATCCCCTGCCATTGCAGGGACACCTTCCACTGGAGCAGCTTGCTCCAAGCCCCTGTGTCCAACCTGGCCTTGAGCACTGCCAGGAATGGGTCCCTGCCCGTAGCGATGGGTCTCCAGTTGATTTTGGCCAGCCACATAACCTCACTCTTGCTCCCACTCGCACCATGGCTCTTCACCCTGTGTGGTGTGTACATGGAACTTGTGCTTCTCCAGGGGGACTTTTAAACCCCAAAGCAGGGGCAGGTTCCTGGAAACTCTTGCCCTTGCTGGGAGTTGCAGGTTGACTTTGCATCCTTACCCAGCCTTGGGAGGAGAACTGAGCTACCTGAAAGCTGAAGCGAAACTGATGGCCTCTGGGGTTTGTGTGTCCTGAGGGCATCCTTCTAGCAAGTGTTGCACCTCTACCGCTCCCCCTTCCACAGGCTGCTGTTTGCAGGGACCATGACACGGCTCTGGCTGAGCACAGTCAGGGTTTTGCCTGAGCTGTTCCCATGGGCAGTTGATTACATTCACTGCAGAAAACAAGGAAGTTAGGTCAGGTAGTAGTTGGCTGAGTACCTCCGGTGAGGTCTCGGTGAGCACTGAACAGGCTGTTCAGCCCCAATCCTTATCTGCAGGGTGAAGTACCTTTAACTTCGTGTGGTTTTCCAGCAGACTCTATATGCTGTTAATACATATTCATGTTAATACATTTTACACTGGGCCTTCATAAAGTTGTGCTACGTTGCTGTGGCTGATTTTTTATTGTGGTTTTTACTTTCTTTTCCTATGAAGAAATGGTTTGGAATAAATCTCTGCTATTTTCACACTATTTATCCCGCTTCAACTGACCAGAACAGTGCCATTTCTTTTGTGAGGCATTTTTCACAGCCCAGATCTGAGCTGCCTTTTTGACAAGCGCATGTCTGTACTTACAGCTCCTCTGGAGCATTCATTGCCAATTCCCTTTGCTGCCTGCCTCCACCGGTTATGAGTTTGCTTCCTATCTCTATCATGCAGAATCTCTTGAAGTGTGGGAGAACTTGTACTGGAGGCAAAAAGCATCTTGGGAAATACAGCAGGTGTGGCATGAACCTCACAGAATCATTTCTCTTCCTGCTAGTGAATGAATACACTAGAGAGGGAAAATGAAGGAAGCAAGCAGGAAAAACCCTTTGAAAGGCAAACGAAATGGGCTCCTGGTGCGTGTGGCTCAGGTCTGGGATATTGGCACTTCCCCCGTGGGTCTGACATGTGCCGCCGTTATCCTGGTGTGAGTGCATCAGAAGATGCAAGGAGTGGTTCTGTCCATTGAATTTGAAGAACAGATGCACGTGGTGTTGCTGGCTGGGAGAGGATGTGTGGTGATGGTGACCCACCTGCCTGGACCCAAGAGTTACAAAGCACATTTGAGTTTTCCCTTCCATTTACATTGATACATGGTTTCCTTCTCCCTTTTGCTTTCTAGCCTAAACCAACTAAAGGAAGGATGCGCATCCATTGCCTGGAGAATGTTGATAAAGCCCTCCAGTTCCTGAAAGAGCAAAGAGTGCACTTAGAAAACATGGGATCCCATGATATTGTGGATGGGAATCACAGGCTGACGCTTGGCCTTATTTGGACTATTATCCTGAGATTCCAGGTAAATGCCAGAGTCATAGAATGGTTTTGGTTGGAAAGGACCTCAAGATCATCCAGTTCCTACCCCCTGCCATGGGCAGGGACACCTTCCACCAGACCAGATTGTTCCAAGCCCCATCCAACCTGGCCTTGAACACTGCCAGGGATGGAGCGTATGTAGACATAGATGGACACATGTTTGAGCTTTCCATGGTTGGTTGTAATGTATTTCATTGGGCTTTTGAAGAGCGGAGTGCTCCCAGGCCCTCCACAGCTATCACCTAAATCTAACCCTTAGGATTAAGTTAGTTTTAATGATGCTGCCGATCCGCTGTGGCAGCCAATGGGAGCTTCCTGTGTGGAGTCACACCAGTTTACTTTTAAATTACTCACCAATATGAACCTGTCTGTGACCTCTGTGCTCTTGTGGACCTTAGAGGAAGTGCCGCCCTCAGCTGCTCTTCACCTCAGTGCTGAGCGTCATCAGCTGGCTGACTTGGCACTGAAGTGGATTAGGGGTGCCCACAGGAACTGGTTTAGTGTCCCAGCTAAAGGCTGCTGAGATTTCTTCTTTTCCAGCAAGACGAACATTGGCCTTTGCCCTCAGTTTCAAAAGGCTGCAAAGTCCTTTTGCAGAAAGGATAATAAATTTATGCCATAAATATACACTCTGTAATAAATAACATAGTAATAAATACCCAATAATTTTAACATTCTGTTAAAGTTGGTGTGGCTCAGTGTTTCCCTAATGTGGAAGAGTCTGCCTAACTTCCTGCGGCACTTCACTGAAGCAATAATATTCTTTTTATAAGAACTATATCCATAAAATGAGATCTCTTGGTCCATATGAAGTAAAAAGTGTTTTGCTTTTCCTCCCTCTATTTTTACCCTTTTTCCTCTCTTTAAAAGCTGGATAACACCTATAATGTGGAATAGCAAGTTGTGACACTGCTGACGCTGGTCGCTGTTGCACTGCCCTCTCCCGCAGGGGACACCTCACAGGGTGAACCCATAGTGCTGTACAGGGCAGGGTTTGCCTTGACAGCTGGAAATCACTTTTCTTCCTGAAGTTGAAACTGTTCTGTCAGTGGACTAACCTAAACAAAGAGTAATCCCCCAGTATAATAGGGGCAGCAGAAGCTTTTTGACATGAATGCTCTTAAATGAGGAAGAGCATTCACCTACTTCCCCCCTGCCTGTCATTATAGCTTTCCTTTGGTACTGGTATTCTGCTTTAATTCCTTTCATCTTTTCAAAGCAGGCAAACTGTGTTTTCATAGAGAAATATTTAAAACCTCTGTGTTGATTTTAGATCCAAGATATCAGTGTTGAGACTGAGGACAACAAGGAGAAGAAGTCTGCTAAGGATGCTTTGCTTTTATGGTGCCAGATGAAGACAGCCGGGTGAGTGGGGATGCGGGGATTCTCTCTTACAGCACTTTGAGACTTCATTGAAATCAATTTAAATGGGCACACATGTATCTGTGGTGAAGAGGAGTCATCCAAGAGAAGTGAATTGAGGTTTACAAGTCAGAAAGTTCTGAATTTATTGAGTTAATGCTGTGGGATAAACATATCAGTCTGATAGCCATAGAATCATAGAACCGCAGCCTGGTTTGGGTTGGAAGGGACCTTAAAGCTTGTCCTGTTCTAACCCCTGCCACGTTTAGGGACACCTTCCACTAGACCATAATCCGTTAATATATAGTATTATGCTGACCCTTTTTCACCTTATTCTGAAGAAATAATGATGCTTCAGATGTTTGCCACCAGCTTTTCCCTCCCTCCGTGGATATGGAAATATTTCCAAAGTGTCTTTCTTTGACAGTAACTTTATTGCATAATTGAATCTCCATTTGTAGGCATTCAGTATGTTTCCCCATGAAACTTTGGTGTCCCTGTAATGACTTGGGGCTCTTCAGCATTATTCTCGACTTGCAGGGATTTGAAACCTCAAGTTAAGGCAGCAAGTTATGGAATAATAGCTTCAAGTGATTGCTTGGAAGGACTTGGAGAGCTTTTGTCCAGAATGCATAGCAGTTCTGTGGGCTTACGAGAGCAGATGAGGTGCACTTACCTCTAGAGCCCATTTCTGATGAGAGGACAGTCATGACGATAGATCATCCATCGTGGGATGCTGATATCCCACCCTTGGGTTTGCAATAAGGGTGTCGTTACTTACTGTATATAAGGAATCAGCTCTTAGTGACAGAGGATGCTGTACTAATAGTGCTCTCCTTGCTTTTTGTTCCGTCAGTTACCCCAACGTCAACATTCACAACTTCACAACAAGCTGGAGGGATGGGATGGCTTTCAACGCACTAATACACAAGCACAGGTATGTGTGGGTAAGCTTCTTTCTGGGGTTTGAAAGCTTGGACTGCTGCAGTGTGCATGGGGGTTTGCAGTTACTTTGCAGCTTGGTTCTAAAGTCCATGGAGAGGAGGAAGTTGAAGAATTAATGGAAGTTTTACAGCAGCTTGCCTTGCTTTAGGGCTTTACATCTCTTGTGGTCACTGTGAGCTTGTGTGGGCAACAGCATCACAAGTCAAAACAGGTTGTGTTTGGTCCCAAGACAATAAATGACACCCATCGTTGGTTTGGTCTGTGACTGACCAGGCTGGAAGAGAAGTTCTTGTACCTGCTGAGTAACCAGTGATGGGTCTGGTTGCCAGAGTTCAGGGCTGGGAGGGAACCACACACAACAACAGCCTGGAGGGGAAAGAAATCCCTGCTCAGGGATGGTAAAATGTGGTGGGATGCTGCTCCTCGGCAAGCTCGGTGAGGTTATTGGGGTAGCTCGCACACTTACATGGGTATAAAAAGAGATTGGGTGGCCACAACTCTGTTCCTTTCTTCTCCAGGGTCACCTTCACTGTTAAGCTGTCCTGGTTTTCTCCATGGGTTAGGTTCTGCCTGTGCTAGGTGTTGCTTATCCCTTTAATACTGCTGTTGAAGTGCACATGGCTACTGGGCAAGCAAAAGGGCATTTCTGGGGTTTGGAGAGCTTAGTTCATGTATGTGTTGTGCTTTGGGAAATCTGAAGACTTTTCCCTCCTGTCTAGGCCTGATCTGATTGATTTTGACAAGCTGAAGAAATCAAATGCACACTACAATCTGCAGAATGCTTTTAACCTCGCAGAGCAACACCTTGGTCTTACCAAGCTCCTGGACCCCGAGGGTAAGAATTCCTGCAGTTTCAGCTCTTTGTGGGCTCTTATCTCCACTCCTTGTTGCAGGGCACAGCCTTGTGATAGCTTTTTAGGTTAAAGAGCAGCAGGATGCTGCTGCCTGACCTGGTACAGCCGGGGAGGGAAGGAGAGAATGGAAGATGTCTCCTGTAGAAGACTGAGCACTGGTAGCAGGAGAGCCTTTAATCCTGTGTTTGTTTTCCCCTATCTGACTAGACCACTGGTCTGGCCACGTATACACAGAATCATCCCAGTTAGAGGCATCCTTCTGATCCACCCTGAGAAACACCTTCTGTGAGCTGGGAGGTGAATGATGGGAATTCAGCACACAGTTTTCACCTCCTTTCACAGTCTGACAGTGAGCTCCAGCCTGTGTGTATTGGAAGGCTGCTCCAGTGCTAGGGCAGGAAACTCTCTTGTCCCAGGGCAGGTAGAGGCTGTGTGTTTGGGCGAGTTGCTTCTTGCTCATTTCCCAGTGCCTCCGAATTGCTGCAGGAAAGGAAAGAATTTGTTTTCCACCTGTGTCTCCCAGGTGTGCCTGGACAGACAAACTCTTAGGTTTGAGTTCCTCTCTCTGAGTGCTGACACAGCACTGAAGTCCTCAATTAACAGTGGTTCTGTCAATGCACACTGACACTAAAGAGGTTCTTTGGCCATGCTCAAGCTGTGACAAAGCCTGGAGCCTGACTCAAAGGCCCGCAGCCCACAGACAGGTGCTGTAACCACAGTCCACACTAAGGGAGGGATAAAGCAGCACTTCCTAACACCAGGGTACAATACTATGCACCACCAAGTGATCCAGAACCAGGCCAAAGCTGCCGAGTTTGTTTCTGATCAGGACAGAGCTCTTGGGAGCTGAACTGCCCCTGAACCCATCTCTCTTAGCTCGCCCTTGGTGCATGATTTGCTGTGTTGTTTTAACCCCTGCACCCTCAGTCTGCTAAGGCAGCTCTTGTTTGCTTTGCAGATATCAGTGTTGACCATCCTGACGAAAAGTCAATCATCACCTACGTGGTGACATATTACCACTACTTCTCCAAGATGAAGGCTTTAGCTGTCGAAGGAAAACGTATCGGAAAGGTTTGCAAGTTCCAGTTGGAAATTGCTATGAAACAGTTGAAATGTTACTGATCTTGTGTATTTTCCCCTCTTTTGGGTGTTAGTTTTGTCTAAGTCCACTCTATGGTACTTTCTAGCTTTGCTTTCGAGTGTGCTTTGAATGTGAAGCATCCTCACATGACTGCAAGTAGTTAATTTGCTGCCTCGTATTAGAAACCATTTGGCTGGAGTTTTCTTTTTGCTTATTCATTTTGTATCACTGCTGCTTTTCCTTTCTCATTAACCGCTCCTCACCCTCTGGGTCCTCTTGGCTCTTCTGGAGCCCAGAGAAGTCCCTCATTTAAAAACTGTGCAGTCATTCTCTGCCCTTTGGCAGGGCTGCTCTGGTCTTTGCAGCCAGCAGACTGAACATGAATCCCTGTGTAAGCCTCTGTTGCTGGGGTTCATGGGAATTCACTGCTGGAACACACAAAACCCTCATTCCTCAGCCCCTGTGGCGCTCAGGAGTGAGGGGTCTGATTCACAAGTCAAGCCTCCCAACAGATTCTTTCCTGTAGCTTGGCTTTAACTGGCTGAGGGGCGCTGCCCTTGTTACTCACGTGGTGCTGTTTGTTGCAGGTGCTTGACAATGCCATTGAGACAGAGAAGATGATTGAGAAATACGAATCTTTGGCTTCTGACCTCCTTGAGTGGATTGAGCAAACCATCATCATCCTCAACAATCGCAAGTTTGCCAACTCCCTGGTTGGTGTGCAGCAGCAGCTCCAGGCGTTCAACACGTACCGCACCGTGGAGAAACCACCCAAGTAATTCTCATCTTGGCTTACAACAACAGTGGCCTTGTTTTGTTCAGTCAGTCGTTGGTTTTGTAAAGCACAAACACATCCAAGTAACTTTAATCTTGGCTTCAGGGTTTATTTGTGTGGAGAAACCCAGCTATCACATTTCTAGTTGGCACTCAGCGTTACTACTTGGGCCTCTTTGCTTTGTGCTGTTCAGTGTGCCAATAACCACAGCCTGCAGGATCTGAGGGTCCTGGGAGCTCGCACTACTAAGCCTGCCTTACAATATGAGCGGTAGTAGCATGTTAGTGTAGCGGTATCACCAGTTGTGCTTGCTAGCAGTGTATAATTCCAATACACCGCTATTAAAAGAGCTTGCTGCTTATCCAACATCAAGAGGAAGTGTGTCTGCTTTGTAAAACATCCCTACGCTTACTAAAACTGATACAACCAAAGCTGGGCAACTTATTTCTGGAAAGCTTCTTTTTAGCAGTCTGATATCAGATCTGTTTGTTATTTTTGTCTAATAGGAGTTCTAATGGATAATACTCACAATCCAAAGCATTACGGAGTATCCAGACATGTAAAACTGCAGGCTATTCCCTAGTGCCTATGGAGTTTGTTTATTTCCCAGGCATAAGACCAAGGGAAAACAGTGGGAAGAGTTTATTGACTGCAGTGGGCTTTAAATAAAACTTCCATTTCATGCGTTGGTAGAGTCAACTGGGACAGCACACGTAATAGGATAGAAATAAACTGCAGTCTTCTGTCCCCCAAGGGGCTTTAAATCCAAACACAGACAAGTGGCTTCTGTGAAGTTTCTGTTGCTGTGGCCCAACTGGTGCCAGGGGATGTGGGGGCTTTTTCAGCTGTTTTCACACAAGACAAAGGTATTTATCTGAGTGCTCCATTCACAATGTCAGTAATGTAAAGAAGCACTTTGTTATACCTGAGGAGCAGTGAAAAGCTTTCTTGTAACTCGGTTCTTTTGCCAAATTCTGTTTAGATTTACAGAAAAAGGGAACCTGGAAGTGCTGCTTTTTACCATCCAGAGCAAGATGAGAGCCAACAATCAGAAAGTGTACATGCCAAGGGAGGGCAAACTCATCTCTGACATTAACAAGGTAAATGGAGCCAGCTCCTGTGCAACTCCGGATTTGTTTCCTTTCCGTCTCTCTCTCAGCATACCGGGAAGAAACACATTTGCTATCTCCAGTCTCAATATGGGGACCGTAAGGGGCTGTTGATGTTTTCCTATAGCTTAGACTCCCCAGTCTAAACCTGGGTATCCTCAGGTCTTCTGCAGTGGAAAGATGCTCAGTCACTCTAGCCAAGATCTCGTAGCCCTCCCTTGCTCCTCCATGCTCCTGGCTATTAGAAATACTTGGGTTTCAGGCAGTTCCACATCTGTTAGGACTTAGGAGAATCCGGGGTAGTTTGTGTTTAATTATGGGTATATTTATTGCTTGTAAGAAGACCTGAAGGGTCACTAGCTGGCTTTCAACAGGCTTCTGAGGCTTTAATAAAACTCACGTCACACGTGTGAATAACTTCTGGCCTTGGGTGGAAAAGGACTTGTATGCACCAAAAGTAACCAAATTCTGCAGCTGTGGGGTTTTTTTTCCATAGTGGATGCAATAAGGAGCAACAATTGTGTGTTGATTATAGAGGGGAGAGGGCACAAAGCTGTAACTCCCTTTTCCTAAAGGGGGGAGATAGAATCCGCTTATTTAGGAGCGGCACTCAGAAGATTTTGTTTCTTTAATAGATACTCTCTTACACATTTAAGCCGGGTTTGCTTTGGCTGTGTTGGAGGCAAAACCCAGATGAACTCAATAAAACATATGAGATACACAAGTCCTCTACCCCTTGCTCAGAAAATGAATGAATGAATGGAGAGCTAATCTCAAGTCATACTCTTACATTAGCGAACAGGGCGTAAGCCCAGCCAGACCCAACCAGGTTTATTGGCATATACGTAAATAAGCAGTGTAATGAAGCTTGGATGGAGCGGCTTCAGTCCTGATTCCATGCAAAGCAGCTGTGATTTATCATATTCCTATCAGAATGTGTGTTTAGAAGATGCGTGTTTTCCCCTCCATGTCTTCAGGCCTGGGAAAGACTGGAAAAAGCTGAACATGAAAGAGAACTGGCACTGCGAAATGAGCTCATCCGACAGGAGAAACTGGAACAACTCGCGCGCAGATTTGATCGCAAGGCAGCTATGAGAGAAACCTGGCTGAGTGAAAACCAGCGTCTCGTCTCTCAGGTGCTGCTTTCACCACATGTCTGCGTGACTCAGATGATTCCCAGGAGTAATTATAGGATGCAGAGCTCGCCAAGAGGACATTTCCTCCCCTATACCTCATGTTTTACTCAATCTGTGTATATGAATACTTACTGTATGTGCGTGCAAATGTGTTTTTAGTGTACATAGAATCATTGAATACTTAGGAATCAAAAGGACCTTAAGATCATCCAGTTCCAGCCCCCCTGCCATGGACAGGGACACCTCACACTAAACCATGTCACCCAAGGCTCTGTCTAACCTGGCCTTGAACACTGCCAGCGATGGAGCATTCACAACTTCCCTGGGCAACCCATACCTTGTATCCTATCTTTAGTGCATTTGGATATACGTTCCTTGACTCTATCAGGCTGTACTCAGGAGATACTGATGTGGAAATATCTACCCACAGTCAAGAGTTTCTATAGCTGAATATTTTGGCCAATTCAGTGAAATTAGCCCAGGATTTAATTTTATGTTTTAATATTAGAGATTACTTCAAAAAACCTCCAGAGGTTCATCCTAATCCTGATGGCCACCATGATTCTTCCCTCAGAGGTAGTAAGTGATATCTCTGATTGTATCAGTGGTTCTCTGGTTATCAGACATCTCTCTTGTTTTATTAAAGAAGGCTTTTCAGAGCATTCTGAGGTCCCAGATTTGCTGATGAGTGCATTCTGCACCACCAGGAATCAAGTTAGAGTTTGAGCGGTAGGGATTACCTCCTCAGCAGCCATCACTGAAGTGTCTCTGTCTTGACAGGATAATTTTGGCTTCGACCTCCCAGCAGTAGAAGCTGCAACAAAGAAGCACGAAGCCATTGAAACTGATATTGCAGCATATGAAGAACGAGTCCAGGCCGTGGTTGCAGTTGCAAAGGAGCTTGAGACTGAAAACTACCATGATATTAAACGCATTACTGCGAGGAAGGACAACGTTATCCGCCTCTGGGAGTATCTCCTGGAGCTGCTCCGGGCACGGAGACAGCGCCTGGAGATGAACCTTGGTCTGCAAAAGATATTCCAGGAGATGCTGTACATTATGGACTGGATGGATGAGATGAAGGTGGGTGTCAAAACGTGCTCTGGAAAGGTGTAGATGGTAAATTGTTAAGATTCATTTTGCCCCTCTGGTTTAATAGACAAGTGCAGAAGATCCGCAGTCAGGGGCAGAGAACAAATTCCTGATACCTTCTGGTGATTTTCCAAAACTAAAGATTTAAAGCAAGTAAGGAAAAGAACAAGTTCACTCCTATAGAAAGCTACTTTTAAGCCTCAAGCCTGTCCCATAAGGGTCAGAGGCTTTGGCCACAGCGCTTGGGTAAGGAGGGCAATTTTGGTTGAAAGGGAAGGAAATAATCTCTTTCCATCACAATTTACATGGGGGACAAGTCACCTCTTCACCTCTGTGCTTTAAAAGGCATGAATTTCTTCCTGTCTGTTCTCCTGGGACCTGGGAAGGGAAAGGACCATGACTTTGTTCTTGTCCATCGGCCAGCAGAACTTGGAAGCTGTTGGAGGAAAGAAAGATGTGTGTAGCTCCGGGGCAGCTCACAGCCCCTGGACTGAGTGCTTTTCAATGGTCCTGCTGAGCTAACTTAGCTCCATGTCCTCCTAGACTGAAAACTGCATTGAAGAGCAGTCAAGTTCTTCATGGGTGCCAGTGCTGTTAAAAATACAGCTCAAATTCATATCAGCCATGTCTCTGCACATTTGCAATAGCTCTCTTTATGGGCCTGGTGTTTCTTTGGACTTAATGTCACAACAGAGAGCAGGGTAGTGTGTGGAGTCATTAAGAAGCAGCTTCTGGCCTTCAGCCCATTTTACTTGTCTGTTCTGTTTCCATCAGGTGCTTCTGCTGTCTCAAGACTATGGCAAACACTTGTTAGGAGTCGAAGACCTGCTGCAGAAACATGCTCTGGTGGAAGCTGACATTGCAATTCAGGCTGAGAGAGTGAGAGGGGTCAATGCATCTGCTCAGAAGTTTGCCACTGATGGAGAAGGTAACCAGCCGCCAACACGTCCTCCTTTGTCTTAATTACATATGAGGTTATCTATAAGCCTCATTAGTTCTGCAAGGCACGTTAGGTTAAATCAGCACCAGAGGACATTCCAGCTTCCTTTGTTCCTTCTTTATTGTGTTAATGATTAATTTGCCCAGGTACCTGCTCAAGAATTTATTGTTGCATTGTGCTGTGCATGGGATGTCACGCTCCGAACCAGCAGCTGGTGTAACTTTGTAGTAGTCACCATTAATTCTCCATTCTGTGTTTCTAATGTAAACCATGCAGGTTATTTGACCGAGATTGTCCCAGTTTGTGCTAAACATAAGCAATTTCAGTAAACCAGTGCCACTGGCTAGGATGAATGGTTGTTTTGTGCAGATGTGTGTAGGAGCTGGAATAGTGAATTTTGTTTTACTGCAAACGGTCATGGATATCTTTCCTTTGGGTTTTTTATCGTCTTCATGCCAAGAACAGTATTTCTGATGTGTGTGATTGTATGGTGGAGCTTGAATAGTCCAAGTTGTAACGTGCGTTCCCTATCCGAACAGGTTACAAGCCGTGTGACCCACAGGTGATCCGGGACCGTGTTGCTCACATGGAGTTCTGTTACCAAGAGCTGTGCCAGCTCGCAGCCGAGCGCCGGGCACGCTTGGAGGAGTCCCGGCGCCTCTGGAAGTTCTTCTGGGAAATGGCTGAAGAAGAAGGTTGGATCAGGGAGAAGGAACAGATCCTGTCATCTGATGACTATGGGAAGGACCTCACCAGTGTTGTCCGTCTCTTGAGTAAGCATAAGGCGTTTGAAGACGAAATGAGTGGCCGTAGTGGCCACTTCCAGCAGGCGATCAAAGAAGGTGAAGACATGATCGCGGTGGAGCATTTTGGGTCTGAGAAGGTCAGAGAAAGAATTAAGGATATCCGGGAGCAGTGGGCGAACTTGGAACAGTTATCTGCCATCAGGAAGAAGCATTTGGAGGAAGCCTCTCTCCTTCACCAGTTCCAGGCTGACGCTGACGATATTGATGCATGGATGTTGGACATCCTCAAAATTGTCTCCAGCAATGACGTTGGCCACGATGAATATTCCACCCAGTCCTTGGTCAAGAAACACAAAGATGTGGCTGAAGAGATTGCAAGCTACCGGCCAACCATTGACTCTCTTCATGAACAGGCGAAGGCTCTGCCACAGGAGCACGCCGACTCTCCAGATGTCCAAGGCAGATTGTCTGGAATAGAGGAAAGGTACAAGGAAGTTGCTGAGCTGACTCGGCTGCGTAAACAGGCCTTGCAGGATACCCTGGCTCTTTATAAGATGTTCAGTGAGGCAGATGCTTGTGAGCTTTGGATTGATGAAAAGGAGAAGTGGCTGAATAATATGCAGATTCCAGAGAAGCTGGAGGACCTGGAAGTGATCCAGCACAGGTGAGAATGCCTTTGCCAGGAAGCTTGGGAATACTGGGTGAAGCTCTTTACCCCAGCTGCCTGTGGCTCAGGTTCCCTGGGTGATCATTCACTGTTTGGTGTTTTCCTCCCCTCTCAGATTTGAAAGCTTAGAACCAGAAATGAACAACCAGGCATCCCGTGTGGCAGTGGTGAACCAGATTGCTCGACAGCTAATGCACAGCGGCCACCCGAGCGAGAAGGAGATCAAAGCACAGCAAGACAAGCTCAACACGAGGTGAGTGAAGGCCTCGTGCTCATGAACAGGACACACCGGCTGAAACAAGGGCAGTGGGGTCATTTCTGTTTCTTATATGTGTTTTTAAAGATGCTCTGATACTGTTACCTGAAGTGTATTCAAGGTAAGTGTTCAAAGCTTCCGAAGGAGAGAGAGCTGTGTCTTGCAAATATCTGATTAATAGATGGAGTTTTGCTATTGACTTCAATCAGGTCCTGAGTGATTTGAGTGCTGGCAATTTACTCTAATGGCTATTATGATAAGAAACCAGTGTAATTTCATGTAAACTCATTTTCTTGGCTTCAAAATTAACCAAGAGAACACATTAAGGGTGAAAATGAGATGTACCATTTAGTGTGAAAATGAGCAATTTTTCACTTGGGCAAAAATTATACTTTTAAGGACTCAGTGTTGCTGGCGCTTGTCATCTTCTAATATACACCATGGTTTGGTTAATGGTTGTTTTGCTGCTGATGATATGAGAGGGACTGAAAAGCCATGAATAAGGTTATTTCGTGGCTTACCACACCAATGTGGGCAACTGCCTGCTCAGCAACGTCAGTGCGTTTGTTATACACAAACCTCAATGTCTCTGCTTTTCTCTCCACAATTTCAGATGGAGCCAGTTCAGAGAACTGGTAGACAGGAAGAAGGATGCTCTGCTCTCTGCTCTGAGTATCCAGAACTACCACCTTGAATGTAATGAAACCAAATCCTGGATCAGGGAAAAGACCAAAGTCATTGAATCCACACAGGATCTGGGTAACGATCTAGCTGGTGTGATGGCCCTGCAGAGGAAACTGACGGGCATGGAACGTGACCTGGTGGCCATTGAAGCCAAGCTCAGTGACCTGCAGAAAGAGGCGGAAAAGCTGGAATCAGAGCATCCCGACCAGGCCCAGGCCATTCTCTCACGGCTTGCAGAAATCAATGATGTATGGGAAGAAATGAAGACCACCCTCAAGAACCGGGAAGAGTCCCTTGGAGAAGCCAGCAAACTGCAGCAGTTCCTGAGGGATCTGGATGACTTCCAGTCCTGGCTGTCCAGAACGCAGACGGCGATTGCATCCGAAGACATGCCAAACACACTGACGGAGGCGGAGAAGCTGCTCACTCAGCATGAGAACATTAAGAATGAAATCAACAATTACGAGGAAGATTATCAGAAAATGAGGGACATGGGGGAGATGGTGACCCAGGGGCAGACTGATGCTCAGTACATGTTCTTGCGCCAGCGCCTGCAAGCTTTGGACACTGGCTGGAATGAGCTCCACAAGATGTGGGAGAACAGGCAAAATCTCCTGTCCCAGTCTCATGCCTACCAGCTGTTTCTCAGAGACACCAAGCAAGCAGAAGCGTTTCTTAATAACCAGGCAAGTGGTCAAGATACACCTATTTCATTTGCCATGTTTCACCCTATACTGCAAGTAATAAACAAGATCATTTGGCAGGAAAGCTGCAAACAGATAAATCGCCCTTTTTTAAGCTATACTTTGCTTTTTTCCTTCTTAGGAGATGTTTTGTTTCATGCGTGGTGAATCTGTTGTTGGAGCAGGCAGCACGGCCCAAGTGTAATCCTGTTCTCTCTCTGCTTTATGCTTTAACCGCAGGAGTATGTTTTGGCACACACAGAAATGCCCACTACCTTGGAAGGAGCAGAAGCTGCCATTAAAAAACAGGAGGATTTCATGACCACGATGGATGCCAATGAAGAAAAGATCAATGCAGTCGTGGAGACTGGCAGGAGGCTGGTTAGCGATGGGAACATCAACTCGGATAAAATCCAGGAGAAAGTGGACTCTATTGATGACAGGTAAGGTGGGAATGACGGTAGGATGTAGCTGTTCAGGCTTTAATCCTGTTCCCTGAGAGCTGACCTTCAACCAGACTCCAATGGCAAAGCAACGTGTTGGAAAATGCCTGTTGCGGGCTGTTTGCTTTGTCCTGTGGAAAAATAGGAATTGTAATGGTTCAAAAATGTGCCAGGCTAATCTCAATGAACTATTACCTCTCCCATTTTCCAGAGACTTCCATGGTAATGAGCTCACTACCCAGAATTTGGCTATAGGAGCATTGCATTGCTCTTGGAGTATTCACAGACTTTATGCTATGGTGGGAGCTGTAGCAGTTTGCTGTACCTGGTTCCACAAGCCTTAGTTTTCCTCTGCTACCTCCTGGCTGATTTAATTAGAACACTATATTCCTGCCTGTCCTCTGAGGAAGGAATGTGGCTCTTCAAGAGTGGAACTGGCATTGGATCCACCCCACCCGCCTGGCTTTGATCCTTCCAACTTGGCTGGCCCTTCTGAAATCAGATTAGGAAGCCCTGGTACAAATGTGTCTTTCATCCCAGAACAAGTCTTTTGCTTTGTCTCTGTAGCTGTGGCATGGATGTAATAGAACATCGAGTGTTCCTTTTTCTTTGAAAACCAAATGTTCGGGTTTGATGGCTGTGATTCATGGCTCTTTTGGCTTTGGGTTTGAATAACAGTGGAGTCTTTCAATGTGCTTTTCAATCAGGAGTATCAGAACACAGCAGTAAGCTCATACAGACTTTCATGTCAGATGTTACTGAGGACCCTTCTCTCAGCTGGTAAGCTCAGGGCTGTCCAGATGCCTTTATCTCCAAGGAGAAACTGAACTGAAGCAGTTCAGAAGACGTTGTGCCTTTCCTATGTTGGTGTCCCACTGTGTGTGCACCCACCTCAGCTGTGCCTTATGGCTTCAGGAGAGGTGGATGTTCCTGTTCCCAGAGCTTTCTGAAGGCCTTTGAGCCCACTGACAACCTGACCCCGAGGATACCTCAGGTTTTCATCCTCTCTTTAACCAGCTTGACTCTTTTTAGATCCCAAAGACAATCTGCCAAAGGCAGGAAGAGAGATTGCATGAGAACAGTCAAGGTGAAAGCTGGGAAATCAGTTTTCCTTATTTACCCCCTGACTTTCAATGTCCTCCACTGTAAGTTTTCCCATCCACTTATGAAAGCAGGAGGACGTGATCCTGACCTGATCATGTGTCTTCTTTCTGCAACTCCTGGAATATTTGAAGCCAGCATCCAAGGATGCAGTAGCAAATGATCAGTTGCTTCTTGCAGCCCTTTCTGGAGGCAGCTTCAGGTCCATCCTGCTGCAGGGCTGGGATGCTCTGGTGACTGTTTCCCCCAGTGCAGCTGCTCCTCAATGTCCCCGTTGTCCTGTGCACCCCATCTGGCCACCTGGGCTGTGCTGCCTGTGGGGCCACGTGCTGGAGTTCCTCCTCTGAATGGAGGCAAGTCCTAGAGGCTGGAGTTTATTAAAGCCTACTGCTTTTTTCCAGTGTATTTCCTCAGTCCCAAAGCTATTTATGCGGAGCTCTGCAGGAACCATCCGGTGTGCTGCTCTTCAGGAAATCCCGTGATTGCTCTGGGAGCCTGTGGGGCTGATAAGCCTCCAGAACAAAGCCTTAGGGCTGGGTGCAGTGGGAGTGGTAGCAGAGGAAGCCTCTTTGGGTTTACACAAAACTGCTCTCCCGACCAAGCTCCACCTGGATGTCTAACAAAGGACCAAAACAAACAAGTATGTGCAGCGGCCCCATGTTTCCCATACGCAGCTCTTTGTAGTGATGAGCATTGTCAATCTTGGTTTTCGCATGCCTTCAAGCTAGTCCAGAGGAGACCCCGCTGTCCATTGGTAGAGCAAGGAGACCCTGCCCTGAAACGGTCACCATCTAAACAGACATGGGAGGCATCAGGCTGAGGACAGAGGGTGCGGGAGCAGAGTGGAGGAGGAGCACAATCTTTTGGTGCAGTTCACAGGGAAGAATGAATGGGAATAAGGCCATGGAGAAGGGGAGGGCAGGAGGGGATGGGTTTGAATAAAGCTATCACTCCCTAGGAAAGGAGCTTGTCTCCCTGATGCTGCTGTCCCTGCTTTGGTGACTTCTGCTGTAGTTTCTGCCAGCCAGAAGGGAAGCTTTTCCTCCTCCATTTCCTCTTGGAGCAGTGTCAGAGGGCTGCCCTACCCTGCAGGCCTACATATGGCCTCTCTGATTCTGCAGTTGAGATTTGGTTTAAAGGCAGTGGTAGATCTGACTCAGGTTGTGACCTGGGTCTTGGTCAAGTTGTGTGTTTGTGCAGCTTCCTGCTCAGCAGAGGACAGAAGTCAGTTTTGCTCTTGCCCACTCAGAAAGCAGAGTGCCTCTTGTTTGCTGGAACAGCTAAAGAAGGTGAAACTGCCGTGCATATATCTGTATTCCCAGCAGGCAGTTGCAGTCACACTATGTGTAAGATTTAATACTCCTGCATCAGCTTGGAAACCCACAGCCTGACAGTTAAACCACAAGTGATGCTGTAGGCTTTCAGCCTGGCTGGCACTCGGGGGCCTCCAGGGGACAGCATGGGGACATTGGGCAAATCCTATTCCGCCTAAAGCCCTTGTGACACGCTGCTGGTTGTAAAGGGCAGGAGAAGCTTTCTGGTGGTAGGGGGAGTTGTGCAAAGTAGATTGTAAAATCCCTGTCGTAGAATCCCAGCCTGGTTTGTACTGGAAGGGACCTTAAAGCTCTTCCAGCTCCAACCCCTGCCATGGGCAGGGACACCTTCCACTGGAGCAGCTTGCTCCAAGCCCCTGGGTCCAACCTGGCCTTGGAGCTTTTAGAGGACTTGGGAAACATGAACAAGGAATTAGTCATGTTCAGTTACAGCCAGTCCGGCGCAGGAGAACAGACTAAATGACTTCTTGAGGCCCTTTATTCCCATTAGCCCCCCCATCAGTTCTATGATGAAAATACAGGAATTCTTGCCCGTTCCAGCAGTGTCCATCCTCAAAATACTACAACCGCATCTTCAAGCATCCACTTTCAACCTTGATACAGTTCAGCCATGTTCTTCCTCAGAGAATACTCATCTGCCAGTCTTGCTCCAGGTTGTCTTGGACAACCAAGCTACCTGTTACAGTTGAAGAGCTCAAAGTGCAAAGATTGTGTTTGTTATGCCGAGGACTTAAAGAAGAGCTATGCCATCATCTGTTTGCTGCCCCTGCTTGGTTTCCCTTCAGACTTCTTGAGTTTAGTATTTCCAGCACTCTCTGGGATTATATGATTTAATGATTATATTGTTTTCTCAGCAGAAGAGCTTCTCTACTTCTAAATCTATTCAAACAAGAGTCAGGAAAATTCTCCCTTTAACTGCATAGCCCATGTTCTCTCCGGAATACAGGAGTCTATAGTGTAATCTGCCCTTAAATCTATGAACTCATCATGATAAAATCACCCAAGCAATTCCTTGCTTCATTTTAGCAACCTGAGTAATGCTCTGGCTTTGCCCAGGCACATAAAAACCAGCCAAGAAAGAGTGGAATCAAACCCAGTGATGTTAGCTGGGTTATAGGGCTTTTTCCTAAGGCGCAATCTGTGCGTCCTTTTCTTTGTGCTCTCTCAGGTAACACCTGATTAAGTATCCAGATTACCTGGGCTTGCACTGCAGTCTCTTCCTTTGATGGGTACCTGTGCCTTCCTTGCCATCTGATCTGTAAATTCCTTTTCTTGACCTACAGCTATATAGATGCTGTTTGCCTCTGCTTATTGGGAGGAAGCTGTTGAGACTAAAGAGAAGCAATTTGTATCCTCTAAAGGGTTTTCTCCTATTCCTCTGCCTACAGTCCTTTGGCTTCTGTGTAAAACATATCCCTAAGTCTTCCTTATGTTTCTGAAGTCACTAAATCCATGCCAGAGAGCTTGCTCTGGTAACTTAGTGTAGATCAGGAAGAGTGGTCTCTTAATGCAGTCCTTGTCATCAACACGTTATTTATAGTCGTCGAGGCTATCATGAGTCCCTGGGGGTTTCACTACCATGGATTTATTGAGCTCTTGCCAGCTTGTGCTGAGATCATCATATAAACTGCCACCCTTTAAAGTAGTTTCCAACTCTCTACCCCTATTTATCTTAGGCCATTACAAAGAGCAGCAATATTTCACTGTAAGACCCTGTACAGTGACACATGAACAGATTCACACAATGAGCAGTAAATAAAAATGATCTCCTTTATTCTGCCTCCTCCATCTCAATCACCTCATAAATAATGCAAGTACTGAAGGAAGGGGGTAACTGCTCCAAACTAAGCATGAATTAAAGCCACGTTCAGCGGTACCTTGGGAATCAGCTCTTCAGGCACTGTTCCCTTTGAAGATCCCACCAGGACCTTTGGGAATGGCTGCACGACTCATCCTTCAGGGCTAAACAGGGATTAAAAGCAGGGTGTCTGGACTGCCCTTTTCTTCTCTCTGCTCTTAAACACAGAAAAATAGGTTCCGGTGTGCATAAATCTTCTGTTTGAAGAAACACACAGGCACTGTTTGCTAAATAGAGCGTTTGGAAGGTTGTCTGAACCACTCCTGCTTTGTTCTGGAGGAGGGGGTGTGAGCTAGAGCAGAGCTATATTACAAAGAGTATTACAGCAAGTACCCATTGTGCAAGAGCCACGCAATGTGTGATCTTATTGCTGCAATCTTCAGATAGTTCTCTTATGGTTTTTGGCAAATAGTCTGAACTCTGCTGTGGTCTTGACACTGATGAGACAGATTCTGAACATGGCCCTGTGGGACCCTGCACACCTCTATGTTTTCTGTGTATTTAGCTGGTCACAAAACCAAGTAGGTGCTGAACTGAAGTAAGCCCATTAAATAGCACATGTATAGCTGGGCTTCCAAACCATCCTTCGTTTGAAAGGCAGTAGAAGACACACACAGTACATGTTCAGTGTATTGGAGAGGGGTTTTGGCCAAGGGCCTGCAGGGACAGGCCAAGGGGAATGGCTTTAACCTGCCAGAGGGGAGACTGAGATGAGCTCTTAGGCAGAAGCTCTTCCCTGTGAGGTGCTGAGGCGCTGGCACAGGGTGCCCAGAGAAGCTGTGGCTGCCCCATCCCTGGCAGTGTTCAAGGCCAGGTTGGACACAGGGGCTTGGAGCAAGCTGCTCCAGTGGAAGGTGTCCCTGCCCATGGCAGGGGCTGGAGCTGGAGGAGCTTTAAGGTCCCTTCGAACCCAAACCATTCCATGTATCCCAAAGAGGCTACAGAAACCAACTAATGCCAGTTTTGCAGGAAATACCTATTTCAAGGTGGTTTTCTCTGCTCTTATTTTTTTGACTAGACATAGGAAGAACCGTGAAGCAGCCAGTGAGCTTCTGATGAGGCTGAAGGATAACAGGGACCTCCAGAAGTTCCTCCAGGACTGTCAAGAGGTAAATTACATCCTTTCACTTCTGCTAAAAGCTGCATCCTGCGGAGGAGCATCCTTGCCCTGTATTTCATAAGGGCTGGAATACTCAGCAGAAAGCCCTGACCCTGCCCAAGCCCTTGCAGAAATGTATTTGGTTTGGTTGGTTTTCCCCCATGAACTGAATTTCCCTTTGTCATCTAAGCTAAAGACAGGGAAAATTGCCAAAAGCGGTGAAGGTTTTCTGCTGTGGTATGAATAAATCCTGTGGAGCGTGGTGGGATTAGCACCGAATTCATCAAGGTTTTTGTCTGCAGCTGGATATATGGGGCCTGGTGGAGGAGATTGCGAGTGATTTCTGTGAAACACTAGTCAGAAGAACCGGAGGTAGGAGTAAGAGGGGAGCAGGATTAAACCGGATCATCTTTAATGTGTTATTTATGAGGCAGTTTGCATGTGTTTATAATTGTTAAATCCTGTAACATTTAAAACAAGGAATCCTTTCCAGATATTTAGTGACTTACATGGACTGTTTACACTGAAGGCAGCAGTTTAAAGTCAGGAGTAATCTTGTTCCTAACAGGAGGAATTAAGCGATTTTCAGGTTGTTTTGTGGAGCACTGACAGTTACTGAAGAGCTTTGCCTGTGACCTGCATTACAAACTAGCTTCCCTTAGCTGAAGCCTGCAAAGAGAGCTGACTGTGGCAGAGCTGTGTGTTTAAATCCAGGAGTTACTGCACTGGCTGCACATCTTACCAGCTCCAGGAGCCTGGAAGTCTCTGCACCGTGTCTGAATGGAGCTGAGATTTCATACAAGAAGCGAACAAAACGATGATCATAAGCCAGGCAGATGATGTTTGCTTCTTGGTTGCCTAGATGTGGCCTGGTTTCCTGCATTGCATAAGCTAACCATGCACTTGTCTGAAATTGCTCCTTCCTTAGTAGTAAAACCATGACAGAGTAGCAAAAATGATGCTGTTCTTAGCAGCAGCTTCTTCCTTCCTGTGTAACATCTCCAGTACAAAACTCACCCCCTGGCTCTTGGAGCTCCTCTAGCCCCAGTGTCAGTGTGGTTGCGTTGTTCCCCAGGGTCTGGCTTCCCCTGTAGCACTGAAAGAAAAGGCAGACATAAAAGCTCTAGTGTCTGGCTGCCTGAATGCCTTTCCTCTTGGTTGGGCCTCTCCAGCCACTAAAGCATGGATGTCCCCACTGCACGGTTCAAAGGCAGAACTTACAATACCCAAATGGTACAAATTTCTCCAGTCCTTTCTGAGAGGACATTGGCCTTGGTGATAACTGAATGGGTGTTTTGTGAGGAGACAGCCCATGGCAGGGGGGTTGCAGCTAGATCATCCTCAGGTCCTTGCTGACCCAAACTGGCCTATAATGAGACTTAGCATTTCCATTATTGTGACTGTGGCCTCTCAGCTGCTGGCTCCCTTGGCCGGAGGGGCTGTGTGATGGATGGAGCGCCACTGTCCTGAAGGGTGGGAGGGAGCCAAGGCAATGCCTCACTCTTGACTTTGACCAAGAAGCTGGGAATTAGAGCACAGATTTGCAGCAGTCTCTGCGTCACCCGGCAATGATCCTTCGCCCTTCCTGCCTGCTGCCCTACGGATGGTTCCCACCGTCTGGAATGTGAGGAAAGGAAGTGCTCTCTGCAGCGTGCTCCTGCCCCAGGGCAGCCACTTTCCTCCTGTGGCTCCGTGCTGAAGTGTTGTTGTAATGTGGCCTCTTCCCTTCGCTTCTTCCTGCCTCTGGCTCGGGGGAGGCGCTGAGCAGGGTCAGTGGGGCTGGAGGAGGTGGCAGATAATGCTCAGAACGACAGCTCAGCAATGACAAACCTTTCCTCTGGCTCACAGATGGAGGGAAACAGCAGATTTTCTTGTTGCTTGTAGTCAGATAGTACTGACTATTGACTACTTCTGAGTACTTCTTATGGCTCTTCATCAGGTACAGACTCTTCCAGTGCCTAAAGGGCCTACAGGAAATCTGGAGCAGGACTTTGGCCAAGGGTCTGTAGGGACAGGCCAAGGGGAATGGCTTTAACCTGCCAGAGGGGAGACTGAGGTGAGCTCTTAGGAAGAAGCTGTTCCCTGTGAGGGTGCTGAGGCGCTGGCACAGGGTGCCCAGAGAAGCTGTGGCTGCCCCATCCGTGGCAGTGTTCAAGGCCAGGTTGGACACAGGGGCTTGGAGCAAGCTGCTCCAGTGGAAGGTGTCCCTGCCCATGGCAGGGGTTGGAATTGGAGGAGCTTTAAGGTCCCTTCCAACCCAAAGCAGTCTGGGATTCCATGTCACAGGATAATCCTGGATGTGGCTTTTTCTTGTCTGTTTCTCACATTCATAAACATGAATGTGTGGGATAAATTTGCTGAGCAAATGAAACAAAGAGCGACAGCAAAACCCCTGAGATGTGACACATTTTGCCATTTAGTTCCCTTCCACTTCCTGCTCATCCAGGGCTCACCTTCAAAGGGGTTAAAGCTGATCTTCCCTCCCAGCTCTGAGTCCCAGCGCTGTCTAGGCTGATTTCTCCAGGGATCCGGAGCGACAGCGTTTGGTGAGACTCCGCACGTCAGGAGATGCTGCCTGTTCAGTGTGGCCTGGCAGGCTCTGTCATGCAGCTCAGAGGGTGAACCTCACACAGGATAGGCTGCGTTAGCGCTGGGGTTTGCAGGGTCTGGCAGTGCAGCAGCACCCAGTGCTCTTTCACCTTCCCTTGTTGCTCTGCCAGCTTTACATGGGGTTTGTCTTAGCATTTCTTAGCTCATGCCAGGTTTTCATTGCAGTGTTGCAGTCTTCTGGGAGCTGAGAGCAGGACCAAGGTGTTGTGGTATTGGTGCTAAGGAGGGGAGGAAGCCTGAAAGCTGGCTCTGCTGACATTAACAATCAGCTTATGGCTTCCATAGAGCCAGAGAATGGTTTGGGTTGGAAGGGACCTTAGAGCTCATCCAGTTCCAGCCCCCTGCCATGGGCAGGGGCACCTTCCACTGACTTTCAGTGTCTGTAGTGGCTGCAAAAACCGTATTTTAATGTCACCCCTTAAATCCTTTCTTTGTATGAATGTTATCAGAAGGAGCATAACACCAATGTGAGAGTCAGAAACGAGGGTTTTGTCCTGACCCTGCCTGTGTCCCACGTATCGTCTGCATCTCACTTCACCCATCTGTTGACAGGAGCTGTATCACCTTCCCTTGGAAGCACTCTGAAGTCCTTAGAACATCTAATGCCATGGCCAGGAAAAGCAAACCATGAAAGGCAGGAGTGCGGTTTGCACGGTGTAGCAGCTCTCTGCTGCCCAGAAAGGCAGGAGTAAAGCCACTCATTTGGGGTTATAGAGTCATCCTTTGGTTGTGCAGCAGCTCGGCTGCCTGTTGTAACTGCAGACTCATTAACAGGAGCATTTCTATCAAGAACATCATATTTTCTTGATAGCAAGGTCACATGAGGGGTTCCTTTGATTGCTCTCATAAGTTTTCCCTTTCTGTGGAGCTTAACAGTGCCTTTAAGGGTCGATTTAAACAGGTTTGTGAGTGCTGAATGCATTTGCTACCCTGTACCCTCAGTGCATAGTGGGGAACTGGAAACTGAAACGGCATCCTGGAAGCAAAGTTTAGGTTTGTTTGGACATTTGCCACTTGGGAAGCGACTCTAAATCTGCAGAAATGAATCCTTTTCAAATCCTATAAGCATGCCTCTGAGTGTGTGTTTTACCCGCACCTAAGGGATAGATAAAGCAGTCGGAACCACCCCAGGAGGAAATTGGATGCTGGCTGCTGCGATCATTTTCACATTCTGTTTGCCCATGGCAAATGATCTGTCTTTTATAGGATTGATTTTCTGTAGCCTTGGTCTGGAAATTGTTCTCAGTGCCTTTGTAGTTGCAGAAAATCAGGATGGAATGAGTCTTGGATTTTATATAATGGCCAAAGGAAAGTCTCGAGTACCAAAACCCTACCAGAGATTGGAGAAATATCGGATTTAGTGATGTAAACCTATATAGAGAAAAGACTTTGGGGAAGAGGTACTATGTGGTGTGAAATAATGGTACGAACGTGTCTCTGTTCTTTGATAGGAGTAGAAATACATCATTTCTTATTCAGTGTTTCCCTGAGCAATTTACCTTGGGGCTCTCTTTAATCTGGAGATACCTTTTCGTACCACTTCATTTGTGTGTGCCTCTGAGTGCCCTCAGGAAGTCAGCAAGGCTTCTCAGGGGTGTAGCGATGACATTGAGTAGCGCATCAAGTAATGTGCAAGGGGAAAGTGGTACAGAGATACACCATGACCAGTAAGTAGGACGCACATCCCTGTTGCTCCTGCTGAACGGGGTGAGACCTGTGAGCTTGGAGTTGGTACCTTTCTGCATGAGTCATGGGTTATTTATATGTTGGAGATGGATGTTTAAATTTAGCTGTTAAAGTGGTGGATCCCTGGCTGAACCTGGAGTAAAAGCTGTCTCTGGATCTGTTGCAGCCCTCCTGTAGAGAGGCATCTCTTCATCCTTGATCTGGAGGCACTTTGATGCTTTGCATTATTTCACACAGTTGTTTTCACAAGTACCTGTGTGTTTTCCTTTCCAGCTCTCACTCTGGATCAATGAGAAGATGCTTACAGCCCAGGACATGTCCTATGATGAGGCGAGGAACCTGCACAGCAAGTGGCTGAAGCATCAGGCATTCATGGCAGAGCTTGCATCCAACAAAGAGTGGCTGGATAAGATTGAAAAGGTAACTAAAGAACCTCCATGAAGTGCCCTCATCTTCATCAAAGATGGTTGTGCACAGAGATGGGATCTGTTCCTCTGCAGAATTGGTTCTTGAATCCTCTCTCCAGCTAAGGCCAAAGGCGATTTCATTACTGTAGGATAAACACCTATCACATTGTGTCTCCATCTACCCCATTTCATTCCTCACTGATGTTAAATGGCTTTTATCCAAGACATTCTCACATAATAACCATTGGCTAAGCTGCCAGTTTCGTGTTGTCTAGTCCTTCTTGTCTCTTCAGAGGGTGGCATAACCTAATTTTCATACCCAAAGAGTAAAAAGGGACAAATGTTGTGATTTGAGCTGATGAAGTAGAAGTACTTCCTGGGAAAAAACTGGATGTGGGTGAATAAGTGAATTCAGGCTCCCATGCTGCCGTGCTGGTTCTCATTCATTCAGAACTATAATCAGGCTGCCTTCGCCATGCAAAATTAGTGCATGAAGTAAAGTACAGCCAGTTTTGTGATTAATTAAGATTCACAGCTCTGTATCAGGTTACTTTGAAGGCTTTAATGTGCTGTGATGAGCTGTACTTTTATGCCCCCCATTTCTCATGTGCAGCTCTGGAACACTAAGGAGGTCTCGTCTTTAGCTCTGACAGTGGGTTTCTGTTCAGTGTAAGTTAGCTTAATTGCTCATTTCCTCTCCCACTTTGGCACTCTGTATCCCATTAGAGGCTTTTCTGTGATCTACAAATAGCAATACCCTTTAATGGTGTAATTAAAAGGCTGCTCTGGAAGTACTTTTTTAGTGATGCTAATACATCCTCACCCTTTGCATCTCATCAGATTGCAGCAAAGTACCAAAGCTGTGGATCGAGCCACAGCTGACAATCACTTTATTAATGTTACCAGAGGTCACAGATATTAAACGTGATAGGGTTGTGTTAGGGTTCATACCTGACAAGGTTTGTCCCTCATCAGCATCACCCAGGAGCAGAGGTAGAAGTATCATTAAAGAGAATATTCCCCAAATGAATATAATCTTTGCAAAGGCAAAGAGATGTCTTGAGTCCAAGCACTCTGCTGGTGCTAGAGACAGGGTCCCTTCTTCCTTCCAAGGAAGATTGCTCCTCTCTGATAGTAGTTTAGACCCATGGTGATTGCTGTAACTCATTGGCATAACCCTCCTCAGTCGCACAGCTCCATTTGGGTACCATAAGCTCCCTCTCCCAGCATTACACTGGGTGTTTGTCACCCTCCTGGTGAGATGTCCCACAGCAATTATTCAGCTGCAGGTCCCCCCTCTGCTGTCACACACACACATGGGGCATCCCGCTGCCTTCTGAACAGTGTCCCCAGGAGCTTGACCTTCCCATTCCTAAGAAACCCTCTTCCTGGCAACAGCCAGACCTGGGAGCTGACATCCTGGAAGGAGTCACTGGATAATTGAAGATAGAAAATGAGCGGCTGATGCTGCCAGCAGATGAGGGCTCCTGAGTGCTTTCTAATCAGAGTAATTCAGCTGACGGCCTGTGAGTGCTCCAGAGGAGGTTCCATTTTGTTGCTCTTTGTTCTGCAGGAGGGAATGCAGCTCATTGCAGAGAAACCAGAGACTGAAGCTGTGGTGAAAGAAAAGCTCACAGGTCTCCATCAGATGTGGGAAGAGCTCGAATCCACTACCCAGACCAAGGCTCAGCGTCTCTTCGATGCGAACAAGGCAGAGCTTTTCACCCAGAGCTGTGCTGATCTGGACAAGTGGCTGAATGGTTTGGAGAGCCAGATTCAGTCGGATGACTACGGGAAAGATCTCACCAGTGTCAACATCCTGTTGAAGAAGCAGCAGGTAAATGGAGCGCAGGTTGCAGAGAGGGCAGGCAGCAGAGAGCTGTGCTCAAAGGAGCAGATCGGGGATCCTTTCCATTTGTAACAGAATTGATTTGCTTTTCTTCCTCACTGTTGTTTCATGTGTCGTTAAGAAGAACCAGAAGCGAATCAGACCTCTATTTCTTGGTACAATCTCTACCTTATACTGCCCTTTCCCCACATTAGTACCTCTGTTCTGTCTCCTGCTGTAGTTCTCCAGAGGTCATTCCCTCTCTGCGATTAAACTTGGCCAAAGCTGTCAATCCCTGCTCCCTTCTGTGAAGGCAGTAAGGAGTAGTGAGGACAGCAGGGAGCACTGAAGCTGTTGGATGCAATCAGCTGTGCTCCAGAGCTGTTGAGGGCGACCTGTGAAGGACCAATAGAAGAGATTGAGCTCTGTCATTGGCCAAATCCACCATTTGCACAAGCAGGGATAACTGAGGGCTGTCAGAAGCTGCCCACAGTTGTGAATCAATGTTTAATCCACGTTCCTTGCAGTATGAATGCTGCAGTAATGATTAATGTGCTAAACCCTCACTAAGAAGCCTCTGTTCTTCCTTCCTATGAAGCTGTTGACGTACCCTTGTCATATCAACTGCTTTTACCCCAGTTTTCAGCACCTTTTTGCCGTGTTTCTGTTTAGATGTTGGAAAATCAAATGGATGTTCGTAAGAAGGAGATTGAGGAGCTGCAAAGCCAGGCGAGGGCGTTGAGTCAAGAAGGGAAGAGCACAGATGAAGTGGATGGCAAGCGCCTTACTGTAGAGAAGAAGTTTTTGGAGTTGCTGGAGCCTTTGAATGAAAGGAAGGCAAACCTGCTGGCCTCCAAAGAGATCCACCAGTTCAACCGGGATGTGGAAGATGAAATTGTGAGTATGAAAGAAATCCAGTTCCCCAGACAATAGGGAAATGTCAGAGCCTGCTGCAGAGCTGTCACAGGGGAAACCTTTTGATCCTGCGTTTCATGGTGTGTTTGAGCAGTGCTGCCTTTTGCACCAACCTCTCTCTGCTGCCCTGGTTGTATCTGGGGTCACTTGCAGTAACACGTGTTCTTCTTCTCTTACTTTCAGTTGTGGGTTGGAGAGAGGATGCCCATAGCTACATCAACAGATCATGGACACAACCTCCAGACTGTGCAGCTACTCATAAAGAAAAACCAGGTAAGTAGGTGCTGTTACAGCTCCATACCTTTTACTTCTCCTTCGAGCTGACCAGCTCAGGAAGGAAAGGCTTGGGGTAAATGGTGGGTACTTCAGCAGTGATGGGCTGTGGGGTGATGACCGGGTGGTGGCATGGTTTTAGGTTAGATATTAGGAAGGAACTCTTCACTATGAGGGTGGTGAGACACTGGAATGCACTGACCAAGGAAGCTGTCAATGCCCCATCCGTGGCAGTGTTCAAGGCCAGGTTGGATGGGCCTTGGAGCAAACTGCTCTAGTGGAAGGTGTCCCTTTCCATTGCAGGGGGTTGGATCTGGATGATCCTTTTCAACCCAAACTGTTCTGTGATCCTATGATTTTATGTTCAGGGAGGGCTGCGGTTTGTCCACATGAGCTGATGGTACATGTTCTGCTGCCCCTCTGGAGCTAAGACCCCTGACTGTTGCTTCCTTTCAGCTTGGTGCAGTGTCTCATCCATCTGCTTTCCTCCCCTTACAGACCCTTCAGAAAGAAATCCAGGGACATCAGCCTCGCATTGATGACATCTTTGAGAGGAGTCAAAACATCATCACGGAGAGCAGCCCTAATGCTGAGGTGATCCAGCAGAGGCTTGCAGACCTGAAGCAGCTCTGGAACCTCCTCATCGAGGAGACAGAGAAGCGCCACAAGCGCCTGGAGGAGTCTCACAGAGCACAGCAATATTACTTCGATGCTGCCGAGGCTGAGGCCTGGATGAGTGAGCAGGAGCTCTATATGATGTCAGAAGAGAAAGCCAAGGTGAGCAGCTCCCCAGCAGCACTAGTTTGGGTTTAATTGCTTAGCTAGAGGGAGGGAGGTGACATAATTTAATCCGTCACTAATGCAGTGGAACATAAACAGATTTAATTCCCTTGTGGAAGCTCAAGTGATCATCTCTTGCATCTGTTATGACATCTCTGGTAGTGAGGAGGGTAGGCCTTGCTGTGCTGAGTCAGGGAAGCATCCTCAGACTGAGACCGTGGATGTATGCGGTGTCCCTGTGCATGGCAGGGGGTTGGAACTGGATGGTCTTGAGGTCCTTTCCAACCCTAACTCTTCTATGATTCCATGGCAACCACATGCCTTCCTGTGCTGCGAGGGCAGAGTTCCCAGTACAGCCCAGTTAGGACAAGTTATGTGTTAGCTTTGAACCACTGGGAACAACACAATCCCCAGTCTGTCAAGCAGGGCCTGATGGTCAGTCAGCTGATGCCACCAGCCATCAGCCTGTGCTCCCAGTGACTTGAAACCAGAACAGCATCAGACCATAGCAAAGAGCAAACGAACTCCTGTTTTTCAGGGAGGTGTCAGTGTGATGTCTTATTTGTTACTTGGGTAAATGCACTGTGTTCGTTGCCTGATACAATAAAACCCAGCTTTGTGTCAGTATAACACATCTCACGGGTGTTCAGTCTGCAGTTAAAAGGAGTTTGGTTTTTATATCTAAACGATGCAGCTAAAAAGGACATTAATGCAAACAGTTCATTGCACAAAATACATGAATGAAAGGGATATTGACCATACCAGTAAACACCGAGAGCTGGGGGTTGTTTTCCTTAATCATGACAATGCATAGAACGCTCCGATCGGAATTTCTCCAGGCTCTTTGCTGGAGAATCCTTTGGCAAAGGCTCCACAGGGTTTCTTTTCCTGGACCCAGGCTGCCGTTGCAAAGCCTGACAAATGACGTGCCTAAAACTGTTCCATTTTTCCGAGCCCTGCACAATCACCAGTGTTGTGCAAACACACAAAGAGCCTCACAGGAGGGGAAGTTCAGCATGCTCAGTGCGCAGCTGATGTAATTCTGTTCTGCATCCCAGAGGGGTTGGTGCCTTCACTCCTTCACTTGTTATTTTGCTTTCTGTGGGTACCGTTTGCTGTGAACTCAGCTATTAATGTACCATTGTCAGAGCAACTTGTCTTCAAGCTGTACTTGGGAGCAGTTCTTTGTCATTGTTTCTGGCTACCACTATTTGCTCTCACACCGAGTTGAACTTGCTGTGTGGTGTCTTTGGGGTGCGGGGCTCAGCTGTCATTGTCACCATTCCAGGATGAGCAGAGTGCCGTGTCCATGCTGAAGAAACACCAGATTTTGGAACAAGCTGTAGAAGACTATGCTGAAACCGTGCACCAGCTTTCAAAGACCAGCAGAACTTTGGTGGCAGATAATCACCCAGAAAGGTATCAACTGCCATTTTGAATTGGATCATGGCCTTTTTCATGAGTTCAATCCCTTCATTGGGTTGCTCTGACACACAAAGATTACGGCAAAGAATAAGCTGCTCAGAAGAGCATACATAGGAGGAGGAGTTCAGCCTTGCTCAGTTCAAGATGTGCGTTGGGCCACGCTGATTTGGCCAGAGTCAGGGTCCTGAACAGGGACAGTGTATGCAGTTACCTTCAGTCTGTTGTACCCTTTACACAGCCTGGCCCAGCGCTGGTGAACCTAATGGAGCTGTAGCAATCCTGAGAGACAAGGGTCCATATTCACTCTTTCAACCAACTTCTATGTCCAGCCCAAGGGCCACAGTTAGTTGTCCTTCTGTGTTAGCACAGTGCTCCCCAAGCTCTGCCTCCTCTCTTTATGATCCCAGTAGCATCAGAGACTGGGATCTCACACATGGGCACATTAACATCTTGGTTGTGGTAAATACATCTCAACTTTCCTAAATGGCCTTTCCCTGTGAGAGAATTCAGGAAGCCGAAGAACTGTTCTGCTCTAAGAGCTGCAGCTGAGTGCAGCTGAGTGAACAGAATTCTCCATTGGCTTTGAATGCAAGGCTGGTTTGACTATGAAGCCCCACAGACAGGAAGACGGGATAGGACTATCCTGGGAAAGACAATTCTGCCTCTGGTGGAAGATGGTTATTTAACTCAAAAGCACTCTCTTGTGGTCATGATAATGTCTGATGAGAGCAGGTTTCCTGACTGAGCCGACCCAGTACTGTACTAACACAATCAGCTTTACAAGGCAGAGGGAAGGCAGTTTGACGGGGCTTTGTGGCTCAGATAAATCATAGGCAAAAGAGATGGCCAGTAGAACTAGAAATCACCTCTGATTAATGGAAGTGCTGAGCTTTAGCGAGTGAGCCCATGAGTGCTTTTGAACTCTGAAGCAGAATTTAGACGACAATGAAATGCTGCCTGCCTCAGCAGCTCAGATCCTGCCCGGGATCTTGAGACAAGACTCATGTGTGATCTGTGGCCAAATAAAAGGAGAACTTGGTTCCAGCTTCACTCTGTAAAGCCAAGAGGGTTATAGGTACAGGGCAGAGATGGTTTCTAGTCAGCTGTGCCAGCAGAGGGTTGATCCAGTGTGTCTGAGTCAAACCCATGCATGCAGCCGTGCTCTGTGGGATAAATACCCCAAGTGATTTTTATCCCATGTAGGTTTTTCCTTTTATCTTATTTATAAAGACGATGAGGGCTCAATGCTCTTTGCTTTCTTGCAGTGAGCGTATCAGCATGCGCCAGTCCAAAGTGGACAAGCTGTATGCAGGCCTGAAGGACCTGGCCGAAGAGAGACGGGGCAAGCTGGATGAGAGGCACCGGCTGTTCCAGCTGAACCGCGAGGTGGATGACCTGGAGCAGTGGATTGCTGAACGGGAGGTGGTGGCAGGATCCCACGAGCTGGGACAGGATTACGAACACGTAACGGTAAGTTACAACCATAGAATGCTTTGGGTTGGGAGGGACTTTCAAAGCTCACCCAGTCCAACCCTCTGCAATGGGCAAAGACATCTTCAACTAGATCAGTTGCTTAGAACCACATCCAGCCTGGCCTGGGATGTCTCCAGGCACCATCCATCACCTCTCTGGGCAACCTGTGCCACTGTTTTAACACCCTCATTGTAAAGAATTTCTTCCTCAAGTCCAGCCTCAGTGTCCCCTTGTTCTATCGCAGTGGGCCCTGCTAGAAAGTCTCTCCCCATCCTTCTCATAGCCCCTTCTGAGTACTGAAAGGCCACAGTAAAAGTCTCCCTGGAGTATTCTTTTCAGGATGAGCAACCCCAGCTCTCTCAGCCTTCCCTCATAGGAGAGCACGTGAAAGTTCACATGGTAGTTCTTGTGGACCTTATAGTTCTTTGGATGTGGCTGCAGGTTGACCTTCCATTTCTGGGTGCAGCACACAGTCAGTAGTCACTATAAATGGGTGGCTGGCTGGTTTGCTCAGGTCAGGGTGTAATTACAGCACTGCATGAGCCTGTTCCTTTGTGTTCCAGATGCTCCAGGAGCGGTTCCGTGAATTCGCCCGGGACACTGGGAACATTGGACAGGAGCGTGTCGACACCGTCAACCATATGGCAGATGAACTCATCAACTCTGGACACTCGGATGCTGCGACCATTGCAGAGTGGAAGGACGGACTCAATGAGGCCTGGGCAGATCTGCTGGAGCTCATTGACACAAGAACACAAATCCTAGCAGCCTCTTATGAACTGCACAAATTTTACCATGATGCCAAGGAGATCTTGGGACGTATTCAAGACAAACATAAGAAACTGCCTGAGGAGCTTGGTAGAGACCAAAACACAGTGGAAACACTACAGAGAATGCACACAACGTTTGAGCATGACATCCAGGCACTTGGCACCCAGGTGTGTAGCCAGTCAGTGGTACTGGTGGTGGGTACAGGAGCCACAGCTGCAGAGTTCTGCCCCTGCTCGTGGCTCCTCCATGGCTGGGAGACAGCCTCTTTCCAAGTGTATTTCTGTGGGAACAACCTCACCTGCGTCATTTCCTTGCCTGTCTTCCTGCTTCTCTGTCATTGCATTAGGTTAATTAGTTTATCCCAAATAAGAATCTATACGCACACAGAAGTCTGAGCCTGTAGGTAACTGTTGAACATTATTCCATTTCCTGCCCTTGATTGAAGAGGAAACCATAAAGGCAGAGGACTTCTGTATTGATTTAAAAGCAAAGCGGCTCCGGGTAGTCTGAGCTTGCCGTGTGCTTAGGAGCAGAGAGGGGATGGAGAGGCACGAGGGTAACCTCAGAGGGCCTTTTTTGGATTGCCAACCACCAGAACACTGTGTGGCTGATATGATTGGAAAATAGCTTATATTTGAAGGAAAAAGGGGTCGTTTGACTCAACGTGTTGTCTCGTTAGTGAAGACATAGAACACATCCTAAATCCGTAAAGAATTGTTGATATACCAGAGGTAATATGAAATACAGGTTTCACTTTTTTCTGTCCTTAACATTCTGCCTGGGTGTTGCATTAACCTGGCTGGAAGCCACCTCAGGTGTGCCTGCACCTCATCTTGGTGAACGCAAGACACAGCTATCCTGCCCCATGGAAGAGCTCTTATTCCAAAGGACACTTGGAGGGCAGGGGCAAATATGAAGGGATGTGTAAGCCTGGCTGGGGTTTTGGTTTGTTTGTTGGTTGGTTTGGGGTTTGGTTTATGTGGTTGGTTGGTTTGGGGTTTTTAGGTTTGGTTTGGTTTAAAGTAAGCCCCAGCCAATGCCTTTTCTGTCCTTTCTGAGAGGCAAAGGGAGTCTGAGACCTCCATGGAGACCTTCTGACTCCTATGAATCTGGGCATTCTGACTTAATTATTGCTTTTCATGGTGCTTCCAACAGCAGTCTGAAGGGATTTCAGGTACATTGTCCAGGCTAAGATACTTAAAACCAGCCACGCTTGATCTAATTCTGCATCTTTTGAAGCCAAACTGTGTTAAATAGAAGGCGGCAGCAGCTCATACAGACACAGGCGATTTCTAAACCAAAACCCCATGTTCAGGCTGCCAGAATGTGAGTTGTGGAAGGGAACAAGTTGCTTAAGGAACGGAGGAATTACGACTGGCTGCATTTATCCCAGTAGGAAAAGATGGCTTTTATGGCCAGCTGCCTGCCAGTTCTTGATCATGTTGCAATTAAATAGCTGTTTACACTAGAATAAAGGGGATATAGCCAGCATTTGATTTTCCAAGTGGTTTGCGTTCAGCAGCTGTAGATTTTATACATGAAATGGGAGACATTCACAAAACACCAATCCCAGGCTCTCCAAAAGGTAATTATAATCAAGACCTAAATGGAGGAATATGTAATCATAGCACAGAGCTGTGGTGGACGCACTTAGGATCGGGTTTGGGTGAAGCAGCTTGAGCACCAAGATGGATCATTATGATAATGGGCTGATCTCTGTGACTGTAGCTAAAAGGTGTTTAATGTGTTCAAAAGGAAAAGAAAAGGTAACATTATTAGATAAGAGCTAATAGAATGTTTCTTGTCTTGAAAAGTATGTGAAACAGTCAAGAAATAGCATTTGATGTCCCAAGACAGTGTTTGAAAGGAAAAGAGATTTCTAACAGTAGGAAGGTCTTTGGATTTCCCAATTTTCTTGTCTTTGAAGGCATTATCTCCATTTTTGACAAGTCATCTCTGCAGGTAGAGCAGTGAGTTTGATACAGGGGGTCCGGGGTGGTGCATTGTCACTTGTGTGAGAGGAAGGAAAACTGAGGATGAAAATGGTCCCCTGTGCCCTGACATTTAACAGTCAACCTCTATTTGCACCCGTTCTGGCAGGGACAAATCTTTGCTGTTTTGGGGCCCCTTGACCCCACAGTCTCCTCTAAGAAATATTCTCCTGGGGATACACTGACTTTACAATAGAACAAACCTTTCCAGGCTTATATGTCTTTGCAATGACTTCAGAAAGCTGATCTAGCAGCTCACATGTCCCCATGTAGGTGTTCAAAGGCTGATGCATTTCTCTCCTATAAAAACCCCAGGTGAGACAACTGCAGGAGGATGCTGCACGTCTTCAGGCTGCCTATGCTGGAGACAAAGCTGATGACATCCAGAAGAGGGAAAACGAGGTCCTGGAAGCATGGAAAGCACTGCTGGATGCCTGCGAGGGCCGCAGGGTGAGGCTGGTGGATACAGGAGACAAATTCCGCTTCTTCAGCATGGTTCGTGACCTCATGCTTTGGATGGAAGATGTTATCCGACAGATAGAAGCCCAGGAAAAGCCAAGGTATGTGAAGGATCTCTTCTCCATTAGAAGATAAGGCTGCAGGTCAGTTGAGGAACATTTCATAGACCCACAGACTGGTTTGGATTGGAAGGGACCTTAAAGCTCATCCAATTCCAACCCCCTGCCACGTGCAGGAATACCTTCCACTAGAGCAGCTGGCTCCAAGCCCCGGCCTGGCCTTTAACACTGTCAGGGGCACTTCCTTGCGTAGCCTATGCCAGGGCCTCACCACCTTCACAATAAAGAATTTCTTCCTTATAGCTGACCCAAATTTCCCCTGTTTAAGTTTTAACCCCTAACCTCATGTCCTGTCACTACAGTCCCTGATGAAGAGCCCCTCTTCAGCATCTGTGTAGCCCCCATCAGACACTGGAAGCTGCTCTGAGGTCTCCACGCAGCTTCTCTTCTCCAGGCTGAGCAGCCCCAATGTTCTCAGCCTGTCTCCATACAGCAATCCTGCTTCCTGAGCTGCAGACACAATCTAGGAATTGATGTTCTTGTTGAACAGTTGTGTGCTAGTTATTTGTAAGTGTAACAACTGTTCAATCTGCATTGCATGATTCTGAGCCCTGCATCGATCATTTCAGGGACGTTTCATCTGTTGAACTCCTCATGAACAATCACCAGGGAATCAAAGCAGAAATCGATGCCCGGAATGACAGCTTTACTACCTGCATCGAGCTCGGCAAATCTCTTCTGTCAAGGAAGCACTATGCATCAGAGGAGGTACTGTGCTTGCTGAGCACCCAACCCTTGCAGTGAGCTGCCTGCTTTCAGCTGGAGAAACTGGTGTTGTGTAACCTACAGATGAACAAGCTGTTTGTAATTTACTCCAGGGACTGTTGCACTTATTTGCTGTTGTGAAATTAGTGTGTAATTTAACCCTGCGCATTCACGTTGGGTAGCAGAGATGGCACCTGCATTTGAAGTATCATTTTCAGTCCAGGAAGTACAAGGAAGCTGTTGCGTTCAGTTGTGCATAGGGAAAGCTCTGAGATGTCTGTGTTGGGCAAGGTGACTTCCCTGAGCAAGAGCAGAGGCCTTCTTCTTGTACAGGGGAACTGGAAGAGGCCTCCTAGGGGAAGGAGCAGGAAAAAGCTTATCATAGGGTGGAAATCCAGGGAATATTAAGAGGCAAATGCATCCAACTTAAGGCCTTGATTTATGTTCTGACTTGTCTAGGCCAGAGGATAGAGGCTTGACCCGTATCTCGTCCTGCCCCCCTTTGATGGAGGGAGGAAGTTAAATGTTGTTAGATACTGCCTATCAGGGAGATGATGCTGTCTGTGTCTACATCACACACAGAGGATGCTGTGGAGTATCCCTGGGAAGCATTTGCACAGGCGCAGGGAGGCTTTGGGAGCCAGTATTCACCCTGAGAATAACCCGGGGTGTTTGCTGCACGTCAGTGCTGTTAGCACAGGTACCTGCAGGCTTCCTGTAGCATCCCTCAGCAGCACATCTTGCCTTACCTGCTAGAACAGGAGCAGGAGGCACAATACATGATTGCACCATTTAGATTTGTTTGCCTGTTACACTTTCTTTTATCAACTACTTCTAGCACCGTGGGTTTGAACAGACACCGGATGCTTATGCAAATGTGGTATTTCAATGCAAATGTCATATTTATTTATACTTGGAGGAGAAAAGCAGCTGTTGTCTGCATGGTTAAGTCACTTCCTGACAATCCAGCACAATGTATTTTGCCTTGCATCGGAGGTAAGGGCTTGCATGGTGTGGTGGGTGAGCCTACACCTGGATAATGGTCCTGCTCTCTCCTCTCCATCCAGATCAAGGAAAAGCTGTTGCAGCTGACTGAGAAGAGAAAAGAAATGATCGACAAATGGGAAGACAGATGGGAGTGGCTAAGACTGAGTAAGGATGTGCTTGGGTTTCTTTTGGGCAGGGCCATATCTTACTCTCACTTCCCTATGTCTTCTTGAGCGTGGAAAATACCTGCAGGTCCTTGCTGAGTCTACATGCTTCTGAGCATCAGGAGGCTTTAAGAAATGCAGTAACGGGCAGATGTCCCTCTGGTTGGGTGTTTTTACCACATTATTCATCAAAGCTGCTTCATCCTGTTCACAAAAGCAGTGGAAGTGTATTTTTCAGGTGCGAAGACAGAAAAGGAAGGAAACCTGGAACTGTAACACTGTAGTCAAGCGTCAAGTACAGAAACACCGCTTGCGACAGGGAACTACAGCCTGCAGCCTACTGTAGTCTGCTGCAGCTCTTCTGTAGACAGGGCGGTTGGGAAGAGAATCAGCAGATAACAGACTTTGTCCTCTGAAGCTAGTAGGCTACAGCAGGTTAGAACAGAAACGAAACACTGAGCTTGCAGAATCATAGAATCATAGAACAGTTTGGGTTGGAAGGGACCTTCGGAGGTCATCTAGTCCAACCCCCCTGCAGTATCGTCTGTAGAAGAAGGGAAGGTGGGACTTCACTATTAGTTTTCCTCAAAGCAATGCCAACAGGTTAGATTTCTGCCTTTAAAGTGATTGATTTCAGAGAGCTTCATTAAGGACAATACTTGTCCAAGTGCATTTACGTTTTCCCTGAGCTCTGTTTAAGGACATGCAGAAGATACCTCCTGACTTTCCGTGCAGTTTGTGACATGAATGGCGCTGATTCCTGTCCTTCTTTGCCCAGTTTTGGAGGTACACCAGTTCTCCAGAGATGCAAGTGTGGCTGAGGCCTGGCTGCTGGGGCAGGAGCCCTACCTCTCTAGTCGTGAAATAGGCCAGAGTGTGGATGAGGTGGAAAAACTGATCAAGCGGCACGAAGCCTTTGAGAAGTCAGCAGCTACCTGGGATGAGAGGTTCGCAGCGCTGGAGCGACTGACCACGGTGCGTGAGGGGAGAGGAGCTTCCTGTGGCCATTCCCTGTGGTTTGGTGCCAGCTAGTTGGTTGGAATAACCCCTGGCATCACCAGCCTAAGCTCAGTTTGTTGACCAGCCTCAGGCTGAAGTTTCGTATTCCCCACAATATTAAACCCCTCTCTGGTTAATTTAAACTCGGCAACCTGAAAGGGAAAAGCTTCAATGATAAATGACCTCAGTAGTCAGAAAAAGCTGTCTTGGATGCAGGAGTGCTGACCCAGAAGCATTTTGCTCCAGCCCTCTGCCATACAGGTTGTGCTGGTATAAAAGCAAAGGGGGATTCTATGAGAAGAAGACCCAGATACAAACATTCAGCATGATTTTCGGTTAAAGATGACAATATGAGGAGACACTGATGGGGATGGGGGTTGACAGCAATGCTTGTTGTGTTTTGACTGCCCCAGTACAAGGCTGTATTGTCCCCTGGGAAGACATAAGAAGTGAAAAAGCCCCAAGCACTCAGAGCACAGCTGCAGTGTCAGTAATTAATGCCTGGAGAGCATGTTGCCATGTTTGGAGAAGAATTCTACTTTAGACACCAGGATTGAAGTGGTTTGATTTTTCACACACACTGAGCATCACAGCTGCAGACAAAATGGGCTGGAGTTGCTCAGTGTCTTCAAAACCAGGCAGGTTCTATTTAGGTGGTTGATTTCCGAGATTTGGATTGTTTCTGTGCATGGGAAGCACACAAGAGGATGTCACTTGTCAGTGTTTTGATAGCTTGGGCTGCTTCCTCCTTTGTCTGGGTTCTAATAGAATAAGTGAGAAAGGAACCACAGACAGTGGTGAACTGGCGCCCAGGCGCTCCGCTTGATGTTAAAGGCTCTGATACTGTCGGCCTTTACTGACAAATTCAGTGCAACAAACTTCACATAGAATCATAGAACCATAGAATAGTCAGGGTTGGAAAGGACCTTAAGATCATCTAGTTCCAAGCCCCTGCCATGGGCAGGGACACCTCCCACTAAACCATGCCACCCAAGGCTCTGTCCAACCTGGCCCTGAACACTGCCAGGGATGAAGCATTCACAACTTCCCAGGGCAACCCATTCCAGTGCCTCACCACCCGCACAGTAAAGAATTTCTTCCTTATATCCAATCTAAATTTCCCCTGTTTCAGTTTGAACCCATTACCCCTTGTCCTCTCACTACAGTCCCTCATGAAGAGTCCCTCCCCAGCATCCCTATAGGCCCCATGATTAATACTGTGCAAGACGGATGCCTTCAAATTTGATTCCACTTAACCTGAACTTCATTAATGTTCAGAAAAACGTGGAGTTTTTTTTAGTTCCTGGAAACGCCCCTGAAAAATGAGCAGAGCTTTTAAATGCACCAAAATGTTTCATTTCTCAGTTGGAACTGCTGGAAGTACGTCGACAGCAAGAGGAAGAGGAGAGGAAGAGACAGCCTCCCACTCCAGAGCCCAGCCCAAAGGTTGCTGAGGATGCAGACTCCCAGCAGCAATGGTAAGCTGCAATGTGGGGAGCTGAACTGCGTTCTCAGACAGACTTCTCAGGCTGAGGATGTGTTGTAAAAGGAGAGTGGGGTTGTATGGGTTTAGAATGTGACCCTCATTGGAAGATGTGGTGGTTTATGGGGACAAGACTTCTCTCAGAGACCTGAATTCTCTCTAAATGGAATGTTCCGTGTTTCATCGTGATACAGTGTTACAGCTGCTGAGGTGTACCAGGCCCTAGAGTAAGAAAGCTGTTTTTACAGCTTCTGTGTTATGGATTGAAGTTTATGACCCATCTTGGCTTTCCTCTTGGATGAGCATCAGTCACAAATAGATTTCAAGCCACGTCCATGGAACATTAACATTCATAAAATTACTTCTGGGGTAGGAGTAGGCTTATTTGTAAGGTAACTGACAGGAAAGTCCATTTTGACCTCCCTTGACACTGGATTTATTCGGTTGGGCCTGAGGACTTTAAGCACTGGCTGGGATTTCCAAGGAGCGCCCCAGTCAGGGGGAAGATGTCATTTTGGTGAAAGCGATGGGTGACGTTCAAGAACGTAATACAATGTCTTTTCTTTCTCCTCTCCCTCAACAGGGACGGGACAAAAGGAGAACAGGTTTCCCAGAATGGTTTGCCGTCAGACCAGGAATCTCCACGGGTTAGTTACCGCTCCCAAACCTACCAACACTACAAAAACTTTATTAGCAGACGGACAGCCAATGACCGATCGTGGTCTGGACTGTGACGTACAGAATCCTTTGCAGCAAAAGACACCTTTTTGTCAGTATGGTTTACTGGTACTGGTTTCATCTTTTGGCTTCAGATTTCCCTGCTGCTTTTCTCTTCCTTCCCATCAGTTGACTTGTATTGAATTAGCAGCCCCTTGGAGATATATTTGCTTCACTTTCCTCCTTGTTTATTTGAATCTCCCCACTGACACTCAGTTGCTTTAAGGTGACACATTTATTTCATGTTATTTACTGTTGAGTTTTTCATGTCGCTAATAGTATTAAGATTTTCCAGCGAAAGCGTCCTTTATATGAGTAATTGAGATTTAATGAGATTACATCATAATGAAGAAGAGAACTAGAACCTGACAGGTATGACGCATCGAGTTATACTAACAGGTTTCAGCACGGCAACGTTATTAAATCAGCTGCATTAGCAAGCGAGTTCTTTACAAGGCCAAAGATTACCCCTGCAAGTGAGCTCAGCAGGAGAGGCTGGGGGGGACGGGAGAGCTGTAACTATTGACAAATAAAAGCCTTAAGGTTAGTTGTATAACATTCCATGCAGAATTGGACTCATTGACTGCAGAGAAAACTAAACATGAAATAAAACATGAAAAATTAGATTTATCTTGGTATTTAGTCCTCCTGAAGAGTTGTGATCTTTCTGAATAGCTATTTTGGGGCCCCGTTTTGCCTTGGTCCTGTCTGATTTACAGCAATTAGTTTACTGACACTAGGGTATAAATGAGAGCAGGGTGCAGACAGACCCCTATGGACAGGTTGTGATGCTTTTCTTTAAAAACCAAATAAAACGCATTGGTCGAAGATCCCAGCTCTTGACTTTCTATAGATGTAGGCTGAATGGTCCATGCCTTACTCATTCCTTCTTGATAGAGGAGTCAGGTTACATGCCAATAATCTTCGTGTGCAGCCATACAAATACCAGTACATATGTATATATAGTTAACACAACACAGTAATTGAGCACCTACCTCTCTGTTGCCTTTCTGCAAAGCCTCCTTGTTTCAGTTCCTGCTTGAGGTGGTGAGAAAAATGACACTTCTTTTCCTCCTGTTCCTGAGGCTGTCTCTGAGGGGTGTTAAGTGCAGGAAAGGCGCCTGCAGGCTCAGATCAGTGGGGTTTAGAGCTCTTGCCAGTACCGCAAAGGAAACGTGGGTCCCAGTGTGGGGCTCCGGGAGGAAATGCCTTTCAGCATAAGTTTATCTTTCAGGTGGCCCAGCCTGGTTACTTTGGGTCTGCACACAGGCTCTGTCAGTGCTCTGGGTTGCCAAGCAGTCCTACCTTTTTCTTTCTTTAAATAAAGCCTTTTGGTTCATCTTCACTATTAAATTATGAAGTGAGCTCCCTGTTGCACCTTCTAATGTTTATGACATTATATAGAGTTGTAGCAAGGAGCATGAGGTGGCCTGCAAGCACACCCCAGATCATCATCATCATCATCTCTGTTACCACAGCCTTACACATCCCCTCTTTGCTTCTTTCTTATGTTAGTGTTTATTTTATGACATGATACATAACACATTTCCATGTTCATCATCGCCATCTGCACTTCAGTCTTCCATAGGAACTCTTTAGCTCAGTCCACTGAACCTCGTGTTGCAACACATCAGGTGTCCACAGCTGTATATTTATTATGTATTATCTCTGGTTTGAGGCACAAGGTAATGCTGCTCTTGATCAGAATTTCAACTTCTGCCAACCAGCTGAGCAGTGAGCTGAGTTGTTCTGTATTGGCTGAGCTTGCAGAGCGAGGAAGGTGATTGGAAGGGTGTGCTTCAGCGACTGTACTTTTGCTGTAACTTGTCTTTCCACTTCATGATGCATGTGTTTTTTTCTTTTGTCAGGATAACAACATAGAGCTTCTTAATGCTTTTAAAAACTCCATGTAGATTCATGCAGATGATCTGGTGACTACCCACACCAGTGCTGGCTCTCTGTGCCTGTAAGAGTGTGACAGTTCTCAGAGCAGTATAGCTGTAGCTTCAGACTCCACCAGCTGGGAAGCCTTCAGACTTTATTCTGGCTATAAAGTAGTCTGTAAAAGTAATTTCTATGGATACAGCTTTTCTCCTTGTGTTAATACACTTACATATGAAAATTATACTTTATGATGAAGGAAAACTAATTAAGTCATCGATTCAGGTCATCACTGTAAGCACTAGAAGAGTTAAGATTTCATCTCTTTATTATAGCCTGTGCTACTGGCTTAAAACCTTAAAACGGTACTTTTTTAACTGGCCAGAACAATAGAAAGGGTGTTTGCATCTGTTTGCATCTGAAAAAGGCAGATAATATCTCTGTTCGTTAAGCTGTGGTGCAGAGACTTAACTTGACAACTGAATAGTGGCACAGAGGGGATATCTCCAGTCATTGTCACCAGCTGTCTTGTTGCATGTTATAGTCCCCATTTAAGTAACTCAAAAGTACTCTCTAGCCACTAAAGCACTTGCAACTAACCTCTCAGTCCTGATTAAGGAAGCCGTGTCCATGTTTGTGGTAACTGTTTTGTTGTAACAGTGCAGTTTGCTCTTAATGTGTGTCCTCCGTTGCGTTGTCTCTGCATGCCCAATGCACGTTTCCATTAAAGTTTGTTCAGCTTCTGGTTTTTTCTCTATTTTTCATGACACATTCTTGCAGAGCTGTTTATGATCCAGATTTATTTTGCTTGTTTTCTGTTAATTGTAGATAACACATGAAAAGGAAATAAAACCCGAAAGAGCCTCAGAAAAGCTTTTCATAGCCCTTTTACAATCAGTAGCATTTTAAGTAGAAGTTAGAGGTGTGATGATGTGATTATAGCTGGCAGTTATCTTCTAAAAGCACAGGGTTGCAGATTGCAGTGCTGAATTACATGTTATTTCCCATTCAATCACGTTCAGTAGCTGTGCAGTGCCTGCTGTTGGAAACTGGTCTGATTTACTGAAGATTAGTGGTTATAGGCCCCCCAAATCAGCAGTGTTTTCACATCTTGCTGGTATCACTACAGAAAACACGCTACTTTCAGCATCAGTTTAGGTAACAGCTAGTTGTGGGTACTTGATGCAAGTTGTTGAGATGAGTTACTGTGGTCTATGCAATTCCTTAGTGCTGGGAACAAAGGGTTTGTTAGCTCAGAGGGGATTCAGCCAGTTGAAAAACAGAGTTTGAAGCTCAGGAACTGTCACTGGTCAGGAAGCTTTGGAAAGGCCTGGCCTTGGACGTGACCTGTTGGCCACCAGTGGTCAGCACAGGCGATGACTGATCGATTGAGCTTTCTTGGTGAATCTCTGGTTGGTTGTTTCACTCCTTATGGTGTAGTAGCTGTACTGCCAGTGTTTGGATAATCTTCAGCTCATCTGTTTATTTACCCTTTCTCCCCATCAATGCAACGTTTTTGTTATAGTTTGAGATTTGGATATGAATAGGGAGGTTTGATAGCTTAGATTCATCCTAATTGTGAAGAAGCAGTGTCATTCATTTTTGCTTCCGCTGGATAACACTGCAGGGCAGATGTTCCCTCTTACAAACCTAGGCTACATGTCTTTAAGGACAGAGTAAAATAGCTATGACTGAAGTGGAATGTGAGCTGTGATTCTTTCCCTGTTTCAGTGGTGTAGTGTCTGTACTCTGAAGATTTAGATTGCTTAAAGGCAGTTAACCAACCCTTCCCACATTCATAGCAAGTTGGCACTTAGCTCTTCCTAGGTCAATACATGAGGTACAAAGGGGGGAGGTACAATGACATTTACTTGGCAGGTATGAGAAGTTCTAGCAAAGAGTGGCAAAATTTAGTTTGTTGCATAATAATTCGGCTGCTTCTGAATTGTCCAGGCCATGTGCAGAAGTGGGAATGTCTAATTATCGTGCCATTCACAGATACCTGCTTGTCTGCATAAAAACAGTCCCAAATGTTTGTAATCTACTAGAGCATTAGCAGCACTAAGCTTTAGTAACTTGCTAATAATAATAATAATGATAATACACACTGGTTGTGTAACTCCTGAGCTGCTACCTATGGCTCTACATGTCAAAGTAATGGTACAAGAAAACCCAAAAAACTGGGACCAAGCTGCATTTCAAAAGCTCATAGCCATTAGGATTCCAATTTAAATGATTTTGGGATGAATGGCTCCTGAAGACGTCGACAGCTTGACCAGTCAGAGCTGCTGGAATCATGGCTGCTCTCTAGGCTATCTCGATCACAGTGCGACAGGCAACGCGATCAACAAAGCAAGTGATGGGCAAGGCCTTGGTTCTGTCTTTGTTTGGGGGTAAATAGCTGTGTGATGTTGTGTGACTGTGGTGGTTTTCAGTTCCTTTAACAACAATCCAAATCCACCTAATAACGCAAGTCTGAAACAGACCTTGATAAATTGACACATGACCTCATTTCCCTTGTCTCTATAAGATCCAATATCCTAACTGGGATGGTGGAGATGAAATGCATGGTGTAATCTCTCTAATTCCTGCATGTTTTGATTTTGTTGTGTCCTGAGGGGAATGGGGAAAGGGGGAAAGGAGCTTTTACAGAAACAAAGAAATTGCACGAGTTTTTGTAAATGCTCCTGACCGATTTTTCTGCTGGCTCCTAAAATACCTTTTATGGACTTTTAATCCCCCAGTAATGCCATAAATGTACTTAAGGTGGCTGATGTGTATAACTTCTACTGTTCCTCTAGGTTTGCAGAAAGTGTGATTGTTACTGTCCCAAACATTGGAGTACTTAACAACAGAATTGAATGCTCTCATTTTAGGAATAACAATATACAAAAGAACACGAATTGACCAGCAGAGCAAAGCACAGTAAAATTCACACTGATGTTTAGCTGCTCTTACTTTCCTATCTCTCCACCTCTAAAATGGGTACTAATCCATTCCTACCTTCTAATATCCTTGGCCTTCTGTGTCTCCGTGGAGTGTGAGAAAGAACTTATTGGCCTGTGTCATTCTCCAGGCAAAGTTTATACACAGCCACGTTGTGCAGGGAAACCGATTAACTGCAAGATACCCCAGTGCTGTGAGGCTGTGAGCTGAACATTTTCTTCACTGTTCCTTAGGTGGCAGAAACCGCAGATACAAATGAAATGGTCAATGGAGCTGCAGAACAAAGGACAAGTTCGAAAGAGTCTAGTCCTGTTCCATCTCCAACGGCAGACCGCAAAGCCAAGGCTGCCATTCAGGCCCAGACTGCCGCTACCCTGCCAGCCAAAACACAGGAGATGCCTTCAGCTCAGATGGAGGGCTTCTTACATCGCAAACATGAATGGGAGACACACAGCAAGAAAGCCTCAAGCAGGTAAAGTCCTCGCTGATTCATGTGAACTCACCAAGATGTAAAGCAGTTAATGTGGTCCCTGCTGCTGTTGTCCTCTCACAGCTCCTAAGGACCTTTCAAGCTTCTGCTCCTGTTGTTGTAGGAGCTGCGTTCATGGTTAAATGGTTTATTTGATGAAGGTCTAAAGATACATGGTGGAGAAAGCAGTGTTAGCCATACTTGGAAGGTGGAAAACCGAGGCATAAAGATACCGTGATTTTCCCACTTCACATGGTGAATTTGTGGCAGTAGTGGGATCTGATTCCAGAGCTCTCAAGAAAAGAAAAACACGTAGGTGTGAGACTAGAAATGTCCATATTCTTCTGACATTTTCTGTTTGCACATTAGCACCTTCCACCTACTCTGTAAGCTGTGCAGAAGAGGAAAGCGGGTGAAGATGATTTGTGTGCCTTAGTCGATTCCATTCCTAAGGACCCAATCCTGCCATTCTGAAACAGGCAAAACTGCTGAGGTTTCTGCACTGGAAGAGCAGACCGGGGTCCTTCCTAACCTGAGAGAGCTCTTGAGACCAGATTTAATGGCTTGGCTGACAAGGAAAGTGTTGACTAGCAAGTGGTGTGCCCCACCAGTATGGGAGGGATTTGGTAGGAGGTAAAGTAGTGTGCAGACCACAGATGTGTTCAGCTTCAGCTGTTCACACCAGAGAACTACACTGAGGCAGTGTCAGCCACTAATACTAACACGTAGGGACTCTTGTTTCTAGTAATCATTGATTCTTATAGCTGTGTTAGAGAATGAGGCAGATGCTGCCACCAAGAATATTTGTAACAACCCAGGATTTCATTCACATGCAATCCATTCATTAGTTTGCAGCACAAAGAGAATTCCTCCTACAATAAAGGAGAGTCATTGAAAGGTCAATCAGTGTCTCTCCCAAGTATGCAAACTGCCCAGTCTGCCAAACAGTCCTCCCACTGTTGGGCTATGCTGATGTGCCATCACAGGGAGCTCTGGAAATCTCTATTCCATCTGGCTCAAAGTCAGGGGTTTTGTCCCAAAGCTGTGATTTTGTGAGAGAATTTGCTGTCTGCAGTTCACAGGACAGTGCAGGCTGTATTCACATCCTCGCACTGAACCCATGCCCATTATCTTGGAGAAGTAATTGTGTTTGGTTTCTCCACTTTCCCAAGTAAGGGCATTAGATTTATAAACACTTCTGTTGTTTTCTGTGTCTTGAAGATCATGGCATAATGTGTACTGTGTCATAAACAATCAAGAGATGGGCTTCTACAAGGACTCGAAAGCTGCTGCTTCTGGCATCCCCTACCACAATGAGATTCCTGTCAGCTTGAAGGAAGCGGTCTGTGAAATAGCCGTTGATTATAAGAAGAAAAAGCATGTGTTCAAGCTAAGGTAATCCCCCCGGAGCATCCTGCTGTTAGTAGTTGTGGTGGGTGTGATCACTGTGCAGATTCATAGGAGGATTCAGCCAAAGAGCTGATCATGGATATTAGCTGCAGTATCTGCTTTTGTTAACAAGCTCTTCACAGTGCTAAAACACGGTGTATTTATCCAGCACAAAACAGTATCAAAACAACCAGGGCACTTTAGTTGCGTCTGGGACAAGCCCAGATGTATGCCTGAAGTCACGAGCCTGCATTTACAATGCTGGGCTTTTCAGCTGCTCCCTCTGCAGTTCATTGGAAAGAGCTTGATATTCGTGGTTCTGCTCTTCCCAGAATCAAGCCTCTTGTTTAACTTTTCGGTGTGAACTTAGGACGCTGCTGAAGGCATCTATCACATTTTCACATCTAGAACATGTAGTGACAATTTGAAATATGTGAAGAACTTGTTGTTCAAAGGTTAAGAAAAGACAAGGCTTTTCCTTCTGGAATCCTCTAGAGAGGATAGAATCCATATCTGGAGAAGTTTGCTTTATAGCAAATATATAGGGAATATTTAGCTGTCTTGAAGACAGGCCTGCAGCTGTGTGATTCATCCTGTAGACTATTTTAAGTATCTCTGAATTGATAATGTGAGGGTATGCTGTTCCACATACAAAGTTAGGCAGAAAAATCAATTGCCCTTCTCTTCCCAGTACCTTGCCACCCGCATCAGGCCTCTCAAGTAATGGCACGTAGCGTATTTCCTTTACTCATTCTCGTTAGGAGAGTCCTCAGAGAGTTCACCAGCAAACGGTCATGGCAAATCTGCCTCTGCATGTTGAGAGGGGAATGTGAGTATCCAAGAGGCTCTCTTCTACAAAGGCTGTGGTCTTTGCAGACCTGATGTGCAGGCAGACCTCTCACAGGAAGGGCCAGTTTGATCTCTAGAGGGCATGATGTAAATACTGCTCTTTGTTTTTGAAAGAAGCAAGGCATAATGATATTCTTCCTATTGTCTGTCTGTGTGCACTCTTGCTTTACAGTTTAATACTTAATTTCATTTCATAAAGAGAATTTAAAATGCTTTGGTTTTGTGGGGAAAGATCCGAAGCCTGCAACACAGCTCCCACTCACGCGGCCTCCTCCTTGTTCACCTGATCTGGTGTTCTTCAGTCTGGTTTTTAATTAATACGTGTCTTCACATACCTTGTTAAACGTCTCCCAGTTAAACCATCTGAGTAAAATCGGCACAGAAGGGAGACTGCAGCCTTCAGTAGGAGAAGAGGCAGCTACTCATAAATAATGCACACTATAGTATCTTGAGTCACCACAAGTAGCTACGACAGCAGAGCAGCTGCAGAATTTTCTGGGTTCCTACAAAAAGCCACAAAAGCTCTCGGTATTGTCTGTGACTTCTGTCTTATGAAAGGGTTGAGTGAACTTTGACACTGCCTTTGGCGAAAGAGATCTGCCTGAAACAGCAGTCATCAGCTGCAGAAGGTCACAACCCTGCCATGCCTCTTGGCACAGTGGGGCACATCCATGTCATAACACACACACAGTGTGTGTGGCTGCCTCTGTGTCGCAGCACGAGATACCAAACCAGGAGTAGCTGGGGTATATTTGTGTACATGGAGGTGTTAGGACTGTCCCATAGAAGCCCATGTGTCTCAGTCTCATTGCGTACAGTAGCTAAGCAAGCAGGAGTTGAAGTGATGTGACTACTGCTGAGCTAAATTTGCGGTGGTTGTTTTCTTTGCAGATTGACCGATGGCAATGAATACCTCTTCCAAGCCAAAGACGATGTAAGTTTGTTTTCCTTATGGTTTCTTACTGATGTGATATCTGTGCTGTTGTGCAACAGGAAAAAATCAGCTGCGGGGAGCTCAGGGGCATACTTTAATTTCCTGGTCTTCAGTCTTGCGTGTATGTGTGTGCGATGTGTAGATTCAGAAGCTCCCGCTGGCACCACCAGGGCAGCAGGGATTTTTAGCTAGATAAAAATGTCTAGATGTCTTCTGCAGGTGTGTAACCAGAAGACCAAGTGCCAGGTGATGTGTTAGGGACTGTGTTTCCTTTCATTTCCCACTTCTCTCTATTCCCCTTCACAATGCTGAGCGAACTAGAGAGGGTGCGTGATTGTAACAGCTCTCTGCCTTTGGGGCTTCTTGAAGGAGGAGATGAACACGTGGATTCAGGCCATCACATCCGCTATCTCTTCTGACAAAATCGAAGTGTCCCCGACCACCCAGAGCACTCCAGCCTCCAGCCGTGCCCAGACCTTGCCTGCCAGCGTCACAATAACCAGCGAGTCCAGCCCTGGCAAGCGGGAGAAAGACAAGGAGAAAGACAAGGAGAAAAGATTCAGCCTTTTTGGTAAAAAGAAGTGAACTCCATCTCCACACGCTGCACTTCTCTGACCGTTCCAGTGGAATTCCAGCATGCGAGCTCAGAACCAATACGTTACTCTCTGTGCCTCATGTTCCTCAATGTGATTGACATTTTTTTATTTATAGAGCGTTTGAAAATAAAAAGCCAACAAAAAAAACCACAGAATCTAAAGTTCCAAACGTATGAGGTGCATTGGGCAGCTTCTGCAGGAGAGCAAGGACCAGGTTTTGGGGGTTTCTTTTGGGGGGTTTGTTTTTGGTTTTGTTTTGGTTTTTTTTTTTTTTTAATGAAGTTAATGTAGATTAGATCTTAATATTTAAACTGTTCCTCAATTTTGTGAGGCTGTCTTGGAAAATAACCCACTCCTAGTGCTATTGGTATGCAAGGCAGCGGTGCTTTCGAATCTACTGTGCACATCAAAGCCCAATGTACAAACTCTCAAACATGTTCACTCCCATCTAAGGTTGTTATGCTGAGTCTTGACTAGTGGAGCCTCCCATTCCAATTCTAACCTTTATTAAAATGATAGTGTATTACCTTTGCCGTAACAGAGTGCGGGTTTGCATTAACTTACAGACAAACCATTTCTACCGGGGCGTTGATTATTAACACAACCTGAAGCTTTTCTGCATCAAGTACGACAGATGAGAATGTTGGTGTACAAGACACATGAGCAGGCTGATACCGTTTTAAATAATCTGTAATTTCCAATTCTTTTTTTTTTTTTGCTGAAATACATTATATTGTATGTTTCAGATAATTCTAGTACAAAGTATAATAAGCCTAGATGTATAATAAACCCTTAAAAATCATTGATAAGTGTAAAAGTGAAACTGAAGCATTTACTGGAAAAGTAATGTTACTCAAATGGTTACTTGCTTGTCAGCTGCAGCACTGTGTGTTATAATTTTGCTACATTACTTGCTATTTGATACATAGTGTGCATTTCTCTGTCACTGTAACTATTGTAATGAAAAGATTTTCATCTTACTGCACAATCAGAAATTACATTTAATAGGAATGAACTTTCAATGACTGGGCCTGTAGTCGAGAGTAGTACTGGAACTGGCTTTCAGTTGTATCGAACTGTACCTCTAGACTTTTACCCTATCTGTTAAATATATGCGATGTCATTAAATGCTTTTAAAACTAAATATGCTGGTTAAGTTTCTCATTTCGTTTCTGACGATGTTAAATCATGATTTTGAAAGAGGATCAAAAATAAAGTTATTTTAAAATGTCATCTCTCCTGTGCACTGGAACTGATGTCTTCACGTGATTCCTTTTTGGTGTGCTGCAGTTCGTGGTTGTTTTCTCTCTTCCTGCTGTTCTTTCCCTTCCCTCTCCCTTCACCTCCTGCAAACTTTGTAATTTACCAAGGGCTTGTTGTCCTGCCCAGTTTAATCTCACTGGGGTTTTATGTCAGTTTTTAACCATACCTCCCTTAAGGCACATCCTCAACTGCACTCTGGTGGTGACGTGTGTTTAACGCAGCAATGGTGATTCCAAAGCTCACCAGTTCCTCAGTATTGCCAGCGTTTCAAAGACCAGCATCTTTCCAGAATGATCTTTACCTTGGATGTGATCTAGGGAGTCAACTAAAAGGAATAGCTTCAGGAAGCCCTAATACGCATTAGGAATTTCAAAACTAAATGTAAGGAACGTGTTTAATTTTTTACCATTATTAAAATACACTCAAATACAATTATGGCAGGAAAACAGATAAACCGCAAACTAATGTGTTTCCTAGTGATGTTTTCCTGAGCATGCGGCCATGTCTTGATTCTTTTTATGGACTATACTGTGTTTTCTTGTTTTCCAAAGGTTTTGGATATTAACCAATTCATGCACGAGTTTTTACTCCTATAATATTACCCTGTTCCAGTCTAGTTTTTAGTAATATGTAGGAAAACACCATTAGTCTTGTAAATGTAAAGTTTAGTACAATATAAAAAGCTGAGCTTTATCAGTAGAAGAGAAAACGAAACATTCTTTTTGTTTGATTAAAGCACCCAAAAATATCGATGCCTTACCATATTTGTCACTTCAGCTTATTACAACATGTCGTTTAACAGATGGAACCTGGCTACCTGTTGTGCTTAATTGTGTAATGTCTTGGTTGAACGTGCCTTCAGAGTTGTTCTTGTTTGTCGTGCCTCTCACTGCAAGTTATTCCTAAAAATGACTTGATTAAAACCCCTTCTGCTTAGAAACTGACTTTAGGTTGCTGAGGAACAGGAGTGAACTCTAATAAGCCTTCCCTGTTTTCCCCATTGGCCCATAAGGGTGCGCTTTCCTTGCAGAGATTGGTGGGTCAGGAGGAACTTCCCGGGATTGAGCCAGCTCAGGAGTCAGGTCAGTGAGCACACCCACTCAGGGGTGTGCTTGTTTCAGGAGGAGGAGTGGGGGGATCTGAATTTCCCTTGGGTTATGTGAAAGGACTGCTGGGAAGTACCAGAGGAGGAAGAAAGACTCTCTGGATGATGGGAACAGGGCTGGAACTGGATGGAGCAGGTTATCAGTGCCACCAGTGTTAACTCTGGCGGAGGTACTGTGTTGCTTTGAACTGCATCACTAAATGTGGTTAGACCTCCCAGCAGAAGAAATGCTGTGTTCCTCCTGGTTACCACAGTGAAGAATGAGGACTTGTAGTACAGTTTGACACTATATTTCAGCTTCCTTCATTGGCTGGCTTTGAAAGCTAACCCATATTTAAGTTGTTTATATTTTCTCTGGAGATAGATAGTGGAGAAGTTGAACCTTAACATTTCAAAGAAAGCTAATGAAGGGCAGCCACTTTTCAGCTATGTTGCTGTCATTGTTATGAAGAAGAGAAATCATCCTCTGGTCAGGTCAGTCTGTCTTTTTTGTCTCGGTGGGAGGCCTTGGATTGTGTGTTCTAAACTAAGGGAAAGTACCAGAGCGCTGCACCTGAAGGGGCCTTTCCATATCTAGACAAACAAAGCACAACGAGGGGAAAGAATCCAAAACTCATTAGCCAAAGGAATTAAGCATGTGTTGAGTGGGAGGGTTTTCTTTTAGATTGATGCAAATAATCTGTTAATCCATCTGTTCTGCATAGAGAATATGTTCCATTGTAGGCTTGTACTCTGCATGAGGAAGATCAATAGTAAAGGAAAAGAAGCATGAATAATCCGTTCTGGTGAAATGCTGGTTTAGATGGGTTTCACTTCTCATTGTTCTGAGTTTTATGATTGAGCTCCCAGAGAATGGATTTTAATTATGGAGGGTCTTTAAGAATATACTTTTGTAGTAAATAACTTGTATGCATGATGCGGTTTTGCTCTTTTTAGTGGCTATTTGGGGTTTGTTTCTACCTTAACTAATCTGAATAAATATAGAAACTTAAATCGCAATGATTTTGGACAAACATTAGTTTTTTTCATTAAGAAAAAACACTTCAGAAAATCAGGTTGTGTTAAATGACCAACAATGTTAAGAATTAAGTTACCAGGAAAAGCAGAATTCAGCTCTTTGACGCTACAGCTCTACCTGTGGACCAAACAATCAAGGCCGCATCCTGACAAGGGGAGGAATGGGAGATCTTGCCAGCAGAATTGGGAGGATTTGGCTTGTTTCTCTGTGTTCTGCTGTGGAGAAGGTGTGTTCTGAGGCCAAGCAGAGCGCACCTGAGGTAAGAAAGCACTGTGTTCTCAATGCATTGGGATCAGAACTGTCCCCACAGCTACAGGTGTGCAGGACCGAGTTAAGAAGTCAGTATTCAGTACCTGAGACTAATTTATGCCTTCCTTACTGCTGGATGCAATTTATTCCCTGTTGTCAAGCATTTTTCTCTAGCCTTGTGGCAGCAATTAATTGAATATTCTGTTTCTGGTAGAGCACTGGATTTTGTTTCAAAGGATTTTAAACAAGATTATGGTACAAATCAGGCAAGGCATAAAGCAAACCCACAATGCAGTACTGGAAATGCTGCAGTAGGCAGGACAACGAGTCAGAATAAAGAGAAATGTATTACAACATAGAGCAATTCAATGCAAAAAGCATAGGATTTATGGTGTTTACTTGTGATTCAGCTTGTACCCTTTGTTGCTGTGCATTCTGACAACAGCCTGTCAGGGTGAGATGTCTTCCAGGATGTGCAAATGCTATGGAAGCGGATGTGGATGAGTTGGGTGTGTGAGTGACTCTGTGTAGCGAGGCAGCAGAGCGGCTCCAGCAGGCCCACGTGGTCACATCTGCAGTGTGTCATAATGCAGCACACGCAGCATGCACAGGGAGCTGCCTGTGCTGAGCCACCTGCAGCAGGGGCCCATGGCAGAGGAGCAGGAGACCTGGAATGGTCTGCTTGGTAATAAAATACTGACCTACTCCGTAAAGTATGAAAAGAAGGATTTTGTGCCTAAGTGTGTAACGAATCCTCCCTTGCTTCTGAAGCGTTGCATGCTGATTAGCCTGGTGATGATGAGCATCACATCTACAGTTCTATTACTTGTGCTGTTTTATGTTTGAAGTATCATTTACTCTGTGCACCAAAATAATGCATTGCACAGAATAATCCTAGGTGAGATGCTGTGGTGGTTCATTATGTTATAATAATAGAAATTGTCTGGTCCCAACATGAATTTTCGCTAGTTTGTTATTAGTATCACTATTCCTCCCACACCCAGCTGAGAGTATTCCCCTTGTTAAACAGTGCAAGTGTTATCCATGAGAGGTCAGTCTGTGCAAAGCGATGCTGAGCTGCGTCAGATCCGCTGTGGCTTAAACAATACCAAGTGCATTTATTCTATATTAGTGTACCATATTTTGCATTCGAGAGAATTAAGAGCTTGGACAAAAATTCTCTTAATTTGGAAAAATCAGATTTTAAAGGAGTTATGTAAACTCGTGGCAAGATTTAGATGTGTCTCGGGTGAATCACCATAGGAAGGAAGCTGAGTCAAGCATGGCAGCCAGCATATGGAAAGGCAACAAACGCCACCATCCTTGCTGTGGCAGAAAAAGTGATAAATTTCTGTGGGAAGATCAAGATCTTTGCTGTGGTGATAGTAAGTTTTAGCTGATCACTGAAATTCCATGAAAAGATGACAGAAGGAGCCCCGTGTGTGTCTGGAAAAAGCCAGGAGCAACCCGTTGGAGAGGAGATCTCCTGTTGGTCTGGGATATCCTTGGGACAGGAGGTTGTGTCGCAATGCAGAAGCTCTGTGGGGTCAACCAGGCTGCTTCGGAGGCTGGCTCCCTGCTGTGACTCAAAACGTCCAGACTCTGAGCAGGGATGAGCACAGGAGACCAAGACCAAAGTTTTTCTCATTCTGCTGCCCATGGCAATCCTGGACTGCACTCAGACATGCAGCAAAATGAATGCATTAGGACTGGTCTGAAGGACTTTCTGCCCAGGCTGGGATTTGAAAGAACACTGTATGTCTGATCTTTTACAAATGCTTCACATTTGAGGATGGAGAAGACTCGATTTTTTCTTTTCCCTCATTTTCCTAACACTATTTCTGGCCAGACCCTAGCATTTCATCAATGCAAATCAGTATTTCCACCCACAAGGACTAAAAGCTTAGAGCCAATTCCCCTGTTATTATTTTGTACTTAGATAGTAAAAGCCACTGAGAGACACCAGTCAGGATTGGATTAATGTAATGCCAAGGAACAGACAAACAGAACTAGATCACAGTTCCTCCTTCTGATCCCTGCCCCCAAGTTCTTATAGATTTTACATAGTTTCAGCTCAAACAAGAGGTACAAAATAGGAAATGACAATTAATATGCCATCCCTGTGCATCTGCTGTATACTCATCCGTTAAAATATGAGTTCTAAGTAGCATTTTGTGTAACAAAGATGTAGGACATAACACAGATGTTTCGGGGGGAGGGGGTAAATCTCAGTGTTCATTGTTAATCACAGCTCTTGCATACGTACAGAGTGGGCAGGATACATCACTGAGGATTGGAGTTAATTTGAGATGCGGTGTTTTTTGGCATCTTCTATACAAGGCATGCTTTAAAAAAAAACAAGATAACACAACAACAACAACAAAATAACCATGAATAACCCCGAACCCCTCAAAAACCCCAGAGTGTGGGAGCTGTCATCCAAGTGCTGCTCATACAAGATGCTCTGTTAGTTTGTTTTTATATTTCAAACAAGAAGTAAATGTTGTGGAATGTATGTTCTAGGCTAGGCTAATGGGGTCCTTGCCCCAAGGAGGAGGAAAAATGGTGGTGCTATTGCAAATTGTTATCTTTTAGTTATGTTCTGAAATCTATCCTAAAGTGTTGGGTTTTCATCTGTGGTATTTATGTTGTACTGAAAACGGACGGCAGGCAGCAGTATTGAGGAGCATTTTTAGCAACATAACGGCTCCTAATAGGCAAGTAGCAATGCCTTTTGGTTTTTAATGGGGAAAAACACTTGCCACGAAAGGTAATTCACAAAATCCTTGAGTTCAGACAATAGGAAAATGAGTGAAGCTGACCTTGTAGTTGCACATGTTTAAGGCTTTTTTCTGTAAGGTCTTTTTGGGTGTTGGTTCATGACTAGCGCACTCCATTGCTACAATAATGATCATTATTTGCACCAAAGCATTTTTTCCAGCATTGGGGATGTATTTTCAGTAAAACGATGTCTATTATTTACAGCCTCCACACTTTGACTGTACTGAGTATCACAAATGAGACAAAGAATATGCCAAGGTTTTACTGCAGGATGAAGTACAAAGTTCAACTCGAACAGTGTTGCTCGCAGCAAGATGGCAAGCAGACTTCAAACTAGCTTTTGTTTCTCCTTGTAGAGGGGGTGAAGAACCGGTTTGCCATGTGTATTATTTTTTTGGCTGAGAATTATGTAATATAACTAACAAAATCATTCAAAGAAAGCTAAGATCACATGGAAGATATTCCATGGACTAATACTGAGGTAACAAGGGATGAAGAATTCAGGATTCATTGGAAGTCTTATTATATATCCATATCCGCTCGTTGGTGAAACAACTTTCCATGTTCTTATGCTTCAGAACAGACAAAAATCAGTGTTTTTCAGCAGTTTTGTTGTGGCTTAACCTCAGCTGCTCCCCCCTGGTGTGGGAGTTTATGATAAAAGTTAAATACATCTTCATTATTTTAAGCACGTTTTCTAAACAATTACCTAAAGGAGAGAGGGTTTCTTTAGCAGTTATATTATATTACTGAAATTTTCAAAGTCTCTTATTGATGTAAACGTGTGGGAGATAGGCACAAACGCGCCCAGGGGAGCACTGCACCCTTTATGAATCTGAAATACTTTAAATAGCTTTTAAAAGCATTCAATATGCACAACTGACTTTGACATGAATAAACAACAGTGTTTAAAGTCTTTGCAACTCCATCCCTGAGGGACCACTGGAAGAGAAGGCATTTTTACACAGCCCCCGAGGATTTCTTGTATTCCCAAAGGGAAATCAATTGAACACAAGGGGCTTGCACCAAGATGTGTGTTTTGCTGCCTGGCTGCTACGATTTGCCCGGTTAACTGCTGGCAAGGCAGCTGAATGCGGTGAAAAGCTGTCCTCGAGGAAAGGATCAGCTAGTTGTTTATATCTTCATTATTCTCAATTCTTGTGAGAAACTCGGGGTGCAAGTGTGAAGGAGAAAAGCAGAAAGATGGGTTTTATTGTGTGAATTTACCTACGACTCGCAAGGCAGGCCACGCTTGAAGGAGGGAAGGGCTGGGGAGAGCTCGTGCTCAACACCGAACGCTCCCTGCCAGACGGCCGGTGGCAGCGGAGGACTGAGGTGACCCGCACGCGGCGGTAAGTGACAACCAGGGCGGCTCCGTCCGTACGACACAGCGCGCTGAACACCGCAGCCAGGGGGCGCCGACCCCTCCGTCCCTCACCTCAGCGGCTGCCTCGGAAAGGGCGGGAAGAGCCGCGGGAGAGCCGTTAGGCGGCCGTCACCATAGCAACCGCGCTCCGCGGCGCCGCAGGGCACGCTGGGAGTTGTAGTCCTCGCTGGCCGCAGCCTCGTGGCTGCCCGGCAAACAGCAGCCGCCAGAACTCGCATTCCCATGAGGCACCGCGGGGGCGGGGCGTCGGCCGGGGGCGGTCCCCACAGCGCTGAGGGAGCGCCGCTCTGCGCACGGGCGAGGGGCGGCTGTCGGCGCGGGGCCGGCTCCTCCTGCCTGAGGGAGGGTGGACGTGGAGGTGCTCCCGCCCTTCGCACACGCCCAGGCTGCCGTTCCTGATGTGCGCGGGGAGAGGGCAGCGCCCGGCCCTGAGGCCGGTGCTCCCTCCGCGGCGCCGCCCGGCTCGCCCGCCCCGGCGGGGATGATGCTCCGGCGGCTGCGGAGCCAGGCTGAGGGGCGGCGGTAGGGACTGGGGTCATGAGAGGTGATACTCCTTCTGGAGGCTGTTGGTCTGGGTGTGATGACAGGTTTTACTAAGGTTTGCTTCAAGCGTGGAGTATAATCCGTGAACGGCGGGTTGTATCGCTTGCGGGTTGTATTGCCTGTATCCCGGGCAGTACTGTCGGCGCTAAAGCCTTTTATGTAAGCCGGCATCAACACACTGCTCCTCAGTTTGGGTACACGGAGAATGCGAGGTGTTTTGTGAGGGGAAAGGTAATTGGATTAGCCTTGAAGCAGGTAGTTCATTCTTCCCTGTGGCACTTATACTCTCTGAATGAGGCTTTGGCTTTTGCTCCTCTGATTTTAGCATTCTCTTCCCTGCGGTTGTGGCCGAGCTTCCGGAGGATTGGGTTCGGTCTCTTGTTGAGTGATACTATAAAGTGTATCTGTTTTACCACAAACAACAGGCACTCTACTGACGATGCCCATACAAATCCTGCTTTAGAAAAAGCAGAAGGCAAGCAAGGACGTGTGTATTCCTTGGGAATATTGTTCCAACGGACGACTAAATAAAAGCACAAGCCCCTGCTACTTCATAGCAAACTGGAGTGGTTTGTGACTGAGAAATGGGAATGCAAAATTGTTTTAGTCACATCGTTGCTATAGACTCCAAAAGGAGGAAGTTTGGGGTTGCTGGGGGATAAGGAAAGGTGGGGTGGTATTGCCATGCTGGATGTTGTATACGAGTCTTCTCTTTTAATAGTATCTCATGTGAAGACTCAAGGTTTGATGCCGTAAAAGCTTAGAGGACCCTAGAGCCCCCCGAACCGCCACAGCACGGCTCCCAGCAGTGCTTCCCCCGTTCAGAGTAGTCCCCTTACATTTTAAATGCACGTACATTGTGCAACTCAAACGTACGGCTTTTTGTGTGTGTGTGTTTCAGTTCGCACCCAAAGGCAGAGAGCTTGAAAAGCAGAGCCCCCAGGAAGCCTCTTGCAGCAAGCCGGGAAGGTGCAGCATTCGGCAGGTGCTGACGCACAGAAGTTTCTTTGCCTTCGGAGAGATAAAGCCCCGTCTGCTGCTCCTGAAGGTGCATTTCTGCGATCTCGCTTCTCCCCTAAGAAGTTACCCGGGTCGCAGCGGCGGGGCCGCGGCTGCCGCTCGCCTTGGGCAGCGGCAGCCGCAGATTATGGTGGCAGCGCAGCGGTGAGGAGCGGCGGCAGCAGCAGACCTGATCCGCGAATGTCTTTTTCGTTTAAGCTCGGCGCTGGGAAGTGCCACCTGAAGCTCCGCTGGGCAGCGACAGCTAACGTTTTAAAGGGGGAAACCCCGGAGGGGGAAGGAGTTGAGGGAAGGAGGGGCAGCGCTCGGCTCTGTGTGTGCCGGGGGGTGGAAGGGGGGGGAGAGGGGATTGGTTATCATGGCGGATCGGACGGCTCCTGGATGCCAGCTCCGTCTGGAGTGGGTTTACGGGTACAGGGGTCACCAGTGCCGCAACAACCTGTACTACACGGCAGGCAAAGAGGTGGTGTACTTCGTGGCTGGAGTCGGCGTGGTTTATAACACCAGGGAGCACAGCCAGAAATTCTTCCTCGGGCACAACGACGATATTATCAGGTAAGGGGGCTGACTTTGCTGCTGGTGGGGTGGGGTGGGGTTTAAAGGGAAGGGAGGAGAATGCAGGGCTGGCAGAATACCCCCTCCTCGCTTCCCATAGCTCAGCTTGTACCTGCCGTTTCAAAGCAGCTCAGATCTCGTAGCAGCAGCCTGTGTGAGAGCTTTATTTCTAGATACCGTTCGCGATCGTTATTTTTGTAGCAAAGCTTCAAAATGTTGAATAATAAGAGGGAAGGTAAGTTTTCTCCATGGCACTGCACCAAAAGCAAAGCACTTCGTTTAGGTAAGGAAATGCCCTGGGAAGCTCTTAGTGCAACAGTGCTGCAAAATCGTGGATCCAGAACCTTGGTCTTCCCAGAGCCGGGACTCTAGCTCGCCAATTTTGATGTCTAGAGAGAGCAAGTGTAGCTCTGCTTATGCTCCGCAAATCCCAGCACAAGAGTGCCATAAATCTGGCACATGGGGCAAACTACTCTTTTTTAATATCCGGGAGAATTCAATCAAAATCAAGTTTAGCTGTTTGTACTCCAGCCAAAAAACCCCATGTGTGCTGGTGCAAGATGGCTACAGAAGCACAGGTCCTGAGCCTGGTCTAATGGGGTTTTGTCTCTTTCTTTCAAATTTTGCCGAAGAAAGAAGTGGGTTTGGTCGATGATGTTGTCCTGCAGAAATACTAATTTTACTGCACCTCACAAAATAGCACACTAAAAACGTGGTTGCAGAGTTCAAGGCAGTCTTTTAAGAAATATGTCCAAAATGCACAGATTGACATCATAGAAAATTAATGTTTTATCTGCTACTATATGGCAGAAATCAGAACATAGCATATCCTTACGAAGGACGTTGCGTGGTGACAGCACTCTTCCAAGCACAGCTAACTGCTGCCCTCCCTATCCACCTAATACAGCATGAATGAAGCCTTGCCTTGATGATGTGAAACCAGAACAGCCCCGGGTGAGTCATGGTGCAGGAGTACCGTGGAAACATCTGCTGAAGTCACAGCTTTGACACTCAGCAGCAAAATCGCATAAATGTCATGTAATCATTCTGGAATTCACTGAAAGCCATCCGTGTTTCCCAGTGAGAGCTTTTCCCTGCCGTGTATCCTGGCAGCATTCTTCTCCTCCTCTTTAACATGTTACAGCAGTAGTATTTTGTGAAGTACAATGTGTACAGTGTGTGGAAGTTTATTCTGGTTTCAAAGGTATTACCAGTTCTAAAAGGGTGTTTTAAATAGACACATGGCTTCTCAGGTCCTCCAGGGGGATGAGTACTTCAAATGCATCTGCATTGTAGTGAGATGAAAGTTTTCCTTGTTGTATGGACATGAGTTTTGGTACTCTGTGAAATATGAAGTGCAATATACAGAGTTATATTTCTGAGTTCTGATTGAACTCTCATTAAATACTAGAAATACAATTTGTCAAGACCCAGCTGCGTATCTAGAGAAACCCGCTGGTGGTTGGCTGAACAGCAATGCTTTGGTTCTCTCACTTCTTTCTTCTTTCTTTCCTTTTCACCTTTCTTCCTTTCTTTCACCATTTCTTCTTTCTCTTTTTTTTTTTTTTTAAATATAGCATCAGCTGTGTTGAAATTGATCCTGTTAACACTTGACAATACTCCCTCTCCCAAACATAATTGCATTGTACAGCTTCTGTGGCAACAGCCTGTTGAAATCAATGGGTGATTTGAGGGACTCAGGGAATTGCTGTACATCCAGCTAGTGCCTTGGAAAGATGAGTCTTGGTTTTGATCTGCAAAAGAGCCAAATTTTGCGGGATAGCTGTGGTTTCAACAAGGGATGAAACATTTAGGTCCATAAAGCACAAGCTGGACCCAAATAACAGTTAATTTCAGCTTTTAGTGGCCAAGAAGTGTTGCTATTATGCAGGCTTTAAGGAGGTAGAGAATCTCCAAACTGTTGCTAGAATGTTCTGTTGTTTGAACCTCGTAGTGGTTGCCTCTTTTACTGCTGATGCACTGTGCAGTCCTTATCAGTGTAATACCCCATCAATGTATGTACTTTAACTAGGTGGTTCCCTGTATGGTTATCACTGATATGACTCATAAATAAAGGAATTTAAATACTCACGTTTTAGACTTCACAGCTATCATCCAATTGAGATGAATAGGGTGAATGTACTTGAGCAAATCTTCTGGTTCTGTTGGTATTTACTTGCTGAGCCTAGGTTCTAAACAGCAGTGATACATGTGCAGTCCAACAAGGTGTAATTCCTAAGAGAGTTGAATCATGATTTAAAAAAAGAAAACATGCAGATTTGGGGAAATACTGTGAAATCATTAAGACTGGAAGATCTTGAAGAGGGAAGATCTGCTTCCAAGCACTGCCATTAATTCCTCCTGTGTTGAAAGGTTTCAGTGAATACTATTTGTGGGAAAAATACTTAATGAGCCCATGATGCAGAGGGTTGAGAACCTGTGTATGACCTTGAAATGTTTATCAAAGTCACAAAAGTGGATATTTATCCTTGGAGAAAAAGGTCAGGTGTTCAAAAGTGTGTGTTTAATGTGTTTTCACAGCTTTAATAGTTCTGCCTCTTGTTTTGTATCAAGGTAATGCAGTTGGACATAATTTAGTTTGGGCTACAGTAATCCAGGCTGTATTGGATTAATGGAGAAATGCTATTTCTCCCAAGATTCATATTTGAAAAACAAGTTCTATTTGCATAAGGAACATACAGCACTCAGCTAATAACGTAGATGTACAGAGTATTAACAAGCGAGCTCTGAGGTGTTCTGCTTCCTGTGCAAAGCCACTGCAAGATGCTGTGCTTCCAGACTCTCTTTGTAACTTCATGATGAAACAAGGTCTTGTACAACTTGATTTAACTTGGAAGTGAGCTCTGTTTTGTGAAGAGGTTGGACTGGGTAACCTCCAGAGCTCTCCTTCTAACCTGAAGGGTTGTAAGCCCTATGGTTTACCCAAACGTCTGTGCTTCAGACCACAAAGCAATCATGAAGTTTCTTGCGTGCTAGCTCTGTGTTTGATTGTTCTTGAAGTGAGATCTTCCTGAAGCATTATAGCCAACGTGTAATAGCTATGTGAAAGCTATTGCAACATTTTAATGCAGAAAGCATCATGTAGACACATCATTACATGTGTAACTGATTTTCACTGAATTCAGACATTAATGCTTTGCAGGATTAGGTTTCAGGAGCTGTAATATTGACACATGGCTATTGTTTTCCTTCGTAAGTAATTGCAAAGTGGGCTTGTGCAGCAGCTCGTTCTACTGGCTGTCAATTCATGTATTAATGAGAATCATGCGATTCATGCAGCACCACTGCCATCAGTGGAACTCATGCAAGCGTGGGATTTACGTTTAGTATAACCACTTGCAAGACTGGCTCATTAGTTTTGACAGCAATTAAACATTTTCAAAAGCACAGAAGGTTTTCTTACATTTATATTGTGCATTACCTGTATTGCAGCAAGCAATTAGATCACTCCTCTTTTTTTCTCTTGATGAAATACTAAATAGAGGCAGCTCTTTCCTAGAATTTTTCTGCAATTTATGCATGCAAAAGACAGAAAAGCTTTCCGTAAAAAACAGCAAAAATCAAAATATAACCAGTTGAGATACTTATTATAATTTGAAAGAGTTTATTTTGTTTATTTTTACAGAATTCATTTGTTAACAGAGGTTCCTAACTTCAGAAAGGTTTTCTGATGTAGTTGGTATGTCTCTCTGTTCTTGTAGTTCCAAGAATGTCTGCAGTATTGAACAGTTTTCTTCACCATATCAAAAGTTAGTGAGAGAACACCTTTAACAGCATGTTAAAGAATTCACCTGCACTTTTCAAATACCCAGTTTCTTGTGTTATCTGGTATGTTGTGGTATTGAGCACAGGACACTTCATCAGGAACTGTAGTGATAGGACAAGGGGTGATGGGCTTAAACTTAAACAGGGGAAGTTCAGGTTAGATATAAGGAAGAAGCTCTTTACTGTGAGGCTGGTGAGGGAGCAGAACAGGTTGCCAAAGAAGTAAATGCCCCATCCATGGTAGTGTTCAAGGCCAGGTTGGACAAAGCAGCATGGTCTAGGATGACGCATCCCTGCCCTTGGCAGGGGGTTGGAACTGGATGATCTTCAGGTACTTTCCAACCCAACCATTCAATGACTCTGTGATTCTGTTATTTACAAAAGCACATTTTGCCCTCCAGTAGCCTCCAAAGGAGTCATTTGTGAGATGGTGCTGCAAGAGAACGACCCCTTTCTCAGGTTTCTCTGCAGCGCTTGCTGCTTGGCTCAGTCCCTGGGAAGCCATCCCATTATTTATGGATGCCAAAGCATGTCGTTTGTGAAAGGCTGCTTATAGTGTAATAGCAGTGTCGGATTTATGAGAATATTGCTGTAAGTACTCTGGCGTGTGTGTTCCACTGTGCTGACAGATTGAGATTAGAAATGCGGATGTGCCAGGGGTGATGAGATTTGCTGGGCTACAAGAGTGACTGGAGGCCCAGTTTGTTCTTTAGAGTGATGGTTTCAGGAGACCGGGTGCATACTGGAACATGATTGCGAGTTTTCTTGTCTTTCTGCAGTGAGGAAAAAAGAAACATGAGGCTTGGAGCAATGTTGCTGACTGTAGTAAATGTAATTTTGGAACAATGAAATTGACAGCAAAGGTATTCAAATCAAAACCTCAGAGTTAAAATAGCCAATTTATACTTAAAGTTTTTATTTAACATTAGGTGTTGTAATAATATTTCTGTTCATAAGGTGTTGCTTATATGAAAGGGTCTAAAATACATGATGTTTAGTTGCCACCATTTAGATGGTAAGCAACAGCTCGTTTGCTGTAGAATAATGTTCAAGTTACTGTGGTTATTACTTATTATAAGTGCATGGAAGACTGTTCTATCCATAGCTGGTGCTAAACCTTGACTTCTGTCTCAGAAAGTACATGTACAGGACAGCTGAAATGTAGTGACCCAAAACACAGCGAAGTAGCAACAAAGATATCTGAGTCTTTCAACAACAGAAACTCCAGACCTGTTTTTTTACACATTGACATGCAAGTTCCTATGTGAAAAAGGAATGACTTCGGAATAGCTAGAATGAAGTAGAACCTGAGATCATGTTTGCTAACCTGCTTTGGAAACTGTTTTGAGACTGTCGGTTGTTAAAGGAGTTTCATATTAAAGAAATTAATCCCCCATAAAAACTCCTCTAATCAGCTTATTGCTTCTTTGGCTTTCAATCTCATAAAAACTGGGGAAAATGCCATTTGTTTCATGGAGTCCTGGTGGCTACTCCTTTTGCTCTGCTTGATTGCTGTGCTGCATTTAGATTTTAAGTCTTTGCTGGGGCATGAGCTCTTATAAATGTTTCTTCTATACCTATATTAATGTATGAAACATTAGAATATATAGTTACAGTATGATATTGAACATGGTGTTAAAAACACATAGATCAGTTAAAAATGTAGAGAAACTCCAGGGGCATTTGTAGCAACACGTCTATAAGGACAGTTGTCACTTAGCTGCAGTATTTAAAGAGTGGGGTCTGTATGCACGCTAGTGATATGTCAGGTATGGTAGCAGAGGAATATGTAAGATTTATTGCTTGCCCACCCACAGCTCACTTGTCTGGACAAGTGAAAAGATGTTTATTATTACAAATCACAAATGGAGTTGATCATCAGATTGATGTAACTGCTTTTAAACGTGGAAAAGGAATAAACGTGTCCAACAAGATAGGAAGCCCTTGTATTCCTCAGTAGAAGTCTGCATCCTTACAATGTTTTTCTCTTTCATGGCTAAAAGACAGATGAGTGTTTAAGCCTGTATCAGCTAGCATATTACATTTTCATTGGATTTGTGTGAAGCAGAACTGAGTAACCAGCTTATTAAATATCAAGATTTATCACACAGAACTGAGTTTCTAGCTTATTAAGTATCAAGATTTTCACAAGCATTAGTCTAATATTGGAATTTTGCAGTTAGAGATTTCTGTCACATTATTTTACCTTTATTTCTCCACTCTTTACAGTATCTTAAACTTAAATCAGCCCTATTTTCTTTTCCACGTTTGCTCTGTGTTAACTTTCTGCAACTCTTTTACTTGTTTCGCTTCAATTTGATTCCAGATGACTAGGAATCATCAGGTAGTGCTGTGTAATTGCTGTTCAGCAGAATGAAAAGTCATAGAAAAGGTTTTGATATGAGAACCTTAATTTCAAATTATCTTCTTAGTTAGAAGAAGGGAGGGAATTACGGGCCAGTTTTGTATTACTGTTTTCTGCTATGAAACTTCCTGCCAAAGTCTACAAATTCTGCTCTTTACCGAAGTTTATAAACTGTACCTTATAGCAGGGAAGAGATCAACCTCCATGAACTATTATTCCTGTCTTTCTTACTGACTAAATGGATGTCAGACGCATTTATCTAGGCAATTTCCAGATAGCTACTTTCTTTCGTCTAAGTCTTGGTTAGGTTTTTGCAGGAAGAATCATATCTTCTGTTTAACATTTAATGGAAAAGTAATACTGTGTATTTCAGCAATGAACATTAAAAATTCATACTTTTGCCCATGGTAACTTGTTCATAACTGGGTATTGCAAGAAAGAATTGTGTCTGGTGGTGGCTACAAACACCCTTCCAACATTTTCAGCACCCAAGCTGAGACTTTTCAGGTGAGCAAGTGCTAGTTGCTGTAGTCTGTGCTTTGGGCTTTTCCTCAAGGCTGCAAGTGCTATTTGGAGAAAGTGGATGAGAGTTTCTGGGGTTTGTGTACTGCATTGCAGAAGAAAGCTCCTTTGCTGTAGTATCTATTTGGGAATAGAAACAGGGGCTTCAATTTGAGGGAGATTGATATTTAATTTTAAAACCCAAAGTCATGGTGAAGAAACTGCATCAGTATTTGCAGCAGTATTCCCAGTGTGCTTCTGTAGAAGGACAAACTGCTGGAACTGGTTTTGGGTACTGTAAGTACTTCTCTGAAGTGTCCTCAATGACTTTAGCACTATGTTTGCACCTAGAATCCATATGCTTTCTACAGCTCCAAGTGTTTGAATGCTTCTCTGCACAAGTAGGAGGGGGTTTAAGGTCTTTTGAAGAGAATCCTGCTCACTTGCCTATCACTCAGTTCTTTAGGAACCCTCGTAAATGGCAAAAGTGCCTACTTTTTTTTCCCACTTAAAGACTCTTCCTTGGAATAGCGGTTTGTTTTCCATGAGATGCATATCTACCTCAAGAACATTTAGTTTTCTGGAGTTTCTGTCTCGGGGACATGTTCAAGTCTAATTCTGTTTTCAAGGTGGTATTTATAATGGACTTGGAATGAGACCTCCAAAGCTTAAAACCAAATAGAGACCATGTGTTTATGTCTGTCTTGAAGCCTGACGTGATGAATCAACCTAAGAGATCCCTAAAAGAAACACTGTTCAACCCTGATGCATCTTCAGGGACGCTGGATGCATCCAGGGAAGAGCAAGAGCAACGCTTCTGTCTGGAGTAATTGGTATTGCAGGAAAAGGGTTAGATGCGTTGTGCAAATATGTTGGAAATAAGTTACTAATTTAATTGTCACCTCATTTCTACCTCACATTCTGAACAAAACTGTACAAGTTGTTAAGAACAACTTAATGAAGTATTATTCAAATGAAACACAAAAGTACTGCTATTTGTGCGACTGTGTAGTGGTGATGTTCTGGGTTGCACGTTTGCTTTTGCAAGTTCATGAGCTTTTTGCACTTACCAGACGTGACTAACAGCATAGTGACTCAACTCTGGTCAGAGGTGGGCTCGATGACTCCAGATTTCAATGAGTGTGGTGTGTTGCTGTACACATTCAGATTTCAGAATCGTTGCCGAGGTGTTTTGAGTGTACTCATGAGCTTCTGTTATAAAACATATCAAGTTTCTTTCAGCAGTCTAACAGTACAATGAACTTTGGTACACTGTATCTTACTGATATAATTAATGTTGATGCTGGCATTGAAGTCTGTTCTATCTTTTGTGACAGATGGATTGGAATACACTGAAACTATGGTAATAAAAATAGAATATGAAATAAATTATACTCAGAGAGATACAACAGAATTCTGGTTGCCTAATACTCCTTGTTACCAAAGATTTAAATGAATTTTCATTGGGAATTTTGAGTGCCTTCATTATTTTTAGCAGACTTGAGCATTCAAAGGATGAAAGTTGCTGACTAGTAGTACAGTTTATAGATCATCATACTAATATTGATGCATCCACATCAAAATTGGGCATGTTTTTATGCAGAACGTCTGCTTCCTCATCTTGAGAAATTGTCTTCCATATGCAGAGACAAAAATTGCAAGTGGCATTTACTCTTACGCTATTTTTAGTAGTCAGTTATTACTTGCAAATATTAATTGCAAATTAAGGGTATTTATAACAGCTTTGAGCAGGAACTGAACTTGTTACACTGTATCCTGAATTCTTCACATTTCCCTCTTTTAAAAAAGAAATGGTTTTTATTCTAGAAACCATTGTTAACTCTAGTAAAAAAAGACAATCAATAAAATATGCTTTCAGTTTATGCTTTCAGTTACTTGCAGTTAAGGGTAGAGCATGTTTTTCCTTTCACCCTGACTAGTCAGATCACACTTTGTTCTTTTATGACATGCTTAACAACAGTAACCTGTTGTCACAGTCAGCTTCTCTCTGACCATAAAACATAACTTGAATGTAAATTTCCTTAATTTTTTTTTCATGTCTCCAGTTTTTGAACATTATTCATGAGGTACCTAAAGGAATTTCTGGCTTAGTTCTCCAAACGCTGGAATCTGTGTTTAAGTAGCAGTTGAGTTTTCTCTTCATCTTTCTGTCTGTCAGAATATGGCAAAGATTATTATGTGTATGTGGCAAATGACACTAATAGGACCAACGGTTTGGCCCTGTTTTTACTGATGTTGAATATGTACTTGTGTGGCTGCATTTAAACTGGATTTTAGCAGTAAGTGTAGAGTAGATTCCTGATCCCTCTAGGATTCTGAGATGACATTCTCATCTGTATAGAAGTGATATATTTATTGCTTTCTAAACACCTGTTAAATACTGTTTAGTGGAACTACCCTTTCTGTTAGCAGCTCTAAACCAGGTTTGTAATATCCAGTTATAGCGTTATTCAGATACAGTGATTACTGCATGTGGGCTGACTCCACTACTTCAAGAGTAGTTCAATATTATACAACTACTGCTTTGTTCCAAGTGAAACTTGCTTTATCTACTTGGTAACAAAACTCTTGCGGTGGACTGTTCACAGCTCAGAAGAGATCTTCTAAGCAGCAGCTCTGGCAGGCACTAAATTATTTTAAACTGGAAACGTAAAAGCAAGTTGCTTGTAGGTCATGCCACACGCATCTGTGTAAATAGGATTGCTATTCACTGTGGTGGTCTTCTAGACATGACCTTCTCTTTTTGTCTTGGTTGGAGGTTGGTGCAGTCAAGATAGTGACAGTGAAAGCTGATGTTTGAGGAAGAGGCAGCAGCTGCAGAATATGGTGAAGAGTAGGCTTCTGCTGGCAGTGGAGCTCTGGAAAAACTGATTTAGCTGTAGTTGCAGCACTGAAAACTACATTTTTTTATAACCTATGAGTAGTGTATTAGGTGCATGCATTTATTAGTGGTGGTGGTAAATCACTGCTTTGAACCCAGCTAGAAGTGTGAAAGCTTTTACATTTCAGCTATAAAATGTATTTTGATAAATAGATGAAAGAAGGTAGAATAGTTTAATCCACACTATATAACTATAGCCATCAACTGTAGATAACAAGGTTAATCCATGCAATTAGCTTCCATAGCCTCTAATTGAAATGTGTACTAAATGTGAAGGTACTTTATTCCTTGCTAAGGTGGGTTTCAGTAGGTCTTTAAAACTTAGAGCTTTCTAAGCCAAGCATCGTAATCCTAAATTCACTTGGCTAATTGTTGGGGTATTTTTAATTACCATGATGCTAGTATTTCTGGTTGAGAGAAATTATTGATTCAGAAATAGAACTAAGGTGGCAAAATGTTCAGGGACCTCGGTCATAAATCCTTGTAAAGTGAAAGACGAAACTGACAGTAATGAAACTTGTGTAAATGTGCACACATAAGGAGTAAATATGGTTTTAAGAAAAACCTGAGGTGTTAAAGACTATTGCTATGATAAACTCCAGATACGGACATTTTAATGGATTTTGTATTTAATTAAATCCCTCATATTCCATCTGGAGATAGAATGGGATCAAAACATGCTGTTTCTGATTTTGTTTGTGGATTGTGCTGCGCCCGGAATTTTACCCGTGTCTGTAGCCAACTACAAGGGAGATGTTAATTACAAGAAGGAGTACAGAGACACTGAATTTTCACAGTTGCACTCTATTTAATTGAGCAGCAAATTTATATCCCTGTTCACTTTAAATCACTGCTATACAGGTTTTTGGACTACTTTGGCATTCCTAAAGCTTATAGATTGCAAACTGTTTAGCCGTTCTTGTACAGTGCTACTTCCATCAATTTCATTTTAGCTGAAGAGGAGCTGCTAACAAAATCACTTTTGATATTGAAATGTTTCTCGTATGATTAATGTCCTAGTCTGTATGGTAGCCTAAAATCACTTACTGCCTTTTAAGATAATTCTTTGTGCTTTTTAAATGATCCTTATTTTTAAAATTACCTTTCATAAATTGAAGTCCTTCCTGGCAGAACACTGAGTTTAATCAAAAAAGCAAGAAAATAGACCCAAAATGCTTTCCTCCTTTGAGACAGAACTGAAGAGTTTTGAAGGCTTGCAGTTTGCTTTAGTTTCATATTTACTTTTCTCTGGTCTTCTATCAAATTTTCAGATTTATACATTTTAGTCTTTTTCTCCTTGAAAGGAGATTAATTTCTTGGAGAGAGAAATAAAATACAGCGTGAAAGATATCATACTGTTTTGGTTTTGTTCGCAGAGTGAGTGGAGTGCATACTACTCTTTATGCTAGAAGAGGTCTCAAACTGATTTCTGGCTACTCAACTCTAAGGCATTGCTTCTGAATCACAGCACTGAGAAGGAGGCAATAAAGAGCTGTTCTGAGCAGCCGGCGGTATCCTTATAGTAGAATCTGTGGAAGATAATTCCATAGCAGCAAGAAAATACCAAAGTTCTAAATGTTGGTACTTTTTAAGGCTTTTAGCAGAATATGCCCTATTGTTTGAATGTCTGCTCTGTAGATGTATTCAAGAATAATAAATCTTCAAAAGCACATATGGCAAAAGCCTACAGGTTTCAACTCTTGCACCAAACCAGTTATGTCAGTGTATATTTTAACACTTTCTTTTGCAGTGAGGTTAATGAATTACCAGAGAAATCATAAATAATAATATCATGCATGTACAGAAAATTCATGGCTTGAATTAACAGTGAAAACCAGAACTGGGTAAGTTTTTGGACAGCTTGTCCCCTGGATTTGTTTGCATAGGTATATACTGAAGCAATAGGTATGATACCTCTTTCTGTAATAGGTAACTTGCACAGGTGCAGTTTCATCTTCAAAATACTTTTATGAAGAGTAGGTATTTTGTTCAGGAAACCTGTAGGAGAACATAAGAGCAAGTATATATCTGAACTGTGTACAAGGACACAGGAAATCCTTAGAAGCTTGTGTTTTTTAAAGCTCTGAAAGAAACTAATATCTTAGCGATGCAGAGACCCATTTCTGTATGTCCCTGCACATGAAGCCCATTGCCATTTCCCACTCCTGGCTGTCTGCCATCATATGGTTAAATCTGGAAGTCTGATAAGCCAAACTGAATGCAGTTGATTAGCTCTTTCATTGAAACAGCACTTCCCCAATCTTACATCGGGTTTATGCTCAAATATTCTGTTCAGTTTTAGCCTCCAGATATCAGATAAGCTATTAGTAGACCCCACTTTCTCTGTGTAAAGGGAGAGTGCAATGCTGTGATTGCTGAGTCAGAAGTAAATAGAAAAGATACTGTTGAGAGGAAGATACACTTTGTGTTTTCAGATGAACCTGGCAGTTGTGGTATGGAGCCTGCTTTCTCTCCTGCTGTGATGCAGAAGGCAAAACTCCCTGTAACATCCATGGTACCATAAGCTAGAGAAAAAACAGAGTATTAGAAAATGACAAGCAGTAAAACAGATTGTAACTGCTGGAAACTGCCTGCTACCAGGCGCTTATGTAATTGCATGAAACTCTTCAGTCTCTGAACCTAAAATTCAGCGAAAAAGGTCTTGGATGAGACCTGCTCCCTGAGATTTCACAGAAGGCACAACTCCAGGTTCAGAGTCTCTGCTTTGAAAAAGTTGTGAAGAAATCAAGAGAAAAATAGAAATAATAACAGACAAGCGAATGAGTCATAGTGCTTACACAAAAACACAAGAAGTCATGATTCCATGCTTGTTAATATAATTCCTGGTATTGGTCTCACCAGAACATGTTTAAAAGGCATCCTTTGGATGACTGTAATCTCTCTCGAGTGCAGCATTTAATGGAGTTTGGTGGTGTAGTAACTTCACAGCACCAGCTCTTTCATTTCTGTGCTCGTGGCTGGCTGCACATCCAGTAAACCCCAAGTAAAATTAATAACTACATAGAGAATTAATAACTTTGTTTCATAAAAAGATACACGTTTCTAATAAGAGGGGGACTCTGTATGATGAGGGTGGTGGTGCTGCCAGTTCTACTGAACTAAAAACAAGCTGAGGCATTTTTGTATCTTCTCGAAGTGTCTGATCAGTCGTTCACCAGAATGTGAAGAGTAATGGATGGTTCCAGGGACACTCTGGTTCCTCACCGTAATATAATGGTCAGAAACTTAATACTGAAAATTTATCTACTTCAGTAAAATATTAACTACATAGTATTATTTTGTATTTGAAACTTACTGTAGTTGCGTTTTATATCATTTTTTTAAGCAAATATAAGGCAATCCCATCAACATTGCTTAACTCAAGATAAGTTAATGTCAAATCAGATGGTGCATTTAGCCTGTGGGATTTGAACGGTGTCAAATGTTTACACAGTTTCTTTTTATTATCAAGCTTAGGTGCTGCTTGAGAAACTGAAGTCAGGAGCCTGTTTATTCAGTTGTCAAAGGAGAACTGTTTCCAGGCAGGCAATTCAAACCTCTACCAACCTGTTGCCTAAAATAACCTGAAGTGGAGATACTGAACGATATCCGTTCACACATTTTTTTTCCAGTTGTCCGTTTGTAGCCAGCACAGAAGCGATCTGATTCAAAGAATGTGCTAAGTTTCCAAACTCTATCTTCATTTTCTGCTATTTCTCTTATCTTTCCATAGAGTTACCACAGACATAATTTGCTTCTCAGCTATCACAATGGCTCTGTGGGCTCTACCTTATGGGCTAACATATGAACGGCTCTGTTAAGACAGATGGATCTTTTAAGGAGTTTGGAAGTAACTTCATCCTCAGTGTCTAAAATTTCTAGAAAATACTTGAATTTCCAGCAGTTGGAGTCGTGATGTGTGTCAAGACTTGTGGTTTAACTGTCTGTATGTTATGTGGTGTCCGTATGTGACAGTGGTGACTCTGCATGTTACCTCTGCTGTTCGTACAGTGGACTGGCTAGATGGAGTTTGGAGCAAGTAAAAGACTTCCAGTTGTATGAATGGACATGCTAGATTTTGGGTGAGAAAAAGAGATTCACTTTCCAAAACCTGGTGAATACATGAGTGTGCCTCGTCATGTGAGGAGATCTTAGATCTGCATACATGGGTGACACTACTGGTTTTGTAACTGCCTGTCTTGAAGAGTATTTTAGATCTGGATAGACAGGATTTTTCTCTGAGAGCTGGCATCATGTGAGATGGGGTTTTTCTGTAAAAGAGCTGAGAGAGCAGTGTCCATGTGTCTGAGCAAGGAATGTTTTGGCACTTACGTCAACTTCAGTATAATTCTATGATGATATTTTAGTAAACAGACCTGGGGGTTGGTCATAAGATAGCTTAAATCAGGAATAAACATGGTATGTTGTTTTTCAGCACAGGACACGTTAAATCCAGTATGAATACACTCTTGTTTAAATAAGACAGCTCTTTAGAATGCACTGTTTCTTGCTGTATTAAGCAGTTCCATGACGGAAATTACTCTGGCTGTTTGCTGTACACAGTGTGTTGCATTTCACTTTTCCCCTGCGGTATCTGTTATTTTTCATTCTGAACCTATGGGACTCCCACTGCCTCGAGGTAAATGTTCTTTTACCTCATCATTTAGTCTGCTATGAATTACTTTATACATGATGACAGTTCATTCACTGCACAATCTGCCTTCTTCCTCCCTATCAAATGGAACTGTTTAATCAGCCTCACCCCCCTGAAGCTGAGCATGGGGGCTTCTGAGTGATGGTTATGAGGGGAAGAGGTTCAAGTGCATTTACTGTAGTGATAGAACAAGGGGTAATGGGTTCAAACTTAAACAGGGGAAGTTTAGATTAGATATAAGGAAGAAATTCTTTACTGTAAGGGTGGCGAGGCATTGGAATGGGTTCCCCAGGGAAGTTGTGAATGCTCCATCCCTGGAGGTGTTAAAGGCCAGGTTGGACAGAGCCTTGGATGGCATGGTTTAGTGGGAGGTGTCCCTGTCCATGGCAGGGGGTTGGAACTGGATGATCTTAAGGTCCTTTCCAACCCTCACTATTCTATGATTCTATGATTCTTTTTCTGCAGTTATCACACGTTACTTACTGCCAGTTGAGTAGTAAGTATATAGTTTCTTTGTACTGATCCACCTCATTCTGCTGTCAGGATTGTGTTCTGGGGTTTTAATATTATTTTTTAGATATACTCACACACTACATATATGTATATACACAGAATATTATACAATTATGTAGAAATATGTAATGCGTAAATATATATAATATGTATGTCTGGCTTTCAAATGAATTCTTGACTAAATGTTTTCCATAAAAGTTCAGTATTAAAAAAGCCTCACACCCCTACTCCATGTTACAGCATCCTGTGTACTTTGGATTTATGGGCAATTGAGCCGATGACAGCCACAGTATGCAATGTGAGTTATCTCTAGATAAACAGGAATATGTCTCTCACAGAAAGATGTCCATACAGCAATAAATTTGGGAATGAGCCTCCCTTCAGCTTTCCAAAAAGTCGATTTCACTGTAAATTCAGATCAGTGGTATTAGAACTCTTGCCAATGAGTTGCAGTGATCATGGCCGCCTCTGCTTTTCTCCTTTGGCTTCTAGATACTCTCCTCTGCACTGGTGATAGCAGTGATGAGTGATCTGTCCCTGCCTTTAGTTTATGGATGTTCTGGACTTAACCCTGGAGTTGCTAAGCAGTTGGACCTCGAGATGTTCAGTACTGGCAAATCTGAGATTTTCCTAGTTGTGATGGAATTTTAGGCTCCTTGGAAGCATCGCCAATGAAACAGAAGCTCTTGCATCGTGTCAGGATGGGGGTTTTTGGCACTGGTATGTGGTAGAAATTAGGAAAAAGAAAAAAAAGTGATAGTCACCCAAAAAAAGTGATAGTCACAACCACAATCTTTTCTTTGTGGACTGATCTGCTGGCTTTATAACATGTCCACATCTAGTGTACTGGTAATAGCACACACCCCCCTAAATCACAAACAGAAGAGCTTTGCTATATTTACACATAAATCTAAGGCATGAGCACAAGACATTACATTCTGCTCAGAAGCTCATGGGCATTTTTAGCTCTTCTTTGCTTTCTGCAGACAGATCATGGCATTTCGCATGTCATTTCCAGTTATCTGCTGTACTGATCATTCCTGTAGGAACGTTAGCATACTCTTTCCAACATGTTGTATTTCAGTTTATCTTCCAGCTCACTTGAGCCTGTTAGGTAAAGCTAGTTTCCTGTTACCTTTGGCATCCACCACCCCAAATGGAATAGCTTCAGTGGAACTGAAATGAAAGTACATTTTGTCTCTCCTATTTTGCTCTTGGATTGCTCCCTGCTGTGGAGCTTCCCAGGCTCAGTTGTTCATACAACATGACAACATATTTCACCTATGTTATTTTGAACATTTTAGTGTGTGTCCTTGATCACCTTCTCCAGAAACTGCTAAAAACCCCCGAGGTATTTAGTTCATAGGAAAAGTTGGCAGCCTCTCATAAGTTTTGAATGTCATTCTGTTTTTAGACATTCAATCTTTATTAGTTAGACTCTTCATTTATATCTTAAAGCATACTCCTGGTTTAATAATTTGCCTTTTTTCTCAAACTTATTGGACTTCTTGGACTGTTGTAAAATGAAAGCTCAGCCGACACAGTCAATAAAATGAGCGCTTCTCAGGAGCCTTTGGGGAGATAACTTCAGAGTTATCAATTAATCTCCCACACAGCTGCAGCAGTCTGCTTTGAGTGATGACCCAATGGTCACCTCCCTAAAGGCTTGCTGAAGGTCTCTTCTCTGCATTAACTCAGAGACATTCTTTGATTAATATGTGGAAAGTTTCCTTGCTGTCTAATCTTCTCTCAGTTCTGTTCAGCTTGCATCCCTTTTTTTAGGGGATCTATTTTCACTCCTCTATGTTAATCTAGATATTAATTTCATAGTTCCTTGCAGTCAACATAAGATGATATCCCTTGGGTAAAACAGTCATTTGTCATGAATCTGCATTGTTCATCAAATCTGTAAGAGATAGACGTGACTCACCCAGCTGAGAGATTTATTTCTCTGAAATGAGCTTCAGTTGTTTGCAACCTTTCAATACTGGGAGTACTGTTGGGCCAAGGAACAACTGATTTCTTTACTTCTAAATAAAACAGTGAAGGCACATGGTTCTCCAGCCTTTAGAATAAATAGCATGGTACAGCTTGCATCCATGCACTTGCCTGGTTTTCCCTTTCAAAAGGAAATAACACCATACATGTCGTCATAAGGAAATATCCATGTCACTGTTTGTCTTTCAAACCTTGTCCTAGGTTTGGGAAAGAGCTAAAGGCCTCAGGCTAAAACTGCTGCTGTTTCAGTAGCACAGATGGTAGTAGGTCAGCGCTGACCCCATGTTTCAACAGTAGTTTATTTGCTAGCATAGATGTAGCTATTAACAGAGTTTATGCTAAATTCTTGGGAATTAAATATCCAACTCTGAATAACAAAAGTCAATCAGGAAATTGCTAACAGATGTATCTTGAGAGTTTGAAGACCCTCTCCTGTTGGAATGCTGGGGTAATAGCCGATTCACATCGAGCCACAGTGACATATATGGACATATATGCACATATACATATATATATAGGTGCTGGAGGTATGACAAGGGAAGCTGGATACAGAATGGACAATCAGCCACTCCAGAACTCCATTACTTGTAGAACCTCTCAGGATCATACTATACATCTCTATTTTCATATTTGTGAGAGTAGAATCACAGGATCATAGAACAGTTAGGGTTGTAAGGGACTTTAAGACCATCCAGTTCCAACCCTCCTGCCATGGGCAGGTAAAATAAAGCCCATTCCATTTTTCCTCTTTGCAGTCATATGAAGTGAATTCAAATATGGATAGATCTGAAAATAATTTCTATGGAAGTTGTTTGTGTACAGTACTGTGTCCTGGGTTCAGAAGTAGCAGTCATTTTTCTCCTTCTTGGTAGCTGGTGCAGCGCTGTGTTTTTGATTTTGGGCCTGGGAATAGTGCTGATAACACCAGTGTTTTCAGTTACTGCTTGGTGGTGTTTAGGCTGGCCAAGGACTTTGTGAGTCTCATGCTCTGCCAGGGAGGAGGGGAAGCCGGGAGGAAGGAGAGACAGGACACCTGACCCAAACTGACCAAGGAGGTATTCCATACCACAGCACGTCATGTCCAGGATGTAAAAACGGAGAGCAGAGACCCGGAAGGGTGGTGGGGGTTCACTGGAGGGGGTGCACTGCGTGGTCGGGCTTGATATTGGGTGGTGAGAAATTGTATTCTTTTTCCTTGTATTTTCTCTTGTCATTATTATTATTGGTGGTAGCAGCAATGATTTGTGTTATGCCTTCATTACTAAACTGTTCTTATCTCAACCTGTGGGAGTTGCATTCTTTCGATTCTCCTTCCCATCCCTGCAGGAGAGGAGGGAAGAAAGAGGGGGAAGTGAGTGAGAGGGCGACTGTGTGAGTTTATAGAGGCTTAAACCACGACATACTGTTACCCAGACCCAGAAAAGATGGCTTTCCCAGAGGAGCAGAGAAAACATTGGCATTAACATTTCCCACACTTCAGTGGCTGAACTGTTTTGTCCAAACTATCCAGACTAGCATAAACCACAAAGAAATAATGGAACATCTTCCCTAGGTGTTAATATTTTCATTTTCTGTCCATGTCCATAGTGTCTTGAAGTTTCAGTGTATGTGGCTTGTATTTAGCTGTACATCAGAAACGGGTGGAATTGGCATCATCAATAGAAGTGTTTCTCCTGAGGAAAGGACTTTGTTTCCTTTGAGGGTTGTTTCCCAATTACTCAACTGAAACCTAAGAGAGATCATTGTTATACGTTATACGTAACATGCTATTACCATCTGCATGGGAGGAATGTGTGTATTATCTGTCAAGAGATTAAATGAAAATGTAAAAAGGGTCCCCTTCCTAAACCTACTGCAGAGATGGGAAGGTGGGTTTGAAATGAGGAATTGTTGGAAAAATGTATGGCAATCTTCAGGGTTGGTGTTTTCGTTTAACACTGTTGAACTGCACCTGGTGGGGTATTTAGGTTTCTTAATAAATATAAAATAACTGAATATATAGATTTATTCTGTTGCATTCAAGAAACCAACAAGGGGTGACATCCTGTAGGACCCTGTGTTTACAGACAAGAATGGGTCAGGGATGTTAAGGTCAGGAGCAGGCTTGGTTGCAGTGGCCATTGAGGTAGTGAAATTCAGGATCCTGAGGGACAGCAGTGAGGAAATCAAGTGAGATCGCAAACCTGAATTTCAGGAGAGCAGACTTGGGCCTTTTCAGGGTCTGCTTCACATGTGATAGATCTTGCTGTTAGTCTCATTAATCTTAGTTTCAAATCTTTCTTCAGTGTGGATCACCTGTTTGCTTTAATGTTGATAGACTGTCACATATAATTCATTAAATAATAAAATAGCAAAGTGAGCCCTCTTTTCAGCCAGATACGTTAACTTGAATGTTATTAAACGTAAGCACAATCGTTTCCAATGAAATAAAAAAGAGTATTATCTAATGCAATGTGAAGAAGAAAACGCCACTTTTCTTTTTCTTTGTTAAGGTGTGTTCCAGTCAAGTTATGAGGCTCATTTCCAAAGTAAAAATACAAATGTTTCTAAATATATTTCTGACTTCATTATGAGATCATAAAAGCCAAAGTATATAATTTTACCATTTTATTATTTAAATCATGAATCTGAAAAGGAAACTCTGGCTTTCAAGGTTTTTTAGGCCTGGGAAGAATGCAGATCTTTTTTTACTTATTCCAGCTGCCCGCATAATACCAAAATAAGAGCAGATTTATGCAAAATACAGTGTACAAATCAACATACATTAAAATTCTAGTTGTTTTTCCACTAGTCTGGTGTTTTTGCCAGCGAGAAGAGAAGAATGTAGCTAATGTGTCTCACATCAGTCGGATGTATTAATATTCTGCTTTCAGAAACACAAAAGTAATCAGGCAGTGCTGATGGCTGAGCTGCAGGTGTCTGAGTGCTGCAGACTATAATGGTCCTGGGCATATTTTCAACTAGGCAGCTTAGGTACTATTTGCATGAAATTCCAAAGGGCAAACAGCCTTAGTTTTATTATTCCTTCTATGGTGAATCTGGGAATTCCTCCAGTGCACTGTCACTTAAAATATGTCTACTTCCCATTTGATCTATTTGATCTATACTGAAAGCATAACACAAGATGTGAATACCCAAGTCGGCTCAGAAGCTGTTTTGTAGCACATTTTAGAAGCTGTGCCCTGAGTATGCCAAATGTATGCAACATCCCATAGACCCTGTAGATGCAGTAATTTGAATTAGGCAGATTTATCGCATTCAAATCTTAAATTACATTTTAATGCACTTAAAACATTATGATAGTGTAAACAATTATTGAGAAAACAGCATATTGATTTATTTAACTCCTAGTAGTTGTATTTGCTCTCATATGCTTCTGTTCTGAAGCTAATGAAGAATGAAATCTGTATGTAGTTGTTCTAGCGTTGCAGCCAAAGCCTGAAACATATTAAGTGGGACAACCTTGATGTGTTTCCTTCTTCTGCTTTATGAAATGTCATATTTATGAATGTGGTGCCAAATAATACATTTGGCTTGCTTCTTGAGAGAAAAATAGAATCATTCTATGATTCTAGGCACTCTCATCCTGTTCTTTGAGTTGTCCTGGTGGATTTTAGCTGACGTTAAGGTAGACAGCTTGAGCCTCTTTGAACTTTATCTATAATTTCTATTGCTTTTAGCAATACCTATTCATGAGTCCTCCCTTTGTAGGCTAGAGACTTCTGGGAGAAGTAGATTCTGCAGTCATCTGTAGCCGAGGAGCTGGTGAATCTCAGTGGAGAGCAGGGACAGGGGATGCCTGAGGCACCCACGTCTTGTCTTTCATACAGTACCCAGGAGATATGAGCTACATACTAGCCTGTATGTGCATGGTCTTTATGTTGTATATACATTGTTATGCACATATGTGTAGCCTTAGTATGCTTTCAGTTATCACAAAGATCAAAGGAAGTCTGCATATTCTTCCTAAATATCATTAAAATACTATGTTGGATTAACAGCTGATTTTTGGGATTATAATCTCAAGAATAAGATTTTATATCTAAGAAGTAATTTGATTTTCTAGTCCTGATGAGCTACAGTTCATACAGCGCTGCTCATGCCCCCATTAACCTCAAAAAAATATACTTTTAGAGCATATACAACCTTATACAGATTCCAAAAGGAAAAAAGCCAAGAAAATTTACTTTGGCATGTGTAATTAGTATTAACATTTACATTTGAAGCTGCTTCTTTCTTTTACTTTCTTAAACAAGAAGTTATTTCTTCTGTGGCAGGTTGATGGAATAATTTAATCAAACTTTCTAAAGGGCTTTCGAACTCCTCAGGCAGTCTGCTTTTGTATGGAGCACCAGCCTAGGGTGACCTTGATGTACTCGGTAGCTAATAAAGCCATCTACCTCTTTATCCTTTTTATTACTATTAGAAAAGCATAAAAAGTACTTGCATAACATGGCATTAAATATTCAGTAATATCACAGGAAATTAATCTTTTCCTGATTATAATTTCTATATATAGTTAAGTTCTAAAAATGACCAAAGTGAATTTCTGTTTTTCAACAGATATGGGTGAGAGAAACTTGTTTAATACACATGGATTTGGGCTTTTACACTTCTATGGCAAAGGGTTTTATCTTCATATTCTTACAGTCATTTCTGTAAACATAAACTCAATGTTGCTTGTATGTGTTGAGTGAAGGGAGATTTTTAAGGGCATTCATGTATTTGTCTAGGTCTTACAGCAGTTTCAGTAGTTTTAATAGGAAATGTGGGTGTCTCATTGAAGTATATTAGCGTTAGGTTGAGTTTTGTTAGCCAGTATCCTCAGACATCACTGTTCCAGAACCTTGGCAGAATTTGACTCTTAAATAACTGTGTTAAAATGACAGTTTCTTGAGATTCTGCGAGTTAGGGTTCTCAGATTGCTAAAGGCCACAGATCATATGGCCCAGATGTGGTCACCATTTACCTGCAGTTTGTGAAGACATAACTCCAGGTTTCCTTTCACAGATCTATGTGGCATCTGCCCTTGTTTGTAGTGGATGTGTTTCTATGTACTGCCTTCAGGAAGAAAAGTTAATTCCTTTGTTATCGTGATGGAAAGGGAGGCACTAAACTAACTGTACATATAGTTTATGTTTTACATAAGCTCTTGCAGTCCTTTAACCTTTACATTTCCTCTGTGTGAATAACAGCTAGAAGGAGGTGAGATAAATCCTTTGCTAGTAAACTGCCATCTAGCAGCAGTGAGGAGCTCAGAGATTTTGAGCTCACAAGTTCTGAGAAGAAGCAGATCTTGCTAGTCCCACACGCTTCTGTTGCTGCAAGATTCAAGAACTCTGATGTCTTTAGACATTCTCACCTCCAGGCCCCCCATTCCCAGTTCCTGCATGTAGTGTAATAGTCAGAGATGGAGTCCTGATGCCTGTGGCTGGGATCTTCAGAGGATTCCACTAGCAAATAGATACGTCATGATGGAGATTTTCTGAGACGTGTTGGCCTTATTTAGGCTTGTTTTCACAAGTGAAGCTTCAGCTTGAGCACCTGTTTTAGAAACATTTTAAATAACTGCAGATAGTGCCATGAGCCAGATTCCTATTAAAATGGTGTCCTTTCATTACCTTTGATTAATGAGGATTTTGTTTCAGTATAAGGCTTCAAAATGAGATGCCTTTTCCCAGACATCTGAAAACTTCCACTTGGCAAAGTGAACAGGTTAAATGATGATCAGAGGGCTGAGAGCTGGGCTTGTTCAGCCGGGAGAAGAGAAGGCTCTGGAGAGACCTTATAAAAGCTTTCCAGTACCTGAAAGGGTCTACAGGAAACCTGGAGAGGGGCTTTGGCCAAGGGCCTGTAGGGACAGGACAAGGGGAATGGCTTTAACCTGCCAGAGGGGAGACTGAGATGAGCTCTTAGACAGAAGCTGTTCCCTGTGAGGGTGCTGAGGCGCTGGCACAGGGTGCCCAGAGAAGCTGTGGCTGCCCCATCCCTGGCAGTGTTCAAGGCCAGATTGGACACAGGGCCTTGGAGCAAGCTGCTCCAGTGGAAGGTGTCTCTGCCCATGGCAGGGGTTGGAGCTGGAGGAGCTTTAAGGTCCCTTCAAACCCAAACCATTCCAGGATTCTGTACATGTGGTGTTTAGTGTAATATCTGTGCCTTGGACACTAGTGATTCCACTGTGAAAAAGACCTGGACTGTAAAATCAATTTTGTGATTCCAAACCGATTTGACTTGAATTTCAGCTTTTCATGGTAAAACCCATGTCTGTCTGTTGTCTAAGGCCAGTTAAGCCCACATTTTTCTCAAATGAGTCTTTCACCTCTACTTGACCACCTGAACTTGAGAAACCAGAAGTCAGAAGGTGCAAAAAGCCATTAAGTACCTGCACCTGCACTTGCCAGGGCTTTCAATTTGGAGCCCATGTGGAGCAGCTGGAAGAGGGAGAGGACAATAGATGTGGTTAGATGCAGAATTCAGTTGTTAAACTGGACTCGCAGAAGCTGCTCTGAGACCTGGTAAGCATTTATTTTGTTTATTCCTGCTTTTCCAAACAAAACCCCAAACCTTAAAGCATTTTCCAAACAAAACCCCAAACCTTAAAGCATTTTCCAGTTTTGCTTGATGAAGAAACTGGAAAATAATTCCTCAAACCTTTCAGTATTTTTCCCCATTCAGAGATAGATCTTTCACTATCTAGTGGTTCAAATCAGCAGGAGATTGAATCACCTGAGTTGCAATGGCTGACAAAGCCTGTGGCGGAAAGGATTGAAGGTTAAAAGATGTAACGAGCAAAAAACTCTGATCACCACTCATTTCTAAGTGTTTCTTTAGTGTTTTGCTGCTTTACCTTTCTGGATTTTCTGGGCGGAGTATTGGAGTGTTATTGGTGAACCAAGTTGTTGGGTTTGCCATGATGCTGCTTAACTTCACCATCAGAAGTACAGCAGACTATGGTGTAACCAAGGCTTTGGTTTTAGTCCTTAATTATTTTCTGTTGCGGTCTTAAAAGATAATGATACTCAGCTGCCTTTTGGTTAATAATAGGCTATAGCTGAGTGACATGCCTTTGGTGCAGGGCAGCTAGAATAGGCTCTGGGAAATCAGATAAATTCTGTAGGTAAGAAGGTTTGTGCCATCCCTGGAAACATTTCAGGCCAGGCTGGATGCGGCTTTGAGCAATCTGATCTAGTTGAAGCTGTCCCTTCTCGTTGCATGGGGGTTGGACTAGATGAGCTTTAGAGGGGTCTCCCAACCTGTGATTCTGTAAGGTTAAGATTTAAGTCTAATGCTGGGTGAGCTATAGTAGCATCTTGTCATTGTAGCTGGCAACTGAGATACAGAATCTTTGTATATGCCTCATTTAAAACTGACACCTAATACTTAAAATCTTCAGGGTTGTGTGGACAATATAAAGCAAGGTAACAATGGTCATTTATTTTAGTAAGTGCACTTCTTGACAAACAAAATTGCTTCATGGGGTTTTGTATAGAAATGTTTGTTTTAATGGCTAGGAAAAGGGAAAATGGATTTATAACGTATATGTGCTAAAAGCAGCCTTTGAGTTTTCAGGAGCAGTGTTTGCATTTGTGTTCTCCACAATTAGCTGGTGAAACAGGATTTCAGGAACCTGGTATGAGGCCTCATAAAACTGGTATTCACAACCATGCCACTGATGCACTGTAACTAGAAATTTGTAGTATAGACCCGTTTCATGTTAAACATGGCTTCTGTGTGCTCTGCAGTGCTGTCTGCTCCGATCTCATCCTTGTTGTTATTCGCTTCAGCACGCCAAAAAAAGCAGGATACCTCTGCAATCATACAAGATTTGCTTTCCTATTTCTGCTATTTTTCACCCTGTAAAATACAGGGAAAGACAGTTTCTCTGAGAACCGAAGTGAACGTGAGCTTTCAACTGACTACAACAAAATGGCATGAACAGTTCTGTCCTTTTTGCAGTTCTTAAGAGAGCAAAATAATTCAGTTTAGGCAAAGCAGAGCTACAACTCAGAATTGCAACGCAGTGTAGCTGATCTCAGGCACTCCACCACGATGACTTAAAAGTTTGACAATGTTTTATTGCTGCCTCACAGCTGTCCTAAAACTGGGCCACATCCATATATATAGAGCCAATGTGCCAGCATTACACATCTTCTACTACAGCGTGCTCAACAAAGAGAAACTGCTAGTTACCAAGTTACCACTTGGCTAGTGAAGATGCTTCCAGTTCCTCTGCGCTGCGCAAGATTCTGCCCTTCATTATACCTAGAGGTCTGTGGTCCTATGGAGGTGTAACTGGCTGCAGAATATGGACTGCTGTCATTCAGGAGGTACAGAAGTAAACTGATGTGTAATCCCTTCTTCAGCATAGGAAGGTGGTTTTATCTCCCTCGGTCTGACCTGATGATCATCCAGTGTAACAATACCATATTTTTGAACAGTAACAAAATTGCAGATCTTGGCTTCACATTTGTGTGAGATAATGAGAAATGCGTTCAGAAGAGGCAAAAGCATCCTCAGGAGCACTGAAAACTCCCCATAGTCTAGGGCACCTGGAAGTTAATGTTTTCTCCAGCCACATTTAGTATTGCCACATTTATTCTATGTAAGAAGAGTCATCATCTGCTCCTGACTGATCAAGTGCAGCTCAATGTGTGTTTGTTTGATGGATTACTGAATCAAGTGCTTGCTCTTCTCTACTTCTTTCCATTAAAGTGCTTAAACTCAAAACGTTGTGTGTCAGGATTGTCCTGAGAAGAATACCAGAGTAGGATGCAGCTCTAACACTATGCATTCATGGCACTTGAAGTAAGAATAGTTTCCCTGAGCTTCAAACCCTTCTCTCTGCTGACCGGTTAAAGGCAAACCTTTGCAAGCAGTATCATCCGCCCTGTGTGAATCTTTTAAAAGCTGATGAGATGTCAGAGCACACAACTTGTCAGAAGTGTGAACAGACCCAGGGACTTTCAACAGGATGAGATGAAATCTCTTAAACTAAAAACGAAAGTGGGAGTAATCCAGAAAAGTTATGACAGGGGCTGGGTGCCTTTCCTTATTCTCTACAATACCTCCAGTTTCTCCTTGACTGTTCTTCTCTGGGCTTTTTGGTTATTTTGGTCACATCTCCTATGTTTTATTCAATTTGAACTCCATCTTGATGCCTCTGTCAGCTGTGTCTATGTCTGTCTTGTTTCCACGATTTTCTTCCCATTTCCTCTCTCCTCTTTCTCAGATGCTTCTGCAAATATTTTGACTTGGCTTGTGTCTTGAGTGATCTGCATATTTGAGTTACAGCTGCATCCACTGATGGCTGTTAGCTGTAGAAAAAGCAGAGTAGATCCAGGAAATCCCAAAGCACTTAATTACCAAATCAGCCTGTGGAAAGAATACCTTCAGCTGTGCTGTCAAGCATAGTACCCATCTGCAGCAACACTGGTACAGCTTGATTGACATCATCATGCTGTGGGCTATTAATCAGTGCACAGATATTTGCTATTCATCGTGACCACCAGTTTTAGAGCTGTTGGCTTAATCTTTGCCTCAATTATGATCACATCTCTGCACTGGGAGACAAGGCACAGCTACATCAAGTCCATTTTTAGTTGTTTCAGCCATGGAGTGTGATGGAATCACAAAGATAAACAGTTTGATTACCAGCAGCCGTGCACTGTTCATGTCATCTGTTTGGACTGCACTTTGGAGCTGGTATTTCAACAGAGTCAGACCGAAATTGGGTGAAATAAAGGAGGCTACAACATGTGACAGTGGCCATGATTTCTTAACTTGCAATTTATACATCAGATAAAATCTGGGTTTACAATCTCAGTGTTCACACTGGTCTTAAAATTCTTTCTACCAGATGAGCATGAACATTTTGCTGGTTTCTACTGAGCAATACTAAATTTGCAGCAGTGCATAATCTGTTTTCTATGTACTGAGTTAACCTGGTATCATTTGTGTTGCTGGTTTTATCTCAACTTCATAGACCAAGAGTCTACTTGATGTTTTGTTGTGCATTATGTTTCAAAATATCTTACACTGTCCACTTAACTTTCACAAATATAGAATAGAGAAGGGAGAAAATATAATGCTGAACTAAAAAGCTCTTTCCTGCCCTTGTTTTTAGTCTTCAATTCTAGTATGGTTTTCTTTAGAATGATTGATTCAGCTCCATCTTCCTGATTTTGCCAAATCACGATGGTTAAATCCAGAGATACCTGCCATGGTATTTATATACATGTCTTTTGGCCAGAGTCCTTACAGTCTTTTTCAGTGGTCGCTATGATGTTCGCACTTACATACCTGTAATTTTCAAGCAGGCCATGACTGAGGCCGTGCAGCAAAAGGTTATCCAGAAATGCTTCAGGTATCTGAAAAGTCTATTCCCTCTTCTTTCTAATGTACAGCTTTGGTACCTTCCTGCTCTGTTTCTATACAAAAAAGCCCCACCAAGTTTTCTTTCAGACCAGAAGTACTGTCACTGTCCTGGCTAACCCCCACACATCAACACAACTTTATCCAGCTTGTTTGCTTAGCAGCACCACCATACTTCCCTCAGCGTGGGCCAGGATCCTCTCTTTCCAGTATATCCTAGAATAGTTTGGGTTGGAAGGGACCTACAAAGCTCGTCTAGTCCAATCCCCCTGCAATGTGCAGGGACACCATCAACTAGGTCAGGATGCCCAGAGCCACCTCCAGCCTGGCCTTCAGTGTCTCCAGGGATGGTGCATCCACCACCTCTCTGGGCAACCTGTGCCAGTGTTTCACCACCCTCATTGTGAAGGATTTCTTCCTGACACAGCAGCAATCTCCCCTATCTTCAGGTCTTCCTAGATAAAATAGCCATACCATGCTACATTTGAAAATTTCCAGAATTTCATAGTTGTATCATTTGGAGGATTATTTTCAGATATCGCAGCATGCTGCAGTCATCATCAGGAATGCAAAATGTAATTAGACTCAGATGACAGCTCTGTGCATGCATGTAAAGGATGAAGGGCAAAACTGGTGTATGGTAGTTTAACCTCAGAATTGCCCAGTAGGGTCAGTTTGGCGTAGAGCAGCTGATAAACACTGCCTGTTTTCCCCTGATCACTCTTTGCTCAAAGCCCACAGTTCATGAGGCCACCAACAGTTGTTTCTCCTTACCTTTCAGTGTCATTAAATAGGCTTTGGATAGCATCTCCTTGGACTTCTTTTCACTGGCTCAGAGTTGCAAAATATCCATGAGATACATATGGAATAAATATGCATGAGGAGAATATATCACTGGAGAACTGTGTGACCTTTGTGCTACCTCAGCCATGTGTGATGAGGAACCACGGGGCTGCAGTGCCCTTTTATTAAACCTGCCAAATGTTTCTCTGTGTACAGATGCATGGGTGTAAATCAGAGCCGGCCCTAATTAAAATGCAGAACACTTTGGCTCAGAACATTAAATTTTAAGAGTTTGGGGATTTTTTCTCTTGCTTCTTTTTCCCTTCTATCATTGGGGAAATTTTAATCACTTGATCAAAAGCAATTTAGTCTTTAAGTCTGGCCTGACTCTGTGACCCCCCTGTAGCTCCATGGTGCAACCACAAATCCCATGTTCTGCTAGGCTGCCTTCACAGCCTTATGGGCCTGGTCTGTTAGGACTTCTAATAAGCACTGAGCAGCTGAACAAACCCTGTTGAGGTCTGGTAGAATAACTCCATGGGCTTGAACAACAAACACCAGCACAGGGAGCAGGTCAGCAGTGATTTCCCAAGGACAATTTTAGAGTGGCAGGAATGATTATGCTTTTGTCACCATTCCACCCACCATGAGAAGTAAAATCCTTGTCAAAATGCCCCTTGCAGTCCCAGGACACCTGAAGTATACTTTGGCATACCAACAGCTATTAATGTGTGTGCTTTAAAGACCTCTATTAAGCCCTGAGCTGCACATCCACTTCATAAATGATTAATCTTAGACTCAGTCTGTGGCCAAGACCAGTCAGGAGTGCCAAGCCTAACACAGTGATTTCCAATCCCAGGCTGCATTGGATTCATTCAGAGCTGGAGGTGTTCACTTCCTCTGACAAGCAGACAGTCTGGGGCAGGCCACCCAATTCAGAGACTGCTGCTGAGCAGGTTAGCCAGCACTGGCTTGTTCTAGGTGGAAAGGCAGTGCTGAATGGTGACTAGATGCTAGGACCTCTAGCTCTATCACTTTTCTTCCTACACAGGGCGTCTGGAGAGGAAAAGCAAGCAGCAGAATACAATAGCAGAACATTCCATTAATTGCCAGATGGTCTTAAAACCATATTTCTTTAAAAACATATGCTGTTCTGTGTTATAAAAAGCAAGATATTACCATATAAATATCAAGCCAGTAAATAAATTGTCATTGCCCTTACCCAGTGGTGTTCCCATCAAGGTTTATAGTCTAATTTTTTCAGGACAAATATGTTCTGTACTTGAGTTTGCAAGAAATTTGTGGCAACATTTCTATATTTTCTATGTAGAAATTTCTATACTTCAATGTATTATTATTGCAGCTATATGTTCACATGTAAAACCTAATTCAGTTGTATGAGTGTGTGCATTAACTGCATTGTACATGCACATACACACACACACACACAGGGTCTCTGCATGTATCAGAGCCACCAGAGCAGATCTCTGTTCTCCCAGACTGGTTTTCTATGCCTGCACTGTGGTGCATGCCAGATAGAATTGGTTACCCTGGCGTGTGATGTGCCTGCCAGCTCCTCACAGCATGTGGGGTCATAGGCTTGCCCTGGTTGGGAGCTGTGTATGTGCATAGCAGACTCCATAGTTAAGACACTGATTTTCCTCTAATGATAATTGTGGTATTTGTGTTTCGGAAGTAATCTCTAAGCAGAACATACACAGAATAAGCATGTCACATTCTTGGAGTTTCCTTCTCAATGCTCTTCTCCATTTTAACAGCATGATCTAGTGGGATTTGTGCAGGTTGCTTTGTTCTTACCTTGTTCCTCTTCCCTTTTCCTCACTCCCCTTTCCTTTCCGTTGTTCCTGTGCTGCTGCAGTCTCCCACATTTCCAATTTAACTGCTGGCCTTTATTCCCATGCCCCTCTAGAACTCAGGCTGCATCTTGCCTTATTTTGCTGATGACAGTGCTCTGTCTGTGCAGTCTTCCCTTTTGACCCCACAACTGAGGAAGAAACTCATTTTGTTCTGTGGAATGAGGAATTCCTGAAGAGTGTTTGTGTTTTTTGCTGATACGTGAAGACAGCTCCATCTTTAGCTCTGTGTGAGCAGTAAAATGCAGCTGTAAAGCTCCCCGGTCTTTAAACATGCCTATGGTCTGTCAGGATCTTGAAAGTGTCACTTCCTTCTGCGCAGGGAACTCACAGTGCAGAGCAGAAGGCGACAACAAAGAACATACCTGCTGGCACATGATGGCCTATTTCAGGGCAGGCTTGGAGCTTCTTGGAAACATTCTTTTTCTTCAGAGGTATTTTTTGCTACAAAGTCTTAAGAAAAACCCAGAGCTGTGTAATTTATCTGTCCGTCAGCCAAGCATGGCACAGTCAGTGCCCTGAGTACTCGGCAAGAAGTTTGACCTGAATTCGGAGGAAAGACCCACTATGTTCTCTGTTCTGCTAAAATGTAGGGGTTGAATGAATTCTGAGCACAAAACCAAGTGATTTCATTTATTTCTGAAGAGAATTACTCAGATACAGATGGTAGCTGCTTCTCCCCAAGTCTTCGTTATCACTATAGCATTGAGTTACATAAAACTGCGTAATTCATAGAATCATAGAATGCTTTGGGTTGGACCTTAATTCTGTAGAGGTCTGTCTAAACATGACAAATATGGCAAATTTAAACCAGGGTGGATTCGAAGTAGAGAATAATTTATCAGTGTCTAACAGTCTAGAGTTATTTTGGAATAGCATCAAATCTGCTTTAGGTGGAAAACAGCCCTAGCACTGAGGGTGAATTGCATTGTCAAGAGATGGGGAGATCCAGAGTCCACATTGACTTCATTCGGAACTGGAGGTGTTTGCTTCCTCTTTCAAAGAGCAATCCTTGTTTGTCAGGTGGGATGTTCTGGAAACTAGTTTTAGTTTGTATGAGAAGTGTATGTACTTGATTTATGTTAATCAAACAAGAGTAAATAGGATGGTTATAAACAGGTTCATATTAATGTGACATTTATGAATAGAAAACATACCTTGAAAAATTATACACTCAAAACTGTAAAAGCAAATGTTCAGCCGTTGGTTGCTGCAGTGAAAAAGTGTTTTGGCTGTCTGATAAATAGGATAATGCAATGGTATATTTAAAACGCTCAGAATGGTGAGTTTTTAACTTCTGTCTCTTCTCTGATCCACCCATTTCAAGATCTCCACAAACCTATCAATTCCATGGGTATGTATTCAAGATAACAGGAGTTGTGCTTGCTTTCTGCAGCATCAAGGAGCAATTATCTAATGCAAGTAAACTGCTGTGAGCCTAAATGTGGTTTTACTTTGATCACTTCAGACTTTTTTGATGTGTTTCAGTACTGGGAATAACAGCAACGTCTAATTTAGAAGGGGCCTCTAGAGATCATCCAGTGCTACTTTCTCTTGGGAGCATGACCTTGAATTAGGTTATCCAGGGTCTTGTCAGGCCAAGTAAGTCTTGAATCATTTCTAGCAAGGGGCATTCTTACCACTTCACCAGCCAACCTATCCCAATCTTTAATTCTTATGGAGGAGAACATTTTTCTTGTATCCAGACAGAATTTCCCGTGAAGCAACTTGCGTCTCTTGCCTTTTGTCCTCTCACTCTGCATCGCTGTGATAAGAGCACCTCCACCTTCTCTATAACTTCTTTGGATGTTCTGGAAGACTGTCATTAAATCCACCCTGAGCCTTCTCTTCCTCAACCATCAGCTCCCTCATCCCTTTTTTATTCCTCCCAGTCATCCGTTCTTTCTAGCACCTGCAATTCTCTGGTTCCTTGGCTGTGTGCTTTGTGTTTTATCCACAGGTTGGGAACAATTTCAATACACAAATTACAATTGATTATTCAATTCAACTACTTGAAGTAGATCACGTTCCGTATGTGAACTGTTCTACTTAGTTCCACCTCGGTTTAAACTCGATGTGTGTTATATGTACTTAAGTGCATGGAACCTGTTACAGAAAACCAAAAAAAGGTAAATACAGACAAGAAACAAATATTTCAGTCCCTTGAATTTCCAGAGTGGTTGTAAAAGAAGAAGAAAAGCCTGGAACAGGGTATTATTGCACCAGAAATTGCAGAGGTAGCAGGAGTTTACCATCTGGCAAGGCCTCCAGACCAGATGGGTCCACTAATGGCTTTGATAAAGCATTTCATCAGACCCTGCTGGAACACGACTGGCGTCTTTAATCATCCTACATTAATGGGGTTCCAGCCTTGGATGCTACGATCAGAATTGCTGATCTTGGAAGGGGAGGATAAGGAAATGTTCCCTGAAATCTCTTCTTCCTAATAGACCTTTTTATTAATAAGGTGTAGTGTTAAAATATTACCTTGGTTCATCTTAAATGGAGTGTTTGCTTAAAAGAAGTACCCATCAAGGCACTTTTATTAAAGCCCTTTCTTGCATGCACATCAGAGTGCTGTAGGAATTCACAGCTTTATGCACACACAAAAACATTCAGCTGCTCACAAGAGCAGACTGTCAGGAATCCTTTACTTACTTTGCCTTCCCAGAAGGCAGGGAACATGCACTTTCAAAGCAGTTGATCTCAGCCTCTTACCCTATGCGTGCATCTGGCCCTGTTACTCTGCCCACTGAGAGACGGTCGAGTTGTGCAAGGAAGTAACTGCCACTACCAGCAGGCAGTACCAGCAGCATTTGTGCTACTTCTATCCTGTCTCTTTCTTTCAGCAAGAGAGTGTTCACTTCCTTTTCCCTTTTTTTCTGAGATTTCTTCTGCCCACCCCGCTTGGATCTTGTGGGAATACACCCTGGTCAGTGCAGCACTGCATGTGCTGCCATGGCTGTCCTTGGTTCCCTGCTTGTCTTTCCTTGTAGGGCAACTCTGCTGTTGCTCTTCATTCATAGTAAAGCCATTGCTACTATAATGTATATAGTGTGCTTGTGGGAAAAGCATGGGAATTATGTGAATTACATCTGAGAGAAATGCTCATGGTTTTAAGATCATAGAATCATAGAATATCAGGTTGGAAGGGACCTCAGTGATCATCTGGTCCAACCGTTCTTGGCAAAAGCACAGTCTAGACAAGCTGTCCCAGCACCCTGTCCTGCCAAATCTTGGGAATCCCAGGGAGATTATTCCAGTGGCTGATGTTCTCCCTGTGGAAAATTATAGTGAACAAGTTGTGTGGTGGGGCTGTGGGAGTGGAGACATTATGACTTGCTTGGAGATGTGAAGCCTGCCGCGGTCCAGCCATTCCCTTTAGCTGAACAGCTCTGTCGTACACTGACATGTCTCAGGTATCTGCTGAGCTGTTGCCTGTGACTTGAAGAAGGTTGTCTGGTTGCGTAAGAATTGTGTTGCTAGATGTTTTTCCTGTTGAAAGGAATAGAAAGTAATTCCCTAACAATCTTTTTCTATGCCATGAATTGCTGCTGTTTGATTCCATAATCTATTCTAATCCTATTTTCATGTTGCACTGATTTTATAGTATTTCAGTATTTTCCAGTGGTGCAGATAGTGATGTTGTGTTATTATAAATGGTGTAGATGCAGGATATTTGCTTAGAAAGGTTGAATAAATGCACCTAAATGCAAAACACAAGCAATGAAGTTCATACACATCTTAAAAGGAAGGGAAGGTTGTGGAACCTGTTTCAGCAGAAATCTTACAACATGAAGATAGGAAGTGAGCCATACAGCAGATACACGGTGTATACTATGGACATACAGTTTTAATATTTTAATACCTGACAAAGATGTAAATCATACACAGGCACCTAAGATCTGTTCTTGAAATTGGACTCATGTAACCCACTGTTCTGTCTGCCAAAAATAGGCACTTGGTTATCTAAGAGCCAGACTGAATGTAGGCGGCCGTAGTGCATTGTAAAGGCTGTTAGCAGGAGACGAATGTCCTCAGTGGTTCTGAAAGACCAGACTGCTTATTTAGGTGCCAGAAATTGGTATTAGTTCCTAATTTTAGCTCCCCCACTAGTTGACTTCATGCATCAGAAAGGATAAAACAAATAACAGATACGTTCAGTACAGAATGTTTGTGTTTTAGGAGATGTTCTTAACCTTATATGCAGGAATGGAAATGTAAAATGTAGAATAGGAAGTTCTAGTATGTGAAAACTGAACTGTACAAAGCAGGGGTAGATGTAATTAAGCTGCAGTTCTGCTCTAGCGGTGAGATAGAAGAGCCCAATTAATCTGTTCAATCTGGCTTTTAATGTAGAAAAGCATTCTAACGTAATTATAGGTATCACAGCTTAAGTATGGTGGAGTCATCCTTTATTCCACTTCCGGGTTTAGAATTGAGGTGAGCTACTTGACACACAGTATAATGTAGAATCCAAGCCTGTGAAGGAGAGGAGGAATGAGCAACTGCAGGAGCAGATTACGCAGTTTTACTGGGCATTGTGTTCTTTCTGCATGACTTGTTCTTTAACATGAAAAATTGAATACATACATTTGTGAAATGTCCTCAAGATTTTTGATATATTCTTAGTAATTAGTGTTGTCTTCTCCTGGGATAGCAGAAATCCTCAGCTTCCCGAAGCCATCTGTTGAATGTCAGTTTATTGATAGGATATTTTTCCTTGCACCATCTGTAGCTCGCCCAGATACTGTTCAGATTTCTTTCCTGGCTAACGGTGTCAAACTGGCTTTGTGTTCAGATTTCCTTAGGTGGGTTTTTATTATTAACATCCCCAGCTAGATTTTCAAACTAGATCCTCTGGGGTTTGTGAGAAAATACCGCAAGGGCTGAAGAGCAGCTTGACAATAGCCGAGAGTAGTTGCAAAGAGGAGCTGCTGGTGCGGTGCCACCACCGATAGCCTGTACTCCTCTTATTAATGTGGGATGGAATTTGCTAAATGGCAGCCTTTTGTCTTCTGTGCTACAATGAAAATCTGTTATGTGCGATGAGGAAAACAGAATTTTATGGTTCATTTTCAAATGCTGCTGCTGCTTTGTTCCAGAAAATGTTTGACATCCGAGAGAAATGCTCCCGACACAACAAAATGAAAGTAAATGTTAGTGTTCACACTTAAATGGGGTGTGAGAAGGACTCTGTGGAGGTTTTCAGATCTCTGAAGGATTGCCAACAGAAATACAGTCGGATTCTGCTAATATTGCCTCCATCAGAGTGCAGCTTGCAGTAACATAGCTCTGTGCGAATACCACAGAGCATGTTTAATAAGTGTCATTTTCATTGACAAAGCAAGTTTTCTGGATGCTTGTGGAGTTCATAGCTGAAAACCAGAAACAGTGCTTGTAACTCAGGCACCTTTCTGGGATTTAAGCAGCAGAAATACTGCTTGATGTGACAGCTCTTTTGCAAAGTACTGCTTCTAACTGGCTGGTAGAGAAAATGGGGTATATGGATTAAGGTACACTCACTTTTACCTCTCCTTAGGCAGCAGTAACTAAAAGATCTGAAAATACATACGTCGTTGTTCAAGTACAGAAGAAACACTATATTTCTCTGTCTCTTCTGAGGTTACTGTCTTTAAACATGTGACGATGAGAGTGTTTCTTGTGTGTACTTTTCATAGTGAAATATATCCATTATTTAGCCACTGGTCCTTATTTCAGAAGGTTTGAGCTGATGTGTAAAAGGGGAAGAAATTGTAGAAACTCATCCACTGACTTTATAAAGCTAAGAAAGACTAGCATAAAAGTCTGTATTTATTCAGCTTATTAACCAGAAGTATTCGGAAATTCTCTGGCTATGTTTTCCTTCAGTTTTCCAATTAAAATATTATTACGTGATAAGTTGTATGCTGCACTAGCCATGTTGGTCTCCATAAAGCATTATTTGAAGTAAATAATGGGGTAAACTGAGTTTAGAAGATGGTTTTTATCATCATTCCGATAAACCAAAAGGAACTGAAGGTTTTGAGAATTAAAACATAGTAAGTTACATTGTAATTAATTTTTCATATTTTATGCTATTTTACTGACCCAGAAAGTGTATTATAACTTCATCTGTGTTCTATTTCAGCCTTGCAGTTCACCCAGATAAAACCTTAGTAGCTACAGGGCAAGTGGGGAAGGACCCTTACATCTGCATCTGGGACTCCTACCGTGTACAGACTGTGTCTGTCCTCAAGGATGCCCATACACATGGAGTTGCCTGCTTAGCTTTTGATTCAGATGGCCAGGTTTGTATATCTTCTTTCTCTGTGTTGTGAGTTTAGTTTGATTTCTGATTCTGGAAGATACACATAGTACGACTCTATTTTATGCTTAGGAAGCTATATGTCTGTAGTACTGAAACCCCTATTACAGTTAAATCATTAACCATAGAATCCCAGGCTGGTTTGGGTTGGAAGGGACCTTAAAGCTCATCCAGTTCCAACCCCCTGCCACATGCAGGGACACCTTCCACTGGACCAGGTTGCTCCAAACCCCATCCAGACACTTCCAGGGATGGAGAATACAAGGTCTGCAAATACAGCTCTTTGAAAGAAGGTGGGTTTGAGATGAAAATCACCCTTGAAGTTCAAGTCAAATAGAGGCATTGAGTGATGGACAAATATCCATAGAAGAAATGTCCCACTGTGGCTCAAATGTCAGAGCTTCCCCACGTGCTTGTCACGTGCTGCTCTAAGTGATCAGTTCCTGGCAAAGGCCTCACAACTGTGCAGCTTTTTTGGCGCAGGAACTCTCGCTGTTGGGAGAGTCTCCTTGGCTGGGGAGCACAGTCAATTGTATGATGGGGTGAGGGCACAGAGTGTGTGGCTTTGTACAGTGTGATTAGATTATACTGTAATTTGAGACAAAGTTTAAAATGTAAGTTAATGATGAGGTATTCACAGCTAAGCACATCAATTTTTCTATTTTCCTCCCTGGAGGCAAACCACTAAAATCATTCAGTTGTCAATGAAGTAGGAGGAAAATAGATCTACAGTCCACATGAACCTGAGAAATGTCTCCCATTCATGTTTTTATAAATATCTAACTACACAATTTTGTCATTACTGTGGTCATACTTTATAGCTGGTTGCTGATGTTATTTCTAGGAATGCTTAGAGTCGACACCTGGATTCTTACACAGATCCTTCTTGGGGTTTGTATTTGCCTGTGTGTCTCAATTGCATCCCAAGGGGGCAAACTGCCTTTAGGTGGTGTTCTTAAAATCAGGTACTAGATGGATAGCTGTCTATTGAGAAGTGCTTTATTGTAATTCCCAGCTACTCTTCCACTGACCACACAGTGCTTTTGTTACTCTTTCTGAGATCAGAACTGGCCATGCAATTCATAAAGTGTTTTCTCAGATGAAGCAGTACTTTTTATTGCACATTATCTGAAGATTAGTCTGAAATTAAGGACATCAATGTAAGCAGTTGCCTTTAACATGTTTAAGAAGCATTGGGTAACTTGAATTGCTAAACAGCACTATGGATGATATTTCCCCATTAAAAACTGGAACTAGCTTTCTATTTTAAGCCTAGGTTTTAACCTTTTTCCTCCAGTTTTCTTAAAGTAAAGCCATCTCCTCTGAAATCTCTTGTGCCAATTCTAATTAAAGGAAAAGGTGTTCCTGGGAATTGTGAAATGGAAAACATCAGATGAGAAAACCCTCAAATCAACAGAACAAATTTGCTGTTGCTATTTTATTTTTTAGAATCAGAGAATCCTAGACTGCTTTGGGTTGGAAAGGACCTTAAGATCATCCAGTTCCAACCCCCTGCCATGGGCAGGGACACCTTCCACTGGACCAGGTTGCTCCAAGGCCTGACCGGTGTGTAGCTTCCCAGGTCTTCAACTTTCCCCTTCTTGAAAATGGGGGTTATATTTCCTTTCTTCTCCTGACGGCCGTGATTTTTCAGATAGGATGGACAGTGGCTTGGCAGCTGCGTCTGCCAGTTCCCTCAGGACCCACAGATGGATTTCATCAGGTCCTACGGACTTGTGGACATTCAGGTTCCTCAGATGATCTCAAACCTGATCCTCTCCTGCAGTGGACCTAAGGTCTTCATTCTCGCAGTCCTTACATGTGGCTTTTGTGACTTGAGCAATGTGGTGAGAGCATTTGCCAGTGAAGACTGAGGCAAAGAAGTCACTGCGAACCTCAGCCTTCTCCAAACCCAGGGTAGCCAGTTCTCCTGTTTCCTTCCAGAGAGGGCCCACATTATCCTTAGTCTTTCTTTTGACAGAAAAATATAAGATATTGTTCATTCAGACCTCACTTGGAGTATTTGTGCAGTTCTGGTGTCCTCAACATAAAAAGAACTGTTGGAACAAGTCCAGAGGAGGCCACGAGGACGATCAGGGGACTGAAGCACCTCTTGTATGAAGATAGGCTGAGAAAGTTGGGGCTGTTCAGCCTGGAGAAGAGAAGGCTGCGTGGAGACCTCATAGCAGCCTTCCAGTATCTGAAGGGGGCCTATAGGGATGCTGGGGAGGGACTCTTCATTAGGGACTGTAGTGATAGGACAAGGGGTAACGAGTTCAAACTTAACCAGGGGAAGTTTAGATTGGATATGAGGAAGAAGTTCTTTACTGTGAGGGTGGTGAGGCACTGGAATGGGTTGCCCAGGGAAGTTGTGAATGCTCCATCCCTGGTGGTGTTCAAGGCCGGGTTGGACATAGCCTTGGGTGGCGTGGTTTAGTGTGAGATGTCCCTGCCCATGGCAGGGGGTTGGAACTGGATGATCTTCAGGTCCTTTCCAACCCTGACTATTCTGTGATTCTATAAATACCTGTTCTTAATTTTTTTCCTCATTTTTAACAGCAGCGTTCTGCTTCTGAATGTGCTGGTGTAGTTGCTGTTTATTCTGAAAATACAAATTTGCCCAGATCTGGAGAAAGCCCAAGGCTGGAAAATATAAATATGGATGATGTATCTTGGCTTTTTGCTGCTCTTTCTGGCTTTGCGGAAGAAGCTGCTGTGCTGCACCAAAATTAAAGGTCATGGTAGAAAGACGGAGTATTTGGAATTCATTGCTGCTAGCAGGTCCGGTTTCTTTAGTCAGCACACCCAAGGGAGCTGGCAGCTTGTGACAGGACAAACCAGACTTCACATACATTGTGTGCACCTTGCCTTCCAAAGCATACCTTTCATTCTTTTATACCGAATGGCTGTTAATACCCAAGAAAGCCCCAAATCATGAATGAATTCAATAAGCTTGTTAAGTATAGATGCAGTAAGAAATGTATTTGCTCTGCTCATTCTGTCAGCTGTCCACTTTCTAAATGTAAGTAGCCTGAGGAAACGCCTGGCTAACTCTGCTTCTCTACCTGAGCTGGATCCCATGCAGTCAGTGGGCTTTGTCCCTCTCCAGTGTGCCCAGCTCTGGTTCCAAGGGTCGCTGCTGTTCTGGGTGCTGCACAGCTCCAGTCTGTGCATTTAGTGTGGCTCAAATACTGACACTGCCTCTGTGTTTTAGCTAAGTTAATCAGCTCCTCTTGTGCCAGGATCTCTGGGTGTCTGTCTGAGGCATTCAGATGAATTAGTTCTGAAGTATTACTCCCTGCTGTACTTCAGCTGACACTGCATGGAGATAGCTTAGTTGTTTCTGCAGTGCTTCTCTGGAATGATTTACCACAGACTGGGTAATGGAGAGTAGACAGGATTCGTTATCTTTTATGATATAGGAGAAGATCAGTATGCATCTTAAATGAGGGAATAGCTTATAGCTTCCTTTACTTCATAGAATCATAGAATGGTTTGAGTTGGAAAGGACCTCATTAAAGCTCCTCCAGCTCCAACCCCTGCCACGGGCAGGGACACCTTCCACTGGAGCAGCTTGCTCCAAGCCCCTGTGTCCAACCTGGCCTTGAGCACTGCCAGGGATGGGGCAGCCACAGCTTCTCTGGGCACCCTGTGCCAGCGCCTCAGCACCAGCGAAGAATTTCTGCCTAAGATCTAACCTAAATCTCTCCTGTTTAAGTTTGCACTCATCACCCCTTGTCCTGTCACTGGGTACATTCATTTATGTACCTTCAATGCAGATGTAAATTTGGAGACAAATACATTTTGAGTAAATTTCCTGTTTTGCACATTATCCGTATTTAAAAACCGTATTTAAATACTACAGGTGGGAGTTAAATATCTGCAGACCTGTTGCTATTTAAAACCAGGTATTTTACTTTGGTCTTTTTATGTATGACCAGGAGATTACATTTGCCAGGACAGAAGCTGAACTTAGTTCAGATGTTTAATTAAGAGCTCTCAGTTTGCCTGTAATTAAAAATACTTTTTGTTGGATTAACCATTAACTGCAGTTTCCCCTTAAAAGAACCAGCACCCACCCTTTGTGGAATTACCTACAGAGCTGATGTCTTTCCTAGTGAGATATTTCCCCAATATTGTATACTTCAGTTTCTTTTCTGAGTTATTTTTGATGAACCCTTTTGTGTGCTTCCTAAAAACGCAATTTTTGCAATGGGATGAGGAGGGCACTGCCCCAGTACACAGCTACACTTTAAGTTTGGCCTTAGGTAGCAGTTGGCTTCTTTAACCAGACCTTCCAAATCTGGGTAGATGTCAAAAGAATTGTTTCATTTCCATGTGCATAAACTACTTGGCAGATATTTTCTTCTGTGAATTCTCTGAACAGAATTCTGTCAAATTCTCTTCCAGAAGGAGGACTAAAAGTGTCAGTGTTTCAACCAAAAGGAAATCACATTTAGCACTTTCCTGCCACCTTCCTCAGTAGACATATGGGAAAAGAAAGTCTCAAATATTCCTTCATTTCCCCATGACTTTCACTGTCCATCTACCCCACTAACGGTAATTTCCTGACTGATAGCCGCAGTTCAGGTCTGATGACACTCACACCATGAATCTGAAAGATGCTGTAAGTGCTGCCATGGTTTCCATGGTGAAGAGCATAAAAGAGGTGAGAAAAAGTTGGAATTGGTGAAGGTTCCATGAAAAATATCTTGTGTTTTGATCAGTACATCCAAGCTCCTGGTGGGTGTCAGTTGCTCAGGGCAGAGCAAACTTCCTTTTCTACAATAATAGGCCTTTCTGGAAAGTAAGATTTTTATGCTGGTAACTGACAGGAGCAAGTTGATTCTTTCCTATAGTTGATTTTCTTGTTCCTTCTTTACCATATGTCTAATAACCAAGCATGTTGTCCGAGGTTAAATGCAGATATTGAGGACACATCTGAGAGAGAAAAACTTGGGGGTACATTCACATCTAGTGATAGAACCCCAAATTTTGAACCTACCTTTACCTACCATTGCGAAGACTCACATATGAAGAGTCTTCAAACAGGCTGTGCTCAGGCATTGGAACAGGCTGCCCAGGGCAGGGCTGGAGTCACCGTCCCTCCAAGTGTTCACACCCTGTGTAGACAGAGGCCTCAGTGCCATGGGTTAGTGGTGGCCTTGGCAGTGCTGGGGAACGATTGGACTGAGTGAGTTTAAAGGTCTTTTCCAACCTGGCTGATTCTGTGATTCTATATCACAATAAAGTCTCCTGGCTGCTTTGTGTCCTGTGGGTTCCTGCAGTATATTCTCGCACAGTTTGATTTAACAAGACCTGAGACGTTTTTATTCCAGTGAAAGACAATATACAAGTAGACTGGGCTCAGAGGAACTTGTGGCGTAAGTCTGTAAATAGGTTTCTGGCTTGTTGTTGGGTTTGTTGGTTTGGTTTTTCATTGTTTGGGGTTTTTTGGGTTTGTTTTTCATTAATACCATATTGCTTAGTACATTTGCTGGTAGGATATTGGTTGGGCTATACATTATTCACTAGGCACTGTTCAAATATTGCCTTAGATGTAATGCATATTGTCAGCTCTCATGAAACCAAAGTCTGAGAAGATCTATTTCATTGCTCTGAAATAAAACAATTGTAACTACTGAGGGGACAGTGAAGGGTGTGTGTACCCCCTGCATTTAGACCAGAGGCTTTTGATAGTGGCTCTCGTAAGAAGGAAGATGTACTCTATGTTTTTACACTTACAAATGGTGTGAAAAGGCACGGAATACCTGGTCTCTGAATTGCTTTGCTACAGAATGAAAACTGGAGCATTCTGTTTCTTTATGAATGGTGATCTTTTCTCTCAGTTGTGCAGTAGTTGTTGGCCTTACTGCAGGGAGTATTTTTTCTAATACAGCATTTTAGGGGAGTCTCTAGTGATTGCACTTGTTTTCTTTGCTGGCTCAGTCCTTTTGTATTATCAAGTATGTCTCCAGACTTTAAACAATTTGCCTATTGAAAATTTGAGCCAAAAATAGAGGCCTTTATATGAAGGAAATCCAGTGAAAGGGATGCAGTTTGCAAGTCATCTTCTTGAAGCAGATCTTCAAGGAAAAGATCTGGTAGGTGTTACCCCTGAAACATACATCCGTTTGGACCAGAAAGTTCATCTGCTGATCTTTGACTCCAAGGCAAAACCAAAGGTTTTATATATTGCATGGTCTTGAATTGCAGGATTTCCTATAACTGAGCAAAATGCTGTGGAGCTTCAGTTGGGCTGATAGTTCCTTGTGAGATGAAATTATCGGGCAGGACAGTGAGAAGAAGTCCTCAACATAAAAAGGACATGGAACTGTTAGAACAAGTGCAGAGGAGGGCCACGAAGATGATCAGGGGACTGGAGCACCTCTCGTATGAAGATAGGCTGAGAAAATTGGGGCTGTTCAGCCTGGAGAAGAGAAGGCTGCGTGGAGACCTCAGAGCAGCCTTCCAATACCTGAAGGGGGCCTATAGGGATGCTGGGGAGGGACTCTTCATGAGGGACTGTGGTGAGAGGACAAGGGGTAATGGGTTTAAACTTAAACAGGGGAGGTTTAGATTGGATCTGAGGAAGAAATTCTTTACTGTGAGGGTGGTGGGGCCCTGGAATGGGTTGCCCAGGGAAGTTGTGAATGCTTCATCCCTGGCGGCGTTCAAGGTGGGGTTGGACATAGCCTTGGATGGCATGGTTTAGTGGGAGGTGTCCCTGCCCATGGCGGGGGGGTTGGAACTCGATGATCTTGAGGTCCTTTCCAGCCCTTACTATTCTGTGATTCTGTGATTCTATAAGAACAAGGGACGGACAATACAGACACCACAGACACAACTCTGTTTAAGAAGTCCTGTTGCTGAGCTACTACATCATTTCCCATGAAAATTGTCTCTTGTCTTCCCGGTCACTCAGGCTCATTATTTTTACTAATACATGTTGAACATATTCATTACTTATGTTATATATCCCTATGCAACGTACCTTGGCATCACATCCAGTATATACAGATGAAGTACATTTGGCACTAGCTTAGTCTTTGTACTGGTACATATAATGAACCCAGTTCTACCATCTCTGGGCTGCAAAGCCCGGGTGAGCCCTCTCACCTATTAGGAAGCTCTGGGGGAAATCATGTAATGTTGGACATAGTGAGCACAGTCACTGGAAGAGAACCTACAAACCTCTATGATAACCATTGATCTTCTGAAAGCTTTGCTAGTGCACGCAGTCTACCTCCTCCCCTCCAGATTGTCCCTTCTATTTTATTTTGTTCTTTTTCTTTCTTGTATTACTGAGATATAAAAGTATTAAAATAATTAGTTGTTTTAATTGGTGAATAATTAATAATAATTCTAATTAATAACTTTAATTTGGCAAGTAATAATTTTAATTACTTTAATTGGTATTTTGCTATAATAAGCTATGGAGAAGGCAATCAGTAAGAGTGTATCTACTTGTGATTCTAAAGCTCAACAAAATGAGCACAATGAACAAAACTGTAACTGGAAATAGCAAGAGCTTTTATTTGCCATTCACTTTTATTATCTGATTAATAAATCAAAATGCTGTCATGGTGTGCACCTGAAACAAGCACCTCAAATATTCATGGTAGGAATTGTACTTGAGACATTGGTAACCCAAGGTTAAAACCTGACATTTTTGAATAGATTTGACATTTCGGCACTTTCTGCAGTGAGTGAATGTTAAATGTGAGTATCTGGAAGGTTCGTTTTTAGTTCACCCCCAAGTCACATGTTGGGAAAATCAATTTGTACACATAATGATCTGAACTACAGTAAAGAGATCTTTGAGCTGGTTTGCTTTTCTGCTAACTGGATTACTGTTGTTTTTCCTTAGCGTTTGGCTTCAGTGGGACTGGATGCCAAAAACACAGTGTGTATTTGGGACTGGAAGAGAGGAAAACTACTGGCGACAGCTACCGGCCATTCAGACAGGGTAATTGTATGAATTGAATTGTGTCTTGTGTTTTAAAAATCAGTTTTCTTGGTATCAGATTAATGCAAAGATAATTCAGATCATTCTGCCTGGCTTTAAAATCCTGACCACAGTATTTATTTCTTCTCATTACGCCAGAAATAGCATAAACGAGACATACGATGGATTCTTGTGCTGACTGTTTACTAAGCCTAGGGAGGAAACACTTTGCAGATGCACACTGATTAGTATGATTTATAGCTCTCTACATGAGATGTGAAGTGCTAGTTCAATAGACAAAGATCATCTTCTTTTTGGATATGTCCGAAAGACAGTTTATCCTGAGGGAAAGTTTAATTAGCTCTGGTTTGTTTTTGCTTTAGACAGTTACCTGTAGGAGAAACATAATTAGGATAAATAGTCCTTTTCTGTCTGTTAACTTCAGATAAAGGATCTTAACTTCAGTATATATGAGACCTGAAGAGGTTTGAGTTTTGAATATTATTCGGATTAGGAAATGTTTAAACAGGTTTAGCATAAGCAAAATACCTCCCCAATATATATAAACACAAGGATGTGTACCTTAAAATGAAGTAATGACACATTCTGACAAACTCTAACCTTGTTATGATATTATAACGTGCTTGCATGTTATATTGTTGAGCTTTATGGCATTTTATTACACATGATGGAGTATTTATAAATGCAAAGCAGCAAACTAAACCCTTCCTTACAGTTTGTGTATGAATACAGTTTACCTGCATCTTGCATGTCATCTGAATAAATCTGGTGGTTCATTTTTACTTACAATGTTCACCACACAGCAGAATATTAGTCCTCATTCTAATTTCTCTTTCAGAACTGATTAATTTCCCAGTCACATCAGTGGTAGTTTTGCTACTGAAAGCAATAGGTTCAAGATCAGGTTCTGAATTAGCAGAAGACCCCAGGACAGGCAAGAAACAGTAAAATCTTAGTATCCCAGTAGACTTTCACAACCAGCAAAGGGAGATTTTGCACTGAAGAGCGAGTGGGGAAGAATGCGTCTCTAATTGGGCCACAGATTCCAATGATTTAGTGTGCAGGAGTCGTAAAGCATTTCTGAAGGTGAAATATCTTGCGTGTTCTGAAACTCATGCAAATAGCACTTGAACTACGTGAATCTTGATGTTCATAAAGAAGATAAATATTCTGTAGGAAGACAGTGCTTCCTGGTGTATAAAATGAATGATGAGTAAGCTTAAGACAATATGTGTGTCTGTAAACTGATCAGAATTCTCTTGTGATTTATACTTAACAGCTGAAGAGCTAAAAGCGGCAAAAAGTCCCATTGTCCTCCTGTACAGGCCTGCATTTCCTGAAGTAACTAATGATTGTGGAACCTCATTGGTTTTCAGCTTGGACATTGAAAAGCTGAATGCCAGAGGTACAAAGTCTAAAAACAACATGTGGGCCAAAATACAGCCTTTTGGTTTCCATACTTTATGCAGTATTTTTCATTTGGCATAATCCCATAGCCACAGAATACACTGAGAGTTTGTTCTGGTAAGCTACACAGGACCTTTTACTTCATTTTTTGATGCATACCATTGTAAATGTAAATGTGAGACTAATCAAAATGAAGAATTCAATTTTAACTCTGTAGATCAAGTCAGATGAACAATATTCACTCATTTTGTCACTGGCGTCTTTGGTAATCAAGTTAAATTAGATACTGAACCTTCTACCTAAAATAATGCCTAAAGATAAATGCACCAGTCTTTCATCCCTAATCACACCATTAATTCCCTCTTTACTTGACACAGTAAATAGTGTCTATTCAATAGCATTTTGGAGCTGGAATAGGTTGGTATGTGAAGGCAAGAAGGAGGTGTGCTGACAGGACTCTGTGAAGAAGCCTACATATTTCTTTAATCTTTACCTAAATGGTGTTCTTTCATTGTTAGTAATATGTTGCAGCAGAAATGATGCCTAAATACTGGCAAAAACAAACTGAGCCTAGATGCAATTACTCTATAATTTGAATTATCAGCTTACTGTATTTCTTAACAGATATTTGATATCTCCTGGGATCAATATCAACCAAATAGAATTGTCAGCTGTGGAGTAAAACACATAAAGGTAAATAGCTTTTACTGTTTAATCATTAAAAGGAAAATAAATGCCACAAAAGAAATTTGTTCTACTGTATAATCAGGGTTTTAAATACAAAATACCCCATCATATATGTATTTTTCTTTCTTTACTCTGTGAACTTTGAACAACACTTTGAAGCCAGTTTAGGCACTCAGCAGTGGCTGGGGTGCAGATCCACTTAACAAGATCATTTGAGGTCATTTTCCTCATTACATACTTGTCCTTTTGGGGTTCTCTGCCCTCTCCATTCCACCTCAGTTGGCTCAGAGTTGTCTCAGCCTGTAGCAATTTCTCTCACTGAGCACCACAAAGGGTCACTGAACAGGTACAGGAGGAATTAAGTTTAAAGTATGGATTAAATGAACTGCTATTTGGCTTGTCATGCTGCTGGCACTTGTAGGAATACCCCAGGGAAGGTAAGCAAGACCTGAGAGATAGACAAGAACTCTAGTGCCCACTTTTTGCTCACTCTAAGTCACCTTTTCTGGCAATTTAAATATGAACCTAAGTATGTATTGTAAATTTAGGATAAAACATCCTCGTGCCTGTGGAAGAAATCCTTCTGTTTGCCAATATTCCCTGCAGGTTTCTATTTTTCTCCTGTCTCATCAAAAGCCTTCCTAACAGATGGCAATTATTTCACATGACTGGGGTGGGAAGAGCTTAACTACCAGTTTAGGAAACCAGTTAATATCTCTAGCTCTGGTTACTGGGAAGCTCATGCCCTTAAAACCACCACTGCTTTCAAACTGTGGGTGGGCTTGGCAGCAGTGATACCATCTGTTGTACTCTGCAAGCTGTTTTCCAAAACCCGTCTTTGTTTGGCACCTGTATTCTGTTTAAAATGGCCATAATTGCCCTGAAATGCATCACACCAGGCCAAGTGAATACCTATAGAGGCATGCAAAAACCCAGTAAACAACTGTGGAGTGGAAATGATTCTATGTTCCCCTCCAGTGGTGCTCAAACACTATTCTGCATACTTGCCATTCATTATAAGACTGTACGAACATAGAATCATAGAATCATAGAATAGTAAGGGTTGGAAAGGACCTCAAGATCATCGAGTTCCAACCCCCCCGCCATGGGCAGGGACACCTCCCACTAAACCATGCCATCCAAGGCTATGTCCAACCCCACCTTGAACGCCGCCAGGGATGAAGCATTCACAACTTCCCTGGGCAACCCATTCCAGGGCCCCACCACCCTCACAGTAAAGAATTTCTTCCTCAGATCCAATCTAAACCTCCCCTGTTTAAGTTTAAACCCATTACCCCTTGTCCTCTCACCACAGTCCCTAATGAAGAGTCCCTCCCCAGCATCCCTATAGGCCCCCTTCAGGTATTGGAAGGCTGCTCTGAGGTCTCCACGCAGCCTTCTCTTCTCCAGGCTGAACAGCCCCAATTTTCGTAGCCTATCTTCATACGAGAGGTGCTCCAGTCCCCTGATCATCTTCGTGGCCCTCCTCTGCACTTGTTCTAACAGTTCACAGAATCACAGAATCACAGAATAGTAAGGGCTGGAAAGGACCTCAAGATCATCGAGTTCCAACCCCCCCGCCATGGGCAGGGACACCTCCCACTAAACCATGCCATCCAAGGCTGTGTCCAACCCCACCTTGAACGCCGCCAGGGATGAAGCATTCACAACCTCCCTGGGCAACCCATTCCAGGGCCTCACCACCCTCACAGTAAAGAATTTCTTCCTCAGATCCAATCTAAACCTCCCCTGTTTAAGTTTAAACCCATTACCCCTTGTCCTCTCACCACAGTCCCTAATGAAGAGTCCCTCCCCAGCATCCCTATAGGCCCCCTTCAGGTATTGGAAGGCTGCTATGAGGTCTCCACGCAGCCTTCTCTTCTCCAGGCTGAACAGCCCCAATTTTCGTAGCCTATCTTCATACGAGAGGTGCTCCAGTCCCCTGATCATTTTTGTGGCCCTCCTCTGCACTTGTTCCAACAGTTCCATGTCCTTTTTATGTTGAGGACACCAGAACTGCACGCAATACTCCAAGTGAGGTCTCACGAGAGCAGAGTTGAGGGGCAGGATCACCTCCTTCGACCTGCTGATCACACTCCTTTTGATGCAGCCCAGAATACGGTTGGCCTTCTGGGCTGCAAGCGCACACTGCAGCCGGCTCATGTTCATTTTTTCATCAACCCACACCCCCAAGTCCTTCTCTGCAGGGCTGCTCTCAATCTCCTCCCCGCCCAACCTGTAGCTGTGCCTGGCATTGCTCCGACCCAGGTGTAGGACTTTGCATTTAGCATGGTTGAACTTCATCAGGTTGGCATCAGCCCACCTCACAAGCGTGTCAAGGTCCCTCTGGATGGCATTCCTTCCCTCCAATGTATCAACTGAACCACACAGCTTGGTGTCATCAGCAAACTTGCTGAGGGCGCACTCAATCCCACTGTCCATGTCACCCACAAAGATGTTGAACAAGACCGGTCCCAACACCGATCCCTGGGGGACACCACTCGTTACTGGTCTCCAGCTGGACACTGAGCCACTGAGCACTACTCTTTGCGTGCGGCCATCCAGCCAGTTCTTTATCCACCGAGTGGTCCACCTATCAAATTGATGTCTCTCCAACTTAGAGAGAAGGATGTCATGGGAGACAGTGTCAAAGGCTTTACACAAGTCCAGGTAGATGACATCAACTGCTCTGCCCCTGTCCATCAGTTCCGTAGCCCCTTCATAGAAGGTCACCAGATTGGTCAGGCAGGATTTCCCCTTAGTGAAGCCATGCTGGCTGTCACCAAGCACCTTGTTGGTTTTCATGTGCCTTAGCATGCCTTCCAGGAGAATTCGCTCCAAGATTTTGCCAGGCACAGAGGTGAGACTGACTGGTCTGTAATTCCCTGGCTCATCCATTTTCCCCTTCTTAAAAATGGGGGTTATATTTCCCTTTTTCCAGTCATCGGGAACTTCACCTGACTGCCATGATTTTTCAAATATGATGGACAGTGGCTTAGCAACTTCATTTGCCAGCTCCTTCAGGACCCTTGGATGGATTTCATCCGGTCCCATGGACTTGTATACATTCAGGTTCCTAAGGTGGTCCCGAACAAGATCCTCCCCCACAGTGGGCCCAGGGTCCCCACCCTCACCGTCCCCGCGTCTGCCTTCCAAGACTTGGGTGGTGTGGACAGAGCATTTGCCCGTAAAGACTGAGGCAAAGAAGTCATTAAGAACCTCAGCCTTCTCCAAATCCAGGGTAGCCAGTTCTCCCTATAGCTTCTGGAGAGGGCCCACGGTGTCCCTAACCTGTCTCTTATCGGCAATGTACCTATAAAATCCCTTCCTGTTATCCTTAACATCCCTAGCCAAGTTTAATTCTAAGTGGGCCTTAGCTTTCCTAACCTGGTCCCTAGCTTCCCGGACAACATCCCTGTATTCTCCCCAGGCCGCCTGACCTTGCTTCCACCTTTTATAAGCCTCTTTTTTCTTTCGAATTTTGCTCAGCAGCTCCTTATCCATCCAAGGAGGTCTCCTGGCCCTCCTGCTGAACTTCCTTCTAGTTGGGATGCACCGCTCCTGAGCTTGCAGCAGGTGATCCTTGAATATCAACCAACAGTCTTGGGCCCCCCTGCCCTCTAGGGCTGTATCCCATGGAACCTTACTGAGCAGGCTCCTGAAGAGGCCAAAGTCTGCTCTCTTGAAGTCCAGGGCAGTGAGCTTGCTGCACGCTCTTCTCACTGTCCTGAGGATCTCAAACTCAACCATCTCATGATCGCTGCAATCAAGGCTGCCCTGGAGCGTTACATTCCCAACCAGCCCTTCCCTGTTGGTGAGGACGAGGTCAAGCATGGCACCTCTCCTTGTCAGCTCCTCTATTACTTGCAGAAGGAAGTTGTCTTCCACACAATCGAGGAACCTTCTGGATTGCTTGTGCCGGGCCGTACCATCCCTCCAACAGATATCAGGGTGGTTGAAGTCTCCCATGAGAACAAGGGCCTGCAAGCGTGAGGCTGCTCCTATCTGCCTGTGGAGCGCTTCGTCCAGCAAGTCCCCTTGGTCAGGCGGTCTGTAACAGATCCCCACAATAATGTCACCCATCGCTGTTCTCCCTTTAACCCTGACCCACAAACTCTCTGTCGACTGCTCACCTGTCCCCAGACAGAGTTCCTTACTCTCCAGCCTATCCCTAACATAAATAGCAACTCCTCCTCCCCGTCTGCCGGGAATCATAGAATAGTTAGGGTTGAAATGGACCTGAAGATCATCCAGCTCCAACTGCCCTCCCATGATCAGGGACACCTCCCACTAAACCATGTCATCCAAGGCTCTGCCCAACCTGGCCTTGAACACCGCCAGCGACGGAGCATTCACAACTTCCCTGGGCAACCCATTCCAGTGCCTCACCACCCTTACAGTATGATTAACTTGCAAGAAAGGAAAAGAACAGCTCTGAAGTAGTTGTATCACTGTGAGAATGGGTCTAGGACTTGGGAATAGTGCCATTTATTCCTTTAGCATTTCAGTTCTGTTGGCTCCTTTGGCTGAGCAGGTATTAGAACGTGTAGTAAAGCCTGGTAACTAAGGGTGCTGAGGAATCACACACTGAGCCCAGGATCCTCCCTCCACCCCTTTCGTGTCACTGCTGCCTGCTCTCTTGTCCTGCTGCAGCAAACCAGAAGTGAGGAGAACATATGTTTTGCTCACAGAAAGCAAGCCATAGGGGAAGCATTCCCACTGACTTCTCATAAACGGGCTTATTAAGAGGCAAAGTGAAAAGTTAGGTGAATTAGAAATAGAGAAGGATCTGAAACAAGAATGCTTCATCCAAGGATTTTATGGAATTCTGCTTTATAGGAATTTTATAGAAGGACAAAGAGAAAGGCCTGAAAATTCATCTTAAAGCCATGAAAAGATGTAGGCATATAAAGGGGGAATGAGAAAGGCATTATGCATCTGTGTCAGGCATTTCAATATTCCTGTCTAGTCCCTGACAGTGTTCAGTGCAGTGGACCATGGAGCGTAGATCTCAACTATAAAGAGCTGAGCTGGCAAGTCCAGACAGGACTGTGCTACACCCCATAGATTTCCTCTGTTTCTGCACGTGTCCAGAACATCCCAGTGCCAGCAGGCCTGGATATTTCAGCACTTCTCTTACACACCTAATTGAAATTCTCTTTACTCTGCCTTCCCTGGAAGGTCTGATCCTTGAGGGGAACAGAGAGCACAAACCATCCTCTCTGCTTGCTAAATTGTGTTTATTAGAACAAAAAGGGGCACTCTGATTCAGAGGGAAATAGTGTGGTATTTCTAGCCTACCACTAAAGACACCCTTCTAAGACAAACTATGTATTCTCTTGACTCTTACAGTCAGTCTTACATTCTTTTCTGCAGAATCTATGCCTGTGGAGAAGTCAAGAAAGTCACCCTTCCACACTTAGAGAACCTATTACACTTGTCAGAGAGAGTTGTTTCACATACAAGCATTTGCAGTCTCCATCCAACAGATGGTTTCTCAGTAAATGTAACTATATTTGAAGGACCTATCTCAGCGCACCGGAAAGGGGCAGAAATGTCTACTTCAGGCACATAAGTTCTTTAAGAGAAAGTATTTTATCACTTCAGAACTGTAGCTGTATTTTGAGTTTTGCAGACCAGAGAAGTGGCACATTCCTGGCTTTAAAAAGTGTGCCTTGACAGATGCCCCTAGCAAAACAGGATAAAAGGTAGTGAGGTAATGAGAAGGGAAAGGGAGCAATGGTGAGTCAGAGCTGTGCCTCGCTTGCTCAGTTTGATCATTTTGCTCTGTTCTTAGGCTTACTGCACTTGCCTGGGGGTGTCCATGGTAAGTGGAAAGGTTTTGGAGTAATGGGAGTTATGATGGGACTGCAGGAGTCATTTCAAGTGTCTGTTCAGGATGTGTGTCTGTGAGATCTGCGCATTAATGCGAGCAAACAGATATTCTGCAGCGGCTTTTCTTAATATGCCATTTCTGCTTCACAGTTTTGGACGCTGTGTGGAAATGCACTGACAGCAAAGAGAGGAATATTTGGCAAAACAGGAGATCTCCAAACTATCCTTTGTTTAGCATGTGCAAAAGAAGATATCACATACTCTGGTGCTTTAAATGGAGACATCTATGTTTGGAAAGGGCTAAACTTAGTCCGCACAATTCAAGGAGCACATAGTGTAAGTCGTGGTTTTAACATCAATTCCTGAAGTGAGCTGTTTGTTGAATTGCAGAACTTCTTGAAGGCTTGTCTACAAAGATGGTCTCCTGTTTCAGGCCAGAAGAATGTCTTAAGACTGCTCATCAATTAAGAACTTACATGTAATGTTATACTTCATGTATTGTCAGCAGATGCTAGGGCTGAAACTGATATTGGCAGAACTGCTGATATTTATAGCATTGATTTAACCAAGCAGACTAAATCTGAAGAGACGTTTCTAAATCTGAAGTTTCACAGATTGAGTAGCTTTAGTTATGATCAGTTTACTTAAAAATAGTTGGTAAGCAAACGATCTGATTTTAAATAGAATTTCACTACCAAAATTCCCAGCACTGAAGACTGACTCTTCATAAAAGCTTCAATGTGGAGTAAATCTGTTTAATCTGCAAATTGCGCTCCAGTCACATTCCAAAGGCTGTTTACTCCAACTGGCTTCATTACGCACCCCCCAGTTTGAAGCACTTGTAATTACTGAGAAAGGGGGATGTGTAGGATCATGTTAGATTCCTAACCAGTCTAATGTAACAAGTTGATGTCTTTGCTGCTGCAGCAAAGGCACGGCAGGATTTTCACATCTTGTTTCAAATGTATTTGAGGGCTATTCCTATTTTAAACATGATTGTGGCTAACGGCATTCCAGCATGGGGGTTTGAAACAAAAGGAAAAGCGATGTGAAATGGAACAGTTGTCACTATAGTTTGCTCCTAAAACCTTTCTAGAAAGAGGACTGCAATCTTAACAGTTTGTTCTGACCTCCCAGATCGGTTATGCTGACAGGGCATCAAGATTCATAGTAGCTCTTCAAATCATCTCTAAGTGTTCAGGAGAGCACTTGTTATTTATAGATGTAATCCCTCATTTAGGAAAGCAGTCAGTGGGACATCCTACCTGCAGAACTATTGTGTAATTGCCAGGTTGGGGTAACGTGCAACTGCAATAACATTGAAATACCTTTGGCAAACAGTATATTTGTATGTGCTGTAGTGTATTTGCAGAACTTCATTTAGATCCATTAGAATGATTAAATAGAATCTCTTTGTATATAGTGTCCAGTTTCATTCGTATAAATTATGGCTAGTATGCATTCTCTTGCCCAATTTCCAATACTAATTTATGAAGACATTGAACAAAACCACTTTGAAAACAGAGGCCTTCTCTTCATTTTATTAATTTCCATGCAGTTCAGCTTGTCTCCTAACCAAGAGGTTTTCCTAATAGAGCACTGAATCAGCATTCATTCCATGAGCTATTAGAGTGTAGTACAGCACAGTCATCAATCACGAGGCCTTGTCACTAATGAGGAAGAAATTCCAACTGTGACAGAAACTTGCCTTTCAGTGAAGAGAATGAATTGACACTGTTTCAGTTCCTGTCAGATTCCAACTGATGTCTGAGCTGAAATCAGGAAAGAATCTCAGTCACCTCCTCACCTGTAAGAATATTTGTATGGCTTGTTTGCTTGGTTTTGCTTATTCTGGGTTGCTATTTATTTTAAGTGTTCCATTAGTTATTTGATGCTCCTTGTAGCAATATTAACTAAATCAAATGTAAAGTTCTATGTTTCTGCTGTTTGTATAAAAATCCCTACATCAGCCACTGGAGTGGGAGCACTTGAAATGAAAGTATCCCCCTGTGTTTGCTGTTTGGTTTTCTGGATGAGCAACATTTTGCTGCCTTGCAGTTTCTAGCCTTGAACAAGAGTCTGTTCATAAACATTCGCTTTGTGTGTTTATTTTGATTGTAAAGAGCATTAAAACTTGTTATACTATTGGTTAACAGGCTGGAATTTTTAGTATGTATGCTTGTGAGGAAGGCTTTGCCACTGGAGGGAGAGACGGTTGCATTCGGTTATGGGACACTGATTTCAAACCAATTACTAAAATTGATCTCAGGGAGACTGAACAAGGATACAAAGGTAACAAGCTATTACTTTAATGTTTTTTCACGCATCTAGATAATGGGTACAATTTAATTTGAAGCGTCAATGTCTGCATGCTGCTGGGTTTTTTACTTAATGACTGCATTTACTTTTGAGATCTGTATTCCCTCTTTTCTCTGACAATGATCTGGCCTGAAGAGTTATCCATGTGCCATAGTATAAACAGGAGGATGCTTATAGTTGCTGCTCCCCACCATGCACATACAAGAAGATAAATGAAAACTAATTAAACACAAGAAGATAAGAGAATGAAATTAGCCAATCTTTAACTTAATTAATTGCAATACATTTAACTAATTGAGATTTCTGGAACCTGATATTCAAAGCATCTGAGCACTCCATTAGGTCCATCTGGAATTGTAGCACTTGGAATATTAATACATAGAGCATTACTAACTTCTTGACCATCATATTTGTTGAACCTACTCATGCTTCCTATGAGTTTAGTCATGACTTGGTTTTATGATTAGGTTCTCAGAGCATTTATGATCTCCATAGGTTGTGGAGCATGTTTTAACGAGGTCATAGTCTTCTGGGAATTCCACACATCTGTTTGGAGTGAAAATAGAGCAGTCTGACTGCAGGTTTGCAGTAGGCTTTGTACACTTTTGGCAGCCAACTTTGCAATGGTAATTGTTAATTTCCCCTGCTTCTCAACTTACGTTTTTAGTCCGAGTTTTCATATTAAAATTACCATTGGAATAGTCAAGACACCACTAAAAAGGGTAAAATTTACTTTGTCAATTATGGACATTGTGGCTGTGAGCTGGTAACAAGCTCATTCTGTTTGTTTTTCATCTTAAACCAAATGAGCTGATGATTCTAATGCTTGCAAAATGCGCAGGTTTGCAAGGTCTAGGCTCATCCAACAAGCAAACTGCACAGCCTTAGCTGGATGCTGCTCCACCAGTTTGCCTTGTGTAGTGTAAACTGGAATTTAGCCCTCCAAACCGTTGCTGGAGACACCCAGCTGGTACTCCCTTTGTGCTTCTGACTTCATGTCATTTTTTTGCGGCCAGAATCGTAGAATAGTTCCAATCATAATGTTTAACACTCATTTCTAGAGACCAGTGGCAGTGCCTTAGGATCTGCAGCAGGTTAGATGAGTTTAGAAATACTTAGTAAAAATTGAGGAGAAATAAGCCTGTACATGTGGGTGAGATGGGTCATTGTGGATAATGCCAGTCTCGCAGGCAGTCTGTTCCTAATAGAAGTCAGAATAACATATGTGAAGGGAAGCATAGAGAAAGCAGTGCTCACACATGAAACATGCATCTTCAGCATCCTCGAGTCTTCGTGAAGTGATTCTGAAAGGGAGAATCGCTTCATCTCACACATTTGTGAGACCACAATAGAAGCAATCTTATTGCTCTCACCGCTGCCTGGGATGTGTCCACACACAGCACAAAACAGACTTTAGCTGCCATCAGTTACTTTATTGGACTGTAATTATCTTCTGTGGCAAGTTACTACTTCAGAATTAAAACTTACATTACAGAGCTTTAATGTATTCATAAAGGTGTCATCTTCTAGCACATTGTCATCAGAAAGCACCTAGCTATCCCTCTACAGGTTGCCTAAGAAGTGATTTTGATCTTGATGGAAGTTAAATGAAGGAATGGCTTATTGAAGGTGAATTCTCAATGCTATGGAGTGATTCTAACTTAATGCTGTTATTTCTACCATCTCCTAAATGCTACAGGATGCAGAATACACGGATGAGAGCAGATGGGTAGAAGCAGGCCCTGTAACAGCAGCTATATTGCTGAGAGACAATCAGTAGAGGTTTTTTGCTTTCTTACATGGCAAAAGTAGTAAAGAATTTAGTTTAAGCACATTCATAACTTCAAGCAATAGAGTTGGCCTTAACTGCTTACCTATGGCTTTCTGTCAGAATCACAGAATCACAGACTGGTTTGGGTTGAAAGAGCTTTTCCAGTTCCAACCCCGTGCAACAGGCCCGGACAGCTTCCACTAGAGCAGGTTGCAAAGGCATCAGCTTTCAAACTTAAAATGTCTTTCTAGGATGCCAGGAAGACTTCACCCCCTCCCATGTACTCATTCATCAGTCATCCTGTACTGAAGGATACTAAACACTTTTTAAATGGGCTGCATCACCAGTAACAATCTGACCATAGGCTTGGGTTTTATATGTAAAATATACATGTATATTAGTAAAAAAAGTCTGATAATAGATATCTTTATGTGCAGTATGTCACATTAAACATTACGTTTCCCACATGAAAGATGTACTTTGTGTTCTCAAACTTAACAATACCCATTTTCCACTTAACGTCTAAACTTCATTATGTGTGTAACCTTTGGTGTGTACCAAGAAGAAGATATGTCATAATTTCAGTGTAAATTTAGCTAAGACACAAAATGACTTTCAAAATTAAAAGGTACTGGAAATGGACAAGACAAGAAGTGAAGATTAACTTGCCTTTCTCGAGAGATGACACAAAATGCCTACAGTGAATATATTTTATTTGTGACCATTAATTGCATTGTGTATTTGGTTCCAAAAGACATTCAAATGGTGACGTGGTTGACCTCGCCTGCATGACTAGTGGAGTTGTCATTCATTCACATCTCACAGCATCCAGAGCCATTACCCAGACTTTAATTTTCATAGCCTGGAACAGAAAAGACAAACTCTGCAAGGAGTCAACCAGAGGATGCTGTCAAATTCTCAGCCTGCTAAGAGGCTGTTTCTAAGCCTGAGTTAGTAACGTTCCAGCTGCAAAGATAGGATCAGATTTGTGGAATAAGATCAAGCTGTAGAAGTTATACAAAGCAAGTTCCTGTTTGCTCGGGGGCTTTTGGGGTGTTTTGGTTTATTTTTTAACAATCAGCTGGGACTAAAGTGTGGTAACAAAGGCACAAACTGTTTAGATTCGCCATTAAAAATGTATTCAGCATTGTATTTAAATGTGAAAAAAGAAAAGTACTGAAGAAAGGAACAAAACAAAACCAGCTTCAGTCACAGGAACCTTGCCTCATCTAAAATTTACAGCTTTAAATCATGTGAAATTGAATTGCTTTTTAAAGTCAATTCCCAAGGTTTACACAAAGCATGAGAGCTTGATCCCTTGAGGAACTGGCAGCAGCAGTATTAGACACTCAGCACCTTCCTAGGGCTGAGCCTTCACTTCCTCTGTAAATTAAGGTGATTTAACAGAACTGGTTTGAGATTTTAATCAGCTGTGATGTGTTATAAGACTTCAGTGTGAAAACATAACAGTGGCTATAAGTTAACTCTTGAAGTCTCCATGGTCTTCACTGTACTATCACTTTGTCTTGTCATTGCCATTAATCTAAGACTATTCTGTCCCCTGTCAGGTCTGTCCATCCGAAGTGTCTGTTGGAAAGCAGACAGGCTTTTAGCAGGGACACAGGACAGTGAGATATTTGAGGTGCTAGTAAGAGAGAGAGATAAACCCATGCTGATCATGCAGGGCCATTGTGAAGGAGAGCTCTGGGCCCTGGCAGTCCACCCAAAGAAGCCTTTAGCAGTCACAGGCAGCGATGATCGATCTGTACGGTAAGGCTGGATCTTATTTATTGTCTATTCTTTCATGCTCACATTGATTTGTCATTTCTTCATTTCAAGACCCCATTAAGCTTTTTTCCCTCATGTTTTTCGTGAGGGAAAAAGCAGCTTTGCTTTTTCTCTTCAGCCCTCATATTTGGGCTCCACACATTGTATAAAAGTAATCAGAATTGGTGTTCAAAACATGCTGGATTTATATACTTTGCTGTAAGTACTGTTCAGCACAGCAGGGGTAGGTATCTCAGTGGAGAATGGTCACCTCCCACTTCTGGCAATAAACTTAAAATCTAAGTACCTTTGACCAATGGTTTACACCGCAGGAGTCTGCCTCAGCCTAGAGCGTTAGAAAATCTGATCTAAAGCCAATGCAGTTAAAATGCCACAAAATGAGATTAGTGAAAAGGTGCTGATGTGCGCCAGTGAGGTCTTTGAGATGTTCAGTTGTAACGCTTGTGCCTCAGGGCTTTGTAGCAGAGAGCTGAGATTTTGTGCACGGGTTTTGCGGATGTATTTGTGGAAATTGTCACCAAGTCAAGGCTGTTTATTGCTGTCCCCGTTAAAATGTGGCAAATTGATAAACCTGAAAAAAAACGAAGCATTTTTAATAAAGGAAGACTTTACGGTAAAGTTTAGAGATGAGCCTGAGATCCTCACTGTAATGATGTCCTCCCATACCCACCCAGCTGCGTGTGTTAACTCAAATGAGCAGAGCCACTGCCCTTCCTCACCCATTATTTACCTGTGATTTAAGAGACAGAGATTTTCCTGACTGCTAAAACTACCCATGGGGACTGGAGAAATTTGCGAGAGACCTGGCTTTATTATGGTGGTCTCCTGAGTCTTTCCTCAGGCTGTGGGTCTTCCTTTACCCTGCAGCACAGTGCGCACAATGGGGTTCATGGCAGCTTGGTATCCCAAGCTCTGGTACCCGTGATGTCCTCATTAGTGTTTTCTCCTGCCCTGCTATCCAAGTTTCTAACCCCTCCATCAGTTTTCCTCCAGCCCTATGCCAGATGGGTGATGGCAGTTTTCATCTTATCTAGGTAATTTGATTGCATCTTTTCAAATCAACCCCAGGCAGCTACCAAAGAGTTTTTCAGTTTTATGGACAACTAGTCAACCTATTTCAGAAACACACATGGATTCTACCACTTGGGAAAAATCAATTCCCTACCATATATACAGCTTCTAATTTATGTTCCTTCAGATTCCACGTTATGATTCCCCTCTGCTTGGAAGCTGGTCAGCTGGAATTTCTTTTTCCCTTTCCTTTCATTTTACTCACACTGATTTCCTGTTCCTGCCATCCCTCATCTCTTTTTAACCATAATGAAAACCCAGAGTGTGAAACTAATAGAACTGCTAGCTGTTCACTAGAGTCATGTTATCTCCCTGCTTGCTACACCTTAGTATGATTTCTTTCAGTTCATGAAACACATGTATAGTCTCTTCTTGAGTTTGTCTGCACAGAGATATAGACAGGCACAAGTTCACGCTGCCTGCATTCTGGTGGGATGCAAGCCAGTTCTGAAACAAGCTGCAAAGCTGGGATTAGCATTGTGCTGCCCTCAAGCTAATAAGCCTTGCTAAGACTTTGGATCTCTTGTCTTGGGCTCATCTCTGAGTTAAGGGTAACTTAGCTCTGGCTTGGAGCTGGGAGAAGTACTGCTGGCTCAAACTGTGCTGGAATAAACTTGTGCCCTTCTGTGAAAGACTCTGCAGGCAAGCTCTTTGTGCACATACAGACTTCATTAGTGGTGTTCTTATGATTGTCATTGTTATGGTTATTATAGTACTGCTGCCTTTGGACACTGCCATTCTATAAAATGTCAAAAGGCAGCAGTAATATGCAAGTATAAAATACGTGCTTTTGTTAACACTGCAGGTATTTCACTGCGCTACATCACACATTCATTTAGCAGTTGAGGCACTGGAGAATGTGGGATTCGAATTCTAGTTCAGACAGAGGTATTTTTTACATACTGTGGCTTCATGTGAGGAATGAAAAAGTCCATAAAAGGATTATGGATCTTACTTTTCTCTCCCCCCTCCAATAACAAGATTGCATTGAGAGGAATGTTTCTATAGTGCTGTGTAAGTTTTCTTACTATTTGGTTATCCCATTATTTTGAAAAGCGTTGCTCTATATAATATAAATCTAGATTGTTTTACAAATAAATGTATTTAGTGGGCCAGTTTATTTTCATGTCTGAGATGTCTAAATGGAAAGGACCTCTGTATGTTAAAGGGAATTACTGTAGCCTTTCCCTCGTTCAGCTGAGAGAAGGCTGTAGTCAAATACAGTGTTTTAAACCTCACAAGTGTGCCAGCTAGGAAAGCTGCCTGCTTCCCACCTCTTCCAACAGGAAAAAAACATCATTCTCATCTGAATGCAAAGAGCCACACAGAATCAGTTATTACATTTGTTCAGTGGACCTCACATAGGTCTTTTTATAATGTGATGTTAGAGCACCTACCTGAAGGGCCACAGGTAGCTGCTCTTCTGGCAGAACCTCTCTGCTGCACTGTCTTCTGGAATGGTCTCCTTCTCTGTTCCTGCGTTTGTGAGAAGATTGATTAGAAACCTGGCTTCATATGCATGCATCTGAATATTTACACCTGGGACTTCTGTGTGCAGCCTTGCTTTGCCAGTTGAATGGAGCAGCAGCAGTAAAGCTCTTGTCATCAGCTGTGGCTTTTTCTGCAGATGAAGAGGGTACAAGTAACCCTCTTGGGAGGCTGTAATCAGTCTCTGCTCCCCCACCAGAGAGGTGGCAGGAAAGTCTGGAATACTGGCTAATAAAATGATGTTTCATGAACCCATCTGGGTTTTATAAAGTCAGTTATTTAAACAACAGAGGAAAATTGTCATGGAGTGGTAGAAATGTGTTATTTGAAAATGCAAATGCTTCTTACATGGAAATAGTTTACTTCTCTGACTCTTCCCAAAATAGTGTGCACAAGTATATTGCCAGAATAGATACTTCTTCTATTTTGATAAGGCTTTTATTTCGTCAGCTGTTTATACAAATGGATGCATGTGTGCCAAATGCTTTTATTTTTCCTTTTAGAATTAAAAAGCTCGTTTGGAATTACCCTTCCATTGATTCAAAAAGTGGTTTGTTCGGTCTTTGAGAAACTGCAGTTATTCTGCTTGTGCTGCCATATATTGCAGTTATGTTTCTAGCGCATCGGACAAAGTGATTCATGGGAAAGCAACAGTTTGGAGGCAGACTTTATCCTGGCATATCCTTTGAAATCTTTCCAAATCCTTTTTGGTTTGTTCCTCATTGTGTTGGGCTCATAGCTTCTGCCTCGCAAGGCTGCTGAGATTCTTGCATCTGATCCTACTTCTGTTCCGTCTTTGAAAACAGTTTCAGCATCCCACATCCGTTTTGTTCCCCAGGAAGAACAGAGAAGCCTTTTCAAGTTCTTTCTCATCCTTTTCAAGTTCTTTCTCATCCTTGAATTCTCTCGGCCTAAGAGGAAACCAGCATCGTTCAGGGGAGTTGATTCTAGACTCATCCTAATACTTTACCATGACAAGGCCCACAGGGTTTCTGCTTGAAAGGAAATGCTCAGGTCACAGATTTCCATCCTTTCTCAGTGCAGGCAGTCAAGGTCTATAATCCTTTCACTAAATTTATCAGACTTCAGCTTTACTTTTTTTCTCCTGTTCCTCTTACTTCAAGGCTGTATCTGAATGTTACTGCTGGGGTGGACAGAAACTTCCTTCTCTCAGGCTATATTCATATTCTGTTGATGCTGTTAGTTCCAGTGCCAACATGGTCTTTCAAGTGAACTTTTTCTCCTTAATCTCACTGATGTGGTTTTGGAAGCGGTCCTACCCCCTCCTAGCCTTTGTTTCGCTAAGGTATAAAAATTAGATTCCTTTGGACATCTTTGATGTGATACAATCTTCATTCTCTTAATCATCCCATTAATCCTTCACCGCATCTGCTCCTGGTTTTATTCCAATTTCTTTGGATAACTCATGCCGGATGTGTGCTGTTGTTTTTTGTGTACCTCCTGGAATAGCACCCAGGATTTCCTTTCTCCTGTCTGCAGCTCTGTCGGTGATCATAGTCATTCTGTAATTGAAAAACAGCCTGAGATCTTCCTCCTTTTTGCCAGATCCACTGAGCATACAGCATAGTGCTAGACATAAGGCTCTGAAAGTATGGGCTTTGCTCAAGTTTCATTCCGTGTCTGTTTGTTTCATCATCAGGAAACCTCTGTTTCTTCCAGCAGGATAAATCCATCTCCGGGTTCACGGTGCCTCCCAGCTCACTGTCCATAGCAGATCCCATCAGCATCCTCATCTCCTGTGCCAGTGTCTAGTGAGAGTATTAAATGTCACTATTCCAAAGCTTGTACCTAGAAATGTCAGTGCTGTCTTCCAGCCAGCCTGTCTCTTTCTGTGAAGCTTGCTATGAAACTTCATCCAATGTCACATTGCACTTCTTGGACAAATTGTCATTTTCTTGACTTCAGCCAATGATCACATATGCTACTGTTCAAATATTTCATACGTCTTTTGTAAACACATCAGATGTACAACACTGTCCTCAAAATATTGGTATTAATGACTTAATTTTTCTACCTCAAAAGAGGTTTTATGCAATTTCTTCCATACTTCTAATTATTCTTTAATTCTACGTCTTGCATTCTACTGAGATCAGGTTGACCAGCTTGTAGTGATCAAGGGAACTCCCTCCATTCCTTCTCAAAACTACAGGGACATGGTTTGCCTTTCTCTACCTTATGGCACAATTTATTGGTTGATTCTTTTTATTTACAGTGATGTCAATGGGTGAATCAGCATGCAGTTTTGTCTGCTGATTCGTCCAGGGTTATGACATTGTGTTCCAAGATGTTCCCCATGGCTGGAATGCTTTGCTCTCTGAGTATTGCCTTCAGTTTCAGTGTAGATTTCAGTCTGGCCTGCTCTGACCCTTTCTGTCTACAGAAACTGCATTTTTTGTTATTCATCTGGGAGAATTCTGTTGTATCAGATAGGTAAAGTCCAGAGGTAACATCAAATGATGATGTGATTTAGCTTCACCCTGTTTTCTCTTCCGCTATCACAGGTACATAGAATCACAGAATCCTAGACTGGTTTGGACTGGGAGAGACCTTAAAGGTCATCCAGTTCCAAACCCCTGTCATAGGCAGGGACACCTTCCACTAGACCAGGCTGCATGTTCAGGTCTGAGGTGCCATTCCTGCTAGAACTGGGACCAGTAAAGAATCTGAAGCTGGTGCTTCACTTGAAGGTGTCTGGAAGCTTCATTTGATATTATTTGCCCAGACATTCAGTGCCAGCGTCGGAGAATGCTGTGTCCATGTATTGACTCAGACACTCATTCTGCATCCTCTTTCTCTTCTAGATCAGTAGAGTTTTGAGGTTTTAAAAACTACATTTTAGTTTTATTTTAGGTCTGTATGCTCAAGTCAGTGACATTATCTTTGTGCCATGCTTGGAAAGGAACTCATTATAAAATCTTAATACAAGGTATGCATGCAAATGGGCCTTTACCAACTGACTTACACCTTTTGGTTTTACTCTTGATACTATTGAAATGTTGTGCAGTCAGGAAAAATGTGCTACTGCTTCCAATTTCCTTTGGTGCAGATTATGGAGTCTGGCTGACCATGCCTTGATAGCCCGTTGTAACATGGAAGAAGCGGTGAGGAGCGTCGCTTTCAGTCCGGATGGATCCCAGTTGGCACTCGGAATGAAGGATGGCTCCTTTATTGTGCTTCGAGTAAGGTACAAGGAGAAAATCTTACGTTACTTTCTCATAGTAGTAGTTTTAGTAGTACATAACTGAGATAACAGTTTTGAGATAGATCTCCTTGATCTGACAGTTCATTTCCTGTCATACACGAGAATGGATACCAGGCAAAATAACTGGTGGTAGAAAGACATTTTTGAGCAGTTGTAAGATATATGTGAATTCTACTTTTCCCATAAGATGACAAGCCTCTTTTTGCATGAGTGCATCTTACTCAGTAGGCATTTTCTGTCTGGAATGCTATTATGGAAGACACACAAGAGCAGGTAAAACATAAAGTTGGCCATAAGAGTGAAACAGCCAAACAAAACAGTGTGATTTCATAACACACAAGCTATTTTAGTTGATGCTTGGAAGAGATTACTGCTTCCTTAACATCACTTCATATGTTTGGTGAGCATATATTGATAACATTTGGAACTACTAGCTGATAGGAGAGCAAGCCTGTAGTTGATGGAGGATCTGTGAAATCTCCAGTAAATTTACTGCTTTAATGACTTTAGCAAAACTTAAATGATCTTTTCATAGTAATACAAAATCCTTTTCAAAAACTACTATTTTTCTATAGCTGTTAATCTTCTTTGTCTCACAGTAATCTTGTTGCTAATTTGCCTGATAACTAACATTGTTAATCACTCAGCTTGTGGAGACTCATAATGATAAACCCAGCATTATTCCTTGTATGAGGCCCTCAATGCAATTGCTTTTCCATCTGCTCCTTCCCTGTGACAGACCTTCCAACGGGGTGACAAATCTGCAGCACAGGATCCAGTAAAACTGAGTGATGCCAATGTGTTTCGTTGTCATTTTCTTTGAATCATGCTCTCAGCCACATGAATCTTGATTCATATTTTCTTGGCCAGGAAGGATCTGGATCTGTGGAATAATCCAGAGAAAGAGCTGCTCTTCTCAGTAGTAATATTGACTAATGGAATAGTTATGTTACCAGTTTTTGGTAATAACTGGTAGCTCTTAACAGGGCTAAGAACTGATTTGGGTTTTTTTCCCCCAAGACACTTTTTGAAGTTAAAAATAGTTATGAATAACTAAGAATTTTCCCAGCAAAATTTCTGCTGTTATTGACATTCTGGAATTTCATCATTTTAAGGGAAATTTCTAACAAACTTGGTCTGTTAGTTTTTTTTAAGATCCTGATCATCTGTAACACTGACTTTTCCATTCATATTGGCATCTCCCAGAAACCTCTGTCTTCAGTTATGGACGATTCTCCTTTCAGGACTCTGCTTTGAACAGTTCTGTGTATCAGCACTTTTAAGCTATATTAACGAAATCTATTAGGTTTAAATAGATTTGAGTCTTTTCATAAAGTTGATGTTTCTACCAACAATTAATTAAAGCAGAAATAAGGAAAAGTATCTTAAAAGCTTAAAATACAGAGTAACAGCGGCATGAGATCTACAGAAGACTCTTCCAACATTTTCTTGTAGCCCAAATGTGTTATTTGATGTGGATTGTCTTTCTGAATTAATGGAACTGAGACTTGGCTCATGTTCAGCCAACTCAGGGGAAGATTTTACTTTACTTTAGTTTTCATTCTTTCCTTATAACCTAAGAATTTGGGGAAGCCTACTTGCAAAAATCTTGTCTGTATTCACTGGCATTACAGGTTTTGGTTCTTTGACTGATAGGGGGTTATATCAAGTGTAATTTGATAGGGAAAAGTGAATATTTATATAAACATGCTATGTAACTGTTTGGTTTTTGTCAAAGACACATGCAAGGTGTTGTCACTTCTCTGTTTTTCCATTGGTGGGTGATGGCAGCGATGATGCTGCAACCCCAAACCCATGCACCATGACCAGCTAACTAGTCATGATGTGTGGGACTGATCGTATCTAACTTTGCCAGTCTATTTGTTAGCCCCTAATCTAAAATGTTTGCCTGTCTCCTCAAAGTATGGGAGTTAATGTGGAGAAATGGGTGTCTTCCAACATGGTCCTTCTAAGTAAGAAGGAACTCACTTTGCAATGCATGTGCAAAAAACCCCAAATTAAGTCTGGTCTAGTTTAGACTAGACAACTATGTTACAGGTAAAATTAGGTGAATAGAATTAAGAACATCACTGACACGTAAAGCTGTTTCTACTTTGTGCTGTGGAAGTATGCTTATAGCCAATGAAAGCAACAGGAACTTCTCAAAGAAAGGATGATTTTAGTGCAATCTGGTTTTTGTTGTACAAATTATTCAGTGCTTCTGTCTTCATATGTGTCTTAAATATTTATGATTGCCTGTTCCCAAGTTTGCAGTTCACAGTTCACGCTTTCGCTGTTGGTTCTTGCAGAGACATGACCGAGGTGGTTCACATTAAAGACCGAAAAGAAGTGATCCATGAAATGAAGTTTTCACCAGATGGCTCTTACCTTGCTGTGGGTTCCAATGATGGCCCAGTGGATATCTACGCCGTGGCTCAGCGATACAAAAAAATAGGAGAATGCAACAAATCTATGAGTTTTATTACTCACATTGACTGGTCTGTGGATAGTAAATTCTTGCAAACCAATGACGGGGCAGGAGAGAGGCTGTTCTACAAGATGCCTTGTAAGTTTACAAGTGGTTCATGTTATGGACAAGTAAACTTCAGTGTGGGTTTAAAGAGGACAACAAAAATATCATAGAAATAGTACAACCTGCAAGTGGAGTTTCTTGAGTGGAACTTACATAAATATCTAGTGCTTGTTTTTAAAATCAGTGTTCACAGAATACATCCACCTTCAGCTTGCATTAAGTAAAAGCTTTCTCTGCATTTACTTCTGCATAAATTGTATGAGTTTACATAAGATGTTTTTATGCTTGTTTATATGCAGCTTCAGTAGAACTTATGTGTGATGTCCTCAAACACCCCAAATCACAGAATGCTTTGGGTTGGAAGGGACCTCAGAGCTCCTCCAGCTCCAACCCCTGCCACAGGCAGGGACACCTTCCACTAGAGCAGCTTGCTCCAAGCCCCTGTGTCCAACCTGGCCTTGAACACTGCCAGGGATGGGGCTACCACAGCTTCTCTGGGCACCCTGTGCCAGCGCCTCAGCACCCTCAGAATGAAATGTGAATAATATAGCAACTTAAAGAAAATTGTGAATATTTTTAACTTACTGAGGTTAATAGACTAATCACAGTAAGAAGACAAAGAAAAAATAGATTAAATGGAGTTTACTGTAAAACGAATGATTAAACTGATTATTCACTTCTATATTTGCAGCTGGGAAGCACATAACTAGCAAAGATGAGGTCAAAGGAATTCACTGGGCCTCATGGACCTGTGTGATAGGATCTGAAGTGAGTGGAATTTGGCCAAAATACACTAACGTTACAGATGTCAACTCTGTGGACGGAAATTACAACAGCTCAGTGCTAGTCACTGGAGATGATTTTGGGCTGGTTAAATTGTTCAGATTTCCATGCCTAAAGAAAGGTAAGACAGTATTTTGTGTTTCTGAAGAGTGCAGTATTTACCTTGATACCACATCTGTGTATTTTCTAATGGCAGGTTTAGTGTATAATTCAAGTGAGTGTGCGCACAATTCGTATTAGTATTTATGAGCATAAAGATGAGACTTTAACCCTCTGTGTATCTAGCAATTTCCTACCAACGTGTATGTGCTTGGGTTTAGAACTGTTGAGAACATACAGTTTAGTGTGTGCTTATTCTCATTTTTCAGAAGCTGACTCAGACTTTACGTCACATCAAAATTGTATCCACACCAGATGCACTGCTATAATTTGTCCGCATTTGTGCCAGTAACTATCGCAGAAACTTAGAAGGGTTTCACTGTCAGTTATTTGCTTCACATCTGTAGTAGGCTTTAAACATAGAATCACAGAATCATAGAATATTTGGGATTGGAAAGGACCTTAAGATCATCCAGTTCCAAGCCCCTTCCCATGGGCAGGGACACCTCCTACTAAACCATGCCACCCAAGGCTCTGTCCAACCCTGCCTTGAACACCGCCAGGGATGGAGCATTCACAACTTCCCTGGGCAACCCATTCCAGTGCCTCACCACCCTCACAGTAAAGAATTTCTTCCTCATATCCAATCTAAACTTCCCCTGTTTAAGTTTGAACCCGTTACCCCTTGTCCTATCACTGCAGTCCCTAATGAAGAGTCCCTCCCCAGCATCCCTATAGGCTCCCTTCAGATATTGGAAGGCTTTCCTCAGGGTCTGCACTGTAACGTGCATAATGCCAACAGAACTAAACAACACAACCTTTTGGCTTTCTGTGAGTCATATGATATCATATCAGTGTATTTTCTGATAGTAAAATTGAATTTGTATTGATAGTACAATACGTAATACATGTGTATAATTCACATTAGCAGTAATGGCCATGCAGGTGACAATTAAAGCCAATGTGTATCTGGTACTTCCTGCAAGATTTAAAGACTTTTCTGAAAACTGAAGTGAATGTATCATTCATATTATTTTATGCCATTTAGTTTTACATTATAGTAACTTTTAGCATCAGAATATCCAGAGGCATTTCAGTATTATTTTGTCTTCAGTTTCCATAAGAGTGTTTAGGCTGTGCTTCCGTTAAAAACCAAACTGTATTAGTCACAGTGTGGTGGGGTTTTTTCCTTCTTACATACTGAAAGTCCTGGTTTTGCTTTTAGGAGCTAAATTTAGAAAGTACATTGGCCACTCAGCACATGTAACCAATGTCCGTTGGTCCCATGATTTCCAGTGGGTTTTAAGTACAGGAGGTGCTGATCACTCGGTGTTCCAGTGGCGGTTTATTCCAGAAGGGATAACAAATGGCATCCTCGAAACATCTCCACAAGGTAAAAATGATCTCTTCTGAAGGGTTTATTAAATAAAACCAACATAGAATACAGCAGTGGTAAAAAAACTCATGTTGAACTAATTCCTTGGGATTACTTATACTTGCCATGTTTGGGATACTTCATAGACAACCGTTTGTTTCAGGCAACTGTTCTGCAAGCTGCAGTACTGTACGTCTAGGAATACACAGTATTCATCAATGTGATAAAAGCCATTTAGACGGGAGATTACTCGATCGAGATAAAGTCTCAGAGTTAGCCATCTAACTTGCCTTAAGAAGTCTGAGGAATTCTTTTTCTTTCCAATGCAATTTCACATATGTATGTGATAGCTGCACTTGAGAATGTTTTTCTTGTTCCATTCATGACACTGACAGCATTGTACAGTAGCCAGATGAATTGTGGAGTGGCACTTGCTGAAGGTTGGATTCCCTGCAGCAAAAGGGCAAACTTGTGCCTCCATAGTTTGGTAAAATACCCTTGTAAAATAGATTTGTTACAGCAGATCTATTTAAACACAGAGAACCATCACACTGAAAGGTTTTATTTACCACTTATGTATGTTTTCACTCCAAAGCCTGTTAAGAAAATGGTATTTTCTCAGATGATGGAAATGTACCAGTAACTCCTCAGTTATTGTACTTCTCTCTGCCACCTTCCTGCCCCAGGCATTGAAACAGGAGAAACAGAAATGAAACCTGGCACATTCAGTCAGCCCCATGATACTTACAAGCTGCTTAAGCTTCCAAAGTTCTTGAATGCTGCTTTGCCATAGTTTAAGTTGTATAAAACCATCGCATACTATTTTCTTGTGATTCTGTGTGTTCAAAGGACTGATTTTTATGTATTTATCTTTAATGTAGAGGGTGGTGTTGACTCCTACAGTGAAGAATCAGATTCAGATTTATCTGATGTGCCAGAGTTAGATTCTGACATTGAGCAGGAAGCTCAAATCAACTATGATCGCCAGGTGAGTAAAAACTCACGCACTGTGCCAAATACCTGACAATTATCATGACTATTCCATAAAGTAAAAGAAGCTTGCAGCTAATTCAGCAGGCTAAGAAGATTATTTTGACAATATCCAGCTGATTATGCAACCAATATACATAAACCCAGAGTTTACTTTAGCTGGAAATGAGAATTCAAAAGAGTTTAGAGAAAAAACAGTTTATATGCTACTGTATGTGAGAATAAAGAACATATCTTAAAAAGCACCAAAAATAAACAAGGTTTTGTGAGATCTTATTGCTATTCCCATTTCCATAATAGCAGTTAGGGGAGACTTTTCAGGCCAATTAAACTTGGATTCCTAGTTTGTAGAATACAGCTCATGGAGTTTTTGTATGACTTCTGCATATTCAAAGCAGAATACTGAGTTCAAAACCTGCATAATAGAGTTATTTGTGACAGATTCTCTTTTATTGCCAAGGACAACAATGTCCAAGAATTAAAATTCCCCTGGTTTACGGGAACCAAGTGAAACTGATTTCTAATAATCACTTAATGCACTTCTTTTTGGTACCACCGTGTTCTGAGCTAAATTAAGATAGATTGCTCCCAGACAAGAAGAACACAAATCAGTGTTCTTTACTGCATTGTTCTTTGCAGGAATGGTAATGTGCCTTTTCACTCTTCAACCTGATCCTTCAGGGTTGATTTATGCTTTGTCACTATGGGCTTGGCTGGTGATCAATCCTGAACTTGGTTACAGGCACCGAAATCTGCTGTGCTCCTGCCACTGTGGGACTGCTCCCTCTCTGAGAGGGCACACTCTTGGCTGGCCTTGTGATCATGCTCAGCTCCTGGCTCCTCTTCTTCACTCTGCTGCTCCATGACATAAGGTTTCAGCCAACCTGCATCAGGACAATTACACAATACTATATTAGAAAACATTATTCAAGTCACAGAGTTACAGCAAGTTTAGAAAATGCCATAACAAACCATAGTTCTGCCCTTTTTGGGTGCATGGATTGCAATTACTCATTTCTGCAGGACTTCCGCTTCATTTGGTGTATGGAACATTTAGTTCTTACCTAACAAGGGACTGTTCAATCTGTTTTCATTCATCAGCTGCCTTTATTGTACATTGCTCAAACATGTCTCTGGAGGCAGAATTGGTTTTGCTTGTGGTTCTTTCCATTCCGTTCATGATACTGAGTGCTTCGCAAGCACTGGTCTTTATAACAGTTTGCTGTGTGGAAGGGTGACGTTGTCCTTGTTTTGAAGGAAAAGAAACAGTAACATCAAATTCTGCTGTCATCTGACTTTTGCTTCTACTTAAAGATATCTGGAACCTGATTTTTCAGGACCTGTTGCCATCATGAATAGAATATTATTTGTCACTTTGTCCTCTTACCTTAGCAGTTGCAATGGTGAAAGGTCAGAATTTCCTCAGACCAGAACTGGAATCTTGTACGAAGCATGAAAAATGCACAATAACCTTGGTTCAAGTTGGTCTGAGTGATTTAATGGCTGACAATGATCTGCTTTCTAGAATATGCAAGGATCACTTCTAATGTTCCATGCTTTAGCCAAGGACCATCCTTTATCTTTTCACCTCACTTGCTAGATCCTGCAATCAGTTAATAGATCCTTCTGATAGAGCTTATTTTACCTCTTCAGAGATCGATCAGAGATCGTTTCAGAGATGGATCATATCTGCCAAATGAAACAGAGGTTTTGTCACGTTTTCTCCCTCCCCTCTCCTTTACTCCAAGATTCACAAGAGTGTTTGTCCCTTTTTCCTCCTCCTTCTGTGATTTTTCCGTCTGTATTCTAATCAGGCAGCACTCTCCTCCATGCTGTCTATGTGTCAAAAAGGACATCTGGGTTTAAAACCTAGCAGTGCAAAAATAGGTGTAGGAAGTTAAACAGCAATATTCCAGGCAGGTTAATGCATGAAAGAGCTAGAAGCATCTTTAAATAGGATCTTACACAGGAAGTGTGAGACAACCCCAAGCATAAGCTGCATTTGCATTTTGATTAAGGAAATGATTTACAGAAACACATGGAAACAAAAACAGTCTTATTTTGGGAATTGGTTTTGGTTTGGGGTTTTTTGATGTTATTCATGAAGCAGTATGGAGGATTCTATATTTTGAGATGCATTTGAAGATGATGATTATATTCTGTTTCATTAGTAGCATACTGAGGGGCAAAAGGAAATAGATGAGAACGCTCAGGATAAAGTACAACGCATATGAGACACAGACACAAAATGTTGAGACTCTGTGCCTACCGTTTCAAATGCTCATCTCCTTATGTCAACACTTTCCTGGTAAAAATTCAGTATTCCATCTTTGTAGTCAGGTAGATAGATGTGGAAATGGCCATCTCATTGTCCTGCAAAATCCAACAAAGGTAGGCACAGAAGACAAACAATAAAGTTATGTTTCAGCATTACAATAGGTTTTGGTGCCACAGCTCTGAAGATGCTTCAAACATCTTTAGCAGCTCCACAGAGTTTCAGCACTCCTGAAAGTTTTAAAGATACAGTATTTTATGTCTTTAGTGTATTTACAAAGCTGGAATTCAACATCAGGATTCTGGACATGGCAAGTCACTGAAGTTCTGTTGGTTACTGTATATTTCACTGTAATCCCTATATAGAATCTATTCATTATGTTCAGCTCTGAGTATGTACAGGGAAGTTACAAAACACCAAAGAGAGCCAGTCAATACTTAAATTGCTTTTCACTAAGTGACACTGGAATCTTCTAGAAAAAGCCCATTCTGCTACTGCTATTCCAGACTCATGTTCTGGGCCACTCAGGGGGCTTCACTGAGTGGAAAAAGTTGATTATCAACTGAAGTTCTGTAGGACACGGCTTACTCTATGTTGTCACTACTGAGCATCACATTAATACTTAAAGGAAAGTCACTTTCATCCATATACACAGATGTTTAGCAAACTGGAGATGTGTAATTAACTTTAATGATTATTCTTCAGGTTTACAAAGAAGACCTACCTCAGCTGAAACAGCAAAGTAAAGAAAGAAACCATTCTGTGCCCTTCCTGAAAAGAGAGCGAGCGCCTGATGACAGCTTGAAGTTGCAGTTTATACATGGGTAGAGTAATATTAGATAATATTTGGGCTTCTTTCTGGCCATTAAAACATCCTAGCAATGTTAATTCACATCAGAGCATTTAGCAAAGCATTTTTCGGTGCTTACCTACAATTGATTTGTCATTATTACTGTGGGCAACTTTTGTGATATCATAGATTTTCTTTATTCAGTTATTCTTGTTAAGGAACAAGAGACGTTTACAGTGCTGTAACCATGTAATAAATAATGCATAAATGTTACATTTCAATACATAAGTGTTGCATTGGCCTACAAGAGTGCTGGAGAGGGATTCTTCATCGGGGACTGTAGTGATAGGACAAGGGGTGCTGGGTTCAAACTGAAACGGGATGTTCAGGTTGGATATAAGGAAGAAGTTCTTTCCTGTGGGGGTGCTGAGGCACAGAGAAGCTGTGGCTGCCCCATCCCTGGCAGTGTTCAAGGACAGGTTGGACAGGGCTTGGCGCAACCTGTTCTAGTGGAAGGTGCCCCTGCCTGTAGCAGGGGGCTGGAACTGAATGATCTTAAGGTCCTTTACAACCCAAATAATTCTGTGTTTCTGATTCTAATATGACTTGGTTTGTACTTATTTCAGTTACAGAGGCTATGACTGTCGAAATAACTTGTTCTACACACAAACTGGAGAAGTAGTGTATCACATTGCTGCTGTGGCTGTTGTATATAACAGGCAGCAACACACTCAGAGGCTGTATCTTGGTCATGATGATGACATCCTCAGCCTAAGCATTCATCCAGTGAAAGACTATGTTGCTACTGGACAGGTGGGTGTTTAGAAATTACCATTAGCAAAACATAGAAATAAATTCCCTTTACAATATGTAATTAGGAAAGACATGATTCTCTTTGTCCTTCAATATAGTGTTTCCTCCTAAATATGGGTAAACTGTGTATTGTTTCCTATGTGCCTCCCAAACAGCTGAGGAGCACTGGACTGGAAACTATCCAACGTGATTATTAAATCATTCCGATGTAACAGGAGAACTGCCAATCTTACGCTATGGCCTTGCAAACAATCTTACATTCACTTTGAGCCTCTGCTTTCATCTGTAAAATGCAGGAGCTGTATTTCATCTACATCCTGGGAGATTTGGGGGGTTCATTAGGAAGTCTTGGTATTTTTGTACTGTAGTAGCATTCAAAAGCCTTACTCGGATAAAGGCTGTTTTATGTTGGGCATTCTACAGATGTCTGGTATTGAATCTGATATATTCAGTATATTGACATATGGTAATAAATTGTGTCATTAACATGATAACAAATGCTGATGATTTAGAGACTGACTAGTGATATTTCTCTAAAAGAGGAAAGATAAAACAAGGCAAGTATAAAAGTAGTTACCTTTGGAGTGTTTTGAAGCTGTGATAGTGCTAATTACTGCTATAGGTGTGCTTTGAACTCCTCTGAGCTGATATTCCAATTAACCCTCTGATTTAGGTTGGAAGAGATGCTGCTATTCACGTCTGGGACACACAGACCCTGAAGTGTTTATCACTGCTCAAAGGCCAGCATCAAAGAGGAGTGTGTGCCCTGGATTTTTCAGGTAAGCCACAAGCTACATTGATCTAAATGCTTAATTAAAAAGCAATGCTTCTGATGAAATCTTCACTTGAGGAGCCAGCCAACTTTACAAACACTTCAAATTCTACATAGAAATTGTTTTGATAACAGTTGGAACAGCTGACAGTTTTGATAACACTGGTGTGTGTAGCAAAGGCAGTCATGGGCCTTCTGTCAACTGATCAATAACTGATGTCTGTGATGGCTAATCCATAATACCAAGTGTACCGATAGGACTCAGGTGGCTGCCTACATGGTGGCATAATAATTTAAAAGCAGGCAGAATGGTGGCATGAAGCATACACATGAGATGGAAATGTGATCTGTAGGCTCAGACAGTTCTTCCCATTTGCTAACAATTCCCACATTTTAGTGAGCTTAAAGAAGTAAATATGACAAATTCTCCTTCTTGTCTTTCTGAGATGGATGACCTCAGTTGTCTCAGTTCTCAAAGAGTAAATCCTGTGCTCAGCATTGAAAAACATCATCCATATGGTGGTGACTTACATACGTCTGCATCTTTCTAGAAGTGCTTACAAATCCATTCTCCCTTTTTCTACTTTTTTAATTAGATTACTTTACCTGAATGATCCTTTTTCCTATCTGATTTTTTTCAATTAGATGCAATTTATGTCATATTCTCCTCTAGAAATGTGGTAAGAATTCAGTAGGACATAGATCACAGTTATGAGGCAGGACTTTGAGAAAGAAGTCTTACTTTCACAAGTATAAGTCTCTGGAACTGGGTCATACTCACTTATCAGAAGAGGAGTCTTGGTGTTCATCCAAGAACTGGAATTCAAATGTGATATTGCTGATCCACTGTGGTGTGTGACCAAGCTCTGAAGGTAGATATGGTAGCAGAAGAAGGGAAAATGGATAAGGGTGAGCTAATTGACATAATGTGCAGGGATGTTAAAACACTTCTGATTATGATCCCTAGTTGAACATATGCTCACATATTTAGAAATTACTTTGTGGTTTTTAACCATTAGATTCCTGTACAGATGTACTCCATGTATCAGAATCCGTGTCCCTCCATGAAAGCCTAAAGAATAAACTGGCTACATATTCTGTGGACATAAATCCATGCAAAAACATTAAAGCTGTTTTTAAAGGTAGCCACTACTGACATCATTACAGCCTTGCTTTAGGACCTGATCCTGAGAATGCCCAAGTTGCATTCCTAGCTGGCTTTCGTTAGGATTCTTGGCATAGAGAGGAGCAGATAGTTGTGCAAATGTGCACTTCACTATGGGATCAGAGTGCTGCTTTGGTCTTGTGTAAGCAGTTTTCATTGTGTTACTAATAGGTATTTCTAAATTAGGTTCAGGTCACACTTCTTGAAGTTTAAAGGAAGAAACCTAAAACTCCCGATCTTTTTTGGCTGTACTTGACCTGGTAGGTGACTCTGTACTCCCAGTTCTCTCTGCCCTTACTCACTTACTAAAACATCTGCTACTGGCCATTACTGAAAGCATGTGCAGAGCTGGACCACTTCTGTAGGACCCTTCTGATGAAGTTATGATTCAAAGATCATGAGTTCATTCATGCAATGCTTGGCTCTGCCCTCTGGTGGCTAATTTAACTTCTATAATTGTAGATAGTAATTGGAGTGCATAGTCCCTAGTACAGAGTCAAACCTCCTGTTTCAAGGGAATGAAGTTGACATTGTATTCTTACCAACAAAATTCTGGCAACAAGTTCCATTTACATAATTGAGTTACCCCTAAAAACAATTGTCATCAAAACGTACAAATATACCTCTTAAACAGTGCACATTATTGCATATTTACCTTTCATATCAGCTATCATTATAGCATTTTATCTCACTAAAAGTGTTACAGAATAGTTCTTCTGTCTCTTTTCTCATTAACTTTGTGTCGCCTTGTTTGTTTCTATTTAACTTTTAATAAACTTGGTTTTGGTTTCCTGTCCTATTTTTCACCTTCCTTCCTCCCTGCTTTCTCACACTCCTTCCATCTAGGCCTACTTCATTCAACTGTGAACTCTTTTCCTCTTTCTCTAGTTCCCCTTCTCCTTCTTGACTTGCTTCTCATAGAACTCAGTCACTAAATACAGTGAGCCCAGCCTAGCTGTGAGAACCTGGTTCTGAAGTTCAGCCTGGTGAACTCTGCAGTAGTTCTATGGAGTAATTCATAGAATCATAGAATAGTTAGGGTTGGAAAGGACCTTAAGCTCATCCAGTTCCAACCCCCCTGCCATGGGCAGGGACACCTCCTGCTAAACCATGCCACCCAAGGCTCTGTCAAACACCGCCTTGAACACCACCAGGGATGGAGCATTCACAACTTCCCTGGGCAACCCATTCCAGTGCCTCATCACCCTCACAGTAAAGAATTTGTTCCTCATATCCAGTCTAAACTTCCCCTGTTTAAGTTTGAACCCATTACCCCTTGTCCTCTCCCTACAGTCCCTAACGAAGAGTCCCTCCCCAGCATCCCTATAGGCTCCCTTCAGATACTGGAAGGCTGCTCTGAGGTCTCCACGCAGCCTTTTCTTCTCCAGGCTGAACAGCCCCAACTTTCTCAGCCTACCAGTGACACTCCTTCTACAACCTGCAGAGTTCAATTGTCTTACCGTATACTTCAACAATTATGGTTTAGCTTTTTAGACTTCTCCAATTTCATGACAGGAGTTTGTTTCCAGAAGTTTGTTAACAGTGATCTTGTTTCTTGTTATGTCATACACGTAGCAAGGATGCCTAGGTAAAGTTGAATTATGTATGATCTTCTGTTCTTACCTTTCTTCCCCTCATTATCAGTAGTGCTGTGTCTTTCCTGCAGTCAAGAGGTGATAGCCAGCAGTTATATTTAGCCTTACAATTTTCTATCATACTTACAGTTTCATTGCAATGTCTATTAACTTTTAACCACCCATAATTCTTCTCACCATCTGAGACACAAGAAAAGAAGCATCATCTGATCAGAAATGTACTTGGACTTCATGGAATTGACTTTCATTGTCTTTCATTGACCTTCCTTCCTTGTCCTTAAACACAGGGATGTTTTGTGTCTGCCTTTGAGAAAGACCAATGGTTTCATAAGGAATAAGAATTTTAAAAGAAACTAAATTATAATAGAAGATAATAAAGCCAAAATAACACCTTTTATAGATAAGAATAGACCTTGTAATAATCCAGGTAAAAATCATAGAATCGTATAATGGGTTGGGTTGGAAGGGACCTTAAAGCTCATCCAGTTCCAACCCCCTGCCACAGGCAGGGACACCTTCCACTGAAGCAGGTTGCTCCAAGCCCCTGTGTCCAACCTGGCCTTGAACACTGCCAGGGATGGGGCAGCCACAGCTTCTCTGGGCACCCTCACAGGAAAGAACTTCTGCCTTATATCTAACCCATCAGTTCAAGTCTGAACCCATCACCCCTTGTCCTATCACTGCAGGCCCTGATGAAGAGTCCCTCTCTTCATATCTCCATCCTTATATCCCCCTTAGATACTGGAAGCTGCTCTGAGGTCTCCACACAGCTTCTCTTCTCCAGGCTGAATAGCCCCAGTGTTCTCAGCCTGTCTCCGTATGGGAGGTGCTTCAGCCCCTGATCATCCTTGTGGCCTCCACTGAACTTGCTCCAACAGCTCCATGACCTTCTTATAAGAAGAAGGATGTAATTAAGCAGAAAAAACTTTTTGTCACCTATAACACAACCTGGTGTGTCTCTGATAAGGGTGATACCATATTGAAGTCACCTTGGTTAAGAAGAAGAAGGCTGGGTCACTGTTTAGTATAGTGCTCTGTGAAATCTTGATGTGTCATCACACAATAGGTATTCACTTTGGTGCTATCATATTTGTGGATAAAACTGTCAGCAGATAAAGACTTGGTCATCTTAAAAGGTTAGGCCGGTCGACTGTCTCAGTTCACTTGTCTAATTCTATATACAGTCTGCTTTAGGAACTGAAGGCCATCAGTGAATTTGAGCCCTAATCTCTCATAGCCTTTTGCTTCATTTACAATACATCATTTGAGATTCAGTTTATGGTATATTTGTTTTGTTCACTGCCTGTTTTCAGCTAAAGCTGTAGCACCTTTAACATTACATATTGCTTCTATACAGCTGATGGAAAATGTTTGGCATCTGTTGGGCTCGATGATAATCATGCCATTGTGTTTTGGGATTGGAAAAAAGGAGAAAAGCTAGCAACAACCAGGTAAGAATGCATCTCAGAATGAATGTCCCCCCTGATTAGCAACAACCAGGTAAGAATACATCTCAGAATGAATGTCCCCCCTGATTAGCAACAACCAGGTAAGAATACATCTCAGAATGAATGTCCCCCATGGTTACATTTTTCTGTATAGTACCAACCACATTTATTGCTATGTTTAAAGGAAAAAACAGAACACCTCTCTCTGCAAACCAAATGGTGTTTCAGAGCAATACATCAAGATTAGAAACCTTGGGATGTACAGCTTAGTGTTTGGAAATCCTGTGAACTACTTCTGTCGAGAGATCCCTAACATTTCTGTTAGATAGCAGCATTGACATTGTAGCTCATTTAATGATTTTCAAGTGAAGTTAATATTTTCTCTCCGTTTTATGTCCTGATTCAGAGCAGAAGTCATCAGAGATGTCATATATTCCTTTGTGCATTAGACAACATGCTGGGTTCCATCAGTGCACATAACCACATCACTTTCCAAAAAGCAAAAAGTGTTTAATATAAGTAGATTTTTCAAGGTCTGCTGATCTTGTCCTCTTTCTGAGTCAGCTGTTTCTGAGGTATTTACTCTTTGCAGTTACTAACTGAAGGCTTAGATAATAACTGAGAGTGAAGACGCTTTTGCAGCTGATTGAAGGGACCAGTATTGTGGGGAGGATGGGATTGCAGTCTACATGTTTGCTCTTTTCCTTCTAAAATATTGAACTGCAAAATCTTCTTTACCAGAGAATCATAGAACGGTTTGGGTAGCAAGGAACCTTCAAAGCTCATCTAGTCCAAGCCCCCTGCAATGAGCAGGGACATCTTCAGCTAGATCAAGTATGAATGTCCCCTGTGATTTATACTAATCTAATTGTATGTGATAGAAGAATCAAAGTGTTTGAGAACCTTCTTTCTGTCTTACCCTTGGGCAAACCAAATGTACCTCTAGAGTTGTGTAGATACCATGTAAGCGTGGGCTTGTGTATCAGAAAGGCAAGGACTTAATATCAAACGCTGACAGCAACTATGTAAGGTCTAGTACAGGTCAGTATAAGTGATTAGTGTAACTGCAAAAAAGTGCCTGTAAAAGATAATTTACTTTTATTATTATATAGTGACATGTTCCAGAAGAAGTAAGATTTTCTCACTGCAGCACTATCCGTTCGCTGTATACCATTACCGAAGAAATAAACACTTTGATCCAAGTGTGTGGGTGCCATGGTCTATATCAGCAGTATCATGTTGTCTCAGACATCCCGCTCATCAGGCAGCAAGATTTTAGATCCTGCTTAAAATCTCTGGCGTGGGGCTTGCTTAGCAACAGCATTGTCTGTGTTGGAAAACGTGACGTTTTCTTTTGCTTTGCAATCCTGGTTTCACTGTCTGCACACAGATTGTTCTTCATATGACACAAGTGAAAGAAGTACCATGTATATGCCCACAGAGACCTGCTAAGCTTTAAAAACAAGGTGATGATGGGCTGTATGGCTCCCTATCTCATGTTGCTTACAGGACAGATAGAAGATTAAGTACTCAGGTTGTTTTCAGTGTATAAAGCTGCATGTACCCAATGGTTCTACTACGGTCACTAACCTATTATTTTGAAACTGCTCAAGTCCTGAAAGAGAACATAAAGAAAGAGTTTATCTTCTAAAATATTCCAGTTTATTGTTCATATTTTAGAAGTGCCTAGAGGTAAGTCCTCCATTCTGGCAGGCACAGTAAGACATACAAAGAGAGAGACAAAAAGCAAGACAGGAGGGTCTACGTCTGAATTTTAGACGTAAGCCTCACATGACCTTTGCAGACAAGAACAGGACATCTTACAATCATCTAGACCCACAAGAAGAATTCATCTAAAGGACTAACTCTGAAAAATAAAGTGTACATTCACTGTGTACAAACATTCATTATGTTCATTCTGGAGTTATTTTATATTTGTTTCTAATGCATATTCTCTTTGTTTAATCCTTTTAGGATAATTTATTTCTGCATGACTTCTCAGTTTTCTTTCCCTGTTGCAATGTTCGGAATATCCTGTTATTTATTTGTTTTAATTGCATCCTGGATCAATTATACAGCTTGCTTCCCTATCTTGGCTCTCCAATCTTCTGTCTAGTTTCATTAAAATCCTTATTGAGTAAATGTAGCTTTCAGAATCAAGACGTATCTGAGCTTCCCTCGCCAGCTTCTTGTGCCTTATATGCTGATGCACTGCTGGTCCAGTGTTTCGTGTTAGTGGACTGCAATCCCTAAGGGAGCTGAGGAGGGCGTTGTCAAATGCATTTATAATCTAAATCAATGAACATCATGCTCTGATACTTCATTCTGTAAGAGGAAACATCCTGTGCCAGCTCCTTAGAGCACAAGGACACAAGGGAAATCAGGGTAGAAACGTACAGTCCAGATCTCGTGTGTCAGTGTTATTCATCCTACCACAGATGCAGACATACTCTCATCATCTTACAGGGACTCCTGCGCTGGGATGCAATTAGTTTGATTTTGCACTCTGGGCAATACATTTTGCCTGCATGATAGACACTTCCAGAAGCAGCAGTATAACTGGCCTGATCTGAAAGGCTAGGCATTATTATAGCAAAGTAGATAACAAAAGAAGAAGGAACTGCAAGATGTACTTCAGATGTCAAAGGGGTAAAGGACCGTTTTCCATCTAGCTGATTCACCTAAAGAAAACACTGAATCCAAGGAGGGTATCAGAACTGTGTGATTTCCAGAGCTACTAAATCTGGTAGATGTCACAGTACAAAACCTGGAAATACATACTGAAAAGCTGAGGAGTGTTGGTTTTGGTAGTGTATAAAACACTGAGATATAAGTAATTACTCCTTTTGCAATGCTGAAACTTAAACTACAAATTCCCATAAACACATACTCCAGCAAGAATAGTTTAATTACCCAAGAACTGAATTAGAAGAAGGTGTATGTGCTGCTGAATGAACTGTTACCTAGACTATAATTATATAATTTGGGTTTTCAGTTCTTGTCTTGAAGCACAGTGTGTGAAACGCTTCCTTGTTTTTCTTGAGTATTTACAGTATTTATTGAGTTCTTACCCACTTAAATATTTAAGTTGCCCTTTACACCTTCTCTTAATTGCACTGACCTTTGTAGCCTGCTTCTTCATCATGACTTAGCTGAACTGAAATTCAGTGGGAGACAATTTTTATTCACCAGTTTTGTGAAGGATTCCAGGGCTAAACTCCTGCAGATCAGAAACACAGTGCTCTACTTTCTATGGGATAGGGTAAGGATGGGAGGGATAATGAGGACATAGCCTCTGTGGGTCATCTGCCAATCCTCACTGTGTTACAGGCCCATAACTGCACCAGCAGTAGGGTAGTCATGATGTAAGATTCTCATTGTTAAAGACCATGTTAGTCCATACAATGAAATGCCTATTTAGGATGAAACAATTTGAAATGTTAGGTCATCTCTTACTATGTACTTTTATTTTTCATTTTTATTGCAGGGGCCATAAAGATAAAATATTTGTAGTGAAGTGTAATCCACATCATGTAGACAAGCTAGTCACAGTTGGGATGAAACACATCAAGTTTTGGCAGCAAACAGGTACTGTATTGAATACTTTATATGTAGTTTGTTTGAGACTGTCTGTACTTTCAATACAGGAACACTATGTTCTCAGTTTAAGAATTTGTTTTATTTGTAAAGCAATTTTCTAATTGGCAAAATAAGAGAGGAATAAAAACCTACCTCTGAATCAGCGAATGTACCAATAGTCCTTTCTCTTTGGAAGACATTTGCAGCTACTTGTTCTTTAGCTGTATTCATACTATTAAGGATTTCTCCTGAGCAAGCATCCTTGGCTCACAGAAAACACACAGTCCTGTAATTCACTTGGGCAGATTGACCCTTGTGAAAACACCAGCTGGTAGCTGCAAATCACAGGTGCCTCCAGCCCACTGCTGGAAACAGTGGTGTTTGTTCTTTAGGTGTTGTTGGGACACCTCTGCAACCCTTCAGTTTCAAGATAGAGCTGGTTTTCAGTCACCAGAGATGACTTCCAGAGATGGAAGAACACGTTTCACAGTGCAGGCAGGTTTGAGGATGGATCTTAAAATGTGACTGGGCAAAACAAAAAAGAAATGAAAAATAGGGTGTTTTGCAGAAGTCGAGTTATAGTAACTTGGGCTAAAATTCATGACACAGTATCACAAGAATCGAGATACCAAGGTAATCTGTTTTCTGTATGACACAGAAGGTTTGTTTCCTTTTCTAAATAATGAAAAATGAAAAGTGTATTTTCCATTATTTAAAAGCAGGATAAGATTCTGCAGACTAATAAGCAAAATATTCAGAATGGGAAGTAGCTGTTGATCTAGACTTGTGTCCGACTGAGGAAGAGCTGGTTTCGGATCGAGGGTGGGTTTATTCTTCATGAGTTTTTGTTCTTCATGACTTTTAATTGTATAGACACTACATGAGTACTTGGTCAAAATCTCTTGGAGAGCATCTTCCGTGTGTAAGGCTGGCAGGTAAAAATAGAACTCAACTCAAAATCAGGTAGCTTTATGAAGCTTCTATACTTACACCGTGCTTGACAGCATTCAAAAGGTTTGGGTGCTCTCAGATTAAAAATCACATTTTTCCCTGCATATTTTACGTTTAGGTTATTTTTGTAATGATTAAATACACTTTCAGTGCTGCTTGCTGGATTCCATTGCAGGAATTTGCATGGAGTAGTATCTTACTCAAAGTATAGTCTCTTTGCAATAAAAATGGTGTATTCTGCATTAAGATTTGCTCATTGGGACTCTCGGTGTGGCATTGATTGTGAAATACACGATGACTTGGCAAAAGGATACCACTACTATTTTATTTTGTACTTATTTGTGTATTTTAATCTATACGTACTCAATTCATGGGTGCATGCAGCTACTCCTGCTTTCTGAACTGAAGTAACACTGTGGCAGCTTGGTTCTCTGACTATCAAAACAGCAGCAAATCCTGCCGTTTATTCTGCAAAGCTGTTGCCAAATTACCAGCTTGCTACTGGACAAGTAAAACGAACCTCTAGTATCTCATGTGTAGTTGGGGTCACCTTTAAAGAGAAAATGCTTGGCAGGAGCTCGGCAGGCTGTTTTGTGCAAAAGCTGTCCTGCCAGCCATTGTGTTAATCATAGAATCATAGAATAGTTAGGGTTGGAAAGGACCTTAAGCTCATCTAGTTGCCATGGGCAGGGACACCTCCCACTAAACCATGTCACCCAAGGCTATGGCCAACCCTGCCTTGAACACCGCCAGCAATGGAGCATTCACAACTTCCCTGGGCAACCCATTCCAGGGCCTCACCACCCTCACAGTAAAGAACTTCTTCCTTATAACCAATCTAAACTTCCCCTGTTTCAGTTTGAACCCGTTACCCCTTGTCCTGTCACTGCAGTCCCTAATGAAGAGTCCCTCCCCAGCATCCCTATAGGCCCCCTTCAGATATTGGAAGGCTGCTATGAGGTCTCCACCTTTTTACACTATTCCTCACTAAATTTACCATTTGCTTGGAAAGAACAGTCTGAAAAATAAAGTCTGTGCTGCTTCAAAACTGTCATTACTTCATTGATTTTCTAATGTTTGTCCCTTGTGTACTCTCTTTTCAGTATTTCTCTGGTCTACTCTAACATAGATAATCAAAGGGGATGATGGGGTCAAGGCATTTGTCTTTACAGCACTATGGCTGCAAACTGAAATCCAGACAGATTCCTTTTGTTCATGGTGCAGGTGGAGGCTTTACATCAAAACGAGGAACGTTTGGAACTACTGGAAAACTGGAAACTATGATGAGTGTCTCATACGGGCGAATAGAAGATCTGGTTTTCTCAGGTGCTGCTACTGGAGACATTTATATCTGGAAGGATACTCTGTTGCTGAAGACAGTGAAAGCCCATGATGGACCTGTATTTGCCATGCATGCATTAGATAAGGTATTTAGCATTTGGTGTGACCCATTCATCTTCACTGGTTCTGTTGCAACACTGGATTTTAGAAGTGTGTAACTAACGTACCTCCCAGTGAAGCTACCCCAGGTAACTTGATGTGTACGTGAGCAATACATTGTCCTACATGCATTAGCACTGCATAAAGATGCTTTAATAATCAAAACCGTAACAGAAAACGAGTTGAATTGTATGAATCTGAATGTGATTAAAATCCCCAAACCAATATTAATGAGTTCTGTTATTTGAGAGACATTTATTTGTAAGCACCATATGACCTTGCTATCTGACCAGTAGCTTTCTGACCTGGGAATATGCAGCATTTATTTCTCACTGAGAGAGAACCCACTCAAGCTTGTCATTGTCATATTTGTAAACCCCAGGAGAGTAACAGGAGCCATTCACTGCCTCTTCAACCTGATCCCAAAAGTATGTTTGCATTATCAGTTTCCAAAATATGAAACATGAATTTTTAATAGGATTATCACTGTATCTTAAGCAATCAAGACTTTGAATATCCAAAGGTTTTGTTTCTCCGAGGTATTTATTCCAGATATCAAAAGTATTTTTCTTAAGCTGCCTCAAGAAATCTTTAAAAGAAACTATGGCAAAATATGTTATTGACTTCACATGAATGAGGCTGGGGCGAAGTTTTGCCACTGGCAGCTTGAAAATGCTGATAATGGAACGTCCTTTTTGAGGTTGTAGTTTCAACTTCAGAAGTATAGCAGGAGGAGAAGAATATTAACTCTAAATATCTTTATAGATCAAGGTCACTTAAAATCCCTGCAGCTCAGTCCTTTCTGGCCCTAGCTGATTGTTCCCAGCTTTTCCATCAGTTTTTCTATTTGATCGTGGCACTCCATCTTCTGAACATCCTCTTCCCTTACTTTTTTCTTGGTTAGTTATTTTATGCTATATTTTATGCTCACTTGGCACAGATAAAGAGAATCTACCAAGGGTATTAATCAAATAATTGGTTCCTATGCATTATTAGAACTCACTTTGAAGCATCTGCTAAGTGAAACTATTTTACTATCTACTTGTCTGAAGAGAAAGCACATATTTTTCCATAGCTTATTTTCACATGCAGAAAAACATTGTGGTTCAGCATTGCTACTTAACAGTAGTGTCCAATCTGCGGGGGTATAATTCTTTATAACCCTAAACAAAGCAGCTCTCTGAACTTATCCCCTTCTGTATTTTTTCCATAGGAATAGGCTCCAGCATTTTTAATTCAACACATAAATAAAACGCAGAGGAGAATTTATACTGTCCTTGGGCATGTCTTTTTAAATGTTAACGAATGAGCACTGACATTTGTCTGTCTTTCCATTCTGTGATCACACAGGGGTTTGTAACTGGTGGAAAAGATGGAATCGTGGCTCTGTGGGATGATATGTTTGAACGATGTCTGAAGACGTACGCTATTAAAAGAGCAGCACTATCTGCTAGTTCTAAAGGTATTATTTTTCAGTGTGTTTTAATAAGGACTATATAGAATCATAGAATCATAGAATAGTTAGGATTGGAAAGGACCTTAAGATCATCTAGTTCCAACCCCCCTGCCATGGGCAGGGACACCTCCCACTAAACCATGCCATCCAAGGCTCTGTCCAACCCTGCCTTGAACACCGCCAGCGATGGAGCATTCACAGCTTCCCTGGGCAACCCATTCCAGGGCCTCAGCACCCTGAAAAGGCTGTTAAAAGGGCAGTAATAGGTGTCAAAACTTACCAGAAAACAAAGGGAACTGTAATATATTACTCACTACTCCACACTGGAATCTCTGTTTGGATTGCTACAAGTTGCGTTTCACACAATCTTTGCCATTTCTAGTTCGCTCTGCTATTTGCTCTTCTGTTTCATGACATTTGGCTTTGTTTTCACTGAAGAAATGATTTTAAAAGGAATGTCACAAGCCTGTGAGTCTGGCTGCTCCAAAGCCTGTTCTGTTTAGCAGCTAGCTGCCTCAGCTGGCCACATTTCAGGTACTGAGTCCAAGTCCCTGTGAGCTGGAAAGCCCTGTTAAATTGTGCTTTCAGAGGCATCAGGTGAAAGCCTGTACAGTGACATTCACAGCTAATCCCAGACAACATCCATGGTGCTGGAGCAGCTGAACCCCTGGTACACTGCACTGTTGAAGCAGTAAAATACCAGTCTTTATATTGCCACAGTATAGAATAGCACGAGCTCCCCTCCTTTGAACTATTAATGAAATCCATGGATTAGGTAGTAGTTTGATCAGGCAAATGTATCTCACGTGTCCTGATTTTAAACAGATCGTAATTATAGGTGATATCAACTGTATAAACTATGGGTGGTATGAGGCTCTTTTTGATTTCACAATAAAAACCTTAAATTAACTCTTTTATATTCTTCAGGTTTACTGTTAGAAGACAATCCCTCTATTCGAGCCATCAGTTTAGGACATGGACATATACTAGTGGGAACTAAAAATGGGGAGATACTTGAAATTGATAAAAGTGGTCCTATGACTCTTCTTGTTCAGGTATGGTATGGATCTCCCATATCAGAATATTCCCTGTAGAAACAGAAGGCATCATGAGATTTTCCCAGTCGTTTCCTTTCTGTTTTCATTAACCCTGTTGGCCACCATTCCTTTCCTCACTTAGGCAGAAGTTGATGCTTTCTTATGTAAATGACTTTGAGATTCACTGTGGATTCGGAATTCTGAAAGTAAAATGAACAGTCCGATGAGTCCAAAGGCTGACGAGGCTTTTTATGGTTTTTGTAGACATTATAGTTTAAAGAGATCCCTTTTTTCAAGCCAAAACATTTTGCAAAGTTTGGTTAAAACAAATCATACGTATGCCCACTGCTGTATTTGATGTTGTGTTGGTTTAGTGTCTAAACCCTAATGTCTATATGTAGAAAATCCTGTATATCATTTACTGAGTTCTAATCTGTGTTACTTGTTGTTGTCTGTAACTGACTAAATTAACATTATGTCTTACAAATACATTGTTTCTTTAGTGTTTTTCTTTCTAGTCAGTTCTGATCACACAAAATAATCCTTCAAATCGTCACTGCCTGCACGACAGCTTTGCTAACCTGATTGTAAAGTTGTTAATTATTGAACTCATTCGCAAATTTGGAATTGCAAATTCATCCTAATATGTTTGTCTTCAGATGAATCCTAAGGTTGTGAGATAGTAAAATTGCCTTAGAATTACCCGACTGCTGTGAGTTTTCTGATAAAGAAAAGTGTTATAATTGTCTTCCATCTAAAATTGCATCTTTAAATGCATCAGCTTGAGCCAAAATAGAGAATCCATAAGGTGTGATCAAGATGTGATGAGAGTTCCTCCACTTTTCCTGTATTTTTCCATCTCAACAAAACCAGTTACCAGACTGAAATCCAAATTGAGAATAATGAGAAGTGATTTCACCTTGAACTGCAGGGCCAGCAAGCTGTAGCACATTGAAAACTTGAGTTCTGAGGAAAGATAAAAAGAACTGAATATGTGTATGTCAGACAAAGAAGTTCTTCAGGATCTCAAAAGTGACTGGAGCCTTGAAGACAGATTAGCCCATGTTAGGATTTCAGGTTAAAGTCCTGTTTGGGGCATCACTATTTCTTGTTCATTTCAAGTCTGGAAGAGAGAGAGTTAGAAGCATGGGAATTGCAGCCAGTAACAGTGGAGGAGACTATGGAAAAGTGTATTTTAGATGGTTATCAGAGGAAACAGACCAACCAGTCAGGTCTCTTTGAATGTGGAAGTTCTTTGAGAGGAGATGGTGAAAGCCTTGTTGCCTGGGACTTGTAAAGTACTCCATAAATCCAAATGCATTATTTTCTCTAATATTCAATGATTTCCTTTAGGGCCATATGGAAGGAGAAGTCTGGGGCTTGGCAGCTCACCCTCTCTTGCCTGTCTGTGCAACAGTGAGTGATGATAAAACACTCCGAATCTGGGAGCTCTCATCCCAGCACCGCATGCTGGCCGTGAGGAAACTGAAGAAAGGTAATTCTCATTTGGCCATACACTGCGATAGTCATGATGCCACTCTGGTCCTGAAACAGTCCCATCCTTGCTTTCAATGTTCATCATGGGCATTAATTAGGTAGGAAGAGGACATAGTCATTAAGAAATTGGAAGCATAGGAAGTGAATTGTCTTTGGCATGTGTCAAGTCAATGAAAAGGGTAGAAAGAAAAAGGATGATAATCTATTGTAATGAATGATAATAAAATTAACTTTAATATATTTTCATTGGATTCCAAGTGGAATGACTTGACCTTGGAATAATTTTCCTTCCTAAGAATACTTATTTAAGGCTAGCATATATTTTTGCTGACATTAAAAAGTTTTCTTATGAAGACAAATGTAAAATGTTCTGCATGGTGAGCACAATCAGTGGCAACATGAACTTTACATGTTATTCATTATAAAATGAAATGAACATGAAATGAACAGTTTTCCTGCCCTCTCCTCTGTAGAAAGTTGGATAAGCTATGCTGAAATGCTGTCTTCCCAAAATTACTCTTATTTCATTTATTCATTGATATCCCTTAGGAAGTTTTCTGGTGGAAATGCAGCATGCTTCATTTTCAGTGACAGATTCAGAGCACAGGATCTCTAATTGGATGAGGAAAAACAGAGTCAGGTGAACTCAGGGGTGGAGGAGGATAGATGTATGACAGAATATGGTCAGAAATAATGGTGAGGCCAAAAGCAAGTGGAGGAAGTGTAGTACATCTCTGGTTTAAATGTGTTTCACCTGACAGGAACCATTATTCAGTCGTATAATGAAGAAGCTTTCAGTGTAGTATCCCTAAAAGACATACAGTTATGCTGCCTATAATGAGTCTTTGAATTTTCCATCTGGATATCCTTTCTGTTCTTTCATTTAGTTTTGGATTTTTGCCATCATTGGTGTGTTTAGAACACAGCTGCAAGGTGGTATTTGCACCTAAACCCATTCCAAGTCTTACCAAATCACAGAAGGTACATTCCCGCTTAGTAAAACATTAATCATAGCCCTCCTATTGCATAATATATTGGTTTTAATAAGTCTATTTAAAAGGTATGTACTTGATATAAAAACCTTTCAGTTGCAGTTTATTGATGGTTTTCTCACTCCCAAGTTTGTAAACCTGAAGATACTCCCTCCCCTTTCCTTCTGCAGGTGGACGATGCTGTGCCTTTTCTCCCGATGGGAAAGCCTTGGCCGTAGGCTTGAATGATGGGAGTTTTCTGGTGGTAAATGCTGACACTGTTGAAGACATGGTCTCTTTTCACCACAGAAAGGAAATGATCTCAGATATCAAGTTTTCACGAGGTATAATCAGATGATAAGGTGAACGGGCAGCATTTGTCTTGGAGTTTGTTTTTCTCCCCTCGACAAAAGAGTGAATGTTCTGAAGGCAGACTGGCTTTATGTGTGCCCCATTGGAATACTTTATAATTCTGTGTGGTTGTATGTAACCCAGGATAATGGGGCCCACCCCAAACTGGTGCGGTTGGTTGCTCTACAGTAGTAAAAATGCATAACAATAATAATTATAACATGTACAGCTTTAATAACCTCAGTGTCTCTTCTTTGCAGAGTCAGGGAAGTACCTGGCTGTGGCTTCCCATGATAATTTTGTAGACATTTACAATGTGCTTACCAGCAAAAGAGTTGGCATTTGTAAAGGTGCATCCAGCTATATCACGCACATTGACTGGGACTCGAGAGGTAAAATGTTTGACCAGAGATACAGATTTAAAAGGCCTGTGAAACAGAATATCAGAAAGCTGTTCTCGTACCAGTTATTAGCATAAACTGTCACTACTAATGCAAATGATGTTTCAACGTTAAGCACCATATGGGTTCAGTGCAATTAACATTTGCTGGTGTCCAATTTGCTTGCTTCTTTGCTGATCATTACATGGCAATCATTGCAATGAAGTTAGAGAGCCTTATTGTCACAGCTAATTACATCTAGCAGGGTTGATAATGAACTCTTGCAAATAAGCCTTCCCAAACCTAATATGATTCTGTGTGGAACCACCTGTGTGTCTGAGCCCTGCTTCCCTTGTTGTGCTAGTCCCAAAATGTGGTGCAAGCTCACTGCCCACAGCAGGAGCTAAATTCCTTGCAGAATTCATTCAGGTCTGGGTGCCATTCTTAAGCTAGATATGGAAAACCATGCTACAGCTGAGCTGGTACTGTGTGCCTGCTTAAAACCCTCATAATCTGACTACTGACAGTTGTAAAGTAATAATAGCAAGTTGTCTGATACTACCTGTAGTAGCCAGTTCTTGGATGTAATCCATGGGCAGATATAAAGTATAGGAAAACTGAGAATTCTTTGTGTCCTTTATGGTATTTGTTGGAAACTCTAACTGAACTTCTAGATGTAAAGGATTAATATACTAAATTGTATAAACTGCATTGTACAGGTCAGGTAGGAAGAACAGGATGCTTCTATAGCATATTGCATTTGTTTGTCAGTGACCGCAACAGACTGACTACATATAGCTCATGTAACAAAGGGCAAGAAACCCAGTGAAAATAGAGCATTACTGGAACTGCACTAGCTCATATCAGTTGATAATCTAATGTACTATCAATTGCATTCAGGATTACCTTTGTAATATCACAGCTTTTGTATGAGTATGGTAAACTTCATATGGAAGGGCAGTTTGGTGTGTAACTGGATTATATACCAGTCAGGCACTGCAAAACAGGATCTTACAGTGCATTTAGCTTTTGGCAAAGCTGTCTTGCAGAATGATTATGAAAATTAAAAGCATACACATTTCTAGTTTTTACTTTTCATTATCATGGTGGTGAAAACACAAGAGAATTATTTCTTATCAGAAGAACATGATTTCCTGCAAGACAGTAATTGTTTAGGGATGCCGGATAATATCTAAAATACTACTTCCGCAGTGAATCAGGAGTATAGGATTCTTCTGAGAGTGATTCGAAGCCTCTGCTTAGCTTACCCCTAGAAATCTCTTCCCTCAATCAAAAGAAAGTTCATAATATTCATAATAATGAATAAGAATCATAATAAACTCTTATTTCATACCCAGGAAAGTTATTGCAAGTCAATTCTGGTGCCAAAGAGCAGCTATTTTTTGAAGCACCAAGGGGGAAAAGGCATATTATAAGAATTGCTGAGGTACGAATTATGCTTATTGGATCTTTTTACTGTGAAACTTATTTTTCAGGACTGTTGAAAATTAGCATTTTTTGTCTTCAAGTGGTATAGCTTTTCCTTTTAAAATACTATAGAATTAGATTTAATCATTCTGGATAGCATCTTTCCTAGCCTTTGTACATGGTAGGACTTGCAAGCTTCTGCTTGTATCTCTAAATTTATTGCTGGTTGTTTAATAGCGGTCATTTTCCATAACCCCTTTTCTGGAAAGTCACCTGTTTTCATAGAATCATAGACTTTTAGAATGGTTTGGGTTGGAAAGGACCTTAAGATCACCCAGTTCCAACCCCTGCCATGGTTTTCTGTGTAATGAATACTCATCCAGGTTATACCCTCTCTAAAGAGTATGGCCTGGATTTAATGATGTGGATCATTTGTGGCACATAATTCTTGTACAAAACTGCCAATGTTTAGCAGCTCAGAAAATCTTTCAGGAGATTTGTATCCAAATCATGCTTTACCTTGGAAAAGTGGGAATATTTGAGGTTTTGAGCCTTTTGATGATGATAAACAGCTTGTATTGATAAGCTGCAGTGAACAGTTTCTAAACCACTAAAATGAAGTTAATATCAAACATAGAAAAATATAGGTGTGAAACCAATGTGCATTTGATGTATTAAGACAATACCTTCTGGGGATATTTTGGTTGCAGGTAGAGAAAATCGAGTGGGACACCTGGACATGTGTACTTGGCTCTACTTGTGAAGGAATTTGGCCCATGCACAGTGACGTGACTGTTGTGAATGCAGCCAGCCTTACAAAAGATGGAACGCTATTAGCAACAGGAGATGATTTTGGGTTTGTGAAGCTTTTTTCATATCCAGTGAAGGTAATAAATGCATTTATTTCTGTGATTAGATGCTGCAGAAACAGAGGAATTAAGGAAGACACTGTTTGTGGTACGTCAGGCTGCTAATATGTGAATTCTTTGTGCTACACAGGGCCAACATGCAAAATTCAAGAAGTACGTGGGTCACAGCGCACAGGTAACCAACGTGCGGTGGTTACACAATGATTCTGTGCTGCTGACTGTAGGTGGTGCTGATACAGCTTTGATGATCTGGACCAGAGAATTATTGGGCATTCAGGAGAGTAAGCTGGTTGATAGTGAAGAATCAGACACAGATGCAGAAGAAGATGGAGGTAAAAAGGGTTGTATGAAGCATGGCTTAAATTTAGACTCACACAGGCATTTAACTTGAAGTGGGCAAGAAATGTTCATGTGCTAAGGCTCAGTGTAGGGAGAGCTTGGTAGGATTTGTTTCCTTCCTTTTATCGGTACAGATCTTGTTTTCTACTCTTCCTCCATGAAACAAGGGTAGTTTGTTTTATTTTATGTTTCATTTTCCCAAGGTTATGATAGTGATGTCGCAAGAGAAAAAGCAATTGACTATACCACTAAGATCTATGCAGTAAGCATCCGAGAAATGGAAGGGACAAAACCACATCAGCAGCTGAAGGAAGTTTCAGTTGAAGAGAGGTATGTCACGCAAAGGCATTTGTTTCTTAACGTGCATTGCATTCTTTTGAACCTCGTTTCACACAACTTAAAATTAGTCCTTAAAAATAAGACAGGAATATGCAAACTCACAAGATAATATTTAAAATGGTGCTCAAGGTATTAATACAATGGAGAATAATATGTATACATCAGTAAAACATCTGAGTGTTGTGTTTTCTGCTACTGTCACATAAGCAGTTACATTCTTTCCTAATTAGTAGGTATAGCTGTGCATGTGTGTGCGGCAGTGCTTTGGGGACAGGGTGAGCTTGTAAGTGCTTTGTAATTGAGGCTTTGGTGATGTTTTCATTAAAAGGTTTTCAGCTGGTTATAATTGTGTCAGGCTGTTACTGTTAAAGCTGAAATTTCCCATGGCACACGTTGGCCTTAGGCTGAACTATTCTGGGAAAAATAAGCTGGAAGGAGAGCAGTGTTGGAGAGGACAGTAAAGACAAGAGGTAAGAGCTGAGCACAGAGTGTGAGGTCCACTGAAACATAGACCTAGGGGAGCAGGTGAGTAAAAACTCTGACTGGAACAGGATTGCTGGTAGAGAAGAATCTATAACCGGTAAAGTATGTTCACCTTCCTAATCTAGACCAGTAAATCTACCCCAGGGAATCCAGTAGATTTCTCAACTGTGAATCCATGTAATCTCTTTTATAGAATTTCTTTTTATCAGTGGTCATTCTTTTCATCATGAGTTTTCTTGCCTTTGCACCATGTTGGGCACTGACAAAAGGCTGCTGTGGGTTAACCCACAGAAACAATTTAAGCTTGGTTGTTTGCCCTCAGTTTGCCCAGAACACGTGGCTAGTAACAATTCAGCAATGGCATATTGTTCTCCCCAGGGATCCTGTCCTAGTTAGGGAGCAGGATACGCGTCCTTGGGGAGTACAGTGGCTGCAGAGGGAAGCACTGGTGCACTGCGGGATCCCTGCTGCAGGTACTGCAGAAGATGAGAGTGCTGGGTGAAGAAAGAGGCTGGAATGGCAAGAAGAGAGCTCTGGAGCCTGTGGAGAGCTGTGCTCTGCTTCTGTCACAGGGCTCTGGGTGGTGGTTGGCAAACGGAGTATTCTGCAGGCAGCCTCTCACCATGTCCCACTTCAGTTCCAGAGGAGTACAGCTGAGTTTGCAGGAAAACTGCACACTCATGGCTGCAAATGGAGATCAGTTAAGCAGTGTGTTGAACAAACACGTACCACATTGAACAGATGGAGATCTGAGGTTCTCTTACCTGACTATGGAAAACTAGTGCTACCTTTGGAGATTTTTGCCTTTAAATCTCCTTGGTCTCCCGATTTGCAAGATGCAAAATGGAGTGAGGAATAGTTCCTGATTTCATGCAGACCTTTGCAAAATGAATTTGTTTATGTCTTTAAAGCTCTCAAGGAATGGATAGAAAGTAATCATTATATTTTCACTCAATATTTGAATAGGACAGCAGAAGTTGGGTGTGACAAAGGAGAAGAAAAACGTTGCACCCTCTTGTTTTCATCACATTTTAACAAAACATGCAATAGGAGGATTAGTCTTTTTTTTTTCCAGTGGAATACTGAACCATAAACGTTTCTTTCCCCATTCTTTTAAGGATCTCTCTTTTCATTTCCTCACTTACTCATATAACGTCTTTCTTCCTCCATTTTTCTATAAAAAGGCATAGGGTATTATCTAGTAATGTTTTGAGATTGAATTAGAAAAGGGAAACTATTTTATTTTGGGCTAATAGCATTAAACTGTTATTGCACATGAAATTACAGGTGCCAATGGTACACCAGATGTTTTACACCAGAAACCCTTGTGTCTTCCAGCTGCTTTGTTCTGCTCTGATGATGCAAAAGCAACTGTAGAGCCAGTTTAATTGACCAATTAAGCTGAGCTTAAAATTGTTTTGTACTAGTGAATTACCAGCAATATGAGCATAAGCATCAGTCTCTTGTGCAGTTTGCCAGCACTATTTTCAGTCCAGGAGTGAAAACCACCACAGTCCCTTTGGGTCCATAGAAAACTTTTCTTCTTGGAACCTGGCCCTGGATCTGCTCTCTGATGCAAGCAAGTACCCAGCTTCTCTGAGGAGTATCTGCCACGTACTCTTCCTGACTTCTGAGTCTGTCCACATCCTCAGTTCTACACTGCATAAGCTGATTCAGCTGATTCTGCAACATAACTGCTGTGCTGCTGTGGAGGAAGGCAACCTGTAACGAACAGGCAGTTTGCTGGTTTCAACCTTTTAAACAAAACCCATGGTGCTGCAGAGCAGGTTTCCTGCTTGTCACACTAACTGATGATGCCTAATGGAGGGAAAATGTGCTTTGTGCTATCCAACACCACTGAAGCTGTTCTAGTGTTTCCACACTACCCACTCTGTTTACAGCTGGTGGGCCTATTTAAATGGGTAGGCACCTCCTCTGCAGTGAGGTTGCCTTCTAGTAATAACGCCCTCCATAATAATCTCTTGATAATGACTGTACATGAAAATAGCTTTCTGTGGCCTATCTGAAAGAATAAGCTATCCCATAACGAGTTCTAGGCTTTATGTCTCCATACCTTCTTTTCTTCTTACTGCCTCTATGTAATCAACAGTTTTGAACTTCGTTTTAAAATGGCTTGAAAGTAATCCCTTGTAACTGTCTGTTCCATCTCTTCTCTGGAAGAGTCACAGCTATTCAATACCTTTTTATATGTCCTGTTGCAATTACAGCTATTTCAATATAATCACTTCTTGGGCACTGTAATTTGCTGTTCTGATAAATTTGTCAACAGAATCCATACTTTTCATATATAACTTGTTAGACAAAGATGAATTTGCTTCCCTGTCTTCATCAGATTAATACAAATTACCAGAATTTATAGTCAAACAATTAAAAGCAGACATTTCAGGGTGAAATGTAGGAAAAACTGCAGTTTCTGAGGGTGTTGTGCTGGGGTAGGGCCTGGAGCTGTGAAAGGTCATTGGTTTTGGATGCAGTAAGATGAGATTCATGTGTTGGCTACTGCAGTAGTCAATGACTTCAGTTTTTTGGCCACAGTTTTACCAATATATGCGCAATTTATGCAGAGTATCGACACTCTGAATTATGAGTGTTTCAGGGTAAAGCTGGCTTCTCTTGTAAGACACGTGAATTATGAGGCAAACTTTGGTTGTGTCAGATCCCATCTCTTCTGAGAATACAAATGAAGCAACCAGTAAAGGCTTGTCTGACCATATTCAACTCCCAAATGTTTCCTCTTTGTAATTATGCCATGTATCTGTATAAAGACCCCAGAGATTGTGCACTTGATGGGATTTGCTCACTGTGAATACTCTGATAACGCACTGTCTGCATTTTGAAAACCATGTTGCAAGCTGGAAGGTCCTTTAAGGTAGAAGTGAGTTCATCACAGGACCTGAAAAACTGCTGCTCTGCTTCATTGCAGAGTACAGTGAGGATCTGAGATTTGTCCCTGCATTGTATTTTCATTGTGTGTCTGAGAAAGGAAAGATAGTGAGTTATTCATAGACACAGAGAGTTATCCATGGGTACAGTGAGTTATTCATAGGTATGGAGAGGTATTCATAGGTATGGTGAGTTATTCATAGGCATAGTGGGTAGAACACCAGAATTTTAAAGAAAGGAAGTTTACATTGAGAAAAGAAAGGAGAGAAAAGCAACCTTCCAGCCTCCAGCTTGAGCAAGAGACAGGAATAGCAGGGGCTGTTGCTCTGAGTTGCTTCTTGGGAACAGGGACTTCAAGCTCACTACAAGCTCACTATGTTTCTTTCTTTAAATAGTACTATTCAGAAGGTGAACTGGTGCTGAACAACTTATTTCCCTCAGACAATACAAATACACTTCAAAGGTACTATGTGACACCTAGGACTCAGTTTTGGTTCAAGAAGGCTGGTTTCTTTTCCTCTTTATTACAGCTTCATTTCCATCTCTGTAATTTTTGTGTTTGCTAGAACAAGCTTGCAGGCATCTGCTTCCATAATATGAAGAGTGGTGACTCTGAAAAACTCAAGGCACATCATCTCTCTAAAAGTAACAAAACATTGTGCAATTCAGGAGGGGTTTAACCTTGGGAGCCGAGATGTGCAAGTATCTGGTTGGGAGCTGATACAAGGAGTGATGGGAAAGCTTTGCAACAACCACCATCCTTCTGGAAAGGAGTCAACAATTTAGGAAGGACTCCCCCAGTTCATACAAAGGCTTACTTTGCTCTCAAAAGAGAGGAACCAGCAGTTCTTGTCCCTTCTCTCCCCCATCATGGGAAAGAGAGTAGCAGGACAGATTTGACGTAATAATACACAAGATAACTGTGACTTTGAGCAGCTGCTGTTACTATCCAGCATGTGCCCTGTGCTTAGCACAATCCAGCAATATGAAAAGGAAACCTGTTCTCCACTGCTTTTCTCTGGATCTCCAGAGCATTGGGCCCCTAAGCAAACTGGGCAGAGAAATTTCATTATTATAAAGGGCAAAATACTTATATATGGCAAACTTGGGGATAATATTAAGGTTTTTCCTTAGAAAAGAAAATGAAAGCCCTTTATTAAATGTACTTTTCCTGTCTCGTTTGTTTACATGATGAAAATAATGATGATCCTGCCAATATCTTGGACAAATGGAGGAGTTACATGATGGATTTTACTTGCAGGACTTGAAATAAATCACGGTGTGGCATTTTTGGGGGGGACCCAAGAATTACTGTCTCCATCAGCAGTTATAGCTACAGGATGGAAAAATAACAGGAAAGATGAGGCTGAGGAACAGTTCTAAAATGTCTTGTGGGTGTATTTGCTGCATTCAGTGAAGTAATTAATCAACTGTTGTTTCTCTCTCCTCTCTCCAACCGTCTTGTTTTGTTTCTTCTCCCTCACCATGTCTGTCCTCCTGCCCTCCCCACCCGCCCTTACTCTTCTCTTCCATTCTGCTCCTTTGATTGGCATCCTCTTTGCCTGTGTGATTCAGAAGTGGGGTACCCATGGGAGGTGCTGCTGGAGCAGTCTCACAGTGTGGGAGCTCCAGGAGGGGTGCTCCCACAGTACGGGACCGCTTGGTCGCTAGCGGGGCTGTCCCAGGCAATCCAGGACAATTGTAAGCTCTGCTGTGTGTTATGTAGGAATTGGGCTTCACTTCAGCAAAGGGCTAACTTCTGAACTGGGGCTGGTTTAACTGGCAAAGAATTTCTATGAGAAGAAGTGAAACAAGCTTGTGTGAAGAGTGTATTTATGTTACTAATACAAAAGGCAAAGATATATTTGCATTTGCGTTCTACTAACTGCTAATACATATCCTATGTTTGCAGCTTCCATTTAGTTTGATTTGCATGACTCTACATAAACTGAAAACCCTTGTAATATACCTGGTGGTGGAAAACCCTTTGAAGCAGGTTGAATGCATAGGAAACAAAAAGCAGCATTGGCATGTTTGTCTAGTTTTCTGGTTTCTTAGCATACCAGCTTGTCGCACTCTCCACGAGCTGGCTGTCTCAGAGCCTGTTCCCCAGTGGGTTACTGTGCATCATTTGTAATCATATGCTCTGATAAAGGGGAGAAGTTAAAGAAGGTTGAGAACTTCGATCTTCTCTCTTGAAATATTACCCTTTTGATTCTTTGTTCCTTTAAAACAACATGAGCTGAATTAAAGGGGCTTTCAAAGTAGCCTCAGAAGTGGTGAGTACAGACCTTTGCACCATAAACTGAATTATTAGACATATGGTTACAAAGTTTGCTCATGCATTTTTACATGCACACTTCTGCGGGTGCAGTGTAAAAGCTTTGAATGTGCATCTGCTTTGTATTCATGTGTAGGAGGGAACTGTTCAAAATGTATCTGGGAAAACACATCTCTGGGGTGGAGAAAACATCGGGCTTATTCCAGCGGAAACCTCCCTTTTGAGAATGAGCAGCATCCTTTGGGATCTTCCCTTCTACTTTCTCAGCGGCATCATGTCAAGTTAATGCATCCTAAGTGTATTTGGCAGCATGGTGGTTTCATCACAGTTGTCCCCAAGGCTTGAACACATTGTGGGTGGTATTTTTACAGTCCCTGCCAACCTACGGAACTCAGTGTCAACCTGGCATCTCCCACGGGTCAGCACAAAGCTGGCCCAAAGGTCTGTCCCATTTGGGGGTGTGGAATTGAGGGATGCAATACTGTCCCAGGGCACAATGTGTCACAGGCGTTTCTCTCTCTGAACTTGAGTGCTCTCTACCCTGAGGTTGAGGTGAGATACTCAACTATTTTTGAGGGTCGGAGTCCAGGATGGACTGAAAAAGTGTTGGTTTCTGCTATGTTTATGAAGGGGAAGGACCTACCTGTTGTGTTTTACCTCCAGCCCTTTTTACCTATGTGGGAAAAGTTCTCCATATACTGTTGGTTAAATATGTCTACTCATCCAGTAAGCACCCCTTCAAAACGTGTCAGAGGTTATGGAAAGAATCAAAAACAGGTGGGGAAGGCTCTTCCCCTCAAACATGATCACAAACCCTGAGAGAAGCCGAAGGAAAGAGAGACACCTTTCAGAATATGCTGAAGTTGGGTTGATTCTGATGCCTTGGGAGTATATGGAAAGAATTCTCCTGCGATCTCATTACCTGAGGTGATCAAAACCTTTTTAGCTCAGAGCCAGAAAGTTAGGTTTTGCCTAAAGCAGGTTGCAGTGTGTACCTTGAAGCTGGTCTGGGCAGCTGATGCTGAGGGAACCTCCAGGCAGCCCTGTGTCCAGTGTGTTGCCCTCTGTGCTATGGGGCCAGCCCATTTGCAGCAATTGTGTAGATTAACAGCTTTCCAAGATGCTTAGAACAATCAGGGCCTTCAGATCTCATTCAGAAGTGATTACCCCCCTTACTAATCTGCTTTCCTGCTTGTTTCACATGTGGGGACTGAACTAGAATGACATGCAAATGTAATGCCTTAACTTCCCCTACAAAACATCACTGTACCACCATGAGCTTTGCAACACCACCTGGGTTTTTTGGGTATTTTAAAGAGTGCATCAGCATACACGTGAAATCATCAATATTTGTGCCCATGCTGAGGCTTTTTCAGTGCTACCCCCTTAAAAACCAATTTGGGTTACAATTGATGTTTCCCTCTAGTTTCATGTCAGCTTTGCTTTGCCCCACTGTATTAAAGCAGGGTGTTTTCCTATTGAATGCCGTTCTCTTTGGTTGTCTCGTATCATCCACAAAATGTGATGGGAAAGTAGCACCAGGAAACGGTGCCTGTTTAACTCCTATCTATGTTGGGATGGGAAAATCCAAGGGTTTAAAATTCACAAGATCTTTTAATCCCCTCTTACAGCTCCAGTTTTGCAGCAGTTTTAGGGCACTCCATCAGCACTGCTAGGAGAAATGTACTTTGAAAAGCTGCTTTTGTATTTTCACACATGAACAGTATATATATATATATTTAAATCCTGGGGGGTTTGTTCTGTTGCCCAAACAAACCTGCAGCAGTGGGTCCTCTTACCTCTCTTGGAACTTGCTTTCTCTTCCTGGGAGCAGCCCGGCTCAGTTTTGTGTAGCGTCCAAGTATGTTCCCTCTCTGGGTAGCTGCCATCTAAATTCACACCTTCGTTTCCCTGTTGGACTGTCCTCAGCTTCTTCTGTACCCATTTCTGCTGAGCCCAGCCCATCACCTTCGCACTGTCCGTCTGTCCCTGCTCCAAGCCTCACTGTCACTTTCATGCAGTGCTGTCTCTGAAGATCCCATTCTGTTTCCCACTGGCCTCAGAACAGAATATTTGTGTTGTTGCCAGTTTACCACTGATGCAGACAGTGTCTCTCATCAGAGAGCAGTTATGCCATGTGCTCTAAAAGCATGAGCTGGTTATCCCTGTTCCATAGAATTTATCGTAACAATTTTGATCTGCTTTCTCTCCTTTATTTTCTGTCTAAATTTATCTGACTTTTTTACCTCCCCTTACTTTGTCCGTTTCCTAAGATCACATCTCTTTTCTCCCTCAAGCTGCTCCACTCTTCCATACCCTCATTCCCTCTTCCTTTATGCCCAGCTCTCTCTATGTCTGTCTGTTGTTCTCTGCCTGATGCTGCCTCTTCACCCTACCCATGATTTAGGCTCCTCTTCCTACTCATGATTCTTGGTCATTTCAGCTCACCTTCTGCTTAGGTGTGAGGGAATGAATTGTCTCTTTCACCCTTCTCTATGAAGACAGTGGGCGAGGTTTGTCAGTGTAAATCTGGAGTAGTTCACTGATTTATACCCCTGCATACTTGTGTAAGCATATTGTCAAGATAATCATTAGTAACAGGAGTTTTGTTTGCTGTATTCCCAGCATCTAAAGAACTGAAAGCCCTCTAATGTCTGCCTGTGTCTTATCTTTCCTGGAACTCATTCACCCCACAGCGTAATGTAAACACATTTATTTTAAATGACTGGAAAGAAACCATTAATGCTTGTATTATGTTTTAACTTGCTTTCCTTTGGAGGCAGGGAATTGTCAAGTAAGTACTAACACAGAGAAAGCACAGATTGCTGTCCATGTACAATGCAGATTGCATAGGTCAAAAGGGAGAAATACGTGTCATTTGCTACAGTGCCAGTTTCTTGTCTTGACACTGCCATCTTCTGTATCAAAATCAAGTAGGTGCAGTCCCAGACTTGTTAAAAATGAAATGACTTCTTAAAGTGTTAAACATGGGGTGTTGCTTTACATTTGTTTTATTAACATAATAAGGCAGTGAATGCATTCATGTGTGTATATATATACATGTATATGTATATATGACTGCACACAACATGGTGTCAGTGTGTACTGTGAAAAGGTATATAGCAAAGTATATGTGTGTGTGTGTGTGTGTGTTTCCAAACGAAATCTCATGCTTACAGCAGTGATGATCAAGCATGTCACAGTGTAGTGTTCTCTTGCTTTCATAAAGAGTCTTGCCTTGCTCTTGTCATAAACTTTAACTGATGTTAAATCATGGGGGGTTAAGAAACGTACAACTGATCTGTTTTAAAGGTACACTAAAACAGAATGAAGAGCAGGGAGCATGAAAGAAAACCGTTTATCACTTTCATAAGCAAGGCCCCGGTAAATCTGGGCTGCAATGAAATCACGATTTTCTTTTGTAAGAGCCTTAAGTTTTGTAATAGTTTCCTCCCCCCCTTCTCTGGTGGCTGCGCTGCTCCCCGGTCCAGTTGCCACCACCACTTATGTAATGTGACTTGATTGACCACTTTCACAGAAAATAAAGGTACTTGTTTCCCTCTTTACAAAGAAGTACAGGCTGTCCCCATGAGCAAGTTGGCCTCCCAAGGAACAATGAGGAGGCGAAATCACAGGCTGGGCTAGGAGAGAAAACAAGCATCCATTGTGTGCCATTCTCAACTGTGCTCAGGAGGCTGTTAAGTTCCTACCAATTCCCATCCCTGTCAGGAACCTGAAAATAGACACACGGAATCACATTCTCCTGCAGTATAAAGTGTGCAGGAAGCATGGATGTAGCTTCCTTTTTTCCTCCATCCCATAGGATCTTTAGTTCAGAACATACCCAGGGATGATGTTTCTGAATTTGTGGACTGGTGCACTCTTTAATTTCTGTTTTAGTACTTGCTGGCATGCTTGAGCAGCATGGTTTGTGCCACAGAGGAATGACTGATCAACTCGCAAAGTGCTTGTGCATGAGTAAAGTGGTCAGAAGTACACCTAAACTGTATTAAGTTTCTTACTTGGCTTTATTTGCTGCTTGCAAGGGGATCAAGGTAACTCTTTCACTCTTTTAATGTCACAAGATCACCTGCTAATGTACTTTGCTAGTACTTAGTGAGTTTGTGTGCTTGAGAAGTGGGTTTGTTCACCTCCAGCTTTGTTCTGTCTTATTGAGAGCTCAGATTTTCATGCTGCTTACTCCTGCAATAGGTATTCTAGCTGTGTAGCAGTAAGTGCTCTACATGTGCGTTTTGTCACTTGTTGCCTTTAATACCTTCCATAAAAAACACAATTCCAGAAAAAGCAGCTCCCTCTAAGTAAAAGGAATTCCATTCTTCTGCAATTACTTCTTGCACAAATGAGAATTAATGGGAGTAAAAGCATAAGGACAAGAACAATGTAATTTTCACAGCATTTATAATGGAGATTGCATTCACATCTTTTTAAAATCTCAAACTGTGGCAATGCTTTCCAATTGGAATGTTTATTTCAATAAATGGAGGGCTATTCACTTATAGAACCCCACTGTTGTTTAACTATCTCCAGAACCTGCAATTGGAGTTTAAAGGCATGTTGTGAGGTGGGGTTTGTGTTATTAACAGCAGCCGTCAAGTGATGTTTTGGAGAAGCATTTAACCATAATATCTGGTTTTATTCTTTTCCCATCATCACTTCTACCCAAGACCTTTTCTAAGTGAAATATGATCAGGATAAAGGATGTGGGCCAGATTTCTGTGGGCTAATGTCTCAAGTAATCCAGTGCAACTGTTATGGCTCTGTCCTGCTGTGGACAGGATTAGAGTTAGCAGTCATGAACTTCTGTTAACAGAAAGGGAGAATCATTAATGCTTAAATTAACACAGTGCTCATCTACAGTGGAGCAGGCCTTTGAGTTTGTAAGGTCATGAACCTCCAGAGGCTGAGCTCCTGCTTCCCCTCTTGGGTCTGTGCCTCTTCTTTCTTCCTCAGCAGGATCAATAGCAGCACAGGTTGTCAGTCTTTGATGACCATTTGCTCAGGTCAGATTTTGTTTCCGTGTTCCACATTTATCTTTTTAGCTACTTCAAGCAACTGTAATTATATACAAGTGCTTTACTGGCCTCAGTCCCTGTTAACTTCACACGGGTGAATGACTTGTGCAGCTCAAAATCTGATCATTTCATCTTTAATGTGATTTTGGAGGAGGTTTTCACAAAGTCATGTCAAGGTTTCATGATGGGGCTTCTCAGAAGCAGCAAGGTTGGGGAAAGGTCAAGTGCCAGCTGTAGAAAAGCTTTTAGCTCATTTCTGAAAGCAATAATTTACTATCCTTTAGTATTCAAGGAATTCCCCATGGATTCAAATCATGGGGTTTTTAGAAAATGGCATAAAATGTTCTGCCCCTCATCCACAAAATCAGCGCTATTTCTGCTCTTTCCATCAACATGCATATGATCGTATTCAGTTTGTTGGTCAACTCTAAGAAAAACTAGGCATTAAGCTGATAGAGTTGCAGTTGGCCATTTCTTGTTGCCATGCAGAACACATGCTGTGGTTTGGGGGGTTTTCTTTCGCTTTCAAGCATATTGATTGTCCTATTTTGTACCTGTTTGTTTCAGGCCACCAGTTAGCAGAGCTGCTCCTCAACCCGAGAAACTGCAAAAGAACAATATCAGCAAAAAAAAGAAACTGGTTGAGGTCAGGCTTTATACTTTTGCATTTGCTTTAGAAGTGCTGAGGGAAATTCATCCCTGTTTTGAGGGCAGCTGAAGTCATGGATAGGTAGAAGAGAAGAGAAAGAGATTTCTAGGAAGTGCTTTCAAGCACCAGGAGATGTGATAGACAGCAGCCTCTGTCAGGAGGAACCTCAGATTCAGGGTGTTAAAGCGTGCATGCAATAGAAAGCTCTCCAAACCCACCATCTGTCTCTTAATTCGAAGGCAGGTAGACCCAGGGTGATGCGCATCCACAGCAGAGCCTGTACTCACTGCATAATCCCATGGGAAATACAGTTGGAAGCTGCATGTTCACACATGAAAAATCACATGCAGGACTTTGCATGATGAAGTTTGCTTGTTTACCTTGGAACACACCTTTTCCCCAAAAAGCCTTTTTGAATTCCCTCACTGTATGCTGAACAAGGAATATCCTGTGTTCTATATGGGCCGTTCACAACACTTGCTTGGGCTGCCACTGCCGTTTGAATTATATCAAGTAAGCTGTGATTGTTCTGGGACAGGGTCATTAGCTCTTGTCTTCTGGGCTACAAAAGCAACTTTGACAACTACCCATTAACCACCACTGTTTTTCTGGAGGAAGTTTCCTCAGCAGTTGCTTATTGCATGCTGAAATTACACCTCCGATTAATGTGTTAATTGTAAAGTTACTTATAGCCTTTGCTTCTTCTAAGGCCAAAATTTGGTCTGTTAAAATGTGGTAGTTTGAGAGAATGGTTTTTGAAGACTCTTAAAGTAGAATTAAAGACCCTTGCAAAGATCTGATGCCCTGTATAGATAGCAAACTGTGATGGGAAGATTAATAGATTTGGATCTGTTTTGTAAGTTATGTATATTTTGAAGGGAAATTTAAAGCAGCCAGATGGATTATTAAAGAAATAGTAATATAAACGCAGTGCCTTAGTTGACCATTAAAGCATTGTATATAGTCTGTGAGAATGTCATGCCCCAATAAATGAGTGAAAGAACAGGGTTAACTGATGAACTATAGTTTAATTATCATTTCAGCTCTACAAGGTATTTGTAGCTCGTGTGATTACTTTAGAACTGTGCTTATGTGAGCCAAACTCTGTGATCTCTTGTTCTTTCTTTCATTTCACTCTTCCTCTCTCTTTCTGTTTTACTTGCCCAGGAGCTGGCTTTAGACCATGTTTTTGGATACAGAGGATTCGACTGTCGCAACAACCTGCATTACCTGAATGATGGTGCTGATATTATTTTCCACACAGCTGCAGCAGGCATAGTCCAAAATCTTTCTACTGGTAATTCAACTTGAAACAATACTTTGAGATGAAAAACGCTTTACAAGTCAAATATTTCTGATTGAAAGCCCGCTGTCTTCAGAAGGGGCAAGGGCAGAGGCGGGAAAGCTGTCACATCTGGTGACCTTTAGGGACTCTGGTCCTAGCATGGCCTCTGACCCACACTGCTGGGAAGCTCAGTCCCATCTGCTCTATTTGGGCCCTTGCCCATGGGAGGATAGTGCAAAGCTCAGACTCCATAGGGCTTTGCTCTCCACTTTGCTTTGATTTACTGGGGAGCTGGGACCCTGCACTTGCCACTTTGGCTTTTCCTTGCAGCTGCAGGTTGCTACAGGATGATTCTTGAGCTGATTCCTGGTTCCCTGAACATAGCTACTTTACCAGATATTGTTTTTCTATACATATACATGTGTTAATGGGTATGTTCATAGTGCATTTGTTAATGTTGCCAGGGAGAGAGAGCAGAGCAGCTGCTGAGGCAGTTACATCCCCATCCATCCCTGCAAAGCACAGCATGAGTGTAGCAACAGGCCCAGTATTCTTTGCTTCAGTGGTGGCTTTTCTTTCAATGCTCTTGTGATTAAAACCATGTTTGAATTTTATTAGGTACTCAGAGTTTCTACCTGGAGCATACTGATGACATCCTCTGCCTAACTGTGAATCAGCACCCAAAGTATAAAAACATTGTGGCTACCAGCCAGATTGGTAGGTGACTCTCCATATAGTAATGTTTTACTCACAAACCATCAGGGGCACTGATTTACTTTGGGCTTTTCTGTGTTGGAGTTTTACCAGGACATGCTAGTTCTGTCCTCAGTCTTTTTCTTTGATTTTTAAAGACATAATCAAGCTTCAGGATTTTCCTATGGTTTCAATTTCATCTGTGATTGTGAGTGACTGGATATTAATTGTAGCATGAGCATATTTCAGAAAGCAAACTTTGATAAACTGCACTAAATCATCTTGCTAATCTGTAGTCATATGATTCATAGAATTCCCTTTCTTTCCTGTATCCAAGGCAGTGTTTAGCAGTAAAATGCTTAGCAGTAACAATAAAGCAATCAAAATTTCCTATGCAGAAGTACAGAAGCTATACAGAAAAGGAAAGAAAATGAGTGCAATCTCAACAGAAGTTATGGTACATGTAAGGGGCCAGTTGTGAGACACTATGTATTTATATGTTTAGTATTTACACAGAGTCCTCTTACATTCCCTAGTACCTTTTGCAGGAGTAAACATTATGTGGAAAATGCAGGATATTTGTCCCAAGCCTTCCAAAGGATCTGTTGCCTTTCACTTAAACCTGCTTAATATCATTAACTGCATGAAAAAGAACGGTGTCATTTGAACTCATCTCATCACAGAAGGAGACTCGAGTCTGTAACTTCTGTAGTGAGTAACTTCACCGGGGGCAGAAAAATGGCGCCTTGACAAACCAGCTTTGCCACCTGCACCTGGGGCTGCCGCTTCAATCTGGATGTTGAGTGAACACAAAAGTCTGTGTCTTGTCACAGCTTCTGTTCAAAATACTGCGTTAAAAACACAGGGAAGCGGTGGCTGTTACAGCCCCCTTTGTACTCTGTCAGTAAGAGCCCATGAAATCAGCGGTTCTGATTATGGTTGCGATTCTGTATGACCACAGATTCATTCCCCTTTGAAATGTAGTAGTTTGTGAAAGCTGCATGCCTTTAGCATTTCTTTTAAAACTCAAAGTACTAAATATTGTTGCGATATTTGTGTATAAAAACCAATATACCCAAAGAAGTTCAACAATATTCCTGCTTATTTGCTTTGTTAATTTAATCCATCTCCATTTTCAAACTTTTAATTTTGTGTTTCCTTCTGGTGCTGATGCTGGCACTTCAGCATTAGAAACATGACTTACTTCACCTATTGTTTTCCCTTGGTGCTTCCTCATTTGCCATTGCTCTCACAATGCAGGTGATATGACAGAATTCCCAGGTAAGGCTGATTTGTTTGTGGGTTTTAGTCCAGCAGAGTTCTGTTAAAGTCTCATGTTTCCTCATTGTATCTGTGTGAACCGCAGATACAAATGAAACATCCACAGTTTCTTTTGCATGAGGCTCTTCATGAGTGTTCTGTTGTTCTTTTAGAACTTGTCTGTCTTCATGAAATCCAATGATTCCCCCTGTGTTTTGCAAGCTATTATGGTTATTTTTTGGTTTGGGTACTGTTAATCTTCAAACAAACCCCCCCAACTTCCAAGTGTCTGTTTAGGTTGAATGTTCTTGAAAAATGCCTCTTTTGCACTGAAGCTTTCCAAATGCTGAATTAATTCTCTTTTTGCATGTAGGTACAACTCCCACAATTCATATATGGGATGCTATGAGTAAGCAAACGATTTCAATGCTGCGTTGCTTCCATACCAAAGGGGTCAACTATGTTAACTTCAGCGCAACTGGCAAACTTCTGGTTTCTGTGGGAGTTGATCCAGAGCACACCATCACAGTGTGGAGGTGGCAAGAAGGTAACTCTGGAAGAACCATCTTCCTTTGGCCTGGCAGAGCTGTGTACAGTTATTTGCTTTTCCTTTCAAGTCTTTGGAATAGATGGGTATTCCAGAGAACAGATTACTCTGACTATCACAGCTCCTTAAGTCACAAAACCAGTTAAAGGAGATGGCAAAGTGATTGATAGATAATATGGACAAGAAAATCAGTTTTACATTTCTATTAGAAATAAAAGTTAAGGAAATAATGTTGTTTAATATAAAATTCCATAAAATTAAGGAAGTTGTTTTCTTCTTCTTAAAATACTTAAACTTGAAATTCTACACTGTAGGTAGGCCTTGGGAATTCCAGAAAGGAATTAGCATCTTTGGAAATGGGGGAGATGAGAGGGAAAGTGTCCCAGCTGCGTCCCTGTGCATTTCACCTGGGGGCAACTCATTGATGATATTCAGAATTTCTGTGGTGTTATTCACTGATGAAGGTGACAAACTGTGCTGTGAAGACCGAAATCTGAGCTTCCTAAAACTATCATCACATCCCGGGACCTTACAGGTTGCATGAATTAAGATCTTTGATGCACTATGTGGGGATTTGCTTCGCTTTCAGCATCTGGGACGCAGTTCTCTAGTCCAGTCCCAGGTCAATTGATGTTGTAAAATCATATCAGAGCTTAACTTTGCAGGTAAATTTAACTTTATTTTTATCCTTTAATTAAAACAGGGGCTAAAGTTGCCAGCAGGGGAGGACACCTGGAGAGGATATTCGTGGTAGAGTTCCGCCCAGACTCAGACACTCAGTTTGTGTCTGTTGGGGTAAAACACATGAAGTTCTGGACATTAGCGGGCAGTGCTTTGCTTTATAAGAAAGGAGTCATTGGTTCCATGGAAGATGCCAAAATGCAAACCATGCTTTCTGTGGCCTTTGGAGCAGTGAGTTCAAGTGACTTGCTACAGACTTTTATCATGCACTGTTATTAAAACTGCAAGTGTCAGTTTGCTTTGTTGAAATCTTGCGCGGCGCACACAGTGCAAGACCGTAGAGCTCTTGCTTCTTAGTTCAACTTTGCATTTCAAACTTGCACCCCTTTGCATCCTCATGGAAGTTTTCTAAGCAGGGGCTGGGTTCTCTGTCAGTGAATGGCTTTTATTAATGTCTGTGCTCACCTGCAGCATCAGCTGCTGTGGCTTTTCTGTCTTTGCAAGTTATGTAGTGCTTCACCAGCTAACTTAGAAGAATGGGATGTTAATTTGCGGGTAGTCTTTGATGCCCTTTTTTCTGCTAACAGTATTTGGTACAACATGCGCCAGTGATCCCACTGATGCTGCCAGTATATTCTGCTCTCCAGTATGATCATTAGAGAGCCTTGCACTGTGCTTCAGATTTCATTGTTAGTGAGAACAGGACATATTAACAGGGAAAAAGCAGCTTTACCATGAGCCTAACTAAGGTCTGAAATAGCTTCTGCTGCATCCAGAAACCCTATGGAAATTACCTTTGCACAGGTTGGGCATAAATGACACAAATCACCAATTCAAAGAAACCCCTTACTCCTAATTACCCACCCTGCTAATGTGTGAAATGCAGGACTATAAAATTAGCCTGCCAAATCATCATCTTTGTGCCCAAACAAGTGACTGTGCTTCAAAAAATGCTTAATAGCAAACATTTATTTCTCTTCAGTGGAATTATTCCAGTACAAAACAGGAGTAATATAATGGACACTGAAGACCCCAAAAGTGATTTTAAATAAGCAGCAGAATGTAATGTCAGAACAAGCAAATTGCTTGTCTGTACTTTTCAAGACCAGCAGATGAACTCAACTTGATCAGAATACATCATTCTTCCAGGGTGCTTTTTTCTTCCTCAAGTATGTGTGATTGAATCTCACTGGCTTCCTTTTATGAGGAATTATGCCATTGCTGCGGTGCATAAAGCAGGTACCAGGTTGGGTCAGTTCTGCAGTTAAGTTTACACGCTTCATTTTCAACATCTGGAAGATCCTGCTTGCCAGTCACCTGTACTGGGATTCTCCCTGACACATACTCAAAGAAGAAAGCAGCATCATTTAGATGCTTTGTTGAAAGTGGTAACAGCAGTGGTAACTTGCTGTCCATCTCACCAGTGGGGCCATGGCACAGCATGTGCACAGCGAAAGAAGCACATGTATCTGAAAGATCGAGATGATAGATGCATGAGGTGAATGTGTTCCACACACATGGTTATAACATCCCAAAGAAACACCCTTAAGAGTGCAGTCATTAAACCCATTCTCTCAATGCAGATGGTTTTAATTCCTACAGTCATTGCATAGTTGACTTTTCTCAGGAAATTCAGTAACTGAAAGAGTTTTAACAGAAGCTGAACGAAACTGCTGAGGTATTTATTATATCAGAGATTGTTGCTTCTTATTGCAGAATAACCTTACATTTACTGGTGCCATAAATGGAGATGTCTACGTGTGGAAGGACCATTTTCTGGTCAGGCTTGTGGCAAAAGCTCACACGGGGCCCGTGTTCACAATGTACACGACCCTTCGAGATGGACTCATTGTTACAGGAGGGAAGGAGAGACCGTAAGATATAAAACCTTCCTACAGTGCACAGCTTTTCTCTCTTTGTGTTTTTTATTTATCCAATGCCCTGGGCATACACAATGCTTCCCAGAGATAAATGGCATCTCTACTGTGGCAGCTTCTATCTAAACTTGATGTAATGCGCACAGGTATCTTAGTAAAGGATTAATGAGTATCCCTCAAGGGCCACAGTAATGCATGTTACGTGCAAAGGGTGTACTGAACCTCAAACTAGCAATTGATAGGAACACCTGCATAAGCTCCTGCCAGCCTGGCAGAGGTGGGTTTTCCTTAATTTTTCAATTCTGGCAAATTACAGACAGCCTCTCCCTGTGGAGATGCTGATGAGTAAATTCTTTCATTTACTTGAAGTAACAAATTTGCCAAGCTTGTCTTGGCAACAGAGGTTTGAGATTAAGTGACAAGAGAACAATTTGGGTTTTGCGAATTAGATACTGTTCAAAACATGAAGTGTGATGGCATTTACTTATTTCCATTACACAATAGTGAGGTGTCTTTATAGAGTCATAGAATCATGGAATGGTTGTGTTGGAAGGGACCTTAAAGCTCATCCAATTCCAACCCCTTCCATGGGCAGAACACCTTCCACTAGAGCAGATTGCCCCAAGCCCCTGTGTCCAACCTGGCCTTGAACACTGCCAGGCATGGGGCAGCCACAGCTTCTCTGGGCACCCTGTGCCAGTGGCACAGCACCCTCAAAGGGAAGAACTTCTAAGGTCCTTTCCACCCCTAACTATTCTATGATTCTATGATGTCCAGCCTAAATCTCCCTTTTCACTTTGGACCCATCACCCCTTGTCCTGTCACTGCAGTCCCTGATGGAGAGTCCCTCTCCTCATCCTTGCAGCCCCCTTCAGACACTGGAAGCTGCTGTGAGGTTTCCATGCAGCTTCTCTTCTCCAGGCTGAGCAGCCCTGATTTTCTCAGCCTGTCTTTGTATGGGAGGTGCTCCAGTCCCTTATATACAGTAGAAGGTGATTCAATGTATGCCTTATTATTTAATCAGAAAAATATGGGTGGGATTTACACATGGGCTTTGTTGCAGCCTGTGCAAAGGGAGATGTGGGTAACACACCACCCTTCTTTTCAGTACCAAAGAAGGGGGAGCTGTAAAGCTGTGGGACCAAGAGATGAAGCGGTGCCGAGCGTTCCAGCTTGAGACTGGCCAGCTCATTGAGTGCGTGCGCTCCGTCTGCAGAGGCAAAGTGAGTGAGCAGCACCTCTGCATGCTGTTCTTGGTGGAGGTTGATGGGAGACACAGGGGGGAAGACTTTTGTGGCATTATGTGAGGAGGCTTTGCCCGCTTACCCGGTGATGTGTCCTTACATGTCTTCCTGAACTCAGGAAGGGCTTTAAGCTGCATGAAGATCACGCTTCTGGCACTTGGGGCCTGCCTTTCCTCAATAGTCGTCAAGGAAGTGTATGGACACATTTCACCAGGGCAGGACCCCTGTGTCCCACCTTTCTTTTCCAATGACAAAAGGAACTTTGGTACCTACTTAACAAGCTTTGCTTCCTGTGTAACATGGGCACAGCTTAGGTGCTTCACTTGGACAGAGAGCATCCTCGCTTTGTTCTTTTCCTAAAGTCACAAATGGACAAGTTGGTGCTGAGAATTACCGGCTGACTTCAAGTTTTGGTGACGTGGAAAACAGAAATAACTGAATAATTTACATGCTGAAGACACTTTTGCACACATTTAAATAGCACTGGTAAATGTTGTGAAAGGAGTGTGTGATGATGCGGGAGTGTTATTTTATATGACGGGTATCTGTCCAACCTAACACCACATGAAATGGTGTCTATTTATCTTCATAAATCAAGACTCAGGAATTTGATATGCTCGTTGGTAACACCACCATTGAGGAATGTTCTATGTTTCTAATCAAGTAGCCACTGACCAATTTCAGACTGTACCTCTTGGTGCTTTTTCCATATATTTACAGCTTAGACGATGACAGAGTGGCTAGAGTAGATGCAAGGTGCTCTTCAACAGTCTAACTGAGCCTAAACCCCTGTTGTTATTGCCCAACATTATATTGTTACCTCGAAGGTATGAGTATCACACTCTGCCAATTTGTGTGTAAACACTCTGATCTGTATTAAAATCCTTAATAGCAAGGTGCAAATCCACCACAGCCACTCACCAGCAACACCAGAACATGATAGCAGATGCCAAGATGTGAAAGCATCCATGGTTTAACCTTCTGCTTTTAAGATGCTGCATGAACGAGCAGTATAAATCAGAATGAGTTATCACAGTATTTCTGCAATACATTGGTGTTCACTGCTATGGATCTATTCTGTCTCTTACACTGATAACCTATCTCTTATTCTTCTTTTCACCTCTAACAGGGGAAAATTTTAGTGGGAACAAAAGATGGCGAAATCCTTGAAGTAGGGGAAAAAAATGCTGCTTCAAACTTGTTGATTGACTGTCACATGGAAGGGGAAATCTGGGGCTTAGCAACTCACCCCTCAAAAGACATCTTTATCTCTGCCAGTAACGATGGAACAGCAAGAATCTGGGACCTGTCTGACAAAGTGAGTATTGCTAAATTCAAAAGTATGTGATAAAACATGATCATTGTATACAACCGCGTGGATTTCCAGCTGTACGTACGCACCTTTGCACAGCCACGTAGAGAAAGCAATGTGTTTCTCCTGGTTTGGTATGGTTCTTTTCATTCCCTGCTCCATGGTGATGTGGAAGGGTGAGTCCTTGCTGAGGTGGCATTGCTGTTCTTTCCAGCTGCAAGCAGTCTGCAGAGAAACACAGTTATGTAGAATCCCAGAATCCCAGACTGGTTTGTGGTGGAAGGGAACTTAAAGCTCCTCCAGCTCCAACCCCTGCCAGGGACAGGGACACCTTCCACTGGAGCAGCTTGCTCCAAGCCCCTGCATCCAATCTGGCCTTGAACACTGCCAGGGATGGGGCAGACACAGCTTCTCTGGGTGCAAGTTTAAACACCCTCATGCTGATGGAGTCTTTTGTTGTGCACAGCGTATTTTGATCTGGAAGCACAGGCTGGCATGGATTAAGGAAGGGGTTTAATTCCATGCCTAGAGACCGGCTGACACAGATTGTCCTGTCACTAATACACAGACCCTGACACTAAGCCTGCCTTGCTGGCCACATGGCTCCCTCCTCCTTAGAGACTTCATTTAGAACCAGTCACATTCTTCCAGTCCTTTCAGTATCTGAAGGGGGCTACAAGGGTGCTGGAGAGGGACTTTCCATCAGGGACTGTAGCAATAGGACAAGGGATGATGGGGTCAAACTGGAACAGGGGAGGTTTAGGTTAGATATAAGGAAGTTCTTCCCTGTGAGGGTGTTGAGGTGCTGGCACAGAGTGCCCAGAGAAGCTGTGGCTGCCCCATCCCTGGCAGTGTTCAAGGCCCGGTTGGATGCTGTAGTGTAGTCCAGGGTGCTTTCTTTTGCCAAGTCAAGTTTTATACCAACAGTCATTTCTAAAACTGACAAATAAACGAAACGTTTCAAAAACTCCTAAAAAGGTTTCTGCTGGTGGAAGCCTACACAAACCTTTGCAAAATGCAGTTACCTGAGCCAGCAGGGATCATTTTAATAGGGAAAATGAATAGATCACAAATACAGTCAGATAGGTGAAAAATGCAGGTGTGCTCTAGGCTGGTTTCACACAGCCAAGCAAATGGAAACCCTGCCCTGATCTGCAGTTGCAGGCGCTGCCAAAATCACTTTCACACAATAATGGGAAATGGATTTTTCTGCCTTTTCTGATAAATAGTGTCCCTTCTGGTGTAACACATGAAGTCACTCCGCAACGAGACACCAACCGAAACTCCCATCTGAGTTACATCTCTCCGTTGAAGTCTGCTCGGTGACATATGCCAGTGTGATGTGATTTTTGATGTGAAATTTCAGGTTTATATTTAGAGGAAACTCCAACCCATTTGGTTTTAATCATCCCCTGCGTTCGGAAGCTTTCCCTTCCCTGGGAACTCTCCCAGGGCAGGTTTGAGCCTCTTGCTTGTGTTAACACAGAAACTGCTGAACAAGGTGAACCTGGGCCACCCCGCGCGCTGTGCCGCCTACAGCCCCGATGGTGACATGGTTGCCATTGGCATGAAGAACGGAGAGTTTGTGGTTTTACTTGTGAACAGCCTTAAGGTCTGGGGCAAGAAGCGGGACAGGAAATCTGCTATTCAGGACATCAGGTAGGTCAGAACTGCAGCTCGCTCCAGAAAAGGGCCACCAAGATCCAAGCCGATGTGCAGGTTCTCTGTAACTCTGTATGTGTCGTGTGACAGCATGAAATGCATTTACTGGCCAGCTAGTGGATTGACATATACCTAAAGCTGGTATGTACATATATGTAACGTTTGTGTCTCATGTACCATATCTGGCATATTCCTGTCATTAATCCAGTTATATCCACTTGGACAGTGCCAGGAATTTGTGCGCTGTGGAACCGGGATTATGGGAATGAATATCACAGGCCATTTTAAAATTGCAGCTCCTGTTGCTTTCTCCCAGAGGATTAGTTACTCTGCACGTTGTGCTGTTTGCTTTATGCATTAACATCAGTTAACTACATACAGTACCCTCCATCTTCCTTATCTTTTGAGCAGCAAGGTTTGGTTTGGTTTCAATCTTGCTACTTACAGAAGGTTTTTGTTGTTTTCCAGTAAAAGAAACCTGCTCTCTTGCATTAACATGAGAAGTAAAAGAAAACCTTTTACAGAAACGGTAAATTCTATCCCCATGCCATGTTTTATTGCCCAGGATCAGCCCCGATAACAAGTTTCTGGCAGTGGGTTCACAAGAACATACTGTGGATTTTTATGATCTCACTCAAGGTACGACCCTGAACCGAATAGGTTACTGCAAAGACATCGCAAGCTTCGTCATACAGATGGACTTCTCTGCAGACAGCAGGTACATCCAGGTACGTCTCGTTTGGATTTAGTGTGGCTTCCTGCTACCAGACACAATAATACTGCGGAGGTGCCTCTAAGTCTCCCAAGGTAGGCCAGATAACTGGGGTTGCCTTTAGACTGTTCATAGGGCCCTGTAGTCCTCTTTCTAAACACTCAGGTCTTCCCCCTGGGTTCTGCATCTCCGTCCATAGCAACAACATAGCTCAGTTCCCTTATAGTGAGAGTTAGCCTGCTACTGTGAGCAGGGAAGAAAATTAACTCTATTCCAGTCAAAACCAGGCTACCTTAAAGGATTATCAGTGTGCTAAAGGCAAAGTGTTGTCTCATTTCAAGGGAAAGGGTGCAGCATAGAGAAAGGAATTGTGGACTATGCCAATAAAGGTACAGTTCTCCTGCTCCTGCGCAGGATGGATGCATATTGTAACAGATCTAATAGGTGAGGTTTCCTTCTGAAATTTCTGTCATTTGGTAAAATCGGGTTGAGATAAACCAGGGAGTACATAACTGAAAGGAAGTCTACCAGCTGTGCAGCACGTGCATGAACACCTCGTTCAGTTAGCATCCTGCAGCAGTTATTACTTCATACTGCATGTAATGAATTGTAGCTAATTAGGGAAAAGGAGCTTTTACCTGTTGAGACTATTCTGCTGGAAATCATATAAATAGAGACAATGATGTCTTTATAGCAAAGTCACCAGCTTTTTCCTTTCCTGCTCTCAGGTATCAACGGGTGCCTATAAGCGCCAAGTGCACGAGGTGCCACTGGGGAAGCAGGTAACAGATCCCGCTTTAATAGAGAAGATCACGTGGGCCACGTGGACAAGGTAAAGCGCTAAGAGCAGTGTTCTGCCTGGTTGGGGCAGGTCTGATGCAGAACGAAGGTCAGGTTGTATAAACCAAAGGCTTGACATGTCCCCAGGGCTTGGCAGCCCTGCCAGAGCACACAGACACTCCCTCAGAGCTCTGTCTTCCACACTCACCTTTCTACACACCTTTATAGCTGGTTGGTGTCTGTAGTAACTATTACTGCAGTAATGCTGAGGGCTGTCAGACACCCACAGTGGCTCTGCACCACTTCAAGCTTTGCTTTCATTGACACGGTGGTGTAGGTGCTACCTTATCCCCCATCAACAACCACAAGCAGCATGGGAAGCATGGAAACAGGAGCTGACTGGGAAGGAAGGAGTTGTGGGTATCATTAAAATACAGTCACTGACATAAGGGGCCTTCCCAACAGCTGTGGTTGTGCTCTTACTGTGCGAAGTGGAAGAGGCCAAAGGCAGATCTGAGATCTGAGTGGGTGTTACTAGAGGTGGCTTGAGGAGAAGGTAAGTGAGAATCCTCCTCCTCCCACTGCTCTGCTACCAAGCCTAAGGATCTGCCCCAAATGCCTCGTTTCTAAGGGCTCTTGGCTGGTCGTGGGAGTGGGGAGATACATCTGACAGTAAACGTGCAGGTAAATAGGAGTGGTTGTAAAGGAGCTTAATCGAAGGGAAGAACAGGTATTTTAGGAAGTGTTCCACACCCAAACAAGCATCTCCTTGTTGTTACTTACAGCAAGAGAACACTGCTGTCAAAAATCCCTGTGGGAGGGTCCCTATGTGTCCTTGAGGAAAGGAGACTGTAGCTGCTTGTATAGAATGATGAGAGGTTCACAGGAGGTAAACCTCAGGATGTATGAATAGAGAGGGTTTAGATTTAGAGGTGATCTTGTGAGTCACACAAAGATGTATTCTAGTGATGCTCTCCATGATGAGATCATACTCAGTGCTGTGATTTAGAAGGAAAAGACTGTTCTAAAAGGCAGCAATTATTTATCTCTGGGCTGTGTTCCCTCCCCATGCTGTGGAACAGAGCAGCAGCAGCAAGTACACCTTACGGTCTAATGCTCTTATCTTAACTTGGTTTTGGAACAGCATCCTTGGAGACGAAGTCATTGGAATTTGGCCGCGAAATGCAGACAAAGCAGATGTCAACTGTGCATGTGTGACCCATGCTGGCCTAAACATAGCCACAGGAGACGACTTTGGGCTGGTGAAACTGTTCGATTTCCCATGCACAGACAAATTTGTAAGTGCATATTTCACTTTTCCTCTGGCCAGCTTGATCTTCCCCGTGCTCAGGCTCCTTGGGCTGTGGTTGTTAGGCCTCCAAATGTGGGTCCAGCGGGCCAGCTCCAAGCAGCAATGGCTGCAGGAGCATGGGAGCTGGGTGTCCCCAGGCCAGCAGCTTGCAGGCAATGGAGTAGCCACCGTCCTGCAGCCAGGGAGGGAGGAACACACAGCATGTGTGGCTCGGAGCACTGGTACTGCTGGGCCGCGGGCTCCATGAGGCAGCTCCGTCACTCTAGTGCCACGCTGCTCTACCAACCTGAACGTGTCCTTCCCCACAGGCCAAGCACAAGCGGTATTTCGGGCACTCCGCTCATGTCACCAACATCCGCTTTTCCCACGACGACAAGTACGTGATCAGTACGGGAGGAGACGACTGCAGGTGAGGGCTGACCTGGTCTGGAGGTGGCCCAAGGTGTTGTGTGTACCCTTCAGCACCAAACCCACAGCGGTGCACTGAACACCCCTCTCGGCCCATCAGCGCAGCCTGCTGATGTGCAGCAGCTTTAGCTTGTTTCTCTAACTCTGGGACTGATGGCTTTCATGGTCACTTGCACCCAAGTCCTGCCGCCTTGGCACCACTCACACGGTGATGTCTACTGCGTAAAACATCTCGCGTTTGGGTTCCTGTGTTTAGCAGCATCTGCTCGTAGCTCCTTGGTTTGCCTCCTCCCTGTGGGCAGAGGCAGAGCAGCCCTGGTGCTGCCCTGGCCAGCACCCAGCGCTGAGACTTTGGGCACCAAGAGGTAGCAGAAGGAGCCCTGGCTGCTGGCACAGGACCCACACGTGTGCCTGGAGAACATTGAGACCACTCAAAGACAGCTGGTGGGGGTGTCAGTCACACAAAAATAACTGAACAGCTCCCCCCAGCAAAGGGTAGGGCAGGAATTCATCCAAACACAGGGATGGACAGATTTAGAAAGACATGTCAAATAGCAGGAGCTGCAAAAGGTGCCTGAAGTTTGAGCTGGGGCTTGCTTTCTCCTTCAAAGAGAAGGACAGTAAACGCACACACAGGCACACGTGTCACTGCAGCCAGGCTCCCCTCCACTCTCACTCCCCACATGTTTATTTGAGCTCCCAGTATGGCCCAGAGGACACAACTGCCGAGCGGAACAGGGAGCAAAAGGTGAGGAATAAAGCCCAAATGTGGTTCAATGCAACCCATGAGCGACTTCCAAACAGCACGAAGCAGAACTAGAGAAAGTGCTGGGTTTTAAGAACAGTGCTCTCTTTCACTGAAACCCAACTAGGCTGGAAATGAAAAGGCACAGATCCCGACAGGAGCAAGCACCAAGAGCTGCGTTCAAGCAGCAGGTATTTATAACTAACTGCTCACTCAGCAGGAAAATACCAGCCAGGGACTGCAGGATTGACTGCTGCTTTCCAGCAGCAGAACCCTAAATACTGATGAGCTGACACCAGGCTCCCCCTGCCCTCAAGGGAAGCTGCAGCAGGTACTGGTCTAACGCTGCAGTCAGTTTAACCCTCACTGCATTAAAGCATCCACCGTGGTTCCTGCAGTCGTGCTGGTAATGAAGGACCCCCACACACACCCCCCATGCATTTCCCACTAATTGGGAGTAATGGGGAGGGAAGGCGGAAGGGGAGAAGGAAGTGTTTGCTTTGAGCAAGGGGCTGCGCAGTGGGAGCAGGAAGCTCCGTCCCATCACAAAGCAGTGCATGGGAACAAAGGCTGCATTCACCTCAGCACTCACCCTGCAGGACACAGGTTACATAAGCTCAGCAAAGCTCATCAGCTGCCCTGCTTTGGCCAGCGGTTATGGAGGGGAGTTCTCGTTTCGGGGTGCAAGTGCAGAGTGAACCAAACAATGGCATTTCCAGGCCTGCGCTGAACACACGGGCAGGAGCTGCTCACGATGCTGTAACTCTCCTGAGCAAGGGAAGCACATTCAGGTCATTCCGGGTTCCATGTTGCTGTACCTGGCAGCTGGCTGGTAAACCCAGCTGGAGCCATTCATGTATTTACAGGCATTATGGATCCGTAACGTCTGTTGGTGGACTTTGTGCTGCAAACTAACCCCTACCTCACTTCCATCCCCTGCAGCGTGTTTGTGTGGCGCTGCCTTTGAAAGGAGCCTCTCCCTGCTGCTGTTACTGCCACCGCCCAGTGGCTGTGCCAGCCTGGACAGCCACGATGCCTCGCGCCCTGCGGCTGCCGTGACCTCCACCCGATGCTGCACCGTGACACTTCCACACTACTCATGGCATTTACTGAATGTGATCCCGCCGTTGAATGACCAAGAACCCTGAGATGGAAGGAGGCGTCTGAAAGGGAATCCCTTTGTAACCCGGGTAGGCCAAAGTGGTGAACAGTTCACTCACAAAGCTGCTCTTGCCTAATACTGTGTTACCTAAACCCTGTCTGAGAAGGGAGCACACGGAGAAAACGCTGGGCCCTTTAATTTGCATCATTTCAAAATGTATGGCTTGATTTGTTCAAGAAAAGGGGTGGGTTTTTAACCACCTGCCTAAAACTCACCTTCGGTGCACTGAGTAAAGCTGCAGGCTTTGAGCAGGCGTGCTGGGGTCCCACTTCAGCTGTCAGCGAGCGAAGGAGCAAAGCATCATTTTTTAAGTCCATCTTCTTTTTAAATATATATATTTGGCAATTTTTTCTATCCATGAAGTGCCTTTGAATAGTTTTCTATTAGTACGGGCTACAGCCGTGCCTCCCACCCCTTGCTTTCAACATACGGTGCTATAACTTTCACAGAGAGGAGGGCTAACCATCACCGCTGTTTCCAGCTGTGTACTTACTTCCATTGTCCCCATTCTCTGCTTTGGGTTTCAACACCTTCACAAGTGGATTCCAAAATGTCTGTGACAGAGGCAGCTCTGTGCTGTTCCAAGGACAAACCCCTGATGGCATTACACCTCTTGGTAAGCTGTTCACAACGTGTGTGATGGTAGCGCGACTACAGCCGGAACGCGAAGCTTAACTCAGATGGTGAGTAGAGGGGGAGAGGCTTGGTTAAGATGCCAACAGTGAGGAAGCCGTGCCCCACGCTCTCACACACTCCCTGTCTATGAGAAACTGTGCTTCAGAGGTAACTGCTTCCACAGGCAGGGGCCAACTGTATTAATGGTGCGGAAGCCTCTGAGAGTCACTGCTGCCCGTTCCTCCTGTGCTGGGGGCATTCCCGCAGGCATCCCAAGGAACGCCTGGCACCGCCCATGTGCAGCAGCGTCTGCTGCCTGTGAGCAGAACAGAAACCCCTCCCATAGCAGAACATTCACCTGCCCTTGAGAAAAGCAGCCCCTGCGCTCAGTTTGGACTCCTGTTCCCACCATCACCTCTCCCATGGGACAGGGCTGTGGGATCCAGGAGAGGAGAGCAGAGCAGACCACGAGCAGGGGTCCACAGAAGGCAAGTAAAGCCCTTCAGTGTTTCTGTCAAAGCCAAAACTCCAGGGACAAGGGAACTGGAGATAGAAAACGTTCAGCGTTTTCCAATGAAAGTGGCTGGGAAGGAATGGGAAGTGTGGGCAATGGCAAAGGAATTCTGAGATTTCGGGCCTAGAATAATGTATTTTAAGATTACCTTTCTTGTAAAAAGACTTTGTTGATCAAAGACATAAAGGCCAAAATAAAACCTTCAGACTTACATTCGGTCTTTGAAAAGAAATGTTTGTTAGTGCTTTAGCCCCAGGTCAGGACAAAACCATTTGGAACTGGGGGAAGCTCCTGCCAACCCATTCCTGACGCCCACTGCACAAAGAGGAGGCTGTTGGGTGCAATATCCGGTTCAAGGAGCGGATCAATGTCCAGGTACCACACAAAAGTGCTTCAGCAACCTCAAAGAATCACCTTTTTTACAACCGAATTTATTAATGCCTTGCATCACTACACAGATCAGTTTGTCAGATACACAACACGGCCCTCTGCAGTCCTTGTTCTAGCCACACCTCCTTGCTGAGATGATGCAATCCTGGCAGGTGGTGATGTCAGCGAGCACCTTCTCTGCCTTCCTTCCTCATGGACTGTATCCCAGATAAAACCAGAATGAATTAATCAGTGGTGATGTGAAAAGTAGCTTAAAGCAATGGCGTCTGTCAGGAAAACACTTAAATTTGGGTGTTTCCATGTCTGGCTTTACGTACAAAATGGTCAGAAGTCGCCATGGACGATACTGTAAACTCAAGTCCTAGCGCATGGATCTGTTTTCTAATGGTCAGGATGCCGTTAGTTACCAATCTGTGTCCCAAATAAATCTGGATCCAAGTTTCCAGGGTCCAGCTCTTAAATCAGATTCAACAACTTGATCTGGAAAGATCACTGGGCCTTAGCTTGCCAATGTCCTCCCAAGCAGACTATGGCATCGCACACCAATTGTCTCTAAAGCCAACCAGGGACCGTCACTTGGCTGAGCAGTCTGAAACGTCTCTTTCACCATTTTCAACACCCAACTCACAACACTCGAGCGGGGGCAACAACCGGAGCCACAGCCAACAGTCTGGGCAACAAGAACCAGTGCCCACTGGAGCCATCAGGAATGAGAGCTCTGGAATGGGAACTGACCAAACTGCACGGATGGGAAGAACAGGTACTGAGAGAAGCCACCGACTCACATCGCCCTACGTCTGACTGACTATGGCCACCACCATGTACAATGGATACCTAATCACGATGAGCTTCAACAAAATAAACACAAATAGATTCAATTTGCCTCAAGAAAGCAAAATGCCAACAGTTTCTGTCTAGAAGCTTTATTGATACTTGGGGTTTGGGTTGGTTGGGGGTTTTTTTTGCCTTTTTGTTGGGTTTTTCTTACATTTCACAATGCATTCCACAGACTTGGTTCAATACAGCTTAAACTGCAAGTGGAGAAATTCTCACTTATTTCTTGCGTAACAAGGTTTTAGGGTTCCCAACCACATTTGCAGCATTAGATACTCGGTCCACAGATTATGAGAGTTTGAGAGATCAGAATCAACTACTGTACGTTTGTGCCACAAAGTGTACGCTTGTCTCTTGCTTTAGGTGTATGTGGAGGTTCCTTCCTTCATCCCCCTCTCGCTGTTTGTTTTAACCAGATGCTAGTGTTCACACAGACAGTTGGGGGTTCGAGCTTGTGTGCTGCAGAGCTAGTCCAGCCACCAGTCAATTCTCTGAAGTACAAAGCACTGTGGAGCAGCTGAAAGATCTAAGCTTTGTGAAACACATATATATATATATATATTGGCAATTGATAAAACAATAAAATCACAATACAGCTATACTCATACCAAAAAGGCAAGATTTGTTTTCCAAACTTGCTAAAATGGTACAATTCTTCTAAAACATCTCAGTTTAGAAAATGGGCATCAACCTACACAGACCATACACCGTGCACACACTGCAGTGCCTCCGCTCCACCCGCGCCACCCGGGAACGCCGCAGGGACTACCGCTGACGAAGCAAAATGTACAGCTTTCAACTCTTGGGTTAGCCAGTGCTGCTGCACACAGGATAGAGGAAGATGATTAGTTTAGATCCATACATAGCAGCTTACGATACTTAGGATGATGAAACACATGGCAGTCAAAACAGTTACTTTTGTTTTCCTCAAACACTGCGTTGCTAAAAAATAAAGGTCTGTGAAATTGCACTGCAATGTCAAGGGGTTTGCTATTCCCTGACCCTCCCCGTGTGAATCCAAATGAGTAGTTTTTTCCCCCTTAAAAGATGAACTTCCTATCGATAAGTTGCTTCAGGCTTTTTACTCAGTTTTGCGCTTCAACCCCGGGATCTTTGCTTGGATCCTGCAAGAGGGAACAGAACGGCATTTGAGTCATGAACAAGCAGCATGGCAAGATAATGATCGCAGCAACATGCAACCCAATGCAACTGCTCAGTTCTTCTCCATTCCCCCCTCAGCTGCAACTGCTGAGGGCCCCGGGTTTCACTGGTGGGTTGAAAGACACAGACTTCTGGCAGAAGTCATACAGGATTAACTTAGCAGCAGCAGCAGCAAGAACCGGGCTGATTTTGTAACCCCTCCAAATTGAAACAAAGGACCTTTTCCTCCCAGGACCAGTGCACATAATGCATTTGTTGTACACAGGAACGCCACAGGTACCACAAACTCTAATAACTGCTATTTATGAAGTGCAGTTTTACTCACTTAGCCATGGCATCTTTGACATTCTTGTTCACGAGTCCCAAATAATGGTCAATTTGGGCCTGAAACAGAAGATGAGATGTTACCAGCAGCTCTTACACTCACTGTGCTGCAGAATCCCACCACACAACACGTGCTTCACACAGGAGACGGCCGATGGCAGGACGGGGCTCACGTGTGTGATGCCGGAGCGCGCACGGCTTCAGCCGCAGCACACAGCAGTGTCTGCCCAGGAACGGCAGGGAGCAGCGGGCAGCTGCCCACATAAATCCACCTCTGGCTTCCGGAGCAGCCACTTGTGGGTCCCTGCCTCAGCTCAAGGCCAACACGAGGGTGCACAACCAGCCCAGGCCCTTGCTGCCTCTGGGCAGCACAGGGAAGGGAAGCGGCTTAGGTGGGCCGGGCCTGGTAACCAGCTTACGCCCTTGGCGAGCAGCTTCAGCCCCTCAAGAGGATTGCGGAGCCCAGGTTAAGCCACACAACTTGTTCCTCATCCTCCCAGGCCACTGGGTTTCCTTTCCCTGCAGGGCACCCTGTGTCCTCCTAGGAGCTCCGAGAGGAGCCCATGCGGCTCCACCATCTGCTCTGAGCCTTTCTGCTCCCTCCCCAAGTCCCAGCCCCCCCCGAGCAGCCTTGTTTGTGAAAGAGGAGAAGGAACTGCTAAGCCGGGGCTGGCTGCCCCCTCCTGCGCTGTGAGCGGCTGCAGGCAGCCCCCACTGCAGCCCGGCTGGAACTGAACTGAACACCTTTTACTTTGGCTCCCTCTTGTCTCTTCCTTTCACATTGGTCTCCCCCCAGCAGAAGCTCTGGACTGAGCCCAGCGCCTCCCGCCTCCTGTTTTTGCCAGGGCTACAGATTCCACGGGGCTTCATGAATCCTGACCATCAGCTCCAAAGGGCTCCGCAGAACTGTGCTTCCATCAGGATTAACGCGCTGCGCTGCTGCTTTAGTCCTGCCCGAAGCTGGATCAGGGCAGAGGAGGCCTCCAGGTTAATCAGGCCTTTGTCCTCACTGTTTGCTGGGGAAGCTTTCCCATGCTGCTATTGAAGAGGAGGGGAACACACAGAGCCCGGGCTCCAGTGTGAACGCGGCCTCCCTGGCACTGCCTCCTGGCTCAAGGCCTTTTAAAGGCTTTCAGGATTTTAGCCGATGGAGATGAATTCCGGTTTTATTCACTTGCGGCGCTGCTTCAACGGAGCACTTCTGTGATTCACATCAAACACTCACCTGATGTCTCTCATAAATAACAGGAACACTGAAGAGCGAGATCAAAGCTGGAAGAGAGCACAGCAGAGGGATGAATACGGACACAAGGGAGGGTGTTCAGGTAACACAAACCCTGGCTGCCACACCTTGACCTTGCCTTCCAAAAGGCACAACAACCAAGCCACATGCTGGCTGGTGAGTTCAATAGCCCCGGGCTGGTCTCCAGGTCTCATTCACAGCACCCAAAGTCTGGTCACTGTGGGTTATGCACGTTCTTCAAAGGGGATGCCTCAGCTTCTGCCAGGGCCTCTTGGGCTCCAACACCTGAAGCTCTGCTCTGGGATACCAGAAACAAAACTGCCTGTGGTGGGACATGGCCAGAGCCCCAGGCTAACCCTGACTGACAGGCCAGCACAGCAGAAAGGGCTTTCACATGATACAAAGTGGGAACTCCTCGAGATTGCCGGTTTTTGAACAACACGGTTCAAAACAATCAGTTCCGGTGTTATCAACGTCCCCAAGGACACGGAGCTACCGCATCCTGCTACGTGCTCCAGACCACAGGACAGCCCCACGGTATCCAGCAGACCTCAGTGCTTCCCCTGGTTATTCTGTACTGAGCGTGGTTTCAAGCACTTACCCAGAATCAGCAATGTCAGACCATTAAACAAGGCACCAACATAAGTGAACACCCACATCAACACTGCAAACTGAAAAGGAAAGAGAAACAGCGTGTGTCAGCCCATGGCCTTGCCACAACAACTGCTTTAACCACGCACAGAACTGAAACACCCCAAACCCCTTCACCCCTGCATGTCTCATGTCATTAGGGAGGAGTGGCAAGGCGGCTGAAGGGCTGGGTCATGGGCTGAATTCAGCCTGAGCCTGCAGTGACCACAAGCTGTGAGCTCCATGTCCTCTGCATTACCCAGTGCTTTCAAATCCACGTTAAACAGCAATGGGCAAACACAGCTCCTACCTCCCACCTCCAGAGAGATGGAGCGAGACAAGGAAGTGAGAGGTCTGAGGGCTGGTGTGTGACAGCGCTGGGAAGCTGGTCAGCTGCGGGGGGGGCAGCACAACAGCATCCTCGCGCATCCAGGCTTGGTACCAATGGTCAGTCACACTTTGGCTCAGCAAAGCTCTCAGTGAACACTGACCAGGGCAGGCAGGTTTCTGTCACCCTGAGACTAAAACCTCTCTGGAGGTACACGGCAAGGTTGGGCTGATTGACTTTTCCCTTTAAAAACCAGGAGCTCTGGACAATACAACTTCAGAGAGGAGTCAACAGTGCCAGGCAATGGGAGCTGGCTCCAAGTCGGAGGCAAATTCAGAAGCAAAGAGGTCCCTTCTGTTCACAGCCCCCCAAGCCCCCTCACTGCTGTAAGTGCTGGCTTCACCCCCAGCCCAGCTCACACCCAGTCACTGCTCTTACCCCAGCACTCACTGGCTGCACCTCCGCTCGCTCTGCACAAAGAAGGGGCTTTGGGCCCCGGGCTCAGGTGGAGCGTGTCCCGAGCACACCTCTGACCTATACCGGGGCAGGCAGCCAATGCTATTCCTGTGCAGGGCTCCTTCCCAAGGAGAAGCAGCCCGGTTCCTCTGGTGTTGCACAGCCCACGAGGAGCTGAGCAGCAGCCGGGGGCTGGCGGTCACAAACAGCGGATTTGCCGGGGCCTGGCTCTGGCTAAACACGGAACCGCGTTTTGCTTGTGCAGGGACCCCAGCCCTATCATCACCTCATACATGGGCTCGTTCTGTGTGCAGGGCAGTGAACAGCCAGCGCAAGGTGTCCCTGCCCGTGGCAGCGACTGGAACTGGATGAGCTTTAAGGTCCCTTCCAACCTAAAGCATTCCATGGTTCTCGTGACTGAAGGTGAAGCACTCTGGTGAGCAGGAGATGAATGTGAGGGGATGGGTACAGAGCACTGGGAAGGAAAAGCTGCATGCTGAAGGCCTGTGGGAGTGGGTAAGGATCTACCCTGCAGCTGAGTCACACTGAAGTTATGTACCCAAACAGCCAATTTTAGCTTACCCCAAGATGTAAAATACCCAAACCAAACAAAATCAAGTGCCAACAGCAAGATAAGGGCATGACAACCAACACCAGCTTAACTGTGGGACCCCTGTAACAAACCGAAGTCACTTCAAGAGCTCCATTCAAAGCAGCTGATGCCATTCAAACTTCAGGAGGATTAACTGTTAACCATGCACTTCTTATCTCTCAGCTCCTCCTGGGTGTGATGCAGGTGCCCCCGGCGCAGTCACCCTTCAGGCAAGGCTGATGGACTGCAGGACTGTGGCGGGGTTACCAAGCACAACACAGCTCATTGCTCCAGCCTCCCCCATGATTCATTCAAACCTTGGCCCAGTTCTGCTCTGCAGTGCCAGGGTGAGCGCTGGCTGCCAGCCTCTGCACAAGAGACTTCAACAGAGCAAATGCTCTCTTGCACAGCAAGTCTGGACATGCGGCACATCCCCCTGCCCAGCCAAGGGAGGGACGTTAACCTTTAATGCAGCAAAAATACCGCCCAGTCTGTGGTCCTTCAGGTTGATCTTTCCTGCAGGCTTTGCATTCAGTGAGCTGAACGTGCCCGCTTCCAGCACACACATCCTGCCAGCCAGCCACCTATGAGTCTGGAGAAGGGAAGGCTCAGGGGGGACCTGATCGCTGCCTACAACTGCCTGAGAGGAGGATGGAGCCAGGAGGGGGCTGGGCTCTGCTCCCAAGGAACAAGGGATGGGACAAGAGGAAACGGCCTCAAGCTGCACCAGGGCAGCTTTAGATGGAGCTGAGGAACAATTCCTTCCCCACAGGGTGCTCAGGCATTGGAACAGGCTGCCCAGGGCAGGGCTGCAGTCACCGTCCCTGCAAGTGTTCACACACCGTGGAGACGAGGCCTCAGTGCCATGGGTTAGTGGTGGCCTTGGCAGTGCTGGGTAAGGGTTGGACTGGATGAGCTTAAAGGGCTTCTCCGACCTCACTGAATCTGTGATTCGATCACCTCCTCTCACAAGCACCACCCGGTCAGGTGAGCACTGAGTAATGCTGCTGGAGACTATGACCGAGGCAGAAAATGCAAGTTCATGCAAGCAGAGGGTAACAGCTTGAATCAATCCCAAAGTCCAACCTTTATCAGCACTATCCAGTCCTATTCAGTGAGCACTGAATTTATGGCCCAAAGAAGATCAAAATCCAGGAGTTAATGTTTGGCTGACGCAGGCTTTGCTCCTCCCAAAGCCTGTCCTGACCAGCACAGGGTCTAACGAGTGCACATGCAGTTAGTAATCCCCTTCACTTACTCATACCAGGTGGGAGTGGGGACCCTGAGCCCAACGAGACCAACTTCCTCTAGCACATCAGTATGAGACACCAGGGCTACCAAAGCAAATGAAGTGCAGCCAAAACCTCAGACCCCCCTCCCACAACTCCTCCTCTTCTCTTCACACACCTTGTCAGTTAAAACACTGCTCTGGGATGGGGTGGAGCTGATCTCAATCCCACATTTACACACTGGGTTTTTGTTCTCCTTAGAAAGGAGACAACTCAGCCTCTCAAATGCAGAAAGGGTTACCTGGGACTCAGCGCTTCAAGCTCCAGATGAAAGCAGAAGGCAACCCCAGATTGACCTACAAAGGTAATGCTGCTCTTCCTACACGCTCAGGACCAAGGGAAAGCACCATGCCCAAGCTCAGCCCGAGTGCTAGGATGATCCAACACACCAGCAAAGCCCCAGTGTATCTGATGGGCCTGCATCAAGGTTTTGCCTCCCCCTTTCAATGACTTCCCAGTACCCAGAGCACACAATTTAACAGCAAATCCAGGAATGCCCATGTATCAGTTTCTTTGCTATAAAACAGTTGCAGCAGGGAGCTCTGCTGCTCAAAGCATCAACTGAGCAGAGGCAAAAGCCACCGTGCCCAGTGCCAGACTGGCTGCGGCAGCACATCGCTGCTGAGCAGGACAAAGCGCAGCTTCCCCTGGGCGTCCTCGCAAGGGCTCCTATGGAACTGCTCCTCCCAGGCTGCGAGGAGCTTCTTGAGCTGCATAAATATTTATAGCCCATTTCAAGACCTCCGTGTCTGCAGCGAAACTCCTTCCCAAGACGGATTTTACAGCCAGGACTATTACATACAATAACCTGACCTGCAGACATTTCCTGCATTAAAGCTCTCTAATTATACACAAACATGCTGCTTCCTACAGTGAAGATGTTTAAACTACACGAGCCAACACAGTTCTATCTTGTGCTAAACCAGGGCTGCTGTACTCCCTTAGACCCCAGCACCTCCATCACCTCCTCGAGCACCAACTCTTCAGATCATGAACTTGTGCTCGTGAACTTTCCTGACATTCACTGGTTTCAGATAAGGTTTGCTCCCAACCACCATAAATGCGACTCATTAAGTACATAAAAGGTTCTGAGTGTCAGAAGAGAGGGGAAATGAATCAGTTGAGCTGAATAAACACGTCTTTCCCATAGCCTATAGTGTTTTAGAAGTGACTGGAGTGCCTCAAAGGCATTCTGACTGGAATTAATTCTGCTTCCCACCTAATCCTTCTGCAAGGCACGGTTTTCTAAACAGTGTCAACTGAAGCAGCAGTTGGCTGTCCACTGCTTCCTTTTCCTTCCCTGCAAGGGACCGGGATCTCTAAACAACCCTCATAACACAGATGAAGGAACGTATCACAAAGGGCTTAATTATTAAAGAAATACAAGTGACCCTGTGGCTGCCCGTTTCTGTGCTGGTGTTTGGGCAGATCACACATGACTCAGCAAAGTTAACTCCTCTTTGAACACTGAGGCTCACTGCCCGTAAAAACCCCACAATAGACAAAGGGTATGTCCCTTCCCTCCCTCGCACACCAACTTTCAGTCATCAAATGCAATTCTGGCTGTGGAACAGTGATTCTTTTGGCCAAGGATGTGGCCTTGAGATGCTGCAGAGATGAATCCCAAGTACTCAGTCCTGTAAGCATGACTGTGAGACACAGCTCCATACAGCCTGGACTAACAGGCAGCAGACAGAGGGTTCATTAAGCCATCAAAGCACCTCAAACCCCAGCCTAATATCTCCCATCTCCTCTTCCCTTTGGAGAAAATGCATCTTTAGGACCAGCAGCAGACCCCAGGTAACAACCCCACAGCCCCACCATCTCCCTGTCTCCAGAGGGACAGGACCCACTGCAGACTTGCATCAGGCACAGCTTTTCCAGCACAAACTGCTTAAGTTGGATCCTAACGAGAAACCGGATCAGAAACTCCGGGTAAGATCCTGAGATCCACCTCTGATTTATACTGCACGGATCTAACAAAGACTTCACAACCTTCCCTTTTCCTCTCCCTTCCCCCAACCCTACAGCAGCTCAAAGGACTTTACAAAGCACTGAGTAAGGGATTTACTTTTCTCCAGGATTAAGCAAACTGAGGAAGAAAGGGCCACCGCATTGTGCTTGGTAAAGGAAAGAACTGTGTGAAAAACAAAGAAGCACTATTAGCTTGAAAGGAGGGAATATAATCCTCACAGAACAGAACTGAAGGGTTTGCAGCCAATCCTAGCACTATTATTATGCACTGTCAATTTTGCTCTGCCACCTTTAATACACAAAGTGCTACTTGTTGCTATTCAAGGTACCTGTTGGGCAGCACTGCACGCTTCAGGAGGAGTAACTTGCAAACCCCATGTGTCAGTGATTCGCAGGACTAAAAGCAGCAGATTTCTGCTATTCAGCACCGCAGAGGAGGTGTAAGGCTGAGCCACATGCAGCCAGGGATTATGGCAGTTTTCCACTGGTTATTATTATACTGGCAAAATGAAGTGGAGCTAAAGTTATCCACTGGTTCTGCAGGCAGCACTTGACGCTCAGCTCAGTGCAGCTAACAGAAAGCTCTACTTCTGGACAAACAAAAAGGCTCATTACTTCCAACACTCAAACAAAAAGTCCTTATTTCCTTACACAGCGCCAAAGCTGCTATTGTTCCTCCACGTTCCTGAGGACTAGCGGGCTCTGTAGCCCAGGTCAGCAAGGGACCTATTTACACAAGGCTGCTGCTTCTACACTGGAGCAAACTTACCTTCAGGGAATCAACTAAGTCATCGACTAGGAAGAGACGTCTCAGCTCTTTGACCGTGCCATTAATGTGACCAAGCACAACGTTACTGTACTTCTGAATAAGCTCTTCAGACACAGCTACATCACACTCCAAGTAAGCCCTGCAAGAAAGAAGAGCTTATGAAACTTCACTGTAGGAGTGCTGCCAAGCAGTATCAACATATGTTTTATATATATAACATCAACATGTGTTCCTTTGAATTCTATAAAGGGAAAAACCTCACTGTATAAGGAATGCTAAAAACAGTTCTTACAGTTAGCAACAGCAGTTCTTTCAAGATAAAGATATAAGCTCCTATCTGGGGAAGTGTTCTTTCCATCATTTTGAGGCTTCTATCTGCAGTTGCAGTGGCCACAGCAATGTAGATTCTTTAAGTAGAGATTAATTTATCTAATTTGCCTGTTGGAGGAAGAAGGAGCAATGCAGCCCATCTGTAACAGGCCACTCATTCTATAGTTACTGCACTTGCTGAGCTTTTGTTTAGGGGGGATTCTGATTTGGGGTGAGAAGCTCAAAAACGTACATTGGAGGCTCCCATGTGTGTCACTTACGGCAAAGCCAAGCACGGCCTTGTGGCAAGTCCAAAGCAAATGCAAACACTTCGAACAGTAACTATAGCAGGCAGCCATTTCAAAGCTGCATTCTGCTATCCATGCTTGGCTCCATTCTGCACACCCTTCTCAGCTCATCTGCAAGACATTCAGTACCTGAACCACAAATTAAGCCCACTTCATGCAGGTGCTCCTCACTGTCTAAATTCAAGTAAGAACAGCCTTGTAGGTGAAGGTATACAGATAAAAGGCAATCAGGTACCTGGGACAAGAATGTCTGGGTGCTTCTTATGAATATCAGTGGGTTTAGAAATAAACTGCAGTGAGAGCACAGGTGGAACAAGTCTTGCTTGTTCTTGCCAAGAAAGAACTGGGAAACCTGGAAATGCTGTTTGGGTACCCAAGAGCACCACTGGGGAGAGAGAGCAAGCAGGATCTCAGGTGGGAATTACTCACCCTCATGTGGGTGAACAAGGAGGGCCATGCAAGGCCTTGGTGGGTTAAAGCAAGCAAGCAACCAAAGCCCTAAGTTTACAAACCATACAGTTTCACACTGCTATACTGAATGTTCAAATGTAATGTCTATCTCAGATTTAAGCTTCAAAGCAAATACTCCTCCCCCGCCTCCCCCCTGAGTTTTGCCCCATGCTGGTTTAGGCATGGATTGGCTTCCACTGGGTAAATGAGCCACAGCACACAGAGAGGAATGGAGGTAAATCCAAGAAAACATTTTACTTTGCCTTACTGCAGATGAGAGGAAGAGAATGAGAACAACTGGAAACAGCACAACATCAGTAAGAGCTGTAAACAGGAGGGCAAGCAGGAGTTCAGGAAAGGTGCGAGGGAAGGTGAGATGGAACCAGGTCAATTGACTAATGAGGGAGAGAAGCGAGCCTGAGCAGTGTGGGGCAGGGCTGGTGTGGAAACAGGAAACAGGCACTCTTAGCAATTAACCAAATTAGTTAAGCTTTTGTTTCTCTTAAGATGCAGCTTTGCAGTATCAGGTACCGCTGTACTCCCCACAGGGAAGGAGGAATACCATGGGTACCACATTCCCACACTGCAGAGATGTGTACACGTGGGAAGCCACAAGGACTTAGCTCATCGCTTAAAGCAAAGAGCTGAGGTCCTCTTCAAGGACCTCAATCAATCCTGTGATTCAATTTCTGAAGCCATAGAATCCAGAGTCCAAGTTTCTGGATTTCTGATCTGGGCACACCTCAATGAACCTGGATTCTGCTGGTGAGAAGGCAGCCTTGTGTGTGGAGACCACAGCCATGCTGCTACACACAGACCCCAAACTTTAACAGTACTCTTAAAAGTCCCCAAAAGATAAAAGGATCCCCTGCTGCATATAGATTTTTGCTGAATATACTGCATAGAAAGTGCTGCATCTCCTGGGAATTCATTAAATTGTGTAGCTCCTCTGCCACTGGTTCACGTTCTGACGACTCTTCCATTCTAAACAGTATATATTAGTCCATTAGATTGAAGTATTTGGGGTTTTTTATGTAACTTAAGATACTCCAGCATTCCCAAGGAAATGCCAGGTACAAAGCACACAGTTCAATTTCTTTACCACTGCGTATGCCTGCTGAGGAAAACTGAAAGGGGAAGAGTCATAGCTGGGCATTTTCCAGTACAGATAACATACATTATTAAGCAACATATAACAGCCTCTGTCATCCCCTGCTCCCATCAGCACCAATACTGCTCCCCAGAACAGCACTCTTCTTGTTAATGAAAGGAAGACTCTCACCTGAATGGGTGGCCTTCATCGGACTTCTGGATTGCCTGGATAACTCCCTTGTATATCCTAAAGCTGATCGTCACCGAAAGCAGGGCCAAGGCAATGTAAGCTGTCACGCTCACGATGCTGAACACTGTTAATGAGAGCAGCAGGAACAAGCTGGCACCAAACACCACTCCTGTCTTCTTAATGTCTCGCCAGTAAAGGAGGTCAACAACTAGAATTTAAAGAAGGTAAGAAATTAGAACAGAGACCTTCTGCATCCACATGAAAACAGTAAAACACGATTCACTTGACTGCTGAGAGTCATCAAGAATGGGATTTGCCATCTCACTGTGACACCAGAGCTGAAATGACAACTAGGAAGAGGTTGGTTTAGCACTGGTTCTGCACTGGACTTCAGATTATTGGGATTATTGTTACTAGGATTACCTCAAATGTAATTGCTGAAGTTTAAGAACAACTCTGCCCTTCAGCAATGCCAGAATTAATCTCTTTGACTGCTGTGCTGTGCACCAAGAACCACGGCAGTTTGTGCTTCATTTCATTCTATTTTTGTGCCTTTTGTGGAGGTCACTCTCTGAGATTGAGTCCAATTCCCTGTTAGGACAAATGACAAGATGCTAACAGATCTCTAAGCCACTATATCTTCTAAGTCTGGTAGAGGCAAGGACACTGCTCAAAACCTATTAACAGTTCATTTTGTTTCCTCTTGACCAAAGACATGCCCATGGGAGTGTTGATTATGGGTGACAGACTGAGCCACCAAGAGGGAATAATCTCACTGCAGTTTCAATCCAGGCTAAATCTGCTGCACTCCAATGCCAAATGCTTCATTTGTAAGCCAAGCTTAACTTCTTCCTTCAGCAACCCTCATGAGAGCACGCAATATTGAGCCATTTTTTAGCATCACTGTTTAAACTACACCCTTGCCCAGGTCATTGGTAATGGTTTAATGCACCCACTGCACATTTGTTTGCCCTGAGGTGCTGCTGCATCTGGTCAATCACCCCACTGAACTCATGAGCTCTGGCAAACATCCTCCCCCATTGCCAAATACAGAACTAGGCAGGGTATCTCATCTGGTTTTAAGGACACACACACAAAAACTCCTGCTTCATCATTTCTACTTCCACAGCTGACCAGATTCTCACAAGCACAAATTCCTCTTCTGCATCACAACTGCTTCTGAACAGCAATGTGTTAGCTCCAGAACTCAAGTTACAGTAAATCACTGCTCCACCATGAGGTGAGTAATCCCGTCTCACCTGAACATCACTGAAGTTAACTGTAAAGTAGCACATCACAGCTCAGAACACATTCTGACTCTGAATGACTATAAGAAAATTAAATAGATCTATTATTGCTTACAGGATGAAAACGTGGTAATGCACCAGCATTACCTGGTAGCCTCTGCAGGGCAAAGTCTGCATAATCCCTTCGTAGGTACAATATGAAAATGCCACTGGGGCTATGGTGCAATGTCACAGTGTTTCAGAAGCTGGAGTCCTTTCCTCATGATTTCCTTAGGGAAAATGTACCGAGCAGCAGGCGCTGCAAAGATGAGAGCCTGGTCAGAAACTTAAAGCTATTTTCATATCGTCCTGGTTTTGGCTGGCACTGTGCTGCTTGGATTTAGGATGAGGATAATGCTGACACACACTGATGTTCTACTGTTGCTTACCCTGATCAAGGCCTTTTCAGTCTCATGCTCTGCCACTGAGGAAGGGCACAAGAAGCTGGGAGGAAGCAGAGGCAGGACACCTGACGTGGACTGGCCAAAGGGGTATTCCATACCACAGCACATCATGCTCAGTATATAAACTGGGGGAGCTGGCTGGGAGCTGTGGATCACTGCTCAAGTCAGGCTGGGCACCAGTCCAGTGGACTGGTGAACAACTGTGTTGTACATCACTTGACTGTCTTGGGTTTTAGTCCTCTCTCTTTTTATCTCCTTTTCATTACAATTATTATTATATTTCACTTCAATTATTAAACTGTTCTTCCCATAACCCACGTTATGTTATTCCCCCCCCCCAGTTCTCCTTTATTTATCACAAACCAGAACTGCTGTGGGAGGAGCAAGCCCCAGCCCTCCGCCACCCCCCTCAGCCCCACTGCTTTCCCCTGCCTGCTTTTCTGCCTGCTGCCCCCAGAAAGCAGAATACAACCACAGCAGCAGCCAGATCAGATGCTGGCTGTGGCTCCCCACGTGACTCCACCAACATATGGGGTGAGAGATAGAGCAGCCAGCTGAAGGAGGTGGCACTCCTGCTCCACCAGCACCCATCTGAAGTCCTCATCACACTGAGGCCCAACCCACCCATGCACTCTGCTGACCTGTTCTTCTGCTGGGTCTTGGCATGTTACAGAGCTGCTGTTCCACTGTCAAACCAATGAAGCTCTAAGCAAGAAAACTTTAATAGTAATTTATAATAAATTAAACATCAAGTAATTGTAAAATTCCCTTTGTATGGGCTATAATCCCTAAATTCAACATTTTATTTGGTTTCTTTGCCTTTGCTCCTAACCACCAAAGTGCCTGGTAGTGTCTTTGGGCACCTTAACAAAGTTTAGCACATAAAAGAAGCTTATGAACCATACTGTGAGCTTGACCTAAAAACTGCTGTAAACTCTAAGCCTAAATTGAGCTGCAAGTATCTATAACACTGAAGGGGGGTGTCAAAACCAGTACTGCAAAAAAATGGAATAAATTAGTGGATTTTGTGCTCCTAAATCATGCAAAAAATCTTTGAAACCCTCATTTCTTCCCAAGTATTTGCTGCATATCCTGAAACTATATTTAGTTTTAAATGCTGCAATTTGAGCATCCATACGGTGATACTTGGGTGCTGCTCCTGTATCGTGTGACATGCCAGGCATGAGCCCCACTCCTCTCTGTTTGCAGACAGCTGAGATACTCCCTCCTCTCTAACACAGTTTTGCAGCCTCTCCACTGCCCCGAGGTTCTGACTGCTTCACAAGCAATCGCTTACTACAAGCAGGAAGCACTGTACCTGCACCCAGGTGTAACGAAGGCAAAGAGTCATTCACCTGTACCCTGGTTTCCAAGATAGGAAAAACCACGGTAAATGGCTGTAATTAAAGCACCCACCAATGGCCTCCAGTGCCCCATCCTCAGCCTTTTCGGCAGGCAAACCCCCAAGCTGGGAGCCCCCAGGGCACAGTTCAACTGCACACCAAGCACTTCTCAGTGTCTCCTCTCCCCACCAACCCAGCCCCAGCTTAACGACACCCAGATCTGGTTTCAGTGTGAATTCCTCCATGGCAAAGTCAGTCAGGAGGCACTGAAAAGCCGAGGTGTAGTTTTAAAGAGAGCAATGCGAACGATTTATAAATGAAGGAAGTGGTTTATCAACCCCAACCGATCAGAAACTGGTATCTGCGTTTCCTTCTATGGGAAAACGAAGAGTTAAAAGCATTACCAGGAGCACCCTTCTGGCTTTCAGCACAAGCTATTCACAGCAGATTAAAACCAGCACAGCACAAAAACACCCCCCACCCCCAATTGTCAGGAATTGGTGCCAAGCAGCCTCCTTCCTCCCGGAAACGGCTTCAACCTCCACTCCATCCCCCCGAACTACAATCTCCTACATTTAAAGCAAGTACCCCCGGCCTGTTCTAAAGCAGGAACAGCTGCCTACATTTGGTAAGCACGAACTGTCACTTGGCACGTCTAAAAATAGCTCTGCTAGCATCCGTGCCTTACATGCACAACTCATCCCACTACATTTCGCTTTTACAGCGAGTGCCGCGACAGCTTTACCGCTGTATTACTTGTGCTTTAAAGCCTTTTCTCTCTATTCCACAGGCATTCCAGTTAACACCGAACAGTCCCTACTGTGACCGAATGACAAGCGGCTCGATAGATTTAACTTGAGAACGCTCTTTACAAACAGCGGAACCAAGCACCCCTCGCTCTTATTGAGGCAGGGATCGAAAGGCTCCCGATCGAAAGCGAGCTCCGCCGCCAGCTACTAGAGAAAAGCAAGGAAAAGGGACTGACCCATTCTGGCCTCCATCTTGAGCAGCCCGCATGCAGCAGCCCGTGCCCGTGCCCGGCGTCTCCGGCGCCGTTCCACTTCCTGCAGGGCACGCAGAGGTCGGGGCCTCTACGCAACCGCAGCCAAGCCGGACCCCGCCAATGGCGCCGCGGCCGTCAGCACCCGCAGGCAGGGCACGGCCACGGGGCGCTCGGCCCCATCGGGGGCTGCTTGCGAGGGGTAGCGCAGGGCAGGGAGGTTTACACATGGGGACAACTGCTGCTCCGTGAGAACCTGTCGGGGGGGGGAGGTGAGGAGGAATGGTATGTGCTGCCAATAGAGATAGCGTGGAAGCGCAAGAAAGAGGCTTTTCGGGGGGGGTTAACAACAGCAGCACTGTGCTAACGCAGAAGCGGTGAGAAAGGGCAGCTTTCACACTGTAAAGTGCACAGTCACAACTGTCACCGCAGCACATTGGAGGCTTATTGATAAACTCCAGACCAGCATAAACCAGCACCCGAGCACAAATCCCTGCTGGTTTCTGTTTAGAGTGGCATTTTGCACTTTACATTAAATAAACCTCCTGTTTACACCCGCAGTGCTGTCCAGGGTTTCCACTGATCTTTCATGCACAGTAGCTGGCATTTTCCACTTTACACTAAAAACCTCCCTATTTACACCAGACAGTGATGTCCAGGGCTTCCGCTGATCTTTTACACAGGTTATCTACTAGGCAAGAGCTGACACTTGCAGCTTCCACTTTCAAAGCCTGGCCCAGCCTGATGTGGACCAACCAAACCAAGCCGACCCCAAAGGGAAGCCACCAACCCATCAAGTGGACAGTCTGCCAAGCACAAACACCATCAGAATGCTGGGGCCTGACATTTTCCAGTTTCCCTACATCAGAATGACCATGTCAAAAGCACAGTTGTCACAGACTCATACAGTGTCCATCATACAAAGGGACATCTTCCACTAGAGCAGGTTGCTCCAAGCCCCGTCCAACCTGGCCTTGAACACTGCCAGGGATGCAGCACCCTAAGCAGGAGCAGTCACAGCCTGAGCCACAAAATTCCAGCCTCCTTTCACCCGGCTGAGCCGTGCTGGGAGCCAGTTCAGTGCCTTGCTGCCAGTCAGCAACAACAGAACAATCCCAGGCTGGTGAACCAGGGTGGTTGCAGCACGACCGCACGTGGTGCCACGCACACGGAGCTGACTTCAACCAACAGAGCCCTCCCTGTCCTCGGGACAGATGCTACACAGGGGTGGCACGGCCAGTGGGAATGATGGGCTGGGCTAACCAGAGCCCAAGGGCCAGAAAACAAGGCCGCATCGCACACGTTCCAGAGCTGGCACATTCTGCCCCACAGTCCATGGCAAGGAAAAGCGATACGGATTTCCCAAGGACATGCTAGGATGAAAACAAAGTCCCACACTACCAGATTGTCCCCCCAAATGGAAATGCTACCTGTAGATCAATACATGGATGTATCTATAAATAACCATAAATTACTAATAAGTCAAAACAGTATTTGTCTTTCAATTTATACTTAAATCATACAGCCATGCATGTATGCACAATGGATAAACAGGGAAAATCATCCCAGAGCCTTGGCTACTCATGATAATGCAACCTTTTCCTCTATTTAATCTGAATTAGAATTCAGACAGGTTTTCAGCACATTAATATACACAACAGCCATCCTGGGACAGCCTGGGTGTACAGCTGTGGTGTTCACCCTGCCATTAGCATTATCCACCCATTAAAACCCCACAATTCCTTGAAATACGCAGTAAATGACACATTTTAGTGCCAATTTGTCCATGGAGACCTGTCTTTAAAAATGCTAAAACTAAAAGCCATGTCATCCCAGGGTAAACCTATCTCATCCTGCCTGTCTAGATGATCAATACCACAGGTTGCACGTAACGCTGGTTCCTCGGGCTGTCAGCACACGAAACACACGCAGCAAAACTAGGTTTAGGATTATACTAATTAGAAAGCGGTGCTTTAGCTGGAAGGCCTAACTATGGGCCATCCTTTTGGCTCTTCTCGGGCTTTAGATTTGATCGTAACAGTTTTTGAAGGTTATTTTTTAGCATGTGAAGGAGCATGTTGCAATATTTGCTTCTATATTTATTTTGGGGAGAGCTGAACAGTGTAATCAGTCCCTGAACTTTACCCATCATCTTCCATGCCACTGGAGCCTGACCTAACGAAGGAACAACACATGAAACAAGGCGCCTTCATCTCGCTATAAACAAATGCTACCACAGCAAACCAGGCTGCAAGAACAGCTGCAGAAGAAGAACCAGGCTCTTCTGCTTCCCCACAAAACCCCTTCTTTTTGCTCTGCTTCCATTTTCTTTTAGACCCTACCTCTGCAAGAGAAATGCTAATTAAACCTCAAGGCAGCAGGGACTTGTTGGAGGGAGAAACGGGCACTGAAGCAGCTTCCTCCACCTAAGGGGATGCCACGATGTAACAACAAAGTGGGGAAAGAGGAACTGAAAACTGCCTGAAGCAGTTTTACCAGCACAAGGGATGTACAACGGACCGGTTTAGGTTCGCTTTGTTCATGTGATGACAGCTCCATTACACACCAGTCAGGTCCACACTTCGTAAAGCAGCCAAGCTCACAGACCCCCCCACTACGGGCATGGCTTGCTCTGCTTAGTGTATTCCCCCACGTGTGCCATGCAGGCGTGCTCATCACTGGCAATCCATTCATTTTAAACCAGGAAAGACTCCCATTAGTCCCAAAGCCTCTAATTCCAGGCTCAGAAATGTCTGCTTTCAGTCGCAGTGAGGCACAGGCCACCACCAGCCCTTGGATTGTAAAACAAAGCCTGAAAATTGGGCCGGAATACCCAAAGGGAACTTCCCTTTGGATTTCTACAGAACCCTTCTGATCATCCCTCCCACCCCTTTCTTTTTTTCCCAACCCCAGGAATTTCAGGCCTGACACGAGCAGTGCTGAACAACTGAACCAGTTACACATCCAGACCCTATTGCTAAACACTGCGGAGTATTTTCTTCCTAATATTTTACAGCCCTTGCATTAAAGATTAGCATTTGAAGAAACTGTTTTGCCAAGGGGTGAAGTTTTTTTCCCCTGCAGGGCTTTCCTGCTGCATATTTAGGTTCTGATTGAGCATTCCGTGGATTCTAGACAGCCAGCAGTTTTGTCCAAGGGGAAAACAACCATAGATTTTGATCAACGGTGATAAAAGAAGAGGAAAATTTCACATGTAACAAGCATGATAGGGCCCTTTAAGAGATATTTAAGTAACCAAAGATGAATAAAATCTTGTAGAGCTTGTCTTGCTGATGAAGTATGATGATTACATATTCAAATCAGGCTTAAACCCTTACACACTGAGCACTAATATAACGATCCACAGAGATTTACACCCGCCATCTCCTATTGGCGGCTCCAGGAACAAAGGTCAGAACCACATTCGTTTCAGGTTAGCTACTTATTTACCTAAACCAATTCGATATGATGGCTGTGAGGTCTGAAAAATCAGACTCAGTTTTAGCTAAAATCCAACAGAATGCTGAAAACCCCACAGCGAATGTGACTAAGGGTAGATTCCAACCAGTATTAAACAGAAAACCCACACCCCCCCCCGCTCTAGTCCGCAATAATGAAACCACATGAACTGCAGGCACCATATTCTTTCAGGCTAATAGCCAGCATTGTAAAAGTATTAATAAGCTAGGAATTTCGAAGGAACATCAAGTAAATTGAGGCTATGCTGGTATTTGTGCAGTGCCTACGGAAACGAGCCGTGCTTTAACACACTCTGTAAGGCTGAAACAGATCTGCAGTGTCACACAAGCTATTTCCCCTACATAAATAATTTATCCTTCTGCATTGCTCGTATTTACCCGTTTTAACCTACAGCTTTTTTTCTGCAACCAGCACAGATCTCCCACCCTTGGATACATTTCACAATCACACACACGCCACAAACCCCATTTGCTCAAATCAACCCGCAGCATCTTTAGCGTTAAAAACTGAAAGGGAAGAAAGGCGAAAGCAATACCCTTGTCCTTCCAGCTGCTCAGCTGGCTGTCCATCTCTCCGCAAAGGCTCTACCCTCCAGCTGTGGGTATCAATTATGCATTCCAAGAGGGCAGCTGCAGGAGAAGGGATCCGCAGCCCGGGATGGGAAGCATGGGCTTGCGCGTCTGCAGTGCGCGGCTGCACTGGTGCTGCAGGAGGCCGGTCAGCTGACGGGGTGTGGAGCACGACTGACGCAGTGCGAGCTCTCTCCAGGCTCCTCATGCTCCAATGCAATCCCGGCCCCGTGCAGCCATTTGCTGCTTCCCTGCGTGCCAACGGAGCCGGGAGGGACGTGAGGCGGAGGGAGAAGGGAACCGGCACGGAGGGAGATGGCTTCTCCCTGCGCAACACCCATGCGCTGGGTTGTTGCAGCCGTCCATGCCATGGACAGGCTCAGCACGGGCTAACAAAAATACTGCCCTAAGAAGCTTTTCACAGTGGAGCTAAAAGCAGCCACCAGGCAGGCTTTAAACACACTGCTTCTCAAGCAGAGGTTGAACCACATTACAGAGCTCCTCGATGCGCGTCTTCCCCTCCTTCCTTAAACAAACGCCCGACTGTCTGCAAGGCTAACAGAGACCTCTTTGTAACACACCTCTCCTTTTAAATGAAAGAGGCTGGAAGGGGGACAGAATAGGACCCTTTCTGTGCCTGTAACAACAGCAAGAGGCTGGGGAAGAACGCCAGAAGTCATTTTGCTGGTATCTTTAGTCCTTATGAAGCGCTCAGCCACATGTATTCATTAAATGGAGGCTCGAGAGCAGTTACCTAACCCTTTACACAATTCCTATGACCAAACTCCTTCCCCTTTTTATTTTACTCTTTGCCGTCAGCTGCGGAAGGAACAATTAAACATTCCCTTCATTTAAATGAGAATGAGAACCTGGAAGTTTACCCTACTAATGTATAGAAAGGAACATCCAGGCGTGAGAGAAGCCTAAAGCAGAAACTCAAGCTGAAAGAGCTGTAAGAACGATGTCCTTCTGGTTGCCATCCCTGCTGAAAAGGATCTGACTACTTCTCTGGTTTGAAGTCTGTTCTTAAGATCTAGGGCTGACAATAAAATGCTAAAAACTCCCCAGCACTGCTCCAAAGCCTCTTAAAAATGGGATGGAAGTGGCTGGGATGAGATCCTGATTCCATACTTACACATTGGAACAGGCACTCCTACATAAAGAAACAAAGCTACCTGAAAACCCTGCTGTTGCTTCAACTGCTGCATAAATTTAAGGCCTCCTTTGACAGCAAAAGCGGTTACATACATTTTCAACTTATACCATGATGTATACTTCGTTCACAGCTTCAACAGGTAAATCAAAGCATACACTGTAGGAGGGAAATGGGAAGTGTACGTGCAAATATCAGAGCACAAAAATTCGAAGAGCTGCACTATACAAGAAGCACAAAACACATTTGAACATGTGCTTGTCTTTGAGCTGAAATCCTTAAGATCAACCGGAAAGCACCAAAATCCACTGCTCTCCCCTCACATTTGTTTGGATGACCGCATCATCACTAAAATAGTCAAAAACCTGATGCTTTCAGAAAGTTCTTTCCACTAATTACCCAATACACAATTACAGCCTCTTCATTTCTTCATAGTCATTGCATTAGGTGCTTAGAACAGTACATTTATGCAACACATTCCTGAGCAGGCATTTTCTTGTATCCACAGCAAACCGGCAGCACCCAGAGCATGGACAAACATGCAGCCAGCAGTGTTACCAATCCCCATTCTCCTTCCCTGAGAACTTACATCTAACATGAGCCACTAACTCCATCCACAGGAGTTTCTTCCTGCCCTCAAGATCCTCCTCTTTACTGTATTCTCTTCCCACTCCATACAAATAATGTCTAAAACGAAGTCTGGATCCCTCCATACTCACATCTCTTACTGCAGGCACTTACACCCTATTCTACACTCTCTGCTCCCTCCTCTCTAAACAAAGCACCAGTAGTGTCAACAAACTTCTGTATAAGCTTTCTTGGTTCATTAGGGAAGTTGCATGCCTGTTTCTACACCAACATTTACACAAAACCTACCCAACTAACAGGCTACGTACAAGACGGCTTTATCAACTCACACAGACAGCTAAAACAGACGCAATCAATTCTAACCATGTTCTCCTACGGAATGCACCTACATCTAAAGGGCAGCATGCTTGCAGGGTGAGCACTTTACTCACTGCATAGATATTAAATCCCCCTGAGCAGATGGACTGGCTGCAGCATTCCTGCACTGAAGAGCGTTCCCACTTCCCACAGGAGAGCACTGTGCATGAACACCTAACCCTGCTCCTGCCGGAAGGTTCCTTCAGTGCTGCCCACCTAACTGTGCCTCTGGGAAAGGTGGAAGCTTACCACAAAAGTTTCATCTTCTCCCCTAATTCTGCCACTCTGCAAATAACTTGCCAAAGGCCTTGCTTTGTCAGTGGCCTTGGCTTAGCTGCACATGCCTTTGCCTCTCAACAGGGTGCTACAAGAGCTCTAATAAAACACAGCAGGTCTTCCCTTCAGCAAAATCAGTCTCAGGGTTAGGGTTGGGTTCTCCCTTACTTCTATTCCTCTGTAAACTCTTCACTCTGGACCAGATGTCTCCACTTATGTACCTGGTAGTAGAAGAGCAGACCTGAACCACCAAAGAACCTAAGAATACAATCAGAACAACTAAATCAAGATTTTAGGTTGAATTCCAGGCTATTTTACAAATAATCTGCTCCTGAAAGGAATTCCAGAGGCATTCAAAGGTAGCTCTCCCTCACTGAAAACCAACTAAAACCAAACCCTTCCCCATCAGGTAATGGCTCCATTTAATTAACTACAAACACAGAAACTAACAGTTACTAACCACACAGTGCAAGGAGCATTTCTAACTTCTTTGAAGCTTCACATACCTGCAATGACCTGGTTTGCTGCTACAGAATCACAGGAAGTATTTTTATTTCTGCCCCCGTGATTCAGGCCTAAAAAGAAAAGCTCCACCATTAGTACCACACAGCCACCTTCCCAAAGCGCATTCCCACTTGGAATTCACCTTTGAACTTGCCCTCTCAAGACAATCCAGGAAGTGTAAGATATTAGTAAATAGCTGCATTCCTGTAATTCAGAGTGCTCTGTAGCATACGTGAAAACAAGAGACCTGTAAACCCGTACATTTAATCCAAAATGAATGTCTCCAGAGCCTGTTGTTCAAAACCGCCATGAAACAAGGGTATCCTGCCAAACTGAGAGCCTTGGTGGGAAAGATCTCAGCATCATTTTCAAATGTCATTGCAATACTCCAGGTGAACACAGCGAGGGTTATACTGATAATGTGGTTACATTTTGGTACCCAACTTTCTGCCATGGTCGCAGGTTTTGATTTTGGGGAAGGTTCTACAATCTACAAATCTAACTGCAGTATGTTCTCCTGGAAGACATGCTGAGGGGCACATGGAAACCAACAAGGTGCTTGGTGACAGCCAGCATGGCTTCACTAAGGGGAAGTCCTGCCTGACCAATCTGGTGGCCTTCTATGATGGGGCTACGGAACTGATGGACAGGGGTAGAGCAGTTGATGTCATCTACCTGGACTTGTGTAAAGCCTTTGACACTGTCCCACATGACATCCTTCTAAGTTGGAGAGACATCAATTTGATAGGTGGACCACTCAGTGGATAAAGAAGTGGCTGGATGGCCGCGTGCAAAGAGTTGTGCTCAATGTCCAGCTGGAGACCAGTAACGAGTGGTGTCCCTCAGGGATCGGTCTTGTTCAACATCTTTATCAGTGACATGGACAGTGGGATTGAGTGTGCCCTCAGCAAGTTTGCTGATGACACCAAGCTGTGTGGTTCGGTTGATACATTGGAGGGAAGGAATACCATCCAGAGGGACCTTGACACGCTTGTGAGGTGGGCTGATGCCAACCTGATGAAGTTTAACCATGCCAAGTGCAAGGTCCTACACCTGGGTCGGAGCAATCCCAGGCACACATACAGGTTGGGCAGAGAAGAGATTCAGAGCAGCCCTGCGGAGAAGGACTTGGGGGTGTTGGTCGATGAGAAACTGAACATGAGCTGGCTGCAGTGTGCGCTGGCAGCCCAGAAACCAACCGTATCCTGGGCTGCATCAAAAGGAGCGTGACCAGCAGGTCGAGGGAGGTGATCCTGCCCCTCTACTCTGCTCTGTGAGACCTCACTTGGAGTATTGTGTGCAGTTCTGGTGTCCTCAACATAAAAAGGACATGGAACTGTTGGAACAAGTGCAGAGGAGGTCCACGAGGATGATCAGGGGATGGAGCACCTCCCGTATGAAGATAGGATGAGAAAATTGGGGCTGTTCAGCCTGCAGAAGAGAAGGCTGCATGGAGACCTCCGAGCAGCTTCCAATGTCTGAAGGGGGCCTATAGGGATGCTAGGGAGGGACTCTTCATTAGGGACTGCAGTGATAGGACAAGGGGTAACGGGTTCAAACTTAAATAGGGGAAGTTTAGATTGGATATAAGGAAGAAGTTCTTTACTGTGAGGGTGGTGAGGCACTGGAATGGGTTGCCCAGGGAAGTTGTGAATGCTCCATCCCTGGTGGTGTTCAAGGCCGGGTTGGACAGAGCCTTGGGTGACATGGTTTAGTGGGAGGTGTCCCTGCCCATGGCAGGGGGGTTGGGACTGGATGATCTTAAGGTCCTTTCCAACCCTGACTATTCTATATACTACTAATTCTATTCTATATTCATAGAATTATGAATATGCATTATGTATTATTCAATAATACGAAAGCCTCACATCAAGGTTTATGAAAAGCCTGGTTTGCTGGCCTATTTGGGAGAATTAATGGTCTCTATCCAAAAGTAATACATTATCCGTGCACAAAGTCTGTGCAACAGAAGGGCTATGATATGTACGCAGTTTTCAGTCCTAAGAATACTGAACTGGTTTCAACACTCGGAGGTTCTCAACACCTGGGTGCAATCCCCTAGCAGGCAGATACTCGAGTTACACTCCATTTACAGACACTAGATGGCATCGAAGCCCCTTTATGAGCACCCCTTAGCACACAGCTCCCTGCTGCCCTGTGCTGGTACCAGCACAAGCTCTGGCAGAAGCTGGGGCTGCTCTGGCTATGGCACAGGTCAGCAGCACCCCAAGCATCAGGAAACATCAGCTCTGAAGTCACATCTTAATCTGGAATATGGAGGTCAAAAATGCCTGGTGAGAGTGAAGCAGCAGGATTACCTGCTTGGAAGCCAAATACAGCATCTACTGAGAAAGGGAATGGGGGAAAAAAAGCATCACTGTACCCACGACAGTGGGAATTGATGGTGGTGCAGCAGAGGGGTACTTGCTGTTAATTTGTTATAAAGAGTTTCTTACAAGGACAGGAGTTTCTTGGCAGTTAACTACAGTTCTGAGTTTGCTTTGGTTGGCTCGTTTTCACATCTGTGCAGCTATGAAGTACAAGGTGCCTGTAGTCTGATACCACTGCAAAATCGATTACTCAAGGGCCTGCCAGGCAGCACTCAACAAACCTTCTAACCCAGGAAGCTGCTCAAAGCTTCAGATTTGCTTTACTGGAGTGGTGGAGCTTTAGAAAGGAAAACGTGCAACCCCTGTAGAGGTTTTAGCTTCCTGCAGTTCACTGGGACTGGTGGAAGCTACACCTGGAGGTACACACAGGCACACTCGCACTTACATTAGCCATCAAAACATAGCACTGTTAGGTAAGCATTCAAGAACCTTCACTGAAGTGCAGCTGTAAGGCAGTTCAGAGTGATGTTTTAACAAGCACCACACATACATCAAGCCAACTGATTCGAGAAGTCTCAAGGCACGGTAAGATCTGTTCCAGTTCCACTGATGGACTGAGACAAGAACCCAAACCAACCCCCCCCATACACACACGATAAAGGTAAGACTCAGAAGGGCAAACACATGCACAGATCCACTTTTTGGCCTTGTGATGAATTATCCCTCTTTTCAGAGTGTGGAAGACCAGGGTATGCGTTAGCTTTTTGATGCTGCTTTGAAACTGTGCTTAAGTAGTGTGGCAGTAAAAGCAGACAACTGATTTTGTTCATGGCTTGTCATTACACTCTTCAGGCAGGTCTCAGAAGTCCTGTTGCGTATTACAGAATACAGCAGGAGGGAGCAAAAAAGTCAACAGCACAGAGTGGGGAGAAAAACCTAGGACAAATGGGCCATGGTTTTGGGTTAGTATTCTCATTTCCTGAGCCCTAAGAAAACGTGTCTCCAGAAACAACAATTTTCCTTCCCAAACAACACAGCACATCAAGAATTAAAGCTGCAGCTGCTTTACAGTGATTCCAACACTGACAGACTGCAGACAGGGCCCCAGTTTCCCACACACCCAGGCCAGCACCCTGCCTGCCCCAGCTCTGTACCACCAGATGGGAGAAGGAAGACACCATTCAACTCCCTCCTCTCTTGCTATGGGAAATGCGTTCATGTGCAGCTTCTCTGGCAGTCTCCCACAGGCAGAGGAGCAGCAGCTGTGTCCTCCTCAGACCCAAAGCAGTGATTTGCCACCCCCAGGCTGCTACATCCATGCAATGACTTGAGACACCCCTGCAAGGCTTCCTGTTGTAAGAACTAATGCAAAAAGCTAGTATATTAAGTGCAATGTTATTTTCCTAAGTAGTCTGATCTCTGAACAATTAACCCCTTGACATGAAGGGTTAGATACACAGCAGCTGTTCTCTAGACAGCACTATACGCTGGAAGTCTGAGCACAAGGAGAGAAGTCTTCACAGAACACACAGCATTTGAACAGTGCAGGTATCACTGGTGTTTCATCACTAGGGAGAAGGGAAACTGTCCTTTCCACCCACCTGTATGCATGAAGAGGCGAGACAGGAGGAATGGCAACCATGATGCGAAGTTAAATGTAAGCATTACATCTTCTACCTTATTTTCCAAACCATATCTCAAGCGCATCAACACCCTGACATTCCCCATAACATATACCTCTGTGTTCCAAAACACATTTGATGTAGTCTACCTACATTAGGAGATGTATTTTATCAACTGTGGACTGCAGCTCCTGTGCAAACACACTACAGCTGAGTCAAACTAATATTTGGTTTTGTATTTGGAACAGAGTCATTGTGCTTCCTGCAGTAGTTGTTTCTTAGCAGGAATGCTTCTGGTGTAAGACTTAAGTGGCAACAGAGTGTTGCGGTATCAAAAAGCAAGTACTCCTCTAAGCTACAATAGCTGGAGTTTCATGAGGCATTCACTTTAGAGAACACAATGATCTTCTCTCTCCTTCAACTTTCTGCTACCTAAGTGGACTTTACCAGAAGAAAAATCACCTACACTGAAGCGCAAGCCCCGTCTGAAAAGAAACATGCAAGTTAGCATCTCTGCTGCATGTAAACCAATTTTAATGTTCGCAGGATACTCAACTTCTCAATGGCTGCTCTCCCAGTAACCCCAGTACTATCGCATCCATTCACGTGCACTGTTTACTTCAAACCACTGGCCTTATCTAATGCAAGCTGCAAGCCCCAAGAGAGGAGATGCGCAGGTTCTCTTCCAGCTTCCAGATGTGTATGCTACACATACAGTAGCAGCAAGGCTATTTTCCTAAGTTTCAAGTCTAATGTCTGAACTGTGTATGAACAGCAATGCCTCTTCACATCATGTACACCCAGCAGACTGAACCACCATCCCTGGCTTACTGTCACCTATTAAGAGCAAGTTTGGAAGGCCACCTAATGCCCAGCCTGTAGACCACCACAGCAGAGCTTGCAGTGAGTAGTGACTTAGTTCTGTCTCAACAGATCAGCAGGAGAACTGAAGGAGAAAACTGGAGACAGTGAGTCCATCCCTGATGAACAGGAGAAAAAAAGTACTAAAGCAATCAGAATATGAGTCAGGTAAAAGTGCAGGCACTAACATTCTGTTACCCTTAAAGAAGGTCACAGAAAGTGACTTAAAAACAGTTAAAGTCATGACATGCTTAAGCTTAGCTATAAAAATAAGCAGATTGGCAAACTGCAAGACAGCGCACACAGATTACCTGAAGATTTGCTCAGCTTTGCTGAAAACATAGCAGTAGGTTTTTCCTTTTCTTTAACAGAAGCAGCTTCTCGCTCAGGTTCCTTCTCAAAAGCTTCTGGTTTTCCTACACTGACTATCTCTTTTTCAGCACGTGAAGGTGAGGTATCTGTGGCCGGTAAGGACATCTTGGATACTTCAGGCACTTCTTTGTCCACAGCCTCCAAGGACTTTTTCAAGGCATTGGTATCTTCCTCAGCTTTTACTTCTACATTCTTTACAGACAGGTCACAGGGTAGCTCTGGACAAGGCAACTGCCTCTTCTCACCTTGGATCACCTTACTGGTCTCTTCACTTGCATCTTTGCGCATTACTTCTCTGTCAATGGCTTCTGCCAAAAACTCAGGAGTTTTAGGATGACCTAACATCACAAAGTCATCTTCCACCGTGACTGGGGAAGAATCCATGGGTGAGAGAGCTTTGTCGTCTCCTGGTTTTGGTTGTGTAGCAACAGGTACATCAGCTGGATAAGCCATAGCGCTCAGCTCTTCCATCTGAAGAGGAATCTTCTCTACCTTGGCTGGTTTTGTAGCTGCTGGCTCAGAGGGCAGAGCAGCCACAGTTTTGGATGAGTCCAGTTCAGGTTGGAAAGACTCCAGATAAGGTTTGCCTGTGGCAGCTCCTGAATCCACCAGTTGCTCCTCATGTTCCTCATCAGTTACAATAGTCTCAGCTGATTTACTCTTTAAGATGAGAGATGGATCTTCACTCACTTTCTCTGTGAAGTCAGGTATCACCTGGCTATTGAACAGGTCAGATTTCCCAAACTGTGGAGACAGCTTTTCAACGAGTTCCTTGTCTTCAGGCACATCCTGAGGAATGCATTCTGTTACCGGCGTCTTTGAGTATTCCGTAAAGGATGGAGCAGCAGGTTCACCAGAGACCTTTGTTTCCTTAATCAGGTCACATGCAATAGAGATATATGGAGTCTCTGTATCTTCAGGACTAGTGCTACTCTCATGCTCAGGTTTCTTAAATGCTAATGCCTCTTTTGCTTCTTGGGCCTGTGTCAGTGGTACGTTCACTGCCTCTTGGTACACGGGAGGTTTTTCAGTCTCTTCTTTTACATTCTCATAATTAGTAGTAGGAACAAATGTTTCTAATGGGGAAGCTTCAAGCTGCACAGCAGATGTTTCTGCACCAGCAGTCCCAGTGCTTAGTGGGGCTTCCATAACAATATCTGGCAAGACTGGTGATGGAGCAGCTTCTGAGCCTTCAAAGGAGGGACAGAGTTGTGTCACAGGTTTCAGAGTCTCTTGTACCGACTCGGAGGTTTGAACTAAATCAATCTTTGTTTCATAAGCAAGTTTTGTACATGCTGCGTCATGCATCTCACTTTCATATGCTTCTTGTACTAGATCAGGAGTAAGACCTTCAGGCATATTTGCTGCAGTGTCAGATGGCACTGTTGATATACTCTCTGGTTTAGCATAGTCAGCTTCCTGGCCTTCCTGCTTGCCAACTGCTTTAGTGCTAAAATTACCTTGTTCTGTGCTCGTCTGAGCTTTCATTTCTGCAATCTTTTTCTCATCATCGGTTCTATTTTCTGAAGCACCTTCCTCCAGTGGAGAAAGAGACTTGCCTTTGTTCCCATCAGGACTCGCAGGGGATTCAAATTTAGTACAGGTGATGTAAGTCTGCGAAGGCTCTTTTGCACCTTCGGGGGTACTTGGGAAAGAGCGATCTTCCACACTGCTTTCGCTGTCTCTTTCATAATCCTTCTGCACATTCAGCTTACCTACACCGTATTTCTCATCTAAACTGCTTTCTAGTTTGGCATCTACCTTACTTCCAACATCCTCCTTCATGCTGCTCAGTCCATGAGTAGCGCTTTTCAGCTCCCATACTGGCTCAAATGGTTTGAAGTCTGCATATTCTTCCCGCTTAAGAGGGTCTTCTTTCTGTGCCCCTTTGTCATCCTGCTCACCACCTCTGTATTTGTTATAGAAGAGATCTTCCTCGTTTTTCTCCAACAAATCTTGAGGACTTTCTGGAGACATTTTCAGCTGCTCTGCAGGCATTTTCTCCAGATTAGGTAATTCTTTAGGGCCCTCTAGCTGTGTTTCTTCTTTAGCTTGAGATAAAATGGCTGCTTCTGCTTTAGCAAATGGGGGTTCTGAGGACTTCATCTCTGATGTCTGAATATCTTTTCCAATTCCCTCTGAAAGAAATGGATTTCTTGCCTTTTCCACAGGTTCTTTATAAACCTCGCTTGCGTTTTCTTTGCAAGTGCCTCTTGCAGGTAATCCATCTGAGAGCATATCAAGGGCTGAGTGCTCTTTAAAGGGATCGGCTGAGATAGGAGAGAAGGAGGGAAGAGAAGGAGCAGTATCAAGCGGGACTGCAGTAAAATCCTCTTGACCAAGCGACTTAGTGCTACCTGGCTGCTCCTGCAAGTCCAGAACTTTTTCTGTGACCATGGACAGAAAGGAAAGTTAGAGAATGCAAGTGCTCTTTAAAGTCAATGCAAACGTTCATGACAGGTTCACATGGTGTTAGTTATTAAGAGGTTCTTCCAAGTTCTATCATAAACACTATTACCCATTAAAGCACGGGTTAAAGTGTGCTATTCTAGTTCACTTCTTCTAGCAGAGAAGTATGCAAGAGGCTAGAGAAGCAGCAACTTTATGCAGCGCAGAGATCACAGCAAAGCTGAAGATGCCAGACAAGTATAGAGCATCCAAGTACAGCAGGCAACATTAACACAGTAAGAGAGGGGGGGTGGCAAGGTGAGACGGAGAGAGGGTATGTGTGGATGCTTGTGCACAGACATACGCACAAACGTGCATGAAGTCTGTTTTTGACATCTTAATGGGAGTTTGGCACTGTAGCTAACAAAAAAGCATTAAAATACTACAGGTACATATTTTACTTACATAAAGTACTGCAGAAAGTTACTATGGATTAAATCTTTCTGCTAAAGCAGTAAAGCAGCTATGCTTTGATGTGTTAACCTGTTAATAATACCAACTTCTCTCCTACATCAAGGGTCCAAGAATTCAGATGGCTGTGGCTTGTTCACACAACATTTACCGTGTCAAGAAACGAATGTGTATTAAAATCTTGAACGGATCCACTGGCAAGTCACGAGATGGAGCAATGTGATGGAGGCTATTCTTGGACCCATGCTGACTTTTAGTAAAGGCAGACTAATTGGAAGGGGTTAATGAGGTCAGAAATGCAGGATGTATTCAGACAAAGGTGAGCAGAAAGAACTTGCCTGCAGAGGAGTGCATCAGAGGCGCAGATGTAGCAGGAAGAGCAAAAAGGGTCTCATCTGAAAAACAAACAAATAACCTCAGCAGAAATAAGGGCTAGGTTGAAGAGGGGAGAAAGCACGCAAGGAGTCAGTTCCCAGGAAGTCACACAGATCCATAGCCAACAGCTACACCCACAGAGAACCACAGAACTGGGTACAAGCAGGGTAATTTGGGAAAGACAACACTCACATTTCTCCACTTACAACGGGATCCTCACAGAGGCAACTGAGGGACCTCCGCCCTCCAAGCCAGTGACCAAGCTCAGGGTAAGATACACCACAGTAGCTACTCTTGCATTCCCCGAACATTTACACTACTGAGCAGCTACAGCAGCTCTAGCACCAGAAACACTTGCCATCGACAATGACGTGATCAGCTCACTTTGTCAGAGGGTTTCCTAACATGAACCAACCTGGGTGAGAGCAGCAGCAAAATGGAGATTCGACCAAAACTTGTCAGAACTTGAAGTGACTAAAGCAGGCTTTGAACCTTCCTAAAACAGAGCACTGGTCAGGCATGCTGACACTGATCGAACCAGGAACAGTAAATGACTGTTCTGTCTGCTGTGTGTTTAGGTCTTGAGGATTTTCACAGAACCAGCCAGGTTGGAAAAGCCCTTTAAGCTCATCCAGTCCAACCATTGCCCAGCACTGCCAAGGCCACCACTGACCCATGGCACTGAGGCCTCGTCTCCACGGTGTGTGAACACTTGCAGGGACGGTGACTCCACCCCTGCCCTGGGCAGCCTCTTCCAATGCCTGAGCACCCTGTGGGGAAGGAATTGTTCCTCAGCTCCATCTAAAGCTGCCCTGGTGCAGCTTGAGGCCGTTTCCTCTTGTCCCATCCCTTGTTCCTTGGGAGCAGAGCCCAGCCCCCTCCTGGCTCCATCCTCCTCTCAGGCAGTTGTAGGCAGCGATCAGGTCCCCCCTGAGCCTTCTCTTCTCCATCTGAACCCCCCAGGTCCCTCAGCCGTTCCCCATCACACTGTGCTCCAGGCCCTGCACAGCTCCATTGCCCTTCTCTGGCCCCGCTCCAGCACCTCAATGTCTCTCTTGTAGTGAGGGGCCCAGAACTGAACACAGGATTCAAGGTGAGGCCTTCACCAGTGCCCAGCACAGGGGGAGTTACAACACAGATAAGCTTCCAAGTGAAGGCATTAGTTTCAATACCTTCTTTAGCATGATCCCAGGAGCATATTTTGCTTTGCTGTATTTATTTTACCCCAATATTTCACACGACATTCCCAGCTCTCCAATTTCCACTCGAAGAACTAAGTAAATATAAGGAAGGACAGGCTTCTCCTAAGCTAAGGAAGTCACCACCCTCCTTCACTAACGCCCGGTGGTGAGAAGCTCGGCAAAGCTAGAGCTTCATATTGCACATTACCCAAAGTAAAAGCATACAAACATGATATTTTACTATGCTAAATAAAGCATTCCATGAAAAGCCCCTCCAGAAGCAGCAATACCAGCCAACATTAGGAACCATGCAAATTAAAAGCAGCCCTCCTCTGCATTTCTGCATCAGCAGCAGTGTTTTTCGCAGGTCCATCATGGCCTATTGGCATTAAGCTAATGTAAAACCAGTAACGTTTGGGTAAATGTATTTCATTCTGAAGAATGCAAAGAGTTCTCAAATTAAGGCTGTTAAAGCCTATTTGCAATTGACATCAATTGTATTAGCAGAGCGCAGAACTGCATTAAAGCATTTCAATTAGATTTTGAATGCCTAGTACAGACATCAACAGTCTTTAGTTTCAATGCTTGCACGGACAAAAATCAAGTACCAAAAAAGAACTTGCTATTCTTAAAGAAAAATGGAAGCAATTGATCAGATGCAAGTGAGAAACTTGGCAGAGCCAGCAGCACACACAGGACAATCCATGCCTTTCTGCGAAAGCAATGCCACTTCAAGATACTCACAACCTGCCAGGCTTGAGTCAATCCCACCAGGAGTTCCCCAAAAAAATCAAGTCTCCTCACAACCTGCTTTTCCTGTCCCAATACACACCCAGTTGGGTTTTTTTCCACAGAATATTGTTATTCCAAGTGATGTTTATAATCCACAAAATACGGCAAGATTGAAGACAACAGAGTGATAAAGCAGGAGCTTAGGACTTGGAATTTAGGAGCTTCCTCCAGTCCTGCTGGGCCAAAGGGATTTCTGTTCAATTCTCTAGAAATGACATTTTCCTATTAAGGACCACCCAGAAAGAAACCTCAATTCCAAATTTAGAACACATTAAAGCAGTGCTACAGCTCAGTGGCGGTGAAAGCTTTTAAGGACAAAACCCACACTGGAGGACAACCGATCAGTGTGTGACACCAGGTCCCAGAACTGCCGTGCTCTTCCGCACACTGCCAAGTGTCACTGCACACCCTTCATTCCAGGGGATGCTCGACTCCCCATGCCCTGCTCATGGGGATCTCTTCCACAAGCAGGCTGCTCACAATGGTCCCATAGCCCAGGTTAGACAGTCATCTGGTGTGGAGTGATGCGAGGGGCTTCAGTGAGCTCAGCTTGGGACTAACCAGTCCATAGAGCTGCTCTGCCTTCCTCAGATGATGCTTTTAGCAGTAACATTAGAGTTTACTTTAGTTTCTGGTGTGCCTGGTACATCTGGGATTACTGCTGAGCCTGATTTTAGGCCTTAGAATCCAAGCCTGGTTTGGGTTGGAAGGGACCTTGAAGATCCTCCAGCTCCAGCCACAGGCAGGGACACCTTCCACTGGAGCAGCTTGCTCCAAGCCCATGTGTCCAACCTGGCCTTGAACACTGCCAGGGATGGGGCAGCCACAGCTTCTCTGGGCACCCTGTGCCAGTCCCTCAGCACCCTCACAGGGAAGAGCTTCTGCCCAAGAGCTCATCTCAGTCTCCCCTCTGGCAGGCTAAAGCCATTCTCCTTGGCCTGTCCCTACAGGCCCTTGTCCAAAGCCCCTCTCCAGGTTTCCTGAAGCACCTTTACGTATTGGGTGACTGTTTTAAGGTCTTTCCTGAGCCTTGGAGTTTGAATCAAGCAGCTGCAGACTCTCCTTTTCTCTCAACATCATGCCTAGGAGTACCAAGAAAGCACATAGAGAACTGTGTCCCTCTGTGCATGTACTGAACACTGATGCAGCCGAAACACCTACTCACTTGTTTAAACAGAGAAGTGCTGTCCACATACTCCACGCTTGAGCCAACATCAATCCATCACCTCATCTCTCACTCGCCTGTGGCACTGCACACACACAGACCACGTCCAAAGCCTCCAGAGACCTGTACTGTGGCAACTCACCCTGAGGCTGGTAACAAAGACTATTTCTTAGCCTGCACCTTCCCTGCAACCCCACACTCTCACCTCCTCTGGGCCATGGTACAGCAGCATAGACTTCATTCGCTGGAAGGGGTCCATGCTTTGGAGCAGAGGAGAGAGAAAGCAGGATGGACCTGACAAAACCAGACTGTGCAGCATGAAAACAGAGACCTCTGGCAGCCCATAAGAGAGGGATCTCACAGGGAAACCAAGAACAACTCAATGGAGTGCAAGTAATGAAAACGTAGACATAAAAGATGGGCAAAGAAAGGAGCTCACTGGGGTAAGGTGGCAAAGAGAAAATGCACAACCCCTGAAGATGTGGTACATTTGGTGTCCAAAGACTAACTGCAATCTCTACCAGGAATTCCAGACTCACAAGGTTTTGAATACTTCTCAGCCCCACAGAGAGGACTCAGCTTCTGGTTTCTGGTGAGGAACGCTGCTTTTACGAGCATGGGCACTGATTTTCCAGCGCTCTATTAGGACAGCACAACACAGAAGCTCTTCCTCAGGTTTGGCTTCCATTTAGTCAACACAGCAACACACAATAGCTGCGCTAGTCACTGGATTCCCAGGTTCTCTTAATGGAAGGATATTATGCCCACACCCAAGCTTTATTTTCCACACATAGCTGGAGTGTGAACAGAGATTACATAAACCAACATTTCCTAACCAGGAGAACCACCCACCTTCCCTCCACCCACCACAGAATGGCATTTTCCCTGCTGAAAGGAAGAAGATACAAGGACTTTTTCCCGCTGTGGGCCCTGTATAACCCCTCCAGGCAAGGCGGGAGAACAGAGAAGGACCTGCACAACTCCCACATCAGTGTGAGCGCTACCTGAACCAACCATTTCCCTTCAGGCTAATTCAAGTAACAGGGTGAAAGGAATGCTGCTTTTGCCAGCAATGATATTTGTACTGAAGGATCCTCACCTTCAGTGTTGGAGGGAGAAACCTTTCAGAACCAGAAACCTTTCTGTGGTGCTTTGGTAGACGAGAGGAATAAAATGCAGCATCTCCCAGATGGTGCTGGCACAGAGCAAGACTGCCCAGGCCCAAAGGCAGACCCTAAGGAGTGTGCAAACCACATCAGCCAGCACTGCAGAACTGCAGAGAACCACTGCCTCTTCCCACCCACTGCTCCATGGTAGCACCAGCAACAGCTGCCAACTGTAGTAAATTTGGTAAGAGAGTACTGCACAGAGTGGAAAACCTTCATTTGTAAAAGGTAAGGAGAATAGACCACCGAGGGTGGTTTTTCCTATTTGCCTACCAATGGCAGAAAGTAGGTGATCCAAACAAACAAGTAGGACACTACCACTAGAATCAAGTGAAATTTCACAATACATAATCTAAGCAAGATTATTGCCTAGTAAAGGTGCATATCCAAAACACCTTCCTTGACCTACAAAGCAGGCCTTTGCTACAGGAGCTTCACCCAAACATAGAAAGAAAATAGAAAGCCAGAAAGAAGCCTTCAGTGTCTACAAATCATAAGAATTAACTCAGTAAGATGAACTGTTCAGTGTCTGTTTCCACCACAAGACAGATTTCATTGTGTGAAACACAGAAGAATGGGAGTTCAAAATGAACACTGAATCTCCAGGAGAAAACAGGCTTTACTGCAAATTTGATCTGCCAAAAACACATAATGGTGCAGGTTAGTAACCTGTCCTCAGCATCACGGTTAGGAGAGCTCCTGCCTGGGAATGGTGTTACTTTGTATTAGTTCGGGATTACTTTATATTAGTTACTGGAGTAGCTCAACCCATGGTTGTTAAAGAGAAGTCTTCCGACAGACTCAGCCTTGCCCAGGTGATGCTGCTGCACTCAGTAACTCATTAACACTGTATCCAGACATATGCACCCACACTTCACCAGACCAATGCTGCATGACTGCTGCTTACCTAACAAGAGAAAGTTCAGTTCTGTTCATTAGCACACACACCTCTGGCTTTTTATTTTAACATCCACGTATATGAACATATCCCCCTATTGCGAAAAGAAAGGCATTCAAGGAACAGCAGAACAAAGTGATGCACAAAGTGATTCATTCCGATTGAATTCCCATTTTTAACCAAAGGCATTCTGCAAGACTTACCGTGGATTTTTGCAAATTACAAGATATTACCAGCATCAAACTTTGATAGCAAAGTTTTGGAGAAAAAGGAGAGAAATGGAGAATTCCCAGGCAAGAAAGAAAAAGAAAATAAAGTGAGCTGCAAAGATTTCTGGAGAAATAGAGAATGTTTAAATGAAGAAGCAGTAAACTGACAACTCCAAAAAAAGCAATTCATGGAAAACTGCCTTTCCACCCCCAAAACAGGCTTGCCAACAGAAAGCAGAGGACTGAAGTCTCGTCACTGAAAACAGGAACTCAGCAAGAACATGTTCTATCCCTCATCACTGTATTCTGGATAACTGATGGATCCTCCCATCTGCTCTCATGTGTGACTCTTTCCATGTACGAGCAGCAGCTCTGTGGTAAGGCAGATTTATCATAAAATCATAGAACGGTTTGGCTTCGAAAGGACCTTAAGCTCATCCAGTTCCAACCCCCTGCCATGGGCAGGGATGCCTCCCACCAGACCATGTCACCCAAGGCTCTGTCCAACCTGGCCTTGAACACTGCCAGGGATGGGGCAGCCACAGCTTCCCTGGGCACCCTGTGCCAGCGCCTCAGCACCCTCACAGGGAGCAGCTTCTGCCTTATATCTAACCTGAACTTCCCCTGTTTCAGTTAAAGCCATCACCCCTTGTCCTACTCACTACAGTCCCTGATGAAGAGTCCCTCTCCAGCACCCTTGCAGGCTCCCTTCAGATACTGGAAGCTGCTCTGAGGTTTACTGTTCTGATACTTTCCTTATTCTTATGTATGAGCTTAGAATTAGAAACCTAAATATTTTATTTGCTACATATAAACTGAGTAAACTTCACCCTGATGCCCAGCCAACCTGCAATAGGAGATTGTATTAAGGTGCTATATGGCAGTTTCAGTCTTCAGAAACCAAAGCCACATTTCCTGGATTAGCTTGCTGGAGAACGGATGCTATTCTTCAGCCAAAAATCCCCACCAGTTAGCAAGAATAAAGTTTTTAAGGATCCACTTCACCTTTGCATGTTTAGAACATGAGAAAAATCCCAAACTAACAAGGCAGGGGCTGCTTCCATCTTACAGACCTACCACAACAGGACGTGGATTCTGAGGGGCCTCTCCTGTTGATACAAATATTTAACACCAAAGAAAACAAGCTGAAATTAATACTCAAAGCAATGGCATCTGTGACATGACTCATCTGTAGCCTGAAAGTTGCATTTGCAGCAATCCCTCCGGGGCAGATATGAAAGAGAAATTGTCCCCTTCTTCAATGCAGAGTTGTTCATCTGTCGACAGCAAAGACTGCCCCAAGCAGCATGTCTAATCTCAACTGGTTTCTAATCTCAAACTGTTATCTAAGCAAAACACATATGTAGCATCACCATGAAGTCAGACTCTTTTACAGATTAAAGAGCTTCAAAAAGCAAAAAAGGCTTTTGCACTGTCACTCTAAAGCTTTTGCTGCACCACTGCAGCACTCTCACACTTCATAACCATAGGGAGGAAATGCCATGATGGGCTTTTTCCCCTCCTGTGTGCGTTAATGTCAAATTATTATGAGTAAATTGTTACCTCTCGGCATAAAGTGTCAAAAACAACATATGTGGGGATTTGAAAGTTAAATGACTTCAAGAAGAGTCGAGTTCTTGGATGCCTGATTTCCTACTGCGGTAGGAAACAAGGGCACCCAAGTTCACAAGAATTTCCTGAGAAAAGCAGCTGCCTACACAAACTCCATTTAAACCACCTCCCTTTATGATGCAATTGTTCCAAATAGGCTATTTCACCAAACATTTAAGGCATTCAAGTTAAAGAACAGTAACTATTAATAGCATCTTTTCACATCATTAGGTCAGGCTGCAGAGCCACAGCAACCAATTAGCTGCTTTTTAGTTCCTAGTATATAAGTTTATAAGGAGAAGTTCTCAGTTTAGGAACTCAGATTGTAAACTGCTTGGAAGTCTTTTAGGAGAGGATAGGACCTGCTGCAGAAGATGGAGATTGCTGAGGACTGGAGTGAAAAAGGAGCTCGTCTTAACATCTGGATACCCTTATCACAGCTCAGGATCCAAGAGGTTTGATTAACAAGCAAGGGGAGCTGTAGGTCATCCCAGGTCTTCATGGAAATTATCACAAAGTGGTATCACACATCACGTGCAGGGCAAGTCATGCTGCACAGATCTCCCTTTTTGTGTTATCTGAAGTAAAGAAAACAAGTTCAAATGAAGCATTTCAAACAATGCTGCTTTCAGTATTCTGGTTATGGAAACACAAGTCTCCAGCGAGAAGCAAAGTGTTTTCTTATTGTCTAAGCAGAAATCTAAGTAAACCGGATTAAGCATGGTTGATTCGATTGGGTCTTTTTTTCCTCCCCAGTACCATATTTACGTGATCTAACTTGCACCAACTTCTCCTTTGGAAAAGTTACACCTGAGGCAGGCTGCCAGCAATGCAGATCTTGTGGAGTGCACAAGGACACAGGTAAGGTGTATGCCATTTTACATCTTCTGAGCAGCTATAGAGAAGCAAGACAGTACCACTGCCCTGCAACTGCCAACCAAAGCAGGAAGGTACATTAGCTCTGGTTCTGTCACAGTTCTTTCTATTACAATTCCCACATTGCCAAACTAAGTACCCACTACCAGGGTGCTTTGAAAGGTCATTAAATGCTTCAGACATGTCACTGCCAGCCTCACCTCACTCCTGCACCAAACGTTTTGATCAGTAACAGTCTGGACAGGATCCAAGCAGCATTCCCAAGGGTGGTTCTATAACACCATTTCCTATTAGAAGTCCCTCATCTATATGAGGGCCAGTGTACCTCCCCAGAGCAGGGACAGAATCTTATCTGGCATATTTTGTTATTAAAAGTAAGTAAACAAAGAAAAAAGTCACACAGGTCAGCTCCAAAGAAGCTTTTCATTATTCTTATAGCAAGTACTACAAGAGAACAAGGAATTCTCAGAACCAGGATGCACAGACCAGCAACCCAGTGGCTCACAGAAAGGCAAGTTAAATCCCCCAAAGAGCAAAGTTAAGCCATTTGGCTTCTGAGCTCCCAGAGGAGTGGCACTGTTTGTAGACTAACTGTGCCCTGAGGGCCCGTGCCTCCTCCCCTAAGTGAATCAACTGACCTGATCGCACCAATTCTGCCTCCTGAGTCAGCATCAGGTGGTGGGTTAGGATCTCCCTTCATTAAAGTCAGGTGGCTACAGTAACCAACTTCATTTGTTCACACCCCAGCTCTGATGGCTTGAAATACCCACTTCACAATCACAACTGCATTTAATATATCAATCACAAACATATTCAATAGCAAAGCTTAGAATGAATTTAGAACCATCTCAGATGTGAACATTCACAGATCCAGCATTTGCAGTCACCAATTTCATATATTGAATTAAAAAGAAAGAAGCAGACAGAAACAATCTACCCAACTGCAAACACATGTGTCCAGCTCAATATGGCTTTAAAGCATTCAGTCCTTGGCAATATTTGTAACCAAAGAAATACTAGCTAATTCCTCTAAAATCGGAGTAACTCTTCCTTAATGCCCAGACTCTTTCATTTTGTTGAAGTAACAAATCTGGGTTCTGGCAGAGCCACAAAGCAGAAACATCTAATAATTACAGCAGAAGTTATTCAAAGGCAGGAGGTCTGAAGAGCCATGCAAATCCTATCATTATGCAGACATTATCCAATTTCATTTTAGAGATTATACCAATCATAAGATTCCCTTTCACTGATTTGTACAGATGGGATTTTTCCCTTTCCCCACAATTAAGCAAATTAAGCAGTATTTAGATTAGCAACTTTATCACTGCGGAAGAATGTATTGATTAGCTAAATTAATCTTTACAGAATGGAGAAGAGCTGCTACTGATTCCCTTTAGCATCTCTTCCAGCACATTACCTTGCGTGAGAAGCCTCTGATATAAGAGCTTATAGTCTGTAAAATAAAAACAGATTGATGCATTAGATATCTTCACCTCAAAAGAAGAAGGACATTCATCAGAGGATTCACTACAGCCATTAGCAGTTGTAAAAGAGTATTTCTTAACAGCAGATAAAGCAGTGTGAAGATGATACACACTGTCCTCATGTCCTCCTCCTCAACAAAGACTATCTATCACCTGTCAAGCAGTGCTGCATTTCCTGGGTTGCAACAGATTTTTGATCAATACAGGCTTTAGCAAGCCACTTCAGTTTTTGGCACTTAGATACAAGTCATATATGAAAGAAGACTGATTTTCTTGTCCAACAATGTGATTCTTAAAGAAAACATGGGTTTAACACACTAGAAGTTCATCCTTTCACCCTCTGAGCAGCATTTCTCAAGCTGAACACATGAATATTTGAAGACCTGGCTGAAAACCAAGAAAGAAGCAACCTTTCTTCCCCCACTACCACATACGTTTTTCTACTGGCTCCAGACCTTGCTTGTTCCTTTCAGTCCTGCAGCTACAACCTGCTTCTGAAAGGCCTTGCACATGCTTTTTCATCTGTTTAAGCTGGCATTCATTCCCTCATCACACACAAATGACAGGCATTAAGGAAATTTCACCTTCTGTCAGAAAAGAGGGAAAAGAGCTCAAGAAAAACCCATCCTGGAGGAACAGCAGGATTTTAACATTAGACCAATAGCATCTAATAGACTGAGATCACTTCTAACTGGCAACAGAAAAGTTTATATTTATCTCAGCTTTGTGTCTTATTTAAAGACACCATAATTAACACAGGCTTCCTGGCTGATGAAGTTGATTATATGATTGCCCAGTTCATTAAGAAGCTGCAACTGAAAGTTCACAGCACATTCCTTAAGACACAAAGGAAGCCTTCCAGCAAAAGCAGGGAGGGTCAACCTGGTACTCCTAATGCTTCTACATGAAGGGGGGGAAATACAAATATTCTTCCTTTATACATGATTCTATACACCAGAAAGCAGTAAATGGAGACAAACCCATTCAAAACCATGGGGAAAAGGAGTCATTTGAAAGCATCTCTAAATTAAGATCTTTGTATTTTGACAGCTACAGTCAGCAGCAGATTATTTCCATCTGAAACATAAAAACATCCTACTGTGACAATCTGATTTTCTCAGGCTTTGTGAATATTAATAAGCCCATTATTTTATTGCTGCTGTAATAGCTTTTATTGATGGAAATACCAATTTCAAAAGCCATCCACCAAACCTCTGTCACATGGCTGCTGTCTGGTGATCTCGGCGCTGTGCTGAGCTGCCCTAAAAACCAGTCTCAACAAGTAGAACATAACGTGTTTTCAAAGCGTAACAGGAGTAATTCCTGGTTTAGATCATAAGACAAGAAGTTAAATAACCACATGGAAACATATTCGATTGTTCTACTTGGAATAAGTCTCAGATCACTATTTTTTACTTGGTAATAATAGCCTTTTTCTTTTGTCTCTAATGAAGCTTGATAGTTACACAATTTTCCTCCTACTTCATGCATAAGCATTTCTGAATACCTGAGGACAATTTATCTGTAAGCTATACACTGCTTTCCATTCTCTAGCCCAAGAACTATTTCCTTGCTCAGAAAACATCCAGAACCTGAAGGACATGTTTAGACTGAAAGATGCACTGCTAGTTTCTGTACAAGCTTCACAGTTACTATAGCAACAGGACACAAAAAAAAAGGCTTTTTTCATTCAAAATATAAACAGAAAACAAAGAAACGTAACTTAAACCCACCAAGACATGCCTCAAGTTATAGGTTAACTGCCTTTGTTATTCAGATACCTTCTTCCCAGCACACAAAGGCTGGACTAATCTGATGAGAGCCACCAAGCAGCTGGGTGTGGTAAAACAGACACTGGAACATGCAAAGCCACCACCCACCCTCAAAACCGGGTGGCAAACAGTAAAGGCCCCAGGGAATGACAACAGCACAAGAATGTGAATCTCCTGAGTTAGAAGAATAATGCCTATATGCCTTCTGCTGAAGAGCCAGGCTTCAGACTGTGAGCTCCAAAATCATAGAACCCCAGCCTGGTTTGGGTTGAAGGGAGCTTAAAGCTCCTCCAGCTCCAACCCCTGCCATGGGCAGGGACACCTTCCACTGGAGCAGCTTGCTCCAAGCCCCTGTGTCCAACCTGGCCTTGAGCACTGCCAGGGATGGGGCAGCCACAGCTTCTCTGGGCACCCTGTGCCAGCGCCTCAGCACCCTCACAGGGAACAGCTTCTGCCTAAGAGCTCATCTCAGTCTCCCCTCTGCCAGGTTAAAGCCATTCCCCCTGTCCTGTCCCTACAGGCCCTTGACCAAAGCCCCTCTCCAGGTTTCCTGCAGCCCCTTTAGGCACTGGAGCTGCTCTAAGGTCTCCCCTTCAGGAGCCTTCTCTTCTCCAGGCTGCCCCAGCCCAGCTCTCTAAACCTGGCTCCAGAGCAGAGCTGCTCCAGCCCTCGCAGCAGCTCCGTGGCCTCCTCTGGACTCGCTCCAACAGCTCCATGTCCCTCTTGTCTGCTGTCCCAGAGCTGGATCAGGACTGCAGGAGGGGTCTCCCCAGAGCACAGCAGAGGGGCAGAATCGCCTCCCTCGACTGCTGCTCACACTCCTTTTGCATCAGCCCAGCACACAGTTGGCTAAAAACCTCCTCCTCCCCATCCTGGGCACTGAAGGAAGAGGAAGGAAAAGTGAAGATAACATCCTCACAATACAGCAGAAAAATGCATCAAGTTTCTGCAATAACACAAGATGCATCTGCAAGCCACTTAGAGATGTTTTCCAATCACAGATCTACTTTTAAATTGTCATTTCACCATGCCAATTGCCTGCAACCACAGCTTATTTCTCTCCTTGTGAGCTGCAGTGTTTGAGTCTCTTGGCCTTTATATTCCAAAGAACATCACCCGTCTGTAGATCAGCTGTTGTAAAAGGACTTGACACTTCCCTAGTAACTTTGCACCCGTCACTGGGAGAAACCCACTGACCAGGAGGCTTTAATGCTGTCCTCGACACTTCCAGGAGTGCTGTCTTTAGTGCTTTTCTTATGCTGTTAAACATTCTAATCTATGAGATACAGAAGAGGTTCAGTGTTCACCAACAGGGTGATACAACAGGGTGGACAAGATAGTGGCTACTTTGTAGACACGCTGCAAACTTCCTTAAGTACAGATAGGGAGGAAGAGGGGGAAAAAGGGCAAACAAACAGTACTTCTTCACTGCCTCCTGACTTGTGGTTTGTAGGATTTCATGTCCAAGGGGAAAACTCCCAGTGCAATTCAAAACTTCCCTGAGGGCTACATCATTATATGGTAGGTGGTAGCTGTGTGGTTTTCTCCTGGAAAGCAACTCAGAGGATACACACGCAAAGTAAATATACTACCAGACTTGCAGTGCCCTTGCACATACCTCTGGTTAATAGAAGAAATAGCTGTTTGGCTTTAGAAACTCACACCAGCTCAATAACAGAAGCAGGCCCCATTGTGCCATACACTGTACATGACAATAAATAGTGATGCCCTTGTTGAAATTGCCTAAATGGGAACATGAAACACAGAATGAAGATAGTAGCTTTACTAACCAGTCAAATTGCTGGTTACTCTCCTCCTCATAAGTCCCTAGAATGGAAAATGTGTAATAGGAAAAATATCCCATTCTGCCTTTGCTATACCTAGCTTGTAAGCACCTCCCTTGCAGCTTCACTGACTGCATTTGGCAAGAGAAAGGGTCTTGCACCTCAAAGAAACACTGAACATAACAAAGGGTGCAAATGGAAGTCACTAGTGGTAGCTTCCAAGGACAGCTGTATTCTTCCCAAGTCACGCTGCATTCTGCCCTTTAAATCCACACAACTGCTGTGTTTGTGTCTGTGCATACACAGCAGCTCACCAGAAAACTCAGCAACACAGTAAAAAGCTGGGGAGTGGGTATGCTGCTTTAGAATTTGTGTAACATACAAATGACAGCATTTGAATACCCCCACTATAGAGTGGGCAGAAGCAGGTATAGATGGCTCCATCTAACCCCCACCTACCGCAGCAGGGGTCAGCTCGGTGAGGGCCAGCTCCAACAGAGAACAGTGTGTGTGCTCCTGGTACAGCCTGCGGCATCCTCATCCCTGCTGACCTCTGCTTGACACTGTCTGGCACAGAAGCAAACTGCTCACGAAACCTCCCCTCAGCACTGAGGAATTACAAACAAGCCCTATAAAACTAAATGGAAAAACAAGACTAATTACTAACTGGCCCTCCACAACATTTGCTTATGTACTGAACCGTGGCCGAGCTGCAGGCAGCTGACACGCAGGGAAACGTCTTTATTCACTCGGGATGCTGATCTGGTGGATTTAGTATAGGGGTTTCTTCTAAGTGCAGTTGAATTTCAAAACACCATAGTCTGTTCCAGAAGAGTGATATGTGACCTTCCCTTTAAAAGCAGGAGCTGGTGCTGCAGGATCTAGGGCTTTAAAGATAGAAAGTGCTATATTGTTATTGTGATTTACTGGTTAATCTTACTTTGGACAAGAAAAAAAAACACCCAAGTCTAATACTTTTAACATGTATGTATGACTACCTCAAATTTACTTTTTACTCTATGTAAATTTAGGTGAGCAAAAGATTTAAGTATTCCTCTTGAGATTACCTGTGTTTTCTGCTACTCACAGAACAATGAGCAGCAAAAACCCCCAGAAAGCATCAAGGAGGGCCTAAGTTTCACTGCAGTCCTCTGGCTTGTTTCCTTCTCCAGCAAGTATTTGATTAGCTCTTCAGAAGGTAGCTGCTGATACACAGCCAGAGGCTTGCATTACACCGAATTATGTCGGTCTCTTTACAACCATGATACTGAATACTCCCAAGTCTGTAACTAATAGTAATTGCAAAGATTTACCTTTAATGCACATCCAGATGTATAAATAATACATTTTAATGGGCCATCAAGCAGTCCATACGTTTTTTTCTATTGTTACACTGACAAAAAGCAGCACCACGACCTACTGTGGCAGATGAAAGAACCCCTGCTATTCTTTGCATGCTTGCTACAGGCGGTATGATTTGCTCGGTCTCTGGGAAATTGAAGTTCAAAGTTATTTGCCTCAAATCCTCATTAAATCAAAGAGCCAGTCTTCCAGACTGAGTGCTCTCCAGAATCACAGAACCCCGGCCTGGTCTGGGTTGGAAGGGACCTTAAAGCTCCTCCAGCTCCAACCCCTGCCATGGGCAGGGACACCTTCCACTGCAGCAGCTTGCTCCAAGCCCCTGTGTCCAACCTGGCCTTGAGCACTGCCAGGGATGGGGCAGCCACAGCTTCTCTGGGCACCCTGTGCCAGTGCCTCAGCACCCTCACAGGGAACAGCTTCTGCCTAAGAGCTCATCTCAGTCTCCCCTCTGGTAGGTTAAAGCCATTCCCCTTGGCCTGTCCCTACAGGCCCTTGTCCAAAGCCCCTCTCCCGGTTTCCTGAAGCCCCTTTAGGTACTGCAAGACTGTTACATGTTACACTGTGCTGACTGAGATAGCTGCTAGATGCAAAACTAAAAAATACATGATGTTTAAATGGATACTTCGCATGCTCAAAACTAAGCACCCCTGCATGTGCGAGGACCAAAGTATTCATGACATCACTAGACAAAGCTTTTGTCCAAAAAAGTTGTTCTCAGCAAGTATTTCAGACAACATCTAATACTCCAACCCATCATTACATGAGCATTATGCTCATCATACAACTTGTCTTTGGAAACCAGGCCTCCCACTGACGCCAGGCCTCACTTCAGAGCTCTAAATTAATCATCACTGACAAATGAAAGTAACTTTTTGACACCTCTGCTCAGCTCCACTACCCAATTCTCACAGGCAGGTCTCCTCTACTCTAATAAAGAAGAAATATTTCAGCAATTACTCTGCTCTTTGCCTTATCCTCCAGGGCTCAGAGAGCATAAAGACAAATCAGCTCTAGAAATCACACTTTCAGCCCTACTTTCCAAAGCAACATCAAGATTTGGTTGATCCTATTCCTTCCATTCTGTTCAAACCTTCCAGAGCTCCACTCAAAAGATTTTGTTCAGCCATCATACAGGGTCCCCCCTCTTAAGTCTGTTGTAAGCTTTTGTCATCATCTGTCCTCCAAATGGTGGAAACAGAAACAGCCTCCTCCGCATATTGCTACACAGCTCCCAGAAGAACAAAAAAAGAAGGCTTCATGAAAGACAACAGCACAACTAACCATGAAGTCCTGCCACATACGCAAATAAAACACATTGTGAAACTCCCTCCCCAACGAAATCTAGTTCAGGTTTAACAACAGGCCCTTTTTGTTATTGTTCCAGACGCCCTTTTTAATGAAGTCTGGAGTATTATGCCCACTCATGCCCTGACATCAAATCCTTCTTAAAATCATCCCCCTTTAAAACCCCCACATCGCACCAATATAACAATAGCCGTGAATAAGAATGCACCATCATGATCGTAAGGCACTTTGATTTGTTCATTTTCGCTGTTTTAATGGCTTCGTTTCGCTGTTTTAATGGGTTTACGTTAGCTCTCGTACTTTCAACTAAGCAAAAGCAGAGCCAAGGCACAAGCCGCATGCAACACATTAGTCATGCTCCTCGACCAGACCTTCAAGAAGGGGTTTAGCAGTTCGGCAGCACTAGCAATTGTTCAGGCAGCAGCACACCCATCACTGCAGCGGACCAGAGCTCCGGAGAACCCCAACATCAAGGGGCGATGCCCCTCAGTGATACCTGCGGCCATCCACAGGCATCCGCAGGACGCGAGGCCGGCGTTCCCCTCCCAGCGCCGCCACGCCTACAGCAGCCAGCACGCCTTTTGTGCTTCCACACGTACTTCATCAGTTTACATTCCTTCTCGGGGCTTAGGATTCATTGTCTGGGGCCGGAGAGCGGCGCTTCCCACACGGGCCGGCGGCTGTGTCAGCCCCGCAGCAGCCCATCCCCGCACCTCCCGCCTGGCTCCCTGCCCCGCCAGGCAGGCTCGGGAAGGAGGTAGGCAGCGCTGCTGCTCAATTCCTCCCCCGCGCCCCTCCCGGCGAGGCGATTTGGTTAAAATGAGTAAGATTTAAAGTATCTGGATCCCCTCCTCCCCTCGGCTGCTCGCCGCAGGGCTGCCCGCCCCTCCCCGCCGCGTCGGGCCGGGCCAGCGGACGGGAATGCAGTAGCCGCCTTAGGTAGGCAGGTTTGGCACCGGGGGAAGAACCGGCGGGACACGGGCGGCCCCTTTATCCCCCCCTCCACCGCGGCCGTTGCCTGGCCCATGTGCGGGGCGGCGCTTCCCCCTCCCGCCATTAGCATAACAGAGAGGAGAAGAGGGGGAAAGCGGAGAAATCACAGGAAAACAAATAAAAATAGCGAAGGGGAGGGGGGCCCTTTCTCCCGCATGAGCTGCGGCGGGGCCGCGCCCCAGCGCGGCGGAGGGGAGGGAGGGAGCGATGCCGCAGGAGGCGGCCGCGGGCCGGCAGACAAAGGGAACCTCCCGTCGGGGCAGCGGGCAGCCAAAGCGGGGTGATTCGGGCGAGGATCGGCCGCCGCCCTCCCCAGCCCCGGCGCGGAGGCACTCACCAGCCGAGCCAGAGGAGGACCCTCTTCTCCGAGGAACGACACCAGCGGCGGGCTCGGGCTTGGGCGGCTGCGGCTGAGCGGGCCGGGCGGGAGCCGAGGGCTGCTCCTGGGCGGGGGACGGCGTGGTAGCGGACGAGGAGGAGGAGGACACGGCTCCCAAGGGGCTCCAGTCGGGCTGCGGTGGCTCCGGAGCGGCGGGGCGCGGCGGCTCGGCGGTGCCGCCGAGGTCCAGCAGCTGCGGCGGCCGGTCCTGCAGCGTTGCGGCGGGAGCTGGGGCGGGCTTCCTCTCCATCACCTCCAGCTGCTCGTCGAAGTCTTCGTCCTCTTCTTCCTCCTCCTCTTCTTCTTCTTCCTCCTCCTCCTTCTCGTCGTCGAGCACGAACTGGTAATTAAACTGGGGCTGCTGCGGCCGCGCTGGCCCGGAGGAGGAGGAGACCAGGGGAGACTGGTCCATCTCGTCCATGGTGCCTGGAGGTGGCGGAACAATGAGTGCGCGGCGCTGGGCTGTGCCTGCGCGGGCTGCGCCGCTGCGGGACCGGCCTCCCCGCCCTGGTGAGTCACCGCCGGGCGCGGCCGCCTGCTCCGCCCCGCGGCGCTGAGTGACAGGGCGCCTGCCAATAGGAACGGGAGGGGAGCTCGGAACAGCCAATGAGGCGCGGAGCTGGGTGCGTCCTCATGAATATGCAGCGCGAGAGGCGGGGCGTGCGGGGCGGTGGAGCGGGGATGGAGAAGTCGGGTAAAGTTCAGAGTCGAGAATGCGGGGTGGGGCCGGGTGGAGCGGGGGGGCCCTTCGCGATAACGGGGCGCTGGGGAGGTGCCCTCATCCCTCTATGCGCCCCTTTCCAACATCTCCCCATCCCTTTATCCCCCTATGGACCGTGCTCCGGCACCATCGTGACAGACATGCTGCGGGTGCGCCCCGGGATCCATCGCCTCCCCGCCAGCACTAGGGTTACTTTTAGCTCCCTTAAAGCAGGGAGCGATGCCGCAAGGACCGGTCACCGCGGTCCGGTGCCTCTCACCGCTGAGAGCGAAACGTCCCGGGTGGCTCCGCAGTGCGGGGTGGGGGGAGGCTCCTCTTCGGGCCCCGCAGGCAGGAGCCGTCAGCGCCTTCCCCGGAGGGGAGCGGAAGGTTTAACCACAACACTATGCATAAACCGGACTGGGCCTGAAAAACACACAGGAGGGAGATGTTTTCAGAGAGAGAAACTCGTCCGGTCACCCGTGTTAGTTTAGGTCAGCCAGCTGAGCAGATGCAACCATCTCTGGTTGAATGCCGGCTTGTGCAGGGGAAAATGGCAGCAGTTCACAGAGCAGAACTTGGCTTGTGCCTGTGTTGGACCCTGGTGTGGTTTCTTGCTTTCTGTGCAGAGATGGACCATTGCCCAAAGCCCTCAGGATAACACTTTAACTGAAATGGTGTTTATTTGGATACAATTTCCACCCATAAAGTTATCACAGTAAGACCGAAAGGACTTAGAACTATGTTCAGGGATGCTGGAGAGAGACTCTTCATCAGGGACTGGAGTGATAGGACAAGGGGTGATGGCTTCAAACTGAAATGGGAGATTTAGGTTGGATATTAGGAAGAAGTTCTTCCCTGTGGGGGTGGTGAGGCACTGGCACAGGGTGCCCAGGGAAGCTGTGAATGCTCCATCCCTGGCAGTGCTCAAGGCCAGGTTGGACAGAGCCTTGTGTGACGTGTTCTAGTGTGAGGCATCCCTGCCCATGGCAGGAGGTTGGAACTGGATGATCTTAAGGTTTTTTACAATCCAAACCAGTCTATGATTCTGTGATTTAATCCTGTTCCAGCATTATTATGGATTTTTAACTCACAGATGAGTTATTCTCCCACATATGCCTGTATAATTAATTCATAGAAATGTTTGGAGCATACAATGGCAAGTTCCATGAGACACGAGAAGTTAAGAAATAGAAGCACCAGCTCGGCTGTTACCTCTGCTGTGCAATAGAGGGTGGGATGTCTGCAGAGATGGATGTTCCAATGAGTTTTCTCGTTACGCAGAAGGCCTTATGCCAGGCATCAGGAGCCGCTCCAAAGTGGTCTCTCTTCAGTGTATCTGAACATAGTGAGGGGGCAGCTGTGTTTCTTCTGCACAGGGAAGGGCTTCTGGCATGGAACCGGGCTGGATCTCCAACATTCAGTCACATTCTGAAAAACAGGATGGCAACACACAAATCAGGGGCTCGAAAAGCTCCCGGCATTGAGTCTGCTTTTGCTTCAGGAAAACATGACCTCTATTCTTTGCATGAACTGTCTGAGCCCAAATCATACAAGAGAGCTGGAGCAGCTCTGCTCTGGAGCCAGGCTGAGAGAGCTGGGCTGGGGCAGCCTGGAGAAAGCTCCTTAAGGGGAGACCTTAGAGCAGCTCCAGTGCCTAAGGGGGCTGCAGGAAACCTGGAGAGGGGCTTTGGGCAAGGGCCTGTAGGGACAGGCCAAGGGGAATGGCTTTAACCTGCCAGAGGGGAGACTGAGATGAGCTCTTAGGCAGAAGCTCTTCCCTGTGAGGGTGCTGAGGCGCTGGCACAGGGTGCCCAGAGAAGCTGTGGCTGCCCCATCCGTGGCAGTGTTCAAGGCCAGGTTGGACACAGGGGCTTGGAGCAACCTGGTCTAAATATTTGAGTTGTTGCTGCTATTTGTATTGTTCTAAAAATACCTAAATAACTAGAGACCTCCTCCTAACATCCAGTTTTTATTTGCCCAAGGCTGATGTACATCCCTTAACTATTTTTCCCTTTAATTTAAATTGTTCTTTTCTCTGAACTTTGATTTCTAACCTGCTTAAAAGAATACCCCTTGTCCAGCCCTTGCTTTCTTAAAACTAGAGAACCTCCACTGTCTCCCCTCCCTTGCTATTCCAAGCAGCCTTTCCCTGTGCCCAATTCAGCCTCAGTTTGGGCACAGGAGGTTCCAGATGAGATTTTTAGGAATGTGCAAGGACAGCAATATTCCCGATCTCTATCAGGAAGGACCAGAAGGAACGTGAAAAGTATTTTTATAAATACACTAAAGGCAACATGCTTACCCTGTCTGAGATGGTGGTCCTGATGTGGAGGATCATGGTCCTACATCTTTGCTGGAACACCAGCCCTTGTGTTTCACTGAGCCAGGAACTAATTTGATTCATGATTCAAGATACAAGCTGATACCTTCAGTCTTTGTTTTACTTCCCAGATGATGTGTCTACAGCAGCTGCCACAAGTGTAAATGCACGCAAAGGAAACCTCCCCAGTACCTCCTCTCTTTTCCTCCCAGGCAGTCACTTTGGAGGGAGCTCACTTCTGAGCAGTGTGAATTCTCAGAACAGTTTTACTCTTTGAAGAAGCTTAGTATATTAAATTGCATTAAGAAAGGAGTAACATTCTGGTGATGGCTTTTATCTGAGGAAAACAAACCCAACAGGGCACATTTAATGACCTCACTGATGAATAGCAGTGTGTAGTCTGCAGTGGCATTCATCCTACCCCATGCACGGTGGATGTCTGGGCTTCAAACACTTTATAAAATGGAAAATCAGCTTTTCTGTGTACTCATTTACTACATACTGGGAAAGTAAATGGAGTTTTATTTTTGTATTGTGAATCTGCACTCTCTGTAAAGCAAAGAAAAACATTTTGATTGAATAAAGTCTTTATCATTTCAGCAGCCAATCTATTTTTCCATGTTTCTTGGTTAAACAAGAAAATGGAATTTTAACATTCCATTAAAATATGCCCTAAGGCAACAAGGTCCTTTGAAAAACTTGTTAAGTTCTGAGTACAGACAGTGCTGAAACCGATTTTAACAGATCTAACTGCAGTGGGGTTTGGTCACCTACAAGTAAGGAAAAATCCAGATATAATTCAGCTGATTTTATCAGACAGCTTGAAAGTGAATCCATCACCAGCTAAGGACAAATGAAAGGGGGTTTTATTTAGGGAACGGAAGTGACTAAAGGTCTCGGAGGGAAACAGGAAGGGAGTTCCAGATAGCCTGGGCAAGGCAAACTAACAAGTGAGGGGAAAATACAGCTCTGCAGTACTGAAACTACACTGCAAAGCAGCCTTTCTTCTAGCCCCTTAGAAAAACACTTTACCATTCTTATATGAAGACTGTCAAGAAGCAGGAGTACTCGGCAGGTATTCAGCAACTTCATTTACTTACTTTCCATGAGGTGTTTTCATATAGCAAACTTGGGAAGAAAAGGATTCATCACGTGAAGGAGGAACATCAATCAGTGTGTTTCTAAACTTCCTGCGCAGTGCTAACAATGGCCACGGACTGACTGGGATTTTTTCTGTCCACTGTGACCTGTTTGATCTTACACAGATGGTACAGGATATCACAGCATGCCATGGACTAGGAAAATAATGGTGATGGGACAAATGCAGTATTATCACTTCACAGCAGGATCAAACAGAAAAAAACACATTTGGGCTCAGGCAGCAGTTAAAAATATGGAGTTAAAGTCACAAGGGGTTGGGTTTGTGTCCCTCCTTTTAAGGCTGAAGTACAATTCTCCAGGTTTCAGGCATTGTGTCTTTATCTCTGGAGAGATGAAACTCGGGGATTCTTTAGTTTCCAGATTAAGCCCCTGCTGCAGCACCTTGGGCATCACAAGTGAAGACAACTGAACATCTGCTGCAGCTATTTTCAAGATCTTCTCAAGATCACAAGGACACTGTGAGAAAATCACTGCTTAGTTCATTAATACAAATGCAGCATATGGAGGGAACAAGTGGTAAAGCAATAGTACAGAGGGATTACCGTCTCTTGATAGTAACTGAGAGTTGGGTTCGGCTCTATCAGAACCTTCTCTGAAGCTGCCTGTCAGCCTCGTCCTCCACAATCATTAATGTTTCTTGACAGTAGCTTTGAAATCTTTTATGTATTTTAGTGTTCCTGGCATTTATTATTCTGGAATTGTTTCTAACATCCCATAGGCTGACTTAGATGGAGCCAATTATTCCACTTTTTTTATGCGCTCAAAATCATCTTGCTAAGCCAAAGCAGTCAATTTCTACAGCCAGTGTCCTAGTGACCTTGTCCATTGGCAGTATTCTGATTCAGACCTGTCACAAAGCTTCCTTCAGCCAGCCCAGTGCTGAGCCTGTCCATCTTCATGAATGAGAGAGGTGTAAGGACAGCCCTAAATTATACCAACTGCCACGAGTGAAAAGTTGCCATTAGCCATAGCTGTAAATTCCTACACCCAGGTAATTTCCTCCTAGGCCACAACTTGGTTCTGTTCAAGCTTTCATTCAGAGGAACCAAAGCTGAGGCATAACATTAAAAATGATGGTACAACAGTGAACAAGAGGATGTATTTGCTTGATCTTAAAATACAACAGCATTTGAAGTGAATCAAAGCCATGACAATGCTCTCCAGAAAATGAGGCTGTGACATGAGAAGTTCACCTCACTAAAACTGCACGCAAATCCACTATGAAGTGGATTTGGGTCTCACTCCTCTTTTCCTTGGAAAGAAGCATTAGGTCTTAAAAGACAATACATAGTTAAGACTCCAGTTTTATGTCTTACTGACATGTGGGACCTGAAGCAGCGGGGTCCTTCCACCCCCAGAGATGACACTGAAGAGCGATGAGATCTCTGCAAAAACCTTGAACATCTCTAATACAAGCCAGGATCACAGAATCAATGAGGCTGGAAAAGACCTTTAAGCTCCTCAAGTCCAACCATTGCCCAGCACTGCCAAGGCCACCACTAACCCATGGCACTGAGGCCTCGTCTCCACGGTGTGTGAACACTTGAAGGGACGATAACTCCAGCACTGCCCTGGGCAGCCTGTTCCAATGCCTGAGCACCCTGTGGGGAAGGAATTGTTCCTCAGCTCCATCTAAAGCTGCCCTGGTGCAGCTTGAGGCCGTTTCCTCTTGTCCCATCCCTTGCTCCTTGGGAGCAGAGCCCAGCCCCCTCCTGGCTCCATCCTCCTCTCAGGCAGTTGTAGGGAGCGATCAGGTCCCCCCTGAGCCTTCTCTTCTCCATGTGAACCCCCCAGGTCCCTCAGCCGTTCCCCATCACACTGTGCTCCAGGCCCTGCACAGCTCCATTGCCCTTCTCTGGCCCCACTCCAGCACCTCAATGTCTCTCTTGTAGTGAGGGGCCCAGAACTGAACACAGGATTCAAGGTGCGGCCTCAGCAGAGCCCAGTGCAGCAGACGATCACTTCCCTAGTCCTGCTGGCTATGCTATTACTGATATAAGCGAGGAAACCATTTCCTGCAGCACTTCCATGTTCTGGATAACCTTCTACCTAAATAATAACCGCAGTGAAAGCTGTTTGACCTGCAGGACTGACAAGTTCCCAATAAGCAGGTAGTGTGGATCTAAGTTAAATATTTTCCTTGAAGTCCTTCCTCTCTGCCCAGCCAGGGAGATGAGGGTCGGGCCCTCTGAGGGACCATGCAGTCAATCAGGAAAGTCCTTCAGTGAAAATAAAGCCTAGAGGTTTACCTTCCGTTATCACAATGATGCAATATATTAATGACAAAATTCAATCAAATGTGTCCATTCACATGTTCACAATAGTGCATCAGGAAAACAAAGCCATGGGAATGTGGCAGAATGATGTGCACGAAACAACCGTTAATGCCACTTGCTAAATTCACCAGGGCACTGTAGAAATTTTAAACCTACAAGAATGGGAAGTGTTCTGAGACTCCCTGTGAGCATCCCTGAAGTTTTCTAAGGCATTCGAATGAATGGGGAAGAGTCTGATGTTCCTAATTTTCCAGATTACCCAGAACACAGGTAATTCCCTACTTCAGGTTAATGTTTGCTGCTGAGTAAAACACTAAATCTGCTTCAGCCCTCCTACTTTTAAGAATACAATGAAATCATTCACTTACCAGTTTGGCCATAGTACTTTACTCTCCTGAGGAACATAAGGACCAGCATCATTGGATCTAGACACAAAAAGTCCATCCTCTTATTCCCTGCTGCAAACAGACTAACGTAGTATCACAACTATTTCCAATTCATCTTCTCCTCTCCCACTTTTCATTTAAACATGAATGCTTATAATCAATGTTAAGTTTAGATCTTGGCATCCCTAAATCAGTACCCATGGACATGTCTGAATCCAAACTTTTCAGCCTTTATACTTAATGATTCTTTCTAATGGTTTTATTATGGTTTTCCTCAGTTTTATGTGACCATCCCACACACTGTAATTAAAAGTAATGAATGAGCAGTGTTTGTTCCTTGTGTGCCTGGGGGTTCAATGGAGAGGAAAAAGTCCATTGACTCCCAGTACCTTTCGGGTCACTTGGACTGACATATCTGTGATGTTCAGCTCCTGGAGATCGAGGACAGGAGGGGTATCCAACCTCTCTGAATCAGGGGTGCTCAAATCTCTGGTTTCTTAACTTGGAATGTACAAGTGACTGAGCTGAATGAGCTGAACAAACTGACTGAGGGAAGCAGATGCAGGGGAAGATGCAGGTGGCAAGAGCCTCTCTGGCAGCTCCACCATTCTGATTCCAGATGCTGAACTAGTGATGCTGCTGGCTCAGTGTCTAGAATTTACAACTCCAACAGCAAGAATGAACCATCTGAAATCATGGTATTGTATCTACATTATTTTAGGAGCTTTTTTAAAACTTCGGAATTCATACAAGTTACAATCATTTGGCATTTAAATTGCTTTGCTTTTCAAAAGAAAAAGTGTGTATAATTTAAATTAGAAATCAATTTCTGCTCTTTTCAGCACTGATATTTACCCATTTAGGAAAAAACCAGCCTGGTAACCAACATCTAGGGCTATTCCCCTGGCTGCTAAATAGGCCTGAGGAGTAAACAGATTGATGCTAGCAACATTTTCAGCATTACTATAGCCAAGGTTGATGGCATTGCTACTGGGACTATGAAACTTAAAACATACAGGCATAGCTTGCACTGGAAGCAGCAGTACTGGTTTTAAATGGCTCACATTTGAAAGGGACCAGCCCACCATCTTCTAGCACTTTGCTCACTGCTTAATAACATGTCCGTTGTAACTGCTTTTATCAGACTGCAGCAGCTGGAGTTATGGTGGTGCTTGGGGGGTGCATTTTTGACTCCCAAAGCATGTGTGACAGTGTTGGAAAACACCACCAAGACTGTGACTGTGGCTTCTTTCTTACAAGCATTTAGGGAGCTCTTCCTCTTGTCTGGGTCAGACAAAGACAGGACACCTAAAAAGATCTTCAACATCACCACCCTGCTTTCTCAGTATCGCATCAAGCTGATCATACACTGAAGTCCTTTATCTCCCTCACCTTTCTCCACATAAACCACTCCAGCTTTTGAGCACCTGGGATGATTTCAGTTAACTATGACAGTGGCAGAAGACTCAAGGATATTAAATTCCTGATAGTTGAGTAACAATCAGCAGCTGGCTCAATTACAGAGAGCTGAGGAGCTCTCCTGTGGAGAACTTGGTTTCACCCCTTGCATTTGGGAGCCATCAGCTTGTATGTAGTTTTTACAGATGTGTCTGTATTTCACCCAGATGGCAAAAGCAAAAAGAAGGATAAGAGAGATGTGAGAACAATGGAAGATGTGCCAGGATAGATGCAAACAATGTTAAGACCTGGAGCTGTAGGAAACAGGAATTTGCTAGTTTGACTGGTTTTGGAACTAGTTTGTGACTGCTGTAGATAGGGATGTATTTTAGGTGAGTCATGCCAGTGGTGAAGACTATGTAGGTGCAGCCACAGTTTTGGCAAGGATCGAAATAAAAGGGAGATAAATCTTATAGGCTGAATTCTCTCTGCTGTATCCTGTGAAAAGGAGCAGAAACAAAAAGAAGTCGCATAGGGCTACTTTATTCCCCAAAGAAAACTGAGGTTCTTCAGACTTTCTAGGCTAAGATATTTGGTGTCACTTATTCTAAGCAATTTTCAGGTGCACCTTTTTCAGTGAAAATACAGTTTTCACTCTTCTCATTGTAACTTGTAAAAAACGAACACATTTCAGTAAAATCTGACTTCTTGAATATCATGTAACATCTGCTTAAATTATTACTTCAGCACAGGCCATCGGCTAAGATTAACTGGGTTTATTCCATCAGGTAGAATCAGGTTGCTAAACAGTGCAAGTTCCAATGTATGAGCCTGGAAATAACTATAACCTGACCATAACCTGGGCAGAAATGCCTAGGTGAACTGAAAGACACAAAATCAGCGTGGTTTCAGAGGTAGTGAGCTCTGTTATCTGTTTCTCATCCAAATCTTACCCATGTCAAGCTTTAGAAAATAAAATCACAATTTATAACTATGAGTGTTGAAGATTTATCCCACTAAGTTGATTCAACAGAGTTCCTGTACATTTTGCATTGTGCTGTTGTAATGTTGAACAGATCCCTCTGATGGAGCGCAGTACAACCTTCCTGAAGCCAAGACAGATGAACAAGGGTAGCAAGCAGTGTCTGCCCTCAGAAACTGATCTCATTCTCCATCTCTGTTTACATGCAATCTTTATTTTTACCTAATCTCTGTTCACTCAGATTTTCCAGGAGAACAATGACTTCCTTAAAACTTCTCTTTTTTTCCCCCAAATGTCACCTGGCAAATCAAATGACTGCTGCTAAAAGAATAAAATCATATAATGCTTCAACTGTGTAGTCTGCTGTAAAGCCAGCCTCACCGAGTGATGACAAGCAGCTTTCTGGCACACTAGTAGTAATTCCTTTCACCTAGACTATAATCTAGGGGAGGAACAAGTTAATAAGGCATACAAATATGTGAATACCTAGAGGCTGCTGTTAAATTCATGTCAATTTATTTCTTCTTTCAGCACAGTGCACTTCATACACTTACAATTACAGTGTAAAACTGTTTTGTAAGTATTCTAATAAAGAATGAACTCAAAATCACAGGCCTATTGATTGCCATTCTAAATAAATGCTTTTGATGCAGAGAAGACAGCCTTCTTGTTCCCATTAGTATGTCTAGGAATTCCTCTATTTCACTCAATAGCATGTGATCACAGACCATACACAGGCAGTTTCTTTGTACTCTGGCATGGATGTGATGGTAAGATATACCTCTGGTCACCCACCTGGTCTCTTTTCAGCACTTAAGCAAGTGCCATGCTTACCTTCTCTTGTCTCAGAGGAATCCTCAAATTCAGCCCACTTTCAGACAAATCCCCTCACCAGATCATCACTGTCATCCTGTTGCTGCTCATCTGACCTGGTTTAGCCTTTCTTATAGCTTATAGTTTGTACAGATGTTCAATAGTTGTTCTGAACTTCTTTGAAGCAATGTATCCTTTATTTTTCTTTAAGAATAAAACAAGAGGAAAGGTTGTGAGACACCAAGATGTAGACGCACTTTATATTAACTAAGCATACTACTTCATCAAAACTTCTCTCCTGGCTTTTCCTCTGTACAGTCAGCCTCTCTGCACAGGTCTGAGGCACTTCCCCCCTCCAAATCCATTTCTGTGGCTGCCCCAGGATGCTGAACTTGGAAAAGTATTTATGTGTCCCACTGTGGGATAAGAGGAAAGACAGCTGGGAGCAGACAAAAATGGATGCTAAAATGGACTAGACCTCCAGCTGCTGACCTACAGAACAGAAAGATCAGCATTGGCAACTGGCACAGTCTAAAACTATTAACTTGAGTTCCCTCAGACTAAAGCAGCCTGGTTAATTCTTACTTCACATAGCATCCATCTAACTGCAACCGAAAAAAGATAAACATATTGTTCCTAAAAACAGTACAGGATATTATTTCCCATATTCTTCAGAAACAGAAAGTGCTATTTGAACTGCTTTAACAATGAAATCAGGTGCCCCCATATAAATACATGGTATATGATACATTGGTTCCATTTTAGACCATTTTATGGCAACATTTAGATTTTTATTGCATTCCTACCAATATGAAAATTTTAAACACACTATATTAGGGATTTTGTCTTCCTCTCCACTTGGAAACTTCAGTTCTAAGTATGGATATTCCTTCAGCCTAAGTATTTATGCACTTATAGTTGTGTGGGGCATGTATATATATGTATGTATAAATGCATATGCAAAATGTGAACCAAAAAAGCAGAATATACTGTCTCTGGCCGAGCTGACTGTTTGGCTTTAATTAGGTTCATGTTTGCCCTATGGAGTGCTCAGGCTTACAGCTGAGTACTGAGGTTCACTGCCTTATGCAATGCACTGGCATGCCAAGAAGCTGATCCCTCCTACACACAGTTCATAAAACACAATGCAGCAGGTGGATGAAAGACATGCTGTGTGGGGGTGTTTTGGAAAAAGGAGGTAACAACAAACCAAAGAGGTCAGTGGAAAAAGAGCAGTCAGTTTTCTACCTACCGCTATTGGCAAGTTGATTTCTCTTGCAGATGTTTGGGATTTCCTTGGATTTGAAAGATGGATCTAGAAGTAAGCAAGTAATTATACACATGGATTGGAAAAAAAAGAGTAAAAAAGATCTTCCGTGAGCAAAGAACATCATCCCATGCTACTAAATTTAGGTACATAAGCAGACCACAATATAGATAGAACATAAAATCACAGAATCAACTAGGTTGGAAAAGACCTTTAAGATCATCAAGTCCAACTGTTCCCCAGCACTGCCAAGGCCACCACTAACACGTCATTGAGGGCCTTGTCTACATGGTTTATGGACACTTCCCGCACTATATATTACATTGTAGCACACACTTCTGATCTCCTCAGCTGCAAGCTTCTAAGGCAAAGACTGCATCATAGAATCATAGAATAGTCAGGGTTGGAAAGGACCTTAACATCATCCAGTTCCAATCTCCTGCCATGGGCAGGGACACCTCCCACTAAACCATGTCACTCAAGGCTCTGTCCAGCGTGGCCTTGAATACCACCAGCAATGGAGCATTCACAGCTTCCCTGGGCAACCCATTCCAGTGCCTCACCACCCTCACAGTAAAGAATTTCTTCCTTATATCCAATCTAAACTTCCCCTGTTCAGTTTGAACCCGTTACCCCTTGTCCTATCACCACAGTCCCCAATGAAGAGTCCCTCCCCAGCATCCCTATAGGCCCCCTTCAGATACTGGAAGGCTGCTCTGAGGTCTCCACTCAGCCTTCTCTACTCCAGGCTGAACAGCCCCAACTTTCTCAGCCTATCTTCATATGGGAGGTGCTCCAGTCCCCTGATAGGATAGGATAGGATCATCTCCTATCTACAGAGTGCAACACAATGAACCCACCATCCTGATCCCAGCCCCTATGATACTTAGCTACTATAAATACCTCCTGCCAAGATGGGCTTGTCTTTTCTTTCTTCTTCCATCAGATTTCCCTGACAACTCTGCTGACAGGGCAAACATCAGCTGGAAGCGCTGCTGAACCAGGTGCTGGTAACACACAGCAAAAGTTCAGAAGAATCATTATACCAATGAAGTTAATGGCACAACATACAGAACAGTTTAATTTCTACTTATTCTCCTTCATGTCAGCACATGACTGATCTGTTTTAAAACCCTTTCTGAGTATTTGCAACACGCAGAAGCGTGGGATATGTGTACGCAATGTTTGTAGCCCTGTCACCTGGGGCAACATCACATGGGATTTGACAAGATAGGTGGGTTTGGTGATACTCAGATAAGGAACCCACGAGATTACTGCAAGAGAGAAAGTTGGGTACTGGTGTTCTCAGTGGTGCTACACAGAAACTCTGACACTGCCACGAGCTGTGTGATGCTCTTCCAAAAATAATGGCCATTTAATACAGCAAGCATGCAGAACGTCTGCCTGGTCCTGCCCATGTGTCTGAGTGAAGTCACTTGCTCAGGAAGAGCAACAAACACTGAAGCCAGGAGTTTGCGGGCTTCTCAGTGATGGTTATGAGGGGAAGATATTCAAGTATATTTACTGTAGTGATAGGACAAGGGGTAACGGGTTCAAACTTAAACAGGGGAAGTTCAGATTGGATATGAGGAAGAAATTCTTTACTATGAGGGTGGTGAGGCACTGCAATGGGTTGCCCAGGGAAGCTGTGAATGCTCCATCCCTGGTGGTGTTCAAGGCCAGGTTGGACATAGCCTTGGGTGGCATGGTTTAGTGTGAGGTGTCCCTGCCCATGGCAGGGGGTTGGAACTGGATGCTCTTAAGGTCCTTTCCAACCCTGACTCTTCTATGATTCTAAGTGGCAAAGCAAAAAGGCGGGAATTTGTGCACAGAACCTGTCGTGACAGTTGAGTAAACTCAAGGTGCTTTGCAGCGTGGACGGGGGAACAAGCCAAGCAGTGTCAGGCAGCAGCAGCTGGAGGAGAAAGAAAATAGGCAGAACAAACTGGAGTCTGTATCCCAAAGTTTTTGAGCCAGGCACGGGAGGGTTAGGAGAAAAACAGCAACATGAATCCTGAGCCCAACACACAGAAATTGTAAAAGATGAAGACAGAAATGAAAGGGCAAGAAATCCCCTCCTCTAGCACAAAAATAGATGAGGCAGAGAACTGGTGAAGTGTAATTTCATGTTACATTGCTGCATAGAATGTATTAATACTTTGATACAATTCTGTTATGTGAAATGAAGACGGAAGAAAGGAAAGGGCGTAAAATGCTCCTTACAAGCAGAAAACCAGATGAGGCAGAAAACCAACAAAACCTGTGATTTCAAGTCACTTTGCTGCACTGAATGTAGTTAGCGCTCGACTCAGTTCTGTTATTTCAAATGCACATTTAAGCCTGTACTATTCTCTACTCTCCCTTCTCATTCAAAACTTACTGCTAAGGACCAGCTTTCCTCTCAGGCATGTGCATGTGAGTGTCACTACAGTAAAATGCAGTTGTTTATGGGTATGTGAAGGCAAAAGGACTGAACTCTGGTGCAGGAGAGACCAAGAGGCAGTTGTTGCAGGGCTTTTAGTATGATGAGGACTGCCTTCACAGCCTGACCTTCCATTCTGCTTATTCAATTGTATAACTATATTAAAATAGGAAGGTGTTACCCTAAGGTAGACAAGGTTCTGAAACAACCATCCATTCATTTAATAATAACAAATATGAGCCTCTGCATTTATGACCACCACTCAGATTAAACATCTTATAGTCTAAGAATTGACCCTCAAATAACTATTAAGCAAGAAAAACCCAAACCCATCCACAAAGAAAAGCTGAAAAGGCATTTGAATGCATAATAATAAGCAAATCTGTTACAATGATTAAACTTTTAATGTGATTAAAGTGTTTTGGGAGGATTACACCTAGAACCTAGAAAGCACAATAAAGCTGGGGGAAAATAGAAAGGTATTCAAACTTGGAAGTGAGCAGTTTAAGAGATGCGGCTATTTAACTCATCCCTTCTTCAGCTGAAGGAATATGACTCCAGTACAGCCACTTCAAACCAGAGACTGGGTGATGAAGTGAGAAACACGAGTTAGCTGAACCAACAAGAGTTTGGGAAAGCAATGTGAACCACAGCTAGATGGGGAAAAGAGACACTTAAAAAGAAGTTGGTGTTGTATTAACATAAAGTTACCAGTATTACTGTAATCCTCAGTGCTCGTGAGGGTTTGAAGTCCCACGAGAGCAGCTCTGAAGTCCTGATGCATCAGTTTGAGGACTGGATTGTGGACCACTTTCTGGGGATGCAGCAGCCCTGTGGAAATTATCTCCCCCTTGTTTCTCCAGAGGGAGTTTTTCTTCTACACAGCTCTGCAGTGTATGGAGCACAGCCTCACTCTAAGAAGACCACAGTGCCCTGCCACAGCTTGACATGTTAATGACATTGGTAGTCTATGTTTTCAAAAGGTAACCCCAGAAATGTGTGGAATCATGCAGATCTATATTTGCTTCTGGGATAAGTGAAGTGATCCTTAATTGTTGCCAACCTGGGTAAAGATGAGCTCTACAGAGTTCATATTATGTATTTAAGAGATTTGTCACTAAAATCATATCCAACCTTCTTACGCAAAGAGTTATTGGATTAGATCCTCAGCTTGTATAAAATTCAGGCTGTTTCATTGAAATCAACATACTGTTGGGAATTAGTGTTAGCTGAGAATCTGGCTTGCTGCAGTTAGGCTCATAAGGCTCAAAACTAACTAAATGAAACGTGGGCTATATGAAAAGCATAGCATCAGGAGATATCTCTGTGCAGAATAGCACTCCAAGCTGAAATCATACCAAATTCACCATACGTCACAGAAGCATTGGAGTGGATGGGACCATCCGACTCCTGTCCTGAGTTCTCCCTAAGTCTGCCTCCCCAGTGTTTAGTCCAAAAGAGAGGTCAAAAGATCATGTACTCTCCACATACCCATATACCACCAGCTAAAACCCACTTCCCAATACCCTACTACAAGCTTTTAGCCCTCAGCAAAGACCAAAAATGACAGTAGGTCTCTTCAAAGATAAACTTTACAAATATTCTACCTCCAAAATCAGTTACATGCTGTTTCCTGTTATTGCCTCCAATGCCCTACAACAATCTTCTTCTGTATATGCGAAAAAAGCAGAACCAATACTGCTATTGTTCAAACTTGAGCCCATATTCCCACTACTTTAGTAACACAGTTTCTATTTGGGATGGTATGCAACACTGACACCAAAGACATCAAGAGACGGATTTAGTAGGACCATGCTGTGATCTCAGGCTGACAAAGAACAAGCCATATAAAGGGCTCTGCAAAGTCTAAAAGATCAAGAAAATAAATCTTTCAAGCAATTGTTGTTTAGAATCTCTTCTTTCCAGAGCGGTATAATAGGTTTAATGATACCTGGCTTCACTGTCAACTGTGTCGGAAAATGAGTGAATGTGGCCACTTCCTGGATTTTTCAGGAATGAATGGATATATCCATGCAATGATGTTTAACTGCACCTATTTTCCTGTAGCTGCAGATTTCATCTAAGCTTTGTGCTTGATTCCAAGCTGAAGATTCCCCTGAAAACAGTCCACATATTTCTAAGAACAAGCAGTTCAGATATTTCTATTCTAGCTCCCACCATACCACAAGAACTGAAATAGCATCAATTAAAATTGTCATTGACCTCTCACAGAGCACTGATATAAAAGCCATTCTCCCTGTGTCCCAGCTGCTTTTTATACAATGGGGTATTTGATTTCCTCTGAACATCTGATAGAAAGATTAAGCCATCCAGTGTTTCCAATTAAAACCAGTTTGTGTTCTTCAGTGGAGTTAACTACTTCATTAAATCACTCATTATGGGTCTTCTTAGAGCACTGTGCTCAATTCTTCAGTCTGTAGATTTTTTCACTTATGGATCTAATAAAATCATCAGGAAGCTTAAATTTCATTCAGATGCCAACTATCACAAAGATGTAATTAAAAGTCATTACCACTATTCCATCTGCTACTTCGGTGTGTTGTCAGTGCACCTGACTCCTCTGTGTCTCTGCTGTTAAGTGTGCAAATGAGTGTGGTTCGGTTGATAAGTTGGAGGGAAGGAATGCCATCCAGAGGGACCTTGACACGCTTGTGAGGTGGGCTGATGCCAACCTAATGAAGTTTAACCATGCTAAGTGCAAAGTCCTACACCTGGGTCGGAGCAATGCCAGGCACAGCTCCAGGTTGGGCGGCGAGGAGATTCAGAGCAGCCCTGCGGAGAAGGACTTGGGGGTGTGGGTCCATGAGAAAATGAACATGAGCCGGCTGCAGTGTGCACTTGCAGCCCAGAAACCAACCGTATCCTGGGCTGCATCAAAAGGAGTGTGACCAGCAGGTCGAGGGAGGTGCTCCTGCCCCTTTACTCTGCTCTCGTGAGACCTCACTTGGAGTATTGTGTGCAGTTCTGGTGTCCTCAACATAAAAAGGACATGGAACTGTTAGAACAAGTGCAGAGGAGGGCCACGAGGATGATCAGGGGACTGGAGCACCTCTTGTATGAAGATAGGCTGAGAAAATTGGGGCTGTTCAGCCTGGAGAAGAGAAGGCTGCGTGGAGACCTCAGAGCAGCCTTCCAATGCCTGAAGGGGGCCTACAGGGATGCTGGGGAGGGACTCTTCATTAGGGACTGTGGTGAGAGGACAAGGGGTAACGGGTTCAAACTTAAACAGGGGAAGTTTAGATTGGATATGAGGAAGAAATTCTTTACTGTGAGGGTGGTGGGGCCCTGGAATGGGTTGCCCAGGGAGGTTGTGGATGCTTCATCCCTGGCGGCGTTCAAGGTGGGGTTGGACATAGCCTTGGATGGCATGGTTTAGTGGGAGGTGTCCCTGCCCATGGCAGGGGGGTTGGAACTCGATGATCTTGAGGTCCTTTTTCCAACCCTTACTATTCTATGATTCTATGATTCTATGAATGCAGGATGAACAGAGAAAATATCTGTTATCTGGACACTGTTTAAACTCTGTATTTCTTTTACACCATCTCTCACTGCTCCTTCTCAACCCCAGGAGTCTCTGGTCCAGCACACAGCCAGTGTTCCTTCATGGGAGTGAAACACTTCTCCTTTCTGTTTGGGAATACTGCCAGTACACTTCCTTGCCTCTGCTGGATGCAACTGTCCTTCTTCATGTCTGTGTTTTGTTCCATTTAGACCAGCGTAATGTTAGACCCTTTCTGCTGATGTGTATGCATGCAGAATTAATAGACTTCATCTACTACAAAAAGATGTTGGCAGGAGTTTTGTTGGCAGCAGACAGAGTAAGCACATAACTCCCTTCGTAGCTTAGTTACCCTGGTTGCCAGCCACATTCAATATTGGCCTCAAGGTGCTTCCTCTTGACCTTTAAAGCCTGGTGGAATCTCAACCCGGGTGCTTCCTCCAAGGCAGCAGTTCCCTCACCTTTCTGAGTGGCAGACAGGCCAATCTGAGTTCTCCTGTTACCAGCAGGTGTACAGATGTGCCCACCTCACCAGCAACTTGACTGCTCTATAATCATTCTCCTGCAGAAAGGTCCAACATACTGTGATCACCAAAGTTACACAGAGATTGCACTCAACACTTTTTGCCCTTCTTTCCTCCAAAATGCAGGTTTGGTGTCCCAAGTTACACTGAAATCCTTTATTTTTATGTAAATGCTATATCTGGTTGTTATAAATTAAAACACAAATTGAAGTTGTTACGCTTGGTCACAGTCTTCCCTTAACAAATAATACTGAGTTTTAAGAAATAAGTGATGAGCATCCACTGATCCTGATGGCAATTCATCTTACAGGATAAAAGGATTAAAAATAGGGAGCTCTCTTTAGTATGAATCAATCCACCTTTATTTCAATCCAGTAAAAGTTGCAATAAGTCAATAACACAATTCAAGGACACCAAATTCAAATTCTTTTGGTCCTCACATCCATGAATAAAACCATAAGCACTCTCATTTGCTTCTATACCAACAAATAGGTCTTGATTCAGCAGTGCTTGTATTCATGTGTTCCTCTTTGTAGTCACGACCTGCCCTACCTAGCATACAAAACTGTGCTTTGTAGCAAAGTATTTGCTGGACTGGACCTAAGAGCAGGGTTTCTATTAAAAAAGGTTTTACTTTAAGAAAATTAGGTTATACTCTGAAAATAAAACACAATTTAAAAGAGTTTATAGTCAGCTTTTTTCGGGGAGAGGTCTAGATTCCGTTAAAGATGCAGATTCAGTAACCTGAATATCCTTCCTACACTATGAGCCCTTTGGCCTTTATGGCACTTGCCTCAACGTTGCCGATAGGAACAGAACGTAACAAGTAACAGAGTTTGCACCTATAGTCATAAATGCAGCTGCAAAACAATTGTATGCAAATAAGTAGTCACAGTTCATTTCAAAATACTATTTTAAGCACCGAATTCAAACTAACAAAACTGTTTAAACAATTATCAGTAAATATGTTCACTAAAATAGGAATATTTTCCCCTTTTTTATTTACTTTGCACAGGATTTGCACATCGGTCCTCTCATAAAAATGATTTTCATAGATAAAAAATCTAAGCTTCTTTTTAAGGAGTCCATACTTCAGCTTCCCAGTCAAAGGTCAGCTTTTCCAACTATCACCTCTTGGGAAAAAACTTACAAACACTGTTTCCAGAGAAACACATAGCTATGTTTGAATGGAGGGCATAGCCTGTGGTTTTAAAACCTGGCTGTACTTAACAAAGCACTGACGCAGGCCTGCATTGCAGAAGGCTTATTTCTGAGCATTAAAAGACAGCACAAAATGAGAAAGCTGATCCTGGCCTCTTTTTATCTTACTGGAGAGTTTGGCTCAACTCCAATCTTCCCTCAGTGTAGGGAGCAGTTAACAAACTACTTGTCAGTATAAGAAAACAAAATTATTCAGCCACTTTACCTTTCTGGTATCATTTTCCTCGAGTTCTGTTTCCCAGTCTTGTTCCAGAGCTTTCTTTGACATGAAGTGAATATGATGAAAGCCACAAGTGATGCCTCCACTGTAATTGCTGCTACAGGTACACTGTAATTGGTACAAATAAGTTGTCATTTTTTATCATAGTAAAAGAAGGTGTGGTTTGGTTTGTGCTTGTCAGAGGGTCTGGAGGAGTTTTCACAACAGAGAAGCAACGCTGCTTTTATTTTAGCAACAAGAGCTGTTCAAGTGATGGTATTTAAGGAATGAGGTCACATATTCAAGCTGTTCAGATACGACAGTGTTCAAAGATGTCAGTCAGGCTCCAAAGGAGATAAAAAGTGCATCAGCTTATCAGCCAGGCATTTCTAGTGCTGGTGTGTTTCCCCTGTTTAATAAAGCAAGGCATGCAAAGTGAACTCCAGCCTGGCACAGGGAGGTGCTTCTGAAGCCCTTTATACAGCATGGCTAGAAAATACGAATTACAAGGCTTGATGCATCTACCATTCAGTGGTTGAGAAAATCAATCCATGTTCTTACCTGGATAAGTAGTTTTTCCCTGTGTTAGGAAAGACTTCAGTAAGATGGATGTTGCAGCAGGAAATCCCAGGCAACCAAACATTCCAATTACCATACTGGTGAAATTTAGCAGTGTAAAGTACTAATCTGACTTTATCACTTCATCCGGATACATTTAATTAACATGGAAGATTTAGCCCAAGATTTTCGGCCAATGGCAGAATATATTGGGGTGTTCCCATGCATCCATTGAAAGACCAAAATCTACTCCTTTAAGTCCACCCAGTATGTAAAAAACGGGATCAATAACTGACATGGCCTGAAATCAGTTGCTATGGCTGTAACCTCAGTAGAAATTTCCTTGACCACAACTAGACTTAAACTTGATCCTATGTAAAAAACATCAACAAATCGTTGTGGTTTCTTAATGGTTAGAGAGTGACATGTCCTTTCTCAAAACAGGCCTTAGAAAGAGTATTTGCCACTCATATTTTCACCGAGATATTTTTGATATGTGTTTAAATTATAATTTCTGTTACTATAGAGCCAAAAATTAGGCATTGCAATCACTTCTCTGAAGAATTTACACTGACCAAGGCTCCATGTTGAAAATATTTACATGGATGAGTCAATAAAAGTATTCACATAAATGATTCATGTGGATAAATGTTGCAGACTTTAGCCAAGAACGATGATAACACTCAGTCCAAAACCACTGGAACAGTCTTTAACACAGGCAGGATAAACCAGGCTGTCAGGCAGTGATCTCTGTTAAGCTTTTATGAAACAGTTTATGCCAAATATGCTTCCTCTGACTTCACAGATGCAAAACAAGTGATTTCCAGGCCTCAAACATGTAGCAGATACCCGCATCAGGCTTCAGTAATTTACATCATTACAAAGAGAGCAAGAGCGGGCCTTTGCACTGGTAACTATTTCATTGACTCTTATTATTCAGTTTCTACCTTCCCCTGAATTGTGTTTTACTGCTTGTGTATTGAAGCAACAAGACTGCAGCAGCGATGAAAAGTACTTACAGCCCAGTTTGATTTACATTGCTTCATGCTTACACAGAAGCCAAATATATTCAACAAGCCTCACCCATACATGTGAATTTTGCTGGAAGAAATAAGCCTGTGTTGCTTAACAGCAATACTCTGGGGCATAAAGAACTAGCTGCAAAGAGAGCCCCTGAATTTCAGGAATTAACCCTGAGAACTTGCTGAAAGGCCTCTCCCATTATATTCCTACCTCAGGGACTAGTATGATACCAGAAACCCAAGGATACTTAAGGATAATTGAGAGATATCACAACTTCAGACTCTTCCAAATGTGATCTTGCTTAATATTTGTTTGTTATGTTGAAGAAGAACAGAAGATGGGTGGGTAAAAACCTTTAACAGGGACTTGATTACTGCAGTCATGCGCCCTAATCCTTCAATTCAAAATATTTCTCAAGCATAAGAAATCTCAAGCAGTGAGTTAAGCAGACAACTATTCTGACCAAATACAATGAACAACTCGGTAACTATTGCATTCCCACTTTTAGCCTGGACACAGCAGCCAGAAGGTATTCACTATTTATCTCTAGGCAGACAAAAGAAATGTGCAATGTCCAACTGTAGAAGCAATCAACGAAAGCACTGTCATAGAAAGTGACAGTACTAAAGACAGTTAAAACAGAGTATTTCCTGTTAGAAAACAGGTAGTTTCTATGACATGACTGCAATTATTCTTGTTCATTTCCATTCTGTATCAGTTATACTTTTCTTTCCCCCCTTCCACCAATATAGGTATGTAGAAAATATAGATCATAGAATCACAGAATCCCAGACTGGTTTGGGTTGGAAGAGGCTTTAACGCTCATCCAGTTCCAAATCCCCACCATGGGCAGGGACACCTTCCACTAGAGCAGCTTGCTCCAAGCCCCTGTGTCCAACCTGGCCTTGAACACTGCCTGGGATGGGGCAGCCACAGCTTCTCTGGGCACCCTGTGCCAGCGCCTCAGCACCCTCACAGGGAAGCTTCTGCCTTATCTCTAAGCTGAACTTCCCCTGTTTCAGTTTGAACCCATCACACCTTGTTGGGTTTGAACCCAACCCCTATTGCTACAGACCCTGATGAAGAGTCCCTCTCCAGCATCCTTGTAGCCCCCTTCAGATACTGAAAGCTGCTCTGAGGTCTCCACGCAGCCTTCTCTTCTCCAGGCTGAACAGCCCCAATGTTCTCAGCCTGTTTCCATACGGGAGCTGCTCCAGCCCCTGAGCATCCTCATGGCCTCCTCTGAACTTGCTCAGACAGCTCCATGGCCTGCTTACGCTAAGGAGAGCATTAAGGTTTCATTTAAAAGATTCTGATGAGCATTATTTTTTCAACTTTTTGACCAAAACCCCCTTGGCTCTACAATACAACACACATCTCAATACCCCCCCAGACAAATGAAACCTCCCCTACGCTGGCCATCAAGCAATTTTCAACCAAAATAATTTACTTCCATTATAACCAATTAGCAGGGCACTAAGAGCATTTTACCACTTCATTATTTCCTGTTACCAAAATGTGGGTGATCCACCGTGTTCCAGTGTCTCATTTCATGACTGAACAAAAGCTCTCACAGTCATTTTACGCTTCTGATTCAGAAAATCTGCCATTGCTGCTTACAGATGGAGTTCAAATAGAAATGAATGATTGAGCCCATGTTAGTTATTTACCAGATATAGAGCAATTACAAGTGGTTCTAATTGAGGTACACTGCAGTTGTGTTAGGCCAGATCCTCAGCTACAATAAGCCAGCAAGCCTCAATTACATTCATTAACCTGCGTAATTTAGGCCAATATAACAGAACTGCTCCAGGATTTTTCTCTATTGTTCTGCTTGCCCCTGTTAACACACTTGTTTCTTGTGGAGAAGCAGAATTACTGACTGTAAAAGCAAAGTCCAGATGAGGAAGCCTGGAGCAGGCTCTTTATTTCTCTACTATTACTAGGTAGACATCACACAGGAGCTTTAAAAAGAAATCCCCTCAAACTTGAATGTGCTGTCATCTTCCCATCAGCTATAATATACATATATATCTCCTCACAGACCATTCTTCCCTTCGACAGCCCCATCAGAGCCTTCTCCAGCTGGAGCCTTCACCAGCAGATCTCTGGAAATGGTGTCAGGGACTGATTTAGCCCAGTCACACAGTGCTGCTGAGTAACTCTGCTCCTCACCCCAGTCAGCTCTGCTGCTGTCACTTCTGAGTCAGTGCACTTGCTGAGGAAGCAGCCTGCTCTGCGCCCTCAAACTTTCTTTGCTATATCAAGGCTGAGTTCGAAGTATGCTTGGCAATGTCCCACAGTAAAACAAAAGGTCCAAATGGGGAAGGAACAGCAGGCAATCGCTAGCCATGACTTACTAAACACTTCTACCCTTTCGTGGCTTCTTTTCTTTACTCAGGAGACAAATTCTTTTCTAAACTCATACATCCAAATCCTCAGAATGAAAACCTTTTACAAGGAACTTCTGAGCTCACTTCAACACTCTCTGCCTTCATTCCCGTTGCTGCACATCAGCTTCCTCTTTTCCTCCATAGTTATTTCTATCTTTCTGTGCTTGTTTCTTTCAAACACCTTCTATCTTTTTCATGGTTTTAAACAAAAACGTATTTCAAGTTTTTACTTTGTGAAATAGTGATTGAATTATTGATAGACAAGAGGACACACAGCTTTGAGGTGATAGCAAACGTTGTCCCTCAGCCTTAGACTGCAGAGAACCCCAACTCCTTAATCTTTCCACTGAGTTCAACAGACATTAAATCTCCATGGCTTGACTTCCCCATCTTACCGACCAACAAAGCCTTCAAACCATAAGCATCAGCATCTGAATCCTTTCAAAAAGGATGTTTAAGTATAAACCAAGGAAGAAGCAGTCATAAGAAGCTGTTTTCAGCTCTGAAAATACTAAGTCATGCTCTGTAGTGTGCTGAAATGACTTTTCTTTCTCAGCCAACCTATGTAAAGCCTTCATACGTTTGTGAGAGTCCGAGTAGCTGATGGGTGCTGATCCACTGCAAGCTTTGGAGGGGGAACTCTCTCCCAGTTCCAGTGTGCTCAGGGTTAATCGCTCCCTCACAAAACAAACCACGTTTCTTTGCACTGAGCTTCAACCTGACAATAAGCTTATCACACAGTGGTAACAAATGGAATGGGTTTTCTTGAGAAAACAGTCACAAACACCAGGATATCACTCAGCTCTAAGAAACATGCCATGTAAAGTTCTCTGGACTAAATCAGATGCACTAAGCTAAAAACTATAGCTTAAATTGTCTGCACATTTACCCTTGTGTGAAATTAGGTTTCTCTTTTCCATCCCCCATCGTCCTTCACACATTTTCACCTGCCAAAGCACAGATTTAAATTGAGAACTGGGGCAATTTCTTCCATTGACACCCAGCAGGAACCCCCAGTTAAACAATCTCTGCATTCCCTCCTGCTCCACGGTGTAGCAGCATAACCATACTGGGCTTTTGCAAGAAGCTGATGGCTGCGTCTCTTTGGGGACTCCATATACTTTGCAGAAAAGCCCAAATCTTCTCAGGTTCTTCAGCTTTGCAATAAGCTTGTCTGTATTAAAAGGGTTTTCCTTTCCTGCCTTACAGTCTCATATTATCGATATGGGCATATCATATCAAACAGGACATATCATCAATATGGATAGCATTTTCTTTCTAACTAAATTATAAAGCTTTCTCTTTTTCCCCTCCCCTGCAGACAGCAGTATTGACAGTTCATGAATCTCCCTCCTTCTTTTTCCAGACTTCAAAAGGGAAATATTGACCCAACAAACTCCCTACAAACACTGTGACATTGCGTATGCCAAGCTCTCTGCAAATCCAGTGCAAACACAGGACAGCGGGGAACTTACTCCACAGTTTTCCTTGAAGTTGGAATTGCTAAGCCTGAAGGATTAGCTAAAGTCTTACATTTCTTAACTCCATCAACAAAAAAGCTGTGTGTTTTACATATTCTAAATCATAGCATCACAGCCTGGTTCGGTTTGGAAAGGACCTCAAAGCTCATCCAGCTCCAACCGTGCCACAGGCAGGGACACCTTCCACTAGAGCAGCTTGCTCCAAGCCCCTGTGTCCAACTTGGCCTTGAACACTGCCAGGGATGGGGCAGCCACAGCTTCTCTGGGCACCCTGTGCCAGCGCCTCAGCATCCTCACAGGGAAGAGCTTCTGCCTTATCTCCAACCTAAATCTCCCTTCTAAAATGCAGAGGGTGGGCTAAAACAGTGTAGAAAATGTGAGAGTTTCAGGGTGGTTGCAGAAACTCAGTGTCCAGAGCCTGGTGGTCACAAGCAATGAGGCCACGTCTTGTTACTGCCTTGGGGATGAACAGCACTGGGGCAACCTTTTCCCACAGACACCCCAGTAGGAATTCTCACTTGTGAACTGAAAGGTCTCCTTATTACCTCTTGGTCTCACACAGTTCCAGTGCAAGAGCTGAGCTACAGATAATGACTAATCATTTAAAACCACACCATGCTGATTTTCCCAGTGCAATGTAGCAGCTCCAGAAAATCCATTTACAGCCTGTCAAGGATGGATGAAAGAAAGAAAGGGAATCACAAAGGAGCTAATTCTTCATCTTTTTTTCCTTTTTAGTCATTAGTCAGAGCCCATTAAGCCCAGCTCCGAGTCCTCTATTAAGGACAGAAGACCCCTGCAGATATAATGGGGAATTTGAATGTGAGGAGACCCCTTGCAGCAGCCTGTGCACTGCCATCTGCCTACCACCAGCTTACTGTTGACAATGCTTCATTACTGGGAATGTCTTCCACTAGGGATCCTGGGCCAGCTGTGTCCTCTTGGTTTGAGTCTTACAGTGTGTCACTGCAGCAATACAGCCAGTCCATTGCTCTCAGGTTGGCTGACTAAGCAGCTTTTGGCTGAGAAACTGTTCTGTTATTTCACCACTGGGACCACGTTTTTATTTCAGACATAATCCTGCAGTCTTGGCATTTTTTAGGTAGTTAGGGCTATGCTTCCAAAAATCCAAGGACGGGCACAGTCTTTCCTGGGTAAACACTGGTGAATGGCTCAGAAAGGAATTCACCATTAAGACTGTTTCATCCTGAGAGTTAATAAAGGGATGCCAGGGCACACAAAATGGACAGAAACCAAAGTGTTAGATACTACAGGCTCAAATTCTATAACCTGTAAAATATTACCTACAGATATTCTGCAAGAATTTACTACATCTAGTACTCAGACTACTTGTCTTTTCAAGGGTACAGAGAAATAGTCCATAACCTTGAATCAGATGTTCCTAGTTAAAAGACTATATCCTATATAAAGACTATATATCCTATATAAAAGACTATATAGCAGGAATCCCACATACTGACATTTTAATATAATACTGACTGATGCTTTGGAACATCATTCACAACTTTTTATTCACTACTTAAGAATATGGGAGTCAAGTCTTCAGAGAAACTTCCCAACATACAACCCATTAACTGCAGAGAGGTTGCCTCTCAGGGTGGTAAATCTAGTGCCAAGAAGTAAGTAACTTTTTGTGGGCACGGACATAACGTGACAAGCCCTTGTGGGCTGCCTATAGATAGCTCCCTCTTTACATTCTGCACACACTCGGCTCTATACCGCATGAGCTGGTTTTGTTTGCAGATGACAGGGTTTCTCAGCAACGTAAGAATATGAAGTAGAAACAGCATGTGTCAGTAAGAACAAAGCAGAAAGTCACTCTTGGTTGCCTTTCACAATCTGGCAGTTTTCCTTTCATGCATTTCCCCTCCTATGCTTTTTGCCTGCAGATCACCCAACAATTTTCAGAGCTCATCTCACATGCACTCCTGCTGCACACACAAAAATGCCCCAAAAGACAAGGGGAGATAAAGGGCATAAATCTAAACACATTGATGAAACAGTTCTGCTTCACATGCAACTACACAATACACATAAACATATCTAGGTCCTACTCTATATTACTGGGACAAATCGCACACCTAACCAGGTTTAGATCTCTTGATAAGCAGAATTGCAACTTCTTGGCTCTTATATTCATCCCACCTATGTATTATGAGTGCTTCTGACTAATCACACTAGTTTTATCTGACCCAAAAGCAGGTAAGTTAAAAAGGGCTCTAGTGATCAATTTAACATTCTGGGGATATACATACTAGACAGCCATTTAGAGCTTGTTTTTCTTAATGGTTATATCTTGGAGTAGAAGCATTGGTCTCTCCGGCCACATTTAACTGCAAGTAACATTCCTCAGTATTGATGTCACTGTATTAATTAGCTTTTAAATGCAGCCCCTTAAGTGTCACTGAGAGCTGCTTCTTCACCAGCACTGAAATTATCTTTCACATCAAGGCTCAAACTGACAGGCAATGAGGTGAACTGCAAAAGAAAAGGTCTGATGTAGCCAACACCAAAGTGCTTCGTCATTTATGCAGCCTAGAAGCAAGAGCAGCCCTGAGACTCAGCACTTCTGGGAGGGTCTAGCAAGCTCTCTACACCATATTCACTTACCAGCTCTAGCTTTGTTTGCAGAAGTTGAAACCAAGCAGAAAACAATACCAACACCACCTCGCAGCTCAGTTGTACTTGTCTTTATCTTGGGAAAGGAAAGAAACCTGTTGCTGGCCACCCTTCATGCCTTCCCAAAAGGAGCACAAAAGGAAGAAAGAAGTCACGTCTCTATTTCACTATTCCCAGCAGGCTTATGTCCTGCATACTGTCGATCCAGTCCTGAATATTTATATCACTACCAGTCAACACACTGTGTTCTTTCACAAACTGCCAGCCAAAGTGATGTCTCACAGCCAAGCTGCTGCTATTCTTCTCTGTCCTTTCCAAGGGCTCGACTTCACAGTCACTAGACAGAGAAAGATCAGGCTACACAAGGGCAAAATTCACATGTTCCTAAGTCTCAAAACAAGAGAGCAAACAGATGTATCCACAGCCGCAAGGATCAAGGGCACAAGCAGCAACCAATGGTTTTGATCCAACATCACTTGCAAGGAGTTGCATTAGGAGGCTATAGAAATAATATTAGCATTTTGTTAGCTAAGGCTGTGAAGAGGGTGGTTTGAGCATCACAACAGAAACGACATTTAGCTGGCCACATGCTTGCCAGCCTGAAGAGATCAAACACTGCCTGGTAGAGGAGGTGATGGGTTTCAGAGCACAGCAGGAACTATAACTCAGCCCTTCCAACACACTGGATGTCGCCCTGGTTGTTCATCTAACATGTCTGCCACATGACTAAAGATCTTTCTGTCAGTGTCATTCCTCTATTTAGGCATCTCTTAAATTACCATTTGACCAGATGGGATAACTGTCAAAGATTTAAATGTGCAGCATCTGTCCCACTCTTCCTTAGCAGGATGTGGGGAATATAACATTCTACTAGTAACACTTACAGAAGTTACCTTGTGAAAAGAGTCACGGACCTATTCTGTGATTCATTCATCAGAACAGGGCTGATTCAGGCTGCTGTACAGCATGGGGCCCTCTAACTGAGGCAATTTACTTATCCAGGATAGTTCCATTTTATTTTGATTAACTGCCTTCCGAAGTTATTATGGAATTTTGTAATGCTCTGCAGAAATAACATCCCAAATACAAATCTCGGGATGTCAATTGTTATTCCTCTCCTAAATTGACCATTGGTTTTGATAGTAGGACAGACACAAGCACATTATCACTCAAAGAAAATAAGTGTTTAGATAGCACACCCATTTTCCTATTCTTTAGCATGTTCAAAGACTCATGACAGTATCATTCCAAAGTGAACATGGGACCATCTTTGAAATGTGATCTTTAAACAAATAGAGATTATTACATATACTCTTAATTGCTCCCTGGAGGCTGAAAAACACATCATTTTGTTAAAACTGAATTACTAACATGAATTTGAATGAGTAACTTGAAATGCTTGTTCCGTCCAGTTCAGAGGAGGTCTCCTGGAGTTCCATTAAAATGAAGAATGAAAAACATGTCTCCTAGTATTTTTGTCTCTACTGATCAAGCCTGGCTCCAGCTGAGCACACTGATGTACCCCTGCCAGCCAGCATCTCCCACTGCCACAACCAGTTACATCCCTCTTCCAAGACACGGCAGAGAACTTCCTACAAGAGGGAAGACTCATGGTCCCCTCTGCGCTGTGCGTATTCCAGGACTCAGAGGCCATGTGCCTGGCATTCCAAGTATTTCCATGTCTGGTGGAGCCAGCTGCAACTCAGGTCTGACAGGTAACACCACCACTATGGTCTGTGAGGACTGGAGGTTTGTTCTTATACAACATTTACCATTTTGGCTGTCATCTTCTGTTATGAGGCCAAACACTTGCTAAGCTCCATCTCCAGTCCAGGCCTGTGACGGGCTACTTTGACAGCACATGCATACACTCACTACCTAACAGCCATAACACTGCATGTGTATCTCAGCTCTCTGTTTGTCTAGAACAAGAAAAAATGTTGAGGAAATGAGAAAAGTACTTTTTCACTCTCTTTTCCAAGCCAAGATTAAGTTACCGGTGTTGGAACAGGCCTTAGGACTACGTTTACATCAAACAGCTGTAATAAAAATTAGGAAAGATAATAGCTACCAACCACAGAGCAAACTGAGAGCCCTGTTCAAAGGCAGTAAAAAGAAAAGTCTAGAATATGAATCTTATTTTTTTCCTGCTTCTGAAGCAAAAGGCAGAACGAGAATGAGTTCACCCTACTCCAGTCACTGCTGGATGATGGATGACTTCATTCATTCAAGTTGCAGCATTCCCTGAGGTTGCCAAGACTCAGAGGAGACAGCAATTGCTTCTGCAATTGGTGTTTCATTACTTGGCATTTCTTCACTTGGGAAGCTCTCTGGTGCATGGAAGATGGATATTATAGCCAGGTGGACCTTAACAGAATTGGAAACATGGCTGGAAAAAGTATTGCAGCTGTAAAGACGCTTTACCAGATTTGGCCAACTTCAGATTGTTAACGGTGGTTAAAGCTCCAGACAAACAGATCCCAACAATACTGTGTTTTCCCAGCTCCCAGCGCTTTTAGCATGAACAGCAATGCAGTTTCAGACTTCTGGTTCTTTTTATGCATGGGAAACCTCTGTTATTGTGGTGCTACTGAGATGGAAACCAGTTTCTGCAACTGAAAGAGGAAGAGAGCTGTAGTCACATGCAGTGTCACACCGATGAAGTCATACACTGGCATAGCAGCAAGTGTTGTCAGTTGTCAAAGGCCATCTGTAGCCAGCAGACTTAAACTGTCATCCTGGAAAAAGATGCAGACAAGCCTAATGGGAGATTGCATTATCCTCTCCCTGGCATTCAATCAAATGAAGCTTGTTCCCTGGACAGATATAGAACACAAAGGGCCACATTCTTTCACTTTCTTAAAGGAAAACAATTATTTTTGGGGAGTTGATACATTTTCAAAACTACAGGAAAACCAGGAAGGACCAAAGAACTCCAGACCTGAAGAGTCACTCGTCAGACGTGGGTTGTGTATCCTCAGTTGTGGCTATGGGCAGAGAGGGATTGCTCCAGGGTTTGCTCTGCAGAATTGCCTCACACTTTTGATTTGAGTCATTAAGGGGGTTGCTATGTAAGCAATTTGACACTCTGTTTGTGTACTTTCTCTGGGTTTGGGGTGGGGGGAGTTAGCTTTACTGCGCCAAACACACTGCGGTAACTGCTGGAAAAGGATACTAAATAAGAGATCCATTCCTTGGAGCAGGAAATGGCTCCACACTTAGAGATGATGCATGAATCATTCCAGAGGGACAGTACAGGGATGGCTCCCAGTGCACTTTGTGTATCCTCCAGCTGGTGTGAGATTTCCAAATCAACCTCCAACAGAAGATGGGAGATGTGCTTGGGGAGAGGTCCACATTCCATCATGAGCAGGCCCCACTGGTGCAAGAAGGGAAATACTCCTATTCTGTGTCCTAGGAGGCAAAGATAAATGCACTGCCTTCGTTGGTTCCAGTGCAGGCAGGGGGCAAAGAAGAAAACTGAAAAATGAGTCTTGGGATCTGTGCCTGGTACTGATGCAAATGAAGGTGAAACTATACAAACAGCAACACAATCAGACCATTCATCACTCCTTCATTAGCAGCTTTTCTTTGCAACACCACCACTAAAGAAAAGCCCTCCTCTCTTTTTATGAAGGCTCAAAGAGGATTGAAAAGAAAGCCTAATTGGTGAGTGTACAGTATGCACACTGTAAGGCCATTTGTGATGCTAATCACATAGCCTGGAATCCATAGGTGATGTTAGTGTGGTTCAATTTACACAACCTTTGTAATACAGAAACTCACTGAGGGTGTGATATGGAATCTCAGCTTACAGCTAGGACCAGAAAAGCTTCCAGCCCCAGTGCTAAGCAGATAGAAACTCTATACTCTGATGAAATCAAAACCATGTTATCCTGCTCAGATTTATGGGCAAGGTTGGGTTTCCATAATATTGGCACACCTAATACCCTAGCCTTGCCTACCCACAGGAACACAATTACTATTAATGAGAAATTATTACACTGTTTTCAAACATTTTATGTTCCTTTAACACAATAAGTGTCTTTCATGTTCTATTCACTTGGAGGATCTAATATTAAGGTTGTGGCTTTACAAGTGTGTATGACACTCTGGGCTCACACTTCCATACTGTGCAGCTCCCTGCCACTCCCCATTCAAACAGCTTGACTTCAGCTCCTTAGAAACCTTTGCATCAAAGTTTTCCATGCCATTGGCTGAAAATTCCTCTGCAGCAAGAAATGATTCAGCTGTTTCAGAGCAATGAGCCAAGGAGAGAAACACACTGTCATGGTGATACTAAAAAAGGTATCTTAAGGGGGCTGGGTTTTGGTTTGTGGGGTTTTATCTTGAAGAGCGCGTAGCTGGTAAGGTGCGCATCTTATTGGCCCTGAAATAAAGCTACATATCAAATCACAGAATCCCAGACACATGGAATGGTTTGTGTTGGAAGGGACCTTAAAGCTCATCCAGCTCCAACCCCTGCCACGGGCAGGGACACCTTCCACTGAAGCAGCTTGCTCCAAGCCCCTGTGTCCAACCTGGCCTTGAACATTGCCTGGGATGGGGCAGCCACAGCTTCTCTGGGCACCCTGTGCCAGCGCCTCAGCACCCTCACAGGGAACAGCTTCTGCCTAAGAGCTCATCTCAATCTCTCCTCTGTCAGTTTGAACCCATCACCCCTTGTCCTATTGCTACAGTCCCTGATGAAGAGTCCCTCTCCAGCATCCTTGTAGCCCCCTTCAGACACTGGAAGCTGCTCTGAGGTCTCCACACAGCTTCTCTTTGCCAGGCTGAACAGCCCCAATGTTCCCAGCCTTTCTTTGTACGGGAGGTGTTCCAGCCCCTGATCATCCTTGTGGCCTCCTCTGGACTTGCTCCAACAGCTCCATGCCTATAAAATCCTCAGAAAAATCCTAACTTCTATGTACTGTGTAGAGTTCCTTGAATTTGAAGCTACTAAATTTCCAGAGATCCCAATTTACAGCTCTCTATCTAGTCAGACTGTGCAAGCACTTCCCACTTGCACAGTGTGAGCTCCAGAGACTGACAAGGACTTTCATCCGTAATTGGTGAAGCAGATGCTGGAAGGCTGAGCACTGAAAATGAGGTCAGGAACCTCCCTGTCCTGTGCACAGGAACCTCCTCAGTACAGTCAGCCTGCAGAAGGTAGCTGCTTTCTTCAGGGTGCACATGGGACACATGGATTGACACAAGGATGTTATGAAGGAAATGAGCAGAATGGGATAACATGTCTTGCCTGCACAGCAACAGACACCTGACTGTACCTACTAAAGAGCACACCTCTTAAAATAAACAAAGCATTGCCAGGTTACCCACAAAGATCACAGATGGGTACTTTGGGCAGCACAGCTTGTTTCTTAATTTCCCCTTTTTGTTCCAGTTGTAATATTTGTAACATTAATGCATCATGTTCAACTGTCGGTCTGTGGTATGATGGTGCCAGAAAGATTTCTGTGCTCAGTTTCCAATTACTAACCACAGGGCAAAAAGTGGAGGCTCAGTGTCCAGCTCAGACCCTTTGGAGCAGCGCCTTGTACCACACTGGGCTATTGCCTCTGGCCTGATGAAACAGCACTGGTGCAATTCAAAGTGTGCCTGCATGTCAGCTGAAAGAGAGTGCTGCAGAAGGGGGATTAAGTGAAGTTAATACTCCAAAAAACAAGTGTAAAAATACCAATAATCCACGAGCGATGTGAAGGACTGCTTCAGGACAAATAAAAGAGCAGCAAAAATACCATTCCATTCTGCAGAGGCATAAGGAGGCACAAAAGGAACTCAAGAGAGAAAGGGATTAAGCCTTTGGACGCAGACCAACAGCCAAGGATTCTTTGGATTTAAGGACAGCCTCAGCCACTGGCTGCAGTGCAGAAATCGTATCTGAACAGATTAGAATAAATGCAGATTTCAGCATTGTGGTGCCTGAGCCTGAACATTTGCCAGCCCTGTCCTTGATTTGACTTAGCTTAACTCTAGGCCAAGTCTGAATAGCGTATCTCCAACTCACAGCTGATCAATAAGGATCTTTAATGCATGAACTGCTCTATTATAAAATATACAATCCAGATAACTGACTGTAGGAGGCAGATGAATTCACAGAAGAAAGCTGAATCTGAACATATGATGCACTATTAGCTTATGCACCACGTGCTTGTGTGCCTGGAGCTTACAGACAGCTGGTAATATGGATATGCACGTGTGTTTCCCAGAATCAAGAACTAGGAGGTAGAAGCTTGGTTATAGCTGGAGGTTACCTGAAACATCTGTGCCAGGCACAGAAGCCAGAGTACCTGTATAAGGATGGCCAGGTCCAGAAATTCACAGGTGCTTCCAAAATGTCTTGCCAGCTTGGAAGGAACTAATTCCTTTCACTCACAAGCTGGGGATACAAAGCAACAGGAATCTAACTGGAGAAACCAGTTCCCATGAGCCCATGGGTTCCCAAAACACACAGGTTCAAGTGGGAAGTTTTAATTCCAGCTACAATTAACACAGCTGATACTGTCAACCTGGATTATTTCAGACTTTGGTTTTGCATCTACTTTCACATGAAAATAACATGCCTTTAGAGCAATTTAAATGCCCAGCTGCTCAACCTGTTTAAGCATGACTCAGAATGAAACATGAACTGCACAGTAGGAGAACATAGCTCCTGCACTGGGATTTCACAGTCTTAGACCTTGACTTTCTATTACTCACACAGCTTTCGTTTGACTTCACGATGACTACACTTGGGCAATGGCCAATGTGGAAGTGGCCTAAAAGGACACAAACTAGGATCAAGAGCAGGGCAGGGTGAATGCTGTGACAGTTCCATTGACTTCCTTTACAATTAAAGTCCTTACAAACTGGAATTATATGGAAGGTGCAACATCTCTTTTGTAAAGAGAGGAGACAGGAGAGATGATGAAGCCCTTGACCACCATTAGATGCAGTTCTGAGAAAGAGGAACAGGAATTAGCTGACACAAGGCTTCAGATGGCCTGGATGGGGGAGAGCATGAGGGAAAAAAAGAGTCAGTTTGGACATCTTTATTCTGAATGCATGTTTTCACCTCAAACACCACAAGCTCTGAGTGAAGGGATCAGGACCTTGCACACTGCTGGAGGATCTGCTCACCACCTTGCAGTGGGGCACACATGCAGTGACCAAAGGTCACCAGAAGCATGTCTTTCTAATTCCATATTGTTTCTATATGTAAACTAGTCCAAACCTCAGAAGCTGTGAGATGTATTTAAGTGAAACTTACCCACATTTTGTACATTATTAACAAACAAACTTTCAGGAATAAAACAAAAAGGGTCACGGAGGAAACTAATGAATATTTGTGACATGCATTTACAGAGAAGTCTGTGGGAGAATAACATGGTCACATTTGCTCTTTGAATGAAGAGGCAGTGTTAAACCACATGCAAACATAACTGGATGCAAAGTGGATATCTTAATTAAACTCCACAGATTGGATCTAAAGAACCAGATGCATTTTTATCTCATTCCTCATTCACAGGAATTTAGTAGTACCAAGAGAGAGCTATTGCTATTTTGATGCAGTTTCAACATCTCTTTTAGAAGGAGGATGGATACAAGACATGAGCCCTTCCACCTCAGCATGCTTTCTCACCTAGCTGCTGATGCTAGTGCAGCCCTTAAAGCATTAGAAGTATTCCACAAAAACTACTGGCCCCACCTAACATTTGCTATTCACAGCTGGTAAAGCTTTTCCTATAGCACACATCACATTTGCCTACATTAAAGAGGGAAAACCAGAACAGTGTCTAGAAACCAGGACAAGTTTTAAACAAGCCCAGCTTGTTTGACTGAGACCCAGCAGCTCTGCAGCTGCTGCAGTCCTGAAAGGAGTTTGCCATGGGCTCATTTTCCCTGTTTCTGGACAGTCTAGTTCAGGGTCAGGTTGAATGCCTTTAAGCTATGCTGCAGTCTCCAGTGCTGACATGTCCTGAAGGAGAACAACAGTGACTTGCTAAAGCACACACATTCAGTCTACAGTCATCAGGACTTTACCATTAGGATTATATCACCCCTTGATTTCCTTTTCCTTTTTAAAAAACAGTCTTTTCAGATGCTACAGCTCAGATAGAAAGCAAAAGAACAGCAATAGAAGGACAGTGGTTTCTTTAGTTTAGGGACACTAACTGTGGTGAAACATCAAGAGTTCTTATACTCCTATTTCTATATCCTTAAAAGGAAAAGAAACTTGGTTATTTTTCAAAAGCCTTTGCGGAGGAACTAATAGTGAGTACTAGTGGATAGCTTTTGTCACCATTATATGCTTGAGAAGCTCCTAGACAATAGCCAAGATGATCCGCAGACAAGAAGTCCTTTTGACTGGATGCTGATCTGCAAGAAGAAACTGATTTTAAAGCAAAGGCATAAAATGATGCACTGAAAAAGAAGGGAAAAGAGAGTATTACCTCAGATGCCTGAGAGCTTGCCATATGTGTTAGCAATGCAACAGGAAAGCTAATAACTCAGGCGCAGCACAAGATACTTCCATGTACTTGAAACCCCCATTTCCCTGGATAAGGAATAGTTTATTATATGAGGCTCAGTCTTTCTATATTCATAACAAAAGCTTTTATCACACAATGGAAATGGAAATTCCATTAATGGGGAAAATGAAAGGTTTTCTGTCCTATCACGAGTCTGCCAGCAGTGATATCAAAAGGTATACCAGACATCCAGATTGAAACAAAATTCTCCTTATTGGTAGCCCAGGGAAAATTCAGAACTAGAACTGAGCTTCAGAAATCAAGCTTATAATGGGATTCACACAGCCCCTGGATGTGAGGAAAGTGAAGACCTAAATTAAAGCTTCCCTTTCAGGTCCACCTCTCTGCCTGAAGATATCTGCTGTGATATAGAACTATCCTATCCTGAAGGGGGATAGTTCAAAAAGAAGCACAAACGTCTCCCAGGAGCACACTTGAAGCAATTGAGAGTGGGTCTTCTATTTCTGGCATTGGCAGACATTGAATTCATTTCCCAATCTCACACACAGGCAGAACTGCAGCAGCAACTATTGGAACTACGTTCCTTTCATTCACTTTTACATAAGGACATGGAACTGTTGGAACAAGTCCAGAAGAGGCCACGAGGATGATCAGGGGACTGGAGCACCTCCTGTATGGAGATAGGATGAGAAAGTTGGGGCTGTTCAGCCTGCAGAAGAGAAGGCTGCATGGAGACCTCATAGCAGCCTTCCTGTACCTGAAGGGGGGCTGTAAGGATGCTGGGGAGGGACTCTTCATTAGGGACTGTAGTGATAGGACAAGGGGTAACGGGTTCAAACTTAAACAGGGGAAGTTTAGACTGGATATGAGGAAGAAATTCTTTACTGTAAGGGTGGTGAGGCCCTGGAATGGGTTGCCCAGGGAAGTTGTGAATGCTCCATCGCTGGTGGTGTTCAAGGCGGGGTTGGACAGAGCCTTGGATGGCACGGTTTAGTGGGAGGTGTCCCTGCCCATGGTAGGGGGGTTGGAACTGGATGAACTTAAGGTCCTTTCCAACCCTGACTATCCTGTGATTCTATAAAAAAACTACTAATAGGTGGTAAGATTACTTGTGACTGAAAATGAGAGTAAGCCAAATGAGTAAAAGCAGCAAAATGTCAAACAGATTTTCATTTATAGGTAAATTATTTTAGAAATTTCTGGTTAAATGAACCACAGATGCAATTTCATGGCTACATTGTAAATTGTGGGACGTTTGGAAGAGAAGAGCCCAGGATTTACCTGTTCATCTTGAATGAACACAGTTTGCCAAAAGAAGAGGATGCCTTTGCCAGTGTATGTACAACAAGGATAGCAGTGCTGGGCACCTTACCCAGGTACTCTTATTCTACCCTAAAACAGATTAAGACATTTCTACTGGATCAACACTGTCTCAGCACTAGGAAAACATTCAGTTTTCCTGTTTCTTCCAAGACAGGAGCAATTATCGTTCTAATGCTGCACAGCGGAGAATGGCAACAGGGACAAACCAGGTCACTTCATTAGCATCCACAGGAATCTTGTCAGCGTAGTTCCTGGTTAAAACTCTGTAAACAAATGTATTTATTCCCTGTTTATCTCTCTCTTTATCCCAGGAGACATGAGCAGCTCAACAGGTATGTTTGGAAATTGCGGCTTCTCTGCATTGGAGGCGTCAGCTGCTGCAAACTGATGCACCCACCCAGGCAATGCGGAGCTGCGGCAGCCAGAGCTCCTACACCGGCAATGTGGTTTAGACAAGGACATTTTCAGTCACAAGGAACAGCACCAATTCCACTGGGGCACAGCTCTTTATGGGTAGTCCAAGGAGCATTTATATCCACGGACTTCAGGAGGAGCCATGCTTGCCCCCTCAGGGTGTCAGGCCTAGAAACTAAGTTTCATTTTCTCTAGCAGCAAATCAAGACTGGTATTTGCTGCAGAGAGCTATTACAAGGCTTGCATAATGTTAGCAGAGCGCTGCGAGCATGAAATATGCCTCCTATCATTAAATATGTGACAGATGTACCTGCAGAGAACTCATTAATTCTCATTTCTATTCCTGTTAGTCTAGAAATATTAGCATATAATTGTTGGTTTCTAAAATATTCTGGCAAACTTTTTTTAACTGAAAAACTGTGTCAGCATTTATTTTGGAATCTCGGATGGAGCCTGTTCTCTCGTATGCCCCTCAAGTAACGTGTTACAATAACCTCAATTACCTAACAGGAAATGGTAGAGCCTCAGCGAGGCTCTCTGCAAGCCTTTAAGCAGCAGCTGTGAAATTTCTTCTCTGCAAACCTAAACGAAGAAGCCTTCAGCATGGCAAGAAAATTCAGAAGGGACTGTTCTGGAAATGCAAACCAAACCCAGTGCATGTGTGGGACACAAAGAGGCTGCATGGCAATACCACATGTATTTTGTGATTGCATTGCAGGGCCCATTGTGGAGCAAAAGGCTGAGTGAAGAAGCAGCCAGCAGTAACACGCTGTAAGCAACTGCAGTCTGATACGAAGAAATCCAAAGGAATTTACGTATCTCCTTTCCTTAGAGTACGCTACTTAAAGAAATCCTGAATTCCTCTCTTCTGATGTTTCCTTTTCGTCCTGGAAGTCTCTAGATCATTTAATTCCACGCAAAATCAAAGCCTGGAAGTAATATCAGCCTGATAGCTGTGTACAAAAGCCCTGCAAGAATGAACGCATCCATCTTAGTGACAGAAGCAGCTCGTATTCACAAACACTGCTTCCCCAGTAAGGATGGCATAAGACCACATGTTGTTCTGTACAATAGCATATGGGGACCAGGAATTTACTGTATGTTACCCCAAAGTACAGCTTTGGGGATAAAAATCTTGTGTCAGCTTTGATTTCTCAGCCTCCTCTTTAGCATCGGGTGGTTTGAAAGGCTGACAAAGGAAAACTTCATTCATCCAGAAAGGTACCAGAAGATGGATGTGCAAACAAAGCACAGCAGTATCTCTGCAAACACTGGGTAAGAATACCAACTGTGTATGAGAAACTACACTGTGGCAAAGAAACATAGCTTCAACTCTGTCATAATGCTTAAAACAGGGAGATCTGCAGCAATTACAAAGTGGAAAGTAAATATACTGGCCAATGGGCCTTTGCAGGAAATAAGCTGTTAAACTATATAATGATTACTATTTGGGAAGAAGCCAAAGAGAAGGGAAACGCATGGAATAAATGTGTGGGAATGCAAACACTTGCCTGGGATGGTATCACAAGTGTGGACAAGACAGATCACAATGTGGTTCTGCTGAGCTGTTTCCCACAGTATGCAGTTACCTGATTAAAGGCTCTATAATAACCCATGTACACAGAGGGGGTGAACTACATTTACATAGGTAAATCAGGGCAATTTTTTCTCTCTGCTCACTCCGGCATACCTCATTTCTGATGCTTTATTTTCGATGTCATTAGTCTGTCTTGCTGAAGCTGAGGGTTGTCCTTGTTTCTGGAATATGCTAAACCACACTGCAGCAGAATGCCTCTTCTAGTTACTCTAAGAGCATCTGCTATTCAAAGCATCTTATAAGGTTTTTCCTCCAAGTACGCACAGTGAGTTGCAACACCCCACAGAGTATCTGACATGTTTTACCGCTTCAGTTTTTCCTTTAATTCTTACTAAATATTTACAGACTACATATCTACCTCTGACTTGGTGTTGTTTGATTGGGGTTTTGAATCAGCACAGTGTGGCACCTTACCCTGAATGAGAGTCCACTGCCTGCTTAAGCTTCTCAGGCAGATTCCTCAATATCTTGCATTCTGCAATTTCATAGCAACTCAGAATCCCAACTGAGCAGGATGAAGGTCTTTGAGATCTGTTTCTAAGCGATGCCATAACTCTTCAGCCTCTAATAATACTTGTACTTTGAGGAATCCAACTATTTTTGGTTTCTTAACTAGTATCTGTGGAAGGGGGGAAAAAGTGGCATTTTCTGTGAAAAAATCATAGTGCATAAGAAAATGGCATACTGCCTTTCTGAGCAGCTGCTAAGTAAGGAAGAAGCAAGCCTTAAGAAAGGACATTGCATTGCATTAAAGTGTAGCATGGCTCAGAAGATGGTTTTGACAAGTCTGCATGATGAAATTCTGATCAGTTTGGCACACTTCCTTTGTGCCATCCTGAACTACACGGAGAACTATAAGGAGCACTTTTAAAGGAGCACACATGGAAGAAAAGAGACAAAGGGGCTGGTAAAGGGTCAATTAGTTTGACAGAAGCCATGGAATAAATGGAAATTATATGCACCAATTTTATACTTTCAATCCAGTGTGGAACCTCAGTAGAAGAGTGATACACAATTTAACTATCCATGTGTGTTTAACAGATAGTGTAACACATGACACGCTACACTACATTGAGAACAACATGTTTTAAGCACCTTATGCTGCACGTACTACGCAGGATTTTATCTGTAGGACTAATGAAGGGTATTCATGCTACTCTCTCCCAGTAAAGCTATTAGTGTAAATGGGAGCAACTCCTAGTGTCACAGACAGCATAATGCTAAAAGGTTTAATAGGCTATTTGGCAGGAGCCAGACAGAATAGCTTCAGCTGCTGAAATCCTGACACTCATATTTTGCCCTTCATTACCAGTGTTCTTATCTTTCCCCACAGAACAAGAGGTGTTGGATGGTGCTGTCAGTCTCTGGGGTTCCAGTTAAGCTGCACTATAACGGCCCTACACCACAAAGAGAAATGTGTTTTCCAGGAATATTTGTAATCTGTTGCTATTACAGGTTAAATTAAATGCAGCTTTAGGGCAGTAATTAACACGTAATAATGACATGCTCTGAGTATCCTCCACAACAACAGCTAGAAAACACATAAGAATAAATCAAAAGAGGTGCACAAAGTATATAGATGTTATGGCCTCACTTCCTTCCCATTGGATTCAACAGTAAAGTCCTAAAACAGTCCAACACTGCCCTAAGAGAATAAATTGCCTAAAAGTACCATTTTGTATCTTGACAGGCTGGAATTTCACAAGAATTTTATATTAATGGATGGTTTACAGTTTCCAGTCCTACTGACATTTTAAGGCAGATGGGATACATCAGGGAAAGAACACATCAAGAGAATTGCGAAGACACATTGAATACCCTGAACCAGTTAAAAAGAAAGACTAGAGGAGGAAAATAATAAGAAAGCTGTAAATGGGATAAACCCCAATATAAATACTGTGCTCTCCCCAACCAGAAAAGGGCCAAGCAGCTTTTTGCATCCTTCACAATTAATAGGCCAGAGCACTGTTCCCAGAGTTCTCTCAAGAACTCTCTCAAGAATCCTTGTCTGATCCATTTTTAATCCCTCTGTGTGTTTCACCTGAGAGCTGAAAGCAAGAGCAGAAAGCTCCCACATGCAGGCATCCCATCTTATTCTCTCCAATATTTATGAGAGCAAAGAGATGCTTGAACATATGTTGTGAAGTATGACTAAGCAAAAAACTTCATTCCTGCCATACCATCCCTATTACACCCACCCAAGCAATTATTTGCAATTAAGCTGCCTTCTGCAGGGCTTTATAAGGATTTTGTTTACCACATGCATTTGCTGCAGACAAGTCACTACTCCTGAAGTGAGGCCACACCTGGAAGAAGGGGCTTTTCTCCTCCTGCCATGGGCATTACCCTCTGGAATCCTGCAGTGTTGCTCTTCCCCTGTCACTAGCACTGCAACCAACCTGCAGACACTTTCAGTTCTTACAGGCAGCAACAGCTGATAGTGCATTTGATGCGTTACTTGCTGTTCTACAAATTAACTTAGGCAGAGAGGCTATGCGGAGCTGCTGAAGAGCAGCATGTTCAGGGAGTAAACGGCACCGGGTCCCTGGGGCTCTGGCCTTGACACTCCATATTCGTGGGCGCCATCTGCCGGCATTTGATTAATTACTGACACCTCTAATGACATCCAACGCCCAGGTCAGTGTCGAATGTTTTCTCCTGAAAGGCATTTTCTCTTGCAGAGGCTCACCCACAACTTCCAACAAAGCTCTGGAGCACAGAGCTTCCAGGTCTTCCTCTGCTCCCGCTCGTGGCAGCTAAAGGAGGGGAAGGAAAGCCCACCCAGCATGGGACGCAACTCTTCCCACAGGTATGGAAACTCTAGGTAGCACCTCAGCCTTTCATCACCAGCCTATCATCTGCAGCCAACCATCCCATCTCCTACCCCATTGTCCTAGATGCCAAGATTCAGCAGCGCCAATCTCCATGCTCTGAAGCATCCTACCACTACCAGCAAATCATCACAGCAGCTGGTGGTGACTTTTCTGCCCAAGCTACCAAAACCTCTACCACATATTCTATTTATACTGCTGTTGGTAACCCACTGTATGCCTCACACACTTAGGCAACAGTTGATCCTAAGCCACAAAGTGCTGGTCTTGGCTATGAATATGACCCTAAATCTGCATTCATTCCGACCAGTGGTGAAAACTGATTCATCTTCTTAGTAAGAGCTAAAAGCGTGTACTGTGTCAAGGTCTGGACTCAAAACTATGACTCCTCATTTCCCTGCAACTCTATATACACAGGGACGTAAGTTCCAGATCGTGCCTATTCCTAGTATAGACATATTCTCTCTTTGCAGACAATGGCACCACACACTGTTCTAGAAAGAACAAAGTGTTGTTTGTACAGGTCTCTGTCATTCAAAACCCAAGAGAATACAGAAATACCTCTAAGAGGCAGATATTCCCATCAGGCTCAAGAGAATTAGGCATTAATCATGTGTGACAAACAGAATCTAAATTTACAAGTGTATGACTCAAGAAGGGAATTTCCAGAAGCACTTTACAATGAGGAGGCCATTTCTCTGTCCCTCTTCAAACAAACCTCCTGCCACATGTAGGCTCTGGAATGAGGAAGAAATTCAGCTCTCAGATTCTCTGCCAATGACACAACACTCAATTTGGAAACATTAGCTAATGAAAAATACAAGCTTGCTCCTACAACCACAGCTATGAAGACAAATTGAGTACACTCACTGAATGGAAATCAGAAGTATTTTTAATAGCTGGGCTTAGCAGCAGCAAGTGTACAACTATTAAACCTTGTCATAGATTTTTCTGCAGAAGGATCAACCCTAAGAATAACTAAAATCACCACTGTAAGTATCTCAGTGTAAAGAGGATTTAGTGCAACTAATGAGGGGTGTACAAATCCTTATGCATAAGCACATTTATGCCCATAGATCATAGAAGAGATCACAGAATAGTCAGGGTTGGAAAGGACCTTAAGATCATCCAGTTCCAACCCCCGTGTCATGGGCAGCGACACCTCACACTAAACCATGTCAGCCAAGGCTCTGTCCAACCCGGCTCTGAACACCTCCAGGGATGGAGCATTCACAACTTCCCTGGGCAACCCATTCCAGTGCCTCACCACCCTCACAGTAAAGAATTTCTTCCTCATATCCAATCTGAACTTCCCCTGTGTAAGTTTGAACCCGTTACCCCTTGTCCTACCACCACAGTCCCTAATGAAGAGTCCCTCCCCAGCATCCTTGTAGCCCCCCTTCAGATATTGGAAGGGGCCCCAACTTTCTCAGCCTATCTTCATACAGGAGGTGCTCCAGCCCCCTGATCATCCTCGTGGCCTCCTCTGGACTTGCTCCAACAGTTCCATGTCCTTTTTGTGTTGAGAACACCAGAACTGTACACAATACCCCAAGTGAGGTCTCATGACAGCAGGGTACTGAAGGAAAATTCTGAATATAATTCAAATATTCCATGAACAGCTGCCAGTTCCCAATGGCACTTCAAATATCAGCTTGGAATACAACTGTTGGGATGCAAATTCATGCAGCATTACTTGTCTGGGAGCCTAATTAAAGATAAAGACCTGCTGCAAGCGTAGGGAAAGCAATGGTGGTTCAGCATGCCAATTCTGTATCATCCATGCTCACAAACAGAACATTTAGGAAGTCACCAACCACCTTTCAGGTCTTCTGTCCAATCTAGTTTCAAATATCCCAAACAACACTTCTATAATATTCACACTGTTAAGAAATACCTCCTCATAATGAGAATAATTTAAGTTTTCTGGATTTTCAGTTCATTTCAATACGATATGACTGTAAACTATCCCATTCATTCTTTGGGCTTCTGTATCTCCTTCTAGTGAAAAGCTCAATGAAAAGGAAGTAGGAAAAAAAGACAGACTCCCCTACAGCAATTAAAAACTAAAGGCATCAAAGCTATACATCCATCAAGTGAAGGGCAGGTCTTTCCTGCATCAAAAATAAAGATATGCCTGTCTTCTGACATTCCTTCAATCTCTTTTAATGAATCAGTGATTGCTTTCTTGATCATTCTCTTCAAGAGAAGAGCTTCAAATGAGGAGGTAAGTGTAAAACCTTGAATGACTTTCTGTTCTGAAGCAGTGGCAAACCCACTTCTGTCAGCACACTGCAGCCTTTGGGAATGCCACACAGCCCAGCCCAAACAGCATTAACACGTCTGTTAACATTATTGCTCTGCTGCTGCCACCTCTACCTAGATTAATGGAACAGTATACAGGAGGAGATTAAGATTTCTATTACCACAGTGCACAGGAGCCCAAGTCATAAACAAGACTTCATCTGCAAGGTGCTATATATAGAACAAAAGACAATCAGTGCTCTGAAGAATTTACTGTCTGAGACACAACATGTGTAAATTATCTACAAGGGAAGTAATGAGATAATGATATTGGCCAACATGAGAAGTACTAATCATACAGTTGGGATCAAAGTTTTCTAGACATCATTGTAAGAATTCATATCAGAACTTTCCAAAAGCAACTGCAAAAACAAACAGGTTGATCCAAAAAATACCATTCATTGCAATTAAGAAGAACAATCTAGCTGTCAATAGAGACTTTGACTGCAGTGCAGCTTTTAAAGATTAAAATGCTTCTTTTTCATATGGACTGTGTCAGACAATGTCAAGCTTTTTGGCACATAATAGCTAACGGAGTACAGCAGTACAATATCTGTGATGGAAAACCTGAATACTTCTCAAGATGTGTTAAAAATCAATGTGTTAAAAATTAAATAATAATGATTGTTAGTTTGGTCAATCAATATTAATTCATTGGAAATCAGAACTGCAGTAAAGCCTTCAGAGTACTCATGCTCTGTAACTGAAGAACTGTAATAGTTATTGAAACAAATGCTAATGAAGTGGTAATGTTCAGAACTGAAGCTCATTTTTCATGTGCTCAGTTTAAAGAAGTTTCAGTAACAATTCATCACCTTTAACAGCTTTGATAATGGCATCAATACTGCAAACACATATGTAGAAACACTGATGGAAAGTTATGGAGTTGCCGTTCTTCTTTGAAAAATGCTTTCTCTACTCTTAAAAGAGGATGGTCATAGACACCATTTTCCCCTAGTTACCTTTATATGCCTTCGTATGGCACGAGCTCTAAGATACACACCATGATCTCCTGAGAGCCAAGGGGAGATGCCCTGAGTGCTGACAACAGCCTAAAGGTCCTATCGCTCCTCTGAGAGATGCAAGTGTGCACCAGAACAACTTTGCTGTTGGCTCAACACAAACCTCAGCTTGCATTTGACTAGACAAGATCCCTCATGCCAATTTACCAGGTAAAGGCACCTAAATGACTCCTTAAGAATGCCGCTCCAGTATACAACAGGGTCAGTCTTTACCGGCAAATGCTCTGACCACACCACCCAAGTCTTGGAAGGCAGACACGGGGACGGTGAGGGTGGGGACCCTGGGCCCACTGTGGGGGAGGATCTTGTTCGGGACCACCTTAGGAACCTGAATGTATACAAGTCAATGGGACCGGATGAAATCCATCCGCGGGTCCTGAAGGAGCTGGCAAATGAAGTTGCTAAGCCACTGTCCATCATATTTGAAAAATCATGGCAGTCAGGTGAAGTTCCCGATGACTGGAAAAAGGGAAATATAACCCCCATTTTTAAGAAGCGAAAAATGGATGACCCGGGGAATTACAGACCAGTCAGTCTCACCTCTGTGCCTGGCAAAATCTTGGAGCGGATTCTCCTGGAAGGCATGCTAAGGCACATGAAAACCAACAAGGTGCTTGGTGACAGCCAGCATGGCTTCACTAAGGGGAAATCCTGCCTGACCAATCTGGTGACCTTCTATGAAGGGGCTACGGAACTGATGGACAGGGGCAGAGCAGTTGATGTCATCTACCTGGACTTGTGTAAAGCCTTTGACACTGTCTCCCATGACATCCTTCTCTCTAAGTTGGAGAGACATCAATTTGATAGGTGGACCACTCGGTGGATAAAGAACTGGCTGGATGGCCGCACGCAAACAGTAGTGCTCAGTGGCTCAGTGTCCAGCTGGAGACCAGTAACGAGTGGTGTCCCTCAGGGATCGGTGTTGGGACCGGTCTTGTTCAACATCTTTGTGGGTGACATGGACAGTGGGATTGAGTGCGCCCTCAGCAAGTTTGCCGATGACACCAAGCTGTGTGGTTCGGTTGATACATTGGAGGGAAGGAATGCCATCCAGAGGGACCTTGACACGCTTGTGAGGTGGGCTGATGCCAACCTGATGAAGTTTAACCATGCTAAATGCAAAGTCCTCCACCTGGGTCGGAGCAATGCCAGGCACAGCTCCAGGTTGGGCGGGGAGGAGATTCAGAGCAGCCCTGCGGAGAAGGGCTTGGGGGTGTGGGTTGATGAAAAAATGAACATGAGCCGGCAGTGTGCGCTTGCAGCCCAGAAGGCCAACCGTATTCTGGGTTGCATCAAAAGGAGTGTGACCAGCAGGTCGAGGGAGGTGCTCCTGCCCCTTTACTCTGCTCTTGTGAGACCTCACTTGGAGTATTGTGTGCAGTTCTGGTGTCCTCAACATAAAAAGGACATGGAACTGTTAGAACAAGTGCAGAGGAGGGCCACGAGGATGATCAGGGGACTGGAGCACCTCTCGTATGAAGATAGGCTGAGAAAATTGGGGCTGTTCAGCCTGGAGAAGAGAAGGCTGCGTGGAGACCTCAGAGCAGCCTTCCAATACCTGAAGGGGGCCTATAGGGATGCTGGGGAGGGACTCTTCATTAGGGACTGTGGTGAGAGGACAAGGGGTAATGGGTTTAAACTTAAACAGGGGAGGTTTAGATTGGATCTGAGGAAGAAATTCTTTACTGTGAGGGTGGTGGGGCCCTGGAATGGGGCTGCCCAGGGAGGTTGTGGATGCTTCATCCCTGGCGGCGTTCAAGGTGGGGTTGGACATAGCCTTGGATGGCATGGTTTAGTGGGAGGTGTCCCTGCCCATGGCAGGGGGGTTGGAACTTGATGATCTTGAGGTCCTTTCCAACCCTTACTATTCTATGATTCTATGATTAACACTATCCAACACCAGGCACCTCTTCGATCTGCTCCCCTCCTTCAAAAGCCAAGAGAAAGAGGAAGAAGCTACTCCAAATTGGAAATTTAGAAAGAAGCTTAATTGAAGTGCTCTGAAGCAGCCTCTGGCACCACTGTCAGAGCAACAAGAGCAAGCGTTTTCCCTGAGACATGCACCAATATTCTCTCTCTTCTTTCCTCCACCCTTTCTATAGCCCCCAGGAAATCTCTCCTCCCACTCCTTACAGTTTCCTTCTGTGCTTTTCTGCTGCTGAATGATCTTGTTGCCTGAGCAACAGCAGCTGAGGAAGGGAGTAGGGAAATGTTCTGGCCCAGTTGTGTGCTGTCGGCAGCACTGCGTTCCGACCCTGCCATGCATGACAGCAATGGCAGCAGCCTCAGGAAACGAACCTTCTGCTGAGTTCGGTGCCTTGAGTTGGGGGTAACCTCCCTGCTACGTGCTGGGGACTCTGCAGCACCTTATAGTTTTGTTCAAGGATGAATAAAATGACCGAACACTCCAGGCTGCCAAACAAGTAGCTGTTTAGCTTATCCACACACCCAGATTCTATTCACAAAGCAGCCACATTTGTTACACTTCAATTCTGGCCCTGACAGAACTCAGAAATACAAATAACTGGTAATGAATCTTTCGAATAACATGCTCGAGAAATTTTAGGTTATTACAGAGTGTCTCCTTCTCCCTTTGCTCTTTTCACTGTGTGTCTTAGACTTCAGAGAAGTATCCACAACAAACACATCTACCAGTGACCTTTCCAGACCCACCTCAGTGTTTGTACTTTGCTTTCCTTTCACCTTTGCTGCCTGTCTGCTGGTATTTGAACAATATCTGGTAAAATGAGAATGTAGCTCGGTGCTAGCACTGTACAAGAAACAATAATCTCTGCAAGATAGCCAGCAGAGATTCCTTTTCTAAGATTGTTTTACCGAAAAAAAGCCTTTTATTGTCTTAAAAAATTGGATTCTGCTATTAAGGTTTTGCGTTCCTACAGCACATGAAACACTGTGGGTTGCCTCCCCTCTTCCTTGATGGTTTATCATCAAAATGACTGCAATTGCTGCTCTGCTGATTGCAGGAGGGAGGGCTGTGCAGTTTGTCCTGCATTTGAGCAATATTCACTCTGAACATTAATCATGGGATTTTCTGTGTTGATGCTTCTTAATAGATATTAGGAACAGTCTTGTTAAACTGAAACAAAACCCATCAGGGACTGCAGACCTAAATGAGTGCAGCTGCTATGACACGTCACTCTGTTTTATTACAATGTAGTTGTTACTTCTGAAGTAGAAACATAGCTACTTAGAGGTTTCAGTTACACCAGGGGTTAATGGTGTTACTGGGAAACTACTGGACCTTTTAAATTTCATACCAATGTGAGCTTCATTCAAAACTCATTTACTCCGTGTTAGCCGATCTGCTGCCAGCAGCTGCATAGTTGCTAGTTCTGTCTCCTGCACTGCATCCGTAGCACTTTTTAAATCTAGTTTTCGGACTACGGTTATTTTTATTGAGCATAAAATAGAGAACAACTGGAGCTTAAGCTTGAGAGAACCCAACCACAAAAGCTCAGCAACTAATACTTCTTTTTCTGCTCTGTTATCTTCAGAGATAGCCTACTTCCATTTTCAGCTCTCCAGCAGAACAGCCAGAGTGAATATCAGTGGAGCAAAACATAGTCCAGAATTTATAGCTTGCTAAATCCAGTGAGAAGCTTTAATTAGTGAATTCTGAAGCACTGTGACTTGATAGCAGATTCCATCAATTCATTTGGAATAAAGCTATCGGGATTTCTCAATGTACCTGGAAGTTTCAAAACCATTTGTCAAAGCAATGTTAATACATCTAGGACAGAAGTAATTATGCTTGGGAGAGCTGAGATAACTGGTGAGGTATCTCCAGTGATGCCTCTTCAATAGCTCTTTCTGACTAATGGTTTCAGCAATGAAGTGACTGTATATACAGCTTTCAAAACCAGAGAGGAGGCTCATAGGGTCACAAAACTGACTGAAGGAAAAGGTGTGAAACCAAACATCCTTAGTGTGACTCATGGGTTTCAATGGGATTCCAGAAGGATGAAAATAGACCACATAAATGTGTGTTAGGTCACCAGTAATCTTCCACCAGTGAAAGATTGCTCCTCACCATTCTGTGGTTTCAAGTATGAGAATAATTGGTCCATGGAGATACAAGAAAACTAGAAGGAAAAGAGTTAAATAGTGGGAAAAACCTGAAGAAACAACATAAAAAATGTTTAAAAATTGAGTATCTTAATTTTCCTTAAAAGGGCCATCACTGATGGACTCTTATCAGCATAAACCCTTTTCAGTACCTTTACCATTTACTTAGTTATCAATACAAACTCTTTCATACTCACAACCCTCTCCCTGCGATTTGCATTTGGTGAAAGCTGTATCACAAAATCTTATTTGCTTTTGATAACCCCAGGAAACCTCTCACATCACACAGGAGTTGGGGATTAAAGCATGCAAAAAGCTAAGTTATGATCATGTCCTTTTAATAAAACTTGCCAGAGTAACATAAACCCCCATCTCACAAAGACAAGAATGCAACAAAAATACTACTATCACTTCTTTAAGCTCTACTGAAATTTCTTGGGGGTCTGGAAAAAAACCATCTCATATGTGGTAAAGGCACTCACCTGCGAAGTGGATCTTGGAGGGGATTTGTACTTTTTCCAGTGATTAATTAATTTAAAGACAGAAGATGAATAATGAATTAATTCTAAGACAGAAGAATTCCACAAAGCGGGAAGCATGGCTTATGATTTCCTCCTTTGGGTACACATCCCAGGCACTAGGCTACATAACTAACCTCACATTTCCTCTCATTCCAGTACCTTTAACACCCCCATAGCACTTATCTTGTAAGAGCCTAATTTCTTCATTAGATCAAGGTATAAATCTGTGGCTGACCTCTGTGAAGTCTTCATTGGAAGGAGGTGAGTGCAGCACCCAACTCAAGTAGAGACAGAAATTAAGTCAGCCAGAGCTTGGCAGCAATAAACTGCACAGCACCATGATGCTGTGCACTTGTGTATCTGTACATTTTGTTCAGTCTTGAAGTATTTTAAAGCTCACCACCACTTTATTTTATCCAAGTCAAAGTCTGTCAAACACTGGGAAAATGACAGATTCTGAGTTTGATTAATACATAAGAGGAAAAAGAAATGTGAGTACTGACAGTAGCCAAATGCTTCTCTTGCCAGTGAGGTGACAAGACAGCTCTCCTACTTCACTGCTGTGAAACTGGGTAACTCCTCTTCAAAACAGTATCTGAGATGGGGAGCAAAACGGTTTGTAAGGAATGGATTTTTCACCTGCAAATGTCTCTATCTTGTTGAAATTCCATCTCTTCTTTGTATGTAATGTTGGGTATTTGAATATTACTAAACTACTACTTGGCTTTCATGGACACTTTGGGTAAAAGTAGACTGTCACCTTGCTAAATAAAATGCTCAAAACAGTTTTCATTTTTCTCAAGATGAGGTGACTGAAAATTCTTGAGGTTGCTGAATAAAATACAGCTCTAAACTGCTTTAAATCCCAGCAGATGATTAGCAACTGATTCTTGGATTGGGAGACACCAAATTCTGAATGAAAATAAGGCATATAAGGCAACAGCAGCACAATCCTCCACTGTAACAGTTGTGTTTGCTCCAAGGAGCACATATTTGACACGGCACTTGCACTGTTTTTCTTATGTAGCATGATTTCTAGAGCTTCCAGAGAACATTTAGTACAAAACAGCTAGCAAGTAAGTGGGCCAGCTAAAGAAGCACTTACCTTAGGCCTGCCATTTGATCCTGTATCCCTGCTAGAAATCACTTCTGCACAGGAAAAATGGCTATAAAGAAAAAGAATAAAACTTTGTGGTTTTGCCCATCACTGTCTTGATCGATTTAACACGGACTTTCATTTTGAGCTGCTGCAAATATTAAACAAGACCCATGAAATCACTCTAGGGATTATCAGTTACAGCTGCATTGCTTTCCTGTATGATGTCAGCTTTAGTGCAGAAAGGTCAGTAATCTTTCACTGTTTTCATCCTTTTGGTAAAATCTGATGTATGTTACACTGCAAACTGAGTTACAATATATACAGTGTATCTAAGGTCAAACACCCCATCTTACAATCACTGTGGCAACTAATCAGATTATGATCTTTTGTCACCCATTACATATATAAGAAACAGCACCATTAAAATGAGTATACATCCACCAGCATAACATGAAATGAAAAAATGGAACCTGAGGTTTCAGTAGGCCCAGCAATGTCTAAGAACAAAGCCATTTTCATCTAGCATGGACTACTTTTTTCCATGAAGGTGTTTTACTGCTTCTGAGAGTTTATACCTGCTCTCTTTTGCTGGCATACAAAAGATACTGGGCTGTTCTTTCTGATCCCTTGCTTCTGCCTGCTTTTTAGATATACTTCAGATTTGAACTTCACAATGCAAGTTGGTCACAAGTAGGATTCCATAACTTTATAACTGAATTATATAAATGGGAAGAGAAATGGCTGTTGACCTCTGTATTCATTGTGGGTGATGACACCAGGCTGTGGAAAACTCTCTTCTATGGAATTCAGCTGCTCCGCGTTTCATAACCAGGAAGTGCAGAAATCTGCAGTCACTCAGGTGGTGTCAAGCTGAGCTATAAGGAAAGGATCAAGTGTCAGCAATGAATGCTCTACTGTTACAGAAATAACAGCACTTTTTTCCCCAATCATAAGCACTTGCTCAGAGCTCTGCTCTGTAGATGGGCTGTGTTCAGAAATCTCACTGAAGCTTCCAGCATTGACCTTTCCACCTGACTGCTCCTGGAGCATCTACACCAGCACAGATGTTCATTATGTCAGGACTGCATTCATTTCAGTTACATGAATAGCAACAAGCACTAAAAGGGAAAACACCATTCCTAATCTGTGGTTCATTCTCAGAATTCTGGGAAAAATGGACTTGAACATCAGACAATATTCAGCTGCAATATGCAAAGTAGACATTGCACAAGTCGCTTATTGTGACTATGTTCATTAATCTGAGGCTTTAATAAATAGTTTAAATCCCTCTACTCACATTCTTTTATCAGTATCAGCTCTTTTTCCCCCCTCTCCTGCAAAAAGGATCATATCAACTGCCCTTCAAATGTTCGAAATTCCTTCTCAGCATAGCAGATGGAGTACAGAAAACACTGCATCAGATTAAAAAGAACCAACCTAGGAAAAGAAGTGAGCAGCTAGACAACTTCGAAAGTATCCTGGCAAGGCCCTGCTTCCCATGGTCACAGAATTTACCTTTCTCTACAGCACTGAAGACACTTCAAGCACCACTGAAATGGAGAGCCTCCAATAGAATTGAGCCACTCTTGAGGCAGAAGTTCTAATGCTCATTACAAAGAGTGTATCACTAAAACATGGCATCAATTGCAAGCTCTGCAGGGTGGTAACAATTCACAAGCCTTTGGAAACTCATTACTAAGGGTCAGGCATAACTAGGAAAAATATTTAACACTAATTTACTTCAGAAATATCTCCACATTTATATATTAATTTGGGTGCTATATTTACAAGAGATACTATTCTATATGTTGAAAACTGAACTTGCATACCTTTCCCTGCTCCTCACCCACACCATACTTACAGTATCTGTAGACTTACAATTCTCTTTTAAAGGAAGCTCTTTTGTGAATCCTGACCCTGCAGATTTACCCATATAATAAATAGAGCATGGCCCAGCAGCTTTTAAACAGTGCCAAAACACATTAAAACTGACACAAACCAGCAGCAGTTATATCTAGCTTAATTACAGAGATATCTGTTATTTGGGAACATGTAGCACAGTGACAACAGCAAATGACATTCAGCATTCTTCCTGTTATGGGGGTTGTGGGCTGAGAGCTATCAAGAGGCTCTGCCAACATGCACCCAGTGCATCTGGTGGTATATGACTGCAGTGGGCATCTGCCTCTCCACAAAGACTGAATTGCCCCCTTTTAATAATCAGTCTAAGCCAAATTCCTGCACTGGCTCTGACAGTGTAGTATGGTCCTCAAATCCCACAGCAATACAAGGATGAGATGGATGCATATAACTGAAACCTAAATTTGATCTAAGTAAACATTTGTTGTATTTTGGTAGGATTTGTTGGATTATCTGGATAATCTAACTTGCACTATGACTCCAACGATGGTCTAGCAGGAAAGAAACAAAAGGACCAAAGCATCAGGGAACGTGTACACCACACTCTCTTTGTCCAGCTCTTTGTCCAGAGTGATGACCCACTCAGACCAGTGTCTCTAAGCCATGCTGGCTCTAAACCCCATGTGGTATCTCCCTCCAGCACTATATTAAAAGACAGATAAGATTTACTAAAGCTGAGAACTGGATGGAAAGCGCATGCATACCCTTACCATACCATTCCAGAGTACAACACTTTCTTCTACAATGAGAATATATTTTCAGTTAAACAAAGTGCAAACATGCACACATTCTCACACGGACATATTAAAAGGGATAAAGAAGTGATATTGGATAGTTAAAGTAATTCTCAGCACTGGTTTCTTCATGCTTAGCATTTACTCCAGTGCATACAAAGAGCCAAAAGGATTAGTCACTTGCCTGCTATAAGAGCTCCCTCTGTTGTTACACATTAAAACTACCGGAAAACATGCTCCATTATCCTCGCACGTTGTTCAAGCGGCGAGGTTTCAAACACTCCATCCTGTGAGAGGGGAGAATCGACACGATTCTCTGAGATAACATTTCAGGCTTATTTTCTGCACAAGCAACTGCTATTTTATTCCATTCTTCCAAAGTACAGACGGTATCACTTAGAATAACCTGTTCAATGCATCTAAGAAAAAACCCAACTGCATTTAAAGATGCCATGTTCGCCCTAAAAAGCTTCCTACTATTCATATTAAACCTACTGTACAAACCATTCACTGTTTTCCCTGATGGATTATGAATCCTAAAGCTGAGTTAAAATAAAAGGAAAACGCTGATGAAATTAAAGGCCCATAGGAAAAACAATGCTTATTTTAATATAAAAAGCCTAAAGGCCAAAATACCTTGCACTCAAAACACCTTTGGTGGCACTCAAGATGACTTCTGAAACCTGTAAGAGCAACAGAATGACAGGGGAGTTGCAGGCAACTCAAAGGCAGTTTCTTGGAGCAAGACACAAAAAGCACAGTAGATACAAATCTATGGCAGCATAATTCCTAATTTTCAGAAATAGTATCTTTAAATTTAAGCACCTCTCTTAGCCTAGCCCAGGCACTGTGAAGAAAAAGACTGCGCTGTGGAAGCAGATCTGCTGGGTACTGGTAATGTGCCACAGTTACAGTAACAATAGTGCAACAACTACAGGGATTTAAGCTGTCAAGTGCTATGTAATGTCTGCTACAGGCATTGCTACCAATTTTGCTACAGTCTGAGTGGTTTAGGATTAATTTATTTTTAGAATTTGCAAAAGGCTGTTTTAACAATCAGCACAGAACTTCATAGCCTTGGAACAGGAGGTGAAGTTCATATGGAGCTACACAAACAAGGCATCACCATGTTGCAGTAACAGAGTTATTTTTCAACAGGCTTCTCCAGCAAACAATTACAAGCCATTTGCAGCTCCCTGACTACTGTAAACATCTGGAACGATTGAAAGTAGAAACTACAGCTGCTTTTCACTCTTTTACCCCAGAGGAACTAAGCTGTTGGTTACTCACATTGTATTTTGTAATACTTTGTGATTCCCAAGGTGGTCATAAAGCATGGCTTGAGAAACACTCTTTCAGTGTGATGATTTAAGTAGTGAGGTCTTATTACTCCAAGAACAAGGATGATTTCAGCATGCTAAAAGAGCAGGCTGAAGGAGGACAGGTTACGGGTTAGGACTTAAACAAAGAAGTGGTATTTTGACCCAGACACAAGGTAGTTCAGAATCTCAATTTAAAACTAAAATACAAGCTAGCATTCAAAAAAGCTGTTGCTTTTCACAGGAGTCTTCGCCGGAGAGGCACCCATTACAGTTCATTTAATACCAGACTCTAGTAAAGCTGTTCACTGTTTCAAGCAAATCTACTCTGAATTAGGAAAACACCTTGCTGTCAGTTTAATGTCTCCTCCAAATCAAACATGCAGAAACAGATGCATTTCTAGAAATTCAAATATGTTTGTATCCCATCCTCATAAAGGGAAAAACAAAGGCCAGGTGCAGGTAGAGGGTTTACAGCTTAAGCATGTTCTTAGCGGGTGTTTGAAACTGTGGATCTGCTATTGACATCAACAACAAAATGGAAGAAATTAACATCCCAGCAATTACTTCTTTTATCCACAGAAGGTGGGGGAAATCTTCTATCCGCTATCAGTGAAAGAGAAAAATGTCTCAAACAAAACCAGAGCCTACAGTGCTGTAACAAAGGCCGACAACCACCAAAACAAAACGCATCCTTCGGAAGGAGCTGTCGGTACTGCTTGTTTGCTCTGTGCTCACACTGAACTTAGGGTTTACTAAAAGAATAATAAGAAAAAAAAAAGACATCATCCAATACTTCCTCAGCCTCAGAGAATGCACTTTAGGAATACAACAGCGTCATTTTCAAGGCTATGCTATTTCTATAGGCGTGTTTAACTTCTGAGACTGATCCTCCAGCTTTTCTGCAAGCAAAGCCTTACACCTCAAGTTTGAATGCACAATAATCAGCAGCAGGATGTGAGGAGCAGAAGTCTAACCCCACGTGCTAGCAAGGTTTTACACAGCCATTGGCAGCTTGCATATAAACATAAAACAAGAACTGAAACGTTGAAAAAATGAGAGAAACCAGCAACAACTAAATTATTAATGTCCTAATAAAAACAATGTGTTTTGCATTAAACATTATTAGGGATAATTTGTCTTCAAGCTCCACTGCTCTTTTCCTACAGCACAGGGGTTGGAACTAGATAATCTTGAGGGCCTTTCCATCCCTAACTATTCTATGATCTCAGAGTTACGGCTCTGATCCCACAGCTTTCAATCTCTCATGAAGAAAAAAGGTGTTCCTTGGGCCACTCTTGAGTCTGGCAAGAAAGGCGTCATGTTCCTGTTTGACTGAAGTCAGGATATTCTTGTACATGGTAATATACTTTCTTATATGTGAATGTCTCTCTGACATAATAGTTAAAGAGAATGAACAGTAAAACAGCTTTCTGGAATTTTCTAATAAGCATAACAGGTTTAAAATGAAATGAGACAAAATAATACTCCTTAGATAGCCCTTGGAGCAAGTTCTGTAGCACTGATCTGAAATAATAAGAAACAGTCCTAGAAGCAAGTAACAAGGCACTAAATGAATTTAGCACTTATAGGTGTAGAAAACCAAAGGAGAGGGTACTGTGCACGTCAGTATCTTACAATGGCAGTCCAAGTCAAGACTTAAAAGCAGACCCAATAACCCTTATTCCTGTCCATCCTGATAACTAAGAATATTTATTCTTGGTTTATCATTGCCATAAAGTTATGAAAAGTGGTTATCAAGCATGAACCCTACTGTAACTTCTGGTAATATGAATTTATTGGAGAGGCTGCTATTTGCCTACAGTACACACCAGGGCACAAACCAGCTGAAAGCATACCTAACTTTGACCAACACATCGCAGTTAGCCTGCTAATACCATTTTCCTCAGAAGACAAAGCAGGAGCAAACCAATTTTCACTGATTGTTGGTCACTTCTCATTTACACGAAAAATGTTACCTTGTGAAATACTTTACTGTCTATAATGGAATGCTCCGCAGGTGATCCCTGCTCAGCACAACCCGCTTGCTCAATTCCTGTCCATACATGTGTTCCTATAGAATCATAGAATAGTCAGGGTTGGAAAGGACCTTAATATCATCCAGTTCCAACCCCCCTGCCCTGGGCAGGGACACCTCCCACTAAACCATGCCATCCAAGGCTATGTCCAACCCCGCCTTGAACACCGCCAGCGATGGAGCATTCACAACTTCCCTGGGCAACCCATTCCAGTGCCTCAGCACCCTCACAGGAAAGAATTTCTTCCTTATACCCAATCTAAACTTCCCCTGTTTCAGTTTGAACCCGTTACCCCTTGTCCTACCACCACAGTCCCTAAAGAAGAGTCCCTTCCCAGCATCCCTACAGGGTTATGGACATCTCCTGTTCCTAAGGGCAGGAGTGAAGACAGAACATTGCCCTGCTCCCATCCAATGGTTTTCATTACACAACAGCACGTTATCACACAAAGTCTAAACCTCTTTCCCCCTTTGTCCAACAACTGCCTCAGATCAAACCCTAAAGGAGGTGAAATGGTTAAAAGAGCATCAGATGATACTTCATTATTCAAGCAATTCTTTCAGCTTAACCCTTCCCATACTCAATTCATATGCATTAACCCATCTAACAAGCAATTTCCAAAGTAACATGGCTCTCATTGCTCCTCCCAACTTACCAGCTTTTCTAATCCTAAAGATACAACCCCTGACAAACTCGACACTGATCTTGGGGAATCTATATTTATATCAAGGCGGCCGTAAGGCAGTTTTAAGCTGCCTGCACCCAGGCGAGGACACCGACTTCTGGCACTTCAGGCCTCAGCACAGACCTATACAGACACAGTTACCTCGCAAACAACTCCCCCCTCACCACGGCTGCAAGGCACACAACACCTCCCCTCACGGCCGCGGTGCACTGTGGGAGCCGCAGCTCCCCGCCCCGCCGCGCCCAGCCCCGCCTACCACTCCCATGATGCCCCTCGGCCTGGACTGCGGCTCCCGGCAGGCCGTGACGCGGAGGGCCGCGGCGGGGCATGCTGGGACATGTAGTCCCGCCCCTGGGCGCGGGCCGGGAAAGCCCCGTGCGTGCCGGCGCCGCGCTCTCTTGGAGCCGCCATTCCGGCAGGAAGCTGCGGTGAGCCCTCTCTCCGGCGCCGCACGCGTGGCTGCCGCTCCCCGCCATGCAGATCTTCGTGAAGACCCTCACGGGCAAAACCATCACCCTCGAGGTGAGCCGCGGCGGGTCCTCATGGCGCTGCCCCGCGAGCGCCGTGCCACAGGGGTCTGCCTTAGCCGAGGGAGGCCCCGGCGCCGGGATGGGCCGGCTGGGGCCGTGTGGTGCGGAATGCACGGAGCTCACTGGGCCTGTCCGGAGCTGGCTGCCCGTGGTGGGGAGGCGAAATGGCTGTGACAGCCTGGAGTTCCTCGTGGCTCTTCCGCATCTCTGGGCTAACAAGAAGGCAGAGCGTGTTTTGAGTCCGTTTTTTCGTTTTTTTGATAGGTTGAGCCCTCTGATACAATAGAAAATGTCAAAGCTAAGATCCAGGATAAGGAAGGTAAGCACAAGATGCACTTACTGTTCTCGGTTGATGTACATCGTGTGCAGGTGTGATCATCTGCAGCAAGCTGATATTTTACTCTAGAATGTCCTGGATTGTGTTCTTCAGTTAATCTCGATTCATGCCCCCATCAGGCATTCCTCCTGACCAGCAGCGACTGATCTTTGCTGGAAAGCAGCTCGAAGATGGACGCACGCTGTCTGACTACAACATCCAAAAAGTGAGTAGCACAGGCTGCACAGTGCATTGTAGAACTGGTTGGCACCGTTGGAGAGACTGGCCTCTGCAGCTGAGCCTAAGAAATGTTGCAGATGAATTTAACCAAATCAGTTGATTGGTTAAATAGGGTTGGTGGTGCTTCTGATCGGGGAAGTATAAGGATTCTGCTTCCAGCATCTCCCTTCTGTCAGCCTGGGCACGTGGCACACAGGGGTGAGCTGTGTTAGGGGGCTGATGTGAAGAGTCCTGCTCACTTCTGCCAGATTAACCTGACAGGACAGTGAGTGCCACTGGGAAGGAGGAGCTACAAAAAGCTGACAGTTTGGTGTAGTTACATCAGGAAATGATTCTGCAGTTCCAGTTAAAATTGAGAGTATAGGCAGAGCAATTGAACCTTCTGGGGTTTGGGATGCAGGAGCCGTTGTTCTCTGGAGCCTGTATATTGAATAATCCTTTCAGAGCTTTCCTAACTAGAGATCTGCTTTCTGTAGATAAAAGCCTGCTTACATGTGTTTTTAATCTATTTCATGTGTTTCCAAACAGGAATCAACTCTTCACCTTGTGCTGAGACTTCGTGGTGGTGCCAAGAAAAGAAAGAAGAAGTCTTACACAACCCCCAAGAAGAATAAGCATAAGAGAAAGAAGGTTAAGCTTGCAGTGCTGAAGTACTACAAGGTATGTAGAACTAACTCTTAGCTTGATGAAAACAGTTCTCACCAGGGAGGACATGAATCCTGTAACTAGTCTGTGTGTAGCCTTGTATATTTAAAGTCCTTCTATTTGCAAACATCCCACCTGTTAAATAGGAAAGAAAATGTTACAAGTGGGCGCTTCTGAACTTTGCTTCAAGAAGTTTGATGTAGTAACTGTCACAAGAACTACTTTGCTTAAAAAAAAAACAACTCAAGTTTATGCTTCATCCCTGGCGGCGTTCAAGGTGGGGTTGGACATAGCCTTGGATGGCATGGTTTAGTGGGAGGTGTCCCTGCCCATGGCAGGGGGGTTGGAACTCGATGATCTTGAGGTCCTTTCCAACCCTCACTGTTCTATGATTCTATGATTCTGTGATCATTGGTGCTACAAGGTGGTGAGTGCGTTTATGAGATGTTGCTTCTCTGCCCTCCCATACGAAGACAGGCTTAGAAAATTGGGGTTGTTGGAGAAGAGAAACTGTGTGGAGACCTCACCACCGCCTTCCAGTATCTGAAGGGGACCAACGGGGAATCAGGGACTATAGTTGTAGGACAAGGAGTGATGGGTTTAAAATTAAATAGGGAGATTTAGGTTAGATATAAGGAAGAAGTTCTTCAGTTTGAGGGTGGGAAGGTACTGGAACAGATTGCCCAAGAATCTGTGGCTGCCCCGTCCCTGGCAGTGTTCAAGGCCAGGTTGGACACAGAGGCTTGGAGCAAGCTGCTCTAGTGGAAGGTGTCCCTGCCCATGGCAGGGGTTGGAGCTGGAGGAGCTTTAAGGTCCCTTCCAACACAAACCATTCTGATTCCATGATTCCCAGGTTGATGAGAATGGCAAGATCAGCCGTCTGCGCCGGGAGTGCCCCTCTGAGGAGTGTGGAGCCGGAGTCTTCATGGCAAGTCACTTCGACAGACACTACTGTGGCAAGTGCTGTCTGACATACTGCTTCAATAAACCAGAAGACAAGTAAATGTACTAGACAATAAAAATCTGAACTTCTGTATGGTTTAAGTAGTTATTTTTGGTTCCTGTGGCACTGTATTTCCTCTAAGTGAGAAAAATCTTTGAAACTTTAGGTGCTGTCAGCTAGGATGAAGTAAGTTTGTTTCTAGATTGAAGCAGCAATGTCTTTAACGAGTGGACGTGGTTAGTTGTGTCTCCTTGAAAGGAGATAACTAGTAGCAATGGCAGAGGGAAAAAAATGATACTGGCTAACCTTGGAAGTGGTCTGTTTAAACACGAAAGGAGTAAACTGTACATGTAGTCTGGAAACATAGATTAAGAGGTCTGAAATCATGTCTACAATGCTCAATGTTAGAGAAAAGGGTAGTAGAGTCCTACTACGTACTGAGGAGGCGGGGAAAGAAGATGATCTGGCTATTTGGAACCAATAGACATCATGAATAGAGTGTGATGGTTTCAAATGCTTGAGCTGCTTGCTATCAATTGTGTTACAGTTTATCTCATGTAAGGTCGTTGCTGACATTTAAAAGCGGAACATATTTACATAAACATCAGAGAGGAAGAAGTTCTGTGCATCTTTGAAAGTCCATTTAATGTTAAGAGTTGAAGGTCAGCCAGGAACAGTACATGTCCTTTAGTATTAATGCCTTTTAAAATCCTGGATCCCAGGAAGTTGTCTGTGGAACTTCTTTTTCTTCGTAACAAATAATTTCATCTCCAATATTGAATTCTATATTCTTGTCCAAACTCAATCCACAATCCATGCCTGCTTTTATTACCTGGACATCATCTTTAAGATGTTTCAGTGATGATAAAGATCCTACAAAGACAAAAATGCATCAAAGAAAGTCACCAGTATCAGAGGGGGTATTTTGGTTTGTCCTTCTGTTGTGAATATGGCATGTACGTTTTGCAGTAACTTCACAGGGCACCAGCAGCGCTTGGACACAATTCCTGTTTTGTGGCAATGCCACTTACCTTTCCAAATAACATCCCGCTTGCGGATTAACTTGAACTTCATTTTCTTGTCCAGCAGCCCCTTCTGTACCCTGCATCCAGCAACTGGAATTTTGTTTTTCCCTACTGTTACAGAGAAGATGTTGAGAACAGAAGCTTCCCCTGAAAGGAAAAAGTAAAGCTGTATGAGGTAGATGAGAATAGCAAACTAGCAATGAGCAGAAGCAAGCTCCACTCTTCCACTGACCAAGCTTTATAACAGCTTGATTCAATAGGAGCACTTCATTGGAGAATAAACCTTAGGCCACATTAGGCAGCAAGATTTCTCAGTCCATGAAAACTCACCTATTGTGTTCTCCACCACAGAGGGAGGCAGCCTGCTATTCAGCTCCTCTTTCAAGTCATCAACAAGTTTGTAGATGATACTGTGAAGTTTAATTTTTATTCCCTTTTTAGCAGCCAGCTGTTTAATGTTTTCATGGGCTTTCACACTGAATCCAAATATAACACCTGGTAAATTAAACAATCAGCAAGTGATGACTACAAGGGATCAGGCTTTAACCAATAACTCTATTCCGTAACGTTGTATTTGCAAGGACAGGGTAGAATTAGTGGTTAGCAAAACAAAACCCAGCATTTTATTACTTCCCTTTTAAGGAGAGACCATTTACTTCTCCTACTGTTGCACATGGACTGCTACTAAACTAATGGCTAAAAAAGCCTTAAGAGAACATTCGCCTGTGACAGAACTGGAGGTATCGAAGCAGAAACTAATGCTTACAACTCACCAGAGCTCATGTGAAGGACAAGGACTTCCCACTCTGGGGCTGGAAAAGCAGCTTGGTCGTCAAATCAAGCTGGAAGTGAACTTCTAAATCATTCTTGTCTACCTGTGGACTATGACAGGTGCAACAACCCCATGGTCTACAAGCAGGCAAGCATTACGGGGTAGATATGGGAACAACTACCAATGCAGTCTTTCCAATTACCTCCCTGAGCAAAAGGAAATTCTTTTGTAACCTGCTTTTCCAGTTTGCCCTGTTTGAGCATCATTAAACAACCCGGGTGAAAAGGCAAGAGTTTAACCTTAATTCAACTTGCCAAAAGTCCTTCTGGCTTGTGGTATTTCTAGTCTCCCCAACCCACACGGTCTGATGTTAAAGGAAACATTTTTAAGATAGGAGTTTACCTTATTGATGCTAGTAATTATTATTGACAGAACAAAACCAGAATGAGTCCTACTCATTTCAATAAAGAGCTTGTACTAATTGTAAATCCAGTTTTAAACACGCACCATTAAATGCTTCAGCAAGACTTATATCACTTTCACTGATATCTCCCATTCCAAAGTGAACGACATCCAATTTGCATTCACTGTCAGCATCGTAGCTGTCCAGAATGTTCAGAATAGCTTCAACAGATCCATCCACGTCACCTGTGTGTATAAACAGCAGCACTGATCACTTTGTACACATCAGAGGAACACTGAAGTAGAACTAAGCGCTTGGCAACTCCACACTATGCAACAGGAAGTCTTTTGACATCCATCATTCTTACTGTATTATCAGCAGTATGTTAAAACATCTAACAAGTTTATTAATTCAAAAAATGAATTCAATAAATACAGTAGGACAGAGGATCTACATCTGCAGTCATTTTCAGGTCAGGTTTGCATGGTTTATCAGCTGCCACTGTCTCAGTAAATGTGAGGTCAAACCAAGTTCTCCCTGTCCACTTAAACTAATACGTAATTGTTCTTTTCCTCCATTTTGCTGATGCAGTACTGCTGCTCATATAGCTTGTACTAACTCTTAATATACACATTTTTAATACATATTTATATCTAGAGACACTTCTATGGGTTGTACTCAGGAGTTTCTGGCTAAGGGCTTCAGGCTTGTAATTTTCCTGTTTCTCTGTCCCTGCTGGAAGTGCATCCTTCTGACCACTGGGTGTTTTTGGATGCCCATCCTCTGACTGAGAGAGGTTCAATAACCTGTTCAGGTTTGCACTGATCAAACTGCTGCTAACAGAATGTTCTTACTAGTTTAGTGCTATGCTTCAAACTGAGCATTTGACAAACACAGAACCAACGTTTAAACAGAACAGAGCAGCACCTTTAACAATTACCGATAGCACGTTTTTGTCCATCTCTGTTTTCTCTTTAGGCTTTAAAAACATGACGTGCTTGTTTGCCTTGTACAGCACCGCCTTCCTCTGCCTCCAGGTCAGATGGGCTAGCTGCTGGTGCTTCTTCTCATATTCCACCCTGTGCTCCTTTTGCTTTGCCTCAATAACTTCCACATCCTTTTTCAGCTTCTCCTGTTGTTCAACATAGGTTCTCCAAGCCACAACTTCATGCGCCCTTTGCTGGGCAGGAAGAGAGAAACATTATCTTTCACAGCACTGCACCAGAAAACTCCGCAGTAATACAGCTTCAGCATTTTGCATCTTCTCTACAGGCTCACTCATTTACTTTCACATTTAACAGTAGAGTTTGCTGCAATATGGCAGAGAATAAGCACAACAGCTTCTTTCCTGGGTTACAGCATGACTCGAGGCTTATTCTTATGGCAACTCTGCACTGCAGAAAAGAATTATTGTTCATTATTCCATGTGGTGTTTGGCCAGCTCTCACCACACCTATTTCAGGCTGTATTTTAAGCATGTTCTTGACAGAAACTAGTTCTCTCATTCTAAAATTAAAACACTGATATAATTAAGCAGTGGATTGTTCCCCAGGTAAGATGATAGTGTGATAGTATAAAAGTCTTCTGTGCCTTTAGGAAGGGAACACAGAACATATCCTGGATACTCCTCTTTCAGAGCACCTAGTTCAGGTCTCAATACCCAAGCTCATCCTTCACCTTTCAAATTATCCAGGTTATTTACAGTGAAAGCTATCACTTGTTTTTCACTCAGCTCCTTCCCCTCCACCTCACTGCAGCGTGAGTTTTCCATTAAAGAGGTCTGTCTGTACCTCAGATTCTACTTCAAGGACCTCATCTCCTGCTGAAGGGACATCCTTCCAGCCCATGATTTCCACTGGGATGCCTGGAGAGGCTGCATCTACAGCTTTGCCATTCTCATCAAACATGAAACGCACTTTTGCCCATGTCTTCCCTGCAACCAGAACACAGCCTTTCCGCAGAGTTCCTCTTTGGATGATGGCTGTGGTAACTGGACTGGTGAAGAGCAAAGGAGAGAAACAACAGGCAAAATTAAAGTGACTCTTCTCCCTTTTTTGCAGTTAGCTTTAGTAAGAAAACACATTTAACACTTTAAGTGAATTCACCACCAAAAAAAGCCCCAAACCCCAACAACTTTCTAGAATTCAGCTCATTTTTAGAGGCCAAAACACACCTTGTTACCAGAGAATCCGCAAAGGAACTACGACATTTAAAAAGAGCACAATGTCACGTTATGCATAATTCACCAAAAATTGTGTATGTATTATGAATATTAAACTTCATCATTCCTATTTTTTAATGAAGCTTTAAAAAATTGCAGCTGTTGTAGCATTTTAAGCTATTTCCTGTGCTTACAGGATTTCGATTCTACGATTCCATGATTCTATTCTATGATACAATCAGTGAGATGATGAATTTTGCCCTATCACTTCATAACTTCTTTTTCTGCCTCTCATGCTGTACAATAACAATTCGATGCTTCAGTCACAAACACTGCAAAGAAACTGTTACAGTTTAACAACAGAAAGTTCAATGTTAAACATAAATCCTGAGGTACAAACCAGCTGAACAGTATCTCTGCACTGTTACAAGTTGCTTCATTAAAGCTGAAAAGGCAGCAGGTTACTTACCCCTTCCCTTTGTCTTTGCGAGACTCGATTACAGTCCCCTCTACCAGACCCGTGGCATCTGCCTTCAGCTCTAACATCTCTGCTAAAGCAACAGTTGCTTCAGCTAAAACCATCAAGTTTTCACCCTGTATAAAACCATATATACAGAAAAATATATGTATCTTAATTATAAACCTTGCAATAATTTGCTACAAGTGTATTAGGAATGCAAATTGAAAAACAAAGCCAAACCACAACCAAACAACCCCCAAAAACCCCCAAACCACCCAAACTGAAACTTGACGACATCCACCACCCAGTCAGGACACCACAGAGACAAAACTGTTGGTCTGTTTTCTTCTCTTTTTCCCCCCAGTTTGTTCTAATTACATTTTGGTTTTGAGAACAGATGCCATCAGCTAGCCGTCACTCAGTAGATCCAGATCTACATGAATGAGGGCAACAACGTGCACTACAGAAGGTGAACGAAGAAGCCATTTTTATGTATGGCTATTTTAAAGTATAAGGACATGACTTCGGAAGGCCTTGAACTTGCCTGAAAACTTAGAAAATTACTTGGGATACATCTGGAAAGACAACAATAGGGATGCTGCTGCAATAATATGCTGCTGCAGCAGTTTGGACAAAGCTGCTTTGGCCACCACAAAACTAAAGTCCTGATTTTACTTGAATTTTCACTTTTTAGCTCTCAGTTGTTTGCCAGGATGATGGCAAATCCTGTAAGATCACTACAGAACTACATTCCTGTGATTAGGCATGTGTTAGGAAAATACTCTTTTACCCTTGTCTGAATTTTCCTCTTCCTGCATAGCACTATCAATAACCTTGATTCTGATTTCATACAGTGAGCAAATATATGAGGAAACAGCAATTAGCATTAACCTGAAAAAATAACCAGAAGAAAACTGATACATTATTGCTGACTGCAAGTCTGAGCCTCAAAATATGACAGGAGGATGTTTTAAATGATTCTGGTGAGAGCCAGCAGCACTTAGCTCACGGTAAGGCGCCAATTACCAGGAAGATAAGCATTTTATTTTCCAGCTGATAATAAAAATGCAGCTGTATGCACGTATTAGACACCCATGAACACCATCATTCTTTCCACCAAAACTTCACCTTGAGCGCAGAAATATTCACAGCTTGAACATCACCTCCAAACTCTTCACAGACCACATCATAGGCCAGCAATTCCTTCTTTACTCTTTCAGGATCAGCTTCAGGTTTGTCACATTTATTAATGGCGAGGATAAGAGGAACTAAAAAGAGAAGACACAAACTCATTACCAAGCTAACCAAACATTGCTGCTAGTAACACAACTGCAATAAAAGGGTAGGGCAGGTTATGGCCACTCAGAGCTCATGACCTCACTTTGTGCCTAATCCCTGAGTAGGCATTGAGATCTGAACTACCACAAGTAAGCTGGAGGAGTTATCTTACTATGTAAGAGGAAAAACACCCCCAATAACCTCCAGACACCCCCTTTGAGGGGGTTCTCACAAACCTGCAAGTTCTGCAAAAAACATTAGTATTTTAATGCCTTTATGTATTACTGCAACATTCCGTACATTTTCAAACACCTTTCCAGGGGAGAAGGAAGGGGATGACAACAGTTACTTCCCAAGTGCATGGATGGATTCCAGTGCAAGGAGTTTCTTTTGAGACGTAAATAAATGTTTGCAAAGTATTCACTGTTTGATCTGCACAGTAACACACCCCTTGTACATTTACTTAGAGTACTGGATTTGCCACTCCAAAGTGTAATATTAACAAGGTGAACACCTTACCTCCTGCATTTTTAGCATGTTGAATGGATTCTATAGTTTGTTGCATTACTCCATCTTCTGCTGCTACAACCAGTATGACAATGTCAGTAACATGGGTACCTCTTGCTCTCATGGCTGAAAAAGCTGCATGTCCAGGAGTATCCAGGAAAGTTATCTTCTCCCCAGAAGGCAAATGCACTGTGAACAAATGGATATGGTACATTTAAAATCAGCATTTCTCAGAACTTTAGATGACCTACTGTAAATCAAGCATCACTCCTTTAAGAACTGGTTTTAATAATAATGACATATTTGAGGCAAATGGATAACTGTTGGCATGGAGTGAAACCTGCTTTTAACTCCTCAGGGAAGAAAAAGTGCCCTGGGAACTTCAATAATCCAAAGTAAAATCAAAGTAGAATCAAAGTTTGTATTGGAAGGGACCTTAAAGCTCACCCAGTTCCAACCCCCTGCCACAGGCAGGGACACCTTCCACTACAGCAAGTTGCTCCAAGCCCTGTCCAGCCTGGCCTTGAACACTTAGTCTAGTATCAACTGTGCAGACAATCCACTTCTAAGTTCCATCCACAGTTATGGCAGTTATCACAATTGATGATTTCCTTTTTCACTGCTTACATATACATTGTTTATGTTGCAAGATTTTTCCCCAATGAACTGGCAGAAAATCAGCCCAAGATGCGAGATGGAGAGTAAGCTGGTCTCTACACAAGCATGTAGACATGAGTCATACCAAGGAAAGCACCAATGTGCTGGGTGATGCCTCCTGCTTCCATTGCTGCCACCTGAGTTTTTCGCAGGCTGTCAAGTAAGGTGGTTTTCCCATGATCTACGTGGCCCAAGATGGTAACAACAGGAGGTCTGGGGGTTAGTACTGCTGGGTCCGCAGGAGGCCTACAGTTACAGCAATGAAGTGGTTTGTAAATACCAAAGTTCATTGAGTGATATGCACACCTACTATGGCTAACGAAGAGCCATATACCAGAACTCAGTGATGAATGAGCGAGGCTCCCCAGTGAGATCACAACTCCCAGCTACACCCCACAGTTAGCTCTGTTAGTATTCAGTCTTACTGCAGCAATTAATACAGAAATTCAGTAAGGCAAAGAAGAATTGGGTTTTCTCCAGGAAACAGCACAGAAAAAGCTCACCTAAACAAAACCAAATCCGAGTATCAAGTTTATGGCCAAAGAAATCAAAATAGCGTAACTTCCCTATTAAATATTACAAGATCATGACTGTATCAGATATTACCAACATATCATCAGAGCAAAGGAAATACAGTGTATGAAGAACACCTGCAGAAGCAAGCAGGATAAAAAACCCCAAAAAGAACAGTTCACAACTTGCCTCTTGACAGCATCTGTGTTTTCTCTTTCTTTTTCCTCTTTCAGTTTCGCCGATTTATACTTCATTCCTGATTTTTTAACAATCAGCTTGATATGGTCTTCATATAAGATGGAATCTGGTTCTAGTGAATTAAGGTCAATGTCTGTGTACAGCAGCACTTCATAAATATGATCTGTAAAAAGATAAAGACATTTAACAATTATATCCACAAAAACGTGGGACAAAACCATCCCACTTCATACAATTTAAGACTTTTTCATTAGTCGTTTATATCATGCTAACAACTTTCATTCACAAAGCATTTTTCCTTTAGATTGATCTGCAAGTCCCTGTTACGCTACAGACTTGCAGAGAAGAACTGGGCTGCGAAACATCTACTGAAAATGACCATCTTATTAGATGCTGCAATCTTATTTTTCACTCAGATCTTCAGAGCTTGCTTTTCCATTAACCCCTAAGAAGGGAACAATAAAAACTCACCAAAACCAAACAGCAAAGAAATGATTCAAGAAGGAAGAAATTTCATTAATCTGTTCATATGCCCCATTCTTTGATGGCAGAAATACAGAACATAATACACTAGTCAAAAATTGCTGCACATTGACCTAATACCATTACAAATCTATCTCGGAAATGTACAGCAAGACACAACAGACTTTTCTGCTTCTCTCTTCACTGCTGAGAGGAGAGCTTGCCACAAAAAGTACCCACCTTTTTGGATAAAAAAAGATTGGAGATAGGTATTATACAAGTATGGAATTACTCCAAATGTCAACAGTCAAAACATGATAATAACCCCCAAAACGTCACTGAAAACTGCTCAAGCTGAGCCACTGTGGAACTCGAATGGTTCATGGGGTTAAAAAACCAAGCCTGCTTCTGTAACCCCACTGTTAGGGCAGTCACTTAGAGAGGGGAGTGTTTCCAGACCAGTCCTTCCAATTCCCAGTTAATCAAATGATTGGTTTTAATGAAATACATATTGCTCCTGAACCCAAGATCCAAGGGCTGGATTACAGGCTGAAGCTCTTTTATGCCTTCTCTCTTTAGCCACAAATTCTTTACTCACAGGGGTCCAGCACTGACAAACCAGGGTGTAGTGTCTTTCACCCCCGAATAATTTAGCACTCAGGAAACACAGCCATGAAGAGCAGCTCACATGGATCTGAAGCCTTTCTACTGGAGATGGAAGACAGTCCTGACTTCTTCACATTGAAGTGTCTTGCCTGGTAACTTGGATGGCCTGATTTTTTGTCTCTTTAGCCTGCCATCGTGTCTACCAACATTTCCTTTGGTATGGGTGCAATTTACCTTGCTAAGGGAGGGATTAGCAACCACTGACTAATGCCATCATAGACATCTTTCCCTTTGCCACTCTTGAAAGTGGCATGACAGATTTTAACTGTTGTATTTCATTTGACCTCAAACAACAGAGCAGGGTCTCACCTATGTCTTTACCCATAGCTCGTGCGAGTTCCTCAACAGTCATCTTCTGCCTTATCTCCACTTCACCTTTTATCAGCAGCATCTTCTTTTTCTTCTTTTTTGTCTCCTACATGGAATTAGACACATATATAGGAACATACAGCTGGCACAAAGTAAGAAATAATAAGAACAATATTAAAAAGACAATAATGTAAATCACTGATGTAAAAAAAACAAGCCATATGATGTAAATATGTATTTTTACTATGATACTAATGAACTATGATAAACAAATGACTTAACATACCATGGTGAATATTTAAAACGTACAGGATACTACAATCTTTTTCATTTTTAATATTTCAAAACAAGGGGAAAAATTAACAAAATAATTTTCATTTCTGTTTGTAATAACTAACTTCCTCCTGCCTCTGCAGGATTCATGATGCTGCTGGTATAAGCACTTTAACATTTGAGAGGAAGTCACAGTGCAGTCATATATTAAGTACATTTTGTCTTATACATTTATAAAAGCTTCTCTATATTCATTAATAAAGCTCTTCTTTCTGTAATTAAAACCCTCAAACTGAGCTCTTGTACTTTACACATAAACCCAGAGATCACTGGATGTTGTTAGTTACCTCCTTTGTAGCTAGATGTCTGCGCTGCGATAAGGCGATACTGATTGATTTGTCTTCTTGCCAGAAGTGTGGATACAGAAGGACGGATCCCACGGGATGTGCAGATGACTGCACAGACTTCCATTGTGCCCTGGAAACTTTCCTGTAGGACAGAGTCCGCAGCTGCCGACAAGCACCACGTAACTGCAACAGATTCTCAAACTTCAGTATCAACCCCCGATTCATTTCCTCACTGCAAATACAAAGGACACATTGAAATCAGACTCAAAGCTGAAAGATACTCTTCCCTGTGATAACACAGGCAGGAACACAAGGCACGAGTGTTGTGTTTCAAAACAGGCCTTTTAATGCTGAAGAAGTTGATCTGTTCAGTAACTGCTCCAGTTTTTTCAGTTCCCTTCAGTTCTTCGCTTTCCTCCACTATGCCACTGCAGACACACAGATCTACTAATATTGCCACCCTTACTAATCTTATACCTTCCTCCACTGATCTTTCATATAAACTATTACATTTTGGGTTGACATTACCTAGAAAAAAAGGGACGTTTGCATGCCTTGTTCTATAACAGTGGTTATCCAGGTGCAACAAACCTCTCTGTAAAACACATCTGCAGTATGCTTCTTACAAGAGCACATGGTTTAGTGTGAGGTGTCCCTGCCCATGGCAGGGGGGTTGGAACTGGATGATCTTAAGGTCCTTTCCAACCCTGACTATTCTATGATTCTATATACCATCACAAACTCTGTAGCACTCTAGTAACACCAGTGCTGTCACAGCGACAGAGATGTGTCCTTTGAGGCTAAGCCCTGCCTTGGCAACTAAGCTTTCCAAGATGCTTCCATCAGATCATCCCACATCTTGTTTTAACCATCTTAACTTTGGCTTGGGTCATTTTGTTAACTACCCTGTACAACAGTCTCCTATTTGAACTTCTCTTCCTGTTCAGAGCTATTTAAATCCCTGTGCTCAGTGATGCCATGCTCTATACCCACTATCTCTTCCCTCAGAGGGGGATTTGTACCGTCTCCCAAGCAGCTCCGAATGAGTGAAATGCTATCAGTTCCTCCCAAAACAACTGCAATCACTTTACAAACTCTCCTGCATCGATACCTGCAGAAGTGAGATGACAACTAACCAACCAAACCCAACTACTCGGGGGGTTTTTTCTCCCTAATGAGAACTTCAAAGGGGCAGAACCGGTAAAACCAAGGAACCCACAAGGCTGCATACACAGAAAACTAACACAAGGTCAAGATGAGACAGGGCAAGCTCCCGGAGCAGAAACCCACGGGAGGTTGCTAACAGCAAGGAAACCACTCCCGGCCCTCAGGGCCAGCAGTGCCGGGACAGGCGCTCCCCGACGGCTCTTCACCTCATCGGTTTGGCCGGCAATGCATTGAAGCCACCCGGCTCCACAGACCCTGACAACCCGCGCTCACCCCTGAGGGCAGGCCACGAGCAGCCGCCTCACAACACCCACACCCCGCAGCCAGCGGGGCTGCGCCGCACCGACGCGTACCGGTACGGCAGACCCGGCACCTGCAGCCTTCCCCGCAGTCACAGCCTCCCGCATCCCCTTCCCCGGGGCTCCGGCACCGGGGACCGCCCGCAGCCCGTCCAGGACAGCGCTGACCCAACCCGTCCAGTACCGCTGAGAAACCCCCACGTCCCCCATCCCCGCCTCACCTCCGCCCCTGACGCTCAGCCGCCCTACTGCGCAGGCGCCCGAGGCGCCACCGTCACCGCGCATGCGCAGTGCCGACTGCCGGCGTGCTCCGCGTCTCCTCGCGGAAGGCGGGAAATCCGTTGAGGGGACGGAGGGAGTGGAGGTGTTGCTGGGAACGTTGGATGGCGTTTGAGCTGTTACCGTGTCCTGCGGCGCTGCATGTGCATGTGCACACACACACATACACATACACATATACACATACACATGGGTGCCTCCTGCCTGCGAAGAGGTGGTATTTTTTCTTTGCAGTGTCCAACAACAAGAGAGGGACGTGGAGCTGCTGGAGCGAGGCCAGAGGAGGCCATGGAGCTGTTGCGAGGGCTGAAGCACCTCTGCTCTGGAGCCAGGCTGAGAGAGCTGGGCTGGGGCAGCCTGGACAAGAGAAGGCTCCTGAAGGGGAGACCTTAGAGCAGCTCCAGTGCCTAAAGGGGCTGCAGGAAACCTGGAGAGGGGCTTTGGCCAAGGGCCTGTAGGGACAGGACAAGGGAATGGCTTTAACCTGCCAGAGGGGAGAGTGAGATGAGCTCTTAGGCAGAAGCTGTTCCCTGTGAGGGTGCTGAGGCGCTGGCACAGGGTGCCCAGAGAAGCTGTGGCTGCCCCATCCCTGGCAGTGCACAAGGCCAGGTTGGACACAGGGGCTTGGAGCAAGCTGCTCCAGTGAAGGTGTCCCTGCCTGTGGCAGGGGTTGGAGCTGGAGGAGCTTTAAGGTCCCTTCCAACACAAACCAGGCTGGGACTGGGTCCTTCCCCTCCCCTCCACCTCCAAAGCTTTAACATGGCTCATTGTCTTTGAAGTCCTCTCTAATTTGGCATCTCTAACATAATATCACTTAATAGACTAGGGGGGGAAAATACCTAAGAGGAAGCTCTGTAAATGGTTTCTGTAAAATCCTTACTATTCCATCAATGCTATTTGTAAAACCCGGAGATAATCCCAAATTACCTCTTACAACAACCTTCAGCTTTGGTGTCCACTTGGGACAGCACTGCTTCTACAATGATCTCCCATGAAGTGGTTGCAAATTGTGTGTTACAAGTAATAACCATAACTTTTTCTACATATGTTTGAGCTGTTCATTTTACACACTTCGCCCTTAATGTGGGACTTACAGTAGGTCACAGGTGGTTTTCCACACAGAAGGGGTGGCATCTATGTGTTTTGCAGCCCTCAGTATCTCACTGTTGTATTTGCTCATTTATGATGCAGAGTATTGACCCAAAACCATGTCCTGTATTTCAAAGGGACCATCTGAATGTGTCAGGTACTGACTGATACCTTGACAATGCACAGAGCCCTTGAGTGTTTCTCAATAGGTAAAATAGGAAAAAACAGCTTAAAAAAATCTAGAATTAAAACCCCCAAACTTACATACCAAAGGTTGTACAAAGGTGTTCAATGCGGTCTGATCCTGCACGGGGAGATGAACTGGGCACAAAGACGGCACAAGCACATGGACCCACAGAGCTGCCAGCTCTCATGCTGTTGGCAGCACGTCCTGGGATTGACCTGGAAAACTCTATTTAAAAGGTAAATTTATCACACTAAACAGTCACCAGAGTCTGCTGCAAATCTGCTTTTTGGGTTGATCTTCCACTGGGTGCTGCCTGGAAATCTTTGTGTGCTGCTCTAAGGCTCTGGGAATTAGCGTGGGTCATATTGTATCCACGTGTCTCTTAACCACAGATTCATGCTGTTCTGATTTAAAAGCTTCACTGCAGACCGCCTGTTTTCCTAAAGGGCAAACTGAAAACAAACAACTTCTGATGTCATGAGTCAGGAGCATGGTTTGGGTTGTGGAAATATTTTCCACTTAGCTGTGGCCGTTAGCGCATGGCTTTGTCCCTTAGTGGCAGCTCTTCGGTATTACTGGTTGCCTTTAAAAAACACAGACATTTGATTTTGCAGTTCTTTTTAGCGTGTCTCATTGGCTAAAGAGTTTATTTTCGTTTTTCCAGCTTTGATTCTTTCTTCCTTCTTTAGCAGCAACATTTCAGCAAAACCAAGCCGGTGCCTGAAATTACAGTGAGCACACACAGATGAGTATATATACAACGAATGCCTGTTCTGAAGCCAGTGTTTGAACCAAATACAGTTCATGTTGGACAGGGAAACCTAGTGTACGTCAAAGCATGTATTGTTCTAATGTCATCGTGTGACAAAGACACAGAATGTCTTAGGAAACACGGAATATATAGAGCTGCATGGGAGGGGAGGTATGGGGAGATGTATGGAGGAGTGTTATGGATAACTGCTCTCCGGCCAGGAGGGGCTGAAGGGGGAAGGAAGCTCCTGGGCTGTATGACAGGAGGGGCAGACAGATTTTTCTGTCCCATAGGAGACAGCAAGCTCTGGCCTCCTGTGTGGTGGGATCACAGTGGAGGTGGGAATGCACCCCTGGAGATGGGCTCAACCCCTGGCTTGAGCAGGGTTGGATCCCAGACTGACCAGGATCACATCCCTTCGGGTTCTGAGTGTCTCCACAGATGGAGACTTCACATTCTGATCCAGTCTTGGTTTTAACCCAAAGACCTCCGCAACCAGCTCCAAACTGCCCTGCTTTCAGTTCAACCGAATGGCCAAGGCCGCACTTCCTATCTGACCGACTGTGCTGCCGAGGGCTCACCCCGCCGGCCGATCCCCGCAACGGGGCTGAAGCCGAGGGACCCGGCTCCGATCCCGCTCCCCGTGCGAGGGGCAGGGCAGGGCGGGCGCCCCGCTAACACCGCGGAAGGCGGGCGCTACCCGGCGGAAGGGGCGGAAGCGCGGCCCGGCCCGGGCCCGGCGGAGTGGGGAGGTGATGGCGGCGGCACCGGAGCTGCGGGAGGAGCTGGAGCAGCGGCTGCGAGACTTGGGCATCGCCACGGTCACCGCCGAGCACCCCGAGGTAGGGCCCGCCTCAGGGCCGCTGCTCTGCCCCCTCCGAGCGCGCCTCTCTCGGCGTCCTCCACATCTTTCTTAGTTAGGGGAGTACGATTACACACACAAAGAGGGCAGAGCGAGCTGCAGGGCAGCTTTATGCTCTGTAGGTGATTTTGTAGCATAACTGAGAATCGATATGGAATTTCTCACCCACTGGACCTGCAGCCATTGGCTTGGCAGAATGTTTCTGGGTTATTTGGGGAGGGGGCTGGGTTGATCCCTCTCTGCGTTTCTGTTCCCCAGATCCCTTTTACCCCCTCCAGTTTCAGGAGCTGCAGCTCACCCACTTCTTCACTTAGAAGTGGAGGGCATCTAAAGCTTTCCAAACTGTTTCTCACTCCCGTTTAGAAGCACACATGCCACGTCACTCCAATCTGCCCGTAAAAGCAGTGTCTGCATCTTTAAAGTGTAATTCTTGCTGTATAAGAGACAGAAACGATCCAGGAAGTGAGCAGGAGCAGTATGTCACGTTTTATTTGTGTTCTGTTAAAACTCCTTCATAAAAGGGTACAGTTTTTAGGCTGAGTGTAACATTCAGTCATTTTCTAAGTATTTGACAAAAGATACTGCCAGTACACAACCAAAAGTCTAACGGGATACAGTGTCTCACACTGCACTGATGGCATTTTCCAGGTGTTCACTGTTGAAGAAATGATGCCTCATGTCCAACACATGAAAGGAGGTCACAGTAAAAACCTTTTCCTTAAAGACAAAAAGAAGAAAGGCTTCTGGCTGGTGACTCTCCTGCACAACAGGCAAATCAATCTAACTGATCTCGCGAAAAAACTGGGCGTTGGAAGCGGGAACCTGAGGTTTGCTGATGAAAACTCCATGCTGGAAAAGCTGAAGGTGGGCCAGGGCTGTGCCACACCGCTGGCGCTCTTCTGCGACCAGGGGGAGGTGAGGCTGGTGCTGGACGCTGCCTTCCTGGAGAGTGGCCACGAGAAGGTGTATTTCCACCCAATGACAAACTGTGCAACCATGGGTTTGAGCCCTGACGACTTCCTGAAGTTTGTGAGATCAACAGGGCACGATCCCATCCTCATACGTTTTGATGAGGACACAAAGTAGATGAAGGTCACTTTTTTATGATGAGGCGTAGGTTTTGGAAAGAAAAACTGGCCAAAGTCTCATTGCAAATAGAACTGGAAAACCCAAGCTCACTCCTTTTGATTCTTTGTGTAAGTTTATAATCTGGTGAGAAAAAATTCTGTCTTTGGGTCATTAGAAGTTGAACAGAATATTCTTAGAAAGACAAGACATGTTTGCAGTCCACCACTGAGCAACCAGAAAAGGTGTTATATGAATAATGTTACAGTCCTTATTAACAAAACAGATAAAACTGGAACTTCCCATGTGTGGTACTGGCCTTGAAGCATTAAACTGAAAGCATCATTAGGATCTAAGAAATTAACTTGAAATTCCACAATATGGGTCAGTACACACAGGACAGAGGTGTCTCTGTTGCGTACCTGTACCCACTCATCCTCTACTACACATTGCTTTATTTTCACCTAGAAAGAAACAATTTGCCTACACTACCAAACCCACATTTGATTGTCTATGTTTTTAGCTGCATTTTCACTTTCAGAGGATCCTCCCCTTGGGAAGTTACCTTGTGCTTGCCCCATGAGCACAGACATGCACCTCTCTCATTTCTAGAGCTTCTCAGCAACCGGGATGCAAACCTCGGTACCAGCCTCCCTTCTAACAGAAGAGCTCGAAGGAGTAACGTTACTGCGGGTTCCTGATCTGTGTTGGTGATGCTCTGGAGGAAAGCTAATATGGAGCTGTACCAGCATTTGTGTGTGGGTTTGTTGTGTCTGTGCTCCCGTGTACCTTAACCAGCACCTAGAGAAGTGGAGAGAAGAGTACGAGGGACCATATTTGAGCTTCTCCCATCAGGAGAAGGGGATTGCCTTCCCCTGACAAACATCCACGTGTTCCAAGAGGTTGAGGGGAGGCTGATTTGGCTTTCAAAAGGTGATACTTTGTACAGAGAAACATCTGCTGTCCCAAGACCAGTACACGCTCCACACACAATCTCTCAATTCCTTCTCCTCCTCTCTTGCCTAAATGAATAAACCCCCTTCAAACAGAATGTGTGTTGAAGACAGAGGCAGCAGAAAATCCATGAAGTCCAGGAAATGTGCTGTGGCAACAGGTACCCTTCCAAAACCCAGAGACAGGGGAGCAGTGAAAGCAAGGAATGGAGGAGGGCTTGTGAACACAGCCTAACAAAAATGTCACGTACAAGCAATAACACCAACGAACTGGAGACAGAACACAGAAGGATGAATTAAAAACACATTAAAGAACTGGTGATCTTGGATGACTATTTGCTGCTGCATCACTCTAAAGGATGCAGTATTTTTTCCTATTTTTTTCTTATTAAGAAAGTGAAACTTTAAATTCCACAGAGTGAACAATTAAGAAAAGCATCTCCCAGGGCAAAGCAGGTCACTGCACAAACAGCCTTACCATGGTGTCCTTCAAATCCTCCAAAGGATTTGATACCTGTTCTCAAAGCCATGAGCTTGAACTGCTGTCTCAGAAGCGTTCTCTTGTTAAATTCTCCCCTCCACATTCCAAAGGCACAAACCATCCCCATCTAACACTGCAGTCATCTCAAATGGGAAAGAGGTGACCTAAAAATGTTGATGCTGTAGGAAGAGCCACTAGAACGATATCCAGATACGTGTGGGTTTGTATGTGTTGTTAAAGGACTGAAAGGAACATGTGGATACTGTCTTATGTGTCTTTAAAACTAGAATTTACTTCACCCTCTGCTTGCCACTCACTCTCCCTTCCCTTTAAGGTTTCTTTGTGGTACCCCAGAATACCTTATAACTTAAATCCCAAATGATATTTGACTTGTCAAGGTTTTTATATCCAGAAAGCTTTAAATGTGAAAAGTTGTTTTAAAGACACGTGCACACAGCGCTTTACTGTGCTTCATGGATCTCCAGATCCATGCCTAAACTTTAACTACCTTTGTCCTCAGGGAGACTCTGAGACTTCTCTCAGCAGAAGTAACAACCAGGCAAAATCAAAGCTTTAAATGCTACATTTGGCAAATCTAGAATGATTTCTTTTTGCTTTTACTTATGAAATTAGTGCTTTATTTAAATAATATCAAAGTAGTGTCTAGTGAGCAGCCACACACAGATAAACAACAGAAACCAACACTGTCCAGGAAAGGTTCTGAGTCAGAAGGACTCACTGACTACATCACCAACTGACCACAACTGAACACCAACATCCTTCCAGCAACATCAGTCTCCAGAGAGAGTGTGTATAGATGTACACACAAGAGTAAGAACTATTTGGTTTGGCATTTTAATAACATCATTAATAAATGTTTACAGTGGCAAACATTAAAAAATCAATATGTAAAGGAAATTACAGATTTAAATAAGAGCTTTTTGAGTGCTGTTTCACACCTCGGTACGTTCCTTTAAGGCAGTTTTATTAATATCAAAGCATTACTTACACACACATCATCATCTAACTCCACAAATCATACATGAGCTGCTTTGCTGGGGCTGCAGCATGTCTTGGGAATACACACAAGATGTGTTGGGAATGTCACTAAATCCTCAGCAGACTCTCAGCAAAGCCAATCAAACTGACACATTGTACAGCACTACGACCTGTTTGTGATCCGGAACCAGCGGTGACAGATCTGGCAGTGCTTGAGGAGAAAGCAGTGTGCGTACTCCTGTTGTACACACACTGTCCAACAGCAGCCCTGCTCCTCCGCTGGGAGATTGTGTTTCAGAACACGTGAAGCAGCTCCCTTATTAAATTTACATTTTTATTGTATTTGAAGGGCACAGACCGGGAAGATTAAGAAGGAGAAAGAAAGTAATTGGAACTCCTCAGAGCATGGAGAGCTTCCTGACAGCTCCTTTGCTCCAAGACGTCTGCAAAACAAGGTGCTGTGAGAAGCACATCCTGATCTCTCAAATACCAGCGCATCTCTGGTGCTGGGCTTGGCTAATTCAGCAATTACAACTCCAAATCCCTCTGGCCTCTGTGCTGATGCAGGTGAAGTGAGCAAAAACCCACTTACACTGGCACAGACATGCCTGAGCCAGGACTGGGGTGCAGGGGGAATTCTACCCCAGGCTCTGGCTGATTCTCTCGCACAAGGAAACTTTGTTCAAGGTTTTTGGATGGGGGGGTCATTTCTAACACCCGTTATCAGTTAATGAGTGGCTGTAACCCCGGCTGTGATTGCACCGATGCTTTAGGAAGGTGTAACATGCAGAAAAAGCAAGTGTGGAAGTTGTGATGGGTGATAGAGGACAACTTAATGAACACAGAAAAGAGCTGAGCTAATAAATGAACCCCCAGGAGATGCCCGTGGGCCAAAACTAACACAGCCACACATGGCGAGGGCAGGCTGTGTGTGCCCAGCAATGCTGCTCACAGAGAAATGCCTACCAGTCAGGGCAATACACTCTTGCCCAATGGGTCCTGGAGGGTCTACCTGAACCCACCCAACCGTATGGATCCCATGAATACAACCAGCATGTGGCTGTTACTGTGCGGCTTGGGATGCCCAAATCCCTCTCAAAACGTCCTTGCACCAGTTACAACGTGGGGAACTGAGCTCCAGATTCCAACAGAAGCTGCCAACCACTGTGGGGCCGGACACCAGGAGCACTCCAGGCTTCAGATGCTCCTGGGATTGCAGCTCTGTGTGGATACTCCACAAAACACACCACGCTTCTGCTGGAACCAGTGAAAAGCTTGGCACTGCGAGTGAGGGACCAGAACTGGATGCCAGTGTGAGCTGGTCCCCGCAATAAACCAGGGATTTTAATGGAACACCAGAAATGTCCGCAGAGGGAGAATGGGCCTTCTGTGGGTGCAGAGCTGTGCAATTGGTCCTGTTTTCACTTAAGAAAAACAACTAGAAATGTTTAAACTCTCTGGGAAAACAATGCCGGACTGAACCGAGTATTTCCATTGTAAACCCAGAACATTCTGTTCCGATCTAGATCTTTTAGGATATTTTATCAAAGGTAGCTCAGAAGGAAGTCGCTTTAAGGAAGAAAACCAAGAGCATTTCCTTCTAAAGCTTCTCCAACTTTCCTCTTTTTACCCTTTCTGACAGAATCTCAGTAAAATGACATAAATTAGGTGCCAGGATGCTTTTGAATTTGCTGAACTGCATCTTCCCTCCAGTGAAAACGATTCCATTCCAACTGTCCTTGACAGCTCGAGGCTTCATAAGCGCTAAACCCTGCAAACACATCAGCTTACCTTCACTTAGGTGAGAGGAGACAGCTGGAGGTGAAGTCACCCACGCGCCTGTCAGAGGATGGGATGTGAGGAGGTTACACAGTTAACCCGTTAGAACGGGAACGTGGGTGTGCTTATGGGCTTGTAGTAAAATACAACTGTAGTAAACTCATTTTGGCTCTGCTTGTAAGTTCACATACACATCCTGTGAGCTCTCCCCGCGTGCTTTCAAGACGACAAATATATGCAACCACTGAACGTACCAATAACATTTGTTGACTTTAATATAAATCAATAATGAACAAAATGTATCTTGCTAGTAAAAGATAATCTTAAGGGGAACCGATTGTAAAATGCAGGTGATATTATTTACATTTCTTCTTTTTGCCATCAAGAAACCTCCTAAAGCCACAACCAGCTCATGTCAAAGGACAAACAAGTAAAAATAAGGAGTCAATACACACACGTCGTAAGACAGTTTGATCCTGGCAATGCCACTTGTTGAAAACAGCCTTGTATTCAAATAAAAGGCATAGAAAAATCACACCCGACAACGTCCTGTCAGGAACATCTGAACATACACTCGCAGAGTAACGTGTGGGAATGTGAAGAACACAACTGACAGACGATCTCTGCATCATCCCATGGCTCCCACGTGTTAGTCACTGAACTTGGTCAGGTTTGTAAACATGGTTTTTTTCCCTTGCAGAATGCAACAAAAATCAGCAGAAACGTTTTAAAGAGCAATTCCATGCAGATTACGCTAACCCAGTAAGGCAGTGACGTGCCAGTAAGCGGGGAGGGGTTTGGAGCTGTATTTACAGTCAATTCCAACAAAATCCTACAGCGTTTTAGGTGTACAGAAGAGAAACTGCTTGTTAGGGGGGTTTTTGGCTAATTATCAGCAGAAGCTTAAGCAAATCAGTGGCTAATTTCATAAACAGAAGAGGAAAAAAGTATTTTTATTTCTCCTTTTTTTTTTCCCCTGGAGTAAATTCTTGAGACCTTAAAATCCTTGGTCCTTAGGGAGAGATGAGAACTGTCCTTTATTCAGTAGATCTTAACAGTGCAATGTGCAATAATTCCTAAGACCATCTACAAGTTTCCGGCAGCAGACTCCAGTAGAGCTCCTTGATTCAAGGAAGGAAGGAGGAAGGTAGGTAGGTTTTTATTTCTTGCCTGCTCTAGTCACGAAGAAGGTAAAAAATTCACTTAATTCTGATTACTGATTCCTACAGTCGCTGTCTTGTTACTTCAGATATAAAGGCTTCATACTGAGATACTGAAGGACACTTTTCTCTCTGCGTTCAGTTGAAAGGCGGAAAGAGAAAAGAACATAAGAAAAGCTTAAAAGTGGGGAAGTATAAAATATAGGAGTTAAGTCACTAACAGAACTAACAGCACTAACAGCATGCAGCAAAGGTGTTTTAATGGAGTCAAGAGGAGGACAGGATGCCAAAGACAAGCTTTGGAAAAAGGCAGTGTCCTTGTGCTATGGAACACTTCTTGTTCTGTTACACTGTTCTTTCAGGTTTATCAGTCCCTTTCTAAGAACTGACTTCAACATTGCTCCTTTCTTTAACTTTCTTCCTCAAGAAATATGAGACATGAAAGTAAATGTCATTTTTAAGGCGGAAGGCTGATGGGATGATATTCCCTTTCCTACACAGGCAAAACAATTGCTGGAAACCATCCTGCTCTGGCCTAACCAGTAAGCGAGACAGAAGCCAGTTAAGCAAGCGGCATTTACAACTGGTTAATGCAATGTGCACTTGTTCTCATAGGTAATGCTGTTAGTTTGTTGTAAATGAAATTAATCTCATTTACGTTTTGGGCAGGAAACTCACCACTTGGCCCACAGCTCAGGTAGTGGGTAATAGAATTAGGAGCTTTGTTGCTCCCTAGACCTGCTTTTTGAATTTCTGCTTTCTGGGATAGCTTCCACATCTGCAGAGAAAAGCATTTCATGTTATTCATTGTGTTGATCAGGACATGAAAATAAACCCCTCATGCATTAAAATACATTCTACTCATTAGTAGAGCAAAAGGATATACTTAAACGTCTTTTCTGTTTGTAGAGGAAAGGACAGAGGAGAGGGATGGAAGAAACTCACTGCAAGTGCCTGCTCAACCACACTTGTTACAGTTCATCCTAGCACTCTGAATAACCAGGTACTGTTCTCAAAGCCACAATCAGATACACTTCCCTTTCAGATACACTACCCCTGTAGGAAAAGGAAATGAACACAACCCAATGGCCGACTGACCCCAGCAGAGCAAGGACTCAACTCATCTGTGTTCATCAGTTCTGCAAAACACGGAATTAACTTTGCATGCAACAGCTTGAACATGCAAAATGCAGGATCTCAATGTGCTATTCACTGCAAGCAAAGCATCGAGCAAACCTTAACAGCAAGCACATCACTGAGCCTGACCAACACAACCTCTTCTGGTCAGCAGCCACCTACTTAGTGTTTGTAATTACCATGCAAAGCCCTAACGCTTCAGTTTTAAAGGCAGCAGGCACCAAGGAATGAGCAAGGGCACCGTGCAAGGGCACCATCTGCATGGCGAAGGAGTGGCAGCAGTTTGGTCTGAAAGGAACCTCACAGCTTCTTCCACTGTTCGAGCACAGACCACAAGAGACATCCATGATGTTCTTGTTAAAGAATAAAAAGGGGAGGGGAAAATAACCCTTCTGTACATGAAAACATTTGCTTTCTCTCATATATAATAGAGAAATGTTGCCAATTTATCATTCAGAGACACTAAAAGCTCTGGCAGCGTGGTCTGCTGCTGTGCTGACCTCTTGGAGCACACCAAGAGCACAGAAAGCTGGTATCCTTAGAACTGAGATGCAGTTCATTAGAAGGTTATAAACCATGCAAAATGGCACCTTGACCTGGACAAGGTGAGTCTAGAACTGCTGTAGAGGATACGAGGCACTCATGTTCTGAGGCTCTAACAGTTATTCCAAAGCCCTTTAAGAGGCCAGCTGTTTTAGTGCTGCCCCCCCAGTGGAGTAATGTAAAACACAGGCTAAAAGGCATTAAAAAGGCACAGATATTCACTCCCAGGTTTGGTTTGTTTGCAAAGCTCAGTGCTGGGAAGAGAAATGCGATGGTTGAAACTGCAGTGCCCCATGGGCAGGGGCTGGAAGCAACATATTCAGTGCCTGAACAGCAGCTTCACCTTCACTCTACTGGGATGACTCCTACAACTTCTCTTTAGACCTTGGCCTTGCTCCTGACTACAGTCAGGGTTCAGTGCTGGAGGCTTTGCAATGTATCTGGAGACTATTACTGGGTCTGTAGCTGTCACAGTCCAAGGACCTAAGCAGGACAAGGCTGGCAAATGAGGTAGTATCATGCCCTAAAGCTTATCTGATGCCTGGGACAACAGCAGCTGATCTAAGGAGAAGACACCACCTCGAGCTACAAACCTTGTTCTTATCCTAACAAGCAGCCTTGCTGCAAGACACAGTTAAGCAATCAGTTAAGCAAATGATACGGATACTGGCAGCACAGTGTGAGTTATAATAAGTACTCTGAGAGCTCTATAATGCCTTAAATAACTCACAAAACGTGCTATGCTCATGTCGCTTCAGCACTGTTCTCAAAGCTCATTCCAACACATCGAGAGATTAACAGAAACGAAGTGGAGTGCCAGGGCCAGAGATCAGCACACACTGATCCTGCTGCCTGTGAAGTGCAGATGGTATTTCAGATTTGGGGTTGGGGTTTTTAACAGTGAGACAATTCCCGAGGGAGCTCGGCAGTAGCTGACAGCTCGCTGCGAGCAACACTTAGCCCAGTACCAAGGGATGCCTGCAGCCACAGGGAAGGACGGCTGCTTCGCTTTGTGGAACAGTCATTTTATCCTGCACAGAATGTCTCTGAAACATCCAAACTTCTGCCGCCGTTCCTTTTCCCCACCTTGGAATGGAGCTGGAGCTCTGGAAGGGCTATCTCCGTGTTCTATTAACTCCATGTTTGAAACGGTAATTTCTAGACTAAGAGATGGGATGTGTGTGCTACTTTTCCTCAAGGAGCAGCGGATTTGCTGTCTCCCTAGTGAAACACTCAGGAATTAAAGCTCCAGCAATACCATGAGTGCCACAGAACCGCTGGCAAAAGAGATTCAAACGTAAAAATCAGAATATGGCATTCATTTTTTCCAGTATTTGAGATTTGAAGTTATTTCTCCTCTAGATATATTGTCATTCAGGTTTTTATAGCATGTGTAATGTTAGCCTAGCATAACTGATGGTAACTACGGCCTCTGGCAAAAAAGTGCTCATCTGAAGCCTCACTAATTAGAACTTAAGTACGATACAATTTTAAACTGTTATATATATCATAGAATAATATATCTATTGTTATATATTCACCATAGAGAGGTTTCAAGCCATTGCAGACACAGGGGCACAATAAGCAGTTCCTTTTCAGCATCTCTCTGTAGTTGGTCATTGGGATTTAATGAGTTACTCGCTTCAGCATCCCTCTGCTCATAACTATACAAGCAATGTCCTGGTGATTGTGGCTTTTATTTAGCTGTGTGAATGTAACAGTTATCCCTGGCACACATCTTCTTTTCTATTGTATCAGTGTTACTTCTATTCAGAAGAAAAAATGAGCTTCCACCATGATCAATACAGGTTTTTATTACCACACATCACAAGGAGTCTCCTATAACTCCGTTATTTGACTCCTAATAAACCATACACTTCACCACATTTGTACACCAGGCGTGGAGAGACAAAGCATACAAAAGGGAAGAGGTGGAAAGGGTCATTTTTTCATTACAAGTGCTGTGTAGCATGCGAGTATTTATCACCTCCTGCTGACATTTATTAGGATTATGAATGGTCTTTGCATTTATTAACGTTCAAGTAATTTAATAACTATGAACAGTAATTCATGTTTACCGTGCAAGCTGGAGGCACTGAATTACGGGGCTGTAACTTGCTCCTTGTGCAAAGTGTGTTTATGCCAGGCCACGGCATAAATGAAATGGATAAGACACTGGAATCTCTCTAACCACTTCTTTTCATTAGTACCTCATTTATGCAAGGAGAGGCGGGGAGTGTTTTTACTCCAAATACATCCTCAATATGTTACTGTTACACCTGAAAGCACGAGCACAGCTGAAAAGACCTGGTTTTGTACTGGAATTGCTCTTGGGGCCATTTGCGGCACTGCAGCATGCGACTGGTTTGACATGCATTCAATAACATACAGGGAGAAACCAAAGTACCTGTGATGTGTGACAAATAAAACCATAGCTTGCATTATAGACTTTTCAAGGCATGCAAAACATATATACAGTGCAATTAATGGGTCATGCAGACTTTGGTGAGGTTACAATTATACATTCAGACATGCTGGAGTACACAACTGAGCTCTAGAAACATCCACCTGCAGATCTAACATGGGACTGTTCTGTCATTGGAGTGGAATCCCTTAAGTCCAGCGGACACTGAGCAGAACACCTATGTGTTGTGTGAGACTATATATATATATTTGATAACACAACGTCCTTATCATACACAGCCATACTCGTACCACACAGTTTTGTTATCTTCAGAAACCAGCAATGGGGATTCAGCCTCACTGGTGTTCACACAGGGGGCAGGAACAAGTTCACTACTCAGAGCTGACCGTGGGTCACTACGGGCAGGCTCCTGGGGAGCAGGAGGCTGCTCTGGGTTCTTTGGCACTGATCTAAATGCTGCCAGATTTGCCTGATCAGTTGGTTTGGATGCAGGTCTGTGAGGCAACCCACTTATATTACTAACTAATTCAGTGTTAAGGGATAAAAATGGCTGAGTCACAGTGAGCGACCCTGTGCTGTCGTTACCAGAGAATTTATCATTAAACACACTTGAGCTTAGCAAAGTTCTCTCCCGAAAATTTGACCTTTCCATCCTGGCAGTTTTAGGCACATCAGAGTGACATCCTACAGTACGGGGTTTAACTGCAGTAGCTGCATTGCTCTGTGGAACACAATCTACTCTGTAAGCCACACAGTGAACAAAAGGAGAGGGTAACTGGTGTGCTGAGTACTCACTAGAGGCCGAGGGAACGCTCCTGTCAGCGGTGGCTGGCGCTGGATCCACTGACACAGGCTGCCTACTGTCCTTAGACAAGAAGTCATGAATGCTTGTCCTTCGGGTGGTTCCTTCTGCCGTGGAGATGACGCTGCTGGCACGAGGTAAGGTGGCGTAGGGATTGCATTCGCGGGATTGGCGCTGGGAAACGCTCCCCTGGAGCTTTTCCTTAACGGACTTGGCCTTCCCTTGGGTGCCTCCTGTCAACTTCACTGGAGAGCTAGTGCTGGCGGGATCGTCGCTTCTCCGAAGGCTGGGCCTCACCAGCTGCTCTGGCTTCAGGGATCGTCCGTCTGAGAAGTCAATGGTGGCTTTGACACTCAGTGATCTCACGATGCCACAACCGGCAGACGGCTGCTTCCTCAGCTTCTCCTTCCCTGCCAGCTCCGAGGACTCGGATAAGCTCCTCATCACTTCATCCAACAGATTCTCTTCACTTGCCGATTTCATCTGTCACAAAGGCGAAACGTGAATTTATACACTGGAATTCTCACCTTCGTGGACATAAATGGAGAACAACTCCTGAAAGTACTTTCATTTCTGAGATCTAAAAGTAGCATGTGCCATTAGTAGATCTAAAAGTAGTATGTACCATTGCTTACGGCACATACCACTGAGTCTTCGTACAGCTTACAAGTACTTCGAAAACCAGACAGAGCACAACTAGCTGGAGTCAGCTTCTCTAACACTGATTATCTCAGTAAATCATACGGTCAAAACTCCAAGTTCATCTTAGAATCATAGGATAGTCAGGGTTGGAAAGGACCTTAAGATCATCCAGTTCCAACCCCCCTGCCATGGGCAGGGACACCTCCCACTAAACCATGTCACCCAAGGCTCTGTCCAACCTGGCCCTGAACACCGCCAGGGATGGAGCATTCACAGCTTCCCTGGGCAACCCATTCCAGTGCCTCACCACCCTCACAGCAAAGAACTTCTTCCTTATATCCAAATCTAACATTTTTGGTTATTTTGGTCACATCTATGTTTTATCATTTTGAACCCCATCTTGGTGCCTCTCTCAGCTGTGTCTGTGTCTGTCCTGTTTCCACAATTTTCTTCCCATTTCCTCTCTCCTCTCTCAGATGTTTCTGCAAATATTTTGCCAAGATGTTGAACAAGAGCGGTCCCAACACCGATCCCTGAGGGCCCCCACTCACTACTGGTCTCCAGCTGGACACTGAGCCATCGAGCACTACTCTGTGTTCTCTTTGCCTTATTCCTCTCAGATTTCAGTGAGCTCCAAGCTCATTCTTTTTGTGCCCAGTTCAAAAATGAAAGTGAAGCAGACAAGAGCCTCTCCTCAGGGAATGAAGTAAAGCACCGTCCTCTTCCTGAGGACAAGAGCTGAATGGGAAGTAAACCTACCCTGAGCTTGTGGCCTTCCCCTGAGCTCTGGTGCATGTACCAGGTGTCAGTTTTGTGCAATAGATGGACTTTCCTACCTAATTCAGTAACTGGGAAAGAGTTAAGCAGCAAAACCCCAACGGATTTTGTGTGTAACACAGTGAGTTCAGTTCAGGATACCATCCGCACCACTCCTTAATGCAGACACAGTGACTCCACACAGTTCTACAGCCATTCTACTCACTCTGAGTCTTCGTTAACCCTGCGCATGGGCTAACGTAGTTAAAGCATCCATTAAACTAACCTCACTGGAGGTGCTCTTGTTGCTCTCTTCCAGAAACTGCTGCAGGGTCACGACTTCACTGCCAGGGGAACCCGTCCTGATGTGTCTGCCACGAGCATCCAGCGTCTCAGGGGTTCGCTGCTGCAGCACAGGACTAGACCTCGTGTGACCCCTCAGGTACTGAATGGGGCTGCTGCTGCTGCTGGACCATGCCTCGTGCTCGTGCAGCAGGCTGAACTCCCCGCTGCTGTGGCTCTGGGGCCTGCTCTGATTGTGAACTGCACCTGCTTTGGGGCAGATGGCATTCAGTGATTCCACAACTGTGCTCACATCCAGAACAGTATCAGATTCCATTAACAAATTCCACTTAAAATACTAAATGCAGTTTAAAATACTCAAGCTAGTTGTCCTTTCTTACTCAAACCAAGCACATTAACACAACTGCACTCCCCTGACTTACCTCTTACAGCTCTTTAAACATCATCAGGGTTTCTGAATACAACCCCTACCTCTCACTTCTAATCTGGGCCTCCACCTATGTAACATCATGTTCCAAGAGGCTACAGAGGAGCCTCCATTCTTATTCAGCATCACTGTGAGGCACATGCTCTACTGTACCAGTAATGAGTTTTACATTAAGTGAAAATACAAAGCATGGAATGGAAGGAAAATGTTTTCTTAAACACAATTCTTCAATGAGCACAATTTAGGAATGCTGCTTCTCACACAGCTCCTGCTGTTACTTCTGGTTTATGACAAGTGTGGCCTAAAGGAAGCACACGGCATCCAATGCAAAATGAATCCCACAGCACCAATTCTTTGTATTTCTCAGTAATTGTGAACTGCCTGAAAAACACTGATGAAGGATCCAGTGTTTCCTATGTCACATTATTCCCAAGAAAGGAACTTAACTTTGAAGAATGAAATTTCCAATGCTGCACAGAAACCGGGGCGAGGAGAACCCCAAAGAATCAGGGAACAGACACAAACTGAACTAAGAGTAAAACCAATCCAAATCTCGAGCTGGCATTCAGCCCCGAGCTCCCAATCCGATACTGTTTAATACATGCAAACCACTAGTACTACATGAAGCCTTGAGCTGGCAGCATTCTAGTCCAGCACGTCCAATGGTCTCCAGCTAGAGATTATTATTTCCATTATAACCAAAAGTGTCTCAGGACTCATGATAAATGAAATGTGAAGGATGCGGCTAAATCCAGGGATGTCATCCATCCTTTAGAAACGGATACAGATGACTACAGGCTGCCATTTTGTCCAGTTTGTGTGTTACACACAGAGCTTCGCAGCAGTGGGATGCTAGGAGAAAATAACGTAATGAAGCAATTCCTTGCTTCCAAATGAGCCATTTTAAAGTAATTTGGGGGAGTTCTTATTCTGTAACATTCTTCCTTGGGTTAGGTTTGGTTTACAATAGTTTGTAACTAATATCACCCTTTGAGTATTTATGAAAAACGTAAGTTATATTAAGTATCCTTTCCAAACTTGAGGAATAAAGGCTATAAACACCTAAAGAAAATCAATCGGTGGTGTTTAGTGGGAATTCTTTTATTTTTTACTTATTTTAACCTATAAAAGATGATCTTACAGAGAAAACAATGGACAGGAAGCACGTATGTGAATTCACCTCCAGCATACCTTTGACTTCATGGAGTGAAGCATTGTTATTGCTATTGCTAGTGGATGTTCTGCCACTATCAAGGCTGGCTGGTCTGGAAGCTAAATGGGAAATGAGGAGACACGATGAGGAACCAAGTTACAGCGGGCGGCACGGTACCTCCACATTCTGCTCACAGAATGCTCAGAGGCAGGATCATGCACTACTGCACAGGCGGAGCATGCCCATTGCCAACAAAGTGGTTTCTTACACATCAGAAAGCGAAGGGATTTCCAGGCAGCCCAAGAGGACACTTTAGGAAAGGGCACTACAGGAATAGCAAAGGTACAAGGGAGAGGAAAAGAGAAATAGAGAAAGAGAGTGTATGTTTAGAGTTGGAACAGGCTGGTTAGTGGGAAACCAGGGTTTGCAGGTGAAGGGCGTGCAGCGAGCGGCTGGTGAGCAGGTCACTTACAACAGATTTGACAAGGAACCTTGCACAGAGTTGAAATGCCACCAACAGGAGGAGCAAGAGCATCTGCACAGATAACGGCCTGCACTCCTATGCAACACAAGGAAACGCGCTGTTACTGTCCCCAGAAAGCTCTGTGCTCCTGCTCATTTTAAGTATTAAAGCTTCACTGCTACGTAATCTATCTCAGCTTTCACTTCAAGCATGGCTTGAAGGCAACCATTTTATGAAATACATGCCAAATTTAGGGTTCACTGAAGAATAAATGCTGGAATAATCAGGCCAGATCTGGATTTGGGCTAAAAACGGCTTTTAGGATGGCAATTGGAACTTCTTTTCTTTTACTATTAACTCCAAATAAATACTTAAAGGGAAAACGTTTTGATCCTGTTCAGATGCACTTCATAGATACTTTCTACTAGACAGAATATCTACCAGAGATATAGAATATCTGATGTAGTAGTTAAGAAAGAAAAGAACAATCTGAAGAAATGATACTACACATTCAAGAGAGGCAAATCACAGAACGCATGCTCACTTCTAACCATGCCATTCACTCTTCTTTGCAAAGCTGGTTAACATTCACATAATACATCCTTAATTCAGTTAGTTAAAGTTCACCTCTTACCATGAACTCTCGATCCTGTACTAGAATCATCACTAATACCTTGTGGACTTACGTCTTCGTAGGATGTAGTATCTATACACAGAGACATAAAAGAAGATGTAAAATGAAATGAAAAGGTTATTGAAACTGTAAAATATACTGAGGCATTATTCAAACCAATCCAGTTTTACTTAGGTAACACGCTGCATGAAAACCCCACAAGCACTTTATATAACCACAGTTATTAAACCTATGCAACGTCTTAGCACTGCAACTCAATTTACTGAAGTTGCTTTCTGTGGAATAACTTATAAGTGAACCCAGCATTTACATGAAATGGCTGTTACACATAGTCACGGCACGGTGCAAAAAGCTTCTGCCTATACCTTTGTTATTTAGCAACTGCTTGGATCTGAAGCCTGCAGAAGAGTTGACAGCTGCAAAGTTGATAGCTGTAGTAGAGAAGGCCATAGCTCCCAACTCCTTCCTCCTTTTACCCGCAGATATATCATCAGGACCCTCCAGATGCTCAGAACTACCTGTCCATTGTCCTCCTGCTAGGACCATGGACTGCACCAGGTCATTCATGGCTGGGATGCAAATGAAAGCAAATGATCAGCGTGGTCAATGTATTCGCTTCTGGTCTTATTTTGTACTGCAAAACGTTGGACAGTTTTCTAAGCATTAAAGCATATTGAATACTGGAAGATACAAGCACAAAATCATTCGTGTTATGACATGCAATCGGCTCAATGAGTGAGGAGGGGTGTAAGTCAAGCGACTCCTTTCAGCTCAGTATGGGTCTTAAAACTGCTTTTATTAGGTATAATCGCCATGCTTGCGCTGCAGTATGCGTGTTAGAAGCTTTGATTCGCTGTTTGCAATGAGCAAATGGAATGGAGAAGGATAAAATGGGCAAAGGTGTAATACAACATGATGTCAACAGTGATACGGGATCCTTGTACGGTGCAGGTTACTGCAGGGATACTGGATTTCACGTAACAACAAATAGAAGGGTCTGGAAAAGATGACATCTGATGATATTCCCCTTCACTGCACAATAACCAAAGAAAACTGTCCACCCCTCATTGGGAAACCAGATAAATCGACTCAATCCAAACACTCTGGCAACAACAACTGATGGATACTTGAAGAGTGACAGACCACCACAGAGCCTCGCACTGTCTCCTGCCCTTTCTTTAAACAAAAGATTACAGCGATTTCTTAACAAAAGCCTTATGAAATATGTGATTTGCAACTATTTAGTTTAACACAGTGCACTGTCAATTTATATACACATAGAGACGTGTGTATATAGACAACTGTATACAAATATATGCAGTTACAATGCACTGAATATATATATGTACGCGCATGTGTGTGTATAGCGTGGGTATAGTATTGGGGGGGGGGGGTGTGCACATATATAAGGTATTCAGTGCCAAGGTTTAAAAACCAGGGAAAAAGGGAAAAGCTCCAGCTCCTTGTATTGCAGCAGGACTTGCACATTGCAAAAGAGGAGGTAAAATATAGCGCAGTCCAGGGAGAGGTTAGTGAAAAATTAGTAATGGAAGCCAGAGTAGCCATTGAGAAGAAGCTGAACTGTCAGAAAGTCTTACACATGGAGCGACGGTAGAAGGCCTTCATTTTGTCTTTTTCCTTCGGTCTGTTCCTCAAAAAGGGCAGTCTTTTCAGTGCAACCACTTTTATGTCATAGCATGAGGAAAAACGGAAACAGGGAAATGAAAGAAAAAAGGGGAGAAGAACAGATGGAAGTTAAATGTTGAAACTAAGGACAGAAATGAATGTCTGAGTTTAAGCTACGCTACACGCTATCGTTCTCATGCTTCCGTGTGATAATGAAACATGAAAGCTACACTGAGATATGAAAGCTATACTAGGAAAACCTTAACAACCTCAGAAATGCACTGAAAATACTGGTGAAGGTGTCATACACTTTGGAAGTTAAGTGGCAAGCTCTTGGAAAACACAAAGGTGACTTCTTTGCAGACTACTACAGAAATAGAGGATTATTTAGTTTTTACTGTGAAAAATAACATTTCTTGAACAGAAAGAAAAATGTGAAGCAAAAAAGCTTAAAATGAAAGCAACTGAGTACAATTCTGCCTTAAAATCTGGTCACATCATTACTTTGTGAGATTAAGCACTCCTGTAATGCCTTGCCCTGCATCTCTAATAGGACTCAATCTATCATCAGGCTTCGTTTGCTACACTGCCTGCTAACTGATGACTTTGGTTATCTACTGTCTTGTAGGAAAATGACGTGGACCTGATGCTCAATCTACTGCTTGAGTGCAGTGATTTCAGTGTCTTACTGAAATAATCCACTTCAACTCTGTAATAGGAAAAGGAAAGTCACGGTTTATGGGCTGGAATGGGACTGACCAAATCTTTCAGCTGAAATAACAGATTTAGATAAAAATAGAAGAATTAAATCCAAATGGGAGTGTTGCTGTAACACTTTGGGAGGGCCAAGAGAAAATTGAGCTCTATACAATACATATAAAATACCAGACAAGAGAGTTAAAGTTACAAATAGTATTGCAAGATAGAGGAGGGGGGATCCCAAGTGAATCTAGTGCTCAGATTCAGCTCTTCTGCACTAGCAACACTTGCTTTTTCAATCACCAGATAGAGGTGCCAGCCAGCTGCCAAGCACACAGGAGCCACATGCAAATGACTGGCACGGAAAGATCCATAAGGAAATCCATCATGGAATTCCCGACCAGCATCCTTTATGCGGGTCTGAAAGCCCAATCTATCAGCTCAAGATCTGCTCATGCCACCTCCCTCGAGTCACTTCTGGGACACAGACTTTGTGATGTACACTGGGTTTCTGCATTACCAGCAGCTTGTTATACAGCAGTTTGGGTTTTAGAGCATTATATATACATATGCATTTATAAGTGCACATGAACTACCCTGAAAGAGAAAGACTTCTCCCTCTCTATCTATACTGGCAAGGGATCTATAGTTTCAATCTCCATATTATTCTGTGTTTGCACTTAGTGAATTATGCTATACAGAAGTATACAGTATTTGGGTATATATAATAGATACACATATAGTTTATCATGTACATCTACTTGTATGTGCTTCAGTTATTTTGGTTTGGGTTTTATCAATCGATAATGCTTTCCTCCTCTTGCAGACCCTGAGGAAATAAGCCAAAACCAACACAAGCTGGATGCTGCCTGGCTCATGAACAGCAGAGGCACTGTTGAACCTCCCACAAAGGAGACGTGTGTGGTTTAACAGTATACAGAGCCCTGCCAAAGGAGCATGAGGCACAGCATCAGACTACTTTTCTAACAGGTAAATAATCAGTTGTAGCATTAAGCCCATCAAACCAAAGGCAATCCTGCTCTACCTTTTGCCACCATGGTGAAACCTGGTTCTCTGTGCCTTCTATAACCCTTTATAGACAACCCCCCTATCACTCTGTAATACTTTATAGATATCTGATCCCTCTTCATTAGAAATGACCACCCAAATCTTCCTAAAAAGCACACAGGGGATGTCCAAGACCTGCTGAAGTCACTTGTGATCCTTGTTCATTAACACAGATACCTCCCAGAGGAGCGATTTATGGCTCTGAGCAACTGCACCAAAGAGAAAACTCCGCTGCAACTATGGATGTCCTGGAAATCACCCATCAAAACCTGCCCCTTGGCAAAACGCAACCTCCTCGAGTGGAGCAATTACCTAAAGGAATTCTGCATAGAGCACAACTAAAGAAACGTCCTGCACAAAACCACTGGAACGGCCGAGCTACAGCAGGAGCAAACAGGCACCATGGTCTAGCTTAGGCAACTCGAGCTCTTCACACCTTTATTCCAGCAGGCTTTAAAGCCAGGATGGCAGAAAGACTGTTTCTGCCATAGTCAGCAGCTACTCCAAACCTCCAGTTCATCAGCTTTTCTTTCTCTTCTCAGTATTCTGTGAACATGTTCCTGCTTCCTGAGCTCAGAATGAATGATGAGCGCTGCGGAATTCCTGCACTGCTCAGGAAACCTCCCCTTTTGCAATATTCCAACTGTTAGCCAGAAATACTCTGGGGAATTCTCTATGGACAGTATCAAAATCCTCCAATCACTTTGTTCGTGCCACAAGAAAACAGCAGGCAGACATCTTCTGAATGCTTTGGTAGTAGAAATGGAGACCAATATACTACTTCCACTTCCACTATGACACGATGTGTCCTCCCCTCCTTTCCAGGGCACCTCAAGACCCACAGGACTTCAGGCACTCAGACCTCAGGTGCTGTTGCCTCTGCAGAACAGGGTAGCCTGATTCTTGCTCCAAGATCACCCATCTCTGTAGATGAGAGCTTCAAGGTCTCTTGAAACATCTGCATCAGAAAGCGTCCTGTGGCAGGAAAGCAGCCTCCATCACCAGCTTCCAAAGAAGAAAATCCACAGATCTCATGGAGAGAACCCATCTGTCAGCAGTGGTAGTAGCAGGATAGCTCATTTTGGAGTCAGCATCTCCTCCTGCTTTCTGTGACAGGGGATATGAGGTAGGAAACCTACACACCTCAGAGATCACTTCACGTCAGCTACTCTGTCCTCTGGCTTTGGAGAACACCGTGATGTGTGCCAGGGACTGCCATATGGGGAATGTTAGCTGCCTTTCCTTGGAACCATTGCCATCCCCAGACACAGATCAGGGTGCAACAGAACCGTCTCTCCCCATACCCAAAGCGGCCTTCAACCAGTGTGGAAAGCTACAATAGCTGAGCACATGCGTGGACAGGCAGCAACTCAGAGGTTTTCTCTTTCTTGTAGCTCCATCCCTGGTGGTGTTCAAGGCCAGGTTGGACAGAGCCTTGGATGGCATGGTTTAGTGGGAGGTGTCCCTGCCCATGGCAGGGGGGTTGGAACTGGATGAGCTTAAGGTCCTTTCCAACCCTGACTATTCTATGATTCTGTGATTCTTTCAGTGGAAGCTGCTACTGCCAAGCCACTTCTTACAGAAAAGAAAGCCACAGTGTCCTGATATTTGGGATTTAAAGTCGTTCTTAAAGCAGGAGAAACAGACTGCAAAATGTGCACCGTTACTGGTACTTCACACCACAATACAATCCTGCTTTGTGAGATGCAAACTGTCAGCACTGAACTGGCACATCAGTCCTCCAAATTCTATCAAAACCTGTGGTTTCCATGGCGACCTGTAATGGAGGAAGGATAGGATCCAGGATCAGATCAGCCCTTCCAGTGTGTGGATAAATACACTGGGATGAAGGGGAACATGAACAAAGTCCATGGAGCAGAAATTAATGAGGTCTGAACAACTTCAAACCTCTCTGAGGATCAGCCACGGTACCTTCAACCGTGGCTCCACCAGGAGGTAACTGCACACTACAAGGTCCCAGGTATCATGCAGAGAAAACTGTCACACACAAGAGCCCTTCCAGAACATGAAACCACTGACACGGATGTGGATGGTCTGAACCAAAGCATGCACACTCTGGATTCAAACTAACACACTTGCAAACACACCCACTGTAGCTTCAGCCATTCCCGAGCTCCACAAGACTTCAGGTGAGATGTAAAAGCAGCAGTTGCTTATTTCAATTCAAAAGTACCTGTTTTGAACCTTAACAGACCCTCACTGAAAAAAGCCAAATTAGCAAGAAAGGGGTAAAACGTAACCTCAAACTTACTGTTTTCTTCAGTCACTCAAAAAAATACTCACAAATTGGACTTTAAGCTGCCCTGACATAGTGCTTTTGGATGGTTTTAGCTTTGACTAAGCTTCTGCAAGCAGCACAGAACTAAAAATGCATCATCATGGCTTCAATCATTTCTAACACAGCAAACTCAGAGTTGGCACGGAAGCCAGGAGACCAATCTGCTGTCTTCTGAAACCCAAGCCATTACATTTATAAAAGCATTGCAAAAGTGACTGTTAACACACGCATATCCTGATGCTTTTACATGCACAGCCAAAATGCTTTTGGTGCATAACTATTAAATGGAATCGGTCCAACCTGATAATGAGGCTACAATATCATCTCTCGAGTTGAGAGAAAATGGGCAGTTTATGACTCATGCCACGAATGGATTACAAAAAATATAGCTAATAAATGGGCACACTGCACAGAATGTGGCCTTTTACAATGAGCATCCCAACGTGACAGCCGTTGGGCTCTTGCAAGGTGAGCAAATTGTGTCTGGAATATCGGATCTATCCACACCTCTGTGACCCTCCTCAGTCTCCCTCAGCCCTTAACTCCAATCTTCAGGCTTCTTAACAGGTTATGCCTCTAAACTGCCTCTTCCTACTGCCTACTCAAACAGTACAAAAGTTCTTCATCATCGGCTTTGTGAGATGCTGGAGAAAAACCTCCAGACACAGATCTCTTTGGCAGCTAAAGGATGGTAGCACAGCCACAGCTTGGAAAGCACTTCCAAGGCAAGGGGAAAGGTTCATGCTGAGACAAGAGGGACAAACAGAAAAGGGTTCTAGTGGTGGCATCGGACATTCTATCCAGGATTCTGTTTGCCTGACCCAGGAACAGCGCCTGCTTGAGCTCATCCCAGCACTGTAAATGCATTTAGTATTTAGAGCTGAAGATATGCTAAGAACTAGCTCCTGCCCAAACACCCAAGGAGTTTGCAAGAAGTCAGTATAAACCTGTCCTTAATAAACGACTTCAGGCTCCATTCCTACAGACTTAAACCCTCCAAAACACAGAGCCTTTTCCAGCACCCCTTAACTTTTAATCACATCAAAAAGACGTTTAGCCAAGGAATATTCATAGAAAAACAAATGTTTTGCAGTACTCACTGCTACTCTTTTTGGTGCCCAAGGTCTGCCCATCTTCCAGAGAGTTGGAGCCCACGGAGGAGCTATCCTGACTGTCCTGGTGGGGCAGCTGCAGGAAGCCCTCACTGGACTCTGAGCGGGTGGGTGTAAGGGTCATGGACTTGAGGCGCTCTCTGTTAACATCCTTCTTGGACTTTATCAGCTTCCTCATTTTCAGAGTGATCCAGTTGCCCCTTCTGTTACCAATGACACAGCACAGCAATAGCATTAATGATACACCACTCATATGTCCAGACTTTTCCTGCTTTGTAAGCAAGAACACAGACATGATTCTGCTCCCCTGAAGCTTAAAGGGATACTGATTTTCAGCTGGAGCAGAACAGGTATGTCACGGCTTAGACTTGTGCTTAGATCATGTTCATCAGTACCTTCTCGGTGGAGATGGCTCATAAAACTTATACTGATCCATTATCTTCTCCTCCAATTTCTCCTTCTGTCGCCGTAATTCATTCAGCTTGTCACTGTTAACAGAAAGCAATGATAATGCATGCTTCAAAACTGCATGTACAACGTGTGAGTAGCACCTTCCTTTAGACAGCTGTTCTCTCAAAGTTGCCACTTATGAGGAACTCTCATATCAGACACGTTTCTTACTGAAAACTCGGGAAAGATACAGCAAACCAACAGTCCTACATTTAACGTTATGATATAAACTTGAAAAGAATCCACTTGCTTTTATTACACAACAGACCTTTCCCCCTTTTTGAATAATAACAAAGTGCACAGAGGCTCTAACGGAGTCATTTAGTCATGCACGCTTTCTCTCAAATCCAAGTCAACCCAGAAACTTTGCTTGTAGCAGAATGAGGAACACATAACATTTTTAGTCCTCATTTGCATCATCAGCAATGAACACAGTTGCACTGAGCCTTCAGAACCAGGAACGTGTTTGTAGTTTATCTGCTTTTCATATATAATTCACATTTGTCTTTTAAAAAGAGAAACATTTCAGAAGTAGCACATTTCAGAATGCTGATTTCTATATGAAACAGAAGCTTTAAAGAGGTATTACTGTAACTGCCCTAAAGACAATAATTTCATTGTTTCAAAGACTCACATGTACTGCCTTTGCTCTACATGGAAGAGATCCTTGCTTTCCATATTCTGCTCAAGTAATGTTCTATTCTGTAGCATTAATGTCTGAATTTGATCTAGGAGATGTCTGTTTTCCTCCTCCAGATTTCCTTTAAGCTGGCTAAGCAGCTGTTAAAATACATGAAATGGTACATGCATATATATGTGAGCATATTTACACACAGAGAATGAGATTATCAAGAAAACTGGGGTCTACAAAGGGACTCAAATCAAACAGAAAACTAAATCGTGACTCAACTGACAAAAACCTCTTTGATGCTTTAAATAACTTAAATCAGTTTACCTAACACGAGCCCCAGTTTTGTATTGCCTGTGCAAGAGGCAAATTAATGTCTTCAGACCCACTTCATTATCTATAAACCCAGTGATTAATTCTCAGGCACTTCGTAAGGTTTCTATGAATCTAAAAATACATTTATATGAACACTACAGTGATATCAGTCATGATAACAGCATAATTCTCACATACCTCGCACTGATTATTTAGCTTTGTTGATGTAATATCCAGTTGTTGGTACTGTTCTTTGAGTTTGGAAAACTCAGCTTCTAATCGTGTTTGTTCTAGTTTGGAATTGTTCAACAGTGTTTTCAGATTCTTATGATCAGTTTGGAGAACTTCGTTGTCTCTCAAGAGCTGACTGTAGGTGTGAGTAAGCCTGGAATGAAAAGACATCATGGAAGAATACATGCAGATAGAAGGAAGTGTACTCACGTTTCAGAGGGAATGTGGGTAATGACACTTCTCTACGGAGTAGCTCTCTGCTACTCCATAGAACCCATATAACTGTTTCTTGCTATCACACACTGTAGGTAAGTCATCTCAGTCTAACTTTCCTAGATATGCACTTTGACTTAAGCCAATCACTCTGGGTTCTCTGTATGGTTAAAAACAAAGCAGGATTCCTAAATGCAGACATCACAACTGGTTTTAAGATCCTACTTTTCAAAATACAAGAATCCTACACACAAGCTAGAATTTCTTCCCAACACAAACCTGTAATTACCAGGAACAATCCAAACTCTGGCAGTGACGGATGTTCATATATTGATTCTGGGCTCCCTCTGTCCCTGCTGGGCCTGGCCATGTCCCTTTCTAAAAACAACCTCCAGCCCCTACTAATCCTCCTCACACAACACCAAAGGTAGGAGGCATTTAATTGTGAGCCTGTTTGCCAGATGAAGAAACCTTAATGCCTCTGCTTGAGGGGGGAAGTATCATGCTACGTAAATACTACTGTTAAACCTAAGTACTTATGGCAAGCCGTATCTCAGTTGCAGGGGTCAAGCAGGGCTTCACCACCCACTGTGGTTCTAGTCTTACTGGTATTAACCTCAATTATCTTGCCCCTTAAGCAACTCATGCGGAGTGGTTTGCTCCCTCTACAGCTCACAACCATGCTGCATTGTGCTTGGCCTGGCATTCCTGAAGATAGTATGTGGAATTCAGTATCCTCAGGATATAGTAATTACATTTTGTGGGCTTGAGTTTGGTTTCTTCCTATTCAGTCTTTCTAAAAAGACTGCATCACAGACCAACAAGAGGAGCTGCTGTAAGGTGTGAATTGTAAATGGCCTCAATTGCAGCATCAGGCATTAAGGAATTTGAGAGGATACAACACTTATTTAGACTATTCTAGCAAGCGCTCAGAGCTCTGCTAATACCCATACTCTGTATCTGAATATGTGTGTTATTTTATGTGTAATATATTCCATATGCACCATTCTGTATCTGACTTCTGCTTTACCTTTCATTTTCATCACGGAGCTTTTTATACTCTGCTGCTACAGTTTCATGCTTTTCATTTTGCTGCAGCATCTTCTCCTGTTCTACCTTGAGTACCTTCTCCAGTTCTTCCAGCTGCACTTTCTGTTTCAGCAACTGGTTGTACCTGCAAACAAAATTAACATTGAAGTTACTTTTTTGTGGAATGACAAGAAAATATGGAATTTTGGGGAAAAGTTTCAAAGTTTAAAGATCTCAATGTTGCATTTAATACTAATTTTATTCACACTAGTTATACAGTGGCTTTTCCTCAGGAATTGCAGACTAATTTCACTTATGCTGTATTTACCTATCTTCCAAGTCCTTATGCTCCACCTCCAGGTTTTTGTGTGCAGATTTCAGACTCCCATGCTTGGCAATCAGAGATTCGTACTCCGAAGCCTGGCGCTCGTGGAGCTGCTCCAGTTTCTCATGGTCTTTGAGAAGCGAATCATACAGTGACTTCAGATCCTCACGCTCCTTGAGCACACATTCATTCTCAGTTTCTAAAGCAGACTGCTGGATCAGCAGTTGTGCATTCTGGTTCATAAGGGATGTGCTTTGAGAGTTAAGGGTGGAATTTTCAACCTGCAGTCGGAAACATTGGACAAGAGTTGCAAGTTAATTCCACAGTCTGGATTACCTTTGTCTATCACCTCCTATTGAGAGATTTCTTGAGTTTAATCCTTAGCATCTTAGCAGCCTTCAAGTTATTGACATGGGAGGGGAGGATATCAAATTATTATTTACCTTCAGATATCTGTTAAAGGTGAGAAGCACATTTTCCTGATATGACTAAAATAAGATGAACTTTCACAGTGGCATAAATTGGGTTTTTTAGTCTTTATTGTACAGAATACCTCTACTGTCCCCACAAAATTCTTATTGTACTCACATACCCTTTACAATGAGACTTCAAACAGTAGCATTCATTTAACAGAGGGTAAGGGAAATAAAACAATAGCACTGGGAGGAACTACCCATATTCTGTTTAACTGAGGAACTGCTATTCCTGGTTCTCTTCCAACAGCAGTAATGTCACTTGGTCACCATGTACATGTTGTGAGAGCTGGTGTACAGTTTCCCCACTGATTATGTCAGAAGAGTATTAATGTCCATTAACACATTAAAGCCTTCAACAGTTGACAGATAAAAAAACCCCAACAACAACTTTACTTTCTGTGCCTCTGGAAAGCTTAACCTAAACTAATCATTGGAGATCTCAAAAGAATGGCTGATACTTCACATGCTTGTCATCTGACCTGTGTTAGGAGAGATTCCTTCTCTTTCCTATTCAAGACATGAAAAACACAAACTACTGAGGCTTCGAATACCCTCAGGGTATCTATTAAGGGAAAAAAAACAGAATCTATCACTCCAGCGCACGCTGTTACTAAGGAACAAATCCCTTTCTGTTGGAACTGCAGCATTCTTTGTTACAGATGAGGAAGCTGAACCTTTCACTGCAAATGAAGTAATGTCTGATGGCATGTGCATGCTGTGAAACTTTCCAGACTGAAGCCCGAGCTTGATTTAGCTCAGAATTCCCAGTTGTCCTTTAAGATGTCTTTTCCCATCCATGCTCCTTACGGGAACTGGAAGGAACAGTAGAATAACAGTTGCCTAAGCACAGTTCTGACATAGCCCCTATGTAGAGCAGCTAAGTCTGCACTTCAGATTTAGCTAATAGTTAAATCACTCTTTATTTCATGAACATATTTCACCTTTCATTTTGATTCAGAGTTGATGGACAGTTGTCTTGCAACTTGCCTGAAGCTATGAGCAAAAATAGCTGAATGTGGGGAAGAAAATAACTCCCATTCTCTGTCTGTTGGGTGTACCATCACCCAGTCACTCCCAGCAACAGAAATTACATTGCTTGGTGAAGCTCACCACAAAAACACTTAATTTAAAATCAAGGTAAAAAATGCTTCCTTCTCCCAACTCAGCACCTCGATACCTGCAATACCTGCAGTTAATTCATTCTCCAGGTTTATCCTAGGAAAGGCCTGTGCTGTTCAGCAATTCATGACAAAAAGGAACCATGTAGAGATTCCTTTTGACAAATGGTATTACAAAACCCTCAAAGAGTTCTGAATCCCAGAGATATGTCCTCACCTGTTTAAAATGGTGCATTTCCATGCCCACATCCACTAGGTTTTTACTGACTAGACAAGACACAGTGTGTGCACTGCTGTCCTGTTCCATTCCTGGGCTTGCCAGCCACAAAAGGGAATGCACTAATCGGATTTCAGTGTGGTAGATGGAAAGTGCATCTGTGGTACAACCACATCCTGCTCTCCAGAAAGAGGCAGGAGGATAACTCGAGACACTCACCAAATGCATTGTGTTTACTCATTTAAAGACTCCTTCACTCCTGGATTTCCATCCACCCTCCATCATTCCGGACACTGTTTACTGTTTCTGCTGATCTGTGGACTTTGCATTCCCGCTCTAAGTAGTTTTAATTCTCAGAGCTCCAAAAAGCATTACATCCATTAGCAAGAATATTTCATTTGTCAGAGGAAAACAAGCTATGTATTTCATAACCCTCTTAAAGTATGAGGAATGACATCAGAATTTTGGCTGTAAGAGCTGCAAGACTGTGGCCAATCACTTTTGTAATGCCCACGGTCACTCATTTCCATGCCTCTGAATTACCTGAACTCAATCTTCACATACATGTGCAGTTTTTATGTGTCTCTTTGGACACCTTATTTCCCTAGCCTAATTTAGAAGCACAAAAGAAATATAAACAGAAAAACATCTTAGAAGACTGGGTAAGAGAATTTTCTCCACTCCAAGGATGAAGTTAGGAGTTTAACCTGGACAAACATGAAGGATTAAAACCGACTTCTATAGATGCTGTTATTCAACAGCAAACAACATATTGACTGCTTTTAGTGTAGATTATTTGCACATCATTTTCTTTTCCATGTCAGTACCGGAAGCAAAATATGACTTTAACTACGTTATTGCCATTAGCTTTAAAGGCTTTCCTGTGAAAAAACCCTCTGCATTCATTTTAGTTTTGAAAGCAAACCAGGAAAATATTACCTGCAGTTTGGCATTCTGAGTTTGTAGAGTTGTATTTTGCTCCTGTAGAGAAACAGTCTGTCTCTGAAGTGCAAGAATCTGAGCCTGCAGATTGCTGTTCTGTGTCTCAAGCTGCTTCAGTTGTGTCTTGAGTGCTTGCTTCTCTGCCTGCAGTGTGGCATTCTTAGAGCATTAAAGGAAACATAATGAAAATGAGAGTTCAAAGCAGTTTACTGAAGTGAACACTTAAAGTAGAGCTTGTTTCTCCTAAACAAACGAAGCAGCATGACTTCACAGAGATTTACACGCTGGAACACAAGTGTAAATCATCTTGTAGAACCAAGTAACACAGCAATACTATCACTACAGGTTAAGATTGAAAAAACAGGCAACTGCTATTGTACCTATGGAGAAATGGCAGAGAAATCTCCATGACTCATTTAAATAAGGATCATATAAGAGGTATTTAGAGATATTTGTGGATTCAAAAGGGCAAATTGAGGTTTCCACATTTCCTTCTATATGCTGGTCAAGTGCTTTACAGCAGAATCCAGAACAGAATCCAGCAAAATCCAGACGCTTCACAAACTCTATTTAACTCAGATTCTGCTTGGTTCATAAAGTAGGTGATAAATTGCACATTTCCTTAAAAATCCTCTCATTTGTATTACCGGAACAGCTCACAATAAATAGCTAAAATCAGAACAGTACTTAAAAACACATCTTACATTCCTCTCCACTTCAATTAATCTATCTTTAACTTTCAGTAACTCTCTAGTAGTTTCCTGGTTTTCCTTCTCCCACTTATTGACAGACTGATTTTCTTCTCCACTTCTCGGAGGAGAACTCTGAACCATCCTTTCCTCTTCTTGTCTTTGCTTGAGAGCTTCATAGTTCTTTTTCACCTGAAATTATTTAGGACAACTTCCATTAGGTTCAGCCTTTTCCATTTTCTACATCCTAACTGATTACATGAGCACACCATCTTTCAAAGAACAGAAAGTGCTACATCACTGTGTGTGTAGATCTGCTTTTTGAATACGATTGGGGAGATGATGTACAAGATATTTATGGATATGGATAGCTTAACACTAAAGAGTTTCTAAAGGAAAAAGACCTCTATTTTCTATCTTATTTCAATGCTTTCAGCTTCATTCCCCCACTTACTATTAAGTCCTACAACAAACGAGATTGTATTTCAGTTTTTAACCAGCCCGCTTGGGCTGTTCATGGCATGCTCAGATCAGAACATGTAATTGAAAATGACTGCTTCTGACATCCCAAATGAAATCAACCTCAGATTATGCATCCACCTGACACATTCTATGACCAATGAATAAACTCATCAACTTCTCGTGTGATTTCAAGACTGGTCCTGTATCACTGCAGTCTTACAATGCAGTCATGCCTTTGTCCTGCTTTACATCCCCTGAACGGCACCCACCTCCTGTTGTCCCACACAAGGTGGAGTGTAGAAATAACAATAACTGATATAGGAGTAACTTAATCTTATAGAAAAGATTATCATTCTCTTACTGTTTTAAGTTCCTGACGGAGCTGCTGGTTTAGATTTGTTGATTCTTCTAAACGTGCCTCCAGAGCAGCAATTTTCTCTTCTTTTATTTCCAGAGACTTCTTAAGAGTGGATTCTAATTTTGACTCCAAAAGCTTGTACCTACTGGTCAATGACACCACACACACACAAGTCTGTATTTTAAAGGATTATTTGAGGTATTTCAATTCTAAACTGTTCTGAAACGAAGCCACATGCAAAACTGCTTCGATGCTGCTCTATTCAAAAGCACCAAGACACCTCAGTAGTGACAGCAGGCCCTATGTTTAAAACAGCAGAACATGATAGCCAAACCCATTTCTGAATCCTTCTTTCTTTTAAAACCTATCAGAGAGACAAAAAGCCCCCTTGAGCCACAGCAGCAGGGCGCTGGCTTTGGATCATTAGCACGTGTGTGATGACAGCACTCTTCTTTCTGGCTCCCCTCCAGTGAATCCAGCGGGGACCTGAACTAAATTAGGATGTGAAGTATCTAGAGAGCAAGATTTTAATCAATTTCCATTTCCTGCCGGCCCACAAAGAGGAGGAGCAGGGAAGGAGATGAACGCAGCACTTTGCAGGTGCATACTCATTTGATGTATGAGTGCGCAAATTGCTCACTCAGCCCAGCTGCTGCTATTTTTAAGACTGTTACCACTCCCAGTGTGTAAAGCTGCCATTTTTTTTACTATATTTGTAATATTTTAGGGCACCTAAAAACCCCAAATTACACATTTGGGAGAGAAATGGTCAGATTTAGACTACATCCCTTTAGAACAGTTATCTCCTTTTTAGAAAACACTAAAAGCCACGCTCATTAATCACTTTTAAGCAGTTCAGCCACTGTACATGTGCTCAGAATCTGGAAAACATCCCACTTCTCCCCACAGTAGGATTAAATAAAGCAAACCACTAATATCCCCCTTTTTAATCTTGACTGCAGAAGAATCTATCAGTTTAGTGAAAGGAACAGACTGCAAGAGACTCCTGAATGGACAAGAGCATTAGATCTAGTCAGGAACTGGAGCAGAAGACCAATGGTAAGAGGATTAATAAATCGAGAGCTGTCCAGTAGCATCATGTGGTAGGATGAGAATCCTACGTTTTAAGGTCTGACAAGTAATTCTCAGAGACTTAAGGAACAGTAGGCAGTCTATGACAAGTAGAATAGACAGTGTTTCGTCTTCTTGAGCTGAAGCATATATTCCGTTATACATTACATAGAAAACAAAGAAGGAAAAAGACTAACAGCAGAGACCCAATACCCAGTTTCCTTCTGAACACCTCATAATCAAAGATAGTAGGAATTTTCTAACTCCACTGAGATTTGGGTATTTCAGATTCAGGGTCAACATCCATGAATCTGTTTGCCTAAAGACAACAGCCATCAGAAGGGGAAGAGGAAATGGAAAACACTTCAAAGTTAACTCATCAGACATGGTAGGCCCCAAGAGAAAGACTCTGCAGTGCTACCAAGAACACTCAACAGAAACGACAAGCAGCTCTCTCCAAGCAAAGAGAAAAATGATGCGTTTTTAATTCCCATCACCAACATGAGAGAGGCAGACCAAAAATACACCGAGAAGTCATTTTGGCCATAATGAACACAATAAAATAATTGCTAATGCCTCACCTATGCAATAATATAAGGAAATAAACCCAGGTACCTTTCGGATGAATGAAGAAGTAGAGAATAATGGAAAGGCAGGAGAGTGGCAGGGCAAAACTTCAAACCAACCAATGTTTCCACTTTGAAAACAAATATTGCCCATTCACAATCTCCAACTCCACATGAAGTTTGAGAAGCTGAAACTGTAGCATAGCCCAAGCCACTTCACATCTAAAACAATGCGGTCACAAGCCTGAGCTCAAAGATAGGCTTTAAACAGTGCTCCAGGTAAGCTTCAAGAGCTAATGCTTCCCACATATCTCACCTCAGATCAGCCTGAACAGGCTCATCACACCCAAACAGCCTGATGGCCAAATACTGTGAACCATCAAATATTCCATCCGCTTCTGTGGTGCTTCCACATGGTCAGTGCTGGACAATCCAGTTCACCATGAACACCCCTCTAGACAGGGATTACCCCCTGCTGCAAGGCAATCTGCAGAGTTAGGCATGAGCTGTTCTGACGCTGAGCAGCACCACATTACAGGAGACCTAATGCCAGCAGCGGACATTTGCCAAGTGCAGGTCAACCAGTATGCAATGCTTGAGCCTGCCCCCTGAGCTGTGCTCTTAATACATACACAGCAAAAAGGTGCAGGGGCTCTTTGCAAAAGGAATACCCATTAGAAAAGAAATACAGAGACGTGGAGGGAATGAAAATGAACTTATTTGTGTCATTCCCACACACAGCTAACCTAGAAGCAAAGGAAGAAATTAACCGGGTCATGGTATGTGCCAGAAGTATGATGAAAGTTCATTTATGGATTATAATTAATGGAAAGCTGGATGAAACTCCCCATTCCAGAGACATGCAACTCCAAATTTTCTTCCAAATTATAATTTATAGATCAAATGTAACCTCAATCAGTAGAATGGGAAGGAAACACCAGTATTATATGGCCCAATGTCACAAACCAACTAACATATGAGAAGTGAACCCTCAACAGCTAATCTTCAGGAGTACGAGCAGTAGTAAAGGACAAATGTTGTTGACTGGAAAGGGGATGTAGCCTCATAAATTTTTTCATGTAGTATAATCTGCAAAAGCAGCTTCACAGAGCAACACTCTCCCTTTATGGGAGCACTCACTCCAACCACTTGGAATCTAGAATGTGGGTTAGAAAAACCTTGCTCAATCTGGACTTCTTCATCTAAGCAGTCTAAGCTTCAACTCAGCTCAAGGATTGTTCTTCTTTGGTGTATTTGTGCTACACAGTAATGCTTAAATCAGAAGAGATCTCACTAGTCAAGTTCTGAGGACTTCCCTTGACAGAAGAACTCCTGGTCTGTGAGCTGATAAAGGTGGATGAAAGATGCAAGCACAAAACAAGAGGTGGTAAAAGATTCTTCATACAGAATTCCAGCACCACTACAGAGCACTGGCAGCAAGAAACTGATTTTGACTGGGTGGAGGGAATATAGATACAGGTATTTTGATGTAGAAGGCCCAAAATCAATCTACATGTTCATGACAATCAGTTACAATGAGAGATCATGACAGCAGCTTTTCTTTTTCTCTTCAATAGCACAACTGAATAGCATCATGAAACGAAGCTTGGCTAGAAGCCCATGCTAGTCTGCTTTTCTCCTGTCACAAGTTTTCCCTAGATCCCTGCAGGACAAGACAGAACACAACATACAGCAGAAGAAACAGATGTCAGGATAGCAGCTGCTTTATAATGGCAGGTGTGGTAGAGTGACAGAGCCACTATGAAGTTTTGGAGACAGTCAAGTACTGGATACTTCCCAACCAGTCTGACTGGGAAAGCAGCTTCCTTTTGGTAGGAAGAATGAGAAGGAAAGAGTGGGAAGGAAAGAGTGAGACAGTTTAAGGCAACCACTGCGTGACAAAGTGTAAAACCATTTCTATCAGTCAAGCAGTCAGGAAGGAAAAAGCCCACTTTGGTTCTATTATCTTTTACTGCTACTGCTCCTGCTGCTAACTCAAACATAAAGCATTTTAATTACACATTAGCTCTATCTACTGACAGACTTTGAGAAACTCCTTGGTGACAAAAAGTGCCAACTCTCTTTCAGAGACAGCTGAAAGGAAAAGCACATCAACTACCTTATTATTTCAAAGAATAGCAAGTTCCAATGTGGGTCTATTAATGTGCCTTAAAAAAAAAAAAATCAAAGAGTATGCACAAAACCAGTCTGTAGAACTACTTTATGAGTGAAAAAGAGCCTCATTTCTGCATGTTCCAGGTGGGCCCTGACATCCTCACCTGTCATCACTGCTCTGCTCATCATGCAAGAGGCGCTCCTTGTTTAAGCCTATTTTTTCAAGTTCGTGGGCCAGTTTTTCTAAATCATTGTTCATTTGTTGAGTCTTCAATTTCTCATTCACCAAGTCCTTGCACAGAGAAAGGTACAGTCAGAATTACCAGGTAAATAAGACAGTGCACTCTCAATCCTAGAAGTGCTGAGGCAAGTCTTTTGTGACTACATGGCTTGAATAACTCAGTGGTAACTCTCCTTCCGAATCAGCTAGATCAGACATCACACTGCAGCTACAGTATGATTTCATCCTAGGTGTTCGCTCCCTTCCCTGCTGTAGGAGTTCCCTTTCAAACTTGGTTTTGAACATTACAGTGAAGGGAAAAGGTTTCAGCCAGACCCAATACTAACATGAAGCATCTGAACAGCATTCATTTAACAAAGGCTTCATGACAATCTGCAAGCAACCTCACAGAATTAAGTGCAATATGGCTTCTATTATTCCATTTGATTATTATGACTGTGTAACTTTTGATTGTCTAACACTTTCCCTACTGCACCCATTAGGGATGCTATTAGTACGCAGATTAAAGCATAAAACCTACAAAATACAGGATCTTCTTCAAACATACAGGTACCATTTCTTCACATATCAAATAGGTCATGCCAGGAGTGGTAACTGATTTCTGTTTACCTCTCGTAAAGTGACAAGGGTTTTCTTATCAATGGTGGCTCTTTTCACGAGTTCCTTGTTTTCTTTTTCTAGTTCTTTCAGGCGCACACACGACTCTTTATATACAACTATTTCTTTAAATAGAGATTTATTTTCCCTTTCCAGATTACTAATCTTTACATTGTTCTCTTCTAAAGTACTATCTTTGATTTCTGCTTGTTGGCGAAGCCTCTTATTTTCCTTTTCTAGCTGTTTCTTATCCTTTTCCAGTTGAGAAGTCTCTTGCTCTAACAGCTTATTCTCCTTTTCCAACTGCTCTAGGCGCTTACTGGAGATTTTTAACTCTTCCAAGTTCTTTTGCAGAGTCTGATTTTCAGACTCTAAATCCTGCAGTTCACTTTCTAATTGCTGAATCTTCTTATTGCTGTTTTCAAGGGCTTTCTGTAGCCTTTGGTTTTCTGTGTCCAGGCCCTGGTAGCTGACTTCCAAGCGTTCCGTCTTCTTAAATGAGGCTTTCATGAGCTCCAGGCTTTTTTTAAGTTGCTCCTTTTCACTCTCCAGCTCCTTGTTTTCTAGTTGTAACTGTGCCACTTTGATGCTTGTACACTTCAAGGATTCAATTGTTCTTCTTAATTCCAGATTTTCTTCATCAAGCTGCGAATTCTCCTTTTCTAAGGACTCTAACTGAAAAGTAAGGTTTTTCAGGCTATCCAAAGTCTTTTTCAGTTTCCTATTTTCCACTTCCAGGTCTGAGTTTTCTTGTTCCAAGGCCTCGATCTTCTCACAAGTGATTTTTAAGGTAGTGATTTTCTTCTGTAATAGCTCGTTTTCCTTCTCCAGACGGTGCAGCTCATTCTCCAGTTCTTCTGCTCTCTCCCCTTTCTCTTTATAGTGCTCCAGTTCTTTCCTGACTTGTTTTTTCTCAAATTCAATCTTATTTAACTTACTGCTGGTCTCTTTAATAGACTCATGAAGGATTTTGTTTTCCTTTTCAATTTCTTTCATTCTGGCTTCAGCACTGATTTGGGAGCGTTGTCTTAGGGAAGCTACAGTCTGATTCAAGTGTTCGTTTTCTTGTTCTAATAGTTTAATCTAATTCGGGTAGAAAAACAGTAAACTCTGGTGAGCAACACGCCAACAAGTAATTATTTCCATATATAAACAGAAAGCTGCTAAGATAAAAAGATTACATCATATTTCTCTTTCATTTTAAGTTAAAACAAGAAATATCCTTTTACTCTAGAAGTATTTATCCGAAGCATTACACACACTGTGTATGTACACAAGTGCAGGTTTGACAACAAAATAAATCTAAGTGAATCTTCAAGTCTCTTCCTCTTGGATATTAGTAGATAACATAAAACTAACACAAGCACAAGCAAAACAAAGCTCAGTTCTGCTTCTCAGCATTGTTTCATTTGTGTTTAACCACATTTGGATATTTTTCTTCAACTCTGATTCCCAGAGATGTGTATCCACAAAAAAACACCCCGCAGTCAAGTTCTGAACCAAACTTGAGGTGGAGGGAGGTGTGGAAGCCACAAAAGTGTCTTTATTTCACTTGGAAAAAACATTGTGGAATATAAAGGCATCCTGATCACAGTCAGTAACGCTTTGGGAAGAAACACATCACAGTTTCATTAATTTCTGAGTTATAAAGAACCCTTGGACATGCTGATCCACAACGGCTTCCAGAGAAAGTAAATCATATTGGAACTGAATTATTTTCTTAAGTAACACATTCCCAGATCTACTACAAGGATAAAGGCAGCATTTACATCCTCATTTTCAGTATTTCTTGACTTTTCCAGTTACTCCAAATCATTTGAAACTATTTGGGTACATAACAACAGAGAGCAAAACCCAGCAATCTGTTCAGATCAATATTTAAGGATACACTAATAACAAAGCATAAGGGATGTTTCAACAATAAACTGCTTGGGAGTAAAGCAGAAGTGCTGGTTGGTCTGAAAAACAGCCTGAGAAAATTATAGACTGTTCTTTCATACTAAGTCTGAATGTAACTATTATTGACAGGGTCTACAGCTCCATCCCCAGCAATGCCAAACTGTTCTGAAGCCATTAACTAGAAACTAATAAACAGGTGTCTAAAACCACAACTTTCATAGAATCACAGAATGGTTTGGGTTGGAAAGGACCTTAAGACCACTCAGTTCCAACCCCCTTCCATGGGCACGGATACCTTCCCCTAGAGCAGGTTGCTCCAAGCCCCATCCAACCTGGCCTTGAACACTGCCAGGGATGGGGCAGCCACAGGACACCCTGTGCCAGCGCCTCAGCACCCTCACAGGGAAGAACTTCTTCCTTACATCTAACCTGAACTTCCCCTCTGTTTCAGTTTAACCCCATCACCCCTTGTCCTATTGCTACAGTCCCCGATGAAGAGTTCCTCTCCAGCATCCTTGGAGCCCTCTTCAGATGCTGGAAGGCCGCTCTGAGCTCTCCACGTAGCTTCTCTTCTACGTTACTGCACATGCACAATTCCTTTCCACGAATTCTGCCTCCAGAATCCAAACTAAACAAAAAACCATGATCGATGCATCCATAATTTTGATGAAATCAAATAAACCTCGGATAGTTGACTCCCATAAGTTCCAGCACAGGATTCATAAAAGACATGAAAGATGCTGCTAACCCATCACAGCTCCTAAGTATGTTATTTTAAGCAGAAATAGTCCCACTGAAATGTCAGTCCTACTCCAACACATTTAAACCAATTTATGTATGGTTGAATTGGGACTTAGGGCTTACTCCAGAAAGTCTTAGTTCTTTTTTCCCCGGAGTACACTTCTAATACAACGCATAAATCAATTCTTATAGCAATTAACACTTCTAAACAGGAAAAGCTGGCTTATTTTCTTCAAAGTTATCCCTACTGTTCTCTTTAAATGAAAGTAAAGCTTCAATGCCAAGCTTTTTTCCCTTTCTTTTCTATGTCTGGAATTTCATTTATTGATTAAATTGGGCCTTTAAATCGATCAGGATCTTTGAAATACAACATTCTGTATTTCAAAATGCTGTACTTTAAACTAAAAAGATGCTGATCTCATCAAGAAGGATCAGTGGAATGTATAAAAGGTAACTGCAGTTCTGATTCTGAAGGATGTGATTACTAAATATGGGGTTTCCAGAAGTTTCCATAACTCGTTTCCTAATGGCTGCCTTCCACAGGTCCCCTGAATTGCTCTGCAAAGCCCTTGAGAAGGTGTTAGCACCAATTAGACACCGGCATCAGTGACATCCAGAACCCTCCCAAATACAGCTCAAATCTTCTACAAAGACCCAGTTTCTGGTAACCAAAAATACATTCTGCCATCCACCTGTAAGCCACAGCTAGAAAACATTCCAGTACAGGGGAATATTGTGCAGCTGGGTATGATGGATCCTACCCCAAGACAAACAAGACTGTGGGTGACACAGGAGGAAGAGTCAGCAGCAGAGCAGCTCTGCTACACTGGTCTGGTCCCTTCGAGGGGCAGGCTGCTGTAATTCTCATTAGCACTCCAGCATTACTTCAAACACTGCCCAGCTGTCTGGAACCTGTTTTCCTCCATTGAGAAGTGCCTGGCTTACCTCCAAAGTCCCCAGTTTTCTGTTTTGACTGAGCTACGCCCTCTAAGCAACCACAGCAAATGCACAGCCCACGAAAGCCACAGCAGCATTACGGAACACTATGAGAGTTCTAAACCTAACAGTAAAGCCTCAGCTAAAAATGAGTCATGTCTCTCACTGGCTGCAGGTCTCAGACAAGCTATTTTGCTGCAGATAGGTCCTTTTGGCAAGTCTGCTACATTGACAATCCCTTTATGCCTATAAAAAAGCACAGGAAGAGAACAGTACAGTGTAATGCAGCATTAAGACTTTCAATTCTGCTACTCACTTGCCGCTCTGAGTTTTCTCGAAGTGCTTCAAGTGTCTTTTCAAGCTGTGCTTTTTCTTTCATCAAATCCTTACTCAGATTTTGACTGTTCTGAAGACTTTGTTTCTCTTGGCTAATTTCATTCTCTAGCTCTTCAAGCTAGGGAAAAAGAAACAAGCTTTTTACAACGTACTTACAAATGACAACAGCATTACTCTGAGCTGAGTTGGAGGTACTCTTAGAAAAATGAATGAAAAGGTTAAAGTCAAGAATAACATGGAATTTTCTATTCTTTATCTGAAACAATTCATCTCTTCTAGGAGTAAATCTATTTCTGCCAGACTTTTCCCTGGCTCAGACTGTATCTATAAAGTACTTCTGCATAAGAAAAACATCAGATTTTATTAGGCTCTGGATACCTCTCCAAGCATCTTTTTTTTCTCTTAAAATTCCATTTTAGTGAGACTTCAACTGCTCCTCCAAGTCCCTTTTAACTTATAAGGGTTGAGTGTTGTTTAATTTTACTTAACTCTTTCAAGAGATACTATGAAGATTCCTTGGGAATTAAACATAAAGGTTTGTTTTGGCAAATGGTTCCAGCTTGCAATGTTGCCAGACAACAAAACTGCTCATAAGTGAAAATAGACAAGTGTGATTTTTCTCTCAGGTATAAGTTGTAGTTAGTAGCTTAAAAGCAACATACACATTGTATTTTTTAACAGTCATCTGCTGGAAGGTTCATATTCTATCCCAAGTCCATTGCTGCACTACTTTATCCTAGAGGAGTCCAGACTTAACTCATATCCCAGGGGAATGCTTTTAGAAACAAGTTATCTGAATTATACATTATATTGCTCCTGAAGAATACAGAGAAATAAGATCACAGAAGGTAGCAGAATGGAATTTGCAAAAAGCATGGCAACAACTAGGCCAGAACACGAATTAAATCCTTCTCTTGGGATGAGCATACTAATGTTTGATCAGTCTTCTGCTTCCCTTTCCCTCTTCCCCTCAAACTCAGATGTTCCTGGTCCCTTGCTTAGCAGACCAGTGCACATTTTATAGGGATATTGGCACTGTCATTGGTTTTTGCAAAGGAAAAGATAGAAGCATACTATGTGTACACGATTCGTTAACACATTTTGTTCTACTTCAGGCTTTCTGCTGAACTGATCACCATTCAGAACTTTGTTTCTAGGGGCAAGTGAGGAAAAGGACATGTTGCCAGACATCCAGAGTGGTAGGAACAGTGTCAGACAATCACAAGGACCTACTGTTGTTTGCTTATATAGAATCACAGAATGGTTTGGGTTGGAAAGGACCCTAAGATCATCCAGCTCCAACCACCCTGCCATGGGCAGGGACATCTCACACCTGACCACGTCACCCACTCTGTCCAGCCTGGCCTCGAACACCGCCAGGGATGAGGCAACCACAACATCTGTGGGCAACCCACTCCAGTGCCTCACCACCCTCACAGTAAAGAACTTCTTCCTTATATCCAACCTGAACTTCCCCTGTTTCAGTCTGATTCCATCACCCCTTTTCCTATCGCTAAAGTCCCTGATGAAGAGTCCCTCTCCAGCACCCTTGGAGCCCCCTTCAGACACTGGAAACTGCTCTGAGGTCTCCACGCAGCTTCTCTTCTCCAGGCTGAATGGCCCCAACTTTTCTCGTACATTATATGCCTACATCTTATATATATATTATGTAATGTACCTTATATACCTATTCCTTCTTTTGCACACTCCTAGCTTCATTCTGGGACTGTGCACAAACTCAAAGCAGCATAGAGGCTGCTGCAAAAACCACCATATTGTTAAGAAATCAGAAAAAGCACAGGAGGAGCATGGAATACATGAGGGATTTCTTTCAATTTATTTTAATGATCTCTTACCCACTCCAAGAATAGTCTAACATCTGAAATATTGCTGAAGCACAAGCTATCACATTTCACTCCACTGTAATTAATTCCCATTTTTTCCCCATTTTTTATTCTCTATAAATATCACTAAATGACTCTACTTGATACAGCTAATTTGGAGAGTAAAATATTGTAGATCAGCACAGATAAAACTGACTAACTCCTCTAATCCACTTGCTCATCCGTTCCCTGGCTCATCTTCTCGCTTTCTCATTTATGAATGAGGATACATGACCAAGATTTTCTGTTTAGTCTTATCACCCTTCACCCACGCACACATAATTTCCCCTACTTAATAATTACGAAAATTAATATAAAGTTACCAAGTGCCTTAAAACACTTTCATTACTTACGTCCCCAATATGTCAATAATTTTCTCCTCAATGGTATAACACCATTCTGAATAAAATGGTTACAGTCTTACATCAATGAAAAAGCGTAACTAGAAAACATAAAAACCTCTGAGGTCCTACATGGTAAAAAAAGCTTTTTTTACCACAAACTTACAAACACTATTCAGGCTCCACAATACTTTACCTAAACCAACAGCAATTCATAAAACGGCAAGCAGCATCAAGTAACTCATACACAGTTCAAACCGTACACTGATGATTACCTTTTTGCTAAGTCTTTGGTTTTCTTTTTCCATTTTCAGGATCCTCGAGCTACTGCCTTCTACAGAACCCACTGCACTTTGTAGTTCTTCCACTGTCTTCAGCAAACTTTGGTTTTCCATTTCCAACTTCAGTAACCTGCTTGATGTCAGTTCATTCACTTCATGACCAAGGGATTTCTGTGGCACTGTAAGAGAAAAACACCATTAAAAAAAGGTTAGTTATTACCTTGAGTTCTTGGGACTTTTCAGTTTTAGGCTTAGGGGATTGAAGCTTTTTACAGTCCTCCAATGCATTCTTGGTGAATAGAGCTAGTCAGGATTAATGACCCGCCCTCCTTACCCAACAGTTAACACCACAGATGCATAAAAGGAAATGTTCTACTCATCCTGATGTTCTTAATCACAGCAGAGATTTGTCTCCTGCAACTGAGGCTATATCTCTACATTTCCACAAATAATTTCTATGGATCCAATGCACGACCAAGCACACTGTGTTGGAAGGTTCAAAACCCATGCCATAGCTAGCTATCTCGGCAAACAATTACTCTGAAAAGCCTTAAAAAGTCTTTTTTAACTTGGAGAACAGTAAAGCAAGATAACTTAAGATCTGTGCTACAGAACACAGAACCTTAAATGAGCTTCCAAGTTTTCTGTTTTATCTATTAAGTTGCAAGTATTAGTGGGTATACCTTCAGAAAGTTCAGTAGTCCTATTCATCTGTTCAAGCTCCCAGCCAAGATGCAATGATTCATCCATGCTTTGTTTCTGGGCCATTTCTAGAGTCATATTTTCCTCCATGAGTTCCTCAATCTTCTTTCTGTCCATATCACGCTCCTTAAAAAGCATTTCACATGTAACATTAAAAAAAGGATGTCTCAACATACACAGAATATTTTAGTATCAAGCATGCCACATACAAATGCAGAAGTGCATTTTCTGGTGTCCTAACACACAGTGAGACAGGGAGTGAAAACGTATGGAGAACTTACAACTAGCAAAGAAAACTGTACAGAGAAGAACCTCTATTTATCAGAACCTGTGGCAACGATTACTTATTTCTTTTTCAAAGTTCACTTCTCTCAAAGTATCAGGAAAGAAAGTTTAAATTATAATATGCAATAATATATCAAAATATGGCTTTATATTTTAGCGTATTTACTTTCTGGAGAAGAACTGATTAAACCCAGAAATTATTTTGGGAATAACCTTCTGAGAAGTATGTCACTATACTGCCAGAATCTGAAATATGAATAACCTCCTGCATCCAAGTATTTAAGTGACAACAGACTATCTTCACATAAAAAAACAATGGATCCTATCATGTTAACTAATGATTCTCTGTAACTCTTATCATCATATTTTAGCTAACCAATTAAGCACTGTCCTGCCTTTAGGAAGAGTACTGCTTTCGCAGTTTTTCCTTCTCTAGTAGAACCAGAGCTACTGTAGGAATCTGTATCTGGAAATTGTTCTAGTAAATCAAGACATTCCTTCCTCCTCTCTCCCACTATTGGGACTGGAAGTTCTATTACAAATGGATATGAAATCAATGCCTATCAGTTGTCTCTGCCATCCTCCATTTACACTTACCATCTCCATATCATGTAATTTAGCTTTTAATTGTAGATTCTCTTTTTCTAACTCATGTAATTTATCAGAACGGGCTCGGGTCCCCTCTAACTGATCTTCCAACATTGTCTTTGTTTCTAGCAACACTTGATTGTCTTCCTTTAGCTCCTGCAAGAATTAAGCAACAAGAAACAACTCGCAACAGAAGTATTTCCTTCCCATACAAATGTTGACACACATCATATCTAGTTTTAGAAAGGTTGCTCTAATGCGAAGACATTTATTTGGAAGCTGTAGCAGACTATTTAAATAAAACCCCCATATTGACAGCAATTTCACATAATTAACTTATGAAATCTTTATGAAAAGTAAATTTTACATAACTTCAGAGAAATTAAATAGTCCCTAAACCATACAGGAATAAGTAAGGTGTTCATAACCACAATGAAACCATAAGTATGTCTGTGATTTGAGATGTAATCTGGAAAGATGCATTGCACATATATGGATTACAGCTAAGCAAAAGACTGACATCAAATATAAATTACAGGTGTCAGGCTCAAACAGAATTACTTCACACACCACTGAACTGAATTGTGGAGCTTGTTGCTACATTATTGCGTAGATGTAAAAGGCTTACATGTGTGAGAGTTACCTAATTCACTCAAGAGAAGGGCAGAAAGCCCCAAAGTATCACCTCCGAGTGTGATTTTCCTAAGCTGGAGGCTGGAGAGCACAACAGGAAAGCACCACCAAGTGCTTGCCCTTTTCTCAGCATCTACTATTGGCCACTATCAAAGACTGGAGGCAGACGGAGATACTCCTTTTCAGGCCCTAATTTACCTTATCAGAGTGAATTCCTTACAGTTTGGTTTGCAGGCTGTGAAGAATAAAACTTTAGAGAGTAATTTTTCTACAGGCCATAATCAGGTTTACAACTTACTTAAGCCCAAAGTCAGGACATGATGCTGAAATGCAATCATGTTCTTAAAATACAACCACAATCAAAGGTCCCAAACAGCTCTGATTAACGTACATAGAAGATTTTTTTAATGACATCTGATGAAAATAATAATGGGTAAAAACATATAATTGGCAATTCTACTCATGATATAAAGACAACTTTTCACACTTCAGCTGCAAACTCTGAAATAAAGATCAGTGAATAGAACATATAAATATTTATCCTTCATACTCCTCCCTACACAAATATTAACTTATAATTACTATTATGAAGCAAACCCAACTAACTAACATCTGTCTCCATTCAAGCATGCTTGAAAAATCAGAGCTTAAAGGCTATGAAACATGTAAGCAAATTTTAGGGGGGTTGACAGTTCCAACATGTTTTCAGTGATTTCAAATCCCATACACTACTCTCTTTTCCTTTCCCAGGTTTTCTAAACATACGCATTCAGTCCCTCTTACAATGGTAGCAGATACAGTCATGACTTAGAAAGTCATTCATGTAAGATGGTTTTCAAAGAGCTCCTACACAAAGGTCTTCTAAGATGCATTATTACGCTCATGCTTACCACTCAAGAGTACCTGATTTTCCAACAGCTCCAGGTATGCTAAACTACTGCATCATGTAGGTAACAGCCAAAAAACTTTGAGGAAATTTGGGAACATAAATCACAGCACTGGACCTTTATCATTGAGCTCATGTTGAACAGCAACCTCTTGTTTAAAGTATGTCAAGCACTGAGAAAAGATCCAGAGCTGGAATGTGGTTCCCAGCCCGTGTTTTTAAGTGGCATGTGAAGGCAGGTTTGGAGCCTCCTCAAGAATGGATGTTTCAGTGACAGCTACTAAGGTATGTAGCTGGTATATCTTGAGAAAGCTTCTTCCAATTTCATCAGATCATTTCACATTACACAGTAAGATGATAAAATTAATTTCCACGAGCAAGGCTAAGAACAGGTCATCTTGAAAAGAATAAAACACCTTGGGAACCATGACATTGTTAAGTTTCAGAAATGTCTAAAGCCCCTTTAACGACATCTTAACCTGCACCATGCACCTATATCTCAGTACACTCCATTATTAGCTTTTTTACATGGCAGTTCCCTTGGAAAAACTCTCCATCTAATTTTCCATTAAAACCCAAGCAATTCCCATGTTTGCTGGTATGCTTTATTTCTCAATAAAGCTTCTAGAAATTTTGGATGAGCGATCTACAATTGAACATCAAAAATATTTGGGTTTCACCTGCAGTTTTCCCCTTTTATCATCAGCTTTTATCAGTAGTAGCTATTTTATGCTGTGACATATGAAGTATACATTCATTAAAAGGTTTCAACTCTTTCTAGAGGATGCTCTGTCATTGGTCATTAGTATTATGGCATTTTTCAGATGCAATAACTAGAACATTGGGGATGTCGTATCATGTCTAGGCAGCAGTTCAGTGCGAAGAGAATCTGGAGGTTACCACAGATCACAATGTTGAGATGCTGCTTTGGAGTTCCTACACTGGAAGGTGTAGAGAAAACAAAGAATTCAGAACTGCATTCAGAACTGGTAAAGCCATCATTAAAGTATGAAAGGCTGCTACAAAAGCCTGTGGACACCTCATCACTCAGGTCCTAAAGCCCTGGCTAACACCAAGCTTCCATTTGGAGGGGAATGAATATATAAAAAAATACCATGCTTAAAGCAGAAGGACTGAATGAATGCCTGAGATCCTATCCAGGCCTGTCAATCCAAGGGGCCACATTAAATGAAGAGGTTATGTACAAATATTCCATGTCACAATCTAGCCTAGCATCTTAGTTTTGCTTTTTAGCCATTTTTACTCTAAAGAAAGGGCTTCGTACCAGTATCTCAGCAACTACATCTAGGCAACATAATTTTCCAACAAGTATTTGTTTTGAGCTCTTCCAGCTTTTCTAGGAGTTTCTTTTCTTAATAACCACCTTGAAAATGTCTTTAAACTTCCATTAGTTTTGACCCTCACAAATGTTTCTTTCACAAATTCTGCCACCTTGACATTCACCCAACAATTTGGCCATTTACAGGCAAAACTATAGCCTGATAAAATCCTGCATGCTGATGACTGGCTTCCTAAACTCCTAACTCATGACAGAACTGTAGGTGTCTCTTGGCTGGTATCAGTGTATGTCTTTTTAGTATATTTTACCCATGGAATGCGGTCATCCTACACTTATTTATATGTATAGCCACTATTTCCTCAAGACTTTACTTGGAAAATTACCTTCTCGTAGAAGACCCACAAGGGGAGAAATGAATTATCACATTTACAGCCTATTTTTAAGTAATTCCTCCTTGGATTTCTCAATATCCTAAACAGAGGCTCCTACAGATCTTGCTGGCTTAGAGCTAGTCGAATACTGCTGACTTCAAATCAGACTGCATGCCATTAGACACAGGGACTCTTACCTAAAAACTGTTATTCATCACAAAGACTGACTATCACATATCCCAGAGCCAGAAGCTGTGACACCATTTTTACACCCCAATGTTTCAGTCATCAAAGCAACTTTGAGAAAGCCAGACCAAACACAAAATGATGGTTATTCAGTGGTTTTTTTCCTTACTATACCTCCACTCTAGCTTTGTAGAACTCAATATCATGCAGCCTCTCTTTATAGCGGCTGACTTCACTTTCAAGCTTGTCGACTCGAATTGCCTTCTCACGAAGGGCATCTAATTCATCTCTATACACTCGGGCAGAACGGGCATCTGAGAGTAAGTTCATATTCTAGAAAATACAAAAACACAGAAATTAAAGGCAAGAATACTGGGCAGTACACGCTGAAGGGTAATATGGCTGCTTCATTACTTAAGTAGGAGTAATGCAGAGGAATATACATTAATACTGACAAAGGTAAAGAAAAAAACATGTATTTTATATGTTAGATATAAGGAAATAGCTCTTTACTGTGAGAGCGATGAGGCACTGGAACAGGTTGCCCAAAGAACTGGTGAACACCCCATCCCTGGCAGTGTTCAAGGCCAGGTTGGACGGAGTCTTGGGTGATGTGGTTTTAGTGCGAGGCGTCCCTGCCTATGGCAGGGGATTAGAACTGGATGATCTTAAGGTTCCTTCCAACCCAAAGCATTACATGATTTGATGTTCAAAGTGCAAATAAAGAAATGCATGAAAACATATTTCCTAAGACAGAGAAAACGGGGGAGGAAGGGGAATTGTTCTGGTGGTGGCCACTTTTTTCTCCCCCCTTTTTTAGTAAACAATACATCTGCAAACCCTGTACCTCTTGCTGAAGTCTCTTTAGTTCAGCTTCCATCTGCTCAAGTTCTTGCTTACAGTCAAGCAACTGCTCAGTCTTTTCCTCGCTTAAAAGAGAAAACACAAACCAGTTGGATGTAACTGCAAAACGTGGTAATCATCATCTCATTTGAGAACAAAACACTAACATTTGTGAGACTCCCCTTTTTTAATCCAGAATTCCATGGAGATGTGGAGCAGAAAACACTGGGGTGCAATAAGGGATGTTTTTTTTGTGATAAGGAACTTTTTTGGTAAAAAAGCCCAGACAACACATATGAATGCGTACCAGAGATTCACATCCAAAAGCAAACTTCGACTAAGTTCAATATATACAGTCAAAAGGTCCAAATATTATCCAGGAGAACCAGACAGACCTTGTCACAGAGCAGGTAAAGCCAATTCAAAAGCACCTTTAGATTCATGTTATTTTTCCTACGGAGAAGAATTAAGGTTTTCAGATGCCTTCATCCATTAAAAGAATGAGTAACTTCACCAACTCACTTTTATGAAACACCTCACTTTTATGAAATGCTTAATGAATCTGAATTTTATGGAAACACCACGGTGTCTGTTTCAGCCTATTTAGAGCTCTGTAATAAGAAAAACATAGAATCCTACAACTTTTACAGGACTAATTCTTAACTTCCAGCTTCTCAATACTCAACAGATGAGTTCATTAAACACTGAGTGCAAGGGAAATACTTAATTCTCTCAAAGACATGGAATACCAAGTGTTCAAAGTTCAACCGCACCTCACTACAACCAGTATTCACTGTTGAAAAAACCTGCCATATCCAATAGTTCAGATCTATCAAAGACAGACTGCATAGTCAAACATGTTACTGTCTTATTTAATGTTTTGGAATACAAATATGAAACAAAAAGGAAGAAATAAGAGAATTTAATGGACTGAAGCATATAATACAATCTAAAAGTCATCATACTAATGAAAAATATATTTGTTTTAAACAAAACTAGACCAGTTGTTTTTAAAAATGAGCCAGATCTCACCATGAATTATCCTTCTTGACAGCCTTCAAGTATACAAGGGTTCATCTATGCATAGCTGCCTGTACACAGCAGATACTAGAGCCTTCCCTCTGCATGGGTTTTCAGAAACCATGCAAGAATACAAATGTACTCTCTGCTATGTTAGATCACTGTAACCTTCCTATTAACATTCATATTCCTGTATTATTGTTCTACACAGAAAGACACAGGACGTAATATAGAAAATTAGGTGTGCAATTTCCACTTCTGGAGTTTCTCTATTACAAGCCTCAAATTGCTGGTTTGCATCCAACTGAAAGAATCATCTTTACAGACCCTTTGTATGAAGCTGTATTAGCTGCAGTGCATCTTAAACCAGGTTCATTGCCAAAACCAGATTATAAATAGATTTTCAGCTGAACATTTTCAACTCTGGAATGAATCTAATTTTAAATTTATCAAATCCACTCATTATTTAATACCAAATGCCACATACAGAAGTTAATTCATCAACGTCTAGTATTTTAAATATACTGCTATGCATAAAGGAGATTTATTTACGAACTGAATTCAAATAGAGTGCAAAATGTGAGATGTTCTGAGCCATCACTGTTGCCCTAATTGCATGCTTCAGCTCCAGACTAGAGAGGATTGTACTAAATTACACAGAGCATAGCAGTGTGCAGTGTTTAGGCTATCTATTAACTGTCAATCAAACTAATAACAGCAATTTTTTCACTAATTTTCTTGGTGCAGCTGTTTATAGAATATCCTGGGCGGGCTCATTTCAGTAGACCCATAATAATGCAGACATCAGGAAAAAAAGAGCCCTATCTTTTTGTCCTCTATTCTTCATGAAGACCTAGATGTAGTGGGGGAAGGGGATGCTCTGAGTAAATCAACCAGATACTTAACCCAGCCAGCTAGAGATGATCTGATCACAAACGCTACTAAGAGCAGACCAGCGAGCTGGTAATTGACTTCTGCTACCTTCAACTTCCCATTTGTTTTACCTGTTTCCTCTCTCCATGAGATATGCTGGATTAAAAGAAAAATCTGCTTATTTATGCTGTTTCTAAACTATATCAAGTTGTTTTACATACTGAATCTCTTCAGATGTGATGTCTGTATTCCAAGTTCAGACTGCACATACTTCACTCTGCTAAAATAACATTACACATTGCTATAGGGAGAAACAGATTCTCCACTTGACAGTTATTGTTCTCTAACTCTTCACTACTGCTCAGAATTGTTTCAAGACTATGAAGACAGAGTAAGTACCCACCTACTCAATCAGCTTGCTTCATAAAATAGCAGGGATAAAAGGAGGTTTTAATCAGAACATGAAAAACAAAGATCTTCATTAGAATGGGACTCATTTTTCACTTGGACAAGGTGAAGGAGGGGAACACACCCCTAAGAGGTCATCATCAGCAGGAGAAGAGGGCAAACCCTTAACTGGATAAATGCAAAAGCTGGAAACTAACAAACCGTAACTGACCCAAGCTATAAAATTTACTCGTTTTACAAACTATATATTCCTTAGACATAAACGACCACCCCCTGCCAGTAAACTCAAGGTCTGTTTCACTGCATCCAGGGGTGCAGTGGGTCAAGAGATTTAGTTTGGTTTGCAGAAATCCCTTTCTTTCTTTCATTTTTCTCTGTAGAGTGGCATGGCACTCTACAGTTTTCTCTGCAGAGTGAAACATTGAAGGGCATGAGCAAACAAGTGTTGTGCAGACAAGGAATCTTCTACACAGGAAGAAACAAAGAGATGGGGGACAGGAAATGAATGATAAATTTTTCCTATCTGCAACAAATGAAGATGTTTCATAAACCATGAATGAACCACAGATGACTATTTCTTACTCTATTTCCAACAAGAAACAGGTAACTTAATCATGCTGCTGCTAAGGAATCGCTACAGCACAATCTCCTTTTGAAAGGATGTTTTTGTCACTAATCCTAGAATGCTGAGGCCACATCTCGTGCTTCCAGTCCCTACCTGCCTGCCCATGTAATTGCTCTGAGTCTCACCCCATAACTGCCTCAAGTGCAAAGCTGTTGTCTTAGAAGCATATATAAACACAGATACATTAAAACTACAGTCAGTCATTAATGATAATGAACAACAGAGGAAGCACAAAGAACTTGCCTCTGAAACAACAATATGGACACAATATGTAAGAGAAAAGGCAAGGCTGCATTAGATTAGCTGTATTTCTAAAAGACAAACAGTTTATGCAGAACAAAGAGCTCGGTACTGCATTGTAACATGCTCAAGGGATTCCTCAAACACAGTCAGTTCAGAGTACAAAAGACACAAAATTAGCACAGCACCAGTTCACTGATTTCCGCGTGTTTATGGTTAAAACATTAATATAATTCGTAACACGAATTAAGACAAACACAGATGAAAAGTTGCATTTGTCACACTGGTCCCCAGATATGCGCACATTAAAAAATATGCTTCCTGGGGTGCAATAAGTAATGCAGTAAAGGCATTTAAAACTGTAATTTAACACTTGAAAGGACGAAGGATTTGTCCAGAGGGAACTACTACTGTGTGAAATAAACAACATTTAAACCCCTGCAATTCTGAACTCACTTCTGCGATGTACATGTACTCACAGCTCTTGCCTAAGCCTTCTTATCTTTGCTTTGGCATCAGCTAGCTCTACTGAGAGGTGCTGTCTGCTTTCAGTGCGCTTCATGCCAGGAGATCCACAAGGTGATTGTGCTGCTGATGCGTGAGGTAGGAAACGGAGACAGTCCCGCTCTTCCGAGAGTTCTATGATAGTCTAAGGAGTTTCAAAAATAAAGAGATAAAACAATACAAAACTGTGTTCAGAGAGCCTTTTATGTCAGAAACTGCTGTAATTCACTGCCTTAAGAAATCACAGACCGAAATGAAGCAAAGAATAATGGAAAAATTCTGTCCTGAAAGAAGTTAGAAGCCCTAAGTACACCTCTGTGCCTAAAGCAAACACCTCTAACAGTATCATTTAGCTGTTCTTAAACTACTCATATTTAGCCTTTTAAGTCCACAAAACTATCAGTGCTCAGAATGGATTTGGTCATGAAAGGGTGTGAATTCCTTGAACATGAGGATAAATATGCGTCTCTAAAGAAACTGGTGTTCAGTGAGCAGCAGCATCCTTGCCAACTGAATAAAGCGTCAGCCCTATAGGAATATTCCTAGTTCATCATATAAATAAAGGTGTTATCCTACTATGAAGATCTCTTGTATTTTATAGTTACTTTTCCTTTTGGTTGCAGAAAAGCACTACCACACACTGTCTGGCCTCACGGTCCAGTTTCTGTTTTACTCATCAAGGCTGTGAACTGGACAGACAGTTGCTGTCAAAGGAACATTTGGAGTAATTGCAACATGAACATATCCACACCCTACTGGGACCACCAAGACGACTCATAAGTTGCAGGTTTTATTTACTACATTTCTGTTTCTTGATTCTCACACAGAACAGTGACTGTACCACATGATAAGCTTGTAAAAGCTCCTTCTCCTAGTATAGATCCTGCTCCAGTTCCAACCAGTACAATAGGATACAGTAATGTGACAGACATCTTTCAGTGAATGGCTTGCAAACTGTTTAGTGATTCCTGGAAAGTTCAGCTGATACAACTTTGAATTTTTTGATTTCAGCTACAGATGAAGGTTATTTAAAGTCGTTATAGACTCTGGTTACATGGAGAAGATCATCTGCTGTTACCTGTCCTAGTTTGTCACAGTATTCAACAACTAGTACGCACACCAACACTACCTCAAACAACTTTCTGGCAGTAAGGAATCCTTGCTTATATATGCTAGCAGAACATACATTAAACTATTAGTTATAAAAATGGTAAGCTGGATCATCAAGGGGTAATGGGTTTAAACTTAAACAGGGGAAGTTTAGATTGGATCTGAGGAAGAAATTCTTTACTGTAAGGGTCGTGAGGCCCTGGAATGGGTTGCCCAAGGAAGTTGTGAATGCTTCATCCCTGGCGGCGTTCAAGGTGGGGTTGAACATAGCCTTGGATGGCATGGTTTAGTGGGAGGTGTCCCTGCCCATGGCAGGGGGGTTGGAACTCGATGATCTTGAGGTCCTTTCCAACCCTAACTATTCTATGATTCTATCTGAAAAGAAGAATTTCTTATATTTTTCTTAAGCAAAAACCATCATCCATACCTCTGAGTGCTCATCTCTTTCATCTATAAGCCTTTTTAAATGTAATGCCATATTTTTCAAGAGAGGTTCAACATACTCCTGTGTCAGTACAATGACATCCATCCACTGCAGATCAAACACATTTTCCTGATTATGAGTTACCTGCATGGAATGAAATGGAAGAGAAAAACCATCCCCCTTAAATTATGAGACAGAAAGGAAGCATAAAGAAAATAAAGCTAAAACTTTATGGGTTAAACTCTCTAGACAAGGTATGCAAAACCATTTAAAATAGATTAAACTGTAGGTAATGGAATACTTCAAAGTAGCACCTCGTACTTCTAGCAAAATGAAAAGCAAAAGGTGACCATGACTTAATATCTATTATGTATCACATACATGGGATTTGAATTCTACTTTATAAATTAATTTGCACATGACAAATTCACTGAACTATGATAAGAATTTCTTGGAGCAACAAACTTGCTCCCTGGTCCTGCTTTAACAATGTAGTCCAAAAAAACCTCAATCATGAAATCTTTCTGTGAACCACGTTAAAAAATGAAGGCATTTTCAGCTTACTAAAACCACTTGGTATACAAATCACATATTTGATATACTTGCTTTTGAACAAATGCAATTAATCTTCCTACAACACAATATTCCACCTCCAAATAAGTTAAAAGCACAGAAAACCCCAGTATACCTCTTGAATATGGGCTGCAACAGCTGCTCGAGTGTCAAAATCCAGACCTTGGATTCTTTCGATAAATTCTTCCTTTTTCTGACACTAAAAATAAAGACATCTATTTTATACACATTTTCATATACATACCTACAAGTATTTCCACTCTTCCTTTGCATACCTAAGAGCTAAAATACTAAAGCTGACATAATATCACATTACTAAACGATTATCCAATAATTTTGTGGACCAATAAATACTTGGTTTATGCCATGTTACAGTAACTATAACTTTCAACACTATTAACATGATAAAGAAAAAAAGAAATATTGAAATGGGGCAAGGAAGACATTTCTTAAAACGTCCACTTATTCACATTTTATGATAGTGAGTTCCACAGGTTATTTTTTCGGTGTCCTCCTTTAGCACTCAAGTTAATTATTTAAGTGCTATGAACATAGAACTGGTTCTATTTTTTCACTTTAATTAGCTGAATGGTACAAATTTCCCTAATAAGAACCTCAGCCCATCCAAGAAGTTCATTAAATATGAGAAACACTAATAGTAAGATTTATTAGTAAGGTAACTGGACGTAATACTTTACCATTTTCTTCCTTTCCTTATGGTATCAGGTAAATAACAATATTACAGTTAATCAATTAATAACTATTGGAAATTGTATACACAGTTTGCTATATTTGTACAATAAAACATGAGATGTTGTAGCTGTTTTAACTGTAAGAATATCCAGATTTCCCAGGGAGACAATAGTACCAATACAGAAAGGAAGGTCAAAGTATTAAAATAGTAAGAGAAGAGTTCTGTAACACTTAAAACTATTTCATACAGACATAAATAGAATTAAACTTACCTGAACTGCACAACCAAGTAAAAGCAGAAGGAGTTTTTTTATTTCTTCTGTACCTGGCTCTAAGAGAAAAACAGAACTATAAGAAAATGGTAGGTGTAAAATAGGAATTTGAGCTTCCTGCCCTACCCCGCAGAAACCACCACGTTTTCGCTTTATTTTCATACAATTTATGTTAACCTAGTTTAGAAAGCAAAAAGATGACTACAGCCCCATTTTGCCAGCTTTCCATTCAGTCCTTTTTGTCATTTAACTGCCAACTTTCAGTGTTAACAAACAGCTTAACAGCCATAAGTTTTAAGCAGAAAAAAAACCCCCAGCATTTCAGCCCTTTGTAAAGCAAAAGTTGTGAGTGACATTTCCAGAAGTGCTCTCGAGACCTACAATCAAGTTTTCAACTGTAATCTCAAGTATCTCAAGATAGTTACAGCAAGTATTTAAATTATCTGACACTCCCAGGCTGTACGAGTTGGGTGATGAGTTCATTTGAATTATTTTGTAAAGCTGTGTTAGATATTCATCTGCACATCTAAAAATCAAAATGGATTTCCACATCTGGCTTTAAGCATCTTAATCTCCTAAAGAAGCTTAAGTTAAAGGACTCTGTTTACAGATTGTAGTAAAGATGTTTCTTACTTTTCACATTTGAAATGTCCTCATCTTGCTACTAAATACATGCTGTACACAAATGTAAATGCCATAAAGTAACCAGTTTAAGGATGGCAAAATAGCTTGGGCTAATTGGAATTAAATTCTATATGGTAACATATCATTTTGCTTTACTGAAACAGAAAACACTGTCCATGCAGCTATCTAGGAAAAAAAGATCCCAACAGGATCCCTTCTCTAATACACTCTGGATTTCAAGCCAGTACTTTATTTCAGTGCTAGCTAACCAGACAAAAGCTATGCTCTCAAACATAATAATGCTGAGTCTGGACAGAAACCTGACTTCTATTCTGCAAAACCCTGTGACACAGCTGGTATAACTACTACTGATACCAAGAGTCACACTCAGTCCAAACGCCAAACAGCGCATGTCTAGCATATACTAAAGTATGCACAGTCATTCTGGAACCTCATCTAAGTTACTGAAGTCCCTTTTTTTGAAGGGCACAGTTGGTAATCATAGATGATCTCCAATGGTCACAAGGGGTAATGGTCGGACTTGATGATCTTAAAGGTCTTTTCCAACCTAGTTGATTCTATGATGATTAAAAGCATCTAAAAGAAAACTCATCAGAACCTTTCTGAAATGGCAGCTTCCAATCTTTTTCTACACTTGTCAACTACGGGTATTTTGGATGAACCTCCACATAAGATAGATGTGACTATTCACTTACAAACAAACTGTCCTTTGCTTTGATCCACAATATTTTGCAAGTGAATTAAATGTCAAATCCTTCTCAAAAAGTTACAGATATAAGGTAATCTTGATCAAAAGAGGAAATTAAAAAGAAATCAAGAAAAAACCTGAAAGGACGTAAAACTCAATGTTTATTACTAGCTTACAGTGAAGAGTCAAGCCTGCTGCTGTAAAGCAGAGATGAAAGATAAATTCTAAGCTTCTCCACCTTCCTTATGGCTCCAGTTCTCTGTGCATTATAATATTAAGTATACTTCAAGACTGACTCAACCTGCTTTTGTTAGAGGGAAGTGTGTATAACCCCAATGAACACGGAACTTTGAAGCTTTTCAAAAGAGGTTTGTCAAGTAAATAGGTTACAAAGAACACGAGCTCAGATGGGAGAGCTTTAATCCTTTATAGAGACCTCTTGTATCCCAAAGACTTGAGCTGGGAAGCCTTTTGCACAGAAATAGAAAACATCAAGGAACATATTTCATCAGAAGCTCACTACTTCAGCTAAAGAAGGGGAATTCCACCTGGCTGCCTGTCTTGATCAATAAAGGTTAACCAGAATACTGCATAGAAGAAATCCATCCCAACACCTCGCACCCTGCATTCATTTATCCTAATAAATTCATCACTTCTTTTATCCTTTTTTTAAAGCAATCCCTGATCTCCTCCTTGGACACTCATTTACACGCTGCTTCAGCATCTCCTGACCACCTTTTAAAAGCCTACCTGAATATTGTTTCGATGTCTCTCCCCATATTCCCTGAGGAAACACGGCAAAAGACTGAACGACCTCAGCTTCCCACTGTTACCAAGTATCCTGTATAGTTTTCTTCCTTCTTTTCTGTCCCATCACAAATACAAAAATAGATCATTCTCTTCCACATCCTCCAACTCACTGCTTGAACTCTGTCCCTACCCTATCCTCGTTTGATCTTCCTTGCACTCAACTCTTACCCCTGACTTCCACCCCGTCTGTAGCCGCCCATCCTCCCCAGGCTTGCTCCTTCAGAAACACAAACTTGTTTTAATCCTTCCTCTTCCCCCATTAGAGAACATTCACCTTGTTATCTTCTTTCTCCTTTTCCTCTGTAATTTAACTTCACATTTACAGTCACAGTCTGTAGCACTTCTCCTCCAGTTCTCTCCTCCAACTGGCTTCTTGCCAATTAGCTCCACTGAAACACTTCTCGATCAAGTCTCTAATGACCTCTTTTCTACACCAGAGCTCAAATCCAGCATTCTAGCTGCATTTTCCCTGGTTAGCCAACTGCCTCTGACACAGCCGAACATGTTTCTCTTCCTGAGATCGTACCTGCCCTGGCCTTCTGCAATTTGTCATCCTCTGGCATTTCTCTAATAATCATTCCTGAAGTGCAAAGGGGGAAAACTGGGAGACATCTCCATGAAAAATCACAGCTACAGCCCAAGCTTTAGTGGACCAAATCCAAATCATTATCAGAGAATCGACTTTTACTTTGGGGACTGGCCTTGGTGCAATCAGATTTGCACAGCAAGTCTCTGAAAAGGTCACTGCGGTTTGATTTCACTACACTTGCCACCAAAGGAAAAAGCTTTAAAATCCTGGTAGGGATGAGGCCCTCTTCAAGCTGACACAGCAAGAACAGGCCTAAGTCTCAAAGGGAAAGGCTCTGGATGACACCCAAGAGAACAGGTCTGTCTTCTGATTGAGATCAAACTCCGTGATGAACCCAGGCAGGAATCTGAGACATCTTCAAGAATACTGTGTGTTCATAGGACTTCTTTTTACAATTTGTGGGCTATGCTACAGTAAAGCCTGTATTTTCTCACAAATCCAATAACATCCCCACAGGAGAGCAGGGCATACACCAGCAGAGGTTCGAGCTGCCAAACCACAAAAGCTGCATAGACTTAGCTGAAGCTCCCAAACAGGAAGAAGCCTCTGTTTTAATGACTAAAGCATAGATTTCTGTGTATATAACTGAATACTACATTAGCTCTGTGGAGTTTTGTACTGCATTTTAAATAAGACTTCATCTTATACTACAAAATACTGTTAAAACATGGTTTGGTTTCAGTATCTTGAAGAGACTAAAAAATGTCACTACAAAAACAATACTATGACCTGGGATTTTCTAACATGTTTTTCCACCAAATCTGGTTTCTAGGCAAACCCATGAAGGCTTTTGAAAACCTTAAGAAAGCCTGGGATCAAACTATAAAAGCACAATGTATTCTATGCGTTTGGAAAAGAAGAGACCACATTCACACTTCTGGGTGCATATGACAGATTACAGCATCTACACATAGAGAAACTTAAAAAGCTGTGACCTCAGAAGCAAAAGCAGCAATATTCAAAAGCAGCAAGTGAAAATCAAACAACTTAAATCAGGATACCTACAGAAATGGCATATATGCAGATGGGATATGGAAAGTACCAACATTATGAACCCTGGTAACACAGATGGGGCTTCTTGCTCATGAGAAGAATCTTGTCTCACATACACAGAAGCATGGCATGTAAGACATCTTAAATGAATAAAAACAGCCAGGGGAAGCTACACAGCCTGTTAGAGTAGTTCCTAACCTCTCTGCTGAGCTGCTAGAACATCAGAAGTAGAACACCTGGGACGCATTAGACCCAAGTAAATAAATTCTGCCCAATCCATAGTGGCTCCATGCAGGCCAGGTGTGTCTGCTCCGTGCTTCTGGAATTGAGAGCATGGTGCAGAGATTCCCAAGTGGCTGTGGATAGTCAGCTGGGTCCACACAGGCTAATTTTCTTGGTCTGAAAATTGCAACTCTCAGAGCTGGAAGCAGAGAAGGCGGGAGCATGGAGAAGACAGCGTCAGTTCAGGGGAGAAAGCAAGACGGTCATTGCAATATTTTTCAGGTAACGATGCAAGAGAAGCAGGAGAGTTTTGGGGAAGGAACAACAAGGATTAGGACTTGGATCAAGCGAGATGCACTGAACTGCCTCTTCTCTCAGGTAAAGAAAGTGTGGTAACCGGGAATACACGAAACTTATACTTTGTTGTATCAGTGGCTTATTGGTTGCCTGGGAATGCACCTCCTTTCAGTACAAATCCTAATGACAGCCAGTGCTGAGGTTTGGACAGAGCACATTATTGTAAAGTGTGGACCTTGGTGTGAACAAAGAAAATGTTACTCATCATTATTAAACCCCTTAATTGCTATAAGTATTTACACAACCTTCCACTGAAAGGCTCAATCCTACATGAATTCTATTCCCAGTGAAATGATATAATAAACGTGAATTTTCATCTGAGTTAAAACCAAACTTACCAGAAAAAGGATTCTTGCCAATTATTAATACATTTGGCAAAGACATCATGATCAGCTGCTGCAAATTCTCCTATAAAAGTTAATTAAAATATTGTTTTAATTATATGTATTGAATAAAAACAAACATCAAACACTAACCATCACTGAAGAGAAATTACATTACATACACTGAAGAGTACTGCATTAAGTAGTTTAAAATGTTTCAGGTCTTAATACACACATGTTCAATTGGACTCTAATTCAAAAGAAGAACAACAAGCCAAACTTACACGTATGAATTACTTGTACGGAAGCTTTGTTTTACTGGTTTGCAAGATCATCACAACATAGTAAAACCCTCTCATGGCAATGAGCTGGCTAACGGATCTTGAGTCAACTACGTCATGTGTCTCAGAAGGTAACAAACTGCTTCATTAGTGATCACGTTTCTCTTGCTGGCTCATCGATAAAATCTGTATTTTACTGACCCTCAGTTTCATTTACAGTACCAAAGATCAATTTCCTCTATTCCATTGTCTCAGTGGCCTTGCCATAATGTGGATGTGAAAATTAGGGCGTTTGTTGCAGTCATGCTGGGAAAATCCTGACTATAAAGGTACAAACCCCTACTTGCATGATCAAGCAGTTTAGTTTGCCCAAAGCAGCGGCTTTGCCCACCTATTCTACAGACAGCATCAATGGACAGTCCCTGTCAGCCAGTAGTGGCTGTAATCAGGTCAAATCCCCAGTCTAGACAGAGCCTAAATCTTCTGAAGCACAATAGTCTTCCTCCTGTTGCCAGATGTTTATTCACAGCAGATGCCATCCCATCAGCAGCTTTTTGTTTTTCCACAGTGACAGACTCATTAATACATAAAATGTTCATATTCATAAGCAATGTATTTCAGAACCATCCCTTTTTCTACATCCAAAAGGCACAAATTAGGTGTCATATTGTAAACTAAAAATCTAACCTAAAAGCCAGCTCATTTTATGCTAAACTTAAAAAAATAACAATATTCTTGAAAAACACCTGTAGAAACAATCACCTATAAAACCACCTATACCTGTATATCAGTTAGTGTAAAACATAGAATCATCGAATAGTTACGGCTGGAAAGGACCTTAAGATCATCCAGTTCCAACCCCCCTGCCATGGGCAGGGACACCTCCCACTAAACCATGCCATCCAAGGCTATGTCCAACCCCACCTTGAACACTGCCAGGGATGGAGCATTCACAACTTCCCTGGGCAACCCATTCCAGTGCCTCACCACCCTCACAGTAAAGAATTTCTTCCTCATATCCAATCTAAACCTCCCCTGTTTAAGTTTGAACCTGTCACCCCTTGTCCTATCACTGCAGTCCCTCATGAAGAGTTCCTCCCCAACATCCCTATAGCCCCCCTTCAGATACTGGAAGGCTGCTATGAGGTCTCCACGCAGCCTTCTCTTCTGCAGGCTCAACAGCCCCCAAATTTCTCAGCCTATCTCCATACAGGAGGTGCTCCAGTCCCCTGATCATCCTCGTGGCCTCCTCTGCACTTGTTCCAACAGTTCCATGTCCTTTTTATGTTGAGGACACCAGAACTGCACACAATACTCCAAGTGAGGTCTCACAAGAGCAGAGTAGAGGGGCAGGATCACCTCCCTCGACCTGCTGGTCACACTCCTTTTGATGCAGCCCAGGATGTGGTTGGCCTTCTGGGCGGCAAGCGCACACTGCCGGCTCATATTCAGTTTCTCATCAATCAACACCCCCAAGTCCTTCTCTGCAGCGCTGCTCTGAATCTCTTCTCTGCCCAACCTGGAGCTGTGCCTGGCATTGCTCCGACCCAGGTGGAGGACCTTGCACTTGGCATGGTTAAACTCCATCAGGTTGGCATCAGCCCACCTCACAAGCATGTCAAGGTCCCTCTGGATGGCATTCCTTCCCTCCAATGTATCAACCGAACCACACAGCTTGGTGTCATCGGCAAACTTGCTGAGGGCGCACTCAATCCCACTGTCCGTGTCACCAACAAAGATGTTGAACAAGACCGGTCCCAACACCGATCCCTGGGGGACACCACTCGTTACTGGTCTCCAGCTGGACATTGAGCAATTGAGCACAACTCTTTGCGTGCGGCCATCCAGCCAGTTCTTTATCCACCGAGTGGTCCACCTATCAAATTGATGTCTCTCCAACTTAGAGAGAAGGATGTCATGGGAGACAGTGTCAAAGGCTTTACACAAGTCCAGGTAGATGACATCAACTGCTCTGCCCTTGTCCATCAGTTCCGTAGCCCCATCATAGAAGGCCACCAGATTGGTCAGGCAGGATTTCCCCTTAGTGAAGCCATGCTGGGTGTCACCAAGCACCTTGTTGGTTTTCATGTGCCTCAGCATGCCTTCCAGGAGAATCTGCTCCAAGACTTTGCCAGGCACAGAGGTGAGGCTGACTGCTCTGTAATTCCCTGGCTCATCCATTTTCGCCTTCTTAAAAATGGGGTACATAAAGAGTCATATCTGAATTGATACTAGACTAAAAAACACATACTCTGATTGCACACATCTAAGACATTATAAGAAGGGAGAAAACAGCTTTGACCTACTCAAACATCATGAATTTCAAACATTGTTTTTGTATCCTGAGATCTTGATAAAGCCAATTTTCAAACAAAAAAAAAAAAACATATATGAAGTGCCCCACAGCAAGTTTTAAATCAATAAAGAACAGGTAAAATAAAAGGAATTCAATCAGTATTTATAGGTACTACAAAAGAAAATGGCATATGTTAAGAAGTAGGGGCTTGGTGGCTTTTTTGTGTTCTTTTAATAGCCCAAATAATTCCATTATGCTTATTATTATATATATATTATTATTATAAAGCTTTTCTTATTGTGAAGCACAGTACAAGCAGGGGTAACCAAAAATGTATCTTCTAAGGCCTAATGCCATTCTCACCTCTTCTTACAACACCTTTACCCTGCTTCAAAGATGTCTACCACCTTTACTGTCACACAGTGTTAACTCCATCAGTAAGCTTGATGCAACTGCTCTCAATTTGTGTTTATTCTATTAAAAGCCTCCAATTGGAACTTGTGTGTCCCAAAATTCACATATTTCACTGTTGTTTAGCCTGTAAAAATAAACTAAACCTATTTACAGAATCCTGCTTGTACAAACTTTTAGTGTTCATTAGCATTTCTTCTATTAATGATTTGCACATCATCTGCCAAATGAGGCTGACAGAGCACTCATGGGGCTCACTATGAAACCTCCCAAGCCCATAAAAACTTATAAGGGGATCAGTTCTCCTGAATCAGCTGCTGAGAACAGCTCCACACACTTACAGGCTCAAAAGACTCGTCTGGGACCTAGTAAGAGGCTGAAAGCAAATAAAGCAGCTTCCTTGGTAAAAAGACTTGCAATTCTAACTACAAAGAAGAAAAAAGGTGACACAGGAACCAAAAACCTTATATAATCTCACATAACATTCTAATTTTGAATGTTGTTTTTTATAAGTGCAGGGTTTTTGATAAATATATTTAAATCACTAATGGGATAATCTGCTAAACAACGTTTTCCATAGATGTTATAAAAGCACACAGAATAAACTAGCATAGACAAGCTCACAATAACAAGTTCATAGAATAGTTTGGGTTGAGAAGGACATCTAAAGCTCATCTAGTCCAACCCTCTGCAATGAACAGGGATGTGTTCAACTAGATCAGGTTGCCTAGAACCACATCCAGCCTGGCCTGGAATGTCTTCGGAGATAGTGCAGCCACCACCTCTCTGGACAGCCTATGCCAGTGTTTTACCACTCTCATTGTAAAGAATTTCTTTCTCACGTCCAGCCTGAATCTTCTCTCTTGCAGTTTAAAACCATCACCCCTCATCCTATTGCAACAGGCCCAGCTAAAAGGTCTCTCCCCATCTTTCTTTTAGGCCTCTTTTAAGTACCCAAAGGCCACAGAAAAGTTTCTCTGCAGATTTAGCAGTAAGGATAACATAATGCTAAAAATTAAAAGTCCCCTTACAATTAATATCTTATTCCTACTGTAGTATTCCAGAAATTATTTAATCTTGTACCTTCAGACAGTGATTCTTTCCCTGTTCGGCTACTCTCAGATCTCAGGTATCCCATTGAGAACATACACCCAGCATGATGTCTGTACAGCTTTCTGAAGCCCTCAGGTGTGAGGGCTCATGCCCCTGCTCTGCCAAGGTGTACCCCAGGCTAGGAGTGGCCTCTCAGCCTCATTACAAGGTATCCATCAAGCACCAGCTTTTCTGCCTTGGGTAATTTCACAGGTGACAGGAACTAACTTGACCCCTTGTTGAAACTGAGCATGCTATGCTACCCTGCTAACCCAAGCAGGGGCTGTGGGGAAACACTCCAGGTATTAGGCTGCACTATTCTTGAGAGGAAACAAAGCCTACAGTCCATCCTTCATCACTGCTCTCCAAACCAAGTGAACTACCGCAATGTGTAAAGCTCCCTGCACACACGTGGGCATCATGGAGTGACCATCACCACATGGAAAAAGCAGTTTCAAATTTGAACAAGTGTCGCAGTTCGGCTACTAAACATCTTTAGTCCTACTCAAATATCAGACCTGCAGTACTTGCATGTAGCCTCACTTGTACTGTGTGGGGAGGCTGGTATCTCACAAGCCTCAGAGACTGAGGAGGGAAAGAGGAAGAAAGTGTATGCAGTTCCATATAGCTTTCACCTATAGAGGACAAACTTGAACCACTGAAGGCCTGGTACCTGATTTTAACATTTATTGAGTCAGATTTTAACATTTATTGAGAAAGAATACTTTTTTATTTTAAAAAAGCTATAATAAAATGTTTCTAACAAAGGTTTGGAGCAACATGCACGATCTGAGTCATTCCAAGATAAGCTACCTAAACGCAAGTAATTCTGCCTGATAGCACTGCTGATACTACAAAGCCAAAGCAGCACAGGGAATGCTTCGTATTCAAAGAAAGATCAATCCTGCCAGTGTTCGACCAGTTGTGAAACACTAATGCCTGGTTGAAAATTACTACCATCAGGAAATAGAGAAGCATATGGGTCTTTGCAGCAGCACTCAGATCCACATATAGTAACTGCCAAGTAAAGAACAATGTGAAGTATGCATATGTGTAAAGTGTGAGCTAGAAAGATGCACAGTGGTTGAGCACTGCAGGAAGTGACAGCTGGGAACTGTCAGTGTGCTCTGGAGTTTCTGAAAACATACTAAGTGTGTACACATGAGGCAAAGCATACATCAGTGCAGGCATTGCCATGATGCACTGCCAGAGGCAGATCAAAGATTTTCTACCAGTTGTAGACTCTTTTGGCAAAAAGAAGAAGTGTGGAAGGGCACTAAACGACACACTATAAGGGATACTGATGATATCTGCAGTGTATTCCTACCTTGTAACAGTCTTCCAGTACCTAAAGGGGCTATAAGAAACCTGGAAAGGGGCTTTGGACAAGGGGAATGGCTTGAACCTGCCAGAACAGGGGAGACTGAGATGAGCTCTTAGGCAGAAGCTGTTCCTTGTGAGGGTGCTGAGGGACTGGCACAGGGTGCCCAGAGAAGCTGTGGCTGCCCCATCCCTGGCAGTGCTCAAGGCCAGGTTGGACACAGGGGCTTGGAGCAAGCTGCTCTAGTGGAAGGTGTCCCTGCCTGTGGCAGGGGTTGGAACTGGATGAGCTCTGAGGTCCCTTCCAACACAAACCAGTCTGCGATTCTACAATAGTGTGCCCATATGTACAGCACTCTCTCCAGGCTAGAAGGGATGGCACCAGCTCTTACCTATTACACAAAACACACAAAAATTCAATGCCTATTTTACAGCTCTAGATTAGATCATCACTGCATTTACTATGAATTCCTGTTTGAGCATTATCACCTCACTGATTTTTTCCTCCTGAAAATTAAATCAATTCTAAACCCAATAAATTTCATCACATTTCTCTTACAAGGATTCCAATGATAAGACTAAAAGTACACGCGATGACTTCTCTAATAGGCACAAAACTTGCTTCAACTCAAAAATACCAACCAACACTGCTTAATGTACTATATGAGTATTCAAACATGCAGAATATCTATTACATAAAGAGAGCATCATCACTCACATCCAAGTGTTTCCAGACTACTACTATAGCTGCAAATTAACCACAATAAAAAACGTGGCCAGATTTATATGCCACCCATGAAGTATCTCAAAATATTAAACTTATTTTTGTTATTAGGCATTACTACAAAAGAGCATTCAAAAACAATTCCAGGCAAAGCATAATACAAGCAACAACTACTGACCTGATAGTAAGTTTTTATTTGTTTCACCAAAATAGACAGATTTTGAATCCTTAGTGATGCATCGTTGTTTACTTTTTTGTTTATCCTCTGATTAGCAGACTTTGGATTACTGGAAAAAGAAAGAAAGAATAAATTAAACATACTGAACATTAATCTCTAATGCATTGTCTATAAAACAAATGATACAGTTAATGTGCCAGCATAACAGCTTCTTGTCTTCGTCACCATGCCTCTATTTTTCCCCTCCTCAAGTAAAGGAGTTGCAGAAGTGACTGCCAAAGGCAGAAAGAAACAACTTAATAACTTGAAACATGTGTCTCTGATAGAGCTACTCAGCTTAGCAGCCTTTTGGGCTATTAGTGCACCATGTAATTGGGAGCACCCATCACCATCACAGGAGAATGAATACGAGAAGAAAGTTTTTGTGGCTCTGGCTCTGCACTTCTCCCTGACAGAATACAGAAAGCAGACCACAGCTGTAATGTAAATATCCCAGCACACACACTACAGACATCAGGAATCATTCCCACTGATGCAGACAATTACCAATAACAGAATTCAGTCTGGCTACATTATCGAATGTCTATATACTGGAAAGCTGTATGATGCTATTTAACTATCACGAGGCACAAAGCCAGAATGTAACTTTCAGAACAATGAACAATATGAAATCCATCATGCCAGCACACACTAAATTATCTTACAGTTATTTACAGTTCACTGAAATCTGTCAACAAAGGCATTATTAATTGGAGTTATTGTCACGTATTCTCACAGACTACCAGATTTTTCCCTGGTTTATCTTGGCTTCAAAGAGGAAATCAATCCCTTCTTCCTTGACGAAGCAGAAAGGATCTGAGGAAATGCAGATGAGTCACCCTTTTTCAATACCTCATAACATACCAAGTCATCAGCCCCATACAAGCCAGGGTGACAACCATTCATTGTGATTTTTCAGGGAAAACAATGCAGAATCAGTGCAGCTCCCCCACACCACCCTGTACAGAACCCGTAAGTTACGGTCACGTTGAAGCATCTTAACTTTGACAAAGACACTTACTACAGTTGCCCAACACAATTTTGGATATTTAATGATATTATGGCATTGTTTAATGACATTACTGTCAGATAAGTGCGCAGCTGGCTGGGACACTGCACTCAAACTACTAACTTCTCACTGTCACACTGGAGGTTCCTGCAGGGGTGTGTGTCTGCTGGGTCTGGTTTCAGTCAACACTGTCATTAATGATTTAGACAACGGAATACAGAACACTCTCACCAGAACTGCCACTGGCAAAAATGGGGAGGAATAAAAAACCAAACTAACACACACAAAACTTCAAAGAACATTATGGCAGTTGAGAACGACCTCGATAAAGCGCAAGAGTGGTGTGACAGCGGTATAGTAGAATTCAATAACACGTACAAGAAAGGGATTAGAGTCAGGAATCGAATGCAAAAAGAGGAGTAACTTGCTATAATACAAAAATGACCTGAATATTATAGTGGCTACAACTAAACACTAAGGCAAAAGAATTTACATTGCCAAAAAAACCTAATTCTTCAATCTTTTAGCACAAGTATTGTCCAAAGAGAGGTACTTTGGGTCTACAAGAAACCTGGAGAGGGGCTTTGGACAAGGGGAATGGCTTGAACCTGCCAGAACAGGGGAGACTGAGACCAGCTTAGGCAGAAGCTGTTCCTTGTGAGGGTGCTGAGGCGCTGGCACAGGGTGCCCAGAGGAGCTGTGGCTGCCCCATCCCTGGCAGTGCTCAAGGCCAGGTTGGACACGGGGCTTGGAGCAAGCTGCTCTAGTGGAAGGTGTCCCTGCCCGTGGCAGGGGTTGGAGCCGGATGAGCTTTAAGGCCCCTTCCAACACTAACCAGGCTGGGGTTCTATGCATGGTACAGATGATGTTTCAGTTACTAGAGAGTCACACTCCAGGGAAGGTCTGCATCTGTACCTGTTCCACAGCTGAATCACCTGGGTTCTAAGCAGCATTCAAAGGCTCATCACAGCCTTTCCCCAGTCACCTGGGTGCACTGTATTGCCAGGTTACACACAGGTCCATATGCCCCCAGAGAGCAGGAACTGCCTATAGAACAGCACATCCAGAACACAGTGTATTTATTCCCACAGAGTTCCTCAGGAGACTGAATGGAGCAGGTTACAGTCAGCATGAGCTGTCTTGGCAAAACACCCAGAACCTGCAACCTGAACACCAGATGCTATTGATGCACACAAGCTGAAGGCTGTGCAGTGGACACCAGAAAAAGGATGTACACTGTACAGAGCATATCTTATCTAAAGAAACTACATGTAAGCAGACTGCAACATCATCAATATACACGTGATTCATATGCTTCCATACAGATACTAAACTGCAGTGTGTAAGTGTAAACAACCAGCATCCCAAACTGAGCTATTCCCTCTACTCCACTGAACTTAGCAGTATCATGATCATTTTATTTTTTATTTTTATTTATTTATTATTATTGTATATTTTTTATTTATTTATTTTATGATTTTAGATTAGCTATAAGGAAGAAATTCTTTCCTGTAAGGGTGGTGAGGCCCAGGAATGGGTTGCCCAGGGAAGCTGTGAATGCTCCATCCCTGGAAGTGCTCAAGGCCGGGTTGGACAGAGCCTTGGATGGCATGGTTTAGTGGGAGGCGTCCCTGCCCATGGCAGGGGGCTTGGAACTGGGTGATCTTAAGGTCCTTTCCAACCCTGACTATTCTATGATTCTATGATTTATTTTGATGCAATTTATCACTTTGGTAGTTTCATGTGTAAACAACATTTACATATAAGTTACCTACACAAACTTTAATTTGCCTTTTACAGTTTTCTTTGGGTGTAGCATGTTAGACTTTTAATGGAGATGTATCTATGTTCTTTTCTTCAGTTTACTGCTATCAGAATTTCCTGGTTTGTAAGCAGACAGAAATAACATAGTAAAAATAATGCTGGGAAAGGAAGTCAGATCACACATAAAATGCACCTCCAACACAGTCACTTGTAGAAGGAAAGCAGTAAGCTTAGCATCTTTTTTCTCATATATATTAATAGAAATCTAGGAAAGTTAGGACACGGATTCTTAAATGGGTAATTGCTTCATTCCTAATGTTCATCCCCACGTTCCTAAAAATACCATAAAGAAAGTACATTTTGGAATACATTAGCCCAAACTATGCGACTAAGATGTCACCTTGGATTTATGAATTCAGCCAACCTGCAGCTGCAAACTCGACTAAATGGGCTAACAACGATTATGTTTTGGAGATGTGTAGAACTGAGCTCCTTTCCAAACTGAATTCATTCAAATTGGTTAAAATCAGAAGAGAAAATCCAGGATAAACCCCACTGCCCTGCTGGCACACAGAGATCAGCTGAAGGCCCCTAGTTCGTATCTCCAAATGGCCGATTTGGGCCCCTAATCTTCATCTTTAATCTTAATGACTACCAGATTATCGCCAAGCTTTTTCATCATCTTCAGCAGCATTTCCACAGCCATGTATTTCACAAGGCTCGCCCTTTAGAGCACTCACAGAGAGGGCACTGCAGTTTCCTGGATATTGTAATAGCTCTTATTTCAGTATCAACACAAAAATTAGCGTGCAACCACAAGAATTCAAAACACAAATGTCATAAAAGCTCAGGCTTTCCACTTCCTCATTTCAAAAGCTTCACTAGAAAATTCAGATCTTATAAGAACAAAAACTTTAACATTTGCATAGCACTATATCTTCATAATGAGTATATAAACATACAACTTGTTGGGTCACAACAACCCCACACAACACTCCAGGACTGGGGAAGAGTGGCTGGAAAGCTGCCATGGAAAAGGACCTGGGAGGGCAGACTGATGGAGCTGAACATGAGCAGCTTGTGCCCAGGCAGACAAGAAGCCACCAGCATCCTGGCCTGTATCAGCATCAGTGCGGCAGCAGGACCAGGGCATGGATTGCGCCCCTGTGCTGGGCACTTGTGAGAATGCACCTGGAATCCTGTGTTCAGTTCTGGGCCCCTCACTACAAGAGAGACATTGAGGTGCTGGAGGGGGACCAGAGAAGGGCAACGGAGCTGGTGCAGGGCCTGGAGCACAGTGTGATGGGGAACGGCTGAGGGACCTGGGGGGTTCACATGGAGAAGAGAAGGCTCAGGGGGGACCTGATCGCTCCCTACAACTGCCTGAGAGGAGGATGGAGCCAGGAGGGGGCTGGGCTCTGCTCCCAAGGAACAAGGGATGGGACAAGAGGAAACGGCCTCAAGCTGCACCAGGGCAGCTTTAGATGGAGCTGAGGAACAATTCCTTCCCCACAGGGTGCTCAGGCATTGGAACAGGCTGCTCAGGGCAGGGCTGGAGTCACCGTCCCTGCAAGTGTTCACACACCGTGGAGACGAGGCCTCAGTGCCATGGGTCAGTGGTGGCCTTGGCAATGCTGGGGTAAGGGTTGGACTGGATGAGCTTAAAGGACTTTTCCAACGTGGTTGATTCCATGATTCTACAGATGTTTACACATTTTTAATACAAATTGTTAATATCTCAATAGTACAAATGGGAAATTAACACAGAAACAAATTCCTGAACACTGCCTAAGATATCGGTGTGGAGGAGTTAAAAAATAGGCAAGATTTCTTAGCACACAAATTCTTAGCTCCACATCTTTGTCACCACTGCCATCTTCATGCTCTTGTGAGAGACTGAACTGAGATCAGACCCCACCATCCACTGCCACAAAGATTGGTATGAGAAGCTGAGATGCGACTCCACTGTCCACTGTCTGAGAGACAGATGGGAGGAGTTGAGATAAGACCCCAGTGTCCACTGACTGAGAGAAGGGTGTAAGGAACTGAAATGGGATCCACCGTCCATTGCCTGGAAGATGGATGGGAGGAGTTAAGACTCTTTCATCCATTATCTCAAGGATTGGTGTGAGGAATTGCTACAGACATGCAGTTGAAGAGCTGGCTGCAAGGCCGGTGAAACTGGTCCATCAGTGCAGCACATGACATTAACAACAGAGGTATTCCCCCCAGTTCATAGTAAAAGGGGGAAAAGTAATCACCATTGGGACACCCACCTCTGATGATTACTATGGACCCTGGAGGACTCCCACCACCGAGGACGACTACTACGGACTCCTGGGACACTGCTGGATCCATGGTGGTGACTATCTCTCTCTCCGCAACCCAAATCCTTGCTTCATTTCTGTCTTTCTTCCAGTCTGCCCTATTGCTATCTCTTTTCTATAATAGTTTCCTTGTTTGTAATAACAGTCTTTTTGTAACAAACCAACTGATTGATTCCAGGCCTTGACCTCACTTGCGTCTTAATTTCACTCCTGGGATCACAAACGAAATAGGTCCGACACTGGGGTTCTCTCCAGTTAGACCCTGACAGTTCTGCAGGACAATATTTCACTACAGGGACTCGCATACACCAAAGACAGAGCACATGAGGTTTGTGCTTTATTTGATGTTACAAATATAAATCCTTGAAGTCAGATCAGGAATAGCAAGATGTCATTATACTGGTACCAGGATGTTGCTCCTGAACACCAGCATTTCCCCTCACAGTACAAAAGTAAATCATTCACATCTCTCACATGTGAGCACTACAGATAAAATGGAATCTGGGCACTTAACAGAACACTTTAGTGGACCTTTGGCAACAGCACCACTGCAAATGATTCTTATGATTCGTCTTCTCCATCATAATCCTTAGAAAACCAACAGCATATTGATCAACTCTACCAAATTATACATTGACAAGGATAGTGTGCAATTCTGTTGATACCTACCAACTGCTGCTGAAAGTAAAGTAACATTCATTTATTTCCATCAATTCACCCCACATATCCCCCTCTCTCCACAGATGTATTTTTCCTTATGTTGTGCATACCTACATCTATCAAGATCAACTTGCTGACAAATACCTTACACTTTCTGAAAATACCAGGTTTCTTTTTTGATAAAAGTTATACTGTTCTGGGTCAAAATGATTCATTCCTGCATCACAGAACAGAAAGCATTCAACCTTTGTATTTTCTTTCTAGCATCAATTGCAGGCAGCAGCTTACTGAGACTGAATTTTGCTGGGAAAACTTGGGCCACAGATGTGCTCTGGAACTGTATCTTTACTACTTGAAAAAACCCCTCACAGGCCGGTTATATGATCCTGTGCTAGTGCAGACTATCACCAAGCAAAATCAGAATGTCAGCCCCAGGACAACCTGGTGCACAGAATTAATTGCATTTCTCCAAAAGATTACAACAACAGGTCCACCAGAAAACCAGACCCCAGAGTTCCCTTGACATTTCTCAACAGAACTTTGAAACAGATTGTGATAACAGGAAGTTCAACCCCTTGCTTTTGAGGGCTAATAAAATTACAGTCACTTAAATATCAGTACTAACATTATTAATCTCTACCAATCATTTCTAATGCAGTTAAACATAGAAACAGAGTGGTTTGGGTTGGAAAGGACCTTAAGATCATCCAGTTCCAACCCCCTGCCACAGGCAGAGACACCTCACACCAGGCCTTAAACACTGCCAGGGATGGAGTATTTACCACTTCCTTGGCAACCCATTCCAGTGCCTCACCACCCTCACAGTGAAGAACTTCTTATATCTACCCTGAACTTCCCCTGTTTCAGTTTGGCTCCATCACCCCCTTGTCCTACGGCTACAGTCCCTGATGAACAGTCTCTCTCCAGCACCCCTGAAGGCCCCCTTCAGACACTGGAAGCCGCTCTGAGGTCTCCACGCAGCTTCTCTTCTCCAGGCTGAACAGCCCCAGTGTTCTCACCCTGTCTTTATACGGGAGGTGCTCCAGTCCCTGATCATCCTCATAACAACATAACTCACTACAGTCTTTGGGAAGTTTTATTTCCTTGATTTTGTCATTTTTGGTAAAGACTGTTGCATTGGCTCGTTATCCCTTAAACAAGGGGTGTAAGCTGTCATTGCCACTCTCACTCAATACATGCTAGCAATGACTAGGGTGATTTTTACTCAGAAAAAAACTTTTTCTAACTCTTCCTAGAGTGATATCCTGCTCTCAGCATCCTCCTGTGCAAATACCTTTCCTTTACCTCTGTACTATGGCCATTTGAATCTTTCTAACCACATTATGTCATTCAATGATTAGACTTTATAAACAGAGGATATTAACAGGCTCCCTACCAAAATGACCCACCTGTTGAAATGTAAACATCTAAAATAGAGACCAGTTGACAGAAGAATCCTTCAGTGTTTGCATTTCCCAGTGTTCCCTCATCTGCAGTCACCGTTTTCTAGCTTTCAGATTATGTCTGAACTGTCAGTTTTGACTTGCAGTGTGCATTGAACAGCCAGACCAGACCTGACAGATCACTTCTCACGCCATGCACTGTTACCAAAAGAGCTGTGATTAGGTCCTTCAGCAGGAGATTTATTACTGTAAAAAGTAAACCCATCTTCATTCCCAATACTGATAACCAGGTCTCATTTCCTCCGAACCTCCAACTTTAAAGCTCAGTAGTCTCCTTAATCCACAAAACACCATTTTAAATTATCTTCAGTTAGTCAACACAGTCCATCTTCTTAAATATTGATGCCTTAACTCATTCCTCTCCCAGAGGAAATAACACAGCACAATGTTAGCTACAAGTTTTCCATTATATGTTGTTTGCATAACTGTAATTTGTCAGTCTGGTCCAAGCCAGGAACAGACATACTAATTTTCTCACCAAGCACTTGAAATAACTAATCAAATCTGCTTATTTTTTCATACAGAAAGACAAAGTTTGAAACATAAGCCACCAGAATCTGTACTTTCAAGAGCGTGCATCTTTAAATCTGTTCACGTTTTCTTGGCAACTACTTTATAACAGATTTTAATAAATTACTCTTATTATAGTGAATTATTTAATTTCTATGACTAAGAAAATGTTGTAATAATTACATGTTTATTAATACCAAACCGTTTTGCTCATTAGAATATATGTGGTGCAATACCACTGAAATAAACTGGTATGTGCTATTGGAAATAAGATGAAAATGGAATTATGTTAAAAAGAAATCAGGTCTAAAATATCTTTAAAGAAGACTTTTAAAACAATGACAGATTGTAACAGCTACTGTGCCTCTTACACTGTAAATATTGTTAAGGCAAATATATGCTCTGAACTGCTTTTATTAGGTTGAAATACTGAACTGCTTCAGCAGCAAACAGCCTGGCAAAATAGGGCAAATCTGTCCGGAAGTCAATAGGAGGCAGAGCAGTAAAAGATACCCTTAAGCAATTTTACATTTAAGAGCAACCTACTTACGACAAGATACATTAATTTCAATGCAATAAAACCAGACAGGAGCATCTATCCCAATAATGCATTAGTTTAAAACTCCTGATTAGAGAACTTCAGTGATTTTGAAATCCTACCAGATTCATGAGTTACAGATTGAGACCTCATATAATCAGGGATTAGGTGTCTTTAATTTTTCATTGACCAAAATCTATCAGAAATGGGAATCTGATAGCTTAATGGCTTCATGCTTAAATCTATGCAGACTGCAAACCAGTTGTGTGCCCTCCTGCCATCTGTTCCTTGATGGTGCTTCATGATTAACTCTAGTATTACAACGCACTCTAATTCTAAATATATCATTGTTTGAATGTATTTGTTCAATACACTGAAATGCTGAAACAAGCACTTTGGAAGAAATTCTGCAGAAGTGTACATCTCACAGGGTAACATATTGACTGTTACTCTGTGTTTTAGCTTATAGTAGCATAGTATTCACTTACACATAAGTGTTGCTTGCCTAATAAAGTATTTTTTGCAAAGTTCTTTTAATTGGAATACTGAGGCTCACTCCTCCTCTCTGCCACATACTTCAGTAATTGCTGAGATTGGAATTTTGGGATAGAGTTCAAATGATAAAGCAGCATTTCTATTATTTACTATTAGTAGGAAAATAATAAATACAAAACGTGGTTTGCAAAGAAATTTAATACAGCAATGTCCTTTTACCATGAAAGCTGAAGTAAGGTCAGGGCCTTCACTGGAGAATAATTGATAATCTCCACTTTGCTTTAAACACTTGAAGCAACACCAGACAAGGCAGGTAGTTGAGGCAATGAATCTACTGGAAGCACCTCTGCATAAGGGACAAAAGGAGCACTGGCCTCCACCAGTGTAGCGCTGGATCAGATTTAAACTCATCAATCACAGCCAAAGGGCCCGCCTGCAGGAGTTACTGTATCAAAGGATGGGGCAGTTTCTGAAGTACAGCATTTCAGCGACTGAACCTTCCGATAACGCATGTTCTAGAAAGGCTGGGACAAGATGGCATACTTCAAATTCCTCCTGCATCTATCAGTATGATCAATTGCTTCTGCCAAAGAGCATTTCCATGCTAAACCTATCAGAAAGGTAAAGAAACAAATACAGTCTTAACTCCTTTGCTATACCTCTGGCACATGTTTGTCAGAATTCCTGCGTTGACAGAAATGGGTTTAAATGGATGACTTCCCTGAAGACAGCAGTCCTGGGGTAATAGTTGGGACTTGATGATCCTAAAGGTCTTTTCAACCTAGTTGATTCTATGATCTTATGACACAGACTATCCATTCTTGAAGTGTGCAGAGAAGTAACTCAGCACATTCTTATCTGAAGAAGCGATGGGAATAAAGTCCTTCTGCCTCTTGAAGAGTATCACGCAAGACACGCAAGCCCAGAGGCTGCAACGTATTGATGATATTCACAGAATCCCAGACTGGTCTGGGTTGGAAGGGACCTTAAAGCTCCTCCAGTTCCAACCCTTGCCACAGGCAGGGACACCTCCCACTAGAGCAGCTTGCTCCAAGCCCCTGTGTCCAACCTGGCCTTGAACGCTGCCAGGGATGGGGCAGCCACAGCTTCTCTGGGCACCCTGTGCCAGCGCCTCAGCACCCTCACAGGGAACAGCTTCTGCCCAAGAGCTCATCTCAGCCTCCCCTCTGACAGGTTAAAGCCATTCCCCTTGGCCTGTCCCTACAGGCCCTTGTAAATATTGAACAACATGATGGTCCAGTGATATCACACAATGCACACATGACTGATACAACTGGAGAGCCACAGTCTGACTTGCTGAAGACATAAAGGATATAATTTCTAGAGTTGCAGAAGTGTTCAGTTCTGAATCCAGCTCAGCTGTTTTATCTACACAGGATCCAGTAAAACGATGCTCTAACCCTAACTTGCAATAAGCAAACGTGATTTATACTAACCACTCTTTCTTGGCCTTTCATCAGGCATTTATGATAATCTATCTCTTATTTGTAAAGTGCCTGTATTTCTACCTTTCCAAAAACAGCGTTTGAGCAGCAATCAATGCATATAAAATGGTCATGTAATTCTGCAGACACCTACTTAAACATTTAAAGATACCACTGCAAATGCATATCTTTCACCACAAAACAAGATGCCCATTACTACCTCCATTTAAGCACACTTTGCTAGCTCTGCACTTAGCAAAGATTGACTGCATGTGCCAAAAGTTCAGCAGTTGGTATCAAAGGTTTTTTGTTTCAAGCTAATGCGAGTTTTAGGAAGTAGGTCTGACATCAAAAGCCTTTTGGCCCTGGCATAAAACCCCATTTCCCAGGATTATGTCCAACATCATAAACTATCAGGAGGCTGAAGCTCTATGCGTACGTTAAAAAAAACCATGACCAAGTGGACTACAACAGATCAATTGGCTACTGGGGGATCACAGGCAACACTGTCAAGAACATATGAGTAGATACTGAGCATTATGAGACAGATTTCCTACTCTCTGCCTTAGCGCTGCACCATCTGACCAGGCTGAAATACTCACAGGGTAGTTGCACAGTGTGTAAGCTCTCCTGTCGGCACTCACAGCAGAGGAGCTACCTAATTACTCATGGCTGAAGCGTGCTGGAATAACTGTATCTGGAGCAGCGCCACAAGCCTTTGTGCCAAGTAACACTGCCTCTCCCTTCTCCACCAACATGGGCCTGCTGCCCCTCACACCTCAGGGCTGCTCCGACCAACAACCGCTCTGCTGGATGGTCCCACTGTCAGTGGTATTATTCGCAGGACTCACATCTGTGCACATCACTTACAGCTGAATGTGCAAGCAGCCAGACAAAATCATGGAATCATAGAATCAACTGGGCTGGAAAGGACCTTTAAGATCATCAAGTCCAACTTCTATCCCAGGACTGCCAAGTCCACCACTAAATCATGTCATTAAGGACCTCAAACTATAGTAAACTCAAGAGGCTGGTGGCTGATCTTTAATTTATCCCTCCCACAGTTTTAAAAACAAAGGAGAGTCCAGAACAGACCAGATCTTCTGTCACTTTTCCTTAATGGTAATAAGGAAGCTGCATGCATGTGAGCAACATGTAGGAGAAAATGAAAGGAAATAAAACAGTTTACTTGTCATTTACTAAGCACACACTGGCCTCACTGAATTAACACCCCCCAAAAATCCACACCCTCCAAGCTTACAGATCAACAGCTGTCTTTATCATCACATAGCACAGAACAACTTTACTACTATTGTTTCAGCTTGACTAGCAGATGTACTCTTTTCCCTATCACATTATGCAAGAAAAACCCTCAAACAAATCTTTCTGCCAAAGACTGAAAATGGTGAATCACTACCAACTGCACTAACTTGGGCGAGCTCCCTGTAAGACTCTATGAGAACATGAAGCAGCCTCTGCTCCACAGAGCAGAGGTAAACTGGCTACCACCAAACCAAAAAGTGTCAGTAATGGAAAGGAAAAATCTATAGAATCATGGAACTCCAGACTGGTTTGGTTTGGAAGGGACCTTAAAGCTCATCCAGCTCCAACCCCTGCCATGGGCAGGGACACCTTCCACTAGAGCAGCTTGCTCCAAGCCCTGTGTCCAACCTGGGAGGTGTCCCTGCCCATGGCAGGGGGGTTGGAACTGGATGATCTTAAGGTCCTTTCCAACCTATTCTTTGATTCTAATTAGGCTGCTGTAGTACCTGCACTATATTACTTTCCAAATTAAACCAAAACAAAAAGGCAGCACAGGATGCGAGAGCACACATACAGTCTACAAAGGACAAGCAAGAATCATAGAATCATGGTTTGGGTTAGAAAGGATTTGAAAATCATCCAGCTCCAACCCCCTGGGACATCTCGCACCAGACCACGTCGCCCAAGGCTCTGCCCAACCTGGCCTTGAACACTGCCACGGATGGGGCAGCCACAGCTTCTCTGGGCACCCTGTGCCACCGCCTCAGCACCCTCACAGGGAAGAGCTTCTTATCTCCAACCTGAGCTTCCCCTGTTTCAGTTCGAACCCATCACCCCTTGTCCTATCACTACAGTCCCTGATGAAGAGTGCCTCTCCAGAATCCTTGCAGCCCCTTCAGAAGATGGACATACCACAGAAAAAAAAAAGTCCTGAGGACAAGGAACACTGAAGTTTTGCACAGTTTCACTGTGTTATTTTCCCACTGAGGGTCGACATTTTTTACTTCTGAAGTGAGTTTAAGTTTTAAGATCTTTTTAGTCCAATTCTATTTAACAGAGTAAGTGAAAACTAGTTGACTTCATGGTTAACACCTCATGTAACTGGCCATTAAAACACTGCAAACATTTACACCCCCAATAACCCTGTGACAGAAAGATTAGCCTTACATAAGCAAGCACTCTCCAATCTGGATCACAAAATGCAGCATGACTTGACACCAAACATCAGAAGGCATTAAAGTGAGAAGATGTTTTTACAATTTACCTTGAAAAGAACATTCTGCAAACACACAGGTTAAGTGGTTTGGAAGATACATCAGAAACACTTATAAAAGAAGAAGAAGAATAGGGCCAGAAAGTTGTCATCACAGCTAAGGAGCAGCAAGCAGAATAGAAGAGAAGCAAATAAACACTTATTGCTCTTAGCAAATGACATTTGTGGAGCTAACATGTGAATTTATTTCAAATATTAATATAAAGGAAAATAACTTATGTAGAATTTAAGACACATTAATGCAGTCTCCTTTATTTGAGCTTAAAAAAATCCCAAACTTTTAAGAGATTAAGTTTGTATATATTTTTTTCTCTCCTACTTGAACTTTCAACACCACAGCACTATGTACTCTGTTTTATTTGATAATCATGTATTATCAAGTTAAATACTTTAGGTTAGAACACAAATCTAGACTTTTCTTTCCTTATGAAGGACAATAACCCTCCTGTAAGTACGCTAATAACATCTTCATCTTTTCCTGTACCAATTCTTCAACTGCTGACAGCTCTGAGCCTTTGCCCAGATTATTCCAGAGAAAGAGACAAATCCATATGCAAGACTCCTGGAGAGATGGGGACTGCCAAAGAAAATAAGTTACATTTCTTGTAAAAATCTCATCCATGCGAGCAACTTCATTGCTTCAGCACGCCAACTGAAATGTCTTGCAGATTCTGCATGCAATCAATGCATGTACAATCCCCTACTGATTTATATATAGATATACCAGAAGGACCTTACCCCTGTTGACTACCCAAAGCTACAAGATAAGCATACATATAAGCCCTTAAAGGATTAATATTAATATTCTGGCTAAGATGCAGGCCGGCACTTTGTAAGTATGATATTTCTCTACGTTCTATCATACATCAACTAGTGTCTGTATTCTGGTTGTCTGGCATACACAGTACTCTCAATATAAAAGTATATTCTCAAATTGCCAGGAAATTACACCTGACATTTTCTGCTCAAGGGCTGATTTAAGAAAATAAAAAAGACAAACATAAACTAGAGCAAATATTTCACTGCAGCTTAAAATCAGATAAAATTCTGTAATAAGCCCAAGCAGACTCTATCTCTTACCACTACAGGAAAGGAAGCAAGTTTTCAAGTGTATCAAAATGTGCAACATATTCAAAGAGCCACTCAACAGACAGGAATACAATACAAGTTGTTGACAAGTTCATCCCTTACTATTTCCAAATCCAAAAATACAATATAAGGTTATTACTGCCTTTTCCTTAGAGGAAGCCAATGGAAAACACACCAACAGAGTTTGGGTCAAGCAGTAGACTTGCTTTGATTCAATGCCTTAACATACATTAGTCCAATGAAATAAATGGGGGCATTTTTAAAGCACTGCTTAGTAACAACTGCCCAAGAGGCTATTCCTCTTTGAAGCATCTGAAGGCTGAGACACAGGACTCTAAACCAAAGCAAACAAACAAAGAGAGACTCCTGCACAGTTATTACCATGCAATCTCTGACCACTGAGGTCATGTGCTCTAACAAAACAGCATTTTGAAAACTGTCTTGATCCCTAAATAATTACTGCACAGGGAAAAGCAGTACAGTGTGAAAAACAAGGCAGAACCAACTGGTATTTAGAGAAAAACGAGGAGGAACCAAATGTAAGAGGGCCATATGAAAGAACACAAAGCTAAAAAGCCCCTTCTTAACAGAAGAAATAAATGAGGAAAATCTTGAATTTACACAAGATTAAGATGTGCTTAAATGATCTTAAGATGTGCCCAGAGGAGGTCACGGAGATGCTGCAAGGGCTGGAGCAGCTCTGCTCTGGAGCCAGGCTGAGAGAGCTGGGCTGGGGCAGCCTGGAGAAGAGAAGGCTCCTGAAGGGGAGACCTTAGAGCAGCTCCAGTGCCTAAAGGGGCTCCAGGAAACCTGAAGAGGGGCTTTGGACAAGGGCCTGCAGGGACAGGACAAGGGGAATGGCTTTAACCTGCCAGAGGGGAGATTGAGATGAGCTCTTAGCCAGAAACTTTTCCCTGTGAGGGTGCTGAGGGACTGGCACAGGGTGCCCAGAGAAGCTGTGGCTGCCCCATCCCTGGCAGTGCTCAAGGCCAGGTTGGACACAGGGGCTTGGAGCAACTGCTCCAGTGGAAGGTGTCCCTGCCCGTGGCAGGGGTTGGAGCTGGAGGAGCTTTAAGGTCCCTTCCAACACAAACAATTCTAGGATTTAGCAACCAATTTGTCAGCATACTAGACTAGTTTTCAAAAGAACTATCAAGAGCACAGCAATACTTGGCAAAGGTTTGTGGTGTAGAGATCCCCAAACCAGTCACGATACATGAAGAAACACAGCCTTGCCAGTGGAAGATGCAAGCTGATCAGCACAGGTAAGACATTCTCAGCCAATCCAAAATTCTGGAATTTACTGCTGTTATACAGTAAAGAAATATGGCAACATCGTAGGGTGGCTGAAAGCACCTCAGCCACCTGGGCAAACTGGCCTTTCTGGTACAAAAAGCAGAGCAAAAGCAGCCGTGTTTTGCCTTTTCTTACAACACAGGGAGCCAGGAAAGCCACGGAACAGAAGCAGAGGTAGGTAAAGAGCAAAGTCAGCTCCATAAACATAAATATCACGACAGCCGTAACTGGAACTAGAAAGCTCACCCAGCCTGAAAGCTGGGCGCTGCAAAAGGCAAATAATGCTTATATGAACCATTCAGCCATCATGCCTGAACTGCTCAGTAGCACACAGCACAGCCAGTAGTGTCAAACAGGGAGATGTCTTCCTCTGGCTCAACATGAGGCTCATGGCATTCCCCACATGGTCCTCTGACTTCAGCTAAACCAAATCCAACCTCGTGTAACAACAGCTCCATTTAGTAGTGCTGCACTGTGTTCTTTGGCTCTACCTCCTCCATTATTCTGCTCAGGTATCTCTGCTGTGTAGTCTCCAATGCAGCATCCATGTGCCTTTACATGCAAAACAGCCCTGAGCTATTCAGGAGATGGTGCAGAGATTCAGCACACTCTTACCTTTATGACAGTGAAACATGCAATATATAGACTAGAAAACCTTCAGCAGGTTCATTTCATTATTCTACAGCATGCAGAATATGAGTGAAATGCAAATCAGCAGGTTCATTTCATTATTCTGCAGCATGTAGAATGTGAGTGAAATGCAAAATAAAGTGAAAAATCAAACTGTAAAACCATAATGAAAATGTTGTTCCCTTGCCAGAATATTTTCCTTGATGAAACAAGTTATTTTGATTTTAGATCTTTCAACTAAGCCTGCTATTTTTGGAGCAGGCAGGTAGACTCAAGGGAGCACCTCTGTAGGTATTAGGAAACGTTTTTTAACTCGGCTTTTATTCCCTGGACACAGCTACTGCTACTAGCCTGGACTAAGGATGGGATAAGTAGTACACTACCAAAAGTAACAAGGAGACAGAGCGAAAGATACATACTCAAGATAGCACATGCAGAAGAGAGAAAAAAGTGGATGTATACATGGGGAGGAAGATTATTTACCACCTGATCTTCAAATACTACAAGAAACAAAAGTGAACCACAGAACAGTTTACTAAATCAGAGCAGACAGGATGAAGGAAAGCAGACACCAACAGTAGAAAAAATACAAAAGCATAAAAAAACCTAATTAAACTTAAGGCATAAGCAAAGAGCAAATACTTTAAGCATTCCACATTCAAGCCACACTTCCCTTTAGCCATGAAAACCCCAAGCACCTCAGAAGTGCAGGTATCTGCCTATGTTCACTTCATTTGCCCAGTTCAAAGCTCACTGCAAAATTAATCATCATTATCTTAAGAACAACCCTTTTCTTCTTTGTAATCAAAAGGCTATAATTCCAGCAATCTTGACCACGGTGCACATTCTAGTGGATACTTATTCCAGAATTTGCTTCTTTACAAGAAAAATGAGAGTTATAAATCCAGCTTTCCTTAAGAAAAATGTAGGCTCTACAGCTGCAGAACCACTCTCAGGAGGAAGAACTCTCACCAACTATTACAGTGACATCTACATTCCTTGTGTGGGAGCCTGACCGAGCACATCTGAAAAGCGTGAATCAAATCCATTCGCTTCAAGAAGGTGAGAAAGGTACAGACTTCATAACATTTGACTTTTCTTTAAAGTACATGCTCACAATTTTACTGCCAAACTCAATTTCATTTTCCCAAAGCCTTTCTTCCTGCCTGAAGCTGCCTCCTGCTAGTTGGTCATCTTCTCACAAAAGAGTTAATTGGGTTGGAGCGCATGCTCCTAAAGCTTTCCACAGAGGCAGGCAGCTGGCTCAAGCACTAGAGACGGAGTCCAGTTTTCAGGGAAAGATATAGGCAAGACAGGAATATGGGCTGGCAAGCTCAACTGCTTGGAAAAAAACATACAACTAAAGACTTCAGAGCTCAGAACAGGACTCAATGAAGCACTCTACACATTCTAGGCACACACCACCAGAGCGATGGAAGGAAAGAGTCACCCAGTCCACTTGGAAAATTCTATGGGTGTGAAAAGCTGGCATGTGGATCAAGCCAGTGAAAAACAGGGGGAGAACAGAAAGGGGAGAAAAATAGAACAGTAAAATACTTAATCCTTTGAAGTAGTTTCCAGCATGTCTGCATGCAATTGATATGGATAATGTTGATTAATATAGTCAATTAAGACAAGTTATGAACATAACACTGCGATGAAAGCAGACAGGTTCTCCAGACAGGGAATTAAATTAAACTCTGTTTCAGAGTTTGGTCCTATACTGGTTCTGCACACAGTATCTGTCCAATAGTTCAAACAGACCCATTTCCACAAATACAAACCATAACAAAATAAAACCTTTAAAACTAAAATACAGTTTCAAGCCTTTGTTACTTGAACAAAAATTAATGGTGGTTCTAAATGTAATTAAAGTCTCAATCTCTTAATTCCTTGCAGCTGCCTATTTTTATTCAAAGGAGCCAGTAAGACTCTTGTCAGTTGGGAAGCAGTTTGCACTACAGGACTTTCAGCATTTCTTACACAATCCTGTTGGAAGTCAATTAACAAAAATCAGAAATTAAGATTAAAAAGAGTCAGAAAAGGAGAGTTTCTGTAAGAAACCTCCATCTTCTTGGATCAGAAGAATATATAAGCAGTGCAATACTAAGGCTAAAATAAATGAGGTGTTGTTAGTCAGGTTCTGGAAAAATATCTCTAAGACAACTAAGTATTATTTTCCTGCAATTGCACCAAGATGTGCAACAGGTGACTAAATCCATTAAAATACTGTTTCATTCATTTTACTCAAGTTTTTGAGCACTTCATAACGTTAGAAGCATTATGATATAGAGGTATAGTAAAGGTATGAAGTATTCTTGGTATGTTCCTCCACCTCCCTGCCGTGGCAGAACACCACTGCAGTGATCTCCTGAGTTCTGATTTATTTCCAAGAAGCATGACCTCCGTTTGTATCAAAGAACACAAAGATAAAGGCTCAGACTTAGAAAGACAGATGGATTTCTATCCAGAGGTATCAGATACTGACTGATCCCAGCAGAAGGTAGGTAACTGAATACTTTTGTAGAACTGGACCTAAATTTAAACAGGAAATGAGAGACATTCTCTCAAGTTAGGAGCTAATATTGTAACACTGGAACTCTCCTTAATTAAAAATGAAATGAACTCATAATAATAAAATTGGCCTGTAGCATCTCCAGCAAAGAAAGAGCTCTTCAGATGTAATACTGAATGAGATCTGTGTAATTTTCACATGTACTAAAATGTCCAAAAACTCAAAAGCAAAAGAAATAAGAATTCAATGAATTATTCTCTCTCATGTGTGAGGTACTAATAAACTCAAGGCTAATAAAACCCAACCATCTCAGTACCATTAACCTGCAACTATTCCAATGCTGACATCTGTTTCCTCTGTCTAAATCATTACAATTGATGAAAATAGATTTGGTCTAGACAAGCACAAGGAGAAACAAATGCCATACTAACACTCTCACTTGTAGCTGATGGAGGGCAGGATTAACTCTTTTTTAACTGAACAAAAAGCCTTCTCCAAGTAACAAAGCCACTTTTCCTGGCTGCGTAACTGTTTACAAACCGTGCCTAATCCAATATTAACACTCGCTTTTATGGTCACAGAATTTGTGTTTTCAACATTTGGCAAAAATAAAGTATGGAAGTATATATAAAGCAGGACCACAGCACCTCTAACAGCCTCCACCTGCTCTTGCTTTTAAGGGCCTTTAAAGCATGTCATGCTGCAAAAAGCTTTACAACCATAGGAAAAGATCTACACCACCATCACATCACAAAGTCCTTAGCTGACAGGTATGCACCAGCTGTATTCCCACACCAGAACAGCCTCAATATCTCAAAACTGGTGCGAATAGTAAGCACTGTATAACACAAGTAATGTAAGAAAAGCAACTTCTAGCGGTGCTTTCCACATATTTCTACAAATGGCACTCCTGATGACTTCTGCAGGAACATTTCTACACAGCTTCTGAGAGCGCCACAGCTCCTAACCACAGAACTCGAATTCATGTGAATTAAGTCAGTGAGGGCTTAAAAGAAAAATTACCCAAGACATAACATTTTGTAGCAAAATATTTTGCTTTTGATGTCACATGATACAAATTTTTCTGTCCCATTTTCCCAACATACAGCAGTTAAAACTGAAAGGGAAAGAGAAATCCTAATAAAATGGGAGAATACTGAAAATAAGTTATAGAGATGAATAGTTGGAGCTGCGTCTTCGAAATGTTTTTGTAAATGAAGACACGTGTTTAATAGGTGGCTGTTCGAAGTGAACAGGACTGGAAGCTAACACAGATTTCCACAGTGACTTCACCAAAGATGGAATCAGCCTGCAAAACGTGAAACATTTTTTCCCCTCTTTCAAGCCTCGCAAAAAAACCCAAAACAAACTAAACCCCTCCAAAATAGAACTGAAGTTTTTGGAACTGTACTCTTACATAGTAACCAACTGTAGCACATTTCAGTCCCCCAAAAAGGTATTTGCAATGAAATATACCTTCCAGTGTAGGTACATATTTGTAAAATGAGTTTTATTTATACCACACCTCTAGTTTAAGGCAGGTTTTAAGCATTCTGATTACCGAGCTATTTTATTTTACATTTACAACTCCTGGGCATGTTTTTTTAATACATACACAAAAAACTCCTAAGTTAATTACAGTAATCATGGTATGTGAAGAAGAAAGCACAAAGTCAAAGCCAAATTCAAGGCACTCTGGCTTAAGCATGGGAATGTTCCCTCTCTGCAGCTTTCCATTTTACATACACGTATCCCACACAAGTATCAGATATCAATTTATACTCTTAAAGTGTTCAAAAAGTTTAATTTCAAGGCTATATTCTTCACAACCACCTTGATCCAGTTCCAGTACCAAATCTACCTTCCAAACATTTTCACCAGATACAAGCTCTACAAGTTCAATGCATGGTCATCACTGAAAGCTACTTCATTTAGATATAGCCCAAGAAAACACAAAATAAAACCAGCATGCTTCAGTGAATGCATCGCTTCAAATGCTTATTAAAATATGCCAGAAATACACTCAAGATGGTTTTTTTCCTCCAAAAAGTTCAATTCCACTAAGTTCTCCATGTTTCTCAATACTACATGAGTGAACACTTGGAATTTCAGCTGCACAGAAGTAGGTGACAAAAGCAAATGCTGATGCAAATTCAAACTTGAATGTGGTAACATGTGGATCTTTCTACATAGATAAGTTGTACAAGCTGAATACCAACAGCAAAAACCTTTCAAGTACTAAATATGAGTCAAAACTGTAAACAGAGTAAAAGGATGCCCATCACTGAGCAGTGCTGCTGAGGAACAGCTGTCAACACAAGCTGCTCACACATCACCGTATCTATCCAGCCATTCATAAACCTACATTTTTTTTCATACCTATACAAACAAAGACTGTATTTCTCTGTAAAGACTTAAAATGTCCCCCCCCCAGAAAAGGTATGGAGAATATTTTTCCACTAGTAACACTTTTATGATTAGATCACTAGGCACTTGACAAAAGCGTTACTCTCCAGCATTATAGTAGCGGGCAACATTCCAGTCACAACTACGAGGAACAAAAAGTCACTAAAAAGAAATGTTTCTAACAATCAGAGTTTTGAATAAACAGTTTATAAAACCATGTAAAAATGTTTCTTCACTGGTTCACGGCCAGAAAACATTCTATAGAGTCAATTAAAACATCAGTTTTACTGCACAACTACCTACTCTGATTTAGAACTGTGAAAAACACAGCAGAAGGAGTTGAAGGCCAGTCGATTTGCACAGTAAACAACATTATGTGACGTGCATATGATCCTTAAGTTGCATGTCACATGAACCAAGACATTAGAGTCTTATTAGCAAGCGAATTTATTCAGAATTTTGTTTACAAGCATGACTTACAGCAGAATGAACCTTTATGCTTCTCCAGTGGAAAGCTGGGAAACTATTTACAGTCATCCAGCTTTCCAGTAAGTTCTGCATACCGTGATTCAGCCTGTGTTACACTATACATCCTGCAAATACACCACTCGGACAGCAAACTGTGAAGAGTATCTGCAATGCTCTGAAGTCCCCTCTTAAGTAGCCACGTTACTACTTCAGGTATAAAAGAGAGAAATTCACTAAGGTGAATATCGGGGGGGGAAAGGAGTTTTCATATTAAATAAAACCATACAAGAGAAAGAAGAGCAGAAAAATGAACCCAAGGCACAACTCGCACACTTACATTTGCAGCATGACTTCGTTCAGAAACACGCCATCCACGAGCGCCACATATTCCTCCAGGTTGGTCCCATTTCCTCCAGCTAACGGTCCAAATGTCTTAACCTAAAACATAACCATCACCACCGTGACACTAACTCCACCTTATTATCATCAAACAATGAGCAAACGAGTTAAGGTGTGAGGAGAGATGAATGCTTACCCAGGTGACAAGAGGGCTAGACATGAACTGCTCCAAGAGGGGTGTGAATATCTCGTTCTCCATCTTACAAGAAAACGGTTAACATCAATGTAGCTCCTCTGACGCAAAAAAAATAGAAGTCCTTTGCTGTAGCAACTCTGAAAGGCTCCGAGGATTCAGCTGGAGGAACTGAACCCCATCTTCACCAAGCAATTCAACAGCAACAAAAAGTCAGCGCGCTGGCAGCTGGGGTTTATCTTCCTCGTGCAAGAAAAAAGGCATTTGAAAGTCCATCTACGCGTATTTCAGCTTTTCCATTGATGTCTCTCCCTTCCTACATACCGAAGGGGTAGAAGGACGGAAGGAAAGAAAGGAGGGAGGCTGCCTAGCTACTGGGATTCTGCATCAGACAAAAAAAAGGAAGGAAGGAAAGAACTGGTTCAGCAGCGGCAGCTCCTCAGAAAGGAAGGAGAAATTCCACTAAAACTCTGCAAGCTCATCCTGCCCCTTCCCCACACACAAAAACCCAGATGAGGGGAGGCAATGAGGGACTGAGACCCCCAGCTCAGCCCCCCGGGCTGCTCCTGCACACAAGAGAGCCCCTCCGCTCCCCTCCCCGCAGTGGCACGGCAGCCACAGAGAGGGAAGCAGCCGCCGGCAGGGATGCGAGGCTATTTTAACCCAGTTCCCTTTTCTAGCCCCTTCCCTTTTCCACCAAACCAGACAGCCGCAGGACCGGCACACGCCGCCTCGCCCCACAACCTCGCCCTTCCCCCGCGCCGGCCGCTCCCCTCGGCCTCCGGAGCCCCCCGACCCCCTTCCCCAGCCCTAAACCCCCGTGCCCAGCTCTTTACCTACCCCACTACCCCCCACCCCTCCTCAGCCTCCCGCCGCACCAGCCCCGCTTCCCACCCCCTGCTCCCAGATAACGGCCACCTCTGCTCAGCCAGCCCCGCTGCGCCGCATCACTCCCTCCCCTCCTTCCCTCTCTCTCTCTGACGGGCGGCTCCAGCGTGCGAATCCCTCCGCCCAGCAATGTTAGCGCGGTAACCGCTGATCCCTCCGCCGGACCCGCTCCTTTCCTCTCTCTCCCGCTCCTCAGGGGCGGGGCCAAAGAATGAAGTGGGGGGGAACCGCTGCAGGGCTCGTGCGCGGCGCGCTGCGGCGGAGCGCGCGCCCAACGGCCCCGCCGCGTGAGGGGAGCTGAGGCGGGAGGGCGGCTGCGGCCCTAAGAGGAGGATGAGGAGGGAGGATGAGGAGGAAGGAGAAGCGCCCGAAGGCCTGGCACACGCAGGTCTGCCCGCGGGGGCCAGGGAGATGCTGCTCGAGTCGCCTTTAAGGGAAAAATGAGGTGTCCGTGAGGAAAAACTCGTTGTGTGGGAAGAAAAAGGGGAGGGGGGAGGCTCCCATTGGAGTCGCTGACGCCCTTGAGGGGTAAAATGGGGGATGCATCGCGCCGCACTCCCGCCTTGGGGACGCAGGACAGGTTTGCTCCTGAGGTGAAAGCCAACACAGCCGCCAGCGTTCTGGAGGGATTAAGCGGGGAGGAGGGCGACCTGGGTGCTGGAAAGCGAATGATGACAAGCAATTTGCTCGCCTAAGCTATTGTCCTTAAACTGTCGTCCTTAAGCTGTCTCTTACTACTTGTGTTTCACATCTCTGCGTTAGCAGTTGGGACCGTGTCTGCTTAATAGATCATGTACTTTATTCACAAAGCGTCTTGCAAAAGCTCAAAGTAAATCCGGCTTCTTTCCCGTGTAGTACAAATGAAACTACAGCAGTGTTTGTCCAAATACCTTTAGTTTTATACGCATAGCTTAACAAAAAAGCCCAAACTACCACTACTAAACTGCAATGAAACTGACTGAAATTAAGTCCTTTTGGAGAACACCACAGTAACAGATAACACAAGATTAAGCTTTTTAACCCAAATACTGGGTATGGCATTAATCCTGATGGCCCAAGAATAGAAAAAAAATATGCAATCATGACCTTTTCCCCATATGGGAAGCTGAAGAGAATGTGTAAGTAAAACATTGGGGAAATAAATTATAGGCCTTGAATTATTAGTATGTAACATCTAAGAGCTGCATAGTTAAATGACCTTGTTTTAATTCACAAAATTAACACATTTGCAGCAAAAGTCATGCCCTTCCCTCCCAATCCAGATCTTTAGAGTGAGCCCAGAGTCCTCCTGTGAAACAAAAGAGCTAAGAGGAAAAATCTGCGGCCTTGGATCTGACTGAGAATCGGGTGATCCATGGGTGAAATAATTCCCAATCAACTACTAACCCCTAAAGGTAACTACAAAAGCATTTTTGTAAGAGCCTGACTAACCAACCGCTGAGCTCCCTGTGCCTGGCAACAGTGTACAACATGCAATAGCGCATGCAACGCTGTGGAACTTCCCTGCCTCATCAGTTTGTTTCTTGTGGGCTCTGATTAGGCAGTAATGACTTTGGGATAAAGCAATTTCTAGGAATTAAGAATCCGGGTAGCAGAAGCTGATAGCCCACACACAGTACTCACATGCTAATAAGCTGGTTCATGAGTTCTTGAAAAACATCCTGAAGTTCCATAGCATTGAGATAGAGACTTGATTAAACAGTTTGGATGTTTTCACTTCCATCCACACCACCAGTTTTTGCATGTGTTCTCAGCATTGCTGTTGGCCACTCTTCCTGCAGAAAGACTGTATCTTAGATAAATACTGCATATCTTTAAGAAATACATCGTGCGCTGGTTTATCTCAGATGATTGGCTGTCCCTTATTTAAACTGGAGATCGGTACAAGAGATTTCAGAAAAGGCATCCAGAAACAGTCATGAGAGTTTTATTTTCGGTTTTGGTTTGGTTGTTTGGTTTCGGGTTTGGGGTTTTTTTAGACTAAGAGACCTTGACACCTGTGAAGAAGCTTTATAGTTTCTGTACCTCACACTTGTCAAACCGAGTGTAAGAATACTTTCCTCATTTTCAGGTACATGCAGACATCAGAATGAGTTGCTGAAAGGGAAGTTATTTACAATGTAGTAATAATTAGAAGAAATTGGACAATCTAGAGATTGTTCAGTTGCCTTTAGTGGTCATCATGTAGGCACCAGCAGGATACCTATACGGACTAGGGGCACTGTTGGCACCAGCCTTGACCAGCTGTGGGTCTCCTGAGCCAGCTCACTCATGCTCAGCAGCAGAGCAATGCAAACTAGTTAGCTGGCTGTATGTTAAATAAGAGAGATGAGAAGACTTGCTATAAAACAGGAAGCTCCTTACCTCTGATTGCTGAGCCTTAGACACCCCTTGAAATAAAAGGTAGAAAAGTTTGTCTTTGGGTTGTTTTTCTGATCCCAAACTGAATGTGGAAGGCTTCCATTATTAGCATAGCTGATGGGAGTCTTCTGGAGTACTGATCCAGTTAAAACTTAAACATCACAACTCTACTCCCAAGTGGCAGAGCAACACCACTATGACCTGTAGCTTGTGATATATTTGGCTGCATTGCTTTAGCACTTTTACCTGGGAAGACTCTTAAGAGCAAGTTTGATGCTCCTCTTACAGATGGTAAATCCAGGCACTTTGTTACTACAATTCAGTCCCCGCTGAGGAAGTTGGCTCCTTGAGTGAACTGACCCAGAACTAGAGAAGGCTGACAGCAGGTGCTTGTGTCTCAGAGTGTGAGCTGACTGAAATCTGCCTCCCTCCACTCTTTCACCCCTGGGGTGGAGCATCTGGGTTTAGTTTTAATAGTTTTAACCATTCTAGAAACATGTATTTGGGAATATTTTGGAACTAAAACATTCTCCTATTTAAAATCTGGAAAAAGGTACAGAGAACGGTCCTGTTCTTTCACATCTCCACTCTCTAGAATGGAGTATTTAATGCAGTCAATATTTAATACAGTGTGTGGCCTACTACTGCTGAAAGAACAGATTCAGACATTAACCTTGCTATTTGAAGTGTAGTGTTTGTTATTCTGCAGATAAAGCATCCCCATCTCATTTCTATAGTATCTCCTTTGGTACCACAAAGATTGTACACAGAAGAGACTGAAAACATAATCAATCTGTTCCTAGGCTCCAGATCTGCAAATTACAGAATAACTTTATGGTCTCACTTTAACTTGTTTTCCTCATAGTATAATTTCCTGTACCTCTTGTTGCAAACTGAAGATTGAATGATTAGGACACAAAATGATGCCTTAAGTCTGCAGACAGCAGAAAAGCACAATTGTGTACAGCCCCGTTTACCTTGAAGGATTTCTAGTCAGCCCTGCCCACACTGAGCAAAGGGAGGGGGCTGTACTGGGAGACGAGTGTAAACAATCTACCCAGTGTGCATCTGATGCAAAAGACAGTGGTTTTCTCTTCCTCTCCTACATATGCAAACGAAGGAGGTGGCAGGGAGAAAGCTCTTGCTGCTGGTTTTGCCTGCGGATCCACAGTGCTGAATTGCTGGGCCTTTGTCTGACGAAGCTTCAGAGGAGCAAAACAGGAACCAAGTGGGAATGCTTGGGACCCACAGCAGTGTTCTGAAAGTTCAGTCGAAATCAGAGTTCTCTGAATATGGGATGACTCAAAAGGACAGTGGCTAGTGAAAACTGCAAGCTAACAAGGAGTTGTCCTTGTCTTAGGCTTGCTCCAGGAGAAACCTGTTTCTCTATCAACTCAGAAATAGATATAAAACGAAGAGTAAGGGTACTAAGAGGTTGAGTCTTTTAAGAATGGCCAGGAATTGCCAAAAGTCCCACAAGTACAGTAGACTAAAGGTTACTTCTTGTCCCACAGGAGTGGAAAGATTGGAAAATCCCTCCATGGCATGAGTAACAAGAAAATTCCACCAAAATTCTTGAAGATTTCTTCCCCGCTACTGCGTCTGCTCTGATGTGACCAAAATTCCCCCTCAGCTTTTAAGGGAACTTTCTGGGCCAGAACTGTAAGTAACCTCAGAGTATTTTGAGTGAAAAATGAAGGACAGAACAGTTGGGGCAGAAAGTTAGTCACACAAATAGGTATTTACCATTTCCAGCCATGCCTAGCTAGCATATACGCATCAATCTGATTCCTTTTTAGCCATGTGGATATTGAATTTTCAACTGAATTATGATTAAAAGTATGATCTAGCACATTGACACAAACCCAGGGGTGGCTTCCAGTAATGATTTGTTGTTAAAATACACAATGACTTGATTATAATAAGTTAAATCTTGAAGTAATTAACTATGTTTTTTGAGTACACTGCATCTTAAACTCAAGAGAAAGCAATGCAGTACATTGAGGGGGTAGAACTGTAACAGTAGAGCCAGATCCTAACTCCTGCCGTATCACTGAATTGCACATATGCCAAGTCTTAATTTACTTGAAGAACTACTTGTGTACTTAAACTGTGAAACAGTTGGTGAGAGTATTATATTTAATACTGCTATTCATCTGAAGAGGGAGGTGTTTGCAGCTTTTTGGTTCCTTTTCAATCAGTTGGACTGGCAGAATGTTACTGTGGCAAGTTACAGTAACATTCTGCAAGTCAGCTGATGTGATCAAAAATAAACAACAAAGTATTTATCTTCATTTTTAAGTTTAATAGCCATTCCTAAGTCTTTCCATAGGCTTAGGCTGCTAGGAGAATATCAGACAAGCACTGCCTTGCAAAAAACCTCGTAGTATTACAACCAAGATCTTTTCCCTGCTGTCTTGGTTTAGCCAATAAAACGTTTATCTGTGTTTGACTTCCATCTGCAAACTACAAAACTGTCTAATAATAATAATGTTGCCTATGAACTCCCTTTGGTATTTGCTGCATATGAAGAAAATATTGTGGCTTTCTTAAAAGCAAGTGTTAAGCATTACAGCAAGACAGAGTTACCCAGGACAGTAGCTTTGGTACTAACTCCTGTTGTGGCCAGTGGAGTGAGACTGAGCAGAAGCTCTTGCTGACATGCCTTCTGTCAAACAAGTTCCTGCCAGTACAAGTAGTGTTCCTTATGAACTGGGTCAAAAAGATGAATTATAGGGCACTCTATGCATTTCCTCTGACAAGGAGCAACGTGCAGCCCAGTGTGCTAATTGTTAGCTATTACAGCTAGCTGTGTATATGCAGATCAGCAGCTAGAAAAGCAAGGCTAATTGTGTCAACAGCACTGTGCCATCTTGAATCCCTACCATACAGAAAGGGTGAGCTGATTTTCTTCTCTAGAATTTTCCTTTAGTATAGAGCACTCTCACCATTCAGCTGAACAAAACAGAAGAGGTTTTGTATTCCCTGTGAAAGACTTTCTTACCTCTTCAAGCTCCAGTTGCCTCAGTTTCATTTTATTATGACATTCAGTTTGCTTTGCTTCACGCAGCACCACGTTACTGGTAATTGCTTCCCTATACTTTGCCACGGCCTCTTACTGGTGCCTCCCTACTTTCATCCACGTTTTTGCAGTCTTAATGTTACTTGACCCCAGTAGCTTGGACAATGCTGGCATGAAACCCATATTTATCAGCTCAGCAGAGGTTATTAGCTTGCATTTCACAGAGCCCTGCACCACCTTTGATGTTAGCATGTCTCATTAGAAAGGCATTGGTCACCAGCTGGAGATAGTGTTTAGGACCTTCCCAGGGTCAATAAATAATGAACTGGATGGAATACATTTCTGTGTTTGAGATTTCAGTTTGTGTATGTGGACATAGTTATGCCCACAAAAAGAATGAAAAATTTACAGCACTAAGAATATAACTGTAGTAGAATAAATTCTGATCTTATCTGTTCTGAGCTCCCTCCCTCAGGATTATCTATTCATTTTCATGTCCAATTTTACCCCTGGTTATTTGTCAAATTATTTACGTCTGAAAACAGCTTTTCTCTCTATGAAATACCAGTGAAACAATTAAAAGCTTTTAAGCTATCCCTGTTTTGCCTTTGGGAAAATCCTTTGACAAGACTTGTACGGCAAGAAAACACAGATGATTGATGTAGAATGATGTAGAAGCTTCTTCTACACCATTACATTAAAAAAACCTGATATTAAAATATTTGAACTAATTAATAGAAAAAATAAAGGTCACAAAAATAACTAAAGATGGATTAAAAATGGTAATGACACCTACTAAATAGCATTCCTGATTAAGCTTCTTGCAAGTGTGGATCATAAGCTACCTACAACTGGGAACAGCCTCTTCATTCACACCTCTTTCAGAAGCCACTGTTAAGACCCCTTTGTTTGCATTATGTCCAGATGGTTCAATTCACTGTAATACGAGTTTAATTGTGAACTCAATTTAATTGGAGATGAACATAAAATTGGAATTCTTACCTATTTCTGTTTATCTTTGGAAAATATGCCATAAAGGTTTTGCCCTTATTTTGGCTGGGATGGAGTTAATTTTCTTCCTAGTGGCTGGCACAAGCTGCAGTTTGGATTTAGGATGAGAATAGTGTTGGTAATACGCTGGTGTTTTAGCTGTTGCTGAGCAGTGCTTACACTAAGTCAAGGACTTTTCAGCTTCCTACCCCAGCCCACCAGAGAGGAGGCTGGGGAGCATGAGAGGGGACACAGCCAGGACAGCTGACCCCAACTGACCCAAGGGATATTCCAGACCATATGGTATCATGCTCAGGATATAAACTGGGGGGAAAGCTGCCCTGAGGCTGATGTTCAGGAACCGGCTGGGCATTGGTCAGCAAGTAGTGAACAACTGCACTGTACGTCCCTTGTTTTACAAATGCTTTCATCATGAATAATATTGTCTCTTCCTTTTCTGTCCTATTAAACAGTCTGTATATCAACCCACAAATTTTACCTTTTTTGCTCCAATTCTCTCCTGCGTCCCACCAGGGAAAAGTGAGCAAGCAGCTGCATAATGTGGAGCTGCCTGCCAGGTTCAACCACAACAGTCCTTTTCTTTTTGGCACTCAACATGGGGTACAAAGGGTTGAGATAACACCAGATCCAACTAGAACATGTTAAAACAAATTTGTTACAAGCATTCATTATATTAGTTTTGTAGTTACTGTTAATAGTTTAATTTAAATTGTCACATTAAGTTTAATAGTTGATTTATTGTTCTCAGAGTAGTGCTTGTTCTCAGAGTTGCATTATTAACACCTTACTTGCTATATATGTTCCCTGTTGTGCTGTTCCTTACCTCTGGGCCCAGATTAAGGTTATCATGTTTATGTCCTGTCTAACAGTACTTTATAGTACAATAAAATTACTGGTCATGAGGCTAATCTAGTATTTGTACTCAATATTCCCATCATCTCTGTACTTTGGGAACCATCTCTTGGAAATTCCTACTAAGAAGGGGAAAGAAGAAGCAGTGAACAGGGCAGGATGCCAGAAGCAGGGCTATCACGAGAGGAGGAGGAAGAATCAGCACTCAAACAAGGTGGTAACCACCTGATCCCTATCCCTGAGAGAGCTGCAAGATATGCTAAAATATTTCAGCTATAGTCTAGGCTAGCACATTCTTATCTGGCTGCTCCAGTGCTGGGATAATGATGCCAAGTAGCCTGGAATTAGAGGGTAGGGAAGCCAAGCAGCTGGAATCCCTTTGCAGGAGGCATTGACAAAGCAATTGGAAAAGGGGCATAAGCCCTCAGCCTCTGGAGGCAACTCCTGTTGAGCACAAAGGTATCCCTTCAAGGAAGATGTTATATGTCACCCAGGCAAGCAGACAACCATGGAGAGAGGTATTCAGTACCTGAGGGAGTTAGTTGTACTGGAGGTGATTTATGACGAGCTAGCAATGAGCTGTTATCCAAAGATCCAGATGAAGTCCAATGCACACAACCCATGTGGCAGAAGATTTAATGGAACACACCATTGTGTGCCAACTCATTGGCAGTAACGGTCTGGAAAGATGGAGGGGGACTAACAGTGGGTGAATTGGCTGGCCAACTCTGGCCATGTGAAAGAAGTCTCTTCCTCTCCACAGGCCTGAGTCTTAGCTGTGGAGATATTCCAGGAGTTCTAGCAAAGAGGATATGCCCTACTTCCACTTGGACAGCCAGTATCTCAGCTGTCCTTCTGCTCAGGAGAGGATATAGTGGGTACACACCATGGGCCACCCTGTGTTTTACCTGCGTGACCACTGACAGGACATGAGGAAGTGGGATGGAAAAGTCCACCTGGACCCTAGAGGCATGCTACATGAGTTGCAAGGAAAAGCAATCAAAAAGAGGGTACTTCCAGGAAAATTGTTGCTCCAGTTCCCAAACAGAGTAAAGGCTCTTCTCACTTCCATAAAGGCACCTCAGAATTCAGAGCAAGTTTTGTGAACACTAGGGCTGTTTTCAATAGCACACAATTACCAGAAGATGTTCATATCTTCTTCACTCTACTAAATCTACTGAATGAGCTAATGGTGCATAGTAACAACACCCAGGTTATTTTCTGTAGTCTATTAGGTGTAATCTTCAGAATGAACTCCAAGGTTATTTCTATACATACAATCATGTTGTGATAGCTACCATTATACTGAGTAGAAAAATAAGTGGAAGCAGTTTAAATAATAAGCATTATCGCACATTAAATTTGAACTCCTTGGCTAGTTCCCTTTCTCTTGTCTTCTGATATTTTACCCTGACATTTTCTACCCAAATTTACCCCATTTTTAAAATTTGTATTCAAGTATTTTTCTATGACATCTAAAATGATTTATCTCAATAACCTGGCTAAGATTAGAATTCCAATTTTTGTGTATATCGGTCTTGATTCCAGCTTGATAATTCTTGTGTGGGTCAGAAAGGATTTATTTCTGCTTAAGATTTTTGCTTCAAAGTATTAGTAACAGGTCAAAAATATAGCAAATATTAACCATAAGTAAGAGAACATTGTAGCCCTTTTCACAGGGGTTTTCAGAAATGCTATACCAAAATAACGAATAGTTCAAAATTCATTCCTTATTATCCCTTTCTGCTACCGTGACCTATAGGATAGGTCTGATGATAGAAGTCCACCTTAACAGTCTACCTTAAAAGGATGAGATTATTCAGTTTGTATGTCTGTAAGAGGAAAACACCTTAACAAAGAATGGTTTGTTGCTGACCTGCAGCTGGTTCCTGCATTTCATCTGAAAGCCTATTTAAGTCCTTAATGGTAACATTTATTCCCTCACCCTCAGAGGAGGATTTTGTGAACAAAATTAATTAAGAAATGAGGATAGCCAATTTGGTGCTATAGATTAGGCTGACAGTCACCCAAAAGGGGTGTTGGCACTAATAATAATGATTATCTCGAAATATCAAGAGGTCTTCTGACTCTGATGAGCTCTCTGCTGGAGCTGAAGCTTTCGTCTCAGGGTGGTGCATGTGGAGCAGGGCAGAGCAGATAGTAGCTGGCAGAGAAGCAGAAGCTGCTGCAGAGGGCATGGATGCTAATAGTGGAAATAGCCTACAAGTAACCTCCAACCCAAATGATCAGCATGTGAACCCTTGATACCCCAACCAATTCATCCATAGTTCCATTAAAAAGATGGCGGACATGCCTCCAGCTTGTGAGACTGTTTTTTAATGTTTCATAGCTGATCCTTCTAGGCTGAATAGAGATACACTTGCAAATAATTCCTATTGACTTGCCTCCTTAACTGTTATGCTCTGAGCTCAGCTCTTTTGCTCTGTCGAGCTCTTTCTTTTACTGCTTCTGTGTTGTCTTGATGCAGTTAAGTGGAAGCATGTAACAGTGAAGTATTAGAAGCACTGTAGTTCCTTTAGCAACAGGGCCTGTGTTTAAGAAATTAGTCAGGCATTTAGGAACTGCTAATCCTTCTTGTGAAGAATACAAGGCTTGTTTCGTCGAAGGAATTTCTCACTCAAGGGCCTAAGACATAGTTCAGTTTTACCTACTAAGTGCTCTTGCAGCAAGCCAACAGTAAGAAAGTAAAAATAGGGGTTTAGTGTCATTTTCTTTCCTTATTGCCAATTTTTCTTGGGTTGTTTTGTGATGGCTTTGTTAGAGTAACTAGTACCATAGCACCATATTTATGTGTCTGCTCTTTGAAGAGCTAATAATTATCCCAGGGCTTGACAATAAAGAGCAATCTAAATGTTCCAGAGGTAGTAAAAGAAGCTGTATAGCATCCAGATTTAGATATAAACTGCAGTTCAATTATCATGGCTTTGGGAAACAGACACCAGGTAGGAAGCTTCCTCTAAATTACTAAATATATTCTTCCTATAATTATTACATTTTTCATTATGGGTCTGCACAATCTATGTTTCCTAGTCTGTAACAGCAGGAAATCCATAATATCACATATAGTGACAGTTGATTCTCCCGGTGTTCCTACACCCAAAAACTTGTAGCTGCAGAAGGAATAAAAACAATCAAAGAGGTAAGTCAAGTAAATATCACATTTCTAAATAAAAAGCCTTCATTCCTAGTATGATCCTATTTTAAGTGAAAGTAAAAATTCTGGCTGTAGACATTATATAACTAGATTTACTTTATACCAGAATTATAGGAACAAAGATCCTTCACCTTATGTAACACTTATTTAATATTTTCTTATTTTATCTTAGCTTATTTTAACTGTGGCTTGAAAGTCATTCTAGGAGCTCCTTAAGCTTTTTTGTCAATGTACAAAGGAAAATCAGGATGAAACTGCACCTACTCTCTACTGTGCTTAAACCAAGAGTGCCCCCTTGAGAGTTTTTTTATATATGCATAGGAGTAGGTGGCTTGAGGATGACCAAGTACGAGGTTAACTAGACATAGTACTTTTACATACAAATAAGGCCCAGAAATCTACACACACTGAAGATATTTCTACAGATTTTCTACTAGGCTACTGTGGATGTAAACAAGCCCTGTTGCTTCCAAATCTCTCTTTAATGCTGACTCTACCTAAAAATGCATAACTAAATATAGGACAGATTCTGCAGTCTTGTCTTGTATTTTTTGTGTTATTGTTTTGTATTTGTATTTAGTTTTGTATTATCTATACTTGTAGGACCACTGAAGTAGACAAAGTTCTCAGGTTCAACCCTCTGTGATCCCAACGTTTTAAGAAAATGGCATCACAGATCCTATATGCCATTTTCATTCCTACATGCCTTCTCTTTCAGCCTACTAATGCTGATGAGGCACTCGCTGGACTCTAGATACATCTGTCTGCGGGGCTCAAGCGTGCCTGTGGCTCCAAGTTCTATCCAAACTGAAAACAAATAAACCAGTTCAAATACTAGAAGAATAGCTATAGCAACTCTGAATTCACCTCTGCGTGTTCACTGGGAGCCCCCAGCAGGTTTGCACAGCCTCTGCTGTTACAGCTTAGTATCTAGAAGTATCTCAGCAGACTCATTTAAACATAACTTGGCACATCTACACAAGTTCTTATCACATTGCCAAACAAGTATGTATAGATACTATTAGAGGAATACAAGAAACAATCATTGAGGGCAATTATTTCCCAAACACACAATTTTTAAGCATTTACCATGCTATGAAATCTATAGAAAAAAAAAATACTGCTGATCTTAAACGTTTAAGAGCTGCTGCTGTTACAGAGTGTGCCTGCACAGGGGAATGGAACAAATTAATTGCACTGAGCAAGGAAATGATCTTCATCCACAAGATGCAAACCTCAGTTTGCAGCAACTGGCAAGATGCTACATATACGCTTCTGTTAGAAAATGGTTATTTGATCGTGTAGTAAGTTGGTGCAGCAAGTTGGTGCTAACATTCATATCAATGTCTCAGAGCTGTACATTAGTTTGCAGTCATCCATGTGCTTTAACACAACTGGCCTTCTCACAAAACCACATAGTTTGCTTATGTGACATGGTTTAGTGGTGTTCTTGGCAGTCCTGGGGTAAAGGTTAGACTTGATAATCATAAAGGTCTTTTCCAACCTAGCTGATTCTGTGATCTTGCACCATGATTAGAGCTCCAGCGTCTCTTGTATTTACAGGACTCACATTAGATTTAAAGAGTCTTATGCAAGAGGTGGGCTGAGCCCTGAGGAAGAAGCAACATGCTGAAGTAGACCCCGATAACAAATCTCTCAGCCCTGTTATCTGCCAGCTATCAATTCTTATGCACACCCAAAGATCCAGCCCTGCAGTTGGTTGTTGGTATTTATCTTGTGACTCATGCCATTGGCATTACACTTCATGATACAGACCCAAAGTAGACCTTAAAAAATCATATCAGATACTAGCATATTGGGTAGATGTTTTTCCTCCCCTAATGAGGCACACAAAAGTGGTAAATACAAAGGATTCTCTTTAGAATCAGTCTTGCTCTGTGCATCTCAAGTCATCACATCAACTAAAACATCATTCAGCCTGTCACAAACTATCACCTTATCCTTTATCAATCCCTGTCGTGACTTCTTAGTGTCAAACCCACTCATGTATTTGGTGGTAAATGCACTGAGAGCATCAGGATTAAATAGTACCTTTTGATCAATGACTTACTCAGCTGCCATCCCATCCTTTCATGTTGGTTCAGCTTCAGAGTTTGCCATTCTGGAAGTACTTCTCTTTCCCATCCATTCCCCCCTCTGGCATCCTGGATTTACAGATGAAAATTCTAACATAGAAAGTGTTAGAAGGAGCTAAACATTATGTGAAGATCAGTTTGAGTCAGTCTATCATATTATTGATCAACGTACAGCACAGAACACCACATGAGGCCTAAGTAAAAAGTATTGCATTTCATCTGTACAAACCTTTCAAGACATATTTTTCTCATATAAAATTATTCTGGCACAAAAATGAATACAAACAGCAAGGAGCCAATAATATTAATACCAAACATACTAAATTCTATTTATTTCACTGAAAACCATGTGTATTTCTGCAGGGAATGTAAAATTGAATTTAAGTCCAGGAAGTGCTCTATTACTGCTCTGGCACTACAGTGCGGAGCTGCTTTGTTGTTTGCTCTAAAATAGTAAGCTAAGCCTATCCAGACAAGTAAAGTGTCAGGAAGGAGTCTTCTGATCTGTAGCACTAAAACATGTTTTGCTGGTCTCTTGTCAGCTTTCCCAAACAAGTACTTTTTCCACTTTATCACACTGAACACATTATCAGTATTAAAGCTCCTAGCAGAGTCTCAAATGTAATTTCTAACCTCCTTCTCCAACCCTTGTCCTCCATCCAATTCTCATCATGGCCTAAAGTCCTGCCAGGATTTCTGCAAGAGTGCAAAAGCGTGGATTAACTTCACCCCATGAGCCCCAGAGCCCACTTGCTTGCCAGCCCACTGTGGTAATATGTGAAACAGCAGAACACCAGAAAACCTTGCAGAGAGCTGGCTACTACAGCCAAGCCTGGCAAACATCTCAAGAACTGATACTGAGCTTTGAGGAACCTTGGGTGTGGTGGAATCCCAGTGTTTGGAACTAATAAAACTGCACAAATGTGCCCCCAGCCCCCAAACAAAACAAAAACCTCAACCCCAAAACAGTAAAACTCCCCCTACCAAAGCCAGTAACAAAGAGGGAAGGAATTCTAAGCCTGGTTTGCAAGGTCCTCAAAGCCTCTTCATACTGGGAATAGCAGTTTATCTGAGAACATCCTATCAGCCTTTCTACCTCCAGGCTATTGAAAACAAAAGCTAGTTGCTGACCTCTGATCCCTTCACGTGAAAAGCAAGGTGTTTTTCAGTCTTTTAGACCCACCCACCCCACAAGGTAGAACTAGGACTGGAAAGAAAAGGCCCCAGTACAACCTTTAAGCACCAAGGACTTCATACCTTCTGCCTTCCATTGTTAACACTAACTTGAAATCACTCAATTCTGCTCATTTCTTGTCTTGTTTCCTACAAAATCCAAATAACCTGCTTGTTCACACCTTTCTAAAGAGTGTTTGGAAGTTTCATACACTTGCTATACTTGGGAAGCTTTACAAAGTTAAAAAAGCATGTGTAAAACAGACAGTGGACAGAGTTAAATCCTAGGTAATGACAGCATAACTCCCAGCTTTAAGTTCTACTGTGAGGAAATCCATACCGGTCACAAAATAACCCACGAAGTTACACACAGCGTCACTTGATAATCAATGTTCTATTAAAAAAAGAAAAAGTTGGAAACTATGCTGTTTTTAAATCATAACATTAAAGCACAAGTAAAAATCCCATATCCTGAATGCACAGTCCACAAATTTAGACTACTTAATAAATAACTCATGGTGCTTCCACAAAAATCGACTATGAAAAGTTACACAAAGCTTAATGAAAACCGTGCATGCACTGGAATTCGACACTGAGCCTGTCCTCCAAGGAGGAGCACAAGCAGCCCTGCTTAGGCTACTATCAGTCTGTTATAAAGTTGTGAAAGACTCCATTCTTCATGTCCCAGTTCTGCTTTATTGTGCCTTCCTGTTGTCACAGGTCCTGATATGGCAGTTTTACTGAGATATTGAGGGAAATAGTGCTCAGCAGTTCTCAGCCCTGTGCAACACCACAGCCTCTTCTCTCTCCCTGCTCCAAATGGGGCCTCTGCTATAAATCTCATTAAGCAGCACCTTAGAGCCCTGTAAAAACCTTATTGACCAGTGCTCATCAAACCTGCAAGCTTCTGGGAGGCCAACTGCAACAGTGATGAGAGCCAATGTGGTGGTGTGATGAGTTTGTAATTTATGAGCTTTGCTTAGATCTCCAGAACTCCCCGTGACACTATTGTGTCGCCCTGAACATGTGGCTTAATCTCAACAGCTGCTACAGCCAGAGCATTAACGTAGAATCTCTTCCACACCTGGAAGACAGATCAGACACATTGGTGAATGGGATAAAGTTATGCTCCCCAGCATATGTCATTGCTAATCTAATATGCATAATTCTTGCGATATCTGACTTGCTGCAAGTTCTGTACATCTGAAAGCTATGAAACAGGACAGGCTATGCTCTATAACAAAACAATTCTATCTGTATCTCCACTGAAGTATTTCTTTCTTGTATATCCAACTGATTTTTGTGAAGTGTAAAGCGCAGTTTCTGTGAAGCACTCTGATGCATTGTCCTTTTTGTTTTTCCTGGCTTTTATAATCAACAATGCAATGCAATTAGCCAAAGTTCTTGGGGGCAACTGAAACATGTGGATAATAAAAATCAGAAATGCAAACACTTAGGTCCTTCCAAAGAGCCCCCGGAACCAGCACTTTTGTCTGTTCAGTACTAAATGCCTCCTTGGAAGCCAAACCCTGTGGTAAGACTGACTCAAACCAAACTCATGTCCCTAACTGCTGCCTCTAAGACTCTTCCTTGCACTATGTGGAGCATGAAACTCCAAGGCTGGGCAGCCTTCAGATCTTTTCTAGTTTCACTTTCCATATATCCCTAGGTTACACTTCAGTAATCCCAATATTAAAGTCTTTTTTTAACAGAAGTTCTGAAAAGGAATTAAAATGCATATTTCCTAAAGTATTAACAACTGAAGAGAAAATGAAACTAGCTGGTATGTAATAGTAGTCTTTCTGCTTAGCTTGCATGCCACTTGGCTGAAGATGTTAAGAGAAAATTTGTATAGAAGGTCTCACAACCACACAAGATCTTTCCCCAGAATCCACACACAACTACTGAGGCTACTATTTAATTAACTATTATTATTCTCAAGGACTTGTGGCAGTCACATTCCCTGAACTTTTCCTACTTTTACTTTCAATAAGTGTCCTAGCATCCTTCAATTTGTTCCTGCTTTCTTTTAGACTGGAACATGGGACAGAGTGAAAGTTCATTCAACTTAGACCAATTTATCTGCTTTTAATGCAATGAAAAGCATAAGTTTTCTAGTTAGACAAAAATTAAAACCAGAGTCACAGTTCAGTCAACTTTAAAGGAGCTCAAATATTACTGTGCTGCCAGTAAGGTTCAGTGCAGACTATGACCAAAGCTAAGACTGTGTTAGTTACTCATTTAGCCCAATAAAGTAAAATCAGGAGACAGTGCTGAGACTATCATGTACTGAAGTTTTAGCTAAAGGTCATTTTAGGCTGGTCCCCCTGAAGCAGCTCACCCATAGGTTAAAGCTGGCCCAAGAACCAGCCATTGTTTTGGAACTCTTTAGGAAGTGATGAATATTTGGCAGAGTAAACCAAATAAACATGCACTTGGTGGAGATTCACTTCAAAACTACAATCATGCTCCAAACCTAAATACTTAGGCAGATTAGACTGGATAAGAGACATATTCATATGCATCACACAAAACTAACAGACACTCACATAAACCTATAAAGATGTGTGCATTTTGCCCATCTGAGGAAAAAAATAGCATTTGTACTATCTAAAGAATTCCAGCACAGTCTGTCACTGAGCTTAGAGCCCCTATGACATACTCACTTCCTGCTCTAATCTGATTTGAGCTGCAGAGCAGCAATGAACAGCTCTCTTCATGAAATGCATGAGCAGTGGCTATTTTCAATACTGAAGCCTGAAACCCCTTGTAGACTATATTTAGCTTGTAAGTGTAAAGCCATTCTGAACATTCCATAAGGAATAATGCCATGTTTGTGAGATAGCATATTTGTGAAAGGCTTTCACAATACCAGTGAGCAGAGGTTGCAGTAGACTTGCTTAGATTTTGGATGCATCTGAAATTAAAAAAAGCCAGAGAGCAGCAGAAGTAGAGCTACTCTAGAGGAGTTAGACGCCATAACCATACAAGGGGGGACACAGACCTTACCAGCCAGGGTACAGTTCTGCAGCAGGCAAGCAGAGCAAAGCTGGTGATAGTAAAAGATATTGACACCCAAATATAAGCCTCAGACGATGAGATTGAGCAGAACCAGAAAGAACATCAGGAGTAGCAAAAGACTGAATTGAACACAAACCTACCTCCAGCAGAACTGAGACAGCAGAGCCAGCTCCTGAGCAAGCTCAAATGACCCTCCAGCCATTGTCCTGGAGAGGTGGAGGAACAGGTAGGGGAGCCAGGTGAGGCTGGCAAGGGTGATTAACATCCACTCAGGGCCCTGGCAATAGGGACAAATCAGCTGAAATCAATTTTGTCTACTGACAAATATAATGAGAAGTTGCTTCATAGCTTCTAAATCCAAAATTTGAATGTCTGACACATGCTTCTGTGATGCTGGGTAGATAGAAGGTATTAACACATCCTGAGAAAGTAATACATCTGGGAGCATCTTTTTGTTATCATACTACTTCATTAGTCAAATGAAGAAGTTGGTTTCTGACTTCAAACAAAAAATTTATACTGAAAAATATGTTAAAGTATGTTTTAGGATGTTATCTTCATGCTACTTCAGTTAGGGTTCTATATACTATATATATACTTTCTATATATACTATTGTCGTGGTTTAAGCCATAAATCACGCAGTTTGCTCACTCACTCCCCCCTCTTTCTTCCCCCCGCTCCCAGAGGGGTGGGAAGGAGAATCAAAAGAATGCAACCCTCACAGGCTGAGATAAGAACAGTTCAGTAACTAAGGTATAACACAAACTACTGCTGCTACCACCAATAATAACAATGACAAGGGAAATACAAGGGAAGAGAATACAACTGCTCACCACTCGACACCAAGCCCGACCCAGCAGCGAACCCCCCCTTCTGGGTCTCTGACCTCCGTTTTTACATCCTGGGCATGGCGTGCTGTGGTATGGAATACCTCTTTGGTCAGTTCGGGTCAGGTGTCCTGTCTCTGCTTCCTCCCGGCTTCCCCTCATCCCTGGCAGAGCATGAGACTCAGAAAGTCCTTGGTCAGCCTAAACATTCTAAACAGTAACTAAAAACATCGGTGTTATCAACGCTGTTCCCAGGCAGAAAGTCACAAATACGGTGCTGCACCAGCTACCAAGGAGAAAAATGACTGCTACTGCTGAACCCAGGACAACAATATAGGAACTAGATGATTCACTAATGTCAAAATTAATCTGAATAAATCAAAATCAAAGTAAATTGCAGAGTTACATTGAACTATCATTCTGTGCTACATGGAGACACCTTTGATCTGTGTGCTGACCTTCAGATAGGATTTCTGCCCAAAACTGAGTCAAACAGCCAGCTCTGGTGGAGAAATGATGCTGTGAATAAATCTTGTCAAGAAAACATACAATTGCTATTCAAACTGAGGTTTCCTATTTTAATTTTTATTAAACAAGCATTATGTTATTACATTATTTGAATTCCCTGGGACAGTATCATCCTGTTACCACTAGATTCAGGATGGACCTGTGATTTTTCAGGGCCTGAATTCCCAAGGCAGCAACTTGTTCTGTCTTTCTCCTGGCACTCTCTGACAGCTTTTTCTATGGCAGGGAAAACCAGATTCTTTGTCTCAGTCAAATTCTTGCTGAAGGAAACAGCACTTTGTGGGAACAAAAATCCATTTTTGAACTTTACATGTGTTTAAAATATCACAGTTCGTGTATTTGTGCTCAGGATTTATGTTTAAATTTAAAAGGAAAATGGCAGCATTCAGAGTCATCTTCAGAGTCCTTCACTGTAACCCACTTCACAATAATCAATCCTAATCTAATTATACTGATTACATGAAATTGCTGGTGAGACTGAAATGCAGTATTACCTCAGAGAGAAGTTTTACACTGTTCATACTCCTGTTTTACAGCAGCTGTAAGCACAAAATCACAGAATCCAGAATGGTTTGGGTTGGAAAGGACCTTAAGATCATCCAGTTCCAACCCCCTGCCATGGGCAGGGACACCTCACACTAGACCATGCCACCCAAGCCTCTGTCCAGCCTGGCCTTGAACACTGAAGCATGGAGTGACATACTCCTAATAAATGTCAGAAATTCCTTTAAGACCCCTAGATACATGCTACAAACTTGTACCAACTGTGGTAGTGTGGACCCAGAAGATGCTTCTGCTTGTGTAATACCAATGCTTAGACCAGGCCATGAGGCTGTTTTTATTGGCAACGTCCACAATGCTTTGTGGTGTCGGCAGCGATGTGCTGACAGCCTTCCTGCTTAGAGGAGGACAGTGGGAGACACTTCTAACTCCAAAGGGACAGGAAAACTCATCCATGTGGAGCTTAATGAAGGGCCATGTCTTAATTTGTAATTAAGAATGAAGAGTCACAAGGGAGCATTTCCCAGTTTAGTTTTGTGAATGCCTGAGATAAGTCACTGGCTGAGCAATAAGACCAAATGTAGCCCTTGCGAAGAAGAGGTGCTGCTCAGGAGAAGAAAACACTTCAAAATGCTTAGAACATTGACAGCAGCAGTCAGCCTCAGCTCCATGGGGTTCTGGAATTAGGATTTAGACTTGGCCATGATTACATACGTTACACTGGAATATGGCAGGAGCCTAAAGCAGTGAAAGCATTAGCCTTGGAAATGTTGCCTGATTTACAGAACAGTGAAGTGTCACACTGCAGGGTGAGCTGCTCTCTTGTTCCATGCTTTGCCTCTGGCTGTCATGATTTCACATGAGCTAGCTTCCACTTCTCTCTCCCACCACTCCCTGGGCTGCCAGCATCAGCCAGAAGAGCCCTCTGACAATTCAGACAACCAGGTCTTAATTTTCCATTGAAACAACTAGAAGACACCAATTTGTTTCAAACATGTGTCCTCAATTTAAACTGAACTTCAGCAAAGTTTTCTCTGCTTTAGGGATGGAGTTTCTTATCAGGGTGAGTTAAATAACAACACAGGTTCTTGAGATCTTATTGGAGATCTTCTTTTAGTGGTAAAAACCTAGTCCAGAGCTGTAGGAAAATGGTTTTCCTGATATATCCCAGGGACATTGAACAGTCACATCTCAGATCTTTAGTGTAAGTGTTGTGGCTTCAGAACTCAGTGCCGGAAGAGATCAGAATAACAGAGCTCCCAGTCTTCAACTCAAACCACAGAATCCACCTTGTGCTACTTCATCTTCCCTGAGTAACAACTGAAACTGGGCAGAAAAAACTAAAGCATTACAAGGCTTCTTAGAATTCAAGATGTGCAGATACCACAGAAAAAAATGGTAAAAGCACTACAGAAATTACTAAAATACCATTAAAATACTTAGTCAATGCGTGGAGAAAATTCCTATGAAAAGTATACATGTCTTTATGTAAATAAATCCTGGTTTGGGTAAATGAAGAACAAAATTTGCCTTGGGAAAATACATGAAATCAAATGTATGAATAGACTTTTGGATGAATGTGTGGGTAAAAGGTGCACGGTTACAGGTTGTGGCAAGTATATAAGTGAAAATATCCTAAAAGAGGGAAGAAATAACTCATCTTGCACTTTTTAGTGTCTCTTATTTCCACAACATAGAAGGTGAAGTCATTAGATGCTGGACACTTCAGGTGCTTTCAAGATTAGATAATTCAGCTAAGGATCATTATTAGCATTATACAAAAACCTTAAAATAGGAACAATAACAGCTCTTAGAAATCAGAGATTGGGGGGGCTGAGGTTAGGAGGGTCATTTTTAATAAAAACATTCAGTTGTCATTTCTGATGTTTTATTGGAGAAGACAGTTGAAAAATATGACAGGATAAAAGAGAACAGACACTGCATTAAGAGTATTTTTGTTTCTCTAGTAAATTCTTCTTTTGGACTTGTGCACAGATTTAGTAGGGAGTAAATAAGGAGCCACGTTGCTATTCCAAACCCCACGCTAATAGAGGAAAACAATTTGGTTCCCTCTTCAGCATCCCAGCAATGGCAAGGTGTGGATAAGGATGACCAAAGGAGAATTGGTACCTGTAACAGGGCTCTCCTGTTGTCTTGCTCTACACTGGGGAAAAAGGAAATGTTTCCTGGACAGTGACACTCCTTGAATGCGTTTGGTACATGCCCTGCTTTTGGAAGAGGAGAGCTAGGAATGGCCTTTGATGCAGGATGAATTCTACTGAAACAGCCTTACACTTGTATGAAACAGCACAAGAGGGACATGGAGCTGCTTGAGCAAGGCCAGTGGAGGCCACGGAGATGCTGCAAGGACTGGAGCAGCTCTGCTCTGGAGCCAGGCTGAGAGAGCTGGGCTGGGGCAGCCTGGACAAGAGAAGGCTCCTGAAGGGGAGACCTTAGAGCAGCTCCAGTGCCTAAAGGGGCTCCAGGAAACCTGGAGAGGGGCTTTGGACAAGGGCCTGTAGGGACAGGCCAAGGGGAAAGGCTTTAACCTGCCAGAGGGGAGATTGAGATGATCTCTGAGGCAGAAGCTCTTCCCTGTGAGGGTGCTGAGGCGCTGGCCCAGGGTGCCCAGAGAAGCTGTGGCTGCCCCATCTGTGGCAGTGCTCAAGGCCAGGTTGGACACAGGGGCTTGGAGCAAGCTGCTCTAGTGGAAGGTGTCCCTGCCTGTGGCAGCGGTTGGAGCTGGATGAGCTTTAAGGTCCCTTCGAACACAGACCAGCCTGGGATTTTACTATTTGAGACAGAAGAGAGAAGACAAGCTTTATAAAATAAATGACCTAAACAGGAAGATCTTTAGAAGTTCCTGCAGGAGTTCAATATCCCTGAGGGGAGGAAAACTAATATAACTCATGATTCCCTATTTGACTTAAAGCACTTCTTCAATATGTTTGCATTCTTTAGAACTAATTTCACTTCCATTTTAGCTTTGCCTAAAGTAAATGAAGTCACTGAAGTATATCGTATTTAACAAAACCCTCATCAATAAGTAATTACAACCAAACCCAACCCGATTAGTATTATAACTTCTATCCTTTTATGCTAAAGTCACATTTAACTCTGCCTATTGGACTGACAAATATTACTGGGGGAAAGATGAGAATGTTCATGTGCTAAATGAGGTGCCAGAGGCTGTGCTGTACAAACTTAATTGGCAAACAGCTTAATTAAACATTTTAGGTAAGAACTGCTGAGTACAAAGCACTTTCCTAAGTGCACGTTAAATTGTGCACAGAAAGCCCCCTGCACTTGCTGGAACACATTTAGTTTCTTCCTGGTGAAAAATCAAGGAGAATAAAATTATGAACTTACTTACATTTTTAGTATATTTTTGCTTGCGCTGTTGTGTGGGAAAAAGAAGAAAGAGAATGAAAAATATATGCAAGGAAGTGCCTTGGCTTTGCTTCGGGGCAAATGGGAGTATGTATGTTAACATTCATGTGAGACCTCTGGGTGATAAACAGGATACAGAGCTTTAGCTCTGACAACAATGTTTGCTCCATGAGTCAAAATACATGTGAGCAGATAGTGTTTGGTAGATCATTCTTCTGCTGCTTTATCTAAATAGAGTTTCTTTTGGAAGAGCACTCCTGCTGCCATAAAGCAGTGTCCCATGGTTCCTTACTCCTCATAGCAAATACATGGCTGCTGTCAGGAAAGAAACAAATCTTGACTGAGTTCCCACACGAAAGATATGTGTTACTTCTTAATGGTCTGGCTACTGACTTCAGGCTGCTTTTCTCTGGGAGTCAGGCAGAAGATGAAGAGAAGGTACATGCACATGAGCTCATCAATCTGAGCAAACCTCTACTACTGAGGTTTAACTTTACAAATTAATAATCAAGACAGCTTCCCTGCTGACATGGGAAGTGAAGCTCTGCCCATCTTCCCATGATATATCCACATGAATAAATATTCTGGCCTGCAATTTATAGAATCATAGAATCAACCAGACTGGAAAGGGCTTGTAAGTCTGGATCAAGCCAACTGTTCCCCAGCACTGCCAAGGCCACCACTAACCCATGTCATTGAGGGCCCCATCTACATGGTTTGTGAATGTGCAGAACTGTTCATGTTTTGCTGGAGTAAAAAACAGCTTAAAAGTGTATAAGCTGCACAAGTGTAAAGGCTTTAACAAGTCATAATTTGAGTTGGAAACCTATTCAATTGGCAGTGCTGGGGAAGGGTTGGACTTGATGGTCTTGACGGTCTTTCCCAACCTGATTGATTCTATGATTCTATAACATCACAGCACTTCATACATTTTAAATACAGCGTAGGATGTACCTTTTTTCCACACATTGTTCAGGACACAATTACACTGTTTTCCCATGGCCTTTCCATTAAATTTAATAGCTCTGTATTTGTGGGTCAAGTAGGAAAAAATGGATACAGGGAAGGTCATAGGATCTCTTTTATTGGAAGTTTTGAAGGCAAAGTTAGATAAAAATATGTCAAGGACAGTCTAAGTATACCTTTGCTACCCAGGGAAAGTGGAGTGCACCACAGCTTCTCAGGGTCCACAGGCCCACAGTCTCCATGGACAAAAAGGCCTTTACACCACAGTTTGCTATAAGATTGCTTGAGATCAGGGTTCTCTTTGAGGTCAGATATGTAAAACAAGACTGGAATTTCCTTTTGGAGATGTGATTATTCCCTAAGAAAAAAATCCCTTCTGAACTAATATTTATAAAAGCAAATTGGAAAAGCTGAAGTAGGTTCACTAAGATGAAAATCTTTATAGTAGTTGCCATTGTAAAACTATTAATTAGATATTACAAATTAGGTGGATGAAAGAATTAAAGCCTAAATAAAAGATTAACAATAAGACTGTTTACTATGACTGTAAATCTAAATAATGCACCTTTGCCAATAGCCTCAACATTGCTCAAACATCAACAGAATTATCCACACTGAAAAGACTAAAAGGAAGAAGTTAAAGGTGATGCAAATCAAGCTTTGCTTTCCCAGTAGCTAAAAGCTTTTCTGCCTCACTTTTTGCCTCTTTTTTATTTCATTTTTCAAATTCATTACTTTTGACCATCTGCATCCTTCCAGGGATGGGGCAGCCACAGCTTCTCTGGGCAACCTGTGCCAGTGCCTCAGCACCCTCACAGGGGAGAGCTTCTTATATCTATCCTGAACTTCCCGTGTTTCAGTTTGAACCCATCACGCCTTGTCCTATCGCTACAGTCACTGATGAACAGTCCCTCTCCAGCATTCTTGTAGCCCCCTTCAGACACTGGAAGCTGCTGTGAGGTCTCCACGCAGCCTTCTCTTCTCCAGGCTGAACAGCCCCAACTTTCTCAGCCTATCTTCATATGGGAGATGCTCCAGTCCCCTGATCATCCTTGTGGCCTCCTCTGGACTTGCTCCAACAGCTCCATGTCCTTCTTATGTTTGGGACACCAGAACTGGACACAGTACAGTATTACAGATTATTATAGATTGTTATAGATTGCTATTACTACTAATACTCTATTAGTGCAAGAATTATTTGATAAAAGAGAGACTGCAGGTACAATACCTTGGGCTTTGTGATTTGCTGCATTACGCGTATGAGTGGAACCCACTGAAGGTGAAGAGGATTGGGTGCTGCCGTAAAGAACTCAGCAGCATGCAGACTGGAAAGGCGTCACAGAATTTGCTTGTCACTGCATCTAAAAAGCGATGAACCAAGAGTCTGTCAAAGTGTCCGATACGGTTCCTTGTCCAGAGGAGACAAAAGATGAAGCAGTAATTGCTCTTGTGTGAGTCAGACAGGAGAGCATTTCCTGCTCTAGCTTTTGTGCTATTACAACTAAAAGACTAACTCAAGTGTTTCCCTGACATTTAAGAATATAATTTAATAACATTGGGCAGTTTCGTAAAGGTGATAAAATGGTTTTGATTAGAGTGGACAGAATTCCCTCATATTCAGCAATTACTCCAGCAATTTTTCTTGTAACTGTGATGAAATGCTCTCATTTTCATGCCATGAAGAAGTGAAAAGTAAGATTACCCATGCTGAAAGAATAAGCAGGTTTTTCTCAGTATGTTGAGACATCTCAGGTGACCTCCACAGAGATAAGCATGCTGCTAGCAGAAGCAAGAGAAGCCAGAGGTTTTGGGCATGGCCTACATTGCAGCTGCGTGCACTGCTATGTAAGCATGTGATGCAAAGAACAAAACTAATTTTGGCATTATGACCTCTTTATTGCAATTAATCCAGTAGTGACTAGAGAAATTAGGAGAGCCTTCAGCTTTCAGCTTTGTTCTACTCGGTGAGGTACACGCTGTGAGTTCCGATATGAGGCACAAACACCCTGTGTCTGGAAATACTGCCTTTTTGAGAAGTCACATCCAAATGTCAGATGCTCTCTGGCTTCCAAGCATGTGTGTCTGTGATGGGCTTTTACCTACTTCGTTCAGAGAAGAAACATATAAAACTCCAGGATTTTCTGGTCTGAGCCCTGCCCAGTGCCTTTCCAAGTTTCCCAGTTTCATTTCATGGGAGGTGTTTGCCCGTATGATGGCGCATGCAAGAGGTGAGCATACTTCACAATTATGTAAGCTTGAATTAGTGACCAAGTTACGTGAACAATCAAATCTGAGGTAGCTGTTCTCCAAGCAATACCTTCGCTCTACTAATAGCAGCAGGCCACAACGCTGGCTGTTGAAATGGAAGCACTGATGGTGTGAATGGAGTTAGTGACCTTCCAGCGCAGCATCATTCTAAAATGATGAAGTCAAGCATGGCTGATCAGTGTTTCTCTGCAGCGTGGACAGCACAAAGTTGTAACCTCTGAGATGAAAATAAATCAATGTGCACCCAGCCCTGGGTCTTTCTGCAGGTTGAAATCTCATGAACGACTATGAGGGGTTTTCTTGAGCAAGAACAAGAGTGGAGCCTGGTGTCACCAACTGCAGCGACCACGGTACCACTGGTTCCTTCCCTGCATAAAAGACCTCAAACAAGGGCAGAGTTAAAAAGGAATGAACAGATTTCACGGAGTTTTGGTTGATTTAGGTTGTTTTGTTTCTACTTACCAGCAACACACGCACAAAAAAGGAGGGAAATGAATTTAAACATTAGAAAGACAACACATTTAAACATTAGGGATACCTTTTCAGTCTTTCAGAAGTGCTACAGGACAAGGACAGAGCTTACATTAATTTTAGTGGAGAAAAGGAATGTATCCACAAATATCAGCCCTAAGAAAGAACACCTATATGATTAAGTTTTAATGTCAGTGTTCTTACATATTGCCTTGTAAATGATTTCCTAAGCCTTACACCTCAGGCTGTTAGTAACGAGTTGTGCCGAGGTATCAGTGTCCCCACGAGGGCCTGATGAGTGACACGTTCAGTCCAGCTGTCTGGAATGGGAGCAGCGGGTACAGCATCTGAGGAGGCACAGAGGAGCTGCCGGTCGCACACTCCACGCAGGACAAACAGCGGATGAACGGGAAGTCTCGGTCCCGGGATCACCCTCCACATCCTTGCGGAGCGCTGAAGCGCCAAGTGCCGCGTTAACCGGTTTGGCCCGGCTGTGGGTCCGCTCTAACTCCTGGTACCCGGACCTCCACGGCGGCCATGCGAAGCATCCCGATCCGGTCGCACCGAACGCCGCGGCCCTCCACACCTCTACCCCGCCTCCCCGTTACGCTCCCCCGGCCGCCATCCGCGCTCCGCCACGCCCCGTGACGCCGGTTGCTATAGAGCCAGGCGGGCGCTCCAACCGCGGCCCTCCCGGTCCCGGCCCGGCCAGGCTATGGCGGCGGAGGAGGAGGAGAGCGACGTGGAGTGGGTGGTGGACACCATCGCCGGGTTCCTGCGCGGGCCCGCCTGGTCCATCCCCATCCTGGAGTTCATGGAGCAGAAGTGCGACGGTGAGCAGCGGGGCCGGGCCGGGCCTGCCCGAACCCACCCCGGGGGAGCGGCCTCGGTGCGGGCACATGCGGAGGAACGGGAGGTCCCGGAGGGGTACTCTCCGTGCGCGGCAGCAGGACCGGCCCCCGCGGGTCTGTGCTGGCACCGGGCGAGTGGCACGTCCGGTCAGTGTCCGCGGCGCCGCCCGGGAGCGATCCCCGCTGAAGGCTCGTCGGGTTTTGCTTAGCCGCAGCCTGCGGTTTGGGACGGGTTTTAGGGAGCGGGGGGTTTTGGTCCGGGAAGGTCGGTGTCACCCCACATACCGTTCGTCAGGCTGCGGCAATTTGCTCTCATTAGCTCGTACAGGGGATTATGGCATGAGCTTATAGCGTGGCACCCGAGCGGGTCCTTCGCTCTGCTGCGCGTAATACCCTGATGTGCTAGAAAGTGGGTAGAGGCCTTTAATGCTTTCCCATAGCTCAATGTTTTCCGTAGGAAGCTGGACAGCACAATTGAAATCACTGCCTGGTCAGTGGGACAGAAGCTAGGAGGCCCAAAATTCAATTCCTTCAATTGGTGGTTAAGAGATGAGAAACCATAAGTTAATACCTCTCAAAAAATGATAGTCAGCAGTGAAAAGCCAATGGTTACCAGTTATGTTTTGTAGGTCTTCCTATGCAAGAGTTTAGCTCACTAGCAACTCCAGTTAAACTTCCTTTTCTCCCTCAAGAAGGACCTCAGGGAATCACGGGATAATCTGGGGAACAGCCTGGGAAGTACAGGCAGCAAGAAGGGGACTGGAATACACCTGTAGCTCTGTGAAAAGGTGCCTGAGGAGACGTGTGTCCTCAGGAGGTCACCTTTTTGTGATTATTGGAATAAAAAACATGTTTGAGAACATGGTAGCCCATGATCTTGCCCGCACATGAGAAATATTAAAGCATGTTGCCATAGGCTAATTTAGGGTCACTTTCTATGGCTACTATGAGTAAATCTGTCCCTTCAGTATCACCTGACAGGGTGCAGGACTCCTAGCAATTTTAACTTGAAAATACTGAGGTCATGAAATGAAGGCTTTCATTTATTTCATTTCATTATTTCCAGGGACTTACCAATGGTTCTTACTATTAGCATATTCTACCTGCTTGGGCATACTCCTTCCTCCCCTCCATCCTGCTGTGGGCTCCAGAACAGCTTCTGTAATGGTTGGTCAGGGGGGCTGCTGTCTTCTGTTGTACAGGTGTTCTTGTTAGGGTCCATTTAGAGGTTTTATTTCACATTCAGTGAAACGGACACACCTCTGATTCAGATCAGTTTCTAAACAAGTTGCTTCTCAGTTATCCTGAATCAGTTCTATCCTTTCCAAGCAAGATCATCATCAAATCATAGAATCAACCAGGTTGGAAAAGACCCTTCAGATCATCAAGTCCAACCGTTACCCCAGGACTGCCAAGACCACCACTAAACCGTGTCACCAAGGGCCTCATGAGTATGTACCTTTCCCTTGTATACTGGGAAAAGAGAAGGGTAAAGCTGCTGGACTCTTTAAAGCGAGGAAGAGAGAATGAAATCTAGACTAGAAGTTTCTCTTGGAAAGTGCTTGATCTTGATCACAGTGACGCACTTTGGTTAGCATGCAGAAGTTCTAGGTTTAGGGATCGAGGGACTTGATTATCCCTCTCTGGAGCAATGATCTCTCTTTAGAAGGTTGAGGGGCATTTACTGGCAGTAAGAAGATTTAGGGAACCTGTGTAAATTTCCACTTCGTGTGAGTCAGGCTTATGCAATGGCCAGTGCCTCTTGTTGCTTTCTACCTGAGAAACTGGGGGAACAAAGGAGAAATCACTTGCAAGAAATGTTCTTCCAAGGTATCACTTGTGCTACCGATTGGCATTGGGCAGCTACTGAGCAAAAAGGCTAAAGAAGTGTTCACTGCAATGCTAGGATTGATAAGAAGCACAGTTAAAGACATTTGAAATTTCAGTTGTAGATACCTGTGCTATTTGCTTTTCCTTTCTATAAATGTACTGTGCTGATTCCATTGCTGTACTTTGTCAGGAAAGAATTCCTTTCCTTCTCAAAGCATTTAGTCTTTGGGCTGAACAAGCAAATCAGCAACATTTTATAAACTGGCAGTAATTTGTGATTCCTCAAAAATACCATGTGAGTGTTGGTAATTGGTCTGTAAAGCATTTACCTTGGAACTGCAGTTACTTAGGCCAAGGCCTTGCTACGACTCATAAATGAGTGTAATGGATTTCGATCTGCTGACAGGTTGCTTTTTCTCACTCCCTCTTTCTGGGGGCTTGATTAACTTCTTATGGCTTGATTAATGTCCTTTTATGTGGCTGTAAAACTGATGTGAAATCTGTGAGTAATGTACTTAAGGCAAGATGGCTCTTCAGTTTTATTCACATGTTCCAAGGTGTTAACTGAAACATCATTTGGAGATAGATAAACTTGATAATGGCTCTGAGCACCAAAGATAAAGACAAAGGAATAAATAGATACTGTTGAGGACTGGGGGAGAAAGATGAGAGTTCTCTCAGGTTTGCTTACCGCTCTTGTCTGCAACAAGGAGGACTCAGACTTAACACTCCTCCTGTTTGAGGGGTCCTAGCAAAGATTTTCAGCTCTGACAGGAAAATGATGAGCTTGTCTCCCATGATATCCAGGTCCCCTGGCTTACCTGGATCCAGTGCTGCTTCAGGCATTTGTTCCCGTCAGGTGATCAAAGACTGTTCCAGAACCTTAAAGGAAATGATGATTACTTGGTTTAGGAGCTATGACTCGAGACAATCCAAGGTCTCCATTCAAAGTACTCCTTAATGCCACTTAACTCAGAGGAGAAGCTGACTGCAGCTTGCTTTACTTGGAACTTAACTTCGCTCCCTTTTTGTTCAGAGCCTGAGAACAGAGAGCAGTTTGTGCAGGCTTTCCAGCTTGCTTTCCATATTGTCCTGTAGCTGTGGAAGGAGGAGGAGGACTTGGAAGCATCCCTTTGGCAGTGGGAGGTTAGCTGTTGGTGCGGGCACTGGCTGAGGATTGACATCCCTGTGTCACCCCTTCTTTAGGTGCCCAGGATGGGGAGGAACAGCAGGAGGTAAAATGGAACAGAGAAACTAAGACAAAGGTTGGGGACTAAAAGAGCTGTCAGGGAGATCCCCCAGAGGGGAGGAGGAGATGCAGAAGACAATAGAGGCAGTTAAGTGTCTTCACCCTCTTGGGTTTGGTAATACAAAGATTTATAGCGCTTTTCTACCATTTGAATTTATTCCTAGATATTTTTAAAGCTTTTGTTTTAATCCTGTTATAAAAAAATTTCCCATGGGCAAGACTGAAACAAAAGCAAATGTTGCTTTTCCAGGTTATGTCATTTTAAAAGTCACTCTAAATGGGTGTGAAAGTTAGACTAATCCTCTGTGCATCAGCACCATCTTCCATCAGAGATGTCGTATATAGATGAAGAATAAATCACACTCATTCATGGATTCAAGCAGAATTCCCATCCTTGAAACGACTTCAAAGCCAGGACATGGGAAGTGCCTTGTCCAACGTATAGTGGCTAATCTTGAAGGGGATTGAGAAAGTCTTATTTCTAAGCCTCTGCTTTAATTGCTGGGTTTGACATTACCTCTGTTCCTGTTGACATGAAAACCCCATGAATTAAAATCTCCCAAACCCTAGTTTTCAGTTTCCTGTATTTTCTGCTTCTTCCATCTATTCTGCAGTGTAGAGACCATTAGCTTTATACGTCCAGTCAAGAGTTCTTAATACAAACTTATATGAATACGATAAATATGGGCTATACTATACAGATGGCCATTTTGTCTAAATCAGGATAGATATCATTAGAAAATAACCTATCTGCATCAGATTTTCTCTTTGGGGTTATCTGCTTTTCTGCAGACAGGGTCTGATTTCCTGCATCACTTTGGCTCTTGCTAAATGAATAGCATTTAAAAGAAATTTAAGTCATTAATACATCCTCCATGTAAATACATGGAGAGAGGGAGAAATTTCCAGCTTTATGTATGTCATCTGCCACCTTAGAATAACCATATGCAAATTCACACAGTAGTTATATTAAACCTTATATTATATTAAGACCACATTAAACCTCACTTTTTAGTGTCCATATCTGCTGAATCCTCAACTTGCTTAAAAATCTGCTTCTACTGTGAAGATATGTTTTCCTGGGCTGAAATTCAGTGACATTAAATTACCAAAAGTACATGCTTAACCTGAATGTGTGGAAAGTATATTATTGTTATTATTAATCATGGCCTGTATTTTAATATGATCCAATCTATTACCTTCTAAAGGTTAATCCTTTAAGGCATAAGTTAGTTTGTGGTGCATCACTAACTCCAAAATGTGTGTGTGTCGTTTTCCCCACAGTTTTTGATGATGAAGAAGAAAGCAAATTGTCTTACACAGAAATTTATCAGGAGTACCAAGCTCTGGTGAGTGTTATTCACTATTTGGGGTAGGTTTCTAAGAAATCCAATTTAAAATGTTAAAGTAGGATTCAGATGAACTTCTGATGGGGTTATCTTTGTTAGTTAGAATTTTCTAATGTTGCCTGTTAGAGATGTTATGTTACTCAGAAATCCTCTGAGTCACAGCTGTCATGCTTAAACATAAGTCGAAAAGAAACTAATGCATGGTCATATCTGTTATGCTGTGTAACATATTTTTCATTAAAATTAACATATCCACTAGCTAAAATACTGTACTTAAAGCTTGGTAATGTTCATCTTTTCTGTCAAGTTAAAATGACCAACACCACAATGTCTGACATGTGTAACTTGTGTTTTGTTCACTAATGAGTCTCATAAATCTTTTGAATTAACTTGCAATTATGGGAGAAAACCTTAATTAGTAAGGCTTGTATTTTCTTTCAGGTTGAAAAATTATTAGAAGACTATCTTAAAGAAGTTGGAATTAATGAAGAGAAATTTCAAGAAGCTTTTTCATCTCCTCTTGCAAAGACACATACTTCACAGGTATTTCCCTTTGTTAAGGAATGTAGAGATTGGGGTTTTAGCTTTATGTTTTCACTAATGTAGCAGGGTGGAGATGAAACTTTGCGAAGTTTTCTTTCTAAGAGTGTAGTTTTATAAAAGATAATGTGTTTGCATTTGAACTTTGAAAATAATGACAGCTATTTATGTGTCAGACACCTTTGGAGATTCGTCTTCTATGCTTTGTATTTTCTAGAACAAACCTCTTAAGCTTAGGGTGTTTCTATCACTTTCATTTGCATATTTGTCAGCTTTATGTTAGTCTTCAGTCATTCACAGCAACAGACTTAAAAAATAGACATATTCCATAAAATAAAAGATGTTTTCCTCTGATTTTATCGTAAAACAGTAAAATCTGTAAGAGAAACATTGGCTTTGAGAAGAGAAGACATGGTTGGGCAGCTCTTCCCTGCTCAAAGAAATCTTTCAGAATGGCCTCAGGTATTTTGGGCAGAGGAGTGGGAGCTTCTGCTGCCAGTTCAAACTGGGCTCTGTTGACATACCTCCTCCTCAGTGTGTAACCAGCTTCTTCAGAGCACACATTCCTCACTCCAGCTTATGCATTTATGCAGGAAGTCACATGAATTGCAGCTGGAAACTTACACTGGGAATCCCTCCAGGTTTTGTGCTAATATTATTGTAGACGTGTTGATCTAAAGACATAAACCATCAGATTATTTTCTTGACTATCATCAGCTCAACCTGTATGGCTGGAAAAATCGGAGAATTAAATATAGTTATTAAAAACATGCTCCACAGAATTGAAACCTTCACGTGATTCCAAGCAGACTGAGTTGGCTATGATTTCCCAATGGTTTTTAATCCTGGGCATATTTCCCCCCACAGGCCATTCTGCAAACAGTGTTGGCAGCAGAAGATTTTAGACTATTTAAAAGAATGATGGTACAGAAAAATATTGAAATGCAATTGCAAGCTCTTCGAATCATTAAAGAAAGAAATGGTAAGAAGGGGTGAGCATGGGGTTTCACTTCCTCTTTTTAGTGTTCTATTGATGACTCTGTAATCCTTTCATAACCGAGCATGGAATACTAGTTCAGTTCCAGTTCAAGTTAATGGAAAACATGCAGCTGATGTTACTGGGGCTGGGATTTCAATACTCAGTCCCTGGCCTGTATTCTTAGTGAGAGCTGTCTATAGTCTTTTTTGAATTAAGATTTTTCAGCTCTGTTTGTCTAAATCTTTCTGTGAAACTTGATTTAGCTTTTTGTTATATAATTTTGGTGATAATTTTGGGTGTTAAAGCAATTACATCAGTTCATCAACAGTGACAACATTGATAGTTTGAATTGTGCTACTTGCATAGCAATGATGCTGTACTATCTGCTGTGCCTACTTTGCAATTCAGGCTGTACAGTTGCATATGAATAACCCAGAAAGCAGAAGTTATGGCTTCAGCATGCTAATACATGCTTCTAAAGAAGAGGAATTAATTTACACAGAGCTTTGCTGCTCTGCTGATGTTTCTGAAGGGATTTTCATCTACCTCCTCCTTTATTTCCATTTTGTTTTGTCTCCTTCCTGCATGATGGTTTTTGAGAATCATTTTTAAATGTCAACTTTCATGTAACAGCTAAATGTGAAAATGGTTCAGTTGGCCATGTCTGAATTGAGTCTCTGGGAAATGCCATGTAATGGTCAATGCAGAGTATGGCTTATGCTTTACCCTTACATGTCTGAGCTTTGTGGGTCAGAAACCTTTGCCTTTTTGCTGCTAGCAGTGATGCCCAGGATGTAGAATCTTTTTGGAAGCAGTTACATAGAGGAAGAATTAGATGGGTTTGTTTGTTTTCTTTCTCTTTGCTACCTGAAGATGATGCCAAATGGACTACAAAATAATTTTCTTTAGAGAAATGCATAAGTTTTGCCCTGATTTTTGTAGGTGTCTTGCCTGACTGCTTGACAGAGGGTTCCGATGTATTCAGTGAAATTGAACAAGAAGAAATGAAAATACTGAGGGAGGTTCTAAGGTAAAAAATGAATCAGTCCTACTTTGTACGTTGTTTTAACATAAAGAATAAAGGTATGTAGGGCCTAACTCCTCCAGCCTCTCCCAGGAAACTGCCTTCATCTTACAGATGACATGAATGTTCTTGGCAAAGTCCTGCCTAAGAGAACATGAATGGTGCTAGATGGTGGGTGTGATCAGGAGTATTTAAAGACTGAGAGGTAACTGTTCCACCATGATGGTGGCTGCATGGAATGATGTGCAGCTTTAAGAGCCCCATCATTTCCATTCTCCCTGAATCTACAAGTAGATTTAGACCTGGGTTAGATGTCTCTGGACAAGAGGAGCACACTGGCTGTAACCCATTCAGGAAACACACTAAACATCAAAGCCTTGGGAAGACAGTGTGCTTTTTCAGTAGGCTTTTTTCCTTTCCACAGCTTCCTTCTTAGCTGTGTTCAATGACTGTTGCTGTGATCCAAGATGATGTGTGAGGACTGATACTTCTACAGATTCTCCTCCACTCCCAGTTCACATATACATAAACGTAGACAAATAATAGCAGATTAATACATTCACATATTAAATCATGCTGTTTTCCCTCTGTATTCAGAAAATACTTCCCTTCTTGACTTTTAAGGAGCAAATGAAAGAAGCCCTCGAAATTCTTACACCATTGTTTTTGCACAGGGAAAGACAGCCCGAGGATGGTGGGTTCTATGTGTTTATCATAATTATTTCTATTAAGAGTGCATTTGAATTTAAGTCATGGAAGTATTTTGGATACTAACAGTTATTCTGTAATGGTTTTGATAATCCTCAAATATTTAAGCAGTGCTAAATTTACCTAAAAGTCAGTAATACTGAAGAAGTTTTGAGCATTTACTTGTATTTTGTGCTACAGAAAATCTAAGGAAGAATATGAAATAGAGCAAGAAAGAAAGAGGATTGAAGAAGTGAGTATCTTACCTTTCCAGATGAGTTACATTGATGATTAAGAAATACTCTGATCTTCTGTCCTGGGTGTCAGCTGCATCACTTCAAGGCAGTGTGTACCGTTCTAAGCAAACAAAGGGGCTGTCAGGAAGGTCTGCCTGATACTGCTCTTTGAAAGGTCTGTTATTTATGTTTTTCTTGATGGTAGCATTGACACCATCAGCCATTTGGTGGAGTTCATATGAAAGCATACTCCCACTCCAGTATCTGAATTCCAGAATCCTGCTAACGGATGTCAGCCTTTCAGATCCAGAGAACATCTGAATTACTAATATTGTCAAGATCAAAGAGACTTCAAAGTACAAGCTTCTTAGAGGTTACAGCATTCATAATCCTTCAGGAATTTTAAGGATCATTTCATAGACAGTGTAGTTATTTATTAAGTCTGCACAATACTGCCAGAACCTAATCACCAGGAGCCACAAATCCTCTTCAGATTAGACCATCACTTGGTCTCAATCAGAGTAAACTGTATAGAAAGGTGAATTCAGAAAACTGAATGTAAACAGGGATGGCCTAAATTGCCAATTGCTCAGCAGGAAACTGAAACTGAAATTGTTTTTTACAAGGGCCTGTAGGGACAGGACAAGGGAAATGGCTTTAACCTGCCAGAACAGGGGAGACTGACATGAGCTCTTGGGCAGAAGTTATTCCCTGTGAGGGTGCTGAGGCGCTGGCACAGGGTACCCAGAGAAGCTGTGGCTGCCCCATCCCTGGCAGTGTTCAAGGCCAGGTTGGACACAGGGGCTTGGAGCAAGCTGCTCTACTGGAAGGTGTCCCTGCCCATGGCAGGGGGTTGGAACTGGATGAGCTTTAAGCTCCCTTCCAACACATACCAGTTTGGGATTCTGTGATTCTATGAAATCAACTGCAGTGGAATTGTGGCAATAAACCTCCCCTTCCCTGGGAGGACATATAGACAGAGCTGGAATTGTAGGCTGTTTCAGAAGAGAGCAGAATCACCCTGCTAGTCTTTTCTGCCATTAGGAAATTGAGCATAATAAATTTTGAAAGAGAAAACACTGTTTCTTAAACCTGACAAAGGAAAACACCTGGAGACCAAATGTAGCTCCTTTGTTATTGACATTGTGTTTCCAGTTCTGCTCCCCAGTTCAAACCCGTGGTAGCAATGCTATTGAATGCAAGTCCTGAACACTGGCGATATTCTACCAAATTAAATCCCTGTTCCAGTGTCTGACACTGTAGAAGAGTGGTAAGAAAACTCTTCCTTCCCATATTACAATGACATTCCAGGAAATGACTCGCCTCTTCTACTGGATTTCTTACAAAACTACTGGGAAAGTCAAACTTTGGCTCATTTTAGGAATTGAAGTTGTACTAAGATGCAGGCTTATCCAAATCTATATAGACCAGCCAAGAATAGCAACGTTCTTGATAAATAAGACAGGCTACAGAAGGCTCAGTCAAGTTTACCTTGATAGTTACTGTTCAGTAATATGGTTTTGTTAGAGGATGTTTTAATACAACATAACTCAATGTGTTGACGGATGCTGGAGGGTTTTGACATGAATTAGATGGTTGATGAACAGTGCAGACATTTTCTGGGCAAATCCCAGTTGTCTTTACTATTTTGAGATATGGGTTGTGTTGTCAATCAATGTGATGTCAATCAGTGGTGTCAGAGATTACCCAGACCTGTTGTTTCCATTCAGCTGATGATTTCTCTGTTTCTGTGGAAACTTCAATACATGGTCCTGCTTCTCCTATTGCACTGTATTTTTCTGGTGGACAACAGAGGTCTGCTTGAAAGACATAGGCAAAGTTGGCAAAACCCCCCCAACTCCAAATTATCTATTTGGGAAACAAAAAACAATTTACCCAATATCCCAAACTCTGATTGTTGTTTAGGGAACAAGTTTGAACTGACCAAAAAATGCTGACTTATGACCGCAAGCCTGTAAGAACCTTCCTGTTAGTAAACTAAAGTAGTTTGCTTTTGTTCACCTTGACAATGCAGCATGTAGTGTAAACAACGTAGTTGTAACTCAGAGTTCTCTTGGGAGCTTTCTTTGTGTTGACAGTTGGACTGTAGTGCCAGGAAATGGAATGCTTGGTTTTGTCTGTTTCTTTAATTTAAGGCACGTGATAAAACTAAGTCACCAGCTGTTACCTGCAGTGTTCCAGGAGATGTGAGAGAAGCTGTTAAAGTTAAGGAACCCACTGAGGGAGCTCACAATTCTGAAGAAACTCCAAAACTTCAATCAGGTAATTTTATGGCAAAGTGCAACGCTGAGTGTGCAATGCGATACTGTTTTCAAGTTGTGGAAGACTCCATGGATATAAAGGTTTGAAGAACCTGGCTGGATAGGCTGTGAGTAAAGCATCCTAGCTTTGAAGTTCACCCTGCTTTGAGCAGGATATTTGCAGTGGGAGACCTGCAGAAATGCCTCCAACCAGAGTTGGTTTATTACTCGGTGATGTTCTAAGTCATCTCCAACTGGAGGAAGGTTCTCTGGGCACCCTGTACCAGCGCCTCAGCACCCTCCCAGGGAAGAGCTTCTGCCTAAGAGCTCATCTCAATCTCCCCTGTGGCTGGTTAAAGCCATTCCCCTTGTCCTGTCCCTACAGGTACTTTTCAAAAGTCTCTATTTTTAGGGGCCTACAATTTCTCCCCTTTTTATTACTAGCTTTCAAAAACCAGATATTGTGTTTGCACTCTGAGAAAGATTAAATAATGCTTTACAGCATTAGCACCTCTACTGCAATGAATTATAAATTGTCAAATGCCTGGAACATAATTTCATATTCAGTGTTCCAACAGGCACTGGCACAGGGTGCCCAGAGAAGCTGTGGCTGCCCCATCCCTGGCAGTGTTCAAGGCCAGGTTAGACACAGGGCTTGGAGCAAGCTGCTCCAGTGGAAGGTGTCCCTGCTCGTGGCAGGGGTTGGAGGTGGATGAGCTTTAAGGTCCCTTCCAACCCAAACCATTCCATGATTCTATAAATGGGATTTTCATTTTTTGAAGTTTCCTGGTTTTGAAGAGGCATCTGCTGTTGGAAGAGACACAGATTTATTTATTTCTATTCTTTCTCATTGCTACTTAGAGGAATCTCAGAAACCGGTGAGGGAAGACTTAAAACCCATCCGCCCATTACCCAAAGGAGTAGAAAGCTCACCTCAGCCATCTGGCACCAAAGGGAAAGGCGACAGTAAGAAAAGGTCAGCTGGAAAGTGTCCCGAAAATGCAGCACAAAAAGCTGGGATGAAAGGACCTGTAAGTTCAAAACAAACAAGGAAAAACCCCAAACGCAGAACTAGAACACAAAAAGACAGGATTACATTTGGAATATACACTGAAGACAGTATTACATTTAAATATATATTTTCTGTTCTTTTAATCAGGTGGTTTTGGTTTGGGTTTGTTTGGTTTTAACCCAGCGTGCAAACGCTATTTTATGGTTTAATTTGCATGAAGTTCAGATCATCATTCTAGTTTTAGAATAGAACCCAGTACTCAGCATTTGTCCTGTGATCATTTCTTAGTAGACAGCTCTGGCTTGAAACCTCACCTTGGATTTTTTTTTCACCTAGTGATTTTGGAGGCAAATAGGATGTAAATGCTTTTATCTGACAGAACGTGCACTTCAAAAGTGGATTTCAAACTGTGTTTAAAAACCAATTCCAGAATTCCTCAGAGGTTGAAAAGCAGGAGTTGAAGCAACGCGAGGACTACCTGAAGAAAAAACGAGACATGCTGATGGCTACAAAGAAAGAGTCAAGAAATAATGTACTGTTACCAACAGACACTGCGCAGAAAGAAGAGGAATCGCCTCCTAAAGAGGTGAACATTCAAACGTTTGTATTGTATCTGGCAGTATTTTCAAGTTACGACCTTGGCAGCAGCTTACAGGCTAGAAGTTTCAGTGCTGAAGTCAGCATTACCCTGCTTCAATATCATCAAATCCTCAGGGGTAATTATACTTACAGACAGCTCAAATGCTGGTTTTCTCCTTGTCTGTGGCTGTTTGGGCTCCCTTCAGTCTCTGGGATTTTATTTTGGAGAAGTAACATTTGTTCTGTTCACTTGAGAGTTTTGTGCCACTTTCAAATGAAGAAATCCTTGTTTTATATCCATCAACCACTGCAATAGAAGCCACATACCATTTAGAAAGACAAAGCAATCTGAAGGGTGGATACTGCTGTCACCTACCCAGTTGCATCCAATAGAAATAAACCCAAGTCTGTGTGAGAGTTGGAGGCACTGGACAGGGTGAAAACAGGATCCTATGACAGGATAAATCCCTACCAGTACAGGGGTCATCTTCAGAGAAACAAGAAGACTGGTTTTTGTTCATTGATGTTGTGGTTAATACGACTTAATGCATTCACCACATTAGGCCTGATCTACATCTGTATGAAAAGAAATGCTTGAGAACTCTTCACACAAATGAGGAAACCAGCAGAAGACCTTAAACCTTACACAAATCAGTGTGATAACTGTGTCACTACTCCTCCTTACAGAGCATGTACTTAAAACCTTCTGTTGCCTCAGGTGTTTCTCAGTCACTGAGCATTTTATTATGCTCAGAACATGCCAAAATGCTGTTGATGGGGAACTTCCCTCACAACCAAGCAGCACCAGTTCAAGCTGAGGTTAGTCCTCTCGAGATTGGTACAGTGCAGTGCAAAAGAGGCAGAGGGTTGTACAGAGCCAGTTACCCACATCCTGGGATCCACTTCACAAAACATGGGATAGCAACATATCCTTTGAGGCAGCCTCAGGTTTACCACCGACAGCACTTGCCCTGTGATTCACTGCAGTGTTTGTTCACTTTGTTTTTTAGGAGATGTCAGAAGAGAAACAGAAGTTGCTCCAGAAGAGGAGGATGCTCGCAGAAAAACTAAAAGAAGAAGTTATCAATAAGCGGTAATTTTAAGCAGCTCGTGGCAGACCCCAATAACATGAGTATGTTTTTAGAGTAAGTTACAGAACCAGCAACTGAATGGAGTCGCTTTCCAGTATTACACTTAGTTTTTTAGAACTTGCAGACAAGCACCTCAGTACTTTATATGTATTTAAAATTACACTGAAATACACTAAACCCACTTATTTTCCAGAATGCTGGAAACTCACTGGAACACGTTCAGCTATTTAATATCACTGCAACACACAGATCAGTTTCTAAACTACTGGCCTCAGCCGCTTGGTATTACATAGACCAAAAGTGGATCCTGAGATGTGTTAAAGTAATTCCTACAGGAACAGCTGAGTTAGGAACATTTCATTTCTAAAATTATAGAACTTTGTTCCTTTTATTAGCATATAGAATCATCGAATGGTGTGGGTTGGGAAGGACCTTAAAGATCATCCAGTTCTTCCCCTGCTGTGGGCAGGAATGCCTCACACTAGACCGCATCACCCAAGGCTCTGTCCAACTACTGTTTTCATCTGCACGACGTAATAAAGTCCCATTTCACAAGGAAGTGCAACTACAACCATCTTATTCTTGATGAAGGTAACACTTGGAGTCCAGGCATTTACATATTAACTCAGGATTACATAGGCTCATGTATTTTTGGGGCAGTTTACCAGTCCTTAGGTCCAATTTTCCTATAAATGGAACTAATTGCTTTAGTTGCACAGCTGGGGAAAGTTTCAAAGTGGCAATCTTTTAAAGTGAATCTTTACTGGTTTGGTGTTGACAGACCTGGGACAATATCCTTTGCACAATGTCACAGAATCACAGACTGGTTTGGGTTGGGAAGGACCTTAAGATCATCCAGTTCCAACCCTTTGCCACGGGCAGGGACACCCTCCAGCAGACCAGGCTGCTCAATGCCATGTCCAACCACATCATTGCATAGTTGGCTGCAACATTTAATGCGCATTAAAAGAACAAACAGAACCACTTCAAATTTCATGTAACTTTTTATTAAAATAGCATTTATAACTGGTACACGTTGGCAGATGTTCTGTTCTTTCCCCAAAAGAGCAGCAGTGGAAGGACCCCAGGCACAGGAACGCTGCTGCCCACAGGCAGAACCCAGCAGCACCAACCAGGTCAGGCTGGGAACAGCATCCACAGGGTGGGGGGACAGACCCAGGTGACAAGGGTGCTGCTGCACCTCATCTGCTACAGGGATTTTAGGGCTATTTCTTAAATGGGACATCTAATGCCACTTTACAGTCTTCTTCTAGTAACTATAAAAATTCATGACATTCTTATTCTTGCTGTAAAAATCCTCGTGTTGGTCTGAGTGTGGTTTTAAAGCTCCTGCCAGTACTTGAGGGACAAGATGGGGTGGTGGTGAGCAGAGGAAGGACAAACACAGTTCAGGCAAAGACCCTCAGAGAGCTTGGTTTGGGTAGTGGTGAAAGAGCATCAGGACAGTTCAGGTCCACAGACCAGATGACATTTTTCAGCCTCAGGTTAGAAAAGGCACATACACTGCTTGAGTAGCATGTGTGGTGCTGGAAGAAGTTAAATCATCACAACGGAGAGAAGACTCCTCAGGAAGGAAAGCAGATGATCACCAACTCATGATGATGATGCTGCAGCTCCCCTTTACCAGCAAACACTTCCTTGGATCCTGTGTGTCAACAGCACTTCATTCCATGGGTGAAGAATAAGGAGTCCCATTCCTGGCTGCCTGGAGCCACAAAGGGCACCACCACTGTCCCCAGGTCCACTCATCCATCAGTGCTCGTGGCTAGCTTATGCATTAGGAGGAGCTCACACATTCCCTTTGGGATTTCATCTAGTGGTATAGAGTTAACTTTCCAAACTGCACGGATAGCTAACCTTAAAAAATCCTCTAAAATGGCCACATTTAAAATTCAGAGTTAACTTCCCCTGTGTAACAAACCAAACCAAAGCAGTACTTCTGGAATTACAGGGTCACATTTTAATTCCTGAATTTTACAGTTCAGCATTAATATCACCACATGTATACAAATGGTGTAAAACAAGTACAGTGGTATTTTTAATACAAAATAAACTTCTGTTTTATGGAAAAAAACTATACTTCATATCTACACAGACAGCCCATCTTTTTCCAAACAATAGCTAAAATTAAAACTACCTACAAAAATCTCCAAAACAGAGAAACTGCTTCAGTTTAAACTATTCCAGGAGAAATGGACCCATAACACACACGACGAGTGATCTGTGTGGTGGACTGCAGCTGGTTTCAACCTTTCTGACACGACAGTTGTCATTGGGAACTTCCCTCTCACTTCCTCATGATCGCAGATCACACGTGGGCAAACTAACATTAAAATATTTACAGTTCACTCGCTGCGCTTGGACATAAAACCCGCACTGTTTGCCTCCATCCCCCCCCCTCCAACTCTCGTTTGTCACAGTTTGCTCACCTACGTGGAATGTGCTTTGATGGGTTAAAAAAGCAGCTTTTGTGTGACACCCAGGTTCAGGTGCTGCTTGTGGATCCTGCCTCAGAGCCCCGTGTTCTGTGAGGAACAATTTCATCTTGGTCCAAAGTGACTTTGGTGTTAAAAACGCTGCTCAGCTCATCGCGGTGACCAGTGCGGTAGTGCTGCCGATGAGCACCTCAGTTACACCTCACCAATGGGGAAGGGCTCACTGCTCCATGGAGAGACAGCAATTCCAATCAGGATCCTTCCCACCGTGAAGCCAGCGGCTGGCCGGGTGCACCACTGCCACACGAGCAGCTCCTGGAGGTACTGTGGAAGCGCCTGTTCCTTGGCATGGCTATTACTGGATGTCCAATTGGAAAACCAAGCAAAACCATCTGTTTGGAATCCAGCTTCCATTTGCTCCTCTTGAAAAACACAAATTAAAACCTTTTGAACTGGTTTAAACAACTCAACATGCACTGGAACTGCAGTGTCCCTCCCTCCAACCAACCACCAGAAATGTCGTTTAATTGCTAAGAAATGGTCCCCAAATCTGGATTGTTCTTCTGCAAACAGAGTTAGTTTTCCCTTAAGTTTTAAAAGAGGCATTGCTAAAAGAACACAACGGACAGCACCATTACAAAATTAAGATTACCAGGTTTGAAATTGAAGCTTGAATTGTTATTTTTTCTCTCCTAGTTCTGTTAAACACTGGGGAAACCCTGCAATAGTATTTAAAAACTGTTTACACCCCCTTCCCTCCCTGCCCTCCCGACACCTGAGCCTTTCCTTGCCGAGGAGCCCGCATCCAGGCTCTCTGAATACCAACCCACTGCTTTTCATTTCATTTTGCTGACAGCCTGAATGGCAGACTCCTGACTTACTAGAAAGATATTCAGTTCCTTGGAAGCTTTGTGTTTACAGAACTAACCCTTTCTAGCTGATACACCGAGTTTCTTTTGCTACTCCTTGTATTATCTTATATACTCATGGGAGAAAGCTTTCTGAATCAGATTCCTTTTTAGCTCTTAAAACAGTTGCAGCATTTGAAACCCCATAATAAAAAGTTTTTATTCCAAAGTTTTGGTTTCATTTATGAACCCAAACGAGGTCTTTTTCTAGGAGATGCCTCCTCCTCTTCGTCATCATCTTCATCGTCGGGATAATCCACGAGGCCAACCAGACTTCCCTGCCGAGTCAAGAAAGAAGGAAAAAAGAAAATCCCACATTGAAAAGAATATCCAGGAACATGCAATTTTAGTTCCTAACCCTCACCAACCTGCTCAGGACACCCACGCTTGCTGCAGAAGGTTTCTTGGTGATGCCTTTTTCATTCCAAGACCATTTGTCTTGAGAATGTTTCGGAACCTTGAAGTTAAAAAGTACTGGAATTTCCTTGTGCCTCTGGGCCTGGCCTCAGGGTTATTTAGAAACCACTTTTTAAGCTCCCAGCTGGACAGTCCAAATCTCATGTGCACAAAGCACATCCCTTCTGCTGCCAAGTCTTAGGGAACTCGCTTTTCTGTAGCCTCTTGGGATCTCACAGCTAAAGACTGAAGCAACACGAGTGAGTTAAGAGGGAACAGAGGGATCGCCTACTGCATTTCATCTGCTTAGAAACCCTTAATAATTCCCCCACGGGGAGGAGCACTAACATAATTCAGAAAAAGCCCATCTCACACGTGTCACACACACAGCAGCAACCGGGCAGTTAAAGAAGTGAAGGACTGGGCATTATGTGGAAGATGTGATATTAAACTGTGCCTACCAGATCACCAACAGACTCAAGTCCCACCTAGTACTTAATTAAACCTTACCCCAAACTAGCGACGGTTTAACTAGAGAGGACTTTGGATGAATTCATACACAAAAAGAATCACAGAATCCCAGACTGGTTTGCGTTGGAAGGGACCTTAAAGCTCCTCCAGCTCCAACCCCTGCCACGGGCAGGGACATCTTCCACTGGAGCAGCTTGCTCCAAGCCCCTGTGTCCAACCTGGCCTTGAACACTGCCAGGGATGGGGCAGCCACAGCTTCTCTGGGCACCCTGTGCCAGCGCCTCAGCACCCTCACAGGGAACAGCTTCTGCCTGAGAGCTCATCTCACTCTCCCCTCTGGCAGGTTAAAGCCATTTCCCCTGTCCTGTCCCTACATCCCTTGGCCAAAGCCCCTCTCCAGGTTCCCTGCAGCCCCTCTCCAGGTTCCCTGCAGCCCCTTTAGGCACTGGAGCTGCTCTAAGGTCTCCCCTTCAGGAGCCTTCTGTTGTCCAGGCTGCCCCAGCCCAGCTCTCAGCCTGGCTCCAGAGCAGAGCTGCTCCAGCCCTTGCAGCAGCTCCGTGGCCTCCTCTGGACTGGCTCAAGCAGGTCCTAACTCTACCCTTGCCACACCACACCCCATAGGTAAAGCCTCACAATGCTGCTCTGTGCCCTACAAGAGGACAGCAGCTTTTGTCCAAGTTCTCCCACCTTGGTGGCTGTCACTGCTGTGGTCAGGGTTGTGTTCTTTGATGAGGAGCCGTTGGAACTTGCTGGTGACGTCTGAGCTGCCACAGATTTACTGTTTGCACCATTTGCACCGTTGGCTGTGCTGGCGGAGTGGGAAAAAGTGAATTTGAATCCCCCAGCTGAAGTCCTTTTTGGAAGATTCTCTTTGTCTTCACTCTCCTTAGCTGGGGGACAAACAGTGTCACACTTGAGTATCCGCTGGACACCATGGAGCACAATCCACATCACAGCACAAAACCCATCCTATGTCTTTAATTCAGGTTATATCAACAGCTGCCCACTAGCCTCATGGAGAGCACACCCGCATTCAGACTGTGAATGGCACAGATGCTGCAGAGATGGGGACACTGCTCCCTCGGCACACACAGTACATACAAAGTTCTGCTTCTGAACATCATTTAAATTAGATGCATGCTCGCAGCAACTGAAGTCATTACTTTAATCCTGAACTAGCTTGCAAAGACATGTTGGGAATTCATTACCTAATTACAAGGAATACCCTTCCTCCTGCCTATGATACAGAGCATGTGCAACTGGTTTGTTTACAAGACACCCCATGCATCTACCACAGAGAATTCCAATGCTAAAAAGCTGAAATCGAGTCAATACCTTTTTTAGTTTCCATAAATTTTTCATAGCTATCCGGAAAATCATCCTCCTGTTTGGACTTCTCAACTGGAGGCACAACAGCTTCACCTTCTTCCTCTTCGTCTTCATTGAACCACATTTCTTCATCCTCCTCTAAGGCTCTTGCATCTCTGCGAAATCTATTGCTACGCAATATAGATGGAACACTGTAAGAGACACAGGACAAGTGATTCCAGTTTCGCCTGCTGGTTCACGCTCCGCTGGGATCACAAGTGCCTTCTCACACTTCACAGTGCATTCAGTGCATCTGACAAAGCAGTCCAGCTCCATCCCTGGCCTACCATCACCATAAGCATCACCAAACCCCAGCTGGCAGGCAGGCAGACTGGATCCTAATGCGGAGCGACAGAAGAGCCTGCTCTTTGTGAGCTAAGGTTTCTGAATATAACATTTAATATACTGACAAATAGGATCTGTACCTCAGTAGGGCCACACAGCAAGTCAGCTGGGGTTTGCTCAGGCTGGAGAAGCTTCCATCAGCAATGAAGAACCACCCCAGTCCCATCCTTCTGCCTGTATTTGCCGTTTAGGGAAAAAGGAAAGTCTCAGACTACCTAAACTGGGTCGTACCTGTTCAGCTTCTGGTTTTGTCGGTCTTTCTCTTGCTCATATTTTGTCTTCAGTCCCTTGAACGTCTGAACATACTCAATAGATTCAAGTGCATTATAAAAGTTTTCAACTATATGTGCAATAAGGGACTTAATATCTTCCTGCAGAGGAACAGAACAGGGTTTCAGAGTCAAATATTAACATGCAGAAGTTAGGAAAGCTTTCGAGTTTAGTTTTAAAAGCATTGAGTTCATTGTCCACAGTCAAATCATGCGAAGAACAAACGTGAAGTAATCACGTTAGTTAATAAATTATTAATTAATGAATAATTAATAAAAAAGCTGAGATTGAGAATTAACTATTAATTCCCCATATGAACAGACAATACACTCAGTACTGTCCCAATTCTAGCTGTGATAGTTTGATTAAACCATGATGCTTGCTATATAGGATTAACCTTCTTGAGGGAAGCAGGAGTTTAGCTGTGCCCTGCCCTCCACAGAGGTTTAAGCTCTTTCAACCTCAGTAACTAAAACAGCACCATGGGATGAGGCACCTTCTGCTCACTCACCCTCTAACAAGCCTCACCAAATCGAGCAATCTAATGTCCTACCACACTGGAAAAGTGCCCCAGAGACACCACAGGTTTCCTTCTTGCTGGAAGACAGCAGCTTGGATACCCTAAGACTGAAATCCACCCTTCACTTTCACAGGCTACAAAGACTCCCTGAGAAAGCTCCCCCACACAAAAACACTGGCACTGAGTGGCTCAGCAGCTGTTGCAAGTTCTTGTTTTGCACCCCAGCAATACAACCAACTGGGTGCTCCTGCTCATCCCGTCTGTCCTGTCCACATCCACAGGGTTCCCACAAACACTGCCAGTGGAAGATCTACTGATTCAAAGTTGACACTGGCCAAGCATGTTGGATTTTAAAGGACAATGATCATTCACATTTACACTCAAACTGATTGATTTAGAGCCAACAATCATAGAATCCCAGCCTGGTTTAGGTTGGAAGGGACCTTAAAGCTCCTCCAGTTCCAACCCCTTGAACACTGCCAGGGATGGGGCAGCCACAGCTTCTCTGGGCACCCTGCGCCAGTGCCTCAGCACCCTCACAGGGAAGAGCTTCCGCCTAAGAGCTCATCTCAGTCTCCCCTCTGGCAGGTTAAAGCCATTCCCCTTGGCCTGTCCCTACAGGCCCTTGTCCAAAGCCCCTCTCCAGGTTTACTCACATATAAAATACTTCACTGAATTCCTCAAAGTTTGGTCCTGAAACAAGTCTGTGACGGGACAATGCAGCAAAACAAGCACGAAGCAGCTCACTGGCTCCTCTCTATTTGGATATTCATCTATGGGATTTTTAGGTTGTGACTTTAAGTAGTGATGCACTGTTTCAGGGCAAGATCTGCAGTTTGTAGTTCTACCCGAGGCATCACATACATGTAAGAGCTGCTCAACTCACCACTCTGATGAATTCAAACAGCTCAATCACAGCAGAGTTGAGCAGATTGTACCTAGTTCCATTATCCAACAGAGCATTTATAACTGGTTCAAACAGGTTTCCCTTGATGATGTAACGGTTATAAAATTCATCTTTTAGGCCAATTATCCTCCTCATAAAGCGAAGAGCACCTGTATGAAGAAAGAAATTCAAGGATTTAATAACCACATGGCAGGACTCCGATCTGCTCCTCTTGAAAGGAAACCTGCAGTCATCGAGAAGGTGATGTGCCCCAAAGCAAGAGCATTAAAAATCACTTTGATAGTTCACAAGATGCATTTGCTGACAGGTAACCTTTATTTCTTTCTTTGACTTCCCTGGGTATTTGAATTGATCAGGGTCCATTAATTTCTGTTTGATATACAGCAGCAATAAACTTCAGCGCAAGCAGAGTTGAATTCTTAGCTCATTCCTGAGCTCTTCTGTGTTCCCCTCCCAGAACCGGCCCCTAATCTTTACATTCAGAACGTTCCCTTTGCTCTCCGCAAGGAGCTCTAAATTCCTGACATTAAGAAATTACAGTATTTCCTTTTAAATAAGACAACTGATCACAAATGATCCTTAAGTCATCAAGATTTGAGGATCACTGTGGAGTTCAAGATACACCTCCTCCCACCACAATGGCACTGGTCTACATCAACAGGCATCTGCTACCTTTTCTTCAACATGACTTAACAGCTAGTCAGAAATAAACAGCGAATTAACATGAATTTGGAACTTCAGTATGAACGTTTACTCCTTCACATTCCAAACAGCACATAAAATGCCTCAAAGAAGGAAATGACAACGGCTCCATACTCACACAAGGCCAGAAACGTGTGTTTTGAATTCATCAAGACCAGTACTCTCCTTAGCAAATCTTTGTTCATAATGTAGTTCTTGATGTGATATGTGTGGTGCTCCACACAAAAAGTCAGCAGCTCCAAAATTAAGGCAAGTAGTTGTGCCGTTTGGTAATTATCTGCAGGAAAAGTTAAAGCCTTAACTTAGATAAAGAAACCAAAGTACGGTCATGCACCAAATCATCAGCAAGCTCAGCTGCTCTTCCAGCTCCTGACACTGGATTGCTTTAGGAAATGGCACATTGGAACAGAACAAAACAACCACCACAAATTTGGCTTTATTTCCCCCCTCAGTCACAAGAATCACCCTGAACTGGCAGCAGGGCTTGTCCAGGACCAGTTATGGCAATCCAGACTGACTGTATGCAGTTAACAGAATAGAGCCAGTCAGACCTGTAGCCTTGTGAACCTAGTTAGCAATGGCTTTTCATAAGCTCAAAAAGCCTGCACAGATAAAAACCCAGCCTGTAAAAGCTCAGCGTGCTCCTTAGTACATGTTCTGCTAAAAAAACCCCAAATCCAGTCACTCAAAAGTAGGTAAAATGTTCAAAATCACAGAATGATTAGGGCTGGGAGGGACATGAAAGATCATTCCTTCAGCTTCCCATCATCTCAGGTGAAGCAAAGCACCTGCACTTACTTCAGTAACAACTGTTTAAAAAGATAAAGTATGGACATATCTAACTTAAAGAAACTTAACAAAACCACCACACACAGCAAACAAAACAAGTTTAGAAACTCAATCAAAACTTACCAGGACAAACTGTATTACTCTTCGTGGACCCAACTACTGCATCTGACAAAGACAAAAGAAAGCCAAAAATCAGGAAAAGGTTTTCAAGCACTGTAAATATTTAACAGAAGGGGATAAAGGATCAGTTCAAACTTTTCATCTAATCCCAGGTTTCTGTTAGCTGCAGGGAAATAAAGATACAGCAAAAAAATGCACTTTCTATATTCAATTTACATCGCAAAGCTTCAAATTCAAGTAGGTGAAAACGCATAATCTAATACTTAGGAACATTATTCCTACCTAGGCTGAAAGAAAGTGCCTAGCCTCAAGTTTTCAAATAAGATTATGAGTTCTACAGACACTCTGCAAGCTCTGGTTCTGTATAAACCCCACAAAACATTTACTTTTGACTCAATATAAGATGGGTAAAATGAAATAATGTTTTTGCCAACTACATATTGCTTTGATTTAACCTCTTGAAAGAACGCTGGGAACAAACTGACTGGAGAGGCTCTAACGATGTTACATTTCAGTATGCAAACCTGCGAGTGTTTGTTATCTGCCTGTGCCAAAAGAGATTCCAGTTCTGCTACTGTGGCCAGGGAAAGTTAGAAAGGGAACAAGAGAAAGGAGTTCCACTTGTATTGCTTTGAAGAGGTTTCTTTTAGCATTTCTGTAAGCAGCCAAGGGAAAACCAGACTTAGTAGTTCATTACCTGAGCACCCAGCACTTGGGATCGCGTAACCACGGATGTCACAGGGTTTTTTAAGCTTTCAGATAAAATTACCCCTCAACTAAGCACACTCTCTGCTTTACAGCAAATATCCTTTAAAACCATGCTAGTAAAATAAGTACACAAGTAACAAAGCACATCCAGGAGATACATCTTTCACAAAGCACAGTGTCAACACACATTAACGCTCAAAGCTGCAAGAAAGAGCTACTCAGCCTCTGCCCACAGAACCCCATCACCGGGGGAACACCAGTTCTCAGCAAGTGTATTCCCAGCTCACACCATGGGCTTATCCCTGCTATCAGGACAGTAAAGCACTTGGAAACACTACAGGACTTGAAGGAAAAAACGAACATTACCTTTTTCACATTTATCTTCTGCTGTATTGGCCAGAAGCGGTGCAGTGAGAACGTGCATACAATGGTTGTAGAAGAAATTGAGAAATTCACTCTTTTCTGTTTTCTGCAACAAATATAACTTTGTAAGACCCTGGCATTTGTATATAACCCTTTAAATAAGAAACAGTAACCTAACCAACAGCCAGCAAAGAATTCTATGGACTCCTTCAGCTCTGCCTGTATCTATTTGGTTGGGCCTGCAACACTGTCACTAAAGGAACATCTGTTTCTTTATTTTGGGAAAAGATCTGTGAGACATCAAACCAGCCCAGCCATCACCAAAACAATCCCCGCCATGGATGCAAATACACACTGAAAATACATCAGTGACTCAAAGTGCTTGGCAGAATTTGCTTAAACTGTTCTTAAACGCAGTAATTTCATCCATAACAACCTCCAAACCTTTTTACACTGAACAAGTATCATCTGGTGCATTTTACTACATTCTATACAAAATATGTGTGTCAATATGTGACTAACAATACAATCTGTTTTCTTACGTGAAGGATGCATTTGATTACAAATACACTGTACTTTGGTTTGGATTCAGAATGTCAGCAGCTGAAACAAAGGAGTGATCCAAGTCTTAAAGCAAATGTCCATAAACTACCTATTCATACTGTGACATCAGAACACACGCGGGCAATCTGGACTCCAGCAATACAAATAAATCCTTTGGTATGGCAGTACTTGGATCGAGTTGCATCTTAATTGTGCCACTGGTATTCTATCATTGATTTGGTTGCAAGCAAACTCTACCAGATTCTCTTCTTTCACTATACATCAGCTAGGAGGAGTTATGACCAGACTGGTGCTGTTTCACTGAAGCACAGGACTCCCTGCTTGCATAAATACTTGTACAAGGCCACATACTTTTGATTATCAAAAGCTGATGGAACTTTTAGCTTATTTTTTAGCTTAAATTCAGCATCAGACCACTTTGCTTAGACATTAAAGTGCCTTTATCCCTTTGGATTCTCTTACATTAGCTGTGGCCAACATATTCTCTGGATCTATCAGAGTCCGCAAAAGCCCCATCAGCTGCACAGCACCCCCGAGCTCAGGATCGGTGTCACAGATCATCTGCTCAATGACCACGTTGATGAGGAGGATATCCTGCAACAGAGCCCAAACAAACCACAGGGCAATCAGACAGTCTTAGTAGCAGAATGAGTTTCTGTATTAGGTTTCTTTTTTGCACAACCCTTCTCACCTAAAATCATCACAGAATCATAGAATAGTCAGGGTTGGAAAGGACCTTAAGATCATCCAGTTCCAACCCCCTGCCATGGGCAGGGACACCTCACACTAAACCATGCCACCCAAGGCTCTGTCCAACCCCACCTTGAACACCACAAGCGATGGAGCATTCACAACTTCCCTGGGCAACCCATTCCAGTGCCTCACCACCCTCACAGTAAAGAATTTCTTCCTCATATCCAATCTAAACTTCCCCTGTTTAAGTTTGAACCCATTACCCCTTGTCCTATCACCACAGTCCCTAATGAAGAGTCCCTCCCCAGTGTCCTATAGGCCCCCTTCAGATACTGGAAGGCTGCTCTGAGGTCTCCACGCAGCCTTCTCTTCTCCAGGCTGAACAACCCCAACTTTCTCATCCTATCTTCATACGGGCGGTGCTCCAGTCCCCTGATCATCCTTGTGGCCTCCTCTGGACTTGTTCCAACAGTTCCATGTCCTTTTTATGTTGAGGACACCAGAACTGCACACAATACTCCAAGGGAGGTCTCACAAGAGCAGAGTAGAGGGGCAGGATCACCTCCCTTGACTTGCTGGTCACACTCCTTTTGATGTGTCAGGCTCAAATACAGTCTTTATTACGGGGAACACCAACATACTCAGAAATCTTTGTACCTTAAATCTACATTTTCTCATGTTCCTACTGCCTACGTTCTGGGGCTAATTGTATCCCAGATTGTGCAGAGGTTGGTTTTGCTGTGGTTTTTTTGTCCCCTGTTTGCTCTAAAACTAGTACATTCAAACTCCAAACCACTTTTACTTACATCATCACTCTGCTGAGCCTCTTGCATTACAAATTCTCGGACCATGGATGGACTAAATTCTACTAGATAAGAAAATATATCTGTAGCAGCAGATCTAACTTGCAGATCATCCATTCCCTAATAGAGAAAAGAAACAATTTATCAAGTAAATCAAGTTTGGGATTTATTATCTATTTTCCTACTTCAGAAAAGGTGCAAGGCTTTCTGCGAATCCAACAGCCTTCATTAGGAAGGAAACATTTCTATCCTACTTGCTGGAATACACAAGACACTAACATTCTGTACCTGTTATCCACAGTTCACTGATTTCACACAAAAGGCCCAACTGCACACATCAATTCATACAGAAGTTTCTGTACTCATTTACAGACAAGAATGAACAATTTTCCCTAAAGTATGACATTTTCTCTGATAACTGAATAATTTCTAAGCCTAAAATATTGACGTAACAGGAAACGTTTGGACTGGTCCAGCCCTGGAAAAGAATAATAAGATTAGGGTTCATCTAATCACTGCACATCTTAACAGCCCATGTCCTTCAGGGAGCTCACAGGTTGTAACTCCACCATATAAACCTCCCTGAATTTACAGTTTGTGAGTCACAGCAGCACTGGCACATGAATGACAACAGTCAGGCAGGCAGCGAGAGCTGCTCCAACCAAAGGAGGGAAAAACCCCATGTTCTCACATTGCTGATTAAGATGGATTAATCTGCTTTAGACCTCTGCAAAGACAGGATTAGGTGATCTTCAGATAGGAACAAGCTAACAGGTCAAGATTAGCTAAAAATACTTCTTTGGCATCATCCCAGTAACAACAACAGAAGAGACATCCATCAAGCCGCCACATGAGAAAGAGCGGCCTTCAGCTTTCACACTGAGTTTACTACAGGCTCCTCCAATGTGCAAAGTAAAAACAATACTAGGAATAAACATCTTTGGCTTCTGAACTGGAAGCTGAATAAACTTCAGCTTTCAGCAGAGTGAAGCTGTGCAAACTTACACACCCAGGGGCTCAGCAGTACTGAAAACATGGTGAAATGGCTGGGGGGATTTACTGTTGTTAAAATCAGCTCTAAGTTCTCACTCACCATTACAATTTCAAGGGCTGGAAGAATTCCCAACTTTGCCAAAGTTTTGAAAAACGCATCTCTGTTCTGAGGTTGTAATGTCTGGGAAAACGCACAGAATTCCTTGAAAAAGTTAACCTGTAACAGGGAAAAAGTCATTTAAGGTGTACTCGATTCAGAAAACTCCCTGGAAGTAAGAAACTACTGCCACGTGTATCAGAGTTTGTGTACTGGCTGGCATGGTCCTTCCTAGAAAACGGTTTATTCTAGTTCTCTCCTCCAACCTCCAACATCAGTAAAGTAAAAGACAATAAAAATGAACTAACAGAAGTCTGAGATGTTGAAACTGACTTCAGAAAGAAGCACAAGGACCTTGTAGTGACTATCTTATCACACCCAGCACGTGAAGGGTTTGTCCTCCTGCCTGGTGTGTCTTTTGTTGAGAAGACCAGAGATGCTTCCCTTGCCACGAGCAAGATTTCAACAAGGCTATTTAAGCTGATAAACACATTGAAGGAGAAATAGTGTTCGTAATATATATATTCAGGGACTAGCGTTAATCCTCAGCCACGGGACTTAAAGGATCTTTGTTGAATGCAGAAAGCACAGTGACAAAAGAAGTGTTCAGACAAACAGAAAGTGATGTGGTACACTGAAGAGTACTTGGAAGAAAGTATACCCTCAAGTCTAGGATGTCAGCTTAGTGCTAGTACTGTCTCAACAATAAATTAATCATCTAGAACACATAAATCAGAGTGAGAAACATCTGTCTAGTGAGTACATCAAGGCAGACTGAGCTACACTGGGAATGGCTCTGGGCTTACAGGAGCGCCTCAGTGACTGCAGAACCAGCGGAACAGTTTCTGGTACTATTTGTATGCAATCTCTGTAGTTTAAAGCATTCAAAGCACCTCTGACTCACCAGTTCACACCGTTTGTCATCGTCTGTAGCTTCATCTGTTAACTGTGCAAAAACTTCAGACAAAAATTTCTCGTCTTCCTGCGTGACACACAAGAGGAACAGGACTTACACAATGCCTTGGAGAGTTAAACCATCCATCTCTACTGGATCCCACGCTGCAGAAAGTCAAGCTCAACTACAACGCCGAGTTACAAACAAAACCCCATGCACGAGTAGATGCCGTAGATAAGGAGTTTTTCTTCCTTTTTTCTCCACACCTCCAGGACTTTATCACAAAAAGGGAAATGCAGGAGCACACACGCAGGAGGACCATTTACAGTGCACTATTTCAGGATTCATTCTGTGCTGGAGGCAGAGCATAGGTGATAACTACTGAAACTGCTCTCTGAATGACCCATGCACTATTGATTTGTCCCAAACTACAGACAATGTCAGTCTTTCATACAATCCCAGCCTGGTTTGTGCTGGAAGGGACCTTAAAGCTCATCCAGCCCCAATCCCTGCCACAGGCAGGGACGCCTTCCACTGGAGCAGCTTGCTCCAAGCCCCTGTGTCCAACCTGGCCTTGAACACTGCCAGGGATGGGGCAGCCACAGCTTCTCTGGGCACCCTGTGCCAGTGTCTCACTTTTGCTCCGGGCTCCCTCCCTGCACCTTCATGAAACCTTCCAGGGACACATATTTTGATAAGTGGACGCCTTTACACTTTCAACTTCTTTCTATACCCTAGAAATGCCAACCAAGACATTTTCTACCTGCTGCACCTCTGCTGCTCGCACCACAGGGTTACCACATGTCCTGTGTAGCAGCTACCCTACCCTGGGTCTGCAGAATCACAAGCATTTTGTCCAGCCACCTATGCGTATGTGTCTAGATGAACACATGATGAGTTTGCTGCAAAAGCTCCCCCACCTGTAGTCCAGCTTTTCCAGTCTGGGAAACTTGAGTATCTCTTGCTTTTCATATTCAGATCCTCTGCTACCAAGAGATAATTATTTTAAAGTACATGTAGGACAACGTCCCACTTCTTGTTAAGCATTTCAGTCACACCACTGCTCAGTATCAAGAGGTACCAGAAAACGAGGGTGAACATCCTCTCTCAGCTCTTGGGCACTTTCTGCCTCCTCTGTACACCAGGTTCTCTCCATGGAAACAGTGTTGGCGTTCCCTCAAATCAACTGCCTCTGTTACCTTTTAAACAATACAAATCCTAAAGCAAATAGTAACGTTACGCTACAGCGTTACAAAATGATGCATCACTGCTGATTCAACTCTACAAACTTTACTTATGCACTGAACAAACACGAATGGAACAGCAGCATTCCAATAAATATACATTGAAGTGTTACACTGCACAATGCAGAGGGGAATTATTCTCTATTTTCCTGTGTGCTGCTGTTCTAACCTGGTTGCTTTTTAGGCTGTGACAGAAGACAGAACTTTTCCAGTTACAGGAATGCCAGCCAAAGGCTCACCACTGAATTCCTGAAAATTGTAAGAGGTGAGGAAAGAAGTGCTTTACAGCCAAATGATATCTGGAATCAACTTCAGAGAGAGCACAACATACACACACTGAGTAGTTCACTCTGCCTTTAACAGCTTCATTAAGCCTGTTAACAAAAAATAACCCTACCACAACCAACCTCAGACAGGCTACAGGCTCCCTCCCTGCTGCGGAACACCTAGCAATGGAAACATCTCTTGCTTGTCTAAGGCTGCACAGTGTAGTCCTGATATCCTAAGCACAGGGTGGATCGAGGATTGTTTTCCATGCTCACTCCATGCTCTTCAACCACAGCAGCACCGGGATCTACTGCTTCACAGCACACAGAAGGACCTTTACTATCATAGCAAACACAACCTGCTACTCCTATAAACCCCACTCTCATAAAGAGCTTTGCTGGTGTATTTAGGGGGAGACGACTTCCAACATGCTCACCAAACCCAAAGGCACTTTAGAGTCCTTGTGCCACGACAAAAGGGTGATTTATTCCAGAGGCCTGTTGAAAACAATCCTGAACCTAAGGTCCACACTACCATGTGACTCTCCTCTTCCATGTTGTATCTCCACATGTGCTTTTTTCTTAGCTCGCAATTCTCAAGGCAGCTCAAAGCATGCGAGTATCAACATTATTTGTAAACCATCACGCAAGCCTTCAAAACAGACAAGCAGTCCTATGTGCCACATCCTTTCTCCACTGTAGCAAGGACAGCAGCGACAGAGCAGCAAACTGACAAAGGATTTCAGAACTTCCTCCAGAGAGTACTGCAGGTAACAGGGAACTATAGTGTTCTGTTAAGGCACAACTGAATATCCAGTACAGTAAAGCCTAGATGAGAAATAAAGAGCTTCACAGAGTCAAGTATCTCTAACTGCAAACAGGACTGTGGCCTCAGCAGAGTAGCTGTAATACATGCAAAAGAATAAAAAGGGAAATCTCTATTTAACACAAAGTCGGTAATTCTGCACATGGGATTCACTTTCTACTGTCTGGCTGAACAGCAGAAAGAAACTGAAAAGAAGCCCCCAGGCTTATTCAGGCGATTCTCCAGTTTGGTTTTTCCCCCCCCCAGTTCTCTATGGCATTCTTTAGCAATATTCCTGATGGCAATGTCACCGCTCCAGTGCCCCTCTCCTTCCACAATTTTAACCGCTCTCCTCTCATACATCTTCCTATTTTACAGACTATCCACACGCAGGCCCCACAGGTTTGTCATATTCTCTTCTGAGGGCACAGACCAGAAACAGAATAAATCCACTTTGGTATCCATCAGTTCGCACAACAAAATGGGAAGTGAAAACATCCTGCATGTCATGTTCAGATTCAGCTCTGTACCAAGGCTCCTTCCACAGGCCCTCCTGGTTGCCACACCTAGCTATTCTTAAGCCTGCTTCTGACCACAAAGCGTGCAGTAAGTTTTTCAATGTAGTAATGTGCTGGTTATTTATTAATTAGTACTTTTGGATACCAATATGAAGGAAAAAACCCAACAAATTACTTCTTATATATGTATTCATATTACATGAGCGTCTGAAATTACCATAAAGTAATAGTAGTATAGCAGGAATGGTTCCAAACACGCTCTTTTGAATCAGATTCAGAATGTGCTATGTGTTAAAAAGTTGCTTGTTCCCTTAAAACCTACACAAAACCAGCTCCAAACACTCAATATGCTGCTTGTGAACCAAGAACCTTTTACTGTTTCCTGAAAATCTACTGTTACCTGAAATCCACCATTTCTAAAATACAATAAGGGGAAGCACTGAAACCATTACACAAATAAAAACATCAATGATTAACTTACACAGTGTTAAAGAGCTGCAAACGATTGTGAAACTACAGCTACAGGTTATCTACAGACATCCATCTATAGCATATTGAAACCCACTTACCTGCAACATACTGACAATCTCAACTTTGTTGAAGAAAATAAAGGAAGTGAGGGTAGAAAGAAAATTCTCTTCAAAAACAGACGGTGTGGGCAAGATGATGTCCTGAATGTACTGTACCCGGTAAGTCTGGTGGATTTTTTGCCTGAGTTCAGAGTCTGTTATAGGAATAACCTCCTTAAATTTTGCTGTTTTGGTCAAGAACTCCCTGTGCCGTTTTGGCTGAGCCAAAGAAGGATCGTACTCCAGGCATCCAACAACATCCATAATACACTCATCCGAAAACATCACCTCAAACAGAGTTGCTTTGTTGAGGAACAAAATTCCTCTAATAATTTCATACAAATGATGTAAGCCTTCGGTGTTCTCCAGATTCTCACACACTTGGAAAAGCTGTAGCAGTTTTTTAATGTAGCCTTCATTCTCCAAGGCCAGTGCCAGCTTTTCCCTACGGATGGGCGAGGAGAGGACAGAGGTAACTAGGTCAGCAATCTCTTCAAGTTTGTTGAGTTCACAAGTAGGAAGGTCGATCAAAGGACTAGTTTCAGGCATTTCTTCTATGTGCTCCTCTTCTGACTCAATGAGGTCCTGCGTGACTTCCACTGAAGGATCCTTACCTTGGACCTAAGGAGAGAGTGTGCACAATTACCAGCTCATCCCAAAACACAGATAAAAATCATCAAGTCAGTAACTGAAATAGTATGTGCAGACGCACTTATACCTTCAGTTCTATGGAAAACATCTGGCCATGCAGAGGAGTAAGTTTGCTGCTTCTGAGTTCTTCGGTCATTACTATTATTTAGGGGTTGGAACTGGATGATCTTAAAGTCCTTTCTAACCCAAACCATCCTATGATTATCCTCAATAGTATCAAAACCCAAATAAAACCAAACCTAACAGCATCCCTGCAGTCACAAAGGCTGAAGAACCTTCAGACAAGCACTAAATATATAAAGATGAAGAAGGGCATCAGAAAACCTTCTTTCGTTTTCTCAGTCAGAAGGCTGTGAAGCATTAAACTCGTAGTAAGAGAATTCACAACCTCCTGTTGCTACATCCCCCACGAAGAACATGTTATCCAGGAGTCTCAAAGGACGAGGCAGGAGGGGTCTGAAGCCTGATGAAAGAGCCTAAGTCTAATGGTTGACATGGTCTGAGCACACAGAAACCTTCCTCTCAGACTGGTCACCGCCTCAGTCCCAATTTAAAACCAGTTTAAAACCTGGACTATGTATTAGACACATCTACTTGCTGTTACCAGCACCAGTTCCTTTCAACAAGAGCACTTCAGAACTGGCTGAGAAAACACTGTATCCCAAAGCACACCAAGATTAAACTGCTCATAAATTGCCTAGTTTGGAAACTGATATGAAATCTGAGTTGTGTTCCTTCAGACAACAGAAGTTGTGTTCCTTTAGATCACATTGCACCATTTCAAAACCTGGGAGTAAATCGAATTCCAACACCAAAGCCCAAGTTTCCTCTTTTAAGTACACTCAGGTGTGATCCCATTGACTTGTTACTTCCAGAAAGTAGATAATCTAAGCTGTTTTGTAATAGACCAACAAAGACTGAAACATCCATAAGACACAGAGAGTCAGCAAAACCTAAATCTTGATGAAATAAACGTCACTGACAATTCTGAGCTCCTACAGCACCTCTTTGTCTCAGTGAAACATCCGCATCCTTACTCATTACAACACACTTGCAGACCCACTGCACTCCAAGAGGTCACCTGGGAGAAGGACAATTAAAATGTGGTACTTTGGCATTCCCATTTTTAATAAAGGCAACCAACCAACCCCTCTAAAACGCCCAAGACCTGAGTTTCATCATGCCATTGATTTTCCAAAGCACGAAATCCAATTATGAAAACAACAACTCGTGTAAATAGCGGCAACCTATGACCTGACGCAGAAAAGCCATCAAAATAATAGAGTATGTGCTTATTTTACAAGTGGGTTGAAAAATCACAGCACAAATAGACGAAGTCACAGAGGCCACTAAAACATCTGGAAGAAGCAGAACATGTAAAGTGAGCTGTACCTGGCAGATCTTCTCCCAGATTTCATCACAACCAGCTTTTTCTTGAAAACTCAGCGCTAAATCATAGTTCTCTGCTTCTGACCAAACAATCAGGGTGTCCTGTTCAAAGCAAACCAGAAACATGAGTGATGCTGAAGCAGGTCCATGCTTAGTGTCAGCCTGCATCCTTTAAGCCACAGGCCTGAAGAAGAAATAATTTAAAGTTACACTTGTCCAAACAGAACGTAAGACATGAAAACATTAAATTGCCTTTTCTTCCATAGGAACATCACCTTCCTTTTTGCTTTTTATGACCACTGCCTTACATATTTAAATACACTTTTTTTCATAACCAAAACACTTCTAGTGACATTTTTCCACAACATAATTGTGTGCCAACAGTCTTGGAAAGGGAATGTAGGATTAGGAAAACCTGCAATGTAACAATTTAAGTCTTTTCATATTTAATACAGTAGGAACAAAAGCCTAAGATTACAGTGTTTCCTCCTCAAAAGGGTTTAACAGTGCCTTGGCAATGTGAGAAACGATGCCAAACTAATGCCAAAACATTCTTTGCCAACTTAAAAGACACAGAGTAAGACATAAGTTCTTACTAAGTTACAAACAGTTGCCAACAGGTATTCTCATGTGAGCAAGGGTTTTTCCTCTGTTACCACTGGCTCCATCAATCCAATCTGCGCATTTGCACAGTATGTCAGGAAGATTTGCTGGAATTTATGAATGAACTGAAAACGTTTCTTTATGAGGGTATTTTAGGACACTTGCTGCTGCAGTGTGAGGACTGTGAGCCTGTGCTTCCACATTCAGATATGTAACTGTCCTGGTTTAACCTCAGCTGGCAACTAATCACCATGCAGCAGCTTGCTCAGACAGACAGCTGGGAAAAGGTACAACCCACAGACTGAGATATGAACAGGTTAATAATGGAAATAAAAGATAATAATAATAATGAAGAAGAAAAGGGAGGTAACAAAACCAGAGGACTAAACCCCAAGACAATCAAGTGATGCACAACACAGTTGCTCACCACCCACTGACTGATGCCCAGCCTGACCCAAGCACAGCTCCCATGCAACTTCCCCCCCCAGCTTCTATACTGAACTTGAGGTTCCATGGTCTGGAATATCCCTTAGGCCAGGCCAGTCCAGGTCAGGTGTTCTGGTTCTGCTCGCTCCCAGCTTCTTGTGCCTCTCTCTCCTTGCTGGCAGAGCATGGGAAAAGTCCTTGACTCAGGGTAAGCAACAACTAAAACATCCCTGTGTTATTATCATTATCCTCATCCTAAATCCAGAACACAGCACTGTGCCAGCTATGAGGAGCAGAATTCCTCTTTCCCAGCCAAACCCAGAACACAATAGTTCAGCATCCTACAGTAAACTCGTCTTCATGCCAAGCTGTGCAAACAGAACATCTCTCTGCTAAAGCTGCAGTACATTTGATGAGCTCCAGCAAAACAGTTCCACATTCCAATGAGTTCCTTGATTAAAAAAAACCCCAAACAAAACCATGAGCAAGCCCTTGCTGAATGGTCAATCAAGTAATTTACTTCCCTCATTCACAAAGGTCAGTGTTCACCACACAACCTACAAAGGCTTCCAAGTCTTTACTTTCTGCATGACTTTCGTTGTAAATGAAATATTCAAAGTGATATCTTTAAGCTAAGCAACCCAAACCAAACAATATCCCACTGGCTTACAGATACCTCATACAGCTTAGGAAACTGCAGGGGCAACAAGAAACAAACCCTGCCACTGCCACCTGACATCTTCACCCCAAAAGAACTTCTTGATTCCCTCTGTGCACAAAGTGACAGGAAACCATGAAGCTGATTGTTTGTTATGTGCAAGGTAGGTGATGGTGATGAAGCTGACTTGTCACTATCTGTGTGGTGATGATGATGAAGCTGATTGACTGCTATCTGTAAGGTATTCAGTAGGCTAAAAGGCCAACCCATGACATGGTATCATGCAACTGTTCTGTCACCATCCTTCATGTATCCACCGAAGACAGGGACAAAAACAATTACTACCAAGTGACTGTTGCTACTCTTGAACCTGTCAGCCAGCATTCCTTAATTGTTTTTGATCAAAATCAGGTTAGATACTTAAGCAGATCTTTGTTAATGCAATTCTGTGCTTACACAGGTCAGAGAGCACTCTATATACACAGGGAGCCAGTACTTCCACTGGCAGATGAGAGGGAACTAGCGTTTGGGACAGGACTGCTGACAGCAGGACAGCAGATAAACTCCTCCACCAGCATGGCCATCTGAAACACACCTCTGCCTCCAGTAGCACCATTCTGCAGGTAGTTATCACTCTGGAACAGGCATGAAAATCAGCATTGCTGATACGGCATTAATTCTTCATTTCTACAGTCTCTCTCAATATCCATCTGTAGCTGTGTGTTTTAGGGGGGGATGTCTTTGCCTTTTCCTTTTTTCCTTACAATAGTTTAGCATAACATCTTCTTACAGCAACATTGTTGAAAGGGCCTACCAATAGGTCAATAGATCAGCTTCCTTCTCCCAAAACATAATCACAGGTCCCATGAAAACCAGCACCATTTGCACAAGTTCAGTTTTTCCCCCTTTCTCATTTTCATATATTCCTTCCCTGTTCTGGAAAGAACTGAGCTCACTGCACTATGGTTTTAATGCTATTTATGACAGTTCATTTATACTGCAGTGTCCTACATTACACTTCCACTTTCATTCTACAATCACAAATATTAAGAAGTAATGTCTCTGCTTTTGGGCCATGATTCACGTGAGCAAATGGTACAGCTTCATATAGCTGCCATGGCTTGTGCCTACAGCTGTCCACCCTCATCTCCTCACCAACAGCTGAATCTCCACGTGCCCTTTTAGAGCGAGCAGTTGAACTGGGATTCATGGAAAAACAGTAACTGTCAACTGCAGGCACTGAAAAGTCTGATCAGCTCCATGGCCAGGTTCTCTTTGAGAGATTAATCAGAACATGAGTATTTGCAGGCACAGTTTTGTGGCTGTTCCAAACTCTAAACCTGAAATGTTCATCTTGAAACCTGTGAAATTACCAGTGCCCTGACACTCCAAATCAACCCACTTCCAGGTAACGTGAGACTCAAGAGGTGCCTCAATGAACAAAGAAGGCCACATACATGAAGAAGTTCTTTTCACAACCCAGAGTGACTCAGGTAAGAGATACAGTGCTGTAACTTAAAATGACTGCATGCCTCCATCAAGACTGCACCCAAACTTGGTGGGAGCTCTGGAGTTACTGAACAGTGCTCGTTACAATGGTGCCCACACAAAGCAGAAGTCACATTTCTCCAAAAATACTTCTGAAAGACTGAAAGGTGGTTTAACCAGAAAATAATTGCCTAACAGCAATATAAAATCTACTCCTCTGGCACACACTTCCTGAGACAACCCACAAAGCCCACAGACAAGACATCCTCCGGGCCTAGCTGCTGCAAGAGGCTCCCACTCCACCTACTTAGATCAGCATCCACAATGTGCCCCACTGACAATCAGTGCTCCTTAATTCCACCAAACACAATAGAAAACCTAGGAGGTGAATTCTGAACAATTCAGAGAGGAGTTCAACCCCCTCTTTGGTGTTGGGTCCTGGTTTGCACAGTATCTGCTATTCCACACCTCTCGGGCAAAAAGAGGTGCTTCGATGGAATCAGTTCCTACATGGAACCTGTCACACAGTAACACCAATACACTGGCACAAAAAAGGAGGGAAGCAGCCCCTTGGCAACACTCAGGCTGGTTGTTAATAACACCCCTGCATCTGTGTTACACGCCAGCCTCAAGGAACCGATTCTGCCTGGAGCAAACTGCTCTGTTGCCACATGAGGGACAGCAACTCTGCAAAAGGCAGTATTTGCACACACTGCTCATCTCAGCTCTGGAAAGAGCGCACACCTCAAGGAGTCAGCAGCAGAAGGCAGTGTTCACAGCCAGGATCTCTGCAGCAGTTTGGAGCCCTGCAGCCAACGCAGCTGAAAACCGCCACCCTCAGAGCTGAGCTGGAGGAACAAAGCACAGGAACAGATCCATCTGACTCCAGCAGAGGACATGCTCTGCTGCCAACTGTGCCAGGGAACAGTAACCTCCAGCACAGGGTGGAACAACACTGGGTGTGGTAACAACTTCAACTGCTTCTGCTGGAGCCTCCAGAAGCAGCTGACCTGCTCCTTGGCCAACACAGGGTGTTCGGTGGAAGGATGGAACTCCTGAAGCCTACACCCCGAAATCAAGGGGATCGAAAGCTCTCCAGGCTCTAGTGTTCTCTGCACACATGCCATTAGAGATTCTTTCATGTTGTGTGCTGTGTCTAATCCGAGTCCCATTTCTCTAAAGCATGAGGCCACAATGACAGTCTGCCCAGCACCCAGCAGAACTGCATTCTGCACAGAAGCTGGTGACCACAAACCCAGTGTGAGAAGGCAGACACAGGCCTGCCCTGTTCAGTTAGCCAGTAATTACAGCATTGCTGAGCACGAACAGTGCAATCCTGGGAATCACACAATGACACCCAGCAAATAGAAATCAGTTGGTTCTCTTTGTTCAGTGTTGCTATGCAAATCACAACGTGATAACCACACACATCCATTCAAGTGATTCATATGGAAACAGATGTATGGGGAGGGGATGCTGCTCCATTAAGCTTTCCCCAAACCCAAAATGATCAGCACCTTAATGACAACCTGAGACTGAACTCTGCAAGTGAAGGGAGAGCTTCCTCCACGCTGCCATTCACCTGCAAGTACCTGCCCTGGGCACATCAGTACAGCCTCCACGTCCTCAGGCTACCTATGGAACAGACATCAAACATGCACGCAGGGATGCTGAAGAAAGATCACCCCTCTTCACCTCTGGTTATCCAAAGTATTTTACCTAAATCTTTCCACTGGTTTAAAAAGGACCTGTTCCTAAGATGCCCAGGTTTGAATACAACAATCTTTTAGCAATGAGACTGGAATGCTACATTAAGGTCTGCTTTTTGCTACTCTACTCAGAAGGAGGCACACAGAACTGGAGGACAGAACTCTTATCAACTGAAAACTGTATGATCTCAGAGGTCAGACAAACCTACAAGTTGTCTCTGGAAATCACCAATCATCATTCCTCTCCAAAAAACCCACCCTAAACCAAACTTCTTCGAGAGAGTGCAAGCACTTTCAGTCACCAAAGCATTAGGACCAGTAATAAAGGCCAACAAAAATAAGCCTCAACCCACAAGGCTTCCCCCCCCAAAAAAAGATAACAAAAAAGCTACTTAAGTCACTTGAAACTTTGCTACCCATTAAGTAAAGGCTTTCAAATAATCAGTTGTATAGAGTTACAAAAACAGGCTGCAAAGGGAGGTGCTTTAAGCTTGCACAGCAACATAATGTGCACTCGTATTTCATTATGTATCAGTTTCCTCTGCTAAACAGGAAGCAGCTCGAGGCTCTTGACTTTCAGAACGCTGCAGCGCTCTATAAAGACCATCCCCTGATGACAGCCCATGACTGTCACCCCAGCTAAAACCACCAACACCTATTGAGTGAAGGGGAAACCACAGAAAGCAGCTTTCTGAAAAGCCAGGCCCAAGCCTCCGACCTGCTCCTAACCTAAAGTGAGCCAACCTGCGCTCTAGAGCTAACGCAGGCTCTTTCCTCAAGTTCTCAGAACATGCCTTGCCACCAAACCAAACAAAACCCTTCAAGATTTGTCTCTCTGTGATTTAGAAAGAACAAAATTCCTGTTTTCTAGTATTGAAACACTTCTGGATACCCTAATGATGGAGAACAGTGTGAAACACTGAACAAAAGGATCAGAATCTGCTGCAGAACAAAGAAGAGACAGGAAGAACCCCAGGAATAATCACAAGAACAATGCAGGCAGAGACACCAAAAAGTCACACACAAAGAGGAAAAAGACACTGAAAGTGATAGAAGCAAAAGAGATTTAGCAAACTAATGTGTTTAGTGGATGAAACAAAAATGACTCCCAACTGCTCTACTCCTTTGCTTTGCACAAGGCTTACCCCTAGGAAAGGCGACCGTGCGAGTAAGTCTCCCCACGGCCACTCACTTTACTCAGGAGAGCAGCAGTTTTCAAGGCTTCAGACAAAACACATAAGAGCAACCATGCAAGAAGTCCCACAAAGGTTATCTCCAGAAAATAGCTCCAGAAGTAAATATGCTGTTACCGAACTGGCCAAGTTTTACCTCCCTCATTCAACAATTATTTCATATGGCGTGGGATGGGAGAGAGGAGTTAGGCATTCGTGTTTCTAACTGTTGTTTCTAACTGTAACAAGGTCAGCATTTGTCTGAATCACACATACGCTCTTTAGAGCCTGAAGTCCAAAAGGGTTTTTTAGGAGACCCACATTTTCATCTCTAGAATGCAAAGTATCACAGCACGTACAGGCTTCCAAGCAAGCTGTTCACCTATATGGGAAAACACCACTGCCAATTCCACATCGTGTCACTTCCCCTTCTCCCTGGAAAAGGCAATCTGAGCATAAACCATCCCTCAGCATCAGTAACCGTAAAGATTAAAGCCCAGCAGTAATACTTGCCTGCTGTTTCTGATAGGCAGTATTTGGATTTATCTTCGATTCTAACAGTAGCGAACCTGAAAAAGGTATGAAGAGACACTGACTGAGTTTAACAAAAGAAAACATCTGCACACATCTTACAACCACCTCCCATGTGCCACATACTCAGCTTAACCCAGAACCATCTTCTTTACATGTAATTCCTTACAAAAAGCCAGGTAAGACAAAATTCAACAGAAATAACCATATTAAGGTGCATTTTTCTCTTCCAATTTAGACCAGAATTGTCCGGGCAGTGTTTCCGGGGTGACAACCACCTTGTTCACACACCTTTCAGCACACCTACACCAACTGGCACCAGGTAAGATGCTGCCCAGCACAGAACTGTTTTTCCCCACAGAAGCCACGCAGGCCGTTTGCTTTTATTCCCTTCAAGTGCCCTTCAGAAGTGAATCACCCGGACACTGTGAGCCCAGGGACTTTACCTTGTGTATGCAAGTAGTGTATGTATCCTGGCAACAGCTCCGGAGTAAGTTACACCAGGCTTAGGTGGTTTATTTAGCACATTAGCACCTGTTGCCTGACAAAGCGGCAAGCTTGTACCCCCCTCACACCAAAAAAGAACCTTAAGTGCAATGGAACACGAGGGATGCCTCATAACTTGGACAGAAACTACGTTTCTGGGGGAAAAAAAAAACCAAATAAGCAAGCAACTTCTTATGGGAGGAAGAAGAGGGAGAAGAGCACTTTAAGAGCAGGCAAAATCACCCTGAAAGCGAACAAAATGTCGCCGCACGTAACGACTTCATGCAGCCCAGAGACATGCTGCCGGCTAGGGTAAGGGAGGGAGGTAAGGCACCGCTGCAGCTCATGGGGGAGGCACCGAACGGAGCCAAGCACTAAAGGGAATAAAGGGGACATAGCAACAACGGTAACAACAAAGAGCCCGGGGTCTCCCCCGACGGGCGCGGGGAGGGGGAGACAGCAGCAGCCGAGCCCGGCAGCGGCGCGGCCCCACAGGCGAGGGTGGGGACCGGAGCCGCGGGGAGCGAGGCAGGAGGCCCGGGCGGCCTAGGCCTGAGCTCAGCCCCGGCCACGCTCTCACCGTCCGACTCGGCGCGCACCAGCAGCGACATCCCCTTGAGCCGCTCCACGTATGTGGAGGAGACGTGCCCGGTGCCCCTGTCGTCCCATTGCCGATCCTCGTTGAGGGTGTACACCTTCACCCGCCGACGGGTGTCCGACATGGTGCAGCCCCGGCCTCGGGCCTCCGCGCCGGGGCCCGCTCCGCCTGCGGGAGGCCGATGGAGCGAGGGGGAAGCGGGGCCGCCGGGCAGCTCAGGGGCACCGCGGGGCCTTTGACGCGCCGCTTCCCATGGCTCCCGCCGGCCACAGCGCGCCGCGGCCCCGGCCCTCGCTGGCGCAGCTCCGCCGCCTCAGCAGCTACCGCGGCGCCGCCGCCATCTTGGAACCCGGCTCTCGCCGCCTTTCTCTTCCTCCCCGCCCGGCCACGGGCTCCCCTCGCAGGGGCTACGGCGGCCGAGAGCCGCCAACAAACCCGCGGCGGGGCGGGGCAGCGGCAGGGCCCGCCCGCGGCCCCGCGGGGAAGAAGGCTGCTCCCAAGGAACAAGGGATGGGAGAAGAGGAAACGGCCTCAAGCTGCACCAGGGCAGCTTTAGATGGAGCTGAGGAACAATTCCTTCCCCACAGGGTGCCCAGGGCAGGGCTGCAGTCACCGTCCCTGCAAGTGCTCACACACCGTGGAGACGAGGCCTCAGTGCCACGGGTCAGTGGTGGCCTTGGCAGTGCTGGGAATGGAGTGTATGAGCTTGAAGGGCTTTTCCAACCTGGTTGATTCTGTGATTCAGTCACGTCTGTGTCTGCGGTCTCCATGAGAACAGTTTCACCCTCTACAAAACACCCTTCAGATTACTATTATATATGTAATATATATACACACATACACACTCTGAACACTGGGCATTCCCTAAAGCATCCCCCCTTGCAGGTGTGGGAAGCGCCACCACCACAGCACAAAACAATGGGCAAGATCCAGGGTGAGGTCTCAGCCCAGTCTGTGCTCACACAGGGACAGAGAGCAAGTGCTGGGAGAAAAGGTGTCCCCTGCATCACAGAGCAGCAGCGAGGCTGTTCTGCAGCACCTCCCGCAGCCATCCCAGCCCTCCACCAGCAACACCTGCGCCATAATGTTCAATGCACAGCCGTACAGAGGGCTCAACAGGTAAACAGACGAGGAAGCTGTTCTGTGAAGCTTCCCAATGAGAGAAATGTGCTTAATGGGTCCTTACAGACCCTGTACAACTTAAGACAGAGCACTCGGGCATTGTGCCATCTGTAAATCTTCAGTTTTCCATACAAAAACCAGCCACCAATTTCCTCTGTACCAAGAGTAACAAATCATTACATTTCAGTGTTTGCATGGGAATAAAGGAAAAGGACACAAAAGCATGCAAGGAGTCAAGCTGTGTGGAACACTGGGGACATGGGGAGCAGGGGAGGCTTCAAAGCCTCTCAGAACATCATCTCTCAGGCTGGGAAGGGAAGGGAGATGGGAGGAAAAGCGCTCCCCAGGCCAGGGCGGGACCGTTCCCAGACAAAGCCAGGCTTTCCCAGCATTGCCTAATGGTGAAAGCAGTTCCACCGGTACAGCTCTTACCTACAGGACTGGCGCTGCCCCGGTGTAAGTTCAGTCTTGTTGCGGAGGAAGGGAAAGGAAGGGTTTACTACGGAATGCACCCAAAGTAACTATGTGCAACTGTCCTCTATGTTAAGTGAACATTCTCTGGGCAGCCTTGGAATGTTCCATCCATTACAGACAGCTTTTGCTCCGGCATCCATTGTACCAGGACTCTCTCAAGACTTACTGCCATTCAGCATGTGGAGCATGGCAGCCACTGAAGAGACGCGCTCGTGAGTTTCCCTTGCAGACGATGGCAACTGGAATACACCTCCAAGACCCATCATATACACATCTCTTTAGCTGTAGAGAAACAGTATAGAAACATACTTTAGGGTAAGTCAGTAACTGTACAAAAGTATGTTACATGAATGGCTTCACCAACCATGGCTTGGGAGTTACAGGAAGCAGTTACAGTTGGGTTCCACACAAGCCTTCCCCACTATGTGTCAGGCCTGATCTTCTCAAGGTTTTACACATTGGACCTCAGTGGAAAGAACACAAAATACACAAGAAGAAAGACAAAACCCAGTGGCCACAGCATCCTGCTGCTTCAGGGTGTCTGCTGCTGCAAACGCTCTTCCCTCTCTGCAAGACTTCTACAAGTGCTCTTTAGCTCTTCAAGCCAAGTGTGTAAAGCTAAGTGTGACCTCTCCTACTCCAGATGAGACGCAGTACTTCTCCAGGGACACAGAATAGCAAGAAACTCCAGCAGCATGTTCTGGAGCAAATTCTTACCTATCATGGTGAACAGGAGATACACAAGCCAAGAATTGGCATGAAAAACTATTCCTTCTGCTTGAAGTAAATCCGTGCTCTCTCCGGGCATGAAATCAATGACCTCTGTGGAAAAACACCATCCCGGAACATACCCACACTGCATTCCCCCGGATACAGGGCTCCTTTTTGCACTGAACTGCATGAGGACTCTGCAGCCTGGCGTGTTAGAAACTGCAGCATGATCTTGTCATCTCTGCTAATAAAAAGCAAGTCAGACCTGGGGGGCTTCAGCAAAACAGTGGGTTTTGTTAGGAAAGGCTGCAGACAGTGAGCAAATCCTCATTGTCACAACAACACAGGGCAGCAGGGAGCTCTGATTTCTCTTGTTTTCAGAAGCAAGACAGACAACTCATTCCTAAACCACTTCCAATTTCTTGGAGTGAAATGAAGAGACTGCATCATTCCCTCTGGCACATAATCCCAGAAGTACAATTAGGCCAGCTCTTAATGCTTTTATTACAGAACTCGTAATATTTATTGCTTCATATACTTCAGCTTTGTCAAATAAAGGCATTCCTGACCCGGTGGAATGCTGCAGCTGCCCAGCTTCACTTTCCAAAGCAATTCCTGTCAATGGCTCCATCTAAGGGTCATTACAGAAGCTACCTAGGGCAATAGAGACAAAAATCACCATTTCAACATGAAAACACGACTGCAGCGGGGCTGAGCTTACTTTCAAGCACTATTGACCTACCTGCTCTCTAATCACGGCTGATAGCACCAGTCAAGTACCTCCAGCCCAGCCCAACCTGCTGCTACTGCCGTCTGCAGCCAGCCTGCCTTCCCTCCAGGAGGGCTCACACCAGCACACCGCCTGAGCCTTGGCTCCATTCGAGCTGCTCAGGTGGAGGTAAGCTGGTTGTGCTCCTCCCAGACAGCTCCCAGGCTTACTCTTTTCTTCCACCGCTTCCCACAGGGCCTAAAACTTGTTCCAAGCGCAGAAAGCCAGGCTGACTGCACAGGTCCTGCCACAGGAACACACGAGTCTCTCTCCTGCTTTATCATCCATGAAACAAAGTCCCCCAAGCACTGCAATAGCTGTTTTACTGAGATCACCACCTACCACACAAATAGCACTCCTGTAACTGCAGGCAGGAAACACCCTTCCAGGAAAGGATGGTGTTCTTTTGGCTCCTAAATCGTTGATTTTCGCAGATTCAAATGCAAGCATACTGCTGGTAATGTGCTAGCTAAAAAAAAAAAAGCTTCCAAAGTTAGTACTTCATGTAGTATTTTAGTAACTGGAGCATTCATCTGTTCTACAAATGTAGCCCCACAGAAAGGATTCTACAATAACAGCAACCAAAGCTTGGAAAACACCTTAGATCTGGGAGGTCAGTTTCTGAGGGCAGTTACAAGAAATGGGAACATCTCAGCTTCTCTTCAGGGACTTCAGCATTTGCCTATGGAATTTCATTAACACAGTCCAGGATAAGTAATGAACGAAGTATCAACCAACTAAGTCATAGCAAGCGAGGACATTGGAATTCTTACCGAGTAGAATCCCAGCCTGGTTTGTGTTGGGAAGGTCCTAAAAGCTCCTCCAGCTCCAACCTCTGCCACAGGCAGGAACACCTTCCACTGGAGCAGCTTGCTCCAAGCCCCTGTGTCCAACCTGGCCTTGAACACTGCCAGGGATGGGGCAGCCACAGCTTCCTTGAGAACACAGTGCTCAAAGGTGAAAAGATTGCTAAGGAAAACCTTTCCAATACGATATGATGAAAGACACAAGTACAGAAGAGTGGCACAGTCAGTTCTTTCCTCTTTAATATCTTAACTTAGCATAAAAAAAAGGAAAAGAATGAGCAATTGTTTCTGTACATTCACATTTCTCCTCCCTCCAGGGCTTTGTTCTTCCTTTCAGGAGGTTCAGAGCCCACTCGGCATCAGGTGGGAAGTTGATACTAGCTCAAGTGCAAACTGGTGAACAGCAGAAGGGTCTCGCCTCTTTTCATTTGCAAACCTGTACCTCACAGGAGAAAACAGTGGTTCTGTGAGGCCCTGGTGAACGGTCTGAAGGCTACAAGAGGCCGGTGATACCAGAGGCCATATTCCACTGGTGGAATATAATCAGTCAAGGAATTCTGACACCCTTAGTGAGGGTGTTTTAGGGGGAAGATTTATCACATCAATTGCTTATTCCAAAACAATTAATGTTTTAATGATGTATTTTCAAACGAATTGGTAATCCACCCAGATAACAATGATGTTTCAGCCACGTCCTTTGTTTTGTCCCCCTTCTGTTCAGATACTTTAGCAATCTGAACCCTATCACAGTTACTGATGTATTTATGTGAAACAGTGTCGATCATGTTAAAGGTGGTACTTCAAGCCTCTATGTTTTGCTCAACACTTCAGTCTTGCACCCTGAAAAGCCAGTAAAACTTGGATCAAGCGTGTGTCTCAACCAAGTAACAGGATAATTCCTTTTCCCAGGAATACTTGCTTCTCATCTGTACAGTTTTGAGGGGATAGTGAGAAGAACATTAAGCACTGCAATGCAATCTGCTCTTCAGTCTACACAATTCCACATGCTTAACAGTCTCCCCTCACCCTCGTTACAAGTGATAAAAGCATTGCTTGGTTCTGGTTTTATTTTAAAAGTGTTTTTAATCAATTTGAAGACTCTGAAGTTCCACGTCACCTTCAAGCATAAATAGTGTCCATTGTAAAGGATGATTCACTGCCGTCCACCTGCAGATTCTTGTGCAGACATCTATAGATTCTAGCAAAGGTCGCTTGGGTTTCCATGAACTATCACAGCTTGCTTCCTGAGAGAGACAGAAAACACCCAGTAACCACCTGATCCTAGCAGGGCACGGCATTCACAAACATTCCTTAAAATACTTCCTGCAGTTTCATTTCTTCCAGGGCGGTGAATGGTTCCTAAAGATTGCCACAGATGGCCTCAAGTTACCACTGGTGCATTGCACGCCTGCGTGCCAAACTCCTTGTGTAACTGCTCTTGGTTTTATGATCAGACACCTTCGTGTTCAAGTAGATCCCCAATGAAAACCAATGTAGACAACAGTGTGGGGAAATGCATAGGCATAACTTTTATGGGCTTAAACTAAACCAGAGGAAGTTCAGGATGCATATAAGGAAGAAGTTCTTTGCTGTGAGGGTGCTGAGGCGCTGGCACAGGGTGCCCAGAGAAGCTGTGGCTGCTCCATCCCTGGCAGTGTTCAAGGCCAGGTTGGACACAGGGCTTGGAGCAAGCTGCTCCAGTGGAAGGTGTCCCTGCCCGTGGCAGGGGGCTGGAGCTGGAGGAGCTTTAAGGTCCCTTCCAACCCAAACCATTCTGTGATTCTATGATAACTCTACTAACAGTCAAACACAAGCTGGAAAACGAGTTCAAGGGAACAGCCTTGCGCATTCCATTAACTGATTGACTGAGAAAGTCTCCACTAAGTGACTCAGAACTTTCAAAACAAGCATCTTCTTTTTTCTTCTCTTCCCCTCTCCCCCCCTCCTTTAAAAAAAGGATGGCAAGGAAGAAAAGAGGGAATGCTCCCATGGATGTTGAGGATGAACAAATGAGTTTGTATTGGAGAAAGTCGGCTGTGTAGGATGCCTTAAACTGTCAGGGCACTTGAACCAATATTAAATATCAAGCTCTTTACATCTGCAGCACACAAAAGGGTTTGATAAAGCCACTGATAACTTACAATATGCTGCAACATAAGTGGCAAGCAGTATCTGCACACCACTGAAGGCTAACTGTACTGTAGAAAAACGAGACTGACACAATTCTTCACAATAGCTGTAAGGAAAGCACAGTACTGAGTCATCTGACGCTGTTCCTAGGGCCTTACCTGTCACTGGGATGAGGTCGATGACTGTGGAATGGTACCTCCCAGGACAATGCTGTTTTTGTCAGTCAGGGTTTTAAGCACAGCTGTGGCTGGTGACTGCAGGATCTTACGCGAGAGCCTCATTCTGCCATCGGTTGGGTCACGTCCAAAGTATTTAACCTGTGAGGAAAACAGAACACTTTCAGACTGATCACCTCAAAGAGCTGGAGGTAGAACTTTCCTTGAAAGGTGGTGTTCTGGTCTGGCTTTTCAATGTGACGCTAGAAAAGCCATAAAGGACAGGCACCATTTAGCCTATATTGCTGTCGAATTCATGTGGTACCCCAATAGCAAGAGTTTGACACTCAATAAATCTAACTTGAAATGATCGGACCTTTAACCAGCAGAGAAAGGGAATGTAATGTGGAAAATGTTTTCTTCATACACACCAAAACAAAAAAAACCCAAATAATTCACTCAAATTCTCCAACAGGAACAACAGTTTGTTTGCATTTTAAAGTTAAAGAAATACTCACCTGAATTTCTTGTCCAACTTCTAATCCCAGGGCACTCGGATGTTTAATCTAGAACAGTGAGTTCAGGAAGAGTTTATTTCAGTGGGACTGATTTTGTTAGCTGTAAAAGTTCCTTCTTTCAGGGATTCTGCATGCTACACTTCAGCCAATCACAGCAACTCAACACTACCTTACAAACAGCACGTTTCTAAGTGTTACATAGTAAAGGGTAGTGCAGGTCTAAAGAACTTTGTGACGTGCATAGAAGCACAAAGAATAAAATCATAGTTGATATATAGTTGATTGTTTGCAGCTCTAAGTACAGCAGAGGTTAACCAAAAAGGTGCTGCTCACCTAATACACCTTTTAACACAAAATCAGTCTCTACAATAGTAGATGTGTTACAGCTAAAGCAGACTCTGTTTAGTGAGAATTGATGAAAAACAAATCTAAGTGTCCACTTTGTACTTGCTTAAGCAGGTATTACCTTTCTTTGATCCAGTTGTGAGTTATGAAGTAGCACTGGTGTCATGTTTGGATACAGTTTCACCATCACTCCAGAGTCTCTGCAACAGAAAACAGCAGGGTTACCTCAAGATGCATTGATACAGGTCTATGTATTTTACTCCCCATATTGACCCCAAGGCAAGCATTAGAAAACTTGTCATAAACAAGATTTTATTCCTCCCTTTTAGAAATCTTATCTCAACCATAACATGTCCTCTCATTTTTCCTCAGTCGGAAGTGCATGGAAATCACTTATTTCAGGACAGCGTATTTCAGTAATTACCACCCAAAAGTACATGCAATTTTTTGCAAGACCTCTTGGACTGGGAAGTAAAAAGCAAATTCCTACCATATCAGACACAAAGACAAAAAACCCTTAGGTTGTATTACACAAACATCCCAATAACTAAGCAAGCAGCAAAAATAAACAGACTTACTAAGAAATGGAGTATTTTCAGCTAAGAAGACACCAGGAATGATGCAGGTGTCACCAATATATGTTTGGCAACCATTTTCCATCATATTTAGGTACCAGGAATACAGCCATATAAACTAATTTCTACTTTAACTCCAGCGCAGGTTTCATACCTTATTTCAGTTATCGTGGCTGTATAAACTGCACCAAATTCCAAATTCACTTCTTGCTGTAGGGGGGAAAGAGAAAACAGTCAGACACGTGTTCATCAAATGCAAACTGAAAGAGCCAACAACAGAATTCTGCCCTTACATCATCTTTGCAGATGTCACGGATAAACTCTCTTGCTTCATGCATGGCAATAGGGGTGGGGGCAAACACAGAATATGTCTCTTCATCCAGCTGACTTACAGTGACACCTTCGAAAGAGGATTGAATGAGAGGATTTAGGTGAACAGCGCTACTGCTTCAGCAAGCAGCAGTTATATTCAGTAAACACTTGAACAGAGCAAAACAGACTCATCAAGATCTCAAGAGCAAAAAGGCTTTAGTTCATAGGCAGAGAAGCTGCACGGATTTGATCTACACTTCAGCATATTCATGATCACACTTGCTTAGCTTTATATCTTGCATTCAACACTATCTGCAAAACTGGCCCTAAGTGACCCTTCAATTGCATCTTCCCTAAGCCCTGAAAAGCACCATCACGTGGGAGTTCCTGCTGTGGGACAAACTGCAAGCACTTTTACAGAGGGAATCTACACAACTAAGTAAGGTGAAGCTCACCTCACCCCAGCTACATTAGCACTTCAAAACACACGCATCTATTACCCACGATACAGCACAGACTCACTTTGTACCAAGCATTGGAACACCTAAACATACAAGTCTGACAAAACAGTGTTTTGCAGACTGCAGCATAAAGCACAAATTAAAACTGCCCTTTTCTCTCGATATTTCCTCCTATCTACTCACTAGGTCATTGCTGAAGCACAAATGCCAGTTTCAGGGAGATGGTCTACAGAAAAATCTGGGAACTTTAAGTTTAGCTACTTACAGCTTCTGAAAGGGCATAAGGATTGCACTAAGATTCAGCAATAGCTGTGCTCATCATACCTGTGCTACTAAGATCCACTAACCAAAAGCTCCACACTGGCAATATTCATACAGAGAAGCTAACAGCACATTAGGATAAGATCAGAAGAAGCAACAATGTCTTACCAGTCTGTGCTTGAAGCTTTTTCAGATTATAGGCCCCAGGACCAACAAATCTTAATCTTTTTGATAGTGGAACGTGGATAGTTTCTGAAAGAAAATGTAAAAGTACTCTTGAAATGCTTAATATAATAATCTTGTAAGCTATCACAAAATATGTCCTGCTCATTTAGGTTTAATCTTCTGGAGCTGCTGTATTGGCTGAACACTGATGTAATTACACTGTAGAATTGAAATAAGTGAAAACATGGAACACAGATACTTTGGTGAGTGTAAATTACCTTAAGCCATACCAATACTGACACCTTTACCCGCTCTGAGAGTCCCATATAACTTCAGTTTCATTCTGTTTTCTGCTGTGCAGTGTTTGCTGGTGTACAGCAGTTCACTGCTGCTGTCCCACATGGCAGTAAACCCCCCCCAAATTCACCTCAAAGCTCAAAGAGAAAATAACTCCAAGGGTCAGAAACACGTAACAGGCATTCATTAAAAAGCAGCTGGTTTAAGCAGCAGCTTGTTGTTGAAAGGTAGTTATAAAATGAATGAATTCTTATCAACATACAGCTAACATTACCTACAACGGGTCCACTTTCTTTCCTGTTAGGTCTGGGTTTTGCCAGTGTTTGGTTCATAATTTGCAAGATCTCCCTCTTTGCAGCTGTGGGGTTGGGGGAGAAAGGAGGAGGAAGGAAAAAGTAAAGAGTTCTGTGTAAGATGAAAATAACTGTGTGCAGTTTTTGTTAGAAAGCAGATGAACATCCATCCATAGAAACCTGCCTCCTGCCTAACTTGAGAATGAATCAAGGTAACCTAACACATCTCAGGCAGTGCATGTTTGCTGCAGTACAACCTTCTGCTCTGCGCATATAAACTCCATCCTTTGAGCACATTCTATGATTTTATGCAGCCTAGAACATGCATATAGTTCTGTTTCAGGGTATTATTCAGATGAAGCAGAGTGCTGATAAGCTGTACTTCGATCAGTTATGATACACTGGCCTGGAGCTTTAGCTGAGCTGCTTCAAGTAAACCAGCACTGAACAGGAATTAGGAGTTCTTACATACAGACAGCAGTAAATTTCAATAGTAAATATAGCTGAATTTATGGTAAATGAGAATGAGTTTGCTGTTCTTTTTGTAACAGTACTCTGTTGGATTCAGAAGTCACGTAGTAAGGTGCTTGTGTGTCAGTCCAAATCCATTTCAGATGCTTCCTCCCCTTCTCAACTTTCACCAACCAAAAGCAATCCAGAGTTCCAGTGCACAAAGCTGCACCTCAGCCTTCACTACCTGTGTTATCCATAAGGAATGGAGCTGCTAGATCTTAACCATGAACTTCCCGAGATGACACAAGGTTTTACTTCAGGTCTAAGAACCCACTGCTCAAAAGACATTTAAACACTGGTGTAAAGTTATCTTAAAGATAGCCTGGAGTATATTTTTATCAGCCCTTTTTACTGATGTATTGCACAGCAAAGAGCAAGCCTTTTTTCTCCAACTTACCACATTTGTTTCAATCCAGTATGACAGAAGTGTTATAAACTGAGGTGGCTCAGTAATGCTATATCATAGAATCATGGAATCATAGAATAGTTAGGGTTGGAAAGGACCTTAAGACCATCTAGTTCCTGCATGCACATATTTCACAACACATTACCCTGGTGCTCCTCTTTTGTACATTAGTTTGCTATGCCCCTAATGTTATTGCAATTTTTCCAAACCAAGTACCTGTTGTACCCAACTGGTGACCATTAGAACCACACCAGTTTGTTCTGCTTTATAACAGGAACCTCCAGGAGCAGCAGCCACTGTCACTGGGACTGTGTACAATAGCATGGAACTTAAGAGTGGTGGAAAGGGCCTGGATTTTTGGGGACAGAATGCTCTCCTGTGACACAAAAAGCTCTTTATTTGGTATGTATTTTATATATATATATATTATACATATATTATATATGAAGTGCCTATACTGAAGTATAACAAACGATGCCCAAACCAGTTCTTTTTGAAGACAGAAGCTTTTCCACAATGGAAACAGCAAAATAAAAGTATTATTTAGTTTCATAAAACTCAGAATTTAATATAATTTATCATACTATATAAAATGGGTGTAAATACGAATATGGACCTACCTGTAGCTTGCTGAATAGCTTCCATTACAATTTTTATTGGTATTCCTGGCAGCTTTAGATCAACCTAATAGGAAAAGAGTTAAGTGACATCAGTATGTAACAAAAGGTTTAGATACCTTGTCACAGTTTCATTTTGGGAAGATTTAATGGTACAATACCTGTAAGGCAGTTATTCCTTTATTAGTACCTGCCATCTTGAAATCCATATCACCATAGTAATCTTCAATTCCCTACCAGCACAGACAGAAAGAAACCGAATTGGAGCAACCTTATCCCAGTGTCAAGTCTCATTATACTAAAAGCACATCCTGTGTTTCAATAAACCACAAAGTGGTTCTGCAGACCTGGAATTACTTCCAAGACTTGCACGGTTTTCCTCAGCCTTATTTTGCTGTCCAGGATTAACACTGCTCCTTTCTCTCGTCATAAACTAAGAGCTTTGTGGACAAGTTTCTGAATAACTGGTCCACAGCTGATTTTGCACTACCGGTGGATGCCAGTGTGAAGCAGCAGCATATTACATGTGATAATGTGCATTCTTCCCCCTTCAACACTTTCCCCAATGTCCGTTCAATACATTGTGGCTTTCAGTAAATTATTCAAGAATTATTAATCCAGAGAAAAGACAAAACTCATTGGAAAGAGCTTGTGAGAGCTTGAAAGAAATAACTGAGTAATGACAAGAAACTAAGACACATGACTGGACATTTCATCGAGAAACAGGGAAGGAATTTGGGAGACAAGACAGAGAAGATGAAACTATTTGGCATTTCCAGTAGTGCATGTTCCAGAACTGACTGGGTAAAACACTGCACAAAAGGCCATAGAGAGTATTTACAGAATTAAGCAGCAATAACCACCACAGCGCTAGGCCACTCACCAGGATGTCCGTCAACAAACGATAGTCCTCAATACCTCCATTTTCCAGACTGCATTTGGTAATGAGCCCTATGGCTACACCTGCAACTGCACTTGATACTGGAACTCCTAATAGCGGTAAATAAAAAGACATTTTTATAACCTTTGGTCATTCCCAGATCCTGTAACACATTATCATATGTAGTTTATCCTATTAAAGGCTGTATTTTACTGTAAGGGTGGTGAGGCACTGGAATGGGCTGCCCAGGGAAGTTGTGAGTGCTCCATCCCTGGCGGTGTTCAAGGCCAGGTTGGACAGAGCCTTGGGTGACATGGTTTAGTGGGAGGTGTCCCTGCCCATGGCAGGGGGCTTGGAACTGGATGGTCTTAAGATCCTTTCCAACCCTGACTATTCTATGATTCTACGATTTTGTACCTGCATCCATTAGAGCCAAACTTCCACCACACGCAGAAGCCATTGAAGAGGACCCTAAGGAGTTAGAATACAGAGAAAAAGAAAGTATTAAACACGGGTCAGAAGTACCTGAAACAAAACTTGCCAGAGATATCCTTCAATGACAGCTTGAAACTTACACTGTTCCAGAAAACCCTGTGCAGCAGCACACATACTACCAGAAATAACTGCAATTAGAAGTTTTCTGTGGGAGAAGTATTTTAACAAGAAAAGGGTAATACGGTCTGAATCTTTCATGATACCAATATCAAAAAAGCTCAACAAACATTGCTAATAAATATTCTACGTAAAGAATCCGTGGGTTTGCAAGCTGCAAATGGTACCCCTCACTCCACTGACCCCCTTCTCCCAGCCACCTCATCTCACTGCAGTGCTAGGAAATTCAAGGTAGACCTCAGGGAACTTCTTGCCACACACACAGGGGAATCTGCAGGAAGGTAAGATGGAAAGAGCTCTCTCCCAAACTGGAGATGGGAAAGAACAAATACAGATAGCCGGAAGTTACCTCTCAGCCAGTGAGGGTACGAGATGTGATTAAACACTGAAGAATGGGGCTCAATACATGCTGACTTATTTTCCTCACTCTATAGCATAAAAATGCCCCCAAATACTATTAAACTCAAATTTCCTGTTTACATTTCATACTGGTACTGTGCTGCTACACAAAGCGAAAGAAAGGGCCATTGTTCATGACCATATACATCCTTTTTAAGTACGGTAATAGGTAATAGAGCCATCAAGATTAAGAACGTTAAAACCGAAATTTATTAACTATAATGCCTACAACTCAAGCTTGTCAAACTTGAGCCTTTTGAAGAACCAAAGTTAGTCTCTGGCACTAGGTTCAAAGTCAGAAAACCAGAATACCATTTGACTCCAAGACTTCAGAAGTAACTCGTATTGTGAATGGGAAATCCTGGGGAATAACTGGTTTCAAAGCTCTTTCTGCCAGTGCACCTGTACAAACAACACCAAGTCACCCATAAATAAAACCAGTCAGATAAAACATTACAACTTAGGAGCATGGGACTGCTCTAGTCTGAACTTACCATGTCCAAGTTCTCTTCTGTTCATACCACCCACTTTGCCAATCTCATTTGTTGCATAAGGTGGAAACTAAGATGCAAAAAATGTGTACAGAGAAAATTAGCTAGGGTTTTTTTAATTATTATTTTAAAATATACACTTAGAAAAGATCCTTTGAAGCTTTGGAGCATCTTAAGGTAAAAACATATCAAAAAAATCAAACCAGCACACTTCGATTTCAGTCCTGCAGACTGACTGCTATCAGTCACTCAGCCTGAAACCAGGAGCACTTTAGGTAGTCATGAGTGAATGTTTTACTTCCAGAGAATAAAGCAGTCGCAAAGTAGATGAGAAACAGCACAACAAGTTTACTCCAACCAAACTTGCCAAACAACGTATCAGAAAGCTTGTTTCTGTCATACGGATAACAGGACAAGATGTGCCGGTTGCCTGTATGAAATACTCTGGGCAAGTTCCAAAGGCTCAGAGAGATCCAAGATGTAAAAGGATTTATTGACTACTGGTGTAGTATGTCAGCTGAACATATTAATAGAGTTCACTAAAAATAATAGAGCAGATTAATCCTGCTTTCAGCAATAACCCATTCTTAAGGAGCTCACCTAATGTTAAGACATTAAAAAGACTGTATAAGATGGCAATTTACATATTATCCAGTGCCTTTTAGGAAACCAACAGTTTTGGTCATAAAGTGCAATATAAATTCACATAAAAACTTTAATAAGTTCTAGCAAATCTGGTGATAATCTGTGTCCTGGGAAGCGATCAATATCGCCTTTAAAAGCCCTTCTGTGAATCATGCCGAAAGCTGGGACACAGTAAAACTCTCACCTCATAATGCAGCATGAAGTTTTTATCTTTTATCCCACTAAGAATAAAAAACAAGAGCATGTCAAAAAGAGCCATCAAACATACAATACAATAAGCAACTTGTAAGATTATATTCAGTTATGCTTACAAATAAACCCAGCCAGAACCACGAATCAATAGATTTGCTGATCACCCACATTTTTCCTAAGGTTTTCTATGTGGAAAACAAATTAGAAAGCACAGCCTACAAAGAAAATCCCCCATATGTTAATCATCATCATCATTTAACCAGTGTTCCTGGCTGTGCTGAATAGAATAGGCCCTGTCAGTCCTTCATGCTGGTTTTTGGTGTGTCTGAAGGAAGAACAACGAAGAAGCATCAAACTCTTAGAACATCAGCATCTTACTGCATGCAATACAGTAAGGACTCAGAAGCTTCAGCACTCAGGAGAACTGAGAATCTCTGTAACCACAAAATAGCTTTTGATTCAATCAAAAAGCGTGCTCAAAGAAGTTACTGAAGTATCACCAGATCTGAGTCAGCAATAAAGACAAAAAGCTCATCTATAAAGAAAGTTGCATCAAGTCAAGACTTGCACGTAGTTTCATACAGAGGCATTGATGAAGCAACCCACTGACTGCTAATTAAGCTCCATTATTTAAACACAGGAACTGATTTCCAAGAACACCAACGTTACAGAATACGGACAAACACCTCTAGGCCAAAAGAGTGTCAGCTTTGCTTCAATTCAGATGTAAACCTCCCACACTGGTGGGATGAGATCACCGAACTGCAGCTTTAAAGGGAAGGAGGTCCCCTCTCAACAGGGTAGCCCTCAGCAATAACATGTTAATGGCACAAGGACTTGCTACATTGTAAGCTAAATTTTCCTCAGTCCGTTAACAAAGAACACGCACATTTCACCCTCTGAACTTCATTTTGAGACAAAATGAGAACATTTAGATCGGCTGATTCAGTTGGGGGGAAAAAAACCCATCACACAGTTATCTGTGTTCTAACTCACTTTCCCCTTGAACCAAACTTGACAAACAGCACTTCATGGGCTACATGCATCCAACCTATTGAGCAAAACTGCCAAACTTGTAAGAAATAGATTGAGTAAGCTCATATCAAGTTCCAAGTATGATGATAAATACTTGGAACAAAGAGAAAACGAACTTTCCTCAACTGTTTTATTTAAAGAGGCTTGATACGCGGACACAGCTTTGCAGATTCAAGAGCAATTCACCATTTCCTTTCTTTCTTAGCTGGACTGGATGTTGTTACTTGTCATACTCCCCAGTTTCAAACGTGCATCTACGGAATTAATGTAACCTTCAAAAGCAACAGCCACATCACTTCAAAGTCTAGTTTTACACATTTTTCAGTCCTAATGGATATGCTTAGCGAAGATCAAGGAACTTATCAACTGTACTTAAATGCTCACCCCATTTCTATTACCACTGACAAAACACCAGAGAGAAGCATACCTCACTGCTGTTGAGATAACGTCCGATTTTACACTTGATTCTATAGAGTCAAATGTAACTGTACAGAGAACCTAAAACAAAAGGACAGAGGGTAAGTAGACTGCTCATACACATATTCCATCATTGCCGACTTTTACTGTATATGAAGAATCAAAAAGAATGATTTCAGCAACAAATACGCTGTCATCTGCAAACCTTTCCCTTCATTGCACAAATTTGTTTGTATCTGCAAAGATCACACAATCACATTTAAAAGTTACGAATTTAATGCTTCTTAAACCTGGAACAGTTTGCTCCCTAAAAACCAAACCACTTCATTTAAGAGCCTGGGCCAGATGTCATGCAAAAGAGCACACCTGTTTATCAGATGGACTGGCAGCATGTGTTATTTTTAGTGGGGACAGCACTGAGGAGTAAATCACTGTTTGCAAGTACCCGTGTTCCCTGTAGTAAGTCAGATCAATGGCTGAGAGTCTTCTAGGAAAATGAGCTATAAAAATATAGCAGACCCAATCTCACGTACAATGTTACTTTAATCCCCCCAACAACACCTGACACTTATGGCAAAGAAGAGAAAAAAAGTCTCATTAATATGATTTTTTGGGGTACAATCTCCCTATTCAGTCCAGGTTTCATCTGAAGCTCCTTTTAAAAGATGCACAGTTCAGCACTGCTCTGCACAGCAGTGACCCATGTACTGAGTCACCCATTTTTCCAGAACCAAGCAGGATTATGTTTTCCATGAAAAGCTTTCATTTCAACAAATACCTTTAACACAGAAGTCTACAGAGAGGGGTGAAAAGATACAACCTTGGACTTGCTCTCTTCTCAAACCACCTCCCCCCAAGACAATGAAAGACACAAATCTGTCAGCTTTTAATTAGTTTACAGTTTCTGATGTTTCAAGGTATTACCTGTGTTTGGCCTCTCTGAAATAAGGCCGATCCATGAAGCATTTTGAACATGTCCACTTCACATTTAATATCTCTGAGGGAAGTCAAATCCCTCCCGTCACACCTAAAGTAACAAGCAGAAATTGTGAGATCAATGAAACTATCGTCGTGGATAAAAAGTCAACAGAAGTGTTACTCAGTAGCACTTGGATCTCCTCACCTTCTGTATTCATTCAGAACAAGGTTTCGGAAAATATCCTTTGAAACCACATTGAAGGATTCTATGATTTCATAAGGCTCGGCCTCCGGGAATTTTTCTGGGGATAAAGAAGAAATTGCATCTCAAGTTGGAAAACGGATTTTATGTGTCTTTTACTGAAATAGCTGGGCTAACAGAGGGCACACTGTAGCTCCAAGCAGCATCAGCTCCAGGTAAGCCTTCTCTAACTATTAAGCAAGCAGAAAATCATACCTTTTAGCTGTTCCTCTGTTTCAAGCCTTATTTTGTTAATTGCTTCATCTCTAGAAATCTAGAACACAGGATTTGGAACCAGTTAACTCCACGGAGCAGAAGAACGCAAGTTGTTGGTTTCTTGTTTGGTTTGAAGTTCTGTAAAACTCAGGGAGTAAGGACTAGGATTGTCACACAAATACCAGGCTGGAAGGGACCTCAAGGATCCTCTGGTCCAACCTTTCTTGACAAGAGCATGGTCTAGACAAGATGTCCCAGCACCCTGTCCAGCCCAGTCTTACAGAGTGCCCTATGTTGGGGAACCCATCACCTCTCTGGGGACATTATTCCAATGGCTGATGCTCTCATTGTGAAAGATTTTCCTCTTATTTCCAACCAGAATCTCCCCGGGAGTAACTTGTACCTCTAATCTTTTCTATGTGACTCCTTGTACAAAGGGAGTCTCTATCTCCACATACAGCAAACAAGTACTCTGGTACTGTACTCTGGTACTGTACTCTGGTACTGTACTCAGAACCCTGGAAGTATTCTGGTATATAAGAATTTGCAGAGCAATTTATTATTACTACTGCAAATACATGCAGAGGAGAAGAGTTTTTATTATCACTAGCGTAAAGAACTAAATCTTACTACAGTTTCATGATGACATTAACTAGTAATTGTTTCATGTTTGAATCGATCACTTACTTTATCATGGCCTGAATCCGTGAACACCGCGTAGATCTTGTTGGAAGCAAGTCTTTGGGAAGAGAAGAAATAACTCCTGAAAACACAGCTTATAAAACACTTACATAATTAGGCTTTGAGAACTAAATGTTTGTCTTCATTAGCAGTAGGAAAACCCCAGACTGACATTTATAAACATTAGTAGCTCCAGCTGCTCTTCCTGCCTGCTCTCCTGTCACCTCTCTGGAATTAGCTGTCACTTCCACCAGCCAACATCCCAACTTCTCTTGTCACCATTCCATAAGAATGGTGTATTAACTTACACTACTTCCACTGGGTTTTCAGGGTGTTTGTTTTAACCTGTCCTTTTCACTAAGTGTAAAAGAGAGCTGAAGGCCCTGTTCCTAAGCTGCTACGGAAAACATAACAAGTACTGAACGTTCAAAACATGCTATTTCGTTAAACACAACACCCAACTATCTGATCAGGGCTCATCGAACTAAATTCTGGTTAAATAACCACTTTGAGTCACTTCACAGAACTTAGACCAAATCATTTGTTCTGAACTTACTTGTTCGCACATTCCACAATCTCTTCGGGAGCAACATACAACTTCTGAACAGTTCTCTTGGCAACACCCCGTTCTTTCACTAGCTGCTGAATTCCCTGGATTATATGCTGGGTTTGCTTCAAGCCTACTTTGATGGCGTGACAGAAGTCTTGTTGCAATATATTCTCAGCGGTTGCTTCCAACATAACTGCGAATGGAAAGTTAAAAATTAACTATTATTTTGTTGTTCAAAAGCAATCTAACTCAATTGAAGAAGCACAGATTAACATTAAACTGGATAGATACAATGGAATTTACTTTAACCAAAAGTTAAACCTACCACTGTCATTTACTCCTAATACTGTCTAAAAATACAGGTTGCACAGATGAGGAGAGCATCAAAGAGACACTAACTTGATTTTCAAACCCTCAACAGCTATGAATAATTAATCCACTTACCAACTTGATTTTGTGGAGCTCCAGCAACAACTAAATTTAAAGTACTAGAAGACAACTGTTTTCGAGTTGGATTGATAATAGTTTCTCCATCAACCAGTCCTACTCTTACTGCACCTACGAAGAAACTCCAGATTATTATTGTTATAATAAGTTCTTTAAGGCATAGAATCATAGAATAGTTAGGGTTGGAAAGGACCTTAAGATCATCCAGTTCCAACCCCTCTGCCATGGGCAGGGACACCTCACACTAAACCATGTCACCCAAGGCTCTGTCCAACTCAGCTTTGAACACCGCCAGCGATGGAGCATTCACAGCTTCCCTGGGCAACCCATCCCAGTGCCTCACCACCCTACAGTAAAGAATTTCTTCCTCATATCCAATCTAAACTTCCCCTGTTTAAGTCTGAACCCATCATTTTACATTAATTTTTAGTTTTAGATGTAGACTTTTCAAAGCTGAAGGTTCGCTGTTAAATAGCAGCATGTCAGCTATATATCAAGAACAAATGGATAAGGCAGAATTATCTATTCTTGAATTTATTTTGGGTAGGGCATACAACACTGAGTAACGATATACACAAGGCTGCAAGTCTCTTGGGGTTTAAGTCATTTGGGCACATCTTCTAGAATGCAGGCAGGTGAAAGGAAAACACAGCTAAATATTTGTTCTTGGCTAGATTATTTCTCTTCCCCCAAAATATTCACGATGAAACAAAGCTCTTCTTAAGCTTGAGTTCCTGGAAAAAAAGCTGTATTCCCATCCAGCTGTTTCCTAAAGAGTGTTTTTCAAGACCAAGTTTCTCTAAAGAAAAAATAAAGTGAACGGTCTCTATACTATACTATTTCTGGACTATAAACCCTTCCAGAAATACATTTAGTCCAGGAAAAATAACGCTTTGAATTGCAATAATCCTACCCATTACAAAATTATTTTCAGTACTTGAAACAAAAGAGAGCGAACTTCAGATTCTTATTACAAAAGAAAGCATGAACATGGTCTAAGCCTTCCATTATGTTCAAATCATCCACCATTTCAAAATATTTACTTACCAATAGGACCGTTCCATGGGATATCAGATAATGCAAGTGCTGCAGAAGCTGGAATGGAGAGATAAAAACCTGTATTAGAAATTATGGATCACATTAAATCACACACAACCAGGCAATTTTTAACAGTCCTCTTACCTCCATTAATTGCCAGAACATCAGGGTCATTTACACCATCTACTGCTAAAAGATTACAAAGGATCTGGCATAAGATAAAAGACAATGAATAATTTTGACCTACACATTTTTATTAGCTGTCAATAAAAAACCAAGGACAATAAAGCAAAACTTTCTACATATTTATACAGATCTATATTGCAAGTAAAAGTTTGACCAGGTATTTAAACTGGAAAGTTCACAGGGGGCCTATAGGGATGCTGGGGAGGGACTCTTCATTAGGGACTGCAGTGATAGGACAAGGGGTAACAGGTTCAAACTTAAACAGGGGAAGTTTAGACTGGATATGAAGAAGAAATTCTTTACTGTAAGAGTGGTGAGGCACTGGAATGGGTTGCCCAGGGAAGTTGTGAATGCTCCATCCCTGGCGGTGTTCAAGGCGGGGTTGGACATAGCCTTCGGTGACATGGTTTAGTGGGAGGTGTCCCTGCCCATGGCAGGGGGTTGGAACTGGGTGATCTTAAGGTCCTTTCCAACCCTAACTATTCTGATTCTATTGTATCATATCGTACAACACAGACTATTAGCTTTTCTTTCCTGTGTTGTGCAGAGCATATTTGAATGTTGCTCCTCTACAACAAAATTTGGGAACTAGTATGCAATAAAAATAATTTGAGACAAGGCAATGACAAACAAAACAGCAGCATTTCTCTATTAGACTGTTCTTCAAAGTGTAAACGCTTCCTTGAGGCTCATGAAAACTGCTTTACTTAAAACACTGCCTACATCACGTAAGATTGTCCCTGGATATACCCAAGATTCCCATTCTGAAGGTAACTACAGTAAAGGACAATGAGCACAACCTACCTGTGTATCATAAAAGTAGCCTGCTGGGAAGAGTGGTCTGATTGACCGATCTGCAAAAGAAACAGTCAATGTCTAAGAAGTATTTGGGTTTCAGCAGTTAGTATTCAGTTTGTATTGCAATAACCTCATGAGAAGCTGACAAATGGTTTAAACGAGACACAAACCAACAAAAAAGAAAAGGCAGAGAACTCAGAAGGAAATGAAGCACGACATATAACCAAGTCTAATATTGTACTCTGAGTGCTACTGAAATAAGAGGTATTTGGGTGAGCATAACGAACAGTTGGAAAAGTCTATGCTTTAGGATACACACAACCTATCAGTATTTCATCAGAAGTATCTTCAATGAAGGGACATAGTCCTCAAAGAAAAGCAACAAAGACATGTTTCCATGATTTCCCATTAATCTTATTTCAGTCTGAAGCATATAGGACTCTGTGTAACAGCCTGGGCCTTATAGACTGTTCCCTCTCCTAATTATTTTCACTGCTGCCTTAAGATGCTGATATATATACGTAAATGTTGAATTCCAAAGTGTTCTTATTCATGAATGGAGATAGCCATGATGAAAATAACTTTTCAAGCAGGATCATGAAGAGGAGAATGAGTGTATACCAATCAGTAAGTCTGCCTCTGGATTTCAGTTTAGCTTGGTTGCCTCTTCCACCCATCCAGAGATAGGCAACAGCAGAGGTAACATCTCTGCAGTTAGAATGAGATCTTGATATCCACAAAGGTGACAAGAAGATTTCTCAAGATCCAGGCTTATATAGAAAGGCATATGCACACAGCATATGTGATGTATTGTTCTGAAAATCAGTACTGACAAACAAGAAACCACAAGATTGTTTTCCTCTGACATTACTGCAAATCAACTCCGCAAACAGCAGTTAGAAATCACTCTTTTCAAACATTCATATTAAATATTCCAAAATAGTTAAAATAAATTGAAACAAAATGCTGCAGCCTACCTATTACTCTGCTTGTAAGAATTTCTTTATCAGTAGAAGCAAGCTCTCTCCTTAGGTAGTTTGTAGGAATCCTCCCTGCTGCAGCAGCTTTCTGGCGGTAGTCAACCTTTTAAAAACAAAACAGGGATTCCTAAGACAATAGATTACTTATTTCAGAGCCACAGACTCATTCAGTTTAGAAGGAACACTTCCAAAGGTCTGTAATGCTCAGAGCAGGGTCAACTCTGAATTCAGATGACATTATTCAAACTCCACCTTGATGCCCAAATGGACCCTCCCATTCTGTATTGCATATAGACTGCTCAGCCAGTCATTTCCCAGCCTGAACTGTGCAGAGCACTACTGCATCCCAAGTTCAGAGGGATTCCAGGGCACTGCTACAAGTATGAAACAGTCTGTGTTCCAGGATAGACCCCTGAGGAACTATAATTCAGCCTGAGTGTAAGTCATTAACCCTTAACAACCACAGCCCCCTGAGCCTCATGATCCAACCAGTTTTCCACACATCTGAAATACAACAGCTGAACTTGGATGTTGTGGTACATGAAGTTCACAAGGCTTTTGTGAAAAGCCTTGCTTCAGTCAACACAGACAACATCCACATTCATCCCTCATCCACAGACATAGCTGTTTTATCAGACTGTTACTCCGAGGTCCAGAGTATGTAGTCTGCTATTTGCATTTCCCATTCCCCCAGCATCTTGAACTCCACTGTTCAATGATTACCACTGTTAAGGTTACCACTGATGATCACAAAACTCATTTTGTCATTAGTACTTACCACTAATGGCATAAACTGAGATGCAGAAGGCTTGGTTTTACTGACTGCTGTGACCATTACTGCTGTGTCACCTAGCTGGATTGAGAAAAAAGAAATAAAATGAAATGACCTGCAAGCAAAATATAGTCTGAATCCCTAAACTTATTCAAAGTCCTGAACATTCTTTGCAGAAAAACACATAAACCCATGCTTCACACTATTACGTTTGCTTTCCAAGCAAAACTCTTCTTTACAAAACACAGCTATTGGTTAATTAGGGATTAAATTGCCACTTGAAGCTCTCTATCCTTTTAACAGGCTCTGATGTCCTAACAATGGCTGTTCAGACGCAGACATTATGAAGTTGCCCAAATTCCGACTTTCTTTTTACCTGAACAACAGCAGATCCATCAGCAAACCTCGCCAGTTTTCCGGAAGACAATTCCATTTTTCTGTTGGAAAGAAATAATCTGTTACTCATGGTGAATCCAAATATATTTTCCAGTAAGTTCTGTGTTCATTACAGCACTAGCCGTATAGAATACAGGCTACGCTTCACACCGGGCACAAAAATCCCCATTAGATACAGAAATTGAAACTCTTTGTCCAAAAGTCCCCTTAAATGTGCTTTTTCCTCAAACATCCTACTTAGTCACTTGCAGCAAAGACCTGTGGCTGCACTGGATCTCACCTGAAGTCACACATAGGGTTTAGAGGCAAGATGCTTTGCTCATACCAAAGACGAATCATTCACCTGTTGTAGGTGGAGTTCGGTCTTCACAGAACCCCAGCCTGGTTTGGGTTGGAAGGGACCTTAAAGCTTCTCCAGCTCCAACCCCTGCCAAAGGCAGGGACACCTTCCACTGGAGCAGCTTGCTCCAAGCCCCTGTGTCCAACCTGGCCTTGAGCACTGCCACGGATGGGGCAGCCACAGCTTCTCTGGGCACCCTGTGCCAGCGCCTCAGCACCCTCACAGGGAACAGCTTCTGCCTCAGAGCTCATCTCAGTCTCCCCTCTGGCAGGTTAAAGCCATTCCCCTGTCCTGTCCCTACAGGCCCTTGGCCAAAGCCCCTCTCCAGGTTTCCTGCAGCCCCTTTAGGCACTGGAGCTGCTCTAAGGTCTCCCCTTCAGGAGCCTTCTCTTCTCCAGACTGCCCCAGCCCAGCTCTCCGCCTGCGTTACCACTACAAAACCAGGGTACGCACCCGCTGCACCCGCACAAGGCAGGACCCCTTTCCCCACCTCAGCTCCAGCGCACTCCCTTCTCCACGCGGGAGCACCCCTGTCCCGCTCCCACCGCGCAACACAACGACAGCGGCAGCGCCTTCTCACGATTGTTCGACCGCCGCTCCCAGCCCAGAGCCGGCACCGAGAGCCCCCTCAGCGATCCCCTCACCTGCCGCCCACCTCCACCGTGAGGCCGCGGCAGGCCCCGGCCGCCCCCCGCCGCACGCAGCCCTCCGACAGCAGCGGCCGCCGCCATCGCGCCGCGGCCCCACCGCCAACGGCCCAACCGCGGAGAGCGGCGCGGCGGCAGCCCGGGGCGGCGGCGGCCATGGCGAGACGAACCCCGCCAGTAGCCCCCGTCCGATTGGCTCCGGGAAGCGGCGGAGGGCAGATGCCACGCAGTAAGCTGGAAGCGGATTGGTTTTGGGGCTGGCGGTAGAGTTTCGATTCCCGAGCGCGGAGCCCCGCCGGCGACGGCGGCTGAGGAGGGTCAGGCGGCGCAGGGCGCGTGGCCCCTCAGTGAAGCCGGTTTGGGAAGGCTGAGGTAAAAAGTAGCGCAAAAAGCCCCATGACGGCCCCTGTCCCTAAAGAGACAGCTTTAGAGCTAAAACTAGATTAAAATATGGGTGGGCACGAGCACAAATGGGGGCCAGGCTGAGGGAAAGGACACCTGCGCCGAGGCTGCAGCCTCCTTCCCACCTCTGGTGCCTCAGGAGATCTTGTGGCGCCTTCACTCCCACGAAGCCTCATCTGGGTGCCACCACCTCAGTACTGCTGCTCAGTGACAGCAGCCGCAGGGCCTGGCGTGGGGAAGCTGTTGCATGGCACACAAGTCAGAAATCACAGCGTGGTTTGGGTTGAAGGGACCTTAAAGCTCCTCCAGTTCCAAACCCTGCCACAGGCAGGGACACCTTCCACTGGAGCAGCTTGCTCCAAGCCCCTGTGTCCAACCTGGCCTTGAACACTGCCAGGGATGGGGCAGCCACAGCTTCTCTGGGCACCCTGTGCCAGAGCCTCAGCACCCTCACAGGAACAGCTTCCTTGTTATTTCTTGAAGTGCAAGAGGAGGGTTACAGCAGTTGTTAGCACTTACAACAAAGAATTGCCAGTTAAAATGTTCATTACCCTGTTACACACTCAGAGTGTACCCAAAGGTTACAGGAGAGTGCTTTTTTTCTTACAGCAATTGTTTCTCAGATGTTATTTCTTAGTTGCATAATGCAAAACCGATTAGTAATTGTTGTTATTTATGTCTGTGAGCATAAATGGACAGTAACAATAGTGGAGACTTGATCACTCCAACGGTGAGATCCATGTAGGATTAAATGAATGTCAACTGTCACACTTCATCCTAAACACATCTATCATCTGGAGTTAACAGTTTCAATTTGGGGGATATCTAACATAAAATTGATGCCATTTATTACTAGTCTGTTTCTAATGCTATTTTTATATTACTTGTATAGTGATCTGTTAACTGTACTTTTCTATTAAAGTTGCATGTATAGAACAGGCATTCATTAGCTGGGAGAACTGCCCAAGTAATCGTTTTATTTCTGTGCTAGTGTGGTTCTTACTTTTTAGCAAAACACAGAAGAGAGAAATGAGCAATCCAGAAACTTAGGATTTGGCCTGGACAAAGCACTGTTACCTTTATCCAGGTTCAGAATTCATGGGTGCAGTTTTGTTTGGGACAAAAACATATTAGGTGGCAGAGCAAGCACGTTCACCTTGTTTGTCTGAATTCACATTTGCTTTGCTGCTGACAAGCAGAGCACTGCTTGGAAAGATTTTTGTGTCATGATTACTTATTAGAATTGCTGTTCTCTAGCTCATGGCAAGTAACTTTTCAAAGCTCTATACTGTTCAAATACATTAAAATGGATTTGACTTTCTAAGAGTGATAAAGGAGTGATTCATATAATACAAGAGATATGAGCAACACAAGTGGTCTCTTTTGTTGAGCAGAGAGGTGGTTAATTGGAGCTTTTCAAGCCTAAATTCAACTGAGGAAGCCAACACAATTAAAGCAGAGAATTGCATGACACAAGTGACAAGCAAAGAAGAGACAGCAGGGCAGCAGTTCACGGAGAATGAATGCAAGGCAATATATGTATGTTGAGGTTGGCTGATGTTGCAGAAGTTAAAAGGAATCAAAACAAAGGTGTAGAGAAATATGTAGGGATGACTTAAGAGTGATCTATAAGTGAAGATCTTTCTAACAGGCACTGTCCATTCACCACAAAGGACAAACCCATACAGAATTAGTGTCAGAAGTGTTTTTCTGGAACACTTTTGCTGTCAACAGTAACCAGCACGCAACGCTTCTGTATTAGCTCTAGATATGTGACACTTTGTCTGCGTAAAAGAAACAGAGGCATTTTGTCCCTGAGTCTGTCACAGGTGATACTACACAGTCATAACTATTCTGATGTTGTTCTGAGATCTTAGAGAAATGCCATAACTTCTGAACTCTGAGAAGCAGCCATGCAAAATATATGCTTCAGCTTTAAAAAAAGCCATTCATCCACGTGACTTGTACCAAAGACTGAATTCTATAGCTGATTATGTATGGTTGTAAAAAAGTCCAGAATAAACCTAACAAAATGTTTTTCAGATGATGCTTTCAAAAATGATGATCAACCTTGTTATTTTTTCCATTCAAACATGCACGAGAAAAGTTAAACAGTTCACAATCAGCCACGAGCATTGAAAATAGAGCTCTTGACTTAAACCAAAATTATTAGATGGCTTTTTCCACACTCACCAACATGAGAAGCCTGGAGTGTATGTTTTGTAACCATCATGGGCTTAAACAGCTCACTTTTAGCCTGTGTGTCTGTGCCCCATTCTCTCCAGCTCACCAAGTACGCTGGTGCAACTTGTGTGATAGCAGCAGCAAACTTGTCTATATTAAGCTTTCCCAAGTTGTGTGGAAGCTAGTTACGATCCATTTAGTCAACTTCTATGGCAAGAAACAGCTACCTTTTGGCATACACTCTTCCACTGGGTGGCTTCTCATGGCCCTGATTTCTCCTGGGCTTAAGTTTATGTTCTATTTTATACTATAAGATTAAATTGAGCTCCTTAAATGGTTTTGATGGGAAGCTATATGTACTTACTATTTTACTTGACATATTTAATGACTAAGTGGAACCCATTACACAAACCTGGCTCTATGAAAGCAACTCATAGGGAATGATAAAGATAGCACTTACCTTAAAATGAAATAAACCCTCTCAATAATAACTTGTTTTTTCTCTTTTTTGCTATTATTGCAGGTAAGGACAATACTGGAAAGAAATAGTGCCTGTTACTGCTCCAACAAAGTTTCCAGTCATGCTCCAGCCACCACACCCAGGTAGGATATATCAAGCTGCTGATTTCATTATAAGCTCTGAAGAACAATTAGGGATGTGACAAGGACCAGCATTAAATAGCCCAGGTGCCTATTCACATGCCATGCCTGAGCCAGTAACATTTTGAACTAGTAAACTTGTTTTAGTAGGATATATATCTCTCATTCTAACTCTCTAAAGAAGCCTTAAGAGCATACAATGAAATAGCATGATTTTAAAGAAATTTCTCTTTCAGTTGTTCTTCTCCCTCTATTCTTGTCATGTTTAGCTCTACCTGAATTCCCTGCTGTATCTCTTGTGATAGCGTTCAGATGCTGCTAGATTTCATTAAACTTGTGTTAGCTGCAGTGATTACTTGATTAAATCTCACTGTTTTCTTCAGAAAACTGAGGAGTAATCAAAGCTTCTGTGGCAGGTGAAATCTTTGATTTAAATGAGGGGTTTCAGAGTAAAATTAATAAGGTGGGTTGATTGCATCAAGCAAACCACCTAGCTGCAGTCATCTGGCTCTTGGCTTGCGTAATCTTCATGGGGAACCTGTGTTTCACCTTATTTTAGGACAGCACCAGCTGTGCTTTCTTCTTTTGGGTGCTTACAGGCTACGCACTGCTCTGGTTCTGAGTAGGAAGGAGGTGTGATGTAACAGCATAGAGCCCGCCTTATTTATGGGAATGGAGGATCAATTCAAACAAAGGATGTAGGTAAATTTGAGCCTGTAATCATCGTAAGTATTGTTGGTCTCCTGACTAAGTTGTAGATGTCCACAACCAAGGTTTTCTCTAAAGTGGGTGCTTGAATCCATGCAAACCAGTTGCAGATGCAAATCCTCTTTTCCTAGACCAGTGCTGTGATTTCTGAAGTGAGATATATTCTTCACACTGTATAAAGTGCAGCTAAGGCAGAGGATTGAACGATTGTCAGAGGCAGTTCTTTCTTCTTTAGGAAAGGTAGTTAGCCAGGAGTGTGTGTATATATAGCTTGTGTTTACATCCTGTCTACCATACCCACACTGCAATAGACACAGTCTATAATGTTTCTTTCTGTTGAATAAGAAGCTTTCAAGACATTTGAGTTGTGACTGTTACTGCTGTGAAATCTGAAACTAGCGGAAGAGTTGAGGAAAACAGTTGCTTCCCCCCTAGTTGTAGTAGAAAGCAATAAAGACAAGACAGACTTCTTCATGTTTGTCTGGGCTACCTTCATCTCATCTTTTGTATTAAGTTGCAAATCAAATGGTTTGATGTTCAGCAAACTGTGTTCAACCAAGGTGCCCTGCTGGTGTATGGGATGTAATGGGTCTCCAGCAAGTCAGCTTTAAGACGTGCTTTCTATGAGGAGAAAAAAACAACTGGAAGTTGGGTCTTTTGCAGCCTCCTGGCAGGTTAGAAACAGCCTGAGCAGATGCATTGGATGGGAGTAGTTTTTAAACTGAGGGTCTGTAGTGAAAGCTTGTAAATGCGGGTGCAGGGGCTCTGCTGTGTACAGGCTTTGACTAAAATGTGTTAATGTGAGCTGGCAGGAGCAGTTCTGTGGGATGATGGCAGGTGCCTGTCCATTGCTAATAGCAGTTGTTATACATGCTGATAGAAACCCTTCTGTATTACTTGGAAGTATAGACATGGTTTGCAGTTCTTCTTTCCAGGAACTTTAATGTCCTCTGCCAGGTATTGAAGTTAGATCTGTAGCAGCTTCTGGAAGCAGTGGATTTGCATCTTTTTTTGGTTTGGTAAACCACCCCAGTTCATGAATCTGATTCCTTAAGTCCATGTTCCTCTGAAATCATTATCCACACATGCTGTTAGATTGTATTAATGAGTATTTCCATCCCCTGCTTAAAGGAAAACTATTCTCTGTAATTAAGTCTCTCCTCTCCAAGGAGTTGCCTTCATATTTCATGCTAGTTTTTTTGAGCTGCTTTCTCTTTGCTCAACCCTCTGGAAACAAGAGTATTTGAGGTCAGTGTTTGGGACAGGCAGTGGTACCATATGGGTGTCCTGTTTGTGTATGTGTGTATTTACTTACTACTTGAATATTTGTATACATGTGTGTTTATTTACTAAATGTGTAGGCCTGTTTGGTGTAGCATTTGAGATTCTACAAATATTCCTTTTAAGTATTTGTATAGTATCTTTGAAGGAAATACCTCTTTTGAAGTGGTAAATATGCTTTGGTGGTAGGTATTGAGCTGAGGCTAAGGCTTGTGCTGAGAGATCCTCGTGGACAGAGGAAAGGCATGAGTAGATGGACCTGAACCACTTTCCATTTGTTGTGTTGTCATAAATGAGGGCATTTGGGTTCGAAATAAGAGGAATGTAATAAAGTGGGGGGAGATTTGTAACTGGAGTAACTTTTGCAAGCTGGGTGAGTACTATCAGGTGTAAATGAGTGTGGGAGAGTGGGTTCCTTCAGCTGAAGCAGCAGCCGGTGAGGTTGGAGAAACAATATAGAGGGAAAGAGTCTTTTAATAAAGAAAAGCCTGCAAGCAGGAAAAGCATCTCCCAAAGCAGTGCAGTGGTGGCCCTGGAGGTCTCAGGCAGTGCCATTGCTCATGTTTAGAAGTCCCTTTTTCTTATTTTCCCAACTCCTGGCTGAGAAAATGCCCTGCAGAGCTCAGTGAAAGGCTTTAGAAGTTACCTCATCTGACAACAAGGTTTCTCTTATCTTTAGATGTGTCACTCGTCTTTGGCTCCGGGAGAAAATCGGGGGTGAGCATTTCCCATGAGAGTTACTGGTTTTAAACAGTTCTCTGGGTTGCAGCCTGCAAAACATCCCATTTTCATCCCAGAGACCGTCCCTTGTGCTACGTGCCTTCGCTGGAGTCTTTTTGGAAGACCCTTGGAGGGGGCTCGTCGTGCCTTTTCCATAGTGAAGAAATCGAGACCAGTCTGCCCACATCTGCAGCGAGCTGCCTGCGCAGAGAAAGACCCTAAAATGAGTTATTTCGTGCATCTTTCTCTGTTTAATCTCCTGCCGTATGGTGGCAATGGTGAGCTGACCAAGGGATTCGCTGCTCCTGGTGCAGTCCAAGCGGTGCTCGGGCTGTTTTGTGGTGATTCCTGCAGAGTGCAGCTTCTGCCCACACAACCCCTCCGCAGCTTGCTTGGAAACTTCAGCAAATAGACTATTTGTGGAACCATAGAAAATAAGTTTGCTTTTTCATTACATGTTATCACACAGCTCTCTAATCCTTCACACAACTGCCCAGCTCGGCTCTTCAGTGAGATGAAATGAAACACAGGTGATTTTTCGCTTGCAGGGATGAATGAATGGCACAGAAAACAGTTCTTTTATTTGAAATGAAGGGGGAAATCTGCATAAATGATGAATTCTAAGAAGTTTACAAGGGGCAGTGTTGTCCCCTTTGTGTGTGCAGTCAGAGTGAAGAGTGGCTGAAGAGCCAGTGGTTTAAAAAGATTTAAGCTTTTTCAGGCATTTACATGAACTCTGAGCATTCAGTGCTGTATTCTTAACAAAGCAGCCAGAGTTTAGCATAAATGCAAAAGCACTCTGCCTCATAGGGATGATTTTTAGATACCTGTTCTCAAAAAGCACCACTTCAAACACGACAAATGACTTCCGTGACCTGTATCTTCAGGTAACTTAGAAAGAAATGCAAGTGAAGGCCATGCACAAAGCTTCCAGATGTGGGTGCTGGTTGGCTGTTGATTCAGGTTTTACGTGCCCAAGTTAAAATGATTTGAGCTCTGGCAACTTCTCCCCCAAAGTCCCATCCAAGGACTGAGCATGGCTCAGGGCTCCTCTCTGTATCAACCTATGAAGCCATGCAGACCATTGTTAGCTGTGAAGAGCCAGAGGTCTAATTTTAACTGATTATGATAGGAATGATGATAAATATCAAGGAATACGAATAGCTCTGAAACAACCTCAGGCCCTGAATTATTTGCCCAGGGCTGAAAACTGAGCAAATGGCAGTGACAAACTGAGGGTGGGCATTCTTTTGGGAAGATGTTTTCTGAAACAGAGGTCTTTCTTTGATGGACAAGTAGCTGTCTGGTCCCGCATGCAATGCAAAGCAAATGCATGTAAAATGAAATAAATATGTATTTTATACATTGGAAAATTAAAAACCTGTCATAGTCTGGGATTTTCCTGTGTGGTAACCCACAAACCAGTGGGGCTACACTCACTATTGCTTTAAATCCTTCACAAATTTTAAAGGAATTATAGCTTTAAGGCCTGATGTATTTCCCTTATTGCTTTCCTCTTTCTGTTAGGGAGAAACATGAGCTGTCTCTTGCTGTCATGTGAGGAGGCGTTTGCTTGATTGAAATCCCTATGGACAATGCTGACTTGAGAGTGTGGATGTGAATTTGGTGTCTGCCCCTGTCCTGCAGCACCTTGTGGGGATGTTGCCTGTTTTGAGGCAAGACAATGTGGAAAGGCTGAGGGTTAGTGAACCAAATGGATGGGTAAAAGGCAAGTAAGATGATGGGATGGAGGAAGGCAGCAGTAAGGATTGATGATGTGGCTCAAGCTGGCAATGGAGCATGGAGTGAAGATAAGTGAATGAAAGGCAAAGTGGTTGATCTGTGTTGTGTCAGGTGATGGCACAAAGACAATCAAAAAGGTACATTTGAAGTCTTAGAATCCTTTGTTGAAAAGCTGGTTGTGATGATTTAGCTGTGGATGTGACATCTGAAATAGCTATTTCATGATTTAGACTTTCACATTGGACATGCTTTCTTTTAGCTTAGTGATTTAACTTTAAAAAGCAGTTTCAAGTGAGAGAATAAAAAAGACAGTGATTAATAGGGCATCTCTAACAGAGCAAAGCTCTGGGAGCCTCAAAGGTGCAGGTGGTGCCATGCAGAAAGGCCTTGGTAGTGTCAGAGGAGGATGTAATGTGAAAATCAGAAAGAAGGCAGGAAATGATGGCTTGCCTACAGCTTGTCAATGATTAAAATAGACAGGAAATCCTTTGAATCCTTTTGATTTTTGCTTTCTATGAAACTCAAGGGAAGAGTCTTTGCAGCTTTGTCAAAAGCTGGACATTGACAGAGTCTGAACTTGCAGCAGTCCTATGTGCAGTGGACAGCACAATTGAGATAAAGCAGCAGCCTTACTTCTTGGAGTAGCCTTTGACACTGTCTCCCATGACATCCTTCTCTCTAAGTTGGAGAGACATCAATTTGATAGGTGGACCACTCGGTGGATAAAGAACTGGCTGGATGGCCGCACGCAAAGAGTAGTGCTCAGTGGCTCAGTGTCCAGCTGGAGACCGGTAACGAGTGGTGTCCCCCAGGGATCGGTGTTGGGACCGGTCTTGTTCAACATCTTTGTGGGTGACACGGACAGTGGGATTGAGTGCGCCCTCAGCAAGTTTGCTGATGACACCAAGCTGTGTGGTTCGGTTGATACATTGGAGGGAAGGAATGCCATCCAGAGGGACCTTGACACGCTTGTGAGGTGGGCTGATGCCAACCTGATGAAGTTCAACCATGCTAAATGCAAAGTCCTCCACCTGGGTCGGAGCAATGCCAGGCACAGCTCCAGGTTGGGCGGGGAGGAGATTGAGAGCAGCCCTGCAGAGAAGGACTTGGGGGTGTGGGTTGATGAAAAAATGAACATGAGCCGGCTGCAGTGTGCGCTTGCAGCCCAGAAGGCCAACTGTATTCTGGGCTGCATCAAAAGGAGTGTGACCAGCAGGTTGAAGGAGGTGATCCTGCCCCTCTACTCTGCTCTCCTGAGACCTCACTTGGAGTATTGTGTGCAGTTCTGGTGTCCTCAACATAAAAAGGACATGGAAGTGTTAGAACAAGTCCAGAGGAGGGCCACGAAAATGATCAGGGGACTGGAGCACCTCCTGTATGAAGATAGGCTGAGAAAGTTGGGGCTGTTCAGCCTGGAGAAGAGAAGGCTGCGTGGAGACCTCATAGCAGCCTTCCAATACCTGAAGGGGGCCTATAGGGATGCTGGGGAGGGACTCTTCATTAGGGACTGTGGTGAGAGGACAAGGGGTAATGGGTTTAAACTTAAACAGGGGAGGTTTAGATTGGATCTGAGGAAGAAATTCTTTACTGTGAGGGTGGTGGGGCACTGGAATGGGTTGCCCAGGGAAGTTGTGAATGCTTCATCCCTGGCGGCGTTCAAGGTGGGGTTGGACATAGCCTTGGATGGCATGGTTTAGTGGGAGGTGTCCCTGCCCATGGCAGGGGGGTTGGAACTGGATGATCTTAAGGTCCTTTCCAGCCCTTACTATTCTGTGATTCTGTGAGTCCTACGGACTGTATCTGTTCCCTCTCATTCCCCATTGGCATGCTGCTTTGCATTTTTCCCCTATAACTGCGAAGTCAAACTATAAATAGGAGTTGAGAACTGGGGGGATGTAGTGATTGATATGGGGTTTGTTTGCTGTTCTCACCCACTCGGCTTATAAAGGAGGTCTAAGCTTAAATTAAGAGCTAATGATGGAGCACTTCGTCAGCCCATGCCATGCCCTTGATCTGTTTCCAGTGCATTGGCTCCATCCTCTGCTGTGACAAATGTCTTTGATTTCAGTGGGGCCGGTCAAGCCTTTTGTACTGAGCTTTCAAATTCTACCAAGAACACAAATATAGCCTCAAAATAAACTTATTTTTTCAAAATGACTCCTTGGAATCCCTAAATGTTTACTTTCATTTTTACTTTTGCTTAGGAGCCGTAACATCTCTTGTCTTTCGGGGCATATAGCAAGAGCTGCACCTTGGTATAGGTCCTGCTTTAAAATGAAGGATGAAAAAAGCAATAAAAAGTTTCTAAGGCTGATAAAAATATGATTTATAGTCAGGACCCAGTTATAAATCCCATCAACACTTACTGTAGTTATACTTGCACATTGCTGTGCTGTTGAAAGCAAGGTTGGTAAAGGAATTAATAAGGTTACTTACACAAGTTGCAACTAGCTTGAAAAATACCAGTGTTGTTAGTAAAAGTAGTAAAAGAATAGTGATGATGTTAATAGTTGTAAGGATATCTGCCATTTAAAACTAAATATAGTTAACTGTATTTAGGGACTGGAAGGCATGCTGAGGCACATGAAAACCAACAAGGTGCTTGGTGACACCCAGCATGGCTTCACTAAGGGGAAATCCTGCCTGACCAGTCTGGTGGCCTTCTATGATGGGGCTGTGGAACTGATGGACAGGGGTGGAGCAGTTAATGTCATCTACCTGGACTTGTGCAAAGCATTTGATGCTGTCCCATAGGACATCTTGGTCTCTAAGTTGGAGAGACATCAATTTGATAGGTGGACCACTCGGTGGATAAAGAACTGGCTGGATGGCCGCAAGCAAAGAGTTGTGCTCAATGGCTCAATGTCCAGCTGGAGACCAGTAACGAGTGGTGTCCCCCAGGGATTGCTGTTGGGACCGGTCTTGTTCAACATCTTTGTGGGTGACATGGACAGTGGGATTGAGTGCGCCCTCAGCAAGTTTGCTGATGACACCAAGCTGTGTGGTTCGGTTGATACATTGGAGGGAAGGAATGCCATCCAGAGGGACCTCGACACACTTGTGAGGTGGGCTGATGCCAACCTGATGAAGTTTAACCATGACAAGTGCAAGGTCCTCCACCTAGGTCGGAGCAATCCCAGGCACAGCTCCAGGTTGTGCAGAGAAGAGATTCAGAGCAGTGCTGCGGAGAAAGACTTGGGGGTGTTGGTCGATGAGAAGATGAACATGAGCTGGCTGTAGTGTGCACTTGCAGCCCAGAAAGCCAACCATATCCTGGGCCACATCCAAAGGAGCGTGACCAGCAGGTCGAGGGAGGTGCTCCTGCCCCTTTACTCTGCTCTCGTGAGACCTCACTTGGAGTATTGTGTGCAGTTCTGGTGTCCTCAACATAAGGACATGGAAATGTTAGAACAGGTCCAGAGGAGGCCACGAGGATGATGAGGGGACTGGAGCACCTCCTGTATGAAGATAGGATGAGAAAGTTGGGGCTGTTCAGCCTGGAGAACAGAAGGCTGTGTGGAGACCTCATAGCAGCCTTCCAATATCTGAAGGGGCCTATAGGGATGCTGGGGAGGGACTCTTCACTAGGGACTGCAGTGATAGAACAAGCGGTAACGGGTTCAAACTTCAACAGGGGAAGTTTAGATTGGGTATGGGGAAGAAATTCTTTACTGTGAGGGTGGTGAGGCACTGGAATGGGTTGCCCAGGGAAGTTGTGAATGCTTCATCGCAGGCTGTGTTCAGGGCTGGGTTAGATAGAGCCTTGGGGGGCATGGTTTAGTGTGAGGTGTCCCTGCCCATGGCAGGGGGGTTGGAACTGGATGATCTTAAGGTCCTTTCCAACCCTGACTATTCTATGATTGTATGACTCTATAATGTGTAGAACAATATATAACACTGTAATTGGATAGTAGCAGCTGTGGAAGTCAAAGCAGTAGTGGCAGAGGGAAAACTTCAGCTCATGATGGCATCTGCTCCACAGCTGATAATGCTCCAGTGATTCCACTTCAGCCTTTGGTTTATCTCCTTTAACTTCATACTGTGTGTTTGGCTGTGAGCTTTATTTCAGGTGTTGCCTTGTCCTGAAAGCATCCTAAACTCCCAATTTAACCTTTGTAAGTTATTTGTAAGTCTCTGTGTAGTGGGTGTAAAGAGCATCTAAAGGAACACCAGGAGCTTCTCAGTGCTGTGCTCTGATTTTAAACTCTATGTCACTGGACTGATCTTTATTAATAAGTCTCTACATATTATTCCCAGGGCAGATGATCTATTTCACTCTGGCTTTGGCTTGAGAGATTACACCCCACTTCTGAAAAACACGCCTATTATTAAATGCTTTTTAATTGTTACTGCTGTTTTCAAGATCCTAAGATGATTGTGGGCATCCAGGCAAGTATAAACACACAAACTCGGGGCAGCAATACGCAGTGTATCATGTTAGCTATGTACTCGTTTACTTAATCTTCTCAATGATATATTTTTTTCCATTTCCAAGCAGTTGTTGGGTAGTTTCTACTTGCCAAATCCTCACATAGATGTAATTCTGCCCCTGCCATGGTTGACAAGCTGTCATTGGGAAATCTCTTGTATTTTCTTCCTGAACCTGCTTTGGGCCGATACTTGTATTTTTGAGAGGAGTAGCTGTAGAAGTCTGCTAATTAAACCTTTATTCTGCTGTATCAAAAGCTCATGCCATGTAGACCTATCTCCTGGCTGTTGCTGTAACCCACTCCCATCACCCATGCACATGTTAGCTTCTCCGTGGCAGTGACACTGAAGCTTTGGGTTTTGTGGCCAAGAGTGCAAAAGGAGGTGTTAAAAACCCCACCAGGGTACCTCTGATGTTGCCTTTGTGGGTGTGTGCTGTGTTAAAGGCTTTAATTGCACGGCTGCAAAATGTTTCTCAAATGCACTAGAATCAGCATCTTAGTTGTTTGAGTTTAATCTCTTCTTTGAGCTATTTCACTTTCTGCATACCATACTGAGGCTGATGCCTGCCTGGCAGTAGCATGTGGCCAGTTGTACTTGTGCAGCAGTTTCTGCATATAAGTGGTACAGTGTAAGATGCTGATGAGCACCAGTGAACTTGCAGCCCCTAAGCATGAAAAAAATCCTCTCTTCCCTCTGCTATGTGCTCTGAGGAGTTTGACTTGCTATGCCACACAGTTTTGAGGCTAGGGCTGAGTTTTCACCCCTGGGGAAGGGTTTAAAGCCTCCTTGAGGTTGTGAGCATCTTGCCCTGAGTGGCTGAGCTGGAACAAAACTGAATTTCTTGGCTGAGTCTGCAAGGGTTGGGGATTGTTGGCCTCTGCAATGGAATCCCTGGCCAGGGCTGGCCCTGATCACCAGTGGCTCCTGCACCTTGCTTACATGCAGGAGGGAATACGCTTTTGAGGACTGCAGTAAAATACTGCTAAAGGTACATTTGTGACAACTTGGGGTCTCTGTTCAGTACCTGCCTCTTCCTGAGTGTTAGTTAATGCTTCCTGGAGGGGATTTCTCTTCTGTGACCAGGCAGCTGGTGATAGCACCTCCTAGCCTGACTTTGTAGCTCAGCAGGATACATACTGCAATCCCAAAATGCCTGAGGGGGCTGTTGGGTGTCCATCTCTGTGTCCCCTGACTGTGTTGCTGATGGCAGAAGGATGGGATGGGGCACCCTGTGTGCCTGGTAGTACTGGTTTGGGCTGGAGTAAGCTTTGGTCTCAATGCTGGGCAAAGCCTTGTGTAGATTTATTCTCATTAAAAGAAATGTGTAAGTCTTGGCTACAAAATTAGGAGCACAAATGCTTGTGAGAGGGAAAATGAAGTGTTAGTGTACACCCTTGCACCACAACTGTGCCTCCAGATTGAGCTGATTTATGGGTACACTGCCTCAGCCTCCTGTTCCCCACTGATTTTCCTATACTCCATGAAAACATGCACCTTGTTCCTATTGTCTGAGTTAGGTGGAGCGAAACCTGCCCTAAATAATACTGTGGAGGAACGTTTCAGTTGTGATTTGTTGCAATGAGCTTTGCCATATTAACAACATTCAACTTGGTTATTGCAATAAAGTTTGCCTTAGATTTTCTTGCTTTTATTGGCTATTGTATTCAGTTGATTTACTGAAGTGGGGTTCCTGAATATAGACTTTTAATGTTCCTGGTTTGCCAACCTTGCAAAAATACTTCGGTGGGTATCTTGGTGTCTGAGAGCTTCACAAATGCAGGAAACAGCACTCTTATTTCATGGTGAAGACACTGGAGGTGTTATTGAGTAAACTAATGATCTCTGTAGCACAGGTTCACATGGAGACGTCTTGCCAACTATTCCTCACCAGTTGCTGTAAATCCAGTGCTTTCTGCTGTGCTGGTCCAGAGGCCCAAGCATGGACACTTCACAGGAAGGAATTGATTACATCGATTTTCCTGTCAATATTTTTCCCTGTGAATCTATTCTTTGCACCAATCTAGTGCTGAATCTGTTATAAATGTGTTTGCTTTTAGAGGAAACTTTTTCAGTGTTACAGGTAGACAACAGCCTTTCTTGTGGATCCTGGACCTGGTCTGGTACAAACTGATTGTATAGGTGAAATCTGTTTGTAGCTGTTGCCATCTTCATGCTTTGTGCTCTCCAATCTTTGTTGTTGTCTCTGGATCATGGCAAACAGATGGTGTTCAAGTTGTATTTGAATATCTGACTACACTGGAACCGAGGCAAAATGCATTCAGCTAAGAATGCTAAGAATAATGATGCCAAACCCTTTGGAAGTTTCTTTCCTCAGTTTTTCCATAGTCTTGTTTATAACTTACTGTGTTATACAGCTATGCTTCATCTGAATGGCTTAACCATTGGCTTTGGAGATGCACCTGCCCAGTTTCTTGGTGTTTTATTGAGTTGAATCATGATGCTCATGGTCACTGTGCACACAAATGTCCCTTCAGATCTTCCATCTTCTTGGAGAGTACAGAACTTGGATCAAATGCAGAAAAACACATCTCCATCAAATAGAGTTACTGTTCTGGCCAGAAAATGCAGTTGTATTTCTGATTTGAGCCCAAGCAGTTGTGTATTAATAACTCTTTTCCTCACAGCAGTAACCAGCAACAGCTGCAGGGATCGAGCTTTACATCTAATCCAATTTCAGAAGAATTGGTTAGCAATGGAAGCGAATGGCTGGCTGGTACTTGCATAGAGTCCAAGTTCAACTGCACCTTTGCCTTTCACTGGGCAGACTTGCAAACAAGATCTGGCACCCAAACAGGCCTGTGCTAGACTGGAATTATTCATGTGCAGTCACATAAGTAAACAAATAAGGAATCTGGAGGCTTTTTGGATTATTGAGTTTTTCTTTTTGTTTGGTATCTGCCTTTTTAACTTGAAGCTGCCCAGGATGGTCTTGAAATGAAGCTTTTTAGGCTTAAAAGCTCATTTATTTGTTTATAAGGTTTATTATTGGTACTTATAATAACCTAATGGGATTTAATGAACCCAGAGAAGTCTGAGAAAGGGGAACTGTTCATTAGTTTGACCATATCTAAGCAAACAGGTCCTATACTTTGCTATCCCGTTGATGCCCCTGTAGAGTCAAGTTGTATGGTGCTGATGGCTCAGTTCTGCTCTTCAGTGAAATATTATGTTCTGGAATCCCTGGAATTACTTTTGATGTTTCAAAGTCCCAAAAGGGACTAATCAAAAGGTGTGTGAGAGCTTAAATGGGACCTACTGCCTTTGCAAGGGTGACACGGGGTGAAGAAGGGAAACAGGAGCGCACGGACTGTGCCGGCAGAGCTGCAGAGCAGAGAAAATGCTCCAAATTTCAGCTGTGTAAGTTGAAATTGCCTCAAGGCAGCTTAATCTTATTTGGGAGGAATTGGCATGGTACATAAACCAAGCAGAAATGGGCCTTGGCAGCAGTGAGGAGCAGCAGCGTCTCTGGGACAAACTGTTCCCAACAGTTTATCGCTGGTGTGAGCTCACGCTCGCTGCGTTGCTGACCTGGGGAATGTGGCTCCTGGTTTGAGCTCAGCCTGATATTGCCCTCAGCAGGGTAATCCTGAGCTTTGTTCGACGCTGAACTGGGCTTTCAGGGAAAACCCTCAATGGCTGCTACCTGCCTGGGCTTTGGGGTGACAGAGAGGCTGTAGCAGTGTCTCTGGGGTGGTGGAAACAGGCAGCAGCAGTCTTAGAGCTGGAAGAGGGAAGAAAAGAGTCTAATGAAAGTAATGCTTTTTCTTAAATACAAGTTATTCTTTGCTTTTTGTCTCAAATACAGGTTATTCTTTGCTTTATGTCTCTATTTTCACTCCCCTGGGATCAGGATGGGGTGGGCAGGTTTCTCAGTGGTCTATGCATCCCAGTGTTCACATCAACTTGGGCGGTTCGGCAGACTCATTTCTGCTTCGTGATTGCTTCATGCTGGGATGTTGCAGTGGGGTTATTTGGGGGAGAATTAAAAGCTTTTTTGTTGTTCTTCTGGATGGGTTTTGGCACCGGGAAAACCTGTAGCTCTTGCAAAACGTTCAGCATCCCTGAACTTAAACACTATCGTAACATCAGACCTCACTGGATTTTGGCTTGAGGCTTGCATCCGGAAGTATTAAAATGCTTGTGTTAGACAGGAATGTTACCCTCGACATAAATTTCCATATAAAACCCTTGACTTGTCCTTTCTCTATATATTCCCCCTGCTTGTCTCACCCTTATTTCTTTTTATGGCTGTTTCTGCTTGGCGAACAACACCATGGTCCCTAGAAGAGAGCTTCTGCAGGGATATAGCACATATATATATATATGTATGTGGCATATATACAAATATAGTTTTTAGGCTTCCTGTGGGCTCTCTAGGGCTTTTTGCCCCCTTGTGAAGGAGATACGTGAGCAGTGAGATGAGGCTTTGGGTTGGGGGATAACATAGAGGGGATCCCTATAGACAGTGTCTGGGTGGCCACTGCTGTGGCTTTTCCCCCTGTGGTGGGGCACCCTGTCCCTGCCCGGTCTCCCCTGCACCCTCCCAGTCCCACTGTGACAGGCAAGGATGGCATTTACACCTTTAAAACCTCCTCAGCTCTGTCCTGGCGAAGGGCTCTGTGGTTGTTGGCTCCAGCCTTAGCACTTCAGGGCATGATTTCAACCATGTCTATGGAGACCAATTTTCAACATCAAAACAAACCAGCGTAAGTGGAATTTATATTACCTTTTAAAAACACAAGTCAACAGAGCTGAGGACTCTGCTTCGAGGAAGCCTCTTGGGTTTGTTCAGGGAATTACTACAAATATTTTACATCCTTTTTGAGACTCCAAGCAACCTCAGGAAGCATCTGCTGAGGACAGCTGTTGAAATAGCCCAGGTTTCATAGCTGAGCAGGGGGATTTGGGGGCCTGCGGTGTGAGAAAGCATCCCCTGTCACCACATATCCTACACTGCTTGAAAGCGCCGTCTCATTTTCAGAGTCAGGCTGATCTTTCTAAACACCTAGTTGGTATTTCCACCCAGCACAGTGGTTTCAGCGTGGGCGATGGTGGTCAAGAGCAATTCGAGCAAAAGCCTTGACCCGAAGTGCCTGAGTGTGTGCAAATTTGGGTAAGCCCAAAGGTGAAGAAATATGTGATCATCCAGAGAAAGAAAATATCCCTGCAGCACTGTCACAGCAGTGGAAGGATTGGATTCAGAGAGAAAAGGCTGCAGGCAAATACGTTGGGGTGCTGCTCAAAGCCTGTTGAAGAGGCAGGTTAAAGATGGTTGTGAATGGGCCCAGGGTGTTCCAGCCACCTCCAAAATGTGCCTTAAGCACTCGGTGCTCAGACTGAATATCTTGGGAACTCAATGATAGAGTTAAATAGAGCTTAAAATTAGAATCTGGAAATTATACATGTGTGTGTGGTGTTTTTTCCCCAAGCTGGTTAGAGCTGATGCCATCTTCCACAGTAGGGGAAGAGGAAGACACACCAAGCTACTGGCCTTAACATTGACAATAACCTGCTTAGGGATTTTGGCCTAGGTACAAGCATCAAATGATGTCAAGGTGAATAGTGACTTAGCTGCTGAATTGGATAGGAGAAGGCTGTGCCAACAAGTTGCCAGCTTCGAGACATGTTGTGGTTATCTTGGTACCTCGCAGGCAGGTGGATTTAAGGAGGATGTTGGTACTGGCTGGATCCTTGTTTCTTTATATATCAGCACTGCATGTATATGTCTCGCATCTGTAATGTGTATGTGTGCATGATCTTTCAGGGGAACTTTAATTTCAACCTTGATGGCCATGATGTGAATGAAGCTTTTCTTTACACTTGTATGCAAGCAGCCTTTATGCAAAGCATGCATTGAAGCTTCACAAGTGTCACTGTGGCCTCTTAATTTCGCCAACTTCACAAAGTGTGGGGGGGAAGAGATTCTTAAATTGAACAAGGAAACGTATTCCTGAGAAACATCGGCTTGTGATGGAACTGAACAGCTTTCAACCTGTATGGTGGGAATTCTAACACCAGTGATGCCTCTGATGTATATCAAGGGGAAAAAGGGTTGTTGGAGAGGGGGGAGCTTCCAGATGGAAGTGGGAAGCTGAACCAGAGCCAGTTTTCCCAGAGACAGAGTGAGCTCTCAAAATGTGATGCTTTTGCAAGGGTTTCACTGTGGTTTCAGTCTATTTCCCAGCACTAGTGGGGGCAGTGATGCACGAGCCTGGCTTGCAATGTGGACATAGCATATATCAGCTTGATCTGCTCTGTGTTTGCAGAGAACAGAAGAAACTGTGGCCTTTTGTGATGAATTAGAAGAAATTACTGCTTGATTGTCCATGAAATTTTAGCACTTTAGTGGGGATATTCACTGTATAATTTTGTCTTCCCTCTTCAGCAAAGGCAGAAATCTTCTGACCCCACTGAAGTTTCATGTTACTGTTTTGATCCTTGCAATTTGGTTTTTAGTACAAAATCACTGGCCTTGCAGCATGTTGCTTCATGGTTTCCACTGCCTTCTCACCTCTGCCTGTGCTCAAAGCTCTTGTGAGTCCCTACCCAATACTGGGAGTAGTCTTTAGGCTGTCCCTGCATTGCAGAGCTGACTGGAACCTGGTTCACTGGGCAGGAGAAAAACTTCAGCCTCAGGCTTCAAATCACTTCAAGGGTCAATTGATGTCTAATAGGTGTGTCCAGAAATGGCTTTCCTAGAAACACCACTATTAGTGATCTGGTTCCTTCCCCCAGGCAGTGCCTTTGGACTGGGCAGAACTTCAGTTTTCTTCCCTTGAAGTTGATTCCTGTTGTGAGCATTTGCTGCTCAGAGTTTGCTTTAGCAGCTTTATGGCCACCTCTGAGCTGTTGGTCACTGTGGGCTGAATACACCAAGCACACAAGAACTAATGCAAATAATGGATGTAGCATCAAAATGCTTGCCCTGTGCCTGTAGATGCCAGAGAAAGAGCTGCTGCTCGGGACAGCCACACATTTAATGGATCTGAATTCATGCAGTTATTTTTCAGGCTGATCTGAGCTTTATCATCTGCAACATCCTGCCCTAAGAAGGGGTTGAGGAAGTGGGACCCTAACTGCATGCTGTGCTTAAGATGTAGTGGAGTTGTATGACTGTGTAAATGTTCAGCTTCATTCCCTGCTACATCCCAGTTATTCCTGATGCTGGAATAGCTTCCTGGAGCTGTGGTTTCCTTTGAATGGTCTATCATGACTTTGATACTGTTCTGAGAGGTGGTTGTCAATCCAGAGGCTTTGCTGTTCAAATAAAGCTGGGATAACTTTCCCCCTATGTTCATTACTTTGCGTTTATCCACTTTGGTTTCATTTGGCACTTTTTGCTCGATGTTCAGAGCATGTAAAGGCAGAGGATGCTCATCTTTACCTGAACAACTGGATATCGTTAGCAAAATCTGCTGTTCCCCCTCTTCTATCCACTTCTTACTTGGAGGCAGATCCTTTGATACATTGCCTGTAAGAACAGCTCTGGCACAGTGGTATTGCCAAATTCCTCCTCCAGGAACATGATAGAAAGCTTCATTTCATTTTCCTGCCTTGGCATTAACCTTTTTGCCCGTTGCCCTGATGTGTGGATCACTCCTTGGCCTCACCAGCCTCCAGGGAGGTTGCTTCTGCTGTGATTGGAAGAGGTTGGATTTGCTGGTCCAGGCATTTGCGAGTCGCTCCTTTGGCCTCCCTTGTTTGCTTTTACGTGTGACCTTCCAGATCTCAGGAACATTTCTATTTTCCTCATTCGTATACAACCTCAGCTTCTCCGAGGATGACTTATTGATTTTAATAATGCCTTTTACCCTGCTGTTTTGGTATGTTGGCTTCCCCCTCTGCAGCCCGTACTCCAAGCTTCCAAAATCTGTTTGTTTTCCTAGTTTCCATGCCGCCTGCAAGAATTCCGCTCTTTTGACTTCCCACTTGGGTGTTTGTTGTATATATTCTGTATAGGAAACATTCCTATATATTGCACATAGATACTCCAGAAACACTCCAAGTGCAAGAAGAAAATGTGACCCTCAAGAGGAGGCAGTCACCGGTTCAGATATCTCTGGAGTGGCATCGGCAGGGTTTAGACCTTGAGGTGCCTCTGTGGCTTTTCATAGTTGTGGTTTCAGAGTTGAACAGCATAAATATGTTACTTTTGTCACCCCAGCTAGCAGGCTGCTTAATGTGAGAGCCTCTCTGTATGCTTGTGTGAGTGCATGGGGATGGAACATGCCTTTGCATAGCAAGCTTATAGACCAGAACTTCAGAGGCTTTAGAGGGTATCTTCTGGGGTGGGGTGGGGAGAAAACAAATAGATATTTCATTAAAGCAGTGCAATGAGTGCGCCCGAGTATGTGTTTGGAGGGCAGGAGCTGCTGAAGTCTTTGCGAGCTGCACCTTTCACTGTCAAAGATCTGATCTGAAGCATGTTAGGAGGAATGTTTCACCTGTTTGGGTATATACATAGTGTGTGGTTATGTAGAAATGTCAAAAATATGAAAATTAAAAATATTAATTATCCAGATGTATTTCTGGGAGGAAGCAGAGATGCAGAGCACAGAGTTAGCTCCTGGGCTGCTGGGACTCTGCACCAGAAGTGAAATAATCTCTCTCAAGCAAGAGCAGAAACAGCACACACTGAGACTGTGTGGCTGGTTATAAACCAAACCTGGACCTGCTTGAGTGAGTCTTGACGTGGCCATGGAGATGCTGTGAGGGCTGAAGCAGCTCTGCTCTGGAGCCAGGCTGAGAGAGCTGGGCTGGGGCAGCCTGGAGAAGAGAAGGCTCCTGAAGGGGAGACCTTAGAGCAGCTCCAGTGCCTAAAGGGGCTGCAGGAAACCTGGAGAGGGGCTTTGGCCAAGGGCCTGTAGGGACAGGACAGGGGAATGGCTTTAACCTGCCAGAGGGGAGACTGAGATGAGCTCTCAGGCAGCAGCTGTTCCCTGTAAGGGTGCTGAGGTGCTGGCACAGGGTGCCCAGAGAAGCTGTGGCTGCCCCATCCCTGGCAGTGTTCAAGGCCAGGTTGGACACAGGGGCTTGGAGCAAGCTGCTCCAGTGGAAGGTGTCCCTGCCCATGGCAGGGGTTGGAACTGGATGAGCTTTAAGGTCCCTTCCAACCTAAACTATTCCATGAAAACCTGGAGCTCACCTAAGTCCGGTATTGTGATCTCCAGGAAGCATTGCTGTGCCTTGGCCACACAGCCTTTCATTCAGCAGCAAGGTGTTTGTTGAGATACCAGAGAATAAATGGGGGGAAGCCTTTTATGATGCTTTGTCATGTTGTTGTGACACAATGTTTGCAGCATTTTCTGCTGAGCAAGTACAGTATAAAGTGGTAAATGGGAGGCTTTAAAAAGAGTTAAAAACACCTTTTACTTAAGAAAAAATAGAATTACTTGTCCAATGTACATGCTCTATGTCAGTGTAAAGTCAGGCTGTATTTTTTCCCATGCAGAAATGACAAAAGCTGTTGTACTGTCCTTCAAATTTGCTTTGGCAACTGTAAACCAACTCTGTTTTATTAAACAGCTCTCTTTCCTCCTAATATATACAGAAATGTTTGCAGTATAAACATCTTAACTACACATCTGCTTTTCCCCAGATATGAAACACAGCCCACTCTGCCCTGTTTCTGTTTGCTGGGGCTGATAACTTTTTCTGCTGGCCAGATGAAATCAAACTGGGTTTGGTACCAGATGCAGCACAGTTCAGTTGTGCATTACGCAGGTGTTCCCCCAGCTGGGAAGTGTGGAAATGTGCCATTTCTCTGGGATGATGGTGAGGTTTAGAAATGTGAGGGCGTTAAGAATCATTCTCCCTGTGAACAGTGGGCTTTGTCCCTGGTGGGCTCCATGTGCCGAACAGCTGAGTGGGGCAGCAGCTGTTCTATATTTTAATAGGAGAGTTATAAAGTTAGAAACACGGATGATCATTCAAAACACAAGCAACTCTTTGCAGCCATGGAAACGGGATTCAACAATAAACTTGCATTTGTGAGCCTTCCAAACAAAATAATCCCACTGCACTCTGTTCAGGTGGTCTCGGGGAAGTGCATTTCTATTTCCTTAAGTTCTGTTTACTCAAAGTCCTATTTTTATTTTTACTTGTTCTTTTTTTTCTCTCCCTGTTTTTTATTTCTCAGAAGATACTGAACTTTGCATGTGAGCCTAGTTTAGATTCTGCTCCAGCAGTGACAGAGATTTATATGGGAATCTTTCCTGGAGCGTGTTATTGATGATGGTCATGCCAGTAGGATACAGCGAAACACTTTGCTCTCGTATGATTTCTTGGGGTTTCAGTGTCCCTTTTAACCCAAGGAGCTATTCAAACTCTTGTTGCATGCTTGCTGCAGCTCCATATCATTTACAAGGAACATCAAGCCCTGCTTTCCTGGAGAATGGGATGAACCTGTGGGTTTTCCTCCTAACAACATGCAGGTTTTCTGGCATGGTGTGGTGTACAAAGGCTCCTTGTTCAGGCTCTGAACCATCTTTTTATTGTGATTATGGGCTTCTCTTGGACACTCGCTGGATCACGTACCGCACCCCTATCCAAAACAATACCAGCCACCCCCTTCCAACTTGTGCGGCAGTCCCTGGCTTGCTCTGCTTGTGTTTTGCTTTGGAGGGGCTGCTGTTATTTCAGCTCCCTGCTTCCATAAAAGCACCGTGATTTAAAGGCATGTGCAGAGAGTGGTACCCACACCCAGCAACTGCCTTTAGGCCTCTACCAACCCATAGCACTATAGCGGCAAGTGGCTGGATCTGTGCTCCTGAGCTGTGTGATAAGCTCTGATCTGGCTGGTTTGGGCTGTAAGTGGTCTTATATAGACATGAATATTGCAAACAGATAGCGAGAGGGGTGGTTGGCAGGACAGTGTGTGAAAGCATAATGGGTTAAGCCAAGTCTATGAGCATGGTGAGATGTGGAGGAATGAGTGAGTGGAATATGGCTTGGGCACATGTATAAGCTATAATACCTCTGCAGTTCATGCTGTTTGATAAGTATATAAATGTTGTTTTTTTATATATATATAAAATGAACCATTTTGGGTGATTGTCAGTTAAGCATAGACGTAGAAGTGCTGGTGATGTAACTGGTATAAATACTGGCAAAGCATGAATGTAGAGTAACTCCTTAAGGCAGAGTCTGGCAGCTTGGGGATGATTTGTGGGTGCTTAGTTCACTACAGGGACCAGCCTGGTACTCTGCAAGTCCCAGGACTGAAGGAGGCAAAGCCACTGGATGCCTATCAGGAGAAAATTGCCCATTTTAAACCTAGAAACAACAAAATGGATTGTTTCTTGGAATGGGAAAAGCTGAATGACACAGTTTGGGGATTGAAAGTCGGTATAAAAGAAGAGTGCTGATGCTGGGGAGCGAAGGGGATGCTTGAGACGCTGCTCCTCTGTGAGGACAGATTACATGGGGACAAAAATGTTAGTTGACAGCCTCCCTGCTTGCCACAAGAACTGCAGGGAGGAGGAGGTTGGAGGCATTTTGCTTAGTACATGTGCGGGGTGAGGAGTTGCCTTTCAAACCGAGCAGATTTGTAATGATGATGAATGTGGAGGAATCCCTCTGGGGAGAGGAAGGAGCTTCCTACAAGCCAAATTCTCTGTATCAGGGAATTTTCACCCTGGAAAACGCCAGTTAAATCCCTCTACAAAGCAACTGGGTTTGCAATGCTGAGCCCCTCTCTGCCAAGGGGGTGAAGGCTACCTGGGGTCTCACCCCACAGCTCCGGGGCCCCAGGCAAAGCAAATGTGACCCAGAGCCAGCACTGTTTTTTGGCCTATGTTACAACCATGTGCTCTGTCCCTTCTGGCAGAAGAAGTATTTGTTTAAAGCCACAAATGAGTGCCTGAAGGAATGATCATTGGATAATGGGGTCCTGCTCTGCAATTTGTCTGAGCGTGGGGGATGTGTCACCCTAAACCAGAGCGGTTGTGGCCTGTTCTAAGTTATACACTGGAGCAAATCTTGGCTGTCTTGTTGCAGGACCTCTGGGTGCCAAGTCCTCCAGCCAAGCTTTTTGCTTTGGGCACATCCCTTGAAAGCAATCACTGAGGGTGATTGCCATACTCAGTATGAATCTGTGGGTCTGTACCCACAGATTTTTTTTGTGTATAATGCATGTTTTTGTGTATAATGCACAAGCTATTCACAAATAAATTCTATAGAAAATGAATTTTAAATAGGAAAGAGGCTCCTTCTTGTAAATCAGCAACTAAGTAGCAATGTGTGAATGTTGTGTATTTATCCTCTTTTAATGTCCCTGAAACTAAAACTCAGTAGGAAACGCCTTTGTCCTTCTACGAGAGAACTGTGTTTTGAGTCTTCCATGAACTAACACTGTGTGGACCAACATCTGGGTTCTTCTGACTCTGCAGGACTCAATGGGCCTTTGCTGACTTCCCCAGTAGCTGCCAGTTCACCCCTCTAATGTGCTTATACACTACCACAAAAAAAAGACTGAATTCAATATGGTAAGAGATCTTTATTAAAAATTTTGTACATCAGAAGAATAACTAGTACATTTTTAAACAAGAAATAAGATTTGACATATTACAAAAGGTGTTATTAGTTCTTGAATTAGAAATAAACTTTATGAACACTGTACATGATACATCTGAGTTGTAAGAGCAGGAATGGGACCGAGTGCCTGACAATGATATAACTTACTGAGCAAATGCACTCAATTCTTAGTATAAAACATAATATTTTGGGAGAAAATAGCATGTTAACTTCTGTCTGCAAACGCTGTGCCCCTTTAACCAGTAACTACCAGCAGTGTTCTCAGGAGAAAGTACAGACACACGTGCCTTGTGCGGTGATTTTTCCATTTGGAGTTTCTTTCCTTGTTGGAGTTTTCTTCCTATGGTCTATTTATCTTGGAGGGAGCAGAATGTTATTCCATGGTATGGTTAGCACAGTCTGCATAGAAAAACCCAATGCCAAACATTTCTCACCATGTCACCTCCAACCCAGATTAGAAAAACCAACTGTGATAGCACATAAATGTCTACAGAAAGAGGTTTTTATTGACTGTTAGCTTTTGTTACAAAGTAGTTAAAAAGAAGAAATACATTTTAGCTTATCAGATAACCATTCCTTGTGTATCATTCATACTGTATCATTTATTCTTGTTGAGATTGTCAGTGTAGCTGCATTAGAATTTAAAGTCAGAACAACACAGAAGATCACCTTTTAACTGCATGACCTATTTGGCTAGGGAAGGGGTGTGAAGCTTTACAGGAGAGTATGAACATACAGGTCTCATACAAAAGCAGAGTATGTATCTAGTCCAAGAAAGGTAATAAAAAAGATTTAAGTCTTTATACAGAAAGTGACAATGCCCATGTTATACTATGGAACACATCTACTAATTTTGAATTACAGGTGTAATGTGTGGATTACAGGTATCAACTTACTAAACAAATCTTGAAAATACAACCAAGAGAGCAAACTCTATAAATAAAATAGTAAGTGCTTTCTTTAAGAGGATATTCTTTGGCTGCTTTAAGTGCCAGTGAAGGGTTATTGAAAACCACTAAAATGCATAAGGTCCCACTATTATTGTTAATCTTAACACCGAGCTGGTACGATAGTTCAAGCTGTTGACTGTTAACATCTCCAGGTCCACAATGTGTTCTCTTGGTCCTGAGAGTGATTTCACCAGTACAAGCATTGCACTCACGGCGCTTGTTTGCTGAAAGAACAACAAAAAACCACTCAGTTTAATTCAGTCCAACCTAAAATGAGTCCCCAGTTGCATCAAGAGAGGGCTGGGGTGTTACTACGCTGTAAAAATGTTCTGTCTCAGCACAGAGATACACAATGCAAGTATTCTTTCAGTGTTTTGAAATGGCCATGACTAATCTCACACCTGGCTTTGCTGCAGGGAAAGCTTTACCTGACCAGGGCTCAGAGGAATAAACCGCTCTGCAAAATCTGTTCCTGGTTATGCTGACTCTCCTCGGGGACATGGGAATTGGTAATCTATCCCAGGATGGTCTTTATTTCTTAGCCCCATCTATCAGCTTTTAAAATAGAGAGAGAATAAGTAAAACAAGAGAGACCTGATGTCTTTTACAGGGATGTAGCTTGTTCAGTGGAGAGAAACTAAGTCTGTCTCAATGCTCATGCTCTAGAAGTCACGCTCCTCTTGTAAACACTGGGAATTCTTGCAACCGGTGTGCCTGTTGCCATCCCCATCTTGTACTGCTCCAAAGCTCTTTTCCCAGCCTAGGATCATGCTCCTGGAGAGCACTGACAGGCCTTATCTGTGGCATGCTTCCAGTCTGTTAAACAGCTTTGTCATTTGCAGGTGATAGTAAAAGGGTAAACTCCATCTCTCCCTTCACTTACTGCATATCAAACTGAATCCAATCCATCTGCTGTATCCAAGACCCAGCTCCAAGTTTTAGTACAACAATAGGAATAACTTCCAAGTAAGCCTTTGTTTACCACAGTCCCTTGCCAGGAATAAACACACGCTTCCTTATTTAAGGCCTGTGACTTCTTATTGGGTGGCAATAGAAGATTGGAATTGTTAGTCTGAAAGTCAGTTTAAAGGCTTGATTGGGATCTAATCCAAAACTAGAGCTGGAGTTCTCTTGTTCTTTTCCTAAGGGGAGTAGTTATGGAGGCTTGATGTGTGGTGAATCCATGGAAAAGCACTGGGTTCTGGGTTATACCACAACAAGTGAGATACCAGTGAGCAATTCCGTATTCCCATCTTAGGGAAACATGGCATAAATAGGCAATGCCATCTCTTGGTATACTTTTGAGATATACTATCACACCCCCCCCATCTTCAGATTTGAGGAAAAATAGGAAAACCTTGTGATGAATGTACTTCTGATTGAAGCTTTTTATGCTGATTCTCTTCTACTGAGTGTAAAGCCCATATACGAAGCAAAAAGGATTTTCCAGGGATTTGTAAATATTACAAGTGTTCAAGAAAATCAGAGTTCTTCCCCCCAAAAAAGCTTAAAAAGCAGATGTTAGGGACCCTTTCGTTCCTGTGGATCTACTCGAGTGCATGATGCCAACAGGAAATGCTGCTGTCGTCACTCACTTGAACTTTTGTGGTTTTCTGAAGTAGTTGCAGCATGATGGGAAAATGAAGGTTGGAGTAAATCAGGACACAAAGCCCTTGTAAGCTACCCTGAACTTAGCACTCCATGAAGCAGTGCCTCATCCCAAGCTGCTGTTGATTTCCTTTTTTGTTTTTGAGAAATGAGAAATTTAAATTGCATACTTTATGTTGTTAATATTCTTGTAGCCCAGAACCACCCCCATGTGCTGAGCTGCACCCCCAGAGTATGAGCAGCAGATTGAGAGAGGGGATTCACCCCTCTGGGAAGACCCCTCCTGCAGTCCTGATCCAGCTCTGGGGCAACAACACAAGAGGGACATGGAGCTGTTGGAGCAAGTCCAGAGGAGGCCATGGAGATTCTGTGAGGGCTGGAGCAGCTCTGCTCTGGAGCCAGGCTGAGAGAGCTGGGCTGGGGCAGCCTGGAGAAGAGAAGGCTCCTGAAGGGGAGACCTTAGGGCAGCTCCAGTGCCTAAAGGGGCTGCAGGAAACCTGGAGAGGGGCTTTGGCCAAGGGCCTGTAGGGACAGGACAAGGGGAATGGCTTTAACCTGCCAGAGGGGAGACTGAGATGAGCTCTTAGGCAGAAGCTGTTTCCCGTGAGGGTGCTGAGGCGCTGGCACAGGGTGCCCAGAGAAGCTGTGGCTGCCCCATCCGTGGCAGTGTTCAAGGCCAGGTTGGACACAGGGGCTTGGAACAAGCTGCTCTAGTGGAAGGTGTCCCTGCCCGTGGCAGGGGTTGGAGCTGGATGAGCTTTAAGGTCCCTTCCAACCCAAACCAGTCTGGGGTTCTATGATTATTGTACACTGAATATTTCTATAATCCTCTTCTAAATACCTATACGTGGCTGTTGGTACAGAGTGAAAAGCGTGGAGGGACCTCATTTCAATTTGACATGGGTGTCCCACGATTGGTAAATATTCATTACTAGTGTTGTGGTCATTTGAAAGAGGCAGTCTGATTCTCAATTTAGAGTTTTTAGGTAGAAAAGTAAAAGGCTTTTTAATATTTGGAAACCAAGCACATTTGAAAAAGAAGACCCAAAATTTGATCAACTTTGGGATGCAGTGATACTCTTTTAGGGCCATTTGATGGCTTTGCCAAAAGGCCAGGCACTAGCACAGCTTTTGGTGTTACAACACAGTGGTTTTTATCCCCTGCTGAGGGTCCTACTCCCACCAATACTCACTCTCAGGTAAAACTCTCCGTTTTCATTCCCTGACTTGATCCGGAATGTGTTAATGGTATTAGGGTAGATGGTGGTTGCCTGGATCTGGAAGATGTCAGAGGGCACCGTTCGGTCGGAGCGGATGCTCATGTATTTGTACACCACGGAGTAGGGCAGCTCCCGGCAAATGGTGTTTGATACAGGGCAGACGCAGCGGCTGGAAGACACAAAAGGATGAAGCTGATAGCTGCAAACACTTGGTATTTGCTTTCTAATGTGTCTCCTCATGTTGCCTGATGAGGATCAGTCTACAAAAGGCTAATGTTTCCTCTTACTTCTCAGATGTGAGGACATAGGGCTCTTGACAAGGATTTCTTGGGTAACAACGAAATCCTCCGTGGTAATTCCAGCAAATTTCATCCTCTCTGCATTCATTAGTTGTCTCACACTCATTTATATCTAGGAGGAAGGAAAAGGGACCATATCAAAGCAGATGGAAATGAGTTTGCTGCAAAACCAAACACAATGTCTTCAAAACAACCACCTGCTTGTCTATTGAAACCCAACAGGTTCCTGTGTTCTTTACTTGCTCTTCTGAGGCCTGGCTAGAAAGGCTTTCCGTATGCAGAAATGGGATAAATGTGTTTATTAACACACTAAATGTGTTAATAAAAACATTAAATGTTAACAAATTCAGTCTGAAGATTTTTTTAGTTGACTAAGGGTACACTGTAATCATGATACAACTGTGGAAGTACTGTAAAGCTTTTAAGTAGCAAAGTGTGATTTTGTAGCAGAAGATACCTTGCAGACAAAGGAAGAAGGTTTTGAGGAAGAATTGTGATTTTCCACCTTTTCTCATTTTTAATTGCCTGAGTTTGATGGTATAAATGTTTAGTTAATGGCTACATTTAAACTAAAATAGCTTTGAAAGGAATAAGGAGAACTTGTTTATTGTGCCAAGCAGAGCTTCCTTTTGTGCCTGGGAAAATAACCCTGAATGGAGGTTGGGACTGTCAGACTCACACAGTATTAACGCTCTGTTATCCAGTCAGTGTCAGAACCCCACTAGTGTCTACCTGCATGGTCTCCTGAAATGAATAGCCACAGAAAGGGTTCAGTTATGGACGGCACAAACGGATTTACATGGTCAAACTACCCCACGATATTCAATATTAGCAAATTAATCTGGATTTTATAAAAGATATTAATAAAACCTGATTTATTTCCTCAGCCCTTCTGCCAATAATTAGCACCTATTTCTTTCTATAGATAATGACTATTAAATTGGTTTCTGGATGACAGAAGCAATAGTTCTTGCACTTAGTATGTTGTTTTGCAATATTCTCTAATAAGATACAGAGACATTCAGCACCAGTGAAGAAAACCCAGACATCAAAATTCTGGCATTTGGTGGTACCAGAACATTTATTTTCTAAGCACAGATTATCAAAGCTGCTCAAGTCTTGCATATTATTTTTCCCTCCTGTTATCAGAAGAAACATCTCTCATTTCTACTGTGGCTGGAGTTAGGAATCTCTATAAAATGAAACATGATATAAAGGCACGTTTAGTGTCTGTAAAAAATGGTCTAATTTCCTTTTCCAGAGAGACTTATCTCATCTCGGAAACTTAGACTCCTACCTAGATATCCAAGACCAGTTTTGCTCAAGGGTTGCAAAAACTGACCCTTTGTCCTAGGAATCTGAAGGACTTAAGGGTTTGAGCTGCAGGATTCAAGTAAGAATTAATACAAGAGATGCAATTAATCATCAAGTGCTTTATCAACGTATCTTTTGCTAACATAATGTCATGGGATATAAATATTTAGATAGCAAGCATTCTTAGCCTTGCCTGAAGTGGTGGTGTTACTAATGCGGTGTTAAGACTGCTAAGCTGAGGGCACTCACCTTGACAGGTTCTGCTTCCTACTACCTGGTATCCTTCAGGGCAGACACAGGAGAATTTTCCTGGTTCATTGACACACTGGTACTGACATATATAACTTGAAGTTCTGCATTCATCAGTGTCTGCAGAGACAGAAGAGCTTAAAGTTGTCGTTATCCAACTTTTACCTTATTACAGAACTAAATATAATGGCCAAATTTTGGTTCTAACAGGGAAAGAAAAGAGTTCTGTCTAAAAGAAAGAAGTTAGCAAAGCACGGAAATGTACTGCTTAACACCTTGAAGTTGCAAGCAGCAGGGCAAGTTCTGCTGGTGTTTTATCAACAACATTGAGAACTCTGGATTTGAGGAGGCAGAAGCTAAGTTTAGACTTCAGAACAGATTGGGGAAAATAACTCTTGAAAGAATTTATTCTTTTAGTATTCCAAAATGTGGTTACGTTCACAAACCCCCACAGATGGGAGATTAGTTAGCAAGGCAAAAATATTGCCTTTGTACTCGTGCCCTACGCTAACGGAGAAGCTCTTTGGGGAAGAGGAGAAGGCTTCTTTTTGCCTTCAAATTACAATCGGTGCGTACCATTCTCTTTTGCTTTTTTTAATCCTTGTGTAACCATCAGTCCCTTGTTAGAAAGTGTAATGTGAAACAGAATTGAACAGTATATGCCATTAACTGGAAATGAAATTAAACCTATCAAAACTAGGGAATGGCTTGGAAAACAACCCAACTCCCTCCCACTGCCTCTGAGGTTTGAGCCCAGTTCTTGATTCCATGTCAGGGATGTCCTTGGAGGCTGCATACTTGCTGCTCCCTGTTCTGTTCACTTGCAAATAGGATTAGCTTAAGAAGCTTGGAGAGGGAGCATCTGTAATAGCTCTGCTAGCTTGTTTAGCAGGGCAGTGGTAAACCAAAAAGCCCTCTTTGGCTCAAAGACTGGTAGAAAGGATATTGGCTTTACGGGTGAGATCATCATGTGTCCAAAAGGAGATTAGAGAACCCCTGTGGAGGCTCTGGCAGAGGCAATAAAGTGTTGATTGTATAATCATCAGGAGACCTGCTGTTTGGATACACAGGCTTGAAAGCCCCTCAAAAGCACAATTGTCGCTTCCTTAAAATCAGAAATGGGAGGTTTTATTTTCAGAGGAGCTCAGCAACACACAAACTTGCACTTGTTTTTGGTTTACATTCCTTTCCGATTCATTTCATGGTCATCAGCATTAGACCACACACAAGTCCAATGAGTTTGTGAACTAAGCATTCAGAAGCCTTATTCTTCCCAGCTGTGGTCTGAAACGTAGTAATGTCTGTCCTGCTTTGCACTTACTATTAAAGAGAGATACCTGTACCTATGTATACCTGAGCGTAGCTCCTAAGATGTGCATTAATAACCACATTTACAGCAGAAAAGCTAAATGTCTTAAGGGTTTTGGCTATAAACTGCACCCACAGGGTGGCTCCACTTGAATTATCCCTTAGTTCACAGGAAGACTTCTGGGAAAATGATTTAAACCAAGAACTCCCTCTTCCAAGACACACAAATTGCTTACCTTCACAGTTGATTCTGTCACTGCTCAACTCAAACCCTGGATTACACTGACAGATGAAAGAGCCCAGTATATTGTAACACTGTTGTGCACATGGGTTATTGGCATCGCATTCGTTGATGTCTGAAAGGAGAAGTTACAGATCTTGATCCTGCGTAGCTGGTATAAGGCTGATTAAGTGAGTTAGTTCTTAGTCTGGGTCTAGTGCTTAGCAAGAGCTCGGTTGACTGTATCAATATAGATTCTGCATCACTGGAATGTCAGATCTATGCTTTACATTCCTTGTAGCAAAAAGAGTATTTTTCCAGGAATGAGAGTTATTCTAATGTGTGATGGATTCTTCCAAAAATGTTCAGTGTGGCTATTAAACTCCACATTCCAGGCTCTTTTTTTCAGGTATGAAATGCCAAGTCTCTATAAATAATTGATATAAGGAACGCATACTGATAAGAGCTCTCAGCATACAGTGGTTAAGATTTATTGGAGCTATTTATTACTCTTAAAATTTGTTCTTTTAAATTCCATTACAATTATAACATGAGCCTTTGAGGCCAGTGGAGTTTTGCAATGCTCAAAGGCCTAGACCATATTGGGGGAAGGTATGTTTCTGAGCTGGGTTTTTTCCATGATGTGCCCATCCTGTGAACATATGTGAGAACACTGGTATGAGAAGCAACTTTAGTGGGAAGTTTATGTAAGTGGAATCAACTCTGGAATCTGTAACACTTGTTTTCATAGGCTGTTGACTAACTGCTGCTCCTCTGTTATTTACTCTGTGTGTTTTCCCTTGTATTCCTCCCATTTTCTATTCATATTTGTGTTTATCAGATACAACCAGTAGATGAGAGATGCACTTGAAAAGATCTTGAGCTCATGGGTTTTGTGAATGCTTATTGATGTCAGCATCTCTCAGTCATTTACAGATACAACTAAAGACTGACAAAGATGACTAAGATCAGGCACTAGAACAGTAAGGAGGATGTTAATTCTCTCTATGGTGAACCTCCTAGCCTTGAAAATGAATGGCAACAGGGCAAAACTGGTTACAAGGGGTTTTTTTCTTCCTCCTTTTAGTTAATTTCTGGCAACAGTGCGAAGAATATTCATCACGGTAATGCTACCAGAAGGAATAAATAAGCTGGTCAAGAAATAAGTAAGCTAGCCAAAGCCACAGCACTGTTTTCCTTCCATGAGATATTGACCTGCTTTCAATGTACGCTGAAGTTATAACACCAATGCAATCGGTACAGTGTAAAGTATCACTTCTGCCAGATGACTGTTGAGATGGCAAAGTCTGTCCTGATGCAACAGCCATTCATTTGCAAATTTTCTTCTTAAGATTTACTCCACCTTTCCTACTAGGAGTATGCCTTATCAGGCTGTGAGGCCAGCAAGCCACAAAAGAGGTGTTTTGGTGAGGCATTTGGTGAACTTGGAGCTGTCATGGATTTGTGAGTGTAACTGCAAGAACACACCTTGCATTTGAGCTATGGAAAGGTTCAGATAAGTAACAACAGGCCACATGGTTATGCAGTGTCCGTGGACAATTTTGTATCCTATCATTTGGTGAAAAACAGCAACTCCTCTCTTAGCCCTATGCTGTGTACCAAGGATCTTGATAAGATGTGGCAACGCTTGGAAGTAATGGCAGAAGCTGGAAAACCCTGGTCAATTTTCCTATCTATATAAAAATACATATATAATACAGATCTTTTTAGATATAGCCATAAAGAACTTCTATCTCCATCACCAATCTCTTTATGGTTTATGGCCATTCTCTCTGCACTTCATTGGTTACCTTTTATTGTTACTCTAATTCTTCTAGAGCAGAACTTATGATTTCAAGCTTAACAGCAGTCTTAAAGTTCTACTGCAAGGTTTCCCTTAGTGTTTTACTACTAGAGGGAAGATCCCTTCTAAAGGGTCACTAAAAGTGACCCTGGTTTTCATTTTTAACATTACTTTATAGATATTCTAATGTGACTTAGATGTTTTCTTTCATCACTAATGCTTATGTGCTGAGGATAATTACCCTAATGCAGAGGTATAGCACTGCTTCCCCTGGTTTCCAGTTCCAGCCTTTGTTGCACGAACTGGGAATAATATCATGAAAGCCAAAGATAATGCAAAGCAATCTGCCACAACTGAAAGAATGAATAAATCTAAGATTAGATAATGAATATAAACCTCAGGGGTTCCAGTTGCCAAACTACATGCTCTTTGGAAGACTGCTACACCAACAAAATAGCAGCTTTTCAATAAGGTTCCAATTTCCTCTCTAACCCTCCTGTACTTCTTGGATCACTTGCAGGACAGCCTTTCAATACAGCAACTGGTGTGTCTTACTGTTGATATGTATTTCCTTTAAGTCAGGACAAAGATACTTAAATTTCAACTGTGGCAAGTCATGCGTCACCATTTGTCTTTACACTGAGTGTAAGTAACAAACAGAGGAGTTCTTACCTACACAGGTGTGGTTGTTGGATGCTAACTGGAACCCAGCGTTGCACTGGCAGTAATAGGAACCCGGGGTGTTCACACATCGATGGTGGCAGTACGGGGGAAGGGTGCACTCGTCAATGTCTGAGTTACCAAAGGAGAGACATTAGTTCAGATGCAATCATGGCAGTTCACTGCTGCTGTCTGGTGTCCAAAGAAACTGGAAAGTTAATGGCACTTGATTAAAAGTGGGGCGCGGGGAGAGCTTATGTGAGTGAAGTACTGCTGCTATGGGCATTAACAGGAATACAAGGCTGTGTGGAGACCTCAGAGCAGCCTTCCAATATCTGAAGGAAGCCTATGAGGATGCTGGAGAGGGACTCTTCATCAGGGATTGTAGTGATAGGACAAAGGGGTGATGGGTTTAAGCTGAAACAGGGGAAGTGCAGGTTAGATCTAAGGAGGAAGTTCTTTACTGTGAGGGTGCTGAGGTGCTGGCACAGGGTGCCCAAAGAAGTGGTAAATGCTCCATCCCTGGCAGTGTTCAAGGCCAGGCTGCACAGAGCAGTGTGAGATGTCCCTGCCCATGGCAGGGGGTTGGAACTGGATGATTGTAAGGTCCTTTCCAGCCCAAACCATTCTATGATAATTTTAATTTCTCTTTTATAAAATCTGTGTTATGGTGATTGTCTTCCACTGAAATCAATCCACGTTTCAGCTTCATTTTCTATTCAGTTCCACAGTACTGCTTAGTCTGGTTTATTTGCATAGGTAAACCCCACAATGTTCTGCTTTTCAACCAGGGTTTCTCCTGATCAGACATAAATCCAGCCAACACAGTGAGTGTGGCTTGCAGCTCTTGTTTTTCCTGAGAATTCCCCCACAGCACTCTTAACATGTACTAAATCTTTTCAGCTCCATTAAGAAGAATCCAAGTTTTCTGCACAAGAGCAAGGGAATGGTGAGGACAGAAGATTAATGGGCCTGAAAAGGAAACAGGTTTTTGCTCCCCAGGAGGCTACCTCTGCTCCCATTCCCCTCCCTGCCTCTCCTGCCCACCTTCCCATGCAGCAGCAACACCTCCTGCCTGCGCTCCCTGGAGCAGGGGAAGGCGATCAGGTTAAAGCTGGTGCTATCTGAGGCAGTATGAACTTTCCCAGCCTCTCCTTGCAGCTTAGCCCTGGAGTTGAGGTGGAGCATGCTGCTTTTCCAAGTTTCAGCATTCCTAATGTGCACTGGAGCAGGGTTTTCACCTGTGAACCATACAAAATGTGCAACAGCCCATTCTTTTACCTCTCTGCATTCTACAAGGTTTCCTTGTGCTCTGGAGGAGCTGCTGCCTCTGGTTTTGCCTGGAAAGCATCTTATTTCTTAGGGCACTGATGGTTCATGTATGTGCAGCAGCCTCCTTTAGTTGTGGCCTGCTTGAGCTTGGTGAAGAAATCCAGGCCATGTTCTGTACATGTATACAATGGGAGATTTCAAAGGCTCAACCCTCGGACAAATAAGACCAGTTTGCACTGGAACAAAGGCAGGCACTTCCCATATCCATGCCAGATCTTGAGTTTCCTACCTCCAGCTGTTTCCACCATAGATGTGTTTAAAAAGAGGCCAAGGCTTTTTTTTATATAACGAGGAAAGTGTTTGTTTTAATATCAAGTGAAAAAGTAACCTTTAAAAGTTAACCCTTTCTATGTCAGATCTGAAGTCACTCTTCAGGGCTGAACTTAGCAAAGGAGTCTTTTGGATGGTTCTGAATGAAAAGGGTCATGCTGGAAAGTTCCTGCCTCTCTGTACAGTAGCGACTGTCTCCGTAACTCTTATTGCAGAGAGCTATTTGGAAGTAGAAAAGGAATAAATCAGGAGGCTCAGTAGGTCTCATCCATCCTTGACTTTTACAGGACTAAGCTCTACAAAGTGCTGTTTAAAGACCTGATTATACAATACAGACATGAGCAATGCTTTGCTGCTCAGGCATTGCACTTCTGCACAGAAATGCTTCCAGGATCTGACTGTAATTCAGTGGGAGTTTTCCTGGTGGGATTAGGCATATCCATGCTAAGCATCATCTAATCGATTCAGCCAAATCTTCACTTTGAAGTAGTGTTGGAAAAGTTCCTTCTATCTATCTGCAGCCTTGTATTTCAGAAAGGACTAATTTTGCAATATGTGAACAAGGAAAAAAGAGTAAAAATATTAGTGAATTTAGACTAAAATCAGTCAATTGTCAGAAATAAACCTTTTTTTCCCCCTCTACCTTGAAGCCAAAATAGTCTGGGAAATTTTCTGTCAAACTTAAGGAACATTTCCTCCCATATGGAGAACCTCCATCAAGATCTGGCCCCAAGAACATCTGCTGGCAAAGTGGTTATAAAATCCCCAAAGACAGGCTTTATCCTGAAACACCGACAGCCCAAAGAGTACGGATGGACTTAGAATTGAGGACAGTATATAATATGTAACACAGGTATCACTCTTGGTTTTGACCTAAATAGGAGAAGGGAATTTTCACTTTCCAGACATCTTCATATAGAGATTTTGGGGCATAAATGTATTCAAATGGAGATGTAAGGGTGTGCTGTTGTGCTGCTTCTCATCTAAGTGCTATAACATGTCCTGTGAGAGTTTCAGTTAGGACCGTGGGTCTTGACACTCAAAGTGCCATTACACAGCAGTGATATCCTTTACCTGCTCTAAACATAATGAGATAAGCCCCAGATATTAAAAATACCTATCAAAACTCTTCCTCTACCTACATTTCAAACTGCTCATCTGACTCTTGCACAGAGAACCGAGAGAAAATAGACACATCTATGTTTACAGCAGTTTGACGGTTCAGGGCCTGATCCATGTCTCTTAGGAAAGAGATAACAATTTTTGGGCTGATTTTGACAGCCCTTGGCTCAGAACCCTGCAGAAAGAGCCATGCCCAGAAACTGAAGTTAGTCTAGATGTGGACTGAGCTTCCCCTGCTTCCTTCCTGCAATGATACCTACAGCCTTAGCAAGGCTTTTTGGAAGAGAATATAAATAAAAATCAAAGAATTCTTAAACACTTCCAAATGCAAGATCCGGAACACAAAGAGGAAAACCTGAATGTTCCTGTTCTGCTGAAGACATAAAAACCCAAATGCTTTTCTCCTAGGCTGCATAAAAGCAGTCTTGTGTCTTCTAAGAGGCAGTCTTGACTATCACCTCATGATGGATATATTTGCTTCTCTTATTTCATAGGTGTTTTTATTATCTCGAACAAACCTAAGCCTTAAGGCTGCAGTGCCTATAAAAGCAATTCATCCATCAAAATCATGATGAAGGAGGTGTTGAATAAAGGCTGAAGTAGGACTGCAGGAACAGGGTAATGGCACTTTTGCATAATGTCCCCAAATGAGGATGGAATAGGAAAGATGCAGTGTTTATACTGCACTTGGATTTAATTCCATGCTATACTTGTATAGGTCCCAAGGGTGCTAATAGTTTATTTTGGCACAAAGAATAAAGTGCAGCAGTTTATAAGTTGCAAATATCATATACCTGCATTCAGAGTTTCCATCTCTTTCATGTGTACTCATAAAGCTGAGCACTGAACCAGACTGTGTGAGGAGACTCTGCAGAGCTGGGGTTAGGGCTGTGTGATGGTAGAGCTCTATTCTGCAGACCTGGACTCAAGTCTCCCTGAGGTCAGTGGAAAGACATGCTCTGCTTTGCTGCTACAGTAGACATGACTGTATCCGGGCCATTAGGCAATACCCCAATACAAACAATAAACACAATGGTAACTGTTAGCAAAATTAATCTTGTGAATATCAACTCCAAGTGTTGATTGTACTTAAAATAGTTTCTAGTTTGATGGTTTAATGATTAATCCTTGCGATAAAGTGACTATTCCGTTGCATTTCACAGTTACATAGCTATTTTACCCATATACTTTATAATCAATATAAAGTTTGCAACTGTAGATAATGAAAGAAAATCATTTAGCCCAGAGCAACACTTACCAACACACTGGTCCCCTCGTTTCTGATAGCCTGGAGGACACTGGCAGCTGAAGGAGCCTCTTAAATTGACACATACTTGGTCAGCTCTACAATTGTGGGTTCCAGTTGCACATTCATCTATATCTTTATAGGAAAAACAAATGCAATATTAGTCATAAAGTTTACTTAAAACAGATTTCACCCTACTGAAATGTTTTATGTATCTTCTGGCTACCTCTAAGTGAAGACAGCAAAATTCAAATATACCCAAAGATGTAATTTCAGGGCTTATTCCACTTGTAGGATGTAAAATCTTATCAGATTTCTACTAACTCTTAATTCTGATATACTGCATTTGTAACTATTTTCAGATACAGTTATTTTAAACATTCAGATACTTTTATTTGTCAAATACCATTAATTTTTTGTACTTAGCACTATGAAACATTCTGTAAACTTCTTGCAACTTTATCATAATTTAATCATTTGACTTTTTTGCCTCGTGTTTTGTTTCCCATGCTGGTTGGTTGTTGAATGCTGAATCACTGCAGAAAACTTCAGCAAACATAGTTCAGGCCTTTCTCAAGGATGAGATGAGTTAGAAATGTTGTTTTGCTGATACTAAAGAGACTCTGGTGATCTCTTCTGCATGCCTCCCATGCTCCATACTTTGGACAGGGACTTGGAACTTGGTATGTGGTGGCCTTCTCCTCAGAAAGAGATCTGCCTCTTGTCATTCCCATGAAAACTCCCCTAATTCAATCTGCTAAAGCCTTTGGAAAGAGTTCAGGTATGTTTGCATTTGAATAGCACAGCTAAAAATACAAATACTAGACTGATACTTTTCAGGGTAATTCACACTAAATGCAGGTTTCTACAAGTAGAACCCCACCATTCTGATTTTGCCTATTCATTCTAACTGCTGGAGGTACTTAATTAGAATTAAACTGCATGTGCTGACAAATAGGTTGCTGAAAATGGCATTGTAATTTGCTTTCTCATCTGAACATCCCAAATGTTGGAGAGCTTTTTAGTGTAACCTGACACAGTACAGTGAGAGGACTTTTTAGTTTTGGCATTGGACATAATTCGGAGACTCTAGGCTGAACAAACAAATTCCTTCAAACTTATAATCTCCAGTTTACAAATCTCAGCTGACCTCTCTATTTGTATAGGCACTGGGGATGTTAGAACATCACCAGTGGCAGATTCTGGGTGGTGCTTTGGAAAAAATGATGGATTCTTTCTCATAGCAAAGGAAAACAATTGTGACCACAAGATTCAATAGAAAATAAACCATCAACAGTTTGAATTAATTCTCAGTGTTTGCCATTTCCCCAAATATCCAAATATTTTACAGCTATCTTCTCTTTATCTGACAGGGAAAATAAAGCCCTTTCGTGTTAGTCCCCTCGTTGCATTTCTGCGTAATACCTGAAGCTGCTGCATTGATGCAGGACTTGCTGACTGTGTTGTTTCGTCCTGACAGCTGAAAAGCACATTCTCAGGTGTAAAGACTTTCAGGGACTAGAGCTGCTGCCTCATAACAACCTGATACATCATTAAACACTCAAGCCAAAGCACGGTGGAGTTCCATGCAAGTCTTTGCAAGGACTTCACCGGGCTTTGCATGTACTCTTGGTTTCTACAAGAGCTGGAAGTTAGATGGCTATGATAGAGTTCAAATCCTTGTGCAGGGTGTGCTGGAACAAAGAGAGTTTATTTGATCTTTGAGAACTTCATATATGAGTAAACTTAACATGAGTTGCCGTTTAAGATAGATCAGTTAAAATGCATTAAGTCCTCATGTTGCCATTTGCATCCATGGCCTGATTTCCACTTAGTTTAACTTCTATGGAGTAATAAGCTACTCCAGCTAAAAGAAAGCAAACTAGATGGACTTATGCACTGAGGAGCTTTGATTTGTCCCAATGCTAAATTCAGTTTGAAAGAAAAATCATTATTCAAAAGCAGCATTTGACTGCTGGCTGTGTCTTGATCTGGAAACTCTTACAGAATTTGATGCTATGGCCCCAAAGACCTGTGTTTAGAACAACCTTTTGAAACTGGTTTCAAGGAATCCTTTAGAGCTCTCCTAATCTTATTACTCTCGTTAGGATCCTGAACTGGGTTGTGTGTTAGCTGTGCCTGCCCTGTCTGTTACAGAAAAGCAGAGTAGTATGAGGTGTGTTCTTGGTGGGCTTCAGAAGAGCTTTGTCAGTGGTGTCACTCTGCATAGCCATGGTGCTTTTTGCAGTTTTGTCTGTCTTTGGATGGCTTTTATTGAGATACAAGTCTTTAGGTAGGCTGGGGAAATGGATCCATGGAATTGATGGGAGCTCTTGGAAAACTCCAACCTGGTTTGTTTGTGGACTTTACTCAAGGTGGGAAGTAAAGGTGGACAGGAGAGCAGCCTCCAGCCTGCACGGGGAAGGGCAGTAGATTGCCATACTCAGAGGAGTTCTGCTCACATCTGTGCGAAGAAAACAATGATAGAGGAAACCTGATGGCCTAAAGATCCTCTTAAAGTGCTTCAAGTAAAATATAGTGGGAGGAGAACTACAGGCAGCGAGAAAGGTTTCAGTGCTGGAACATTCAGTTCTGACGTCTCCAGTATTGCAATAATTAGAGATATGTCTACTGTTGTGAGTGATACAAGGGTGAGGAAGCAAGTGGAAGTTTTCAGCACTGAAAACAGTGCCAAATGTGAATTGTATTGGTGGGATACCAGAAGCAGCCCAGCCCTTGTGGAGTATGGCAAGCAGCACTGGTGGATTTTGCAATGTGATGTTGCTGCACAGATCTCTGCATCTATGCCTTTGAGTGAGGCCCAGAGAGAAGTCTTCAGCTTCTTGGCACTCGATGTGACCTGAATCATCCTCCATTAGAGAAATAGTCTTTTTTTCTAACTGTCCTGAGAGTTACTGGAGCAATAGAGGAGTGGAAGTCATAGGAAGGAAGCAGCTTCGATGTTGGAGGTCCTGGGATGAGGCAGATCGGCTCCAGTTTTCTCTGAGGTGGCCAAGGCAGAGTTATCTACCAACACACACCCACGCTTCTTTCCCCACATGAAATAGCATAACTTTACACTGGTGGTGCCAGTATTGATCTGGGATTCCCACTTATGTGTCCATGGCTCTTGAATGGGTAGGCTGTCTACTTGTCAGGGTCTGCCTGCACTCTGGTCTCAAGCTTTCCGATTGTTTTCCCAGTTACAACCCCTCTGTGTGGAAATCCATAACTCCCAGGTCTTCATTCCATTACTCTAAAGATTATTTTCCCAGTTTAAATCAAACTTTTCCAATCCATTAGATTCCTGCACAGTGCCCTCTGATTCTGTGACAGTGGTTTGGAAGCTGCATCAATTCCTGCTTTTAGCCTGCATTAAATGCAGGGATGAAATGATGGATATACAAAGCACATGTTTTCCCTTAAATTCTACCATCTCATTCCATTTGATCTTTCTTGACAAAATCCGTGCACTTCAGTGTGAACAGTAAGTGAGGGTATTGAGAATCCCTATGTTTGTTTTCTGCCTGCTGCAGACACCCATGACCAGCCTGATTTGGTATCTGTGAAGACAGAAGGATCTGGGTGTGATAGAAACTCCTGCAGGAAGATCACAGAGGTCACCAGCTTTAATCCTAAGAGCAAGATAAATCTGTCTGCCCTTTCCTCTCCAGCACAATCGTTTAATCATGTGTGTTACGTGCGTGTGTATTTATAATAATTAAAAATATTAAAACAAGACACTGCACTGCACACACTTGTGTCTCTGGGGAGAGGGTGAGAGAACAAACATGTGACAGATGTTTGTCGTGTTGCTTAATGCACTACTGGAAAGCACTCAAGATGCCACAGTGATGAGTGCAGTATAAGAAACAGATCTAGAAAGAAAATAATGGGCTTTTACAAGCTCATTCTTGAGCATCTTTCCTCTGCATCCTCTTGTCCAAATTTAGTGTCATCATGATAAAGTTTGTTCCCATGAGTGTTTGTTTCAGCAGCTGATGCCATAGCTGAGGCTTCTACCTTAAGCAAGTAGCTTGTAAGTGACGCCTGAAAACACCCTCAACTCATTCCTCATCCTTTCTCATGCCTTAAATTTCACTTCTAGGCATTACACATACCTATGTTCACCCAGGTGAAATCACCCTGGTAACCAGTAATGCAAGTGATCTCTTTTAACCTTACCCTTCTTTTTCTTTCTATTTTTGAATCTCAGCTAACATTTCAAAGGTTTATCTGTAGGGAGCAGCACGACAAGAGCTGCAAGTTTGTATTACATGTTAAACAACCTGAATGGTATTTGGTTATTGATTCATGCAACCTGTGAAATACAGAGCAATCCTTACACTCACTGTAGCTCTGGGTCTGATCTAAGAAGTTGCTGAGATTTTTATTCCCAGACAGTTATTCTCTGGACAGTTATAACCTGTGTAGTCGGGAAGTTTCCTTTGAAATAGCCCGAGCATCTCTAACAGTCCTTTTGCAGATTAGTTTGACCTGCAAATGGAGCTGGGCTACCTTCAGTGTTTTGATCATTGTAATAATTGAACTCCAACAATGATTCAGCCTGTCAATAGCCACTTAAAAACAAGCTTCTTATGGGATTTATTTGTTAAATAGTTATGAAATAGTAACAGAACTTGTAAAGTGAGTTTGGATTGAATACTTTAATCTCCATAAGTTGTCTGTAGGTGTTACATCCAGAATACTACACTGTAAGTACAGAACAGTTTCAAAGTCAAGTACTCTGGGGGTTGCAAACCACAGCATTCAGGTTCTCTGACCAGTCTGCATTCAGATCCATGAAGCATCATGACACAGTCTTTAATTATATGGATCTCATACTCTGCTCAACTGTACCATGGTACATACGGCCATCAGACCCCAGTGACTCATCCTAACATAAATATCACTGTTTGCAGCACTCTCCAGGGTTATTCTAGAGGCTCATTTTGGAAGAGAGCTGGGCTTGTTCAGCCTAAAGAAGGCTCCTTCAGAGGAGACCTTAGAGCAGCTCCAAGCCCTAAAGGGGCTGCAGGAAACCTGGAGAGGGGTTTTGGCTGAGGGCCTGTAGGGACAGGACAAGGGGAATGGCTTTAACCTGCCAGAGGGGAGATTGAGATGAGCTCTTAGGCAGAAGCTCTTCCCCATGAGGGTGCTGAGGCGCTGGCACAGGGTGCCCAGAGAAGCTGTGGCTGCCCCATCCGTGGCAGTGTTCAAGGCCAGATTGGACACAGGGGCTTGGAGCAAGCTGCTCTAGTGGAAGCTGTCCCTGCCCATGGCAGAGGTTGGAGCTGGAGGAGCTTTAAGGTCCCTTCTAACAGAAACCAGTCTGGAATTCTATGATACTGGCAACTATTTGCAGGTGAAGGTAATGCTCTGATGTGCATCACTTACTGTTTGAAGTTTGCAGGGTGCTACAGCAAGAATGTGAGCACCCTGGAGGGCAGCGGAGCTTGCTCCTGTGTTCCTTCACAGTATAAATCAACTTGCATTTCATAGTTTTAATTCCACAAGCCTCACTAATAGCTATACCCTCATTTTCCAAAAATGTACCCGCGCTCCCTCTTGAAGTGATTTACACAATTATGTCCTTCCATTGCTGACTTTGGCAGCCTCCTCTCCACTCCAACCACCACTTGTGTACGGACGTTTCTCCTGAGCTGCTTTTTAGCTATAGCTTTCCCTACATCTAGTGCATGGTTCCCTGGTTAGAGCTAGGAAGTTTTTCTCCTTTTCCCCTGCAATCTATTCTGTCAGGCTCTTATCTACATCCATAAAATTCTTTCCCAGTCTCTCTCTTGGAGCTCCAAACCTGGCTTCATTCCCTTCCTGCTGTGACTCATTTTTCCCAAACCCCCTGACTCATGCTGCTTGCTCACTTATGCAACAGCTTAATCTGTAATTTGCTTCGTATCATTATGAGAAGGACATAAATTCAGGAGATGCATTTCCCCACTGCTGCAAGCTTTTGTAGGGCAAAGAAAATACAGTCCCCGTCTATCCTTACTCTTATTTTAGCCACTTAGAGTTTTTCTCCTCTAGTGCATACCTGTGTGTCCTGCTTGGAGCTGGAGAAGTGTACCCTTGACTAACAAGAGGTAGTTAAGGATAACTGTGTCTTTATCTTACTCCTGTTGGTTAGCAACTTGTTAGCTAAGTTGATTAACGACTTCTTTATCTTACTCCTGTGAGTGAAGTGTGCTCAGCTTCTTGCTGCTCTCAACATATAGCAGTTTCCTACAGCATCTTCCTGCTCTCCCTGTTTGTGTAGATTTTTGTCTGTTCAAACAAGTCACCAAATGTTTGTAGGTGGCTTTATTCTGGTCTGTAGCAATCTTGTAAGCAGAATATTCCACCGGATCAAAAAGAGGACTCTTTAAATAAGCTTACAGGATTCGAGTTCTTGTTTCTGCCCCTACTGCAGCACTGATGGACCAGCTTCTGAATGCTTTATACAAATCTAATCCCAGAATGAGCCCATCAATGCCCGTATTGCACTTGTCCCTGGCTCCAGCCAAGCTGTTCTCCATTTGTTTTGAATGGAAACAATAAATATTTTAGTTAATCCGTTTAAATTTTTTGAGTTCTCAGTGTGAGAGAGACCAGAAAATGCCTTGGTCTATTTTTCTACTAGATTCATCTGACCTCAAAACACCACTTCCCACGTAAGAGATGGCACCAGCAAGTCAGTACCAGACATACAGTGATCTGCACAGGCTGCAGGTATCCTGGACTATTCACCTCAGGAATCCATAAACCCTTCCACTTTCCCCACCTCAGTAGCTTTGCCACTGTAAGGCATTTTATATCACTGTTTTGTAGAATTAACCAGCTGAAGGTAAATTACTTGAAGAAATGAGACCCTTCTAGTTCTATGAGTATGGGCTCACTTTATTTTGCCAAATCAAGTATTCTGTCCCTTATTTATGTTTCTTGCATTGTTCTTGCAACTGAAGCCAAGCTCACTGCTATGTCGTTTCCTGGATCCTCCCTCATCCTTTCTTACACATAGGAACAACATTAGCAACCTCCAAATTCCCTGGTTCCCTCCCCATCCTTAGCAAGCTATCAACAATTTCTGTCAAAGGCTTTTCTATTTCCCTTGCTACTTCCTTCAACATTTGGGATGTTATTCATCTGGGCTGGATGCCCAGACAACTTTTAACTCATTGGTGTTGGGAGGCTGCGCTTTGCGGTGGGGAATACCAGCGCAGAATCTGTTACAGAGCTCCAGGTCAGCAGGTACCAAAGGACTCAATATCTGGAGAAATCTCTCCCTTCTGGAGTGGCAAAACCTCTAAGTAGCAAGACCTGAGCTCTAAATGCAGTCACTATGCTGTAGTGTCATGAGGTAGTGTCTCTAGTTCTATATAACTCTATGGCAGCCCATAAACTCTCTCTTTATTGCCTCTGTTTCTCTTTCCCCTTTGAATTTTCCTTTGGCTCTTTGATGTGAAGTCTATTGGACCGATTGCCGTGGTAACAAGTTGTCACAGTTGAGTGAAGGTAACCTGCACAAATACTTGTTTGCACAGGAAAAACAGATGGTGAGAGCCAAGACCTACATTTTAAGCAAATATGTGAGGTAGAAGGCTGAAATGAATGAGATTTTCATGAAAAACGGCACGACTGCTTTTGGCGTGCTGGAACACTTCCCCTCTGCAGTGTGAGAGTACAGCAAGGCAAGCTCCTTGTGGGTTTGTCTGTTCGTGTTCCTGGATATCATGGCACAACAAAATAGAAGTCATGCAAAGTACTGATATAGAAAATATACAAAGAAGATCAAATGAAGTGCAACTTCATTTGATGCATGATTTCTGCATTTGGAAAGGTGTTAGCAACTACCATGAGGCAAATTACCCAATCACAGTGACTTCATGTATATGGAGGTACAGGAAAAGCATCCTTCTAGTCACTCAACAGAGTTAACAAGGGATGAAGCTGTAATAGTCAAGTCTGGACTGCAGTACTTTGTCACCATTATGTATTGTCTTTGGTATGTCCAAACTGAATTGACTTATCGCATAGAAAATAGCTAAATGGAGGAGTAGGGCCATAGCTTTCAGCACTAGAACATCTCCCACATGTTTGGGAGTGGCAGGCAGCTGAAAAGGGGGGAGGGAAATGAATGAAGGTTTGAATTGATGCATGACTTCCTTTCCTCTCCATCTGTGATGCTACCTGCCTTCTCTAGTGCATGCCCCACAGGCTGTAAATCACACTGCAAAAGGGAAATGGCTTTTAATTATGAGGGAGTTTTGACTTCGAAGGCAGAGATGGCATAAGATGCTTTTTCTGTCCTGAATCTTAACATAAAACTGTATTTAGAACAGTTATATTCAGCACAGTATTTCAGTGGTGACCAGTTGAGGTGCTTAACCTGAATCAGTGCCTGAACACATATTCTGCTTCCCTGCCTCACGCACAGTAGCTGTCCATGCTGGAAATGGTGTGTATGGCAAGTGAGAAAGACTAATGCTGTATTACAACTTCATGCTGTGCTCTTTTCCAGGCCCCACCATTACAGCCATGGTTAACACAGCTTGTAGGAATGTGTCTGATAGAAAGATATTCTTCATTATAGAATCACAACCATAGCAGCTTAAATAAATGTGACACATAAAACACCATTCAAGCAATACAGTAATTAAAGTGATTATTCCAAATGGAAGTGGTATGGTTCCTATAACAACAGTGTTAGTATGATACAAGGCCACAAAAGTTATTCCTCAAAGACATTTAGCAATAGGATTTTCTATCCAACGTTACTTCAACATGTACGTTTAAAACAAGAACAGACATTAATGTGTATGTCTGTGTTTAAAGTTGCTCAAAGGGAAGGATACTTTTCTCCCAGTGGAAGACCACAGTGTTAACTATTGGTCTTCCTGCTCATCAAAAAGAAAAATATTCTGTGGTTTTGACCTATATTAATTTAAAATACATATTTTTTGCTTTATTTGTGCTGAGACCATAAATGGAGCCATACTTGCTTTCAAGTTACAACCCGATAATTCAGTGCAATGTATCCCCAAGTCTCAGAGCGCTTCAAAATGTGAGTTGTCACAATGGTAAACCTTTTGATTTACATTGCAATAGCTTATTTTTACTTTCAGTAGAGTATTTCCTGCTGTTGCTTTCTTGTGACTTTATGCTAGAGGTCTAACAACTTGTGCTTTTTGGTTCATGCCTGCCTAAGTGAGGATCACCCACCCATGATGACCAATACACTTGGACTATACTCAAAAACAACAAGGGTGGATTAAGCTATTCCATTATTGCAGATGAAAGAGTTCGCCCCGACATCTGGCATAGCATCTTCAAAACTGATATGGAACACTTCCATAAATTCAGCTTAACATTGTTTTTGTGAGTGTTCCAAAGTATTTTTAACATGAAGAAATAGCATGCAAACTAATTTCCTATTTGAAAGTAAATGTCTTGTTCTTATTTCTAATTCACCCAGTTATTAAAAAGAAAGAAGGGGGGGGGAGGAGAAGAGAGAAAGATGTTCACTTAACTTGAAGCATACTGGTTTGTTTATTTAAGTTAATGGAAAAGCTAGTCAGTGTTTGATGTAAAGCTGCCCCCTTGCTTGAAAGAAAACCAAACAACTGGTTATGAATTATGAATATCTCCTAATAGTTTCCAGAATTATCTGAAGGATGTCTTTTTTTTTTCTTCTTCTTAATTACGTACACTTAAAAGTTCCAAGTTCTCTATTCATTTCCATTTTGTTTATTTCTCTCCTTGGAAACCCTCATAAGCATTTTCCTTTCGCTAGGCTTGACTGAACAAATATTACCACTACAACCTGTAATATGAGGGAAATAAAGGCCTGAAAGCTCCTTGTGGTTATTTAATTAGGAAGTTGAAGAATCGCTCATTAAATCTTTGCAAGCCTTTTCCCAGCACTTGCATTGGCAGCTGCTGGGTCCCTGCAAAGCAAAACACAAACTTCTACCCAAACTGTGTGCTGCAGAGTATGCTTTAAAACTAACTTTGATCCTGCAGAAAATCTTGCTTTTCTGGTACATTGGCACAGCTTCAAGTGGTTTTGTCCTGATCAGAGCATTCCTTTTGTGAGGAAGCACAAGTCTCCTGATGGTGAGGGAGGTATCTCCGTGTGGGAGCTGCTGGCAAAGGTCCTGCAATGGGGGATGCAGGCAGGTGAAAACCTGGTTGGTCTGTCTGGCACTACCATAGTCTGCATGTTCTTCTGACAGTAAGGGCAGCTAGTTATCAACTGAACACAGCAAGCCAACCAATGCACTGAGCATACACTATGTGATATCCAACCCATGCCTGAAGTACAATAGCTTGATGGTTTTGGGTAGTGAACTTCTGCATACAGTGCTAACTTGAACAGGGGACCTTAAGATATAAGGGACCTAAGATACAAGACAAGAGAGTTAAAATGCTTAATATAAGGGACCAATTTTATCAATAAAATCTTCTTCTCCTTCAGCTTTTGCAGGCTGAATGAGCTGGTTTAGGAATTATAACTGTAATTCCCAAGCTGAGAACATTTAAGTTCAAGTCGAGTTCAATAGCAACTATCAGAAGGAGAAGGCTTATCTAAATGATGATATTGTTTTTAGCACTAATCATCCTATCTGTTGGCAGTACCAACATGCTGCAATCTCCACAGTTCCCTGCGTAAATAAGCAGATTCCTGAGGCTCTTCCAACTCCAGAAATGCCTTTGAAGACATTATTTAGTTATGAATTTTTCCTGCATGGTCATGTGATACTTTTAGCATGTTGCTGAGTGTACCCACAGATGCCTTGTTCTGAAGAAATGTGTTTAAAACCTATTTACTTTCAAACTACAGTTGGCACCACTGCTCTCTATCATCTTGTGAAATATGAAGTGAAATGGTTTAAAGAAATTCATGTTCACGCCTTCTACAACTTTTGAATGAGAAAACAATAGAAGCAAAGCATGGAAATGGTACTTAAAAGACACATCAGTTTGATTTGGTCCAAAGTAGACTCTAGGGATGGGAGGGGATTGGAAGAGCAGGGATAGAAAAACACAATGTTCAGGTTGCGCAGTTCAAGTGAAGTGAAGTGAATGTGCAGACGTTAAGATCTCTGTGGCAATATCAGTTTGAGTATGCCACAAGCAAGCTGTGCTGTACGGTCCTGATCTAACAAAACCATCAGGAGCAGTGTCTTGTAAACTTCTATCTGCCCTTAAGAAGTCCCATTAGCTGGCTCTCCATTTGAATAAAAGTGGAAAATCCAATTTTCCATGTCATTCTTAACATGCAGGGGGCTTAAAACGAAGTTTCAATACTTTCTTTGTTTGAAAGGGAAAAGCAAGGCACATACATAGAGGCCCTACAAACATAGCTGCTTTTCACTTGCAGAGATGCTGGGGAGGGACTCTTCATTAGGGACTGTAGTGATAGGACCAAGGGGTAACGGGTTCAAACTTAGGGGAAGTTTAGATTGGATATAAGGACGAAATTCTTTACTGTAAGGGTGGTGAGGCACTGGAATGGGTTGCCCAAGGAAGTTGTGAATGCTCCATCGCTGGTGGTGCTCAGAGCCAGGCTGGACAGAGCCTTGGGTGGCATGGTTTAGTGGGAGGTGTCCCTGCCCATGGCAGGGGGTTGGAACTGGATGATCTTAAGGTCCTTTCCAACCCTGACTATTCGATGATTCTATGATTCTATTATCCACAGATGAGCAGTGGGATCTGGTCAGACCACCATGGTGGATTTGATGCTCACTTTTTGATCGCAGAGCGCCTATGTACGTGCTGACCTGTGTCTCCTGCTGCTGTTGTTTCTGATTCAAAGTATAATCATAGACTCATAGAATGGTTTGGGTTGGAAAGGACCTTAAGATCATCCAGTTCCAGCCCCCTGCCATGGGCAGGGACACCTCACACTAGGCCGTGTCATCCAAGGCCCTGTCCAAAAATCAGAGCTGTTAGAAGACCTAGGGAGCAAGTGCTGAGGTGGTACTGTGCACCCTGAGTAGCACTGGAGAACATGTTCTGTTGTGGTTGCAGCTATTTGGGACATGACAAGAGCAACACATGAGCCCAAAGGATGTTATGATGGGCTGTGGCAATGTGGGATGGCCAAGGAGGGAAACTGAAGTAAGTTGAGGATGTGCAGTCTGTTGAAGATCGTAAATTGGTGCTTGGGAAGCAGTTGTTCCTTCAAAAACCTGACAAAAAAACCCTTAAAACTGAAAATTGTTATTATTTCTGGCCCCAAACTGTGATTTTTCTGGGGTTTTGCCACTTTTTTTTCTGTGTTCAGGAACAAAAAAGACACCAAAAAATGACTTTGTTCTTTCAATGAGCCTGTAATAAATAACACCGAACATTTTAAACCCAGAAGTTTCCTTGGGAAGAGAGAGCTATTTTTTCATCCAAAATTACTTTGCCTTAAAACAGTGATGGGCTCTGCTCTCAGGCTCAGGATCTCACTGTGCAGCTGCCCTTAAGCAATCAAGTAGAAGTAGCAACTGGGAGAGCTCTTCTCTTTTTCGCCTTTGGCTGGGAAGTTACATGGGTTTGCCTCGGAATAGATGCTGTGCTACCATAATCCTGGCACTTTTCACTGAAACTGAGGTTTCAGCAGTGTTTCCTAGAGGAAGGAGAGTCCTCCTGAAGTCTGCTTGCAGGGCTGTGGGGATGGCGGAATGCAGCAACCTGCTTTTGTTTGCCTGAGCATGTGATTTTATTCCTCTTTCTTTTTCTACCTTGTGATCTTCACAGACTCCTGGCGAAGCTTAAAAGGTTACTGAGAGCAGGGAGTGGCCAGCATTTGTTTAGAAAATAAATAGGAAAAAGTAGGCCAAATACCAGTAAAGTTCCAGTTTTAAAATATTAAGCTAACACACAACATTGCTGACCTGAAAAGGTCACTTGAAGTGGGAGAAAGGATGTATTTAGACTGATTGCCAGGCAGGACGTGGGATCTCTCACTGACTTGGCAGTAGATACTTCAGCTCTATTTGCTGTTAGTGCTGTTTCTAATGCTCCTTATTTGCAAAGTTCTTAAGTTTGACAAGATCCATGCTTTATTTTCCACTATTTACACAGTATTAGGCAAGTGTGTAAATCCAGTCAGAGAGCAACCAAGGTCAACACCGCTCCCTGTTTTCGGCTTCCTCTTTGGTTAGGAGGGAGGATGCTCAGAAACCTGGGAAAGCAGAAGGTTTGAGGGGTTTTCCTTTGGGGTGTGCTATCAGATAACAAGGTTATTTGTAACGTGTTTCAACTTGCTAAATATAGTGGAATAGGGCTCTTTGCTCCCAAATTTATTAGTGAGGGTGAGGAAACAACTGACTACTTAAATTGCACCAGAGCTGGTACCATTTCTTCAGAAGAAATTGTAAGATTTGATGAAAATGGAAGCATCCCTTTCTATGGTCTGACTTTAGGGTACTTGGCCAGCATCAAGGAGAAAACCTAATGCAGCAGATAAATAACTGCTGCCACATCATCTAAGCACATCATTATCACTGCTGGATGAGATGAAAGGTATTTACAAGTGAGAGTCTGCCAGGAGAACACAGTCAGCTCAGGCTTGATCCAGCTCCAGCTGTAATCAATAGGAGCCTTCAACTCAACTGGAGCTTAAAAGAACAAACTAACTTCTTGAAGTGTATTACACTTTGCATTTTGCTAAATGAAAGCTGGAGCTCGTCACAAGTGAGGCACAGAGGGATCCTGGGCCCAACAAAGCCCCTTGGTTTACTCCACATTGTCTGATGCTCTTCAGAATTACACTTTCCACTCTGGTTCAAGCCCCCATTTTTCTTTCTTCCCTTAAATCCTCAGCTTTGACTTTCCTCCTGCTTTTCTTTCCCTGTTCCTCTACATTCTGCCCTTCCAAGTTTTCATGGTGGAGAATGTGCCTTTGTTTGTGAAAAGCAAAGCGAGTTTATGGCACCCTATTCATTATATTTCTGAATCATATCTAACTGGATTTTTCCCATAGCCCAAAGGTGGCTGTTTGCCCAAAGACAATGCTCTCAGTGCCTGTATTTTCTTTTTATAAGGTGTATTTTAGTTTACATCAGAAGCTGAGGGAAAAGACTTCTGCTTGATATCACTTCTGCCAAACGAAACCCACAGAGCAGCTGTGGCCAGAGGAACTCTGTACAAAAGTTGTCCAGGCTCTGTAATTTCGTTCACGTGGGTGCATGGTAGTATACATGAGTTGCCAATAAAAACATAACTAAAATAGATACAGCCCTGTGCAAGTCTCGAGACGATCTTCAAATGTACAGAACCCAGGTAAGGGAGTGCTGGGAGAGAAACATGCTTTGGCAAAACACACTCTGGTGAGAAAATCAGCTTTGCAAGGTGATCACGGAAGGAGAAGAGGCTCCTCTGGCAATCCCTTCTACTCCTGAAATGCCTGAAAAAGCACTCTACAACCTAAGTAAAGAAAATTGTTGGTTTTGAAACTGTTTGTGGTTGTGACAAAGTGTGGGTGCTCCCCAGAGCATGGTGATGGTACGTAGGCAGCGGAGCCAACGACATGGAGACATTAACCATTTCAGCCCTCAGAGGGGTGCGCTGCTATTAGCAATTGCTTCATGTCTGGCAGGCTGGATGTGAGGAAGAAATTTGCTACAATGAGGATGGTGAAACACTGGCACAGGTTGCCCAGAGAGGTGGTGGATGGTCCCTGGAGACATTCCAGGCCAGGCTGGATGTGGTTCAGGGCAACCTAATCTAGTTGAAGATGTCCCTGCTCATTGCAAGGGGTTAGACTAGGTGAGCTTTGAAGGTCCCTTCCAACCCGAACTATTCTATGATTCTATAAGTCTTTTGGCTCTAGGTCACTGGCAGGCACTGAAAAGCACCAGCAGCATGGAGCCTATTGTGCAGGTACAAGGAGATCTACTGCAGAACAACTGTTAGTACTGATGCCCATACAAACCAGGCTTTGTGCCTCTAGAGACCTGCAGGAATAAATAGGAATTGGCTTTGTAGCTAATATGGGGAAGGAAAGAACAGACCCTAATGGATTCACTGGACAAGTTGTTTAACACTGTTGAGATGTTTCTCTTACTCCTGGATCCAGGAATAAAGAAGAGTGGGAAGTGTTAGCTGTCCTTCCTGGAAAGGCAGCACTGAGGCCCTTCCTTCTCTTTGTCTTTTCTTCAGAAGGTGTTTTGCTTGGTTTTCAGTCTATTCTGTTCCCTCTTTGAAAGGCCCAAGTCCCAGATTTTGATCTTCTTGCAAACTGAGTGTATGAGCTAATTGCCAAGGATTGGTAGCCTGTCTCATCCTGGCATTCCTGAGGGATGCCCAGAACATTATCAGCACATTGCTCAGCACAACTCTCTAGCTCTAAGTAGACAGTCATAAACGCTTGATTAAAATCTACTTTAGCCTTTCCATGACCACTGCAGAGGTTAACTGATGAGCACAAGCCACAGGGGAACATGAGGGCCTCATGTGCTGCTGAATACAGGCCAATATTGGTTGGTCAGAATGAAGTTTGCTCATAAATTCTTGCAGGATGGGAGAAGAGATTTCTCAATTTAGAACTTCCATCAAAGCTATTGGAAAGAGCTGTCAATCACACTAAAGGTTTTCATAGATTCCTTGTAGCCTCAAATGCCTTCCAGATGGTTTTAATTCCGGGATGTCTGATTGTCCACTTGGCTTTGCAGCTGTGCAGTACAAGGGGAAAGTCCATGCCATGCCCATTCATCTGCTGGGTGGCAAAATAAATGAATTTCCCTTGTGGAAGTGCTATCTTCTAATAGCTGCTGAGGCAAGAGATGAACTGGCAGTGGGTGACTTTAGAGGAGACTAATTGTATCAAAGGAATTAGTGCAAAGAGCAAAGAATAGAATTAAAAGGTAAAACAAGGAGATAAGTACCCAAGTATTAGTAAGATGCTCTATTTATGGTGGAGGAAAAGTAAACATCTACAAGCGTGTTACCAATAGGATTACTGGAAGAACTGCTCAAAATTCTGAAGCTAAACTGTTTGAAAGTAAGGTGTTTTGATAATTTTACCACTCCTGTTATTATTATGCTACTATAGTTTGTGTTACCTCACATAACCCAAACTATTGCAACATTAAGACTTCCCCCAGGCTAATCAACTTCACATTTATTGTGTAAGCTTCAGACATCTAACACAGTAATTGTATTTCTCTGTGCCGTTGGCCTACAGAAGGTCATGGATAAGGATTCCACTGTTCTGCTGATAGGCAAACTCTGAACTCAAAGACGGGGCCACTTGCAAGCAATCTACAATATCAAAATAGAGGATTTCAATGGAGAGCAAGAACCAGTCTGGCAGGTAATGACACCTGTGGCCTGTGAAGTTCTTTATAAGTGAAACAGAGGATTTCCAGACAGGGACTACTGAAGAGGAGGGCAAGTTTTTTAACAGATTCTAAATGTGAAGGCTTTAATAGCTTGAAAACTTCCATATATAGCACCTACCAACTCCATCGACTTAGAGGCTGGTTTTAGTTAATCAGATGCTACCAATAGATATGCAAAAAACTGGTGGAAGACCAATGACAAGATTGGTTTCCAGCAGTTCGCTGAACATCCCCTGTAGCTAGATCTGCATCTCAACTTATTTAGGATCTAAGAGACTGTTAGTGTGCTTTGGAGAATTCATGGACTGGCAAAAAGACTGCTATGGAAGAAAAGAAAGAGCAAGATAGGATCTTCTGAACTGGTTTCAAGGTTTCAGAGAAATGAAAACCAAGTCATGAAAGTTCTTGTCTTCTGTTGTTTTCCGAAGGACTGCGAAGTGTTCAACGTGTTTTAGGATCAAGTCCAAATGATTTTTAAGGAGTTAGGTCTCATTTTCAATGAAAGGAAAATAAAAAGGAAGCAAAGCATAACAGATAAGTAAGGGCCGAGTACATATGAAACCCAGAAATCTTTTCAAAGCTAAGAACAATGATCTCTTATCTCCAGAACGTTCAGTAAATGGGTTAATTCTGCATATTGACCTCAAACTCTTGGGCTTGATTTATTAGGACTCTTATTTGTGCAGTAATTTTTATTTGTCCCACAAGGCTTCATACTCATTACATGTACATGTGCTCGCCCAAAATGTCCAGTAGTAGAGAGCAAAGCCTTTCGAGCCAGAAAATGAGTCTGAGAAGTTCATGGAAAGAACTGTGTGAACACAGAGCTACGTGTCATTCTGTCCCAAACCACTCATGTCCACTGCATCATTCCGCTCCTCAGGATGAAGAAAATATACCTGATTTTCAGATCATAACAATTCACTTTCTAGAAGGCATAAGCTTTTACAGAGAGGATACAGAGGAGATGATTATATCAGTCAAGCCAGGCATCACTTCCCACAGAAGTGGCATGAAGTATCTGGTTAGTAAAAGCAACAACATTTTTCCATCTGGCACTGTGCACTGCTCACAATCCTGCTCAGAGTCACCATAAATCATAAAGTATCTCATTTCCTAAAGGAGCAGCTTTATTTCATTAACATTTTGAAACTCACGTTGCAATGCTGCTAATTGTATAGTAATTTCTCCAGGAGCACAGTGTGAATTGCTGTTTTCAGTCACTTTTTGGCACTTGCTGCCAGTTGAAGTAAAGAGGAGGAGAGAATAAAGAATGAAGCAGATACAGAAATGATGTGAAGAGTACCTAAAAGGGACAGTGCTATTAGATGTGAGACCAGGTGGATACTCAGCAGAATCAGCTGCAAACTCTGGCCCAGCAATGCAAGTGCAAGCTGAGTAAACAGCACCATTCCTTCAGATCAGGCCTACTCCCTCCTATACTTCCAAGCATTTCCTACGCACCTGCGAATAGGATTAGTCTGTGCTTGGTATTACAGGCTTGCTCTGGGAAGTATTTTAGTGAGGCTCTTTAAAATCCCTATCAACAAGGTGAAGGATTAATTCATTCCTATTCAGGACAGCATTCAGGAATTGTGTAAATTTAGGCGTGTGCAAGATGTCAGTGGAATTGCTGGGATCCAAATGTGCTTCAAATGATGGAACACAACTGAGTGTGTCTGAATATGATACCTCAAAGTATAAACAGTGGTTTGCTTATTAAAATCAGTCTTGATATGCTTTCAGTACTCTAAGAAGTTTGATGGGTGTTAGGTATGAATAAATCCTTGCGTTTATATGTTAAGAAGCAAAGACACCAGTCAGTGAAACTTTGTTTTCCTGTTTTTTCCTGGCTTGTGGATACACATTGACATTCCTGTTTGTTTGGGTTTTTCCAAACTGAAACTGAGATTCCCTTGCAGCAAGATTTGGGTCATGGGAAGCTGGGAATGACATTCAGCTTCTCCCTAGTCTGCTCCCCCTGAACATGTTTGCATTCAAACCTAGAGCTGCCCCAGGATTGTGTTCCTTTCACTTATGGAAAACACTTCCTCACCTTCATCTTTAGTAAGAAAAGAAACCAATTTTTTCCACAAATACAGCAGTTTGATACAATTTTCTGTTCTGAAAAGTACAGTAAGACATGGTCTTGGCAGTAGGCAAAACCCGCAAATGGGTACTTATATTAATATAAATTTAATAGAATATTAATATAATCTTGTTGAAGAAAATCAATCGAAATAGTTCGATAGGTAAAATTGAGGGATTAATGCAAACCAGCTGGAAGTGTAATGAAAAATGAAGGGGGCAAAACAATCTTTAGCACATCTCTCCCTTGTCTGACTTTATCAATCCAGGGTGTACTGAGAGGAGATGCTCTGACTGGATACATGGAAAAACCTCTTTCACCATTAGTGCAGCCAAGAAGTGGAACAGGCTGCCCAGAAAGGTTGTGCCCTCTCCATCCACAGGGATTTTCAAGCCCTGACTTGGGAAACGTCCCTGGTCCAAAGGTCTGATGAACTCTAATCTCAGAGCTGACCCTGCTTTGAGCAGAACATTGGACTAGAGACCTCCTGAGCTGCCTTCTCACCTGAATCCTTCTATGATGTTGTAAATACACTCTAAGCTATTAACCAGGATGGGGAACTACCTTTCTCCCCTCTGGCTTTTCAGATAGTGTTCTTCAGGCAGTAGTTGAGTCAAGTGAGGTTTCTGATTAGAACATTTATGGAGGCTGAGTCACAACACTTATTTTTATGCAACCTAAGCACCAAAGTAAATAAATGCAGGACAGATGTGAACTGAGAGGGGAAAAGAAACCCTGTAAAGAAGCCATTTGGTCATCCCTGGGCTAAGTTATGAAATTAGTGCTAAGAATAGTTAACAATGGCACATAAGCATTCAATTTCTCAAATTAAGGACAAATGATAGGAATGGAAAAACCTGCATATTATCATCCCAGTTTTTAAGGGCTGTTGTCTACCCAGCCCATCCCAATCACATCCCAATGGAACAGTAATGCTGCCTTGAATGTGAACTTGTGTGACAGAGACAGTGCTGGAACTTCATGCCATAAAGCTGGAGTGCGTGCGAGCTGGTGCATTGCGTGAGCTGCTGCGGTGTTCTGCAGTGATGGCCTCCAGTTGATCCAGGCAGATCCCATGGCTGTCCCGCTTGGACTGTTACAGCCAAATTAAAGCAACGTTTTTGTGTCACCTTTTTTGCTGGTTTTCATATTTTTAGACACTCAGAATCATTCTTTCTGGCTGAACCCCCCCAAACGGCCATTCAGTCAGTGCAAATCCCAATTGGTCCCTTTGGTCTCTTTAATACTTTGCTTTCAGCCTACTGATCATAGCTGTTGGAGGAGTGTGACTCCACCCTGAGGACAAGGCGCTGTGAAATGGCTCCTTAGCCCCTGTTTGGTCACAGATGAGGCATGTGTATGGAGCCCCCGGGGCTCCCACAGCGTCCACGAGCCAGAATTTGCTGAGGCCAGTTTCTGGCGAGGTTGGACATGACAGATACTAAAACAAACAATCAAATGCAAAGAATTATATAAGCTGCTGCTGCTGGTTTTGTCCCAAATGCAGCACTAAACACAGCAGTAGTCCTGTGGAAAGCGTGTGCTTGTTGAAGTATGGAAACCCACGCACCACTGAGCTGTTCAGAGCAGGACAGATTTCCCTCTACAGGCACATGTTTTCCAGGATGGAGCCTAAGTCGGGATCCTGAAAGCTGCAGCAACACAAAAGGATGTCATTGAATTGCAGTATTGCATGCTCTTCATAGAATCATGGAATAGTCAGGGTTGGAAAGGAACTTAAGCTCATCCAGTTCCAACCCCCCTGCCATGGGCAGGGACACCTCACACTAAACCATGGCACCCAAGGCTCTGTCCAACCTGGCCTTGAACACCCACAATAACAAACTGTGATTCCTATGATGAAAATGTTCTGATATTAAGACCTGGTTTCTTTTCCATATAGCAATGTTTTAAATGCATTTGAGAGCTAACAATCAGACCAGATTGTACCTCACTTTGTCAGAATTACTGAAACTTCTGCCTGAAATTTCCCAATGCTTTTAACTTTCAATGAAACTTTACTGGTTTGTGCTCTCTAAAACCAGCCTCAACCTTCTGCAGCTTGCAGAGCAGCGAATGGTTCCACTGCAGTACTGAACATCTGATGTCCACCAGATGGATTAATCAAAGCTTTGGGGAGTTTATGCTCGATCACAGGTTGTAGCAGTCACCAAGTGCAGAAAGATGGAAAATTCAACTCAATATGCTTTGTCAAATCAGGCAGCATGTGATACCTCAGAAGGGTACAGATATTGCCAGTCCACTTTCTTACAATGACCCTCATCATAGAATCACAGAATAGTCAGGGTTGGAAAGGACCTTAAGATCACCCAGTTCCAACTCCCTGCCATGGGCAAGGACACTGCTTCTCTGGGCACCCTGTGCCAGCGCCTCACCACCCTCACAGTAAAGAACTTCTTCCTTAAATCAAACCTGAACTTCCCCTGTTTCAGTCTGAACCCATCACTTGTCCTATCACTGCAGTCCCTGACAAAGAGTCCCTCTCCAGCATCCCAACATTCCTTAATTATTAAAGATTGCCCTAAACATATAAATCAGGTTTGCTACCAGAAGTTGCGGCCCTTTAACTCCTGGTCCCACTGTATAAAATGCCTAGACTTTTGTTTAATAAGGTTCTCAAGCAGTGAGTTCAGGAAGCACTCCCTTTCCTGGGGTTCTCTGACTGCACCTTTCAGCATCAGAAATGAAGCTTTGAATCGTGTTTCAAAGTGGGAAACAGCAGCTGCAAACCTGCTTTCTCCAACCCTGCTATTATTTCAGTGGGGTTTTACCATACATCTTTCCCCTCAGTTGCTCAATCTCTCCTCACCCCCCAACTGTTGCTTCCTCCTGCTGTGAGCTGCTCCTCTTTTACAACATCCCCCTCGAAACAGGCCGAGCAGACTGCAAACAGCCCCGCTCCTGAGCTGTTTCATAGGTAAGAAAGCCCAGCAAGTGAAGTGTTCGTGCATGAGGAAGAGCCGCTCGCAGGCTCCTGCTGCTCCGCTCGCTGGGGAATCCCCCAGGAAGCTTTCCGAGGGTGGAGAAAGCGGAGACAAGATCAAGACTAGAGCTCTAAAGCTGTGCTTAGGGGAAGAGGCTGAGGGTGTTCGAGGGTGTTGCTGGGTGGATCTCCTTGGCTAGTGTCTGGGTTTGGCTTTCTTACATGGCTGTGCTTTCAATTTATTTCAAAGGTGCCTGGAGCCTTATAAATCTGCATACATAGTAAGGCAGAGATTCTCTTCGTGGTGGATACTGAAATCTGAGTGTAATCATAATGGAGAGAAGGTTTTGATTTAAATACATAATGAGGCAGCCTTTTCATAAAAATATCTTCTAGAAATGGGGATTTTTGCCTTTTTTTAGACACACAGAACCACAGTTTCTGATAGAGGAATACTCTGACTTGGAACACACACAATAGCAAAAGCAGCCCCATCCTCAAAATCATCATTTTCCACATGCCTAATAAGAGATTAAAACTCATGAATATGTTTTTTGGATTGTTTAAATAATGGTCAAACAGTGGTTTTGATTGGAAAAATGGGTGGGTTTCTCCTGCACCCACTTTCTGAAGTGCACAAACCATATCAGGATGGTTATGATTCTCCCAACATCAGGCTCATTTGAGTAATGCTCTCACACTTCTAACACCAGCAGCCCAAGAGGTGCTCAACCAGTGCAATGGTGTTGACTTGACTCTCCCTGGAGACATTCAAGGCTGGATGTGGTTCTGGGCAATCTGATCTAGTTGAAGATGTCCCTGCTCATCGCAGGGGGGTTGAACTGGATGAGCTTTGGAGGTCCCCTCCAACCCAAACTGTTCTATGATTCCATGATTTTTATCTGCTTGTACAGTGCCTTCTGCACTAGGTAAAAAATACTGAGCCTGAAATGTTGGCGGTACCTTAGGGTCTTGCAACCACCTTGAACTTCTTTTCTACTCAAGGAGCAAGCCGGAAAGAAAATCTGTCTTGATCCTTTACATTAAGCCAGGTAAGACTGAAGAAGATCTAGATGACAGAGTAAATACAAGCAGAATGACTTCAGATAAGAATGAGCTTTTATATTACCCCTGGGAAATGGGAATGACATTTGGATTCTGCACACTTTTCTGATTCAGTCTCCAACCACTTTTGGGAGATATGAAGTAAGGAAGGTATCTTCACAGCCTACAAGGGCAGATATGTGGGTCTTCCACAGCATTGCTTCTTTCTGATGTGACCATGCACTAACTGCAACACTGCCCATTGACATTACTGCTTATAACTAGCCCTAAGTGTGGCAGGCAGCACATTGTCTTATCTGGTTCACCTTTATCATCTAAAAGTTATGTGGAGAACTTGTTCCTGATAAGAAAGTCTCTTGAGAACAAATTAATCCACTAAGAAAGTGCTTTAAATACAAGATATAAAAGTACAAGTAAGATGTGGTAATGCAGGTGCAAAGCTAAATGGTTTCAAATTTGATGTAGAATTCAGTAAGTATTTTTCAAGGCACTCAATAGTATCTGTTTCTTGAAGCGATGCTGTCTTCATCAACTTAGGTGAACCTGCTCCCAATCCTGAACTGTATTTATTGCTTCTAAATGTGTATTTGATTCCATCTCTTTTCTAGTGCAGCCCAGATACCCCAAAATCTCCATGGAGTAAATCTACACAAGAAAGAGATTGCTTTTTCCATCTTTCTGATCAAGATAGTTTTGTCAGAGAGGTCAACAGGCAGCTAAAATCACAACTAAATCTCTGCTCACTTTGCCATGTTTTATTCCTTTCCTCTGTGCCAGTCCTTATTAAATGTTAGCTTATTTACAACCTCTTTAAAGCCATGCAGAAAACTGTTACACCTCAAAAACCCTTTCATTTTCCAATCCTAACTACTTCTGTTAGAACAGGCAGCTGTTACAGTAGTGTTGATGCTAAGAGATATGCCATAATTGATATTACCGTTTCTCTGGCATTGTGGTATATTTTCATCCCATAATTTGTCTCATTTCCTCCACCCTGGATTTCTTTAACTCTTGTGAATTTTAGTCACTGAAACCCAACCTTAAGTCTTTGTACAAACGCCACTTTTACACAGCGATCTGACTCAAAGTTCTTTTGGTGCAAGTTGCAGCTGAGAGTGGAATGGAGGTGTCAGTAGTCTCTAAATAGATGAGATTATTTACTCAGAGGCCAGCAGAAGGCCAGTTCTGCTTTATAAACACCATCTTTTTGGCAGTAAAAATTCATGGTAGACAGTGACAGATTACTTTGAAAACTCAGGCTGAAGATTTTACTGGTGTTGATAGACAAAAACCATTCCCGAAGCCATTCAGGCTGGAACCTTTCAAATCACTGTATTCCATGTTGCTTTCACTACCCATTGAGGGTTGACTGCACACATTGTGACCAGTTACCTGTTAACAGAAGTCCCAGCCATGCAGGCATATGGGGATAAAAATCCTTGAACAAGTTCTGTTTGTACTCAGGAAACCACACAGAACATCCGCTCAGGCATGGACTGAGCACGCTCAAGTGCAGTGTCAGATTTGCTTTATCATGTCATCCTGGGTCATGACTAGACTAGAAGCTTCCTTCAGATTAAATTCAGCTTGTAAAGGAAAGCTCAGCCATGTCTTCTCCCTTTCAGAACTGATTCAAATAGGCTTAAAAGATACTGAGATATGTCTACTCAAAGGCATGATTTCTTCAATCAGGAGTTAATAAAGACAGATTCTTCCCAAAGGAATGTCTCTACCCAGGAGATAGATGCACCTTCATACACTGAATCCTTTATCATCCCATTTATGAATTTTACTTGTGGCTAGACATTTGGTCATCACCATTATCCTTGACCAAGCAAGTACTATTTTGCCCACCCTCTGAAAACTAATGGCTTGACATTAAGAAATGAAAATAAGAAAGCCATGTAATAAGAACCCCAAAGCCCCCCAAATCCCAACCAACTCCTCCCCCTTTCCCCCCAAAAACCAAAGAAGCAAAACCCCACCGCCTAACTGCAGAATATTTCTGGAGCATTTTTTAGGTACAAGTTACTTATTTAAGGTATTTGATAACAGCAACAGATGAGTGTCTAGTGAATATCTAGTTCTAAAACTGTTGAATTATGCGATTGGGACACATTATGCCAGAAAATGTCTAATTCCTTTGTGGGCGTGAAGAGCTTTTTCTTAGCACTGTAGCTTACAAAGGTGTGTGTCACACGTGTTTGCTTAGTAGCTTTTTCAGCTTCAAAGCTACAGGTTTTACCATATAATTACACATAACAAGAGATTTCTTCTCTATACTTACAACAGAACCAACTTTTAACATGATTTCAGCTCAACAAATGAAACAAATGTGGATGAGCATAGAAGGCATTTATCGTAACTGCATGCATGCTGAGCTACATGTAATTGCCAAACTCTGGTATTTTTAGTAAAGTTAAAATGTCAGTGAAAGAAGGTACAAGCAGGATTCTCCTGCATTCAATATGTTCTTTCAGGTTATGTTTTGCTGTATATTGAATTATGGTAAATAGCTTTCTCTCAATAACTGATGCTACCTGGTTGCTACAAACCCCAAAATGTAGCACTTTAAAGATGAAACCAGATAGAATCTTTGTGAAATTTCATGCTTTTCATCCATGAACTATATATGGCTGATTACCTATTCCATATATTCTTGTCACATACAGGGAGAAGAGATCTTAACAGCCAAGTTCAGCTCTTTCAAGCAGGTGGACAGAAACAATTGAATTTTGACAGGTATGCGGCAAACTTCTCTTTGATAAGAACCCTTCAGCTGAAAGGGTGCTTAAATCTTGTCTAAATTATTACAGAACATGCATAAATGGTGATAGTCCAGAAAAAAAACAGCTTGAAAAGCATCACAGAGGGAAGATGAGAGTATTCTGTAAGTGTAATGAAAGGAGACAGCCAAGCTCAACTTGTATGAAACCAAGCTTAAACACAGGTAATGGGGGACACTGGTTCACTTGGCTGTAGTGCAGGAGATGCTCTTCCTTAGTTAAGGATATGCAAAAGAACATACGCATCACTAAGTGGTGCAGTGAAGAATCAAACAGACCACTTCTGTATTTGTGGGAAGCTTTGTTCTGCCTGTAGGACTATTTTGGCACAGACAGAAAGGCAAAGAGAAACAGTAGCTATCATCTTCCTTTGCCAGCATGAGAAAGAAATGAAGAAAATCGCTTGGAAAGAGAATAAAATGAGGAAAAGAACAGTTTTGAACTTCAGCTCTTGAACTAGTTTTCTAGTGTGCTAAATTAGTGCCCTATCAGAAAAACTATGTGTCTGTAGTGCTGAGATCCTTCAGAAATGTTCTGGGGTTAGAAAAGGTGACTTGGTAACCCAAACTGCAAAAATGAAAGTACAACACAGGTAAGAGCTTGTTCATTTTGCATTAAATAATCCAAATCAGGTTTGAAAACAGAGCAAAAAGTGTTGGATGAGAGGAAATTACCCTGAGCAAACAACTGGAGAAAGGAGGAACACCCAGCCTTCCTCAGCAGGCTCAAGAACTGTATGTAATGCAGTAGTAGACAAGGATGAAATAACTGCAGACCTGCTGAAAACAAACACATTGAGAACATTGCTGCAATTCTTTCATGGAAGTATGGGAGAAAGAATCTATCCACAAAATGGCAATTGTATCACTGTAAAATTATCCAAGGAAGGTGCTAGAAGAGGCTGCCAGGGTGCTCTCACACTGCTGTTATTGCTAGAAAAGTTTTGGTATCACGGCAATGCTGTTAACCACAATTCATTGACAGCAGGTATTGAAACAGGGAACTGAAGCCAGCTTGTGCTTCCACACATCAAGTTTTAAGTTCTTTGATGCTATGGAATGCAACAGATGACAGCTACAGCTCCTTGTAGGGTTTGCTGACTTCTAGGATGCTTGTGTCAGTGTTTGCAACAGAGACAGGGAATTCCATGAAGAGAGATATAAATACTCTGTGCCTTTTAATGGTGTGCCAAGTATACTGGGATGCCCAGTCAGGATCAAGACATAAGCACATTCTTCTCTTTTGCTATCTGGTGTTATTCCTGAATACATCATGAAAAAGACCTCCAGCTCAGTGAGTGAGATTCTGAAGGAGGACAGAAGGTTTGGACTTTCTTCAGGCCTACTGAATGCATTTGCTATGTTCGGCCTGTCAAAACATTAGCCTCATCAGAACTGCTAAGCAAACAGGCTTTTCACAATCAACAAATCAAACCCCAAAGTGTGACAGTCAATGGGGCTACTGCACAATCCCATTTGTCTTGAAGAAGAAGCCATGAGAACTGCTAATGAGTTTACTTAAACTTCAAGTCTAGATTAGGCTTGCCTGGATAATCACAGCTCAAGAAGCTGAGGTAAATACAACTTTCAGAAGCTTGCCTCAGTCTCAGTGTCGTTAGCATATGGTATGAATCTTGAGCTGCAATGTCCTGAGCATATTCCTGCAGGGGTGAGGATAATGGAAAAGCAGTAAGGAACTCAAGGAAGTAAAGCAGCTGCTAGTATTTATGCTCGTGATGGATGTTCACAGTAAAATGGTCAGACAGAACAGAGAAGATCTATCCAAGGTCTTGACATGACACTCACAGCTGTGCAAATAGCACAGATGGGGAGATGATTCAGAGTGGCCAAAGTTTTTAAAATGCCCCAAAACAGGCCCTAAGGCCCTCAAAACAAGATGAGCTTTTGTGACCTCTCTTCAGGTCCCTCAAGACTATTAAAGAGATGCTCCAGAAAGGGCTCTTTGCAGCAAAAGGCAGCAGTTTCACACATTAACAGCTTGAACAATTGGTTCAGGATGGGCCGATGAAAGATGACCTCTGCAGGATGCACCCAAGTGTATGAGGAATTAATTGGCATCTATGAACACTCAGTACCAAGAGCTGTGAACTGTCAGTTTGCAGCCTTCTGTGGTGCAGTCTCTTAGACCTGCAAAATTCCTGTGGCTTTTCCCAGTAATTACTGTTCAAAGGGCATGGCCAGTCTCTTAAGGTGGCTACTGCTGGCCACAAGTATTCTCCACTTGAAGTACTGCAGCAAACATATGTACATATGGACCGTGCCCAAGTAAGCACTTGGATGAATTAATGGAATCCTAAAACAGATAACTAGAGCTTATTTTTCCTACCAAAGTGTCTTTCCTCACCCTATCCTCAAACTCAGCGGGTCTCATGTTGTTGAGGATAACTCTGGAACTAAACTTGTTAAACTCAGGCTCTTTTAAAAGTAGTAATGGAAGTGTTTTTTAAAGTATTCCTTAAATACAAGAAGGGGGAAAACTTGGTGCAATACTTCATTAAAGGCTCTCCAAAAAGCTTCTGGGGCCAGCCTAAGAAAGAGGTGTATTTTGGATACTGGAGGGGGACTCTTCATCAGGGACCGTAGTGATAGAACAAGGGGTGATGGGTTCGAACTGAAACAGGGGAAGTTCAGGTTAGGTATAAAGTCGAAGTTCTTTACTGTGAGGATGGTGAGGCACTGGCACAGGGTGCCCAGAGAAGTGGTAAATGCTCCATCCCTGGCAGTGTTCAAGGCCAGGTTGGAGAGAGCCTTGGGAGACATTGTCTCGTGTGAGAAACACATGGGAAGGGAGCTGGAGCTGGATGACCTTAGGGTCCCTTCCAACGCTAACCATTCTGTGATTTTAGGTAATCTCTGCATTAGCAAACAGTGTGGGTTTGTAAGAGCACAACAGAAGCTGGTGGGGAGGCTCCACTGTTCCAGCACCTACATTTCTGAGAGTCTCTCTAGTCTGGTCCTGGAGCCTGAAGGCTTGTTAGTGCTTGTGTATATTAGCATCACTCCTGCAGTGCAGTTCAGGTTTAGTTTCATCTGGAGGAGATCTGGTTTGCATGTTCCAAGACCTCTCAGTGAGGCACATCAAAGCACATTGAGTGGAGCTCTTTAGGCCATGCACTTCAGAAGCACAGTCTGCACCCAGCCAAGACCTCAGTGGTGAGCACCCTGCTTCAGGCATACCAGGTTCTCCAACCTGAACCTGAGGCAGTTCTGCAGAGGGCCAGGCTGAGTGCACCTGCACTTACCCCAGTTTTCACATCCTTTATATGCGAGCTGCACATTCCTAATATATACACATACATATAATAGAAAGAGGTTTCCATATGGAAAACAAAGCATCATGAATTGCTCACTCTTGCCCCTCCCTCCTCAAAAGAAGGAGAGATCTAGAGAAGCGGATTTTAGGCTTATTTGACTTATTTTCACTAAGTTAACCATGTTAACTTACTTACACGAAGTTGACTTCTTTACAGTAAGTTAACTTCTTAAGGTAAAAACCTAGATAAGTTGCTTTGGAAAGTACTGGAAAGCTTAAGAAAGACCCTACCAATGAAGAGACCCCTAAAATGATTTTGAGGCGACAAATAACCGTAGCATAGAAAACAACTTCATTCCTTTCCTCCCCCAACAGAGAAGGAAAAAAGCAGCCAACATCCATCAAGTCTAGACAGAACTACCTGGAAAAAAGCATTTCTCTCTCTCTATAAGAAATCATTGATATGTCGTATTACCATCTGTCTCCCGCCTGTATTTTACAGTCACAGTAGCACAAAGGGGTTATAAAGAGACTAGAGAAATGCAGGTACCTAATCCAGCTGAGGAGCAAGAATGTTTGCTTGCTGCTTTGCTTGTATTGCCAGCACGATAGGAAGGCAAGAAAAGAAAGCTCTTTTCCCTCCTCAGGTTTACAGGTTATTTGGTACCTTGGCTTGGTCTTATTTTCATTCAAGTGTCATTAACATTCTAGGGGTGGTTTCCTGCAGACTGGATTTGACAAAATTGAATTAATTGGGTGATTTTCCTTTGACTTCAATAGGAGCAGACTCCAGTCACAGAGAGCCTAACAACACACTAGAACTCCAGTTCAACCTTGTATGCAGGCAACAGACTGCAGCTATTTGGTTCTTTATCAGGCAAAAAGTGGCTGCAAACATTAGCTATCTCAGTAACTTGCTTAAAAACATTTCTTACTCTGTTTTTTGCTCTTCCCAATAGGAATGATGCTCCCACAATGAAAGGTCAGAACATTCGAGTTGCTTCCCTAGAGTGGTGGCAGTTGCCACACGTGGGAATCTAACTTAGAGACCAATTCAGCAGCCCTTTAGAGGTAAAGGCAAATTGAGCAGTGACAGTGAAGTGGGAACTGACTATGGGGAGAGGGGGATTAGTTAAGGTCATAAACTGGGAATTTAAGACACACTGAAAGTGTTTTAAATCAAAGCTGTGTTTTCAAACTCAGGGTTCTGCATGTTTTCTACATAAGAGATCTTACTCCAGAATAACCTCCCCTCGTCTTTTCATCGGTTTGTGGGGTTCCTGGCACTTACTGCTCACATACAGTATTCCTAAGAATTTCCCAGGAAATTTTGGCTACCCACACTTCTGACATCAACAGTTACACAAGAATGTGTTTCTGATCACTGGTAGTTGTAAAACTGATTTTTATTGTAGGAAACTGAAGTAATTTCCTTGGAATCGTCTTCTGCAAGGCACTGTGCTGCGTGATCAATCTGCATTTGTGCTATTCATGGAGTCACAGACTGGTTTAGGTTCGAAGGGACCTCAGAGCTCATCCAGTTCCAGCCCTCTGCCAGGGGCAGGGACACCTTCCATTAGAGCAGCTTGCTCCAAGCCCTGTCCAATCTGAATGGGGCTTTCATGTGCTGTGTGGTCTGCAATAAATAACAGCATGTACTGCAGGCAGAAAACTCTCAACACTGATAAGTATCAGAGTTGTCACTTGTTTTCTTCAGGTCAGAAGTTAAGAAGGTATTAAGTATCTTTTGTAACTCCGGCATATGGCCATGTTTTGGTAGATTAAGAAGTGCAGCGAATCATGTGCCTTGCTGAATGTTTTTCATTCCTGTCAATAGAAATAGGATCCGGCCACACTGCACCATGCTTTTCCCACCAGTGGAGCTCAGCACATCACTGAAGCCTCCTAAAGCCCAACAGGAGTAGTGTCATTTATGCATGTTTATTCCAAACCAACATGCATGTGTTTGGCCTACCATACCCTCCCTATCCAATGCTTAAAAAGGGAGTGGGTATCTGTATTAAACAGAAGGCCCCTCATGCTCTCCTATGATGTCAGTAATACAGCTCCTCAGAGCATGTTATTGTTTTAACCAGAGGCCTCCACACTTTCACATTGGTTATAAAATACTTAGTGCTGCTGGACTGGAAGGAAAATGTCCCACATCTGCAAACAATTAGAAGGAGCTGGACTTCATATTTGATTTACTAAACAATAAAACAAGCTTAAGTGTGACTATATGTGTAAGTTACACTCCCTAGGAGCCTCAAGCAGTTATCATAGCGCAGTCTTTTAACCATAATTAAATAAATCCACAGTGGGACCATTGCTGATCAAGATTATCTTTCATAAGATATTTTCAGCAGTGCAAAGCATGAAGATCATGAAGTCGAACGCACGCTTTAAGTGCTCCAGAAGTCTTTTATCCTTCCTTTCAAGCACACTGTCCACTACCCTTTTTCCAGCTGGAATTCATTCAGTACAATACATTTCAGCTTTTAAACGCTAATATTCCCATGCTTTCTGCATTTAGATTGAAATTTTGGCACGAGGAAATTAGTAGCAAAACTCTGATTCAGTCAAGCCCAAGATTTCACCATAGTTTGTGTGTCTGAGGGTTTAAAAGTTCCGGTACTATAACAACAGTGAGTTGTTGTTATAAATTAGCCAAAGAGTGGTGAATTTGAGATAAATATTTAGTTGCAAGTTCAGGAAGCCAGAGCCTAGAGTAAAGTAATAGTGATGTATCACCACCAATCTTCTCAGCAAAACAAAAACCTCAACCAGTTGTTGGTATCCGAGGTAACCCCAACTCTTGACCTTTATTTGGAATGTAAGGTATTGGTGCTACATGTTGTTAAAGTTTCTTATGCTATCCTCAATTTATATACCTAAAGTCATTGAAGCAAAAGCGATGCTCATGTTTGCTAGCATTACTGGCATTTTTCAGTCAAAGCTGTTGTTACACACTGAAGTTGAAGCACGTATTGCAATTCACCAGTGAAGATGAATGCCAGCCACCATAACGCAGCATCACCTGAAGGAGGGAGTGCCAGAGCAGACCCAGGTTTCAGATCAAACAGAGGTTCCTGGTTCTGCTGCTACTTTACTATGTTAAACCAAGGAAATAAAACCTATCTGCCATCCTTGGCATGGATTTTTCCCTTGATAACCCAAAGTGAATGCTCAGGGTTAAGGGGATCATGGCACTGACCTCCTGCAGTAGGTTCTTGGCTTGACATTCTTGAATTGGAGTGACGGAAATGTTGAACATTAGCAGATAAGCCAGAAATGCAGCTCTGAGGCTTTGCCTACAAAAATAACTTAGCCAGCTTCCATGATGATTACCGTGCTTCAGAATGACAGGGAATTTACTTCCTAGTGATTAATAATGTTCTGTATACACGAATACCAGGGAGAAAGGAACTACCACTGTATATTATAGCTTGCCCTGATTATAGTCACTCAAGTACTATTTCATATGATTATACTGCTACAGGCCACAAAGTGGAAAAGATGAACCATGGGGTCACGTTTTGCCCTCTGTTTGCATGGGTATCCCACTAACGTGCTTGAAAACCCAGCTTGTGAACAAGGAGTAGACTGTATCTTTTGTGAAAGGAAACAAAACAGCGGACGAAGCATTTGTTACTTCAGCAAGTAGAAGAGTAAACTATTTATATAAAATAATAAATGAAACAGTCTTAGTTTACAGTAGTGCTTGTGAGGCTGGGTCCTGAATGCATACAATTAACATTGCTAATACTCTGAGCAATTTGGCACCATGTGTGGGGTATGTATACGCAGATGAAAGCTCTTCATTGCCATAGTTTCAAAGACTGGCTCGATTATGACTGGAAGGAAGCTGGCAGGGTCTGCACAGAGCTGCTTCAATAGAGGTCAGAAGAGCACAAGGTGTTCAGATGTTTGGTTCCTACTACTTGAGCAGTATTCCTCATGCGTAGTAAAACCACTCTGTTCTTCTACATTACAGTCTGTTCTAAGCAAATATTCACATAGTGGTCATTTTTTGTTCCATTCAGCATTCATTTACTAAAAAATACATAGTTTTGCAAGTCCTTGCAAATTGTCTATAACGTGACTTGCTGTGCTGCCTACTTTAGCCAAAGCACTGCCTCTCCTGGACATACTTAATACAACCCAAGGTGTTTGACTGGAGTTGCTTAACTGCATTAAGGGATGTTTTTTTTGAGGATCTACAGACAACTAATTCTACTCAATACTATGAAACAGATGAAACAAACTGCAAGTTCCAGTATCTTGAAATACAACAACATGCATGTACTTTATTTATGCATCTTAAGCATCTACACGTCCAGTTTGATGGCACCACAGTACATCCTAGTAAAATACAAGAGTTCTAGGCTATCATTTTCCAGGTATTCCTTTTGTTATTACATACACTCCAGTCATCCTGAAAGGAAAACATAGGGCAGCTTGCTTACCTTGGCACACGTTGTGATCACTTTGCTCATACCCAGCTGCACACTGGATTTGATGAGTTGGGTTTGGAGGGGCACGGTGAGGGTCGGCTGGGGTCCGTCGAATGACGTTGTTTCGACCACTAGTGGATTCTGCTGCTGCTGCTTCTTCTCTCTCATTTACAATAATTTGTGCTGTTCTGGGTAGACAGAGGTATCCTCCATAGTGGTTAACACATTTCATCCCACCTTTACATGCATCTGGGACTATTTCACATTCATCAATATCTGTGGTTAGCAACAACACAAGTCATGCTTTTAACAGGCGAACCTTCTGCAAGAGCCATTAACACAAAGAAGACAATGAGACATGCAAGCACACCTCCTTGTCAAAAACAGGGGGTGCAATAATAACTTCCAAAGACAGACTTGCCATTGGTATTCTTTAAGTATTATTTACTGTACCTTTGCACCGCTGCCTAACAGGATCCCATTCATAGCCATCTGTGCATTGCTAGAGAGAGAAAAAATAAATATTAGGCTACTTGGGATTCCTTATTTTGGAAAAATAATCAAGCGTACTTCAATAAACTCCAAGTTGGACACTAAGAGAAATGCAGTGTTTGCATACCTTGGTAAGCTAGAAAAGCAGCTATTGGTACAGCACTGCTGGGCAGGAACAACAAATATATACAGAGAGAGCTTCTATTTTGGGAAGTTCCTGAGATATCATTTGTGGTGAGTAGGTGGGTTTTATTGGGGCTGGGAACAAAGTGAGAAAGCACCACTGCCTCCTTGCCTTGTTTCTATACACTACTTTAAAGCATAGTTGGCTGAATCCTGGAATAGATGAACCATTGGATTCAGCTGACCTGTGTGAAAACATTATCCAAAAAAAGTAAGTTTTTCTGAATTTGGATAGAATCATAGAACAGTCAGGGTTGGAAAGGACCTTAACATCATCCAGTTCCAACCCCCTGCCATGGGCAGGGACACCTCCCACTAAACCATGTCACCCAGGGCTCTGTCCAACCTGGCCTTGAACACCACCAGGGATAAAGCATTCACAACTTCCCTGGGCAACCCATTCCAGTGCCTCACCACCCTCACAGTAAAGAATTTCTTCCTCGTATCCAATCCAAACTTCCCCTGTTTAAGTTTGAACCCATTACCCCTTGTCCTATCACTACCGTCCCTCATGAAGAGTCCCTCCTCAGCATCCCTGTAGGCCCCCTTCAGATACTGGAAGGTTGCTATGAGGTCTCCACGCAGCCTTCTCTTCTCCAGGCTGAACAGCCCCAATTTTCTCAGCCTATCTTCATATAGGAGGTGCTCCAGTCCCCTGATCATCCTTGTGGCCTCCTCTGGACTTGTTCCAACAGTTCCATGTCCTTTTTATGTTGAGGACACCAGAACTGCACACAATACTCCAAGTGAGGTCTCACAAGAGCAAAGATCTTAGATAGATCTTAGTATAGTGTTGGAAAAGACCTTAGGATCATCTAGTTCCAATCCCCCTGCCTTCCAAAAGGTGAACAGCTTTAATTCCCGGTTCACCAGAGGGACTACCAGACCCCCGTGCTGCATCCTTTCCCATTAGCACTCCAGCAATGGGGAAGGATCCTATGGCAGCTGGAAATTCATTCACATGCTTTGCAATCACATGACTCCAGGAGCTGCAGTCAAGGAAGAACAATTTATACTGGGAGACATACAATAAACGGTTAGTTTATAACAGGACTTAGAGTTTATAACAGGACTACTTGTATAAATAAGACTTTGCAAAATTCAAACAAGGCTATACTCAGTAACTATTCATATCAATGCAGACTAGTACATTGAGGAAGAATTTGAACTATTCTGCCCTGCAGTTGGGTGGGCATCTTCATTATTCCTCTGCCCCAAAACCATCACATTTTCTAGATAGTTTTAATCACAAGTGACATTTAGAAACTGATTGGCTAAGTATCAAAATGGTACCAACTACAGCAGACACATTTAAAGTATCAATGAATCAACTGAGCCATACTATGTAGGTTCATACTCATCTTGTGCTGCTCAGGATATTACTTTAATTGTCCTATAGAAAAAAGAATCCAGTCAGCTAATGTAATTAGTCACAGTCAAGCGAGCTAAATCTTGTTGCAGAGGAACTATACAAGGGACAAATTTGCTCTTTCAATGCCAAGATCCACTTGTTCCATGCACTGTCCTCAAGTTATTTTGAGGAACTTGTTACTAAAGGACACTAACTCAGCAATAGGGTTGACAATATGTTCTTCTTTTGCAGGTGACACCAGTGATCTGCAGCTTTGGAGGCTTTTACTTCCAAAGGGGTAAGTGCACAGCAAATTGTATCACAATTCTCCATCTCTAATGGGATGACTGCATGCCGAGGTGACAACACTAAAGTTACTGTAGCTATGAGAATGGAAGCCCAAAGGAAAACAGCTAACTCATGAGCTTACTGAATTGCCCAATTCCTGCTAATGCACAACAGAAGTGTTGTCTATTTAACTGCAAGGAGCCAAATCCATCTATTATTGCAGCTGAAGGGATAGAAAGGGATAAAAAAGGATTTGGCTCTAAATGAATACAATGCATATGTGAGAAACAGTAGCATCTTAAGAGTAAAATGTCCAAAGGCGAAGGTTGTTTTAAGTAGTATTATATGATTGGAGTCTGGTGATCATCAAAGCACCTAAATGCTAAGACCTCTTTGAAAATGGAGTAGAAAAACCCAAATCATAAGCATGCCAGACATTTCCCATTGGTATTAACAGAACTACGTAGATTTAACAGAAAATGCTACTTAGTTTTGTAAAAAGAACATGTAATAAATGAGCCAAAGCAGAGGGGTTGGGATCCCTGTGTTAGGCTGGATTTGCAAAAGGTAATTGAATCTGCAGTTTCCACTTCTATATAGGGACTTATGGAATAATCACAGAAGCCTCTAAAGAAAAGTACTCCCAACCTCCAAAACTCTATTGCTTCTAAAGCCCAGTGCTAAAGTGTTTTATGACTGGCTTCTGGATGCTCACTTGAGGCTTCTTTAAGCCCCATCTTCTACACTAAGGTCCAACTCTGCAATATTGACTTGCTTGAGCTATCCCACTGACTTCAGTGGGATTACTTGTATGAGACACAATGTCAGCCTTTGGCTGTGGTTCTCTAACTTTCTGTGTGTGTGCAGAATTTTCTGCTTGTGTGGCATTGCGCTAATGCCTGTACACATATTCAGAGGTCCACCCATATGAAGCAAGTTGCAGGGATTACGACTGTAATCAGATGTGAAAGTGTGGGTTTTTCCCCAGCCCAAGCCGATGTAATTGCCACTCCTTCTACGACATGCATTATGCAAGCCAAAGGCAGAACACAGGCAAATTAGTTCAAAAGAAGCTTTACAAAAAGTCCTTTAAACCTCTTACTCCATCACTTGGTTACAAGAAAAACCTATTTCCAGCGTCCCTGTGCAAATCTATCAAGCCATGCAAAAGCACTGCTCAAAACAAGCTCAGAAACTAAGTGCTACGATCACTGCAGGGCTCGGATGCTTCATCGAGAGCACGGAGTTCTGAAGCACTTACATTTTGTTAAAAGCAGCTTCAAATATCCAGAAGAAAACACCAAAGAACGTTTGACCTAATTATCTGTCAAATTCCATCCATTTCAAATTAAGGTCCATAGGGACCTTGTCCTGAGGAAAGTGGATTAGACAAATATTAAAGCCTCATAACGTTCAGTTCATCAAGCTCGGTGCACAGATAAGCTTTCAGAGCAGGCAGTTGTAGCCTCTTTTGCTCTATCTTGTCAACTTCAGCTTTAAACCCCTCTTTCGGTGCAGGAACAGCTTATTTCATGGCTAACATCCGAGCCCGAAGAACTTTATATTGCATCCTATACATTGGCAAGGAATTTGGTTTTTCTTAAGGGTCATTTAGCAAAGAATCCCTGCAAAGCAGCAACTACCTCGAGCTCTGTTAAACCTTACCGTGTACGTTATGGTTTCCTCCGTTTCCTGCGAGTGCACTGTAATAAGAATGAGAGCAGCCAAGAACATAGCTGTCAACATCGTGAACCCTGAAAAGAAAGACAAACGAGTGAAGGGGGATATTTGTACCGCTCTCACCGCCGGGACCGGGTCCTGCCCGGCCCCTACCTGGGAGAGGCGGCTCAGCTCCTCTCCGCTTAGCCCCGCTCCGCTGTGTCAGCGGTGTCAGCGCTGCCAGCGCACCTTTCGGGTGGCGAAGCCATTCCGGTGTGCAAGCTCACCCTCCGCGATGAAGGAGAACGAGGGGAGCCCCGCAGGGCGAGCACCGCGCCGGGCACCTGCGTTGCCCCGCAAACCCACCCGGGAACCGGGGCACCGCGGCACGCAGCCACCCCGCGCTGCCCGCTCCTACCTGCGGCGGGGCCGGCGCGGACGGCGGCGGTCGCTGCTCCCGGCGGCGCGTTACCGTCCGTCCGCTGGCTCCGCTGCGGTGCCGGCGCCCGCCCGCTCGGTCTCGTCTCTTCTCCCCCTACCCCGCGGGCCTTCAGCTAAATAGAACCGGCCCCGGCTCCTGCCGGAGCCCCCGCACGCCCCCTACCGACCCCGCGGCGGCCCGAGCGCTCCGCCGGGGCGGGGCGGGCTCGGCACTGCCCTCCGCTGCCGCCCGCAGGGGCGCCCTGAGGCGGGGCAAATGTGGGGCACGCCGCCATGTTGGGTGCGTGAGGCGGCCGTCTGAGGAGAGGTGCTGCTGGGGGCACCGGAGCTGCGGTGCGGGGCAGGACGTGAGGGGAGCGCCGCCATCGCTCTGGCGACTGTGGGCCTTCGAGGGCTGGCGGCTGCTGAGGAGCGCCATGAGGCGGAGGTGGGAAGGAGGGAAGTGGTGCCGCACTTGCTGGTTTACCTGCAGCAGGTTGCAGTAGGTCTGTAGTAGCCTGACTGTATGGAGTGGTGTTTGTGGTATGGTTGCCCTGTTGTGTGAAGCAGGCCTGTGATACACGGAACACTGAGGTGTGGGGACATCTTGGTCTGTGTAAATGAGTTTCACCATCTTACCTGAGCTTTTGATGAACTGCCTCATGCTGGGCTCTGGGCTTGCTCCTTGGAGTGTGTTTTTGAAAGCCTGTGTAATAAACATGTACTTTTAAATTTAGGCTGAATTGTGGCTTTGCAAGCAATAGTGTGGAGCATTCATCCAGCTAGGCGAGGTACCTGGAATTAAATAGGAAGACTGATGTGTTTTCCTGCCCATTCTGGATCTGGTAAATAAAACCCCACAGCCCTTTGCAGGGGGATGTTATTAGACACCATGTAGCTTCAGCAGCCATTGCTTTTAAAGGCCACTTCTGTATATGAAATACCGTTATTTCCCTACCCAGTGAGAAAGCTGAAGGGAGGATGAAGAGGCGTGACAGAGACGTACAGGCTCTGGTAGGCAGCATGGTGCCGATGAGGAGCAGCATGCCAGGGAACTCCTTCTACAGAGGGATAAGCTGGATCTTCATTCAGGACCTCAATTTTGCTCCTGGGGGCACTGTGCTGTGCTAGTGCAGCTCTCTTCCTATAGCTGAACGTGAGTTCTTTATTTAAAGAACCCTTTTACCACCCTAATGTTGGCCATGAAGAGCCTGGAGAACTTGAGATCTCCTGAGAAAACGTCATATTAGGTTGCAGACCTCTGGCATTGCTGGCCTAGAGAGTGGCTTTCCTATGGCATCCCTTAAAGTCTTAACACTAAATGATGTTTGATCTTACATCAGTTCTTTTTTGGAAGGTCACATGGGTCCCATTAATTTTGTCTCTGAACCAAACTGCTTCTTTTCTTACGTCTTTTAGAAACAGCCACGTTGGTAGTTTCAGAATACATTTAACAGTATGTTGCCTCTCTTTTCTCTTAGGTAGTTATGAGAGAAGACAGGGTTTTCCCTCTCCCACTGCAGTTTCTGTGCTTACAGGTAAGTGGGACTCTAAAAATGTTGGACTTACAGTCCACACACCTCGCTGGTGACTGAAGTACAGAGGCAACAACGTGGCGTGATAGAGAAAATTTAGGTTGGCTACGTGTTTAGGGCATTTTTCATGCTGGCCTATTTAACGAGTTGTCTTTTGATACCTACTCTCCTGCTCCAAAAAAGGTTCCTTTAAAGCCTGTATGCCATTTTTTATAGATACAGCTTCAAAGTGTTAGATTAGCTCTAAGTTACTGACTTCTATTAGTGTAAATCTGTATTTATACCCCCTAATGTATTTTGAAATATGATGGTTTCATGCTTACAGGAAGCAGCACAGACATTTCTAATAATCTAATGAATGCACATAATAACATCCATTACTTACATCTGCTGACAACAGCACTTGGTGAGTGTTGAACGCATTGCCGTATCTGCCATGCAAAGAGGACTGAATTTAACTTGTTGGATCATGGATTAAATCAAAAATTTGTCTTAATTTACCACCTAGGGAAACACTGTCTGTGCCACACAACTGCAATGGGTTTCACTCTAGAAAAGGAAAAGCAGAGAAGAGCAGAAACGTCGTTTTGAAGGGTGTATGAAAGCCAGTGAGCATGGATCCTGTACTTGGCTTCAGACACTTGTACATTTGCTGAAGTACCGTATTCTGCCAGGGATAGTTCTCAATCCTTTAAATGGAGGTAGTGGACTCGGTTCATGATGTTGTAGCTCAGATATTTCCTACTGAGGCCACTGGAAATTTTACTGATGTAAGATAGCAGGATTTAGACCCTTGGAAATGTTGAGAAGGGTGTGAGGTATGTGAATGAGCTGCTCAGCAGCAGAACAACTTATTTACATACCTGAAATGTCTGAAGATGTCACGTAAGAAGCAGTCAAACCATCCATCCTTTCTTGCTGAACATACAACATGGTGTTGCTGAGGCCAGCCCTTTGCAGCAGTTACTGACAGTGTTGTCTGTTGAGGCAGCCCTGCGAGGCTGGCCCCTGATTACTTGCTTTTGGCTCTTTCCACGAATGGTGCACTCTATTCCCTGCTGCTTTAGTGAACTCTCTGTCACATCTCAGATGCACTTAAACCCCACAGTTTTCATACATTCTTTAACTCCAATGTGTTTACAACTTCAATGTTCACATTTTTTCTTCCTGGCAGGGCTCGCTGCCACCCCCCGTTGTCCTCAAAAACCCAAGGATAGGTAGGCTGGAGGAAGACCGTGTGTGGTTAAAATGTCACTGCACTCCAACTAATTCTGGCTGCTAGAATTGTCCCTGAGGGCCATAGACAGCTGGACATAATTTAGAGCAGGCTGAGATTGATACTAGAGGCAAGCCCGAAAATGAGGAAAACAAAATTGCAGTTTAATCTCTTCTACTCCCAGATCTGACCCCCTTTTCCTGTTTCAAACAGAGCTTGCAAGAACGCAAAATGAAGCACACAGAGAATTTAAGCAACTTGTATTTGTCAGCTCAGGGGACTATCATTGTCAATTTAAGATGATTTCTTTTCTCGAGCATGTCATATCGAGTAACACTGGCGTTGTCTAAACTAAGAGCTGGAATGGTGGAGATGTTGTTTTCCTGTTGGACTCGCAGGAATTCTTGAACATAAATTATTTTGATAACATGACAGGCTGCCTCTCTGCCACACTGCCTGCAAATGTCAAAATGTTTTCCACATTTCAACTTGGAAATGACATAGTGTTGGTGAAGGATAAATTGTGAGGAATTATGTACCTGACTTTATTGCTGATTAAATATGACAAATGTTGAACTTTTATTTGAGGTAAGATTTTGTGAGTTCATTTACCTTCAAGGGGAGGTACCTTGAGCATATTGCATGTAGTGTGAGGTGTTACTGTACCGCAGGCTTCATTTGAAAGAACTGTGTCAGCAGATTACTCTCACCTTTCACAGAAAACTAACAGTGAGAGGTAAAAATGTGTCATATTAGTTTCTGATCGTAGACATTGCATTGTAAGAAGTTAAAAAGGACCAAAATGTCAGTAGCAGAGGAGATAGAACACATTCTCTCCTTCTTAAGCCTCTCATTAAAATGAAATATTTATTTGTTGTTATTACTTGTTTGCTGCTTTGTATCACAGTAGTGTACATGGGTGATACAAACACATCATCAAAGAAAACTCCTGCCCTATAATTGCAGTTTGGTAAGGAAAAAATGCACGAAGGTTGGATTAGGAAATTCAGTAGCCTGGAATTTCAGCCTTTATTTTGCCTAGGTTGTCCCCTGTGCAAGAGCTCTTGCATGAGTTTTGTTGTGCTGAGGCCTTTGGCTGTCGTAGACTAACCTGTGATTTCATTTCTAAATGCTTAACAATGCTCTGAGGATATTCAAGTCCAATGTTGCTGCCATTTTTAATTTGAACTTTTCCTGAAGAAGCAGCATGTGGTTTGTGTGCGATTTCTCAAGCATGCAGTTTGCTTTGCTGCTGCAGTTTATAGGATGTGATCTTACGTTCTGCATGTGCCTGTGAACTCCAGCAGAAATTGGAATGCCCAGAGAATCATCATAGAATCATCATAGAATAGTAAGGGCTGGAGAGGACCTCAAGATCATCGAGTTCCAACCCCCCCGCCATGGGCAGGGACACCTCCCACTAAACCATGCCATCTAAGGCTATGTCCAACCCCACCTTGAACGCCGCCAGGGATGAAGCATTCACAACTTCCCTGGGCAACCCATTCCAGGGCCCCACCACCCTCACAGTATAGAACTTCTTCCTCAGATCCAATCTAATTGTGTTTGTACCAGAGTCCTTGGACAGTGGAAACAAATGCAAGTGAGAGCGAGTGAATGAGGAAGGCATCTCCCCAGAGCCTGTCCATCTTCCTCTGTTGTACAGCTATAATAAATCAGTAAATCAAAGGGCTTCAGAAGTGTGAGTTTTAGCTGAAAACAACCCAGGAAGTGAGGATGTAATAGTGCAGGGAAGTATGGGTCCATTTTACTTTGCATGTGCGGCTTATCACCTCTTGTGTCTTAGGTAGGTAATATTTTTCATGACTGTAAACCACTCCTGTTTGTACTTGTGTGGTGTTGATTTTGGGCTTCCCATTGAAAAATGAGAGAACATGGTTTACAGGGGTTTTCTCAGTGTTTCCAAGGGCATAACTTTGAGGTCCAGCTAACAAATGTTTACTCACAATGTCAGAATGTCTGTTTTCATAGATTAACCATACAGGTCAAGATGTTTAAATGTGGTAAGAGTTTCAGGTATGACAAACTTGGGCCTTAACTTAAATTACAGCACTACTGCTGTGAAGGTTTTATTTTGCAAAGCAATTGTACTTGGAATTTTAGCAGTCTTGCTATCCACAAAAAGCCTGGAGAGGGGCTTTGGACAAGGGTCTGTAGGGACAGGACAGGGGAATGGCTTTAACCTGCCAGTGGGGAGATTGAGATGAGCTCTTAGGCAGAAGCTGTTCCCTGTGAGGGTGCTGAGGCGCTGGCACAGGGTGCCCAGAGAAGCTGTGGCTGCCCCATCCCTGGCAGTGTTCAAGGCCAGGTTGGACAAAGGGGCTTGGAGCAAGCTGCTCCAGCGGAAGGTGTCCCTGCCTTTGGCAGGGGTTGGAACTGGATGAGCTCTAAGGTCCCGTTCAACCCAAACCAGGCTGGGATTCTATGATTCTATGATCTCTTGCTTGTATGGGTGTTACTAACTCATTCAATCATTTTACTCCATGTAGCAGCTCTATTCCGTTGTCCTCTCTACCAGAGATTTTTCTCCTCTTTTTCTCATCTCAGGAAACAGAAACAGCGGACTGAGAAATGTGCATCATTGGGGATATGTGGCTTTTATAACACCAGAGTTACTGTTCCTTCTTTCCTTTTTTCTGGAAGACCAGCGTTGCTGCATGCAGGAGTTTAATTCTGTTGTTGTAACTGCGTTTCAGCCAGTTTGGTTAAAATGAGAATTGTCTAGAACCTTATCACAGGTCTACAACCTTTCTGAGGAACAGAAAATCTTCCTGGTATTCAGAATACTACCTGGAATATAGAGGTTTTTTCTGGTTCAGCTATGTCAGCGCAGTTCCTTGCTCTGGCTAAGAGGCAAAACATGAATGCCAGAATTCAGATCCAGTATTATTCAGAATATGCTAGAAACAGTCTTCATCTCTCATTTTGGCTTCTTCTTAAGCTTTGTGCAAATTTAAGTGTTCATACACTGTGTAGGCAAGGCCCTCCATGACGTGCTTTAGTGGTGGTCTTGGCAATCCTGGGGTAATGGTGGGACTTGATGATCTTAAAGGTGTTTTCCAACCTCAATGATTCTATGATTCTATTTCTTGGTACACTGTCTGTGAAATGAAGAAAATCTGTGGTGTTCGCATAGGGAAGTGAGGTGAATACATTCACTTTTCATATCCAGGATTTCCAGACAGTTCATTGTCTTAGATAATCAGATCCCTTTCAAAGTCAGTGCAATTTGGATGCTTCTCTGTGAGGTTGACTTCAGGCAGCAGTGATGGGGCCTGTCTTAAGAACCTTGCTATTGACTTGGCTGAAAGTAGAATCAGGCAGAACTTCGTCTACTGCAGCATTCGTGTTTCAGAGAGAAAAAATGAGTGTGAATAAGTAAAAACTGTGTCTTCTCTTTATCTTCCCTCCACATAGGAAATCAATTTCCCCTTCCTCTGAGCAGGAGGTGACTCTTCTTGTCTTATAGTCATAGAATCATCTAATAGTTAGGGTTGGAAAGGACCTTAAGATCATCCAGTTCCCATCCCCCTGCCATGGGCAGGGACACCTCCCACTAAACCATGTCACCCAAGGCTCTGTCCAACCTGGCCTTGAACAGTGCCAGTGATGGAGCATTCACAACTTCCCTGGGCAACCCATTCCAGGGCCTCACCACCATTACAGTAGAGAACTTCTTCCTTATATCCAATCTAAACTTCCCCTATTTAAGTTTGAACCCGTTACCCCTTGTCCTATCACTACAGTCCCTCATGAAGAGTCCCTCCCCAGCATCCCTATAGGCCCCCTTCAGATATTGGAAGGCTGCTCTGAGGTCTCCATGCAGCCTTCTCTTCTCCGGGCTGAGCAGCCCCAACTTTCTCATCCTATCTCCATACGGGAGGTGCTCCAGTCCCCTGATCATCCTCGTGGCCTCCTCTGGACTTGTTCCAACAGTTCCATGACCTTTTTATGTTGAGGACACCAGAACTGCACACAGTGCTCCAAGTGAGGTCTCAGGAGAGCAGAGTAGAGGGGCAGGATCACCTCCGTCGACCTGCTGGTCACGCTTCTTTGGATGCAGCCCAGGATACGGTTGGTTTCTGGGCTGCAAGTGCACACTGCAGCCGGCTCATGTTCATTTCCTCATCAACCAACACCCCCAAGTCCTTCTCTGCAGGGCTGCTCTGAATCTCTTCCCTGCCCAAGCTGGAGCTGTGCCTGGGATTGCTCCGACCCAGGTGTAGGACCTCGCACTTGGCATGGTTAAACTTCATCAGGTTGGCATCAGCCCACCTCACAAGTGTGTCAAGGTCCCTCTGGATGGCATTCCTTCCCTCCAATGTATCAACCAAACCACACAGCTTGGTGTCATCGGCAAACTTGCTGAGGGCGCACTCAATCCCACTGTCCGTGTCACCGACAAAGATGTTGAGCAAGAGCAGTCCCAATACCGATCCCTGAGGGACACCACTCATTCCTGGTCTCCAGCTGGACATTGAGCACAACTCTTTGCGTGCAGCCATCCAGCCAGTTCTTTATCCACCAAGTGGTCCACCTATCAAATTGGTGTTTCTCCAGTTTAGTGACAAGGATGTTGTGTGGGACAGTGTTGAACGCTCTTTCCTCTTCTTGTCTTATAGTCTTTTTGTTTCTGAGCTAGGTAAATGTGAGCTGATTGGAATAGGACATAGAACACTCCTGAGTTTCAGAAAGTGCTGAACACCTTCAAAGCAGACATCTATATTTGAACCTAATGCTTTCTGCAGAGCCTTCGAGACCTAGAATGGAGTGTGAGAGTGTGGTGCTCTTTCAGCACATCAAAAATGGGCCATCTCAGAAAGGCTGCTGTGGAAGAAGACCTTAGAGGAACAGATTTGTAGGGCCGAGTTGCTGCATCAGGATCAGTACATAGGTTAAACAGTATTTTGGTCTCTTCTGAGCTCTCCAAGTTTGCTTTTCTTTCCCTTTGAGAAGACATTATTAATACCAGAAAAGCAGCAGCATTTCTTATTCATGTTGTGTGAGGGTGAACTTGGCAAACAACCTGCCCAGTTAACCTGTTCATTGCTGTCCAGAGACACAACGTTTCTGGTAAATACCTGCCTGTTAATACCAAAGGATATATATGTCAGAGCACTTTAATTCCCTAGAATATTAAACTTAGTGCTGGTCTGTGTGCTGTCATACAGAAAGCAGAAGAAAAATTACAGTGGGGTTGTTCCTTTGGATGAGATTAAAGGCGATATCCTCTCACCTCTCTTTGCAGATACATGCTGTAGAAAGGCATCAGAATTCTGGAAAAGGCAAAAAGACTGGAAGATGATGCAGCTGAAAGCTGGCAATGAGAAGTCCATATCCCTGTATGCTCCCAAAATGTGCACTGTAGGAATTTAGCCACATCAGGGAAAAGCTTTGTTCTGGGGGTGAGACAGAGGGAGCACCACTACTCTAAGTCATTGAGGTATCCCTTTTAAGTGGCTGCAGAGCAATGCCAAACATTTCATCTGAGTAATAAGCTCACACATAACTTACAATATATACTTATTTTACGTTATGGGCAACATGGGGATTCTTTTTTTATTAATCAGTTCAAGTTCTCATTCCATGGAGGCCCAAAGCCCTGACAAATGAATTCCTGCTCATTCACACCTTACTGTGCTTTAAGGGCTATTAAAGTTAGAAGACTGCTAACACCAGAAGTGATAAAAGCCCCAAATAATCTGATCAACACAAAGAAGACCAAATACCCCTCTCCACCCCCATCCAGAGCAGCCCAGTGTAGTTCAGTTAACTTGCTTATGTCACTCGAGAAACCTCAGAGCTCTGTTTTGCCAACAATAGTCTCAGTGTGTAAGGGGCCGGGGGCCTCTTTGGCACCACCACAGCTGCAGGTCGTAAATACAGTTCTGGAGATTATGATATTAAAGTGTCCCTTTTGGAGGCTGCAGAGCAATGCCTGAGGTATGGCCTCCTGCCTCCAAGGAGCCTGGTTGCTCCCAGGGCTGTCAGGTGACAGTATGGAGCACACTTGGAGGGGTTCCCACATGGGGATTACTTCTTCACAGACACGATATGTCTGCACTTTCGTGTGTTAACCAAGGAGTGTAACAGCCTTCCAGTATCTGAAGGAGGCCTACAAGGATGCTGGAGAGGGACTCTTCATCAGGGACTGTAGTGGTAGGAGAAGGGGTGATGGGTTCAAACTGAAACAGGAGAAGTTCAGGTTAGATACAAAGAAGTAGTTCTTTACTGTGAGGATGCTGAGGAGCTGGAACAGGTTGCCCAAAGAAGTGGTAAATGCTCCATCCCTGGCAGTGTTCAATGCCAGGTTAGACAGAGCTTTGGGCAACATGGTCTAGTGTGAGGCATCCCTGCCCATGGCAGGAGGTTGGAACTGGGTGATCTTAAGGTCCCTTCCAGCCCAAACCATTCTATAATTCTATGATTTCCTGCAGAAGGCTCTTGGACTTTGATTGAAGGGGTTTTCTGAACATGGGTTCAGTGTACGGAAGGTAAAGATAGGTACATGCTTCAAGAAAAGCACTATGTGCAGACCAGGTCACAGCTGGAGCACCAGCCTGTCCTTGTGTCTTTCCACACATTCATAAAACAGTAACAAAAAGAGAAGGGGGCAGGTGGAAAAAATCACTTGCACCAGTGCAGAGGAGAATGTGTTTACCTGGGTCCTACTCACTGTCTTACTCATACTTCCAGATTCTTTTATCCCATTTTATGTCAAAAGGTTTTTGCTTTCCAACTCCCGTACTCTTGACAAACGCAATGTTTGACAGCACTTTAAACAGTAAATTGTGCCTGCAGAAATGTTCACTTCTAGAAGCAACAGTTACAGTCTGTCAGAAGTTTGGGCCTTGGTTATTTATGCTCATATTCATTATTCATTTTTCAAATGTCTATCTCTAAGAGAGAACAGACTTCTTCCATATAAATTCAGCTTCTGCAAGAGCCCACTTGAGCAGGAAAAGCAAAACTGATTGAGCTTGCCTGTGCTTTCCTCAAATCAAAGGAGAACTCTTAGCTCAGCATCTTGTCAGTGAATTGTGGCTGAGTTATTAATAATCTGCCTCAGTTATTAAGTACATGGAATTTATAAATCTTTCAGGGAGGCATTTAATATACAAATCTCTGGATGTTAGTGGAGCTCCTGACTGCTATCTCTCAGCAAGCTGTGGACACTAAGAAATGTGTCATCTCAAAGATGCAGCAATAGGACAGGGGGTGATGGGTTCAAACTGAAACAGGGGAAGTTCAGGTTAGATCTAAGGCAGAAGCTCTTTCCTGTGAGGGTGCTGTGGTGCTGGCACAGGGTGCCCAGAGAAGCTGTGGCTGCCCCATCCGTGGCAGTGTTCAAGGCCAGGTTGGACACAGGGGCTTGGAGCAGGCTGCTCTAGTGGAAGGTGTCCCTGCCTGTGGCAGAGGATTGGAACTGGATGAGCTTCAAGGTCCCTTCCAACACAAACCATTCCATGATTCTATGTATGAATTAAACCTGTTGATGTAGATTATTTGATTGATTGCTGTAAAACAGCTTTTTTTGGCACTTTTTTCTTTAGGACAGGGCTCAGATTCTGTCTCTCCCTTGCACTGGAGATGTATTGAACCTTGTGTGGTTTGACTGAGGTGGGTTAAGAGCCTGTTCTATTTTTGTGAGTAACTGTGCAAAATGGCTTTTGGGGACATGTGTAGTTGCTGTTAGCTGGTGATTTCCTTGCTGCCTTAAAAGGGAGGGTGCAAAACCAATGGAGGTGACTTTGGCTTTAAGACTCTGGCACTGCAACTATTAAGAAGGACCTTTCCCTATTTTTCCCTGGCTTTTATTCAGTCCCCTTTGTTATGCTGATTCAAAAGAAGCATCAGTTCAGAAGTGGGACTCTCCCTGGGTGGGAGTAGAACATAACTGGTGTCTGTGAGTGTGTGTGGGTTATTTTACACATGTACCACAACATCAGTGAAAACTCGGGGCAGGGGGATTTTAAGTAACAGGCAATGTACTCTGAACTCTGACAGTCACTGTCCAAGTACTTGACACTGCTCTGCCACTGAGTCCTCACCTCATCTACAGGGACATGTCTTAGAAGGGAGTTCCTTGTGTTTAGTACAGACTGTTCACTTAGAAAGTCTGCAAATATAACATTTAATTCTGTCTTGTTTAATGTTTTTGTGAGGACAGCACCTAAATCTTACAGGTAGCACTAGAGGAAAATGAGTTTTCTTAAAACTATGGAATAATCCTGTGAATGGGTGAAAACTTTCCAGTGACAGTTGTACGAAGACTATAAAACAGTCTTACTAGCTCTTCTTCCTGCAGCCTCCTGCCTTCCATCAAAGATCTTCCTTCCTTCCATAATCAGCAGAAAACTGTAAGAGATGTGTAATTTTGTTCTCTGAAGGTGGAGTTGAGTGGTTTTACAGTGTGCCTTTGGAGCTAATAAAGATTCAAAGTTAACAGGCACATAACATTTATTTTAGAACAAACCCGCATAACAAATAATTCTGTGTAGAAACTCACAGCTTATGCCTGTGGCACAGGGCATTAATTTGGATGGAATTGGTTCTTGACACACTTCATCCATTTAACTTCAGTTTCCATCTCCAACACGGCTGTTGTTATTTAGTAAAAGCCTCCTGTGATGCAGGAAGTGTATCTGTGATGTAAGCCCGAAGTGTAGCAAGTTGTGATGCCTGAAAGTTGGCCCCTATCGGCTGGGTTTAAATTGCCAGAACACACTCTGTTGCATAAGTCCCATTTAGCATAGGTAGGTGCAGGGTAAGGAGAGCGTCTTCTCTGCAGCAGAACAGGTCTTTACTTGGGGTGGATTAACAGTTTGTCAGCTTTAGGTTTTAGGTTATTTTAAGTGTGCACCTTAGGAAGGTAAATAAGAGCTATTGCAATACTTCATTTGGAGTCAGAAGATCTTTCACCACACTGCTGCCTGTTCAGAATGATTTCCCGGTGGTAGAGAAAGAATATCATGAAGGCATGGGAGAAAGTGGAATGGATTTGTCTGCAGTCATCTCTAGTAGAGAAAAGCTTTGACTTTTCCTCCTTCATTTTCCAGGAGGAAATGAAGATCACATTGATTTCCTTCACCAAAAAAGTAGGGGCTTTGTCCACTTTAAGATCTGAACATGATCTTTACTCCCAGTTGGCAATATGTGACACAGCATCCCTTGTGTGTCAGGCTATGTGAGGAATTGTCACCTTGTGAAGCTCTTAACAGCAGTAATAGGTTGTTTTACAACTCTTAGGGATCCTAACAGTAGTTTTACTAATGTGAATGTAAAGCATATGAACAGTGTGAGTGAATTGGGAGATAATAGAGATGTTTGCTCACGATTTAACATCTCATTCTCAAGCTATTAGTTGTTTACTGATCTGCAGCAATGAAGTGCTAAAAGCTAAATACTGTGAAATGTTAAACTTTGATGAAAGATATGAAGACAGAAATGGTTTCTTTTGCCAGCACTGTGGTCACCAGCAGTGCCCTGACCTGATTACTTAAGCTGATGTTTTTCCTCAAGCTGTCATGAATCAGTAATGATCAAGTTTTGCAATACTCAATGATTCTCTTGTGAATAGCAAAAGGAGTTGTTATTGTAGGTTGGTCTGTTGTGAAAAGAAGTGTTCAGCTCTTGCATCTGCAGGCTCTATACAGTATGTTTTGCTACTTTTTTGCCTATGGAATGCCATAACAAATCTCCTGAAGAGTTCCACAAAATGTGAGGAAAATTCAATCTGGCCTAATGTGGAAGTGACCCCTTTGGTGTCTTTTAAATCAACTTTTGTGTCAGTGTGTTTTTCCATTCATAGTTGGAAGATAGCCAGTACAAGGATTCAGTTGTTAGGGCTTGACTTGTAGGCCTTCTAATAGGAAAAGGAACTTGTACAACATATTATTGTTATTAGTGGGGTGTTCTCATAGTAATTTAATATGGTAGTCCCAGAAAACATTCCCTATTCCCTTGCACTGAGAGCGGTGCAGTTGAGGTGTGTGGTCAGTGGGGTCAGGAGAGGGACTAGGTCCCTGGATGAAGCTGGAAATTCAATCCATGCTTCCCATGATTGTGGTGGCATAACACTATGAGTAACCCTTGCAGCTCCTGACTGGTTTTTCTGAGAAGAGAGGGACCAAAGTGAGGGGAACTTCTCAGTAAAAGGGAATGAAAGATGCATTTTAGTCATTTAAAAAGAAAAGGGTGGGATGGCAAAACCTCTGTAGGGCTTATGCTTTTTGTTTATGTCCATGCAGATCTGTGGCTAGAGCCCTGTGCAAATCAGACTTTGCTTCAAGCTATATGTGAAGTTCCTGTGGAGCCAGCCCTTTCCCAAAGCTCATAGAAGGAATGCAGCTGAGTATGAGGTAAGTGGGACTGCTCTCCCCATGTGGCAGAGCTCCTGTGAGCTGATTGACAGCAATCATTTGTTGGCTGATGGCTGAGCCTTAAAGGGGAGAACATACAAACAAGCAAATCTAAATGCAGATGTTGATTTGAGGGCATGGTCTGACACTGGTGGAGCTTTATCCAGTTGATAGCAGGGAAAAAAATAAGAAAGAAAAAATCAGAGGAAATTTGAACCAGGCAGTTCTGTTCTGATGCAAATTGCTTAACATAGATTTGTGGGTTTAAGTATATGTGCACATTAAAAGAATGCTGACCTTTAAAACCATGGTTTCCTATAAATTGCTATTGTTGCTGTTCAACACATATGGACTCATAAGCAGCAGAAATGCCATAAGCCTATGGGATTGGGAATGCACCATGGAAACAAGCAGCACCCTGGCAAAATAAAGAGCTGTTTCCTCCATGGTGCTCTCCATTAAAAAGTCATCTCAGCATAGTTCCTTCTGCAGTCCACATACCTCTGAAAGAGAAATGCATGATAAACTGGTGAATTAAATGGTAACCACTGTGCTTTGCTTTAAAACAAAGAAGGCTTTGATACGATTCCTGAGCCGAAGTTAAAGGTTATGGATCCATAATGTAGGAATGCAATGAAATTAATTCCTCTTCGAGATAATGGACATCTGGAAATGTAGAGCTGCCCTCTAGTGTCGCAACGGCGGTATAAGGTGTGCTCGACTGGTCGAAAAGCAGAATGTGTGCTGGAAGGCAAAGAAAAACGTGCAAATATCTTTGAAGGGATTCTATAGCTGCAATTCAAATGTCAGACCAGCAGTGGAGAAGGTGTAACATTAGTCATAGAGCACAGGCATGGTGCCTTCTGGGGAGGTCTTTCACAAGTCTCATACCATATGAGGTACAGAAGAGCTCCATAAACTTTATACCCAGAGCTTGTTCCAAAAATTCTCCATGTGTTAAAGAAGTTTGAATTCAGGCATTTGCTTCAGCTCATTTTGGGCAGAGAGATCACCTGTGAAACTGGGATGGAGCTTCACAGCTGAACTTGCCCTAGTCTGGGGTTGTTGAAATCAATAGCTTTGTCCAAGGTTGTTCTTATCTAGATGAAAGAACTCTTCCCTGAATGCTACATTAATCCCCTTCCCTACTAGTTTGCATAGTCTTCTGCTCTGGTTCATGAAGAAAGGAACCATCATGCATGAAATGAGCCAAAATTATGACTCCTCTGAACAGACTCACCTTAGAAAGGAAGATAATGTCTTTATGGAGAGTGCCAGCATATTCTAACCTAGTATATGCAATTAAACTAATTTTCCTCTTGTTTAAACTGTGGTTATAACTACTCAACCCCCTCAGGTCAATTTATTTCTTTCAAATTGCATGAAAAGAATCAGAGTAAGTTTCATAAGTGATGTAGCAAGCTCTTACATACAAACATTGTGTCCTTTGGGAAGCTTCATTTGTTGCCTTGTCAGAGCAATTAACTAACCCTCTATGATACAGTTACTTGGAAAGGCCTGTGAGTTTCTGTAGTGGTTTCAGGGGTGTCTTTCCCTGTGACTGGTTAGTGAGGGTTAAACCTTTCTGTCCTGGTATGGTATTTTCTGAAGCTGCTGTTGTATCTTCATTTCTGTGCAAAATGGGGGTTCTGTTTCAATTTGGCAACCTGGCAAGACTGGGAATTCTAAGTGCAATGTTTTATCTTAAGGTTCAGGATCTGGGAAAAGCAGAGTGTTTCAAATTCACAAAGAGCATGCCACAAGGTGACTTGGGAGTAGGTGAATTACTCTAGCATGGTTTTTGAGATGACAGTGGATATATGTGCAAGAGAAGAGTGAGACATAGAGGAGAAGGGTATGGAAGGTTCTTGTTGAGAAGTTTCTTTGCGTGTATTAATATTAGCGTGCATAAAAGTAGAGGATAATATTGATTACAAACTGTTTTAATCAATGGTTACTCCCTGTGCAGAGCCTTCAAAAGATCAAAATGAGAGGGAAGGCTTCTGCTTGGGGAAGTCAGTGTGATAAGCAGAGTCTAAGGAGCATTGATAAATCAGGTTTTCCTTTATCCACACTTATTGGGTACAGCTCCCTCTTATTCATGTTTCTTACAGCCTCTTTTGTTTTCCTCTTAATGAATGCAATGCTTAGAAGGCAAAAAACGGTTTTCTGGGTGCAGAAGTCCTGAAGACATGGACAGACCTGTGAACATACATAAACACATTGTGAAAAGCACACACATACATACCTACACACAGAAAGAGTACATGCAGCTGTGTAAGAGCCTCTGCTCTCTTTGTCTCCATGAGTTCTGTAGAGGCTTCTCTGTGCTAAGCTACACAAAGCAGATTTGGAGAGAGCTGAAGGATTAGGTAGCTCAATGGGGCTACTCCTTCCTGCATGTTGTGAACCATAATTACTAAAGATGGTGTTGCTCCAGGTTATCTCTGGGATTAGGAGCTAAAAGGATCCCTTGTAATGTGTGTCTAATGGAGCTGTGTAACTGAAAGTCAGAGTGTGGTGCTGGAGGCCACAGCCAAAGCACTCTCCAGAAAGTCCTGACCTTCTCTAAATCACTGCAAATGAGGCAAAATCTCTTCTTCAGTGGGCTGATGCCTGCAACTGTCCCCTCCAAGAGCTACTCTCTTGCTTCTAAAGTAAGAATGGACATCTTGGCTCAGTCCTGTTGGTAAGAGTGTTCTTTGGCCTGTCCTGAATCTGACTGAAGAGGATGATGGTAGTATCTAACACTGATTTTTGGTGTGGGGAGATGCAGATACTCCACAGAAGCTACTTAGTGATTTCCCAGACACTTAGAGGCAGACATGGAATGGACACTTGCAGGGATAACTAAGTCCAATTAGACTCTGTGGTAATGGTCATAGAGTAGAGTATCTGTTAATTCATATGCACTGTACTGATGCACATGTCATATTCTTATATTCACAGCCTGAGTCTTTACAACTTACCAGTCTCTCTGTGCTTAGGAGGTTAGGCTTAAGCACATGGAAGTTGAAGCTGGTGCACATGCTTTGGAGCAATAGTGGAATAGTGATTCGATAATATTGTGTTATCTCTGTCCCTTCATGTGGGATATTTTGTTTCCCATCTCACAATGCAACATATCCAGGAGTAGGTGTTGCTTTCCTTGCTTTTCACATCTGTCACCATCACCCATACATAGCTACTTGCCCCCCTCACGTTCAGTATTCCCCCTCTGTCACTGTGCTTCAATGCTTCTCATTGATGAGAGTTAAGAAAGTGGTTTAGGATATCTGAAACAAAAGAAAACAGTCAACAGAGGAGCAAGCAACTACTTTGTGCTTAGGAACATCTTCACCCTTCATCAAGCCTTCCAGAACTGCTCTGAGGCTGGAACATGAAGCAGTTGCTGGCTCCTCTGGTGCCTGTTTTACTTTGTGCAAGATACTTGACGCAGATTATATCTTCACCAGACTACCTGTGGAGGTTCATTTGCATGAGAACAACACTTAGAGTATCCTTCAGGCATATGGTAGAAGATGCAGGATCTCTAGGGAAGCTCTTATTGCCCCGTAGATACACAGCCAAGAATACAACTTAGATTCCAAGGAAAGACACAATCTCGTTCAATCACTCAGTGGGGGGTATCACCTCTGCAGTGGACCTCGCTGTGGGTTCCGGCAGGGAGAGAACTGTCAGCGTCATGGGCTGTGATTTGTTTTCTGCCCAGGCTTGGCAGGTCTCCACGAACACCAGGTATCTGTCTAACTGAGTTTGCAAGTTCTTCCAGCTGCCCTGGGGAGCTTGGAAGTTCCTTGAACCTCATTCCTGCCCCCATGGAAGTTACAAGCTGTGGCTGCTTTGCCAGCAGAGCTGGTCAGTTCCAAGAACCCCACATACTGGATTCACAGAAATTACAACCCTGCTGGCCACGCTGGTCAAACGAGAAATGTTTTGGAGTTTCCTGAGCTTTAGCTGTTTCTCCATGTAATTTACAAGTTCCAATTGTGCATCTACGTAAAGGACTTTGGCACAAACAGCTGGAGTTGTTGATGGTTACAGGCTCAGCCAGCACAGTGCATAAGCAGCACTTGGGGAATTTGCAGTGCTGATGGTTTCTCAGCAGAGCTTGTAAACCTGGTGATCTCTGGACAGAAAGAGTTTGAGACTGCCCCTCCTGTTGATTTAGCAGAGGAGATGCTGCTCTTGTGATCCTCAGGCTTCAGGGATGGGATGTAATCTATCACATCATTAAATGACCTTTACTTTTATTGGAGCCTAAAACTGTGATTCATGGAGACAATAAATTCTGCCTCTCAACTGGCAAGTTTTGAAACCTCTCAGTGATGTCTTGATGTGGCAGAATGGAAATATAGAAGTTGTTATCTATGAATGAGGTAACAGTTCTGTGAGGTTTCTACAGGAGGATGTAGATGACAGAAGTTTGGAGCTTTTGTCTGAAGGTTTTCCTCTGGTGAGACCAGACGTGCTGTATTTAGATGGCAAAGAGGGGGATTTTCAGTTTTACAAAGTTAGGGTAGATTGGGTCAGAACATGTGCTACCCTGATGTTCTGTCTCGCAGAATTCAGAAGTTACTTATTAACTGTAGTACTGCTTTTAGGAAGAAGTAACACTCCAGTTTCCTCATCAGATCTGACATTTGAAGAATCTCTAGCAAAAGAAATAGAAAGATGCTGAACTTTCCTTATGGAGAGCATGCACTATATTACACAACAGCTTGGATCTAAGGACCCTACATAATGTTGATGCATGTTCCCTTCCTATTCTGTAGACACCATCAGGAGGTAGAAACAACCGTTTTTTTATTTAGGTGTGTAAAATGATGTAAGTTGCATTTTGTTCTTTCATGAAATTTGGAGTCTGGACTTGACAACTTTGACATTCAGCGCCGTTTTTTGTGTGTGTGATTATGTACAGAGGTGTTCACACGCAGTATAAATTGATGTGAGCCAGTAGAGTTTTGTTACATATATAGAAATAATATGGCTGCCAGAATAGATTGGAAAATGATAGGAGAAAATAAGAAATTTATAGACAGGGTAAGAAAAATTTATCAAAACAGGATGTTATTTATATCTGGAAAAATCTTCCTAGAGGCCAAGGATTTAGAGCCTTCTGTGATGTGGAATAGCATTCCTGAACCCACTACTTAAAGAAGTGCTGGGATGCGTCTCTGCATCTGTCAGCACCTGCAGTGCCTGAGGAAGATTTGTGTCCTGTGTTATAAAAAATGATTTCCTTTATCTTACTAAGTATTACAGCTAAAATAAATCCTGTGGTCCTGTTTGCTGGTATGTTCTCACTGAGCAAATGATGCTTTCAGAGTATAGGTGGGTGCCTGAGCAAACACAGTTGCAGAACTGGGAAGTGTCTACTTTTATGTTTGCTGTTGGCTCCATGAAGTGTGTGCCACGGTGTGGTTACACTGCACACTGCCAAAGGCACTGTTGGAGTTACACACTGCCACACACACACGTTTTTCTATGTACATTATTACCTAAAACTGTGCTTATGTCATCAGGCAAACAACAGTAAAGATCAGAAAGGAGGCTGCTGGTTGGATCTGCATTTCCAGTATCTGCCTTTGTGTTCTTGCAGGTAAGAGCAGTGCAGCTCCAAGGATATCACAGGACTGGGGAGAGCAAAGAAAATGATTGATCGTATAAAATCTTCTGGAAATGCTTCCCTCATAAAGAGCTGTCCTCTGTTAGCTGACACACAGGTTGTTAATCTTTCTCCTTTCTCTAAAAAAGGGAGTGTGGCAATATATCTTTATGGCAGAGCAGTTTTTTCTGCGTCCACAGGCTCTCATTGTGGCTCTGTGCATTGGATTAGTTGAGCTGTGTGCCACTGTAACCTTCTGTGGCTGTCTTCTGATGTAACTCCTTCTTCCAAACACTGTGGGCAGTCACCTCATCTCCTGGGTGGCTGCTCTGCATATCTTTTTTCTATTATATTAGTAGTAAATTAACCAGCAGTTGTAAATCTTCAGCATCCCCCTCTCTTGACTGGCAGCCCTTCCTCTCCTTCATAGAATTTGCTGAAAGGAGCAAGAAGGCAGGCAGCTCTCCAGTGATTTGAGCATTGGACTTGATGTGCAAGACACTAAAGTTGATTTAGTCAAAGCTATCAATGAATAAAACTTGCCTCATGTTTTCCCCTTTTGATTAAAGTTAACTCCCACTTTACAAGCTTATTGTATATATACAAGTATATATATATCAACTGTAATGATTGCAACTGTTAAGAGTAATTTAACTTCAAAGCTATGTTATTACAGACTCAGCGAGAACACCCAAAAGCAGAAGAATTTGCAGTAAAGACTATACAAATCCATCCCTAACTAGTCCACCGTGAGTAGGGATTATGTAGCACAGTGATAGCATTTGCTGTACAGAGGATCCGTGCAAAATCTAGACATAATGGACTGCACAGAGGACAGTGCACAGCTGAATGTTCCAGGATTATGATTCTGGGATTTTCTCTATTTCTTTTAATAGCCATGGCTTTGCCTTAAAGGGTGTAGCTGAAAATCATTTTAGATAAGCAGGTCTTTTCAGTCCAGGGTTTTGCCTTGACAGTCATCTGTAAAAAATGTGAGCTGATGTTTCATTCCAGGATAATGAGCAAAAGGCCTGATTCTGCTGTTAGATTTGGGTTTATGAATCATCAAAAAGTGCATTAACCTATGTGTGTGGGTGGCTTACAGCAGCCTGTGCCCCAAGCTGTTGCTCCATCAGGACTGAAGAGTCATCCAAAAGGGTGGACAGCTTTGTGCTCCTTCCCTGCCTGAGAAATGGTCCAAGAAGGAGGTGGGTTGACCAAAACTAGGGAGGCTGAGGACCTCCGTGCTAGTTACTCATACCCTGCTGTGAAATGGGCATCTCTGGAGCACAGTTCTTGGGTGTAACTTATGTCATGAGCCTGATGAAATAAATATGGCATCTAAACATCTCCAAGTATGTGGTCAGGAGAGAGAGGGGCCTGTCATTTAAAGCATCTTTCTACTTGCTGAGATACTTGGGCAGAAATTCAAGAGATGTGTAAACTTCTCTGGAAGGCTTCTCTGTGTCCTTAAAGTAGGAATTACAGATTCTCTTTTTGGATACAATGACCTGTTTCAGCAGTCACCTTTTCTTTGCTCATTGCCTGGGCTTCTTCTTATCCCTATGCTTTTTTGTTTCTTTATTCTTTCTCCTGTGTCCAGTGGGAATTGTGGAATAGTGTGGTAAAAATCTACAGAGTTTTAGGAACAAGCACTGTTTTTGATATATATGCTTGAAAGAAACTCTGCTGAGCAGAGGTACAAAATGAAGTGATTCTTCATTACCATGTATAGTTAAACTGTGGAACTCCTTGACTTGATATTGTGAATGCTACAGTTTGCGTGGGTTTAAGGACATAGAACATAGTTCATGAAAAATAGACTTGTTAGGGATGCTAAGTGGGAATGTATGTCTTGGGGAGTTCATCAGCCACAAATTCTTGGGGCCTGGAAGAGCACTGGGAAAGTACCACTGTGTTTATCTTGTTCCTGCACCTTGTTTTAGTTACTGACAGGTGAATTAGCTGGATCTTTGGGCTGACACCATTGCAGTAGTTTTTATTGTAGGGAACACGTGCCTACAGCGAGTGTCTCATTTTGTGTACGTATAGAGATTCCGAGGAAATTCCAGCCTGGATTTTATTGCCTCCAAAAGCAGTGGGAGCAGAGTGGGAGATTCAACACTTTAGTATGTAATTACTGGCTTATCAAATACTTCCTTCTCCTTCCCTCTTCATTTTGCTCCCAGGTCATACCTGTCACAAACGAATGTGGTGCCCTGTGGTTAACAAACCTGATGGAGCATCACATTTGCATGCTGCTCTCTGGCAGAGGCTCACCCAGGGGGTGGGAGCAAGTAATGGAAAGGCTCTCTTTCCCTGTGAGATGGTTTCCTAGGGCAAGAAGTACTGGATACTCTCTTGGCAGTGAGATAAAGATAAGTAAGGGGAAATGCAGTTACTGCCATTTTTTGGTGGCTGTCACTGCAGGCTGATGGGACAGTAGCTGAACTGGGATAGAAGTGAGAAAGGGGAGGAAAAGGAGTAATGGAAGAAGAGTAGATGGTCCGTTTTTGCTGCCTTATGTTTCCAGGAGCTGGTCCTAAGCATTCAGCAGGGAGGAGGGAGGCAAAGAAGTGCTGAAAAGGCAAAGTGAGAGAAGTCCATCTCTGGCTGCTGTTAGGGATGCAGAGTGAGACCTTCTCAAGCCCTCTGCCCTGTGTTTACACTGTGAAACGTCATGCTTAAGTGATGTTTCCAACCATGCATCTTTCTGTTAAGTATGTTTGTTCTGTCTTTCTGCAAATCCTCTCTGGGGGATGCATAGACATTATTGGGGTTCTGAGAAGCTCTGTGGTTTGTTTTCACTGTAAAATTGTTCCCCTCCCTCCCTGAATCAGCTGAGTTCCCATGGGGGAGGCTTCCTTCCTCACCCACTTAGATCAGTTGCTCTCTGCAGGCTGTGGATGCTCTCAGCCTGATGCTGTGTGCAGCAGCAGCCGTGGCTTTTCTGTGCTGCAGCAAGTGTTGCCTCTTGATGCTGCCTCCCCTGAGGGATCATTAGCAGGGTGGAGGCTATTTTCTTTCCTAGAAACAGGAAGAGAAGAAGAGGATGAGAGATGGGAGGCCTACACAATCTAGAATTAGATTACAGTATGAGCTCAATGACATCAGCTCCCTTCAGTCTTCCCACCCATTTGCTCTCTCACGGAATTTCTCTTTAGGCTGACCAGGATCTGAAGGTACCTATAATACCAGGCTGATTCCTTGGTGGATATTTGGGACCGAAGGAAAGGATCTGCCAGTCCTACTCCCCAGTACTGGGAAGTCTAGAGTATAGGAACTGCGTGTTGCGCTGCACAGATAACTTGATGTTAACAGCCCCATATCACTAGGTTTCAGAGCACATCAGATCTACTGTCAAGGGATATAGTCACCTTGAAGTCTAGCAAATGAAGATAAAACCTGAAAGGACTAATAACCTTTTCAGCTTTTGTTGTAAGAGCTCTCTCTTTCTCTCTTCCCCTCTCCCTTTCCCTTCTTTGTGGCTATATGGCCACAAAGTTCACGGAGTGCATTCACATTTAGCAAAACTGAAGTTTATGGCTTGTTTAAAAATACAAGTTTTGTTAAAGATTGACCAAAGAAAAGGAAAAATGGCTTTATAGAACTAGGAAAACCAGCTGTGTGCTTTGTGGCTGTAACATTTCTGAGCAGGATGGACTCTTACTGGTTAGGGTTTAAATGAGAGTCTTTGACAAGAGAGGTCTGTAACTGTGTGCCATGAGCTCGGAGCGTTAGTGGCACCAGGCATTGCTGATTACAGACTGCTCAGTTCTTTCTAATGTCTCAAGTGTACCTGTGCTCTTTGATGTATGGACATGTGGGAAGCTGCTAAAATGGCCACAACACCCACTCCAGTGTCTGTCATGTAACTCTGCACGTGTGTGTGGTGATGGATCACTTCTGCTCCTGTGTCTGCACGTTGCCAGCCGCCCAGATTAGTGTATCTCCTGCAGAAATAGCTTGTGAATCAATAAGCATAATAAAAGGGACCCATTTCTCCCCTCTCCAGATAAAATACTTCATGCATATATAACTATTAATTATTACTATTCATTATTCATCCTTTCATTGCTAGCTCCTTTCTGCAGCACTTATTCCTCACATTTTGTGTATGCTTGGCCTGTGGAACTATGCCACTCACTCATGCATGATGTGCTGGACACTTTTTTGGTGCTAGAAAAGGTCAAAATAAAGTAATAAATGAAAATGTTTGGTTTATTTGCCCTTGAACACAAGTGTTTTCAAACAAACATAGCCAATAGGGAGAATATACATGAAAGGACAGTGGGTTTAAGTCTTGATAGGCTTGAAATATTTCTTCAGGAAGGGGGAAAAAAAGGCTAAGAAACTGCTTTGGTTTCTTTCAGCCTGTTCCCTCAGAACCTGAGTGCCATCTCCATGTGCAGGAATCTGGGATCTGCATGTAGGGCAGAGACTGTAGGTCACAGTTGAACCTGATCCCAGCTACAAACCAGCACAGGTGGTGTTGGTTCCCCGGAGGGGCTGCAATGAGTTCTGTGTCGCTGCATAAGCTGCAGCGTTGCGAAACTGGCACTTACCTTTCTGACCTTGCAGACAACATCTGCTTACTCAGGCTTCTTGTCTTACTCCTAAAATTGCTCTTGCCACAAGCCATGTTTCCTGCCTTTCCGAAGGTGCTCCGTGTCTCTGCATGCACGGCGGCGCCTTTAGACTGCTGCCGTGCTATGCAAATTTCTCTCTGTGGAATGGTTCACTCTAGGATTTAACCTGTGGACCTGTGCCAGCACTTCTCATCTCTGAATACATGGATTCTGGATTGAGGATTTGAATATAGATTTTGCTTCCTACCAATGTAACATAATGAAACACACCTTCGGGTGATAAAACACCTACAATCTGTAGGGACTGAGCGGCGTTCCAGATCCCTGTTCTTATTCAAAGTTTGCGACCAAGCTAATCTCTAAGTACAAAAAATGGATAAAACTCATGAGGAGACAGCCAGGAGGTTGTATTTAAAGTCTTTGAGCTTCAGGTCTGAATAAGAATAATGAATAAGCAATATCAGTTGATTGTTGTATCATAATTAAGTTCTTAGGCATGCACCTTCCCCTCAGAGAACTGTGGAGGTGAAGTTCTTCCTGTCAGAGTGCAGGTGAGGTTTGCCAGGTTATCTTTGTGAGCAGTTAATGCACATAAGTTCACTGACAGTTTTGATATCCTGCTGTACATCTTCCTGCTTCACTTTATCCACATTCCTGCTGTAGGTTGGTGATCACAGTTTCATGTGGGATGAGATATGCTCAAGATAGAGATACAAGACCTCCAACGTATCCATGGATGTGCTGGAGGGTCGGGATGCTTTGCTCTGAGCCAGTGCTCAGCTTACAAGTTGTGCTGTTAATAGAAATTGTGTTGTGAGGGCTGTGTTCTTCAGGTGAGGTCCAAGTCAAGGCTCAGATTACTTTTGGGGGTGCAAGAACCCACAGAGCTGCCAAGATCTGACAACTCAATATTTAATAAGTGGCCTTCTACTTACCCAGATGTCGCATGCAATTAAAATTGGATATAGTTCATTCAGTTCCTGAGGGAATTGTGCTTTGCTGTGTTCCAGTTCAATGTTCCATCAGTGAAGAAAAGATTCCTCTCTCCACTTCTTCATTTGGTTTTGCCGATACATACATATACATCAGTATGCATATCCTTGTGCATATCTTACTATAATTCAAACCAGGTTGTAAATAATTGTGTAGCACTTTGAAATAAGGTATAATATAACTGACTGTTGTCATTGTCAGTATATTTTAGGTATGTCTTGTAAATCTTAGATGAAGAGAAATACATTGTTGAGGTAACCACTTCTGGCAAGAACAGACCTCTTTTCCTTCCATTTTTAACCCCCACTCCAGTTCTAATTGCACTGCCCTGGTCTGGGAAGGAGTGATGTGTCCCACTGAACAGTGCTAGTACCTTTAGCTTTCCCTCTGAAGTTAATACTGCTTGTGAGAGAGCTACCAAGTTGTTGGTAGGTGGACATTTAGCACATATCTCATTGCAATATTGCAGCTATTCGTGTTGGAACCTCCGAGATGCTTGTTTAGATGCTGAAGGCAATGCATTAGGAACTGATGGTGACTGATTATTATCCAATCAGTTCCTGATGCAGTATCTGCGACATCAAAAACTCCGCAGTGGTTTTGGTTGCATTCTAATTTTTAGCCTTGCAGTGTTCCCATTTAATGTCTTTTCTTTAAATTTTAAACTTCAGATGTTGAAGCTTTACAAGACCAGTGTACAAGGAAGAAAGCTGCTCAGTTGCACCACTCAGGATTGTAGGAAATGTATGTTTTTCATCTCAGAATTAAGTATTACCAAGAACCATTCTAGGTAGCGCTCTTGAGAGCATTGCGCATCTTACACAAGTTTTACTTCATTAAAAACTGGTGGGTTGGTTGAATAGTTTAATACAAGTTAGTCAGTAAGTGTGTTCTGCTTCTCAAGGTGCAGGAAAGGATGTAGGCTTGCAGCAGGGCGAGCCTGCACATTCAATTAGTGTTTGAGTTGTGACATTCATGAGAGACTATAACCTTATGCCAACGTGTATGGACTTTCTGTGTGCAGCATTTTGGCACTGAGAACTACAGACCTAATGTTACTGTCCTACTTCTCACCCATTTTCTGGATCTAGGAAAAACACTACATTTGAAAGGGATAATCTCATTTCAGGCCTGAGTCTTGATAAGGAGCCTCTGTATTTCCGCGGGATGAGTGTGTGCCAGGTATGTCTGCCCATTTGTTGTAGATGTTACTGTACTGAGAAACACACACAATATAAGGAGAATGTGGTCATTACAGCCCTCAGACACCAAGATTTCTGCTTTCACCCACTTCTGTTGGAAAGAATGAAGTCAGTGATTTTGGAGATAGTCGGGTTTGTATTTCTGTTACACTGATAGGGAGGGTCAGTCAGGTTAGAGCTCCCTGTAATATGCCGCAACAGTGGCTGACACATCACCATTGTCCCTGTACCTCTGATTTGCCAACTCTTCCCACTCTGCCCCCTTCAGAGTGGGTTTTATGCTTTGTCACACCATAGATCAGTTCTAAGATGCAGTTAATTATTTTTTGGTTAAAATCAGTGTCTCCTGAGTTTCAAGGCTGAAAATGAGGCCTGATTGAGCAGCAGTCAAACATTTGACCAAAAGCCATGTTTAGCCACCAGGCTGTGTTCTGTTCTTGTCAGCTGTTACGAGTGTCAGTCCATAGATCCAGGAGCATATACATAAAAGCTTGTAACTCATTTTGTTCCTGCTTCCATGGCACAGATGCCATACGGTCTGATAGGTCTGTCTTAAAATATTCTGCCCTCTGTGTCCCACAGTGATCTAGATTCTTCCATTAACTTGAACTTTGGGTATGGAAGGGAACTGCTTACAGTGAATGGTGGAATGTAACGAACATTTTGTAGGGGAAAACAAACTGTATCTGATGACATCTGGTGACTAACGAGAGTGATAACTGAGTCCGTATAAACATCAGGAACACTTTTTCATCAGAGGTACTTCCATTAGCAGTTACTGAGGTAGAGGTAACATCGCTCCACCAGGGCTCTTCCAGATAGGGCACTTTCATCTCAGAATGATTTTCTTCTTTCATTTTTCAGGACTAAAAGGAACTTGTGTCATACCTGTGTTTTACTGAGCACCAACTTCTGCACATCCGTGAGCCATCTTTTGTCAGGTTCCTTTCATCCTTAGAGGGGCATAAATACTTTCTGGCAGACTACAGATGCTCCCTGAAACCTCACACAGAAATAAAACTGAGGGAGACATCCCTAAGGATTGGCGATCTGGAGCTTTCAGCCGTAAAACTGTGCTGAAATGAATATAATTATGTGCATGTATATAATACTCCTTTCTTCTGGTATCCATAGGCTGACTAAAGCCATCTGATGTTGATGGGAACCTTGCACTGATTTTTGTATCTTTAGGCTGGGCTGTAAGTTGCAAGCACTGTAAATATGAATGATAGTATTATAATTGTGACTAAGGAGCTTAACAGCTTAGGAAAATATGTGATGGTATTTGGACTGTCTGCTTAACACGATACTGAATCTGAGGTTCAGCATAACAGGATTTGTGTTTGATTACTTGGTAGCTTGCAAACTTTAATCATCTTTGATATCCAGCCAGAGTCCTTGGTGACTTTATAGTGGGACTGTGACGATTTCTTAAATTAGTGGAGTTTATTTAGAGATAGAAGATACTGCTTTAATTCCTTATTTATAATGGTATCTCTAATTACATTTTAAAGGTAAGCAAGAGTGAAATGAGAACTGCGTAAAGGAAGTTGTATATCTCTGTTTCCACATATCGCACTAATGCTCTGTACCATGAATATAGACATAGATGTGATAGCAGTGTTTCTTCAGATGGGAGGTAATCATCTGTTCCTCTCCAACATGCTTAAAAAAGTTGCAAGGATCTTAACTGGTTTGAGCTGGAACATTACCAAGATCATAAATATGGGAAAAACTGATTGCAGTTGGTTTGGGTAATGGAAAATTCAGTGTAGATGGTGGTTACGGTAGAACACGGATCTCTGAACCTGTGACAAGGCAGGGATGAAGTGCAAAGTCTGGGCACAGAACTTTGTCTACCTGAAAAAGATGTGAAGGATTAAACACTGAAGAGCCATTGTCTGCCCCCAGGTTGGTGCTAGAGCGGTGTTTTCAGAAAGCATTTTTACCAGTAGCATGTTCAGGGGGGTTGAAATGTGTGATGGCAGAAAAATCTGTTAACCCAGCTAACACAGATACTGTGCTGCAGTGGTGAAGCGGGGAGGGTAGGAGCTACCAAGGCAAGGTCTGGAGCTCAGTGTACTTAAAGGTTTGAGTAAACCATGAGGTTCGTCTTGTGTGCATGGTGTGTTTGGATTTTGTGTACTGCAACAGTGTCTCTTGGTTGTGTGAGTTAGGTGCCACACAGGCCTGCTAATCCATTAGAGCAAAGAAATTGCTGTGTTTAGCATAATCCCAGGTACAACTGTGAGAGAGTTACTAACTGCTCACAGTTGCCAGCTGAGATTAAGCCAATTCACAGCCATCCAGGTTAGGCCTGCAAGTGGATTCATGTCAGCTAGGCTCCTTCCCTGAATGTCCTACGCAGGAAAAAATGGCATAGTTCCACAGACAACACCTGGAACTGTGAAGATCTGTCATTAAAACATTTAGGGTCTCCATGCATCTTCTCTGAGAGAAGTATTATTAAGCAACTCCATTTGTTGAACTGAGAACTAGTTTATTTGGTGATCTTTGGCATGCCCCAATCTGCATGTAAACTGATAAAGCAGACTTGTTCCTTCTGGTTCAGCCTCTGCTTATTTGGCTTCTCTCGTATATAATAGGGAATATAATAAAATAGAAATTCAAGGGAATTCTAACTTGTGAGCAGAAAGCATTTATGTAAAGCATGGAAAAATGCTGTGCATGTTTCTTGAGCTCCTCGCACTTACCTCCCTCCGTGCTGCTGTAACTCTGCTCATCAGTGCTTTCAAACCAGGGGAGCTCATCTATGCAGAGAACTGTGACCAAACCTTGCTCTTGAGTTTGTTCCTTATGGAGCTCTCTCAGTAAATCTCCTATGTTTAGAAATAAAATGCCAGAACTGTGCAGGAGAACAGGCAAGGATCAAAGAAGTTAGATGTGCTGGAGACATATGATGAAGTTAGAAGTAGGTATTGAGAGATCGTTCAGAAAATAGCTGTAAGGAAGTTTTCTGAAGGATGAAGTCACATATAAGATTGTTTCCTAGAACTGGTTACCTGCAGAACGTGATAAACAAGATCATTCACTTCATGTTTCATCGTGGTTTGCTGTACCAGCAGAACATGGTAGCAAGGAGAGTGAACTGCTTTACTCCCTGCAGGCCCTATGGGCAATATTCTGCTCATGGTATCATAAGGACAATGAGGGTCACCCTACCCCAGCCCATCCCTGGGGCTGCAGTGCACTGAGGAGGGCTGAAGAGCGGGTGAAGCAGCAGCACAGACACCATGTCCACTCCACATCTGCTCCATGGGGTGGCTCCTCTGTGGTGATAGCATCCTCTGGCTGATGGAGGACAGACCCCATAGCCACAGGCAATTCCTGAAGGAATCTTTCCCCTGCACAAGCCCTGTGGCAAGCAACAGGGTATGTGATTGGATCAGATGCTTTTGGAATCTTGAGCTGCTTTCCTTACCATGAGGCCCACAGGATACAACCTGTACCATCAGTGGTGTAAACCTATGTTGCTTTTTCCTCTGTGCATTGTGCAGGCTCAGAGCATGCTGGCAGGGGAGCAACTCAGAAATCCTCAGAGAAAACAGTTTCCACTGGAACAAACCCGGGGCAGGCTTAGCAGGAGGTCTGATTATGTTTGCTCAGCCAGTTCAACAGTATTTGCTGGACAAAAGAAGGCATCAGGTGATACAGAAAGTCCCAAACAAAGTTCCAGATGAATACAGGCCTGAGCAAACTTCCTCATCTGTGGTAGATCTGTGGAAGCAGAGGAAAACTTGTGGCTAAAGGAGAAGCATAAGAGCCAGAAGGCATCTCTCTGCTGTTGTTTCTTGTATAGCAGGTGACTAAACACAGCACTACTGAGAATTCTGATTTCTTTGTGTTTCTCCTGTAGTACTTCAACTGTTTTCCACTGATGACAGAAGAGTTAAAACCATGTGGGTAAATTCTTGTAGCTCCTCTTCTTGCATCCCTGTGTGCAGTGCTCACTATCATGCAGAGACAATATTTACATGGCACTGAAATAATAGTCAAATAGCAGTGGATGGAGGGTGGCTGTTAGATCATGATTCAGTGTGAACCATTTAGGCTTTCAAATGTGTGTTTGTAGAACTTTCATGTAAGGAAAAGCTCCAAAGGAACAGGAGGAGACCGCTTCTAGGTATGAATTTAGGCAAGCATTACTACAGCATGGTGTAAATATAGATTAATGTTACGTACAGGAGGTACCTGCAGAGGTTAGATATCTTTCCAAGGTTAAACATCCATTTTCTGCCTCCTAGCTTCTCTATGAGGGAGAAAGTGTTCCAAGTTCCTGAAAGACTGGGATTCTTTCACTTTTCTATGGTGCATGAAAACCTTATGGTAGAATAACATTTATCTTGCTCTAACACATGTAATCCTGTCATTTAAAATCCATCTCACACTGCAAAGGCACAGAGGAGACAGAGTTATCTCACACAGGCAACCTTCACTCTGGCATTTCCTAATCTTTAACTGCTTAGTTCTTCAACCTTGATGATCTTTTGACATAGCTTTTTCTTCTCTTTAAACGTGGATGTACTAAGGTTGTGAAATGAGTGTAAGAGTGTCTAAAAGAGTTTAGAGCTTGCAACTCAAAGATCAAATGAGCAGGCTTCAATATTTTTTGTATTGCAACTTGCAGCAAAAATGTGTAATGAGAAGTTCAGATACAAGGAAGGTTTTGCTTACATTTGGAGTTGGATAAATAGCAAGTGGAGTTCCAGTTCTGTGTGATGCTAGTGGTAAAACAATGAATAATAGATAGTCAGTATTGACAGGTGGGCACTCTACAGGAAAAGAGATCCCTGGTACTTGATGGTGGTCACAATGTTGACTGGGTGCAGCTTCAGAGGAGCTGTGTTACCAGTTCATCCATTGCACTTACTGGTGGCAAGTCTTTAAGAATTTTCTTTCTTTCTTTTTTTTTTGTAAAAAGGGATATTTTAATATGTCCGTTTCATTTTCCACTCTTTCATCATGACGTGCTGGAAACAACTCCGTAGCTTTAGTGCTGGCTGACAAGTCTTTGTCCTGCTTCAAAACATTAGCTAATAAAGAGGTAGATGGAAAGAGGTCATTAGAGTGAGGGTGAAAGGCTTTGGGAGGAATCCAGACAGTGTGAAAGCCTGGTTTGATTTCCCCCAGATTTTATCCAGAAAACAATAAATATACATTATTGGCATTATTACTCCAGTTTTATGAGAAGAACTGGAAACCTGCAGAAAAACTTGCTTTTCTCTTTCACGTGTGATATTTCAATTGCTACAATGGCAGCATTCTGAGGCTAGAGGTGTGAAAGCATAGGTACTGCTGGCAGCACAACAAGATGAGAAGTATTTAGGATGATGTCAGCACTTAAAAATACCAGATGAACCCCAAAAGCCTCTTGATCAGAACAGTAACAAAATAAATGGTATTGAAAGAATGAAGGGATTAAAACTTTAGCCCAAAGTGATGGTAGCATCCATTTGACTCAGTTCTTGGAATCAGGCTTTGATTTCTTTCTCAGGACTGGATTTGTCAGCGTAGCTCCTCTTTGATGCATTTCTTTCTGAATCTGAATGGATAGGGACTCTGCATGTTATTCATCAACAGCATTTTTGGATATACATTGCACTGTATTGATATCTCTGCAGGGCTTGGGCTGACTGAATAATTGAAGATGGATTTAAAATGCTAGTGTGGAATAGTCAGATAATTTTTTTAAGAATCATACAAGGTAACTGATGTTTTTATTGCCCAACACATTTTATGGCTTATTAAAAGAGTCTGTGAAGACATAGTAGACAACCTAATAAAAATAAGGATAATTTATAAGGGCCTGAGTGGGGAAAATGTGCCAGTTCCAATTGCAATTCTGCCTCCAGTCCCAAAACTGATATTTAAGGCTTGTGTTGGAACAATCATGATATTGAAATGAATGGGGCTTTGCCATTGTTTGGAGTTGTTCTGGGATAACAGCACAGGTTTTATTTGCAGATGCTGACATGCCAACTGTAGCTGCACGCACAGTTATCAGCTATAATCGTGGTAGCTGCACATGCTTGCCCTCATCATTTGTCAGTTAACACTTGTTTGAGAAGAATAGATTAAACTCATACCTTGATTTCAGTCTTTATGTACATTCCAATCTAGACTAAAGGTGGTGACTCTCCTGGAAGAATAGTGGTTTGTTGGGAAGTGCTGGGAACTGGAGAGTCACATAGCCAGGCTGTTGTGCAGACTTAGTATGTAACTCTTGTAAATAGGGAGGACAGAGGAGGTGTACAATGGGGAAGCAATAAAATGTGTGAGAATCGCACATTTACAATGAGAGCTCCAACCATGTCTTTTCCCTGCCTCCATGTCTTGCTCTTGCCCGTTCTTCTACCTAAGTAGTATTTGTTTTATGTGCCCTCCTGCTGGAATAGTGCCCTGCACTGAAAACACCAGCATCTTCTCTGCTTCTCCTTTCCCCTGGAGCTAGTAGTAGCAAAGCAGTAAGATCGGAGGAAGAGGCTCTTTGGCTTTCCCTAGCTTTGCAGTAGCTGAAGTCAAACCTAAGTGTCATCCTTATAGCCCAGGTAGGCATTTGACTTCTCAGCAGGATTGCAAGTGGATATGATGTGTCTTCAAGGTCATAAGTGTTGTCTAGACGTCCTCTAGCGTAGCATCAACTGAGAAGATCAAAGTCTTTATCCCACTTGCAACCCAGACAAAGACTGCAATCCTGCTTTCTTCTTGCATGAACAGCTCAGCGTCACCACTGATGTCCTTTCAGGCCAAGTTGTCCTCCTATCCAGCTTTTATATGTTTTATTCAGGTGGAGTGTATTTTCCAGAGGTCTGTCTTCTGGAGTCAGGTGACACATGCTGGTACAGTCACTGGAAGGTGAGCTGGGCCCATTCAGTTCGGTGTTATGTTAACTCTGGAGCACTGACAGGACATGCTTGCAGTCAGCTTTCTGTGAGCTTTATATGCATCATCTGTGTTGTCCTCCTAAAACCGCACAACCTTTCTGCAGCTCCACTGTGTAGCTCATGGTGTCATCACCTTTCTGAGAGCAGTGATGACAATGAAGCCATGTGTATGTATGGCATAGGAATATTTCTGTGCACACATAAGCTTTTGGGAATGCATTTCTGAGCAGGGTGATTCAAGAACATTCATTGTTGCTTTCCTGAGCCATCATAAGTACTTGTCCAGCTATGAATCTGTTGAATGTTGTTCAAGTAAGATGAGCTAAAATTTCCCAGTTATCAGATAGTTCTAGGAACATTTTAAGTGAGGAAAACCACCTTTTTCCATTCATGAAGGCCTGCATTGGTATTCCCTTATCTGAAACAGAGCTGTTTCTTTTAAGCGACTTATTCTTGCTGTTGCTGTGTCCAAGGCTGGATTTCAGAACGTTCATCAACCAAACAGCTTTTCAAAGCATCGTCATTTTTAAGAAGCTGAACCCATCCAGCAGTGCATGAACTAACCCGTGAAAACCCAGTTGTGATTCAGGTTCAGTTAACAGTAGGTGTAGCCTACTACTGGAGTGTTAACCCCATATAGTTGGAATAGAACCTGTAACAACTTTGTCCTTTAGTATACAGATGTTAGCAGTAGTTTTGCAGTGTCCAGTGGGTTAATCTATGTGGTTTTTATGCTTTTGGTTTCAACTTTTGGCTCATGAAAAGTATTAGGAAAAAAGCTTGCAGTCAGCTCCATGCTATTGGGGCAATTTGGACTGAATTCAGCTCAACTCAGCAGAGGTGCAGAACATGAAGAAGTGCAAACTTTGTAATTACTGTGCACGAAGATGCCAGATTGTAGAATCTCTACAGGTAATCGTGAGATTGCTGTAAAGACATCACATTTGCCTGCAGAGATTTCCCAGTCTGTGACTTTTATCCAGGTTGAAGAAGAGAGAGAAAGCTTTTCTTTCGACTAGTCCATGGAGTATTTTACACTGGATTTCCAGTGAGGTGTTGAAGGAGGTTCTGTTATGGAAAGACTGTAACTCCTTAGTTTTCAAGACTAGATGACTCTGTTGATAATAATTACAACATGCTTTGGTTCTGACTCTATATTCCCAGGCTATGTGGATCCCTGTCTTCTAAAGGTTGCTTTTGGATGCCTCACAATCACCTGGGACTTGGTCTGGCTGAACCAGAGGACACCACCTTTCCTCTGACTTTCTGTGAACTTCTTGCCCCTGCCTCTGTGACTTTTTTCTTGGTCCCTATTAGAGCAACTGTAATTGTCCCCTTTCCTTCTCAACATTCAATCTGTTGGTGATCAAATGGCAGCAATTTCTCTTCCGTGAACACTTCTCTCTGTCCTTCTTTTGTGTAGTTGTTGGTGTTGGGCAAGAAAGAGACAAGTTTCAGACGACTCCAGTCACCACCACCCCTTTGATTGCTGCAGCCCAGTGCAGGTTCTTTGGTACAAACCTCTCCCCTTCAGCCGATGTAATTCTCACCTCGTTTCTCACTCTTCCACTTGTTATGTCTTGTTGTGCATTTTTCCATGTAAATCGGGCATTCTTTGAGGCCCAGATTATGAATAGACTTGTACTGAGCGGGTGGTTAAGAAAATGAAAAGAACACAAACAAATGAGAGGAGATTAATCCTGGACTGTACACTAACACTTATGCTAATTCCAGACAGTAAGCACAAGAAATAAAGAAGGCAAACAGCCCTTCTTTAACCTACTTTAATACTCCTTTTGTGAGCAGCTGTAAAAACCTCAGACAAATTTGCTCAGTTCTGGTGCGGAGCTTTCATTTTAAGAGATGTGGTTTTGCCAATGCAAAGTGATCCGAAGAATTTAAAGGATGAGGAACAGATCTTTGGTGTCTTTTGCTGTGGCAAATCTTCAGTGTGCTTTAGGAGGAGCCTGAAGAGCGCTATTTATTTCTCCTTTGTGTTTTGGAAGTGAAAGGCTGTCTTGTACCATATTCTTGAAAAATCCATGCAAAAAAAGCCTCTGTAAGAGGTGACTCACAGCGACTGCTTTTACAGTACGAACAAAGGCAAACCAGCTTGTGGCCTTGCTAAGCAGATTATCAGCAGAGGTTGAAAAGGTTCTTTCTAGAGAACAAGTCATTCTTGTCATTTGTGGTAATGCCAGCGAAGCCCTGGGGAAGTGGAAGTGAACACAGAGAGACACGTTTTCCCCTCACCACATCTTCAGCGTCAGAGAAATGAGCTTGTGTAGGAAGAAATGGAGGTTATGGAACGTAAAACTCAACTGACAGAACCTGCACAACACCGCTGTATTGAGTCTCTTCTAAAACCTAATGAGTGTAGTCAGCCAAATTCCGTTTTAAAGGGAGATGAGACTTTGGACTGAAGATGGTGAAGCTGTGTTTTGAGACAATGAAATTGAGTATTGTTCATTCCGAAAGAAACCAGAGTGAACTGGGAGACCAATCTGTTGCTGCATCCCTTCCTACGCCTTTGATGTAAGGAAGCCAAAACTGGCTTTGTATGCTGATTCATTTGTAAGCATAAAGAATAAGTTAATCTCCAGGCTCTGAAGCTTTCTGGTGGGATAGTTAGTGTTTGCCACCTAGTGACTTGAGAGTGATGCATTAGTAAAATCATCACCTTGAAAGTGGGAAAGAATGGATTTGTATGCATTTAAGTGATTTGCTATTGATGGGTGGTTTGTAGTATCGTTGCTATTACTGCATTTCAGTTTAGGTTGTGAAATGCCTGTTCCTCCGTCATTTTACTGAGCTATACCTCTGGCAGTGAGGAAAACAGAAGCTTCCATAGGGCAGAGCTGGTGCCTGGACTGTTATTTCCCGATGATCTACAACAATAGCCCTTTAGTAACAGCTGGGCCATGTCTTCTTTAGACAAAGCCACCGTGGGGCTGACCCCTCCCCGTGCTGAAGCAGAACTGTTTCCCTGGCAACGCTTAACTAGCACGTGTTTTATTGTTTCAGACTGCTTTCCTGGGCTCTTTGCAGGTGGTGGAAGATGCTGTCTTAAAGAGGGGTCGTAACCTCGTGAACTTTCAGATGTTGCAACAAATTGGGGGACAAAACCAGGGTTCTTTTCTTTCAAATGGATTAAGTAAATCTGATTAGAAAGCCTTTGCGAGGCAGATGTAATCCACGGTTTGATGTTTAGCATTATATCCAGATGCTGATACAAGCATTTCTGCTGACAAAGTTTTGTTGCCAGGGTGTGAATTAAGACCATGTAAAAAGATTTCCAATAAGCACAATGAGAATAGGCAGATATTAAGGTTACTCTTTCTTTTGTCTTTGTTTTAGCTGGGGTTTGTTTCTCTGTATCTATTTCTTTTGAGTTTGATATTTCAGATTGATTCAGATTGATTTATCTTAAAAACACACGTGGATCTATCAGATTCCTTAGGTTGGTCTGATGGATTTCAGGATAACTACAAAATTATCTGTGAACATGTAAAGGATGGTGATAAGGAAAAGTAACTTAGTAGTTTAAGTTGGAAAGTGTAGTAGTATACTTCTGGTATAAGCATATATAAGTAATATACTTACAATGCACACATACATGCAGAGTATGCGTTTGTATCCGTATGCAGGGAAGCAGACTGTTGTAAATAACAATTACAGCCTCATTTTTTCCTATACCAAAATTAAAAGTGCCTTTAAAATGTACTTCCTGCATTCATCCCAAGCCCTGTTCTGTGGGACAGAGGAATGTTTTGTGTTACAGAGTTGTTTGTTAAGAGGAGGGAGTTCCAGGACAGGAGTGACAAGTAACATGTGACATAGGATAAAAATGCGGATGGATTTTAATAACTTCAGCAAAATCCATTCGTGAATGGGTGGGATGAAGAGAGAGCTCCCTCTCCTGTCTGCTTGATAACATTTATAGGAGCTATTTACATGTTTACTGTGGGTAAGGTATAAATATAAATAATGTTTAAATGACTTGCTGGGGAGCTTGTTAATAAGAGGCTCGTATTCCTCTCTTTGAAAGAGCGTTAAATCTGCCTCTGTCCTCTTTTTGAGACGTTCTGAAATGCATCCGTTGCATTGCCAATGGGAAGTTGCTTTAACAAAGGTGCTGTGTAACAGCAGACAGCCTGTTTTGAGCAGTGTGATCTAAAATAGGCACAAACCAAAACATCCCAAGCTTGTACAAGGAACTGTCCTGATTCAAGTGACATTAACTCTCAACCCTTGGGCAGGTTCAAGCCCTCAGGGTTGCGGTTAATGATTAATTTTGGGGTTTATTTTTGGGGATCTGGAGGACAATGAAAGAATTGAGGGCCTTCATGGAATGTATTTAGTGTTACATTTCACAGATACAGTTTCCTCAAAGGTGCAGCAGTGGTAAATATTCCTAGGCCAGCCCATCTGCTCCCTTTGTTCCAAAGCACATACCTCGCTTGCAGCTTGGATACCCCTGGGCTTTAGCTGTGGCCCAGGCAGATGTGGAGAGAGGGAGGACAAAGTTCCTGCTGCTCACAGCTGAGCTGTAACCAAAGATTTACAACAGATATGGAGCAGGGGAGAGTTAGAGGCTGCTGATGATTGACTCATGTCATCACAAGAAAGCAAATAAGTGATTTAGCTGAAACCAGGACATTTACTGAAATGCAAGTGTGAGTAAGACCATGCATTTTCTAAGGCTTATGGTGTTTGTGGCTCTTTATTAAATCACTGATTTTTCAGTTTGTAATGGATTTTTTTCCAGAGGAATTTGGGCATTCCTGTATAAAGTAGCCAGTGTGACTTGGTTACTACCTGTTGTTTTATTTGTAGACTTAATGCAGATTCCCTGCTGTATCTGTCCATGAAAGTGTTTGCTTGTCTTCTCTCTGTTCCACATCACATTTTTGCTACAGGTACTAGTCTTTATATAGCTTGCTCAGTCTTTTTGGTGGACATCTCTTGACAGCAACAATCATTCGTCACCAGCTCAGGAAATGTCATAGAATCCCAGCCTGGGTTTTGTTGGAAGGGAGCTTAAAGCTCCTCCAGCTCCAACCGCTGCCACGGGCAGGGACACCTTCCACCGGAGCAGCTTGCTCCAAGCGCCTGTGTCCAACCTGGCCTTGAACACTGCCAGGGATGGGGCAGCCACAGCTTCTCTGGGCACCCTGTGCCAGCGCCTCAGCACCCTCACAGGGAACAGCTTCTGCCTAAGAGCTCATCTCAATCTCCCCTCTGGCAGGTTAAAGCCATTCCCTTGTCCTGTCCCTACAGGCCCTTGTCCAAAGCCCCTCTCCAGGTTTCCTGCAGCCCCTTTAGGCACTGGAGCTGCTCTAAGGTCTCCCCTTCAGGAGCCTTCTCTTGTCCAGGCTGCCCCAGCCCAGCTCTCTCAGCCTGGCTCCAGAGCAGAGCTGCTCTGGGTCGACCTAGTAAGTAATCACAGGTCTGGACAAAGTGTCCCTTCTCTAAGTGCTAACTAAGTGGCAAAGTCACTCTCTGGCATCTGCCTTAGGGCAAGGGAAAGAGCAGAAAAACAGCTCCTGCAGTAGGGCTCCTTGTGCAGAGCACAAAGCAGTTTGATACAGCCCAGGGGCTTTTCAGTCAGCTCCTGGAGGAGACATTTTAGGGAGCTGTGGGAATGTTCTTTACTGTATAAATACAAATAAACATTCTTTACTGAATGTGAGGAAGTTCTTTACTGTGAGGGTCATGAGGCACTGGAATGGGTTGCCCAGGGAAGCTGTGAATGCTTTATCCCTGGCGGTGTTCAAGGCGGGGTTGGACAGAGCCTTGGGTGTCATGGTTTAGTGTGAGGTGTCCCTGCCCATGGCAGGGGGTTGGAGCTGGATGATCTTAAGGTCCTTTCCAACCCTGACTATTCTATGAGTCTATGAATCTCACTGCCTGGCTGCATGGAGCCCAGGAGTCAGAAGGACAATTCCTTGTTCCCGGAGATGTCTGTGTAGGTCGTTGGGTTTGTGCTGAATAAGGGGATGGGAATTGCAGCTTCTGCAAGGAAGCATCATATATGCCCTGCAGTGATGGATGAGAACATTGCTCTTTTCTTACATATGTTTCAGAAATAAATTGCTTCATTTTTCCTTCACTTGTGACTTGTGACTGAGCTTGTGACTGAGCTGCATAAAATCTTAATCAAGCAGTTTTGGACAGATATGTTTCCTGTCATGATCTCTGCATGATTCTTTAGCAGAGATTTGAACTGGGGAATGGGGACTTATCTGAGGCGAGACAAGGTAGGGAGAAAAGCAACAGAAAAAGAAAGAAAAGAGAAAAGCTTACTCTGTTCCCCTCTCTGTTTTTTTGGGGGGGAGCCTTAAATAAATAAGCACTTAAATAAATTAGCTGCATTTCAGGCCCGAAGTTTTGCTTTACAGTGACGATTGGAAGAGCGAAAGAATTAACCTGGTTGTTCATTCCCTTGCTCAAAGCAAGTTTTTAATACACAAACTAGGTAGAAGCATTCTGAAACAGAGACTGCCACATACAAAAGGCTCTGAGCATAACATTAGTTATGGCTTTACCTTAAGATCAATGTGATATCAATTAATAAGTAAATATTAGAGAATCTTTGACCAAGCATTTGTTCTGCTGCAGGTTATCTGGCAGCAGAGTAACCCAAACCGATACCATGTGTGTAGCCACACGGTTCTGCATGCCCATGACTCCATTTCGCTGTAACCCAGGATTGATTTCAACCCCTTCCCCATTCAGTCCCAAACTAGTTTCACATCTTTTTCTAAACCGGCTTTGATTCCAGGCACAGCAGTGAATCCACATTGAATTAATTACGTTCTGTAAAGTTCAAATCTCAGCTCAGTTGCTTCATTTTTCATAGCTGAGAATAAAAAGCAAACGAGGCAATGACAGAGCCTTGAGTGCTGGTTGCATTTTGCTGTATAATTACTGTCTCATTAATTGTAACTGTTGAAGAGCAGCTGCTAACTTGGTACCAGTTGATGATTAAAACAATGTCCGTGTTTAACAACTGAATTGATGTTACTTTCGGAACGCAGTAAGAATATTTACAGTGCTCGAGCAGTGATTAATAACAGTGCCTGTCACATATCCACAGTAACACTACAGCTACCAGCAAGCTCCCCCCACCCCCGAACTGAGAAGTCCATACTTACCAGATATCATGGGCACAAGCTGTTAACTGTTTATTTGCATTGCTCCGGACTGCAGCAGTGCTTTCAGTCTGCTCGCTAACATCTGCGGTCACTTTAGGTACTTCTGTACTGGATAGATGCTGAATGATGGAAGTGACTTCAAAAGGAAAGCCTGCTTGAAGCTCAGACCTTTCTGCCTTTACTCACAGTTTGCACTTTGCTAAAGCCAGCCTCAGGCTGGGGCAGTAATCTAAGAGAAGAATTAAAGAGTGATTGTTCCCCGCCTGCAAAAGAAGGTGAATGGGAAGGAAGAGTTCTCTCCTTGCTCTCAAATCCCCTCTGAGGTCCCCAAACCGTGGCGCTGACACTTAGCACGGGGGCACAACTTCTTAAAGTCAGGCCTACTGTGCCGCCGGCTGCTCCCAGGATGTCAGCTTCCAAGTTGTTTCTTAAATAGAAAAGCATGCATCTGCTCCTCAGAAGTTTCGGAAGCACCAGGAAGATAGCTGGGAATTACAAGGAAAACACAAGTTTTCTATAGGAAACAGCCTGGCAGTCCCCACTTTGTTATTCACTTGATAAGCAGAGTCTTTTTGACAGTTCTAACCTTCTAAACTATAGGTCCTGCTGAGCCCAGCATGAGTCAAACGCTGGGTACCATCTGTCAGAGCTTTAGTGAGGGGTTTTTTTCTTCCCCTCTCTCCTCTTTGACTACAATCTGCTAAGAGGGGTGCGGAATAGGAGCTGTTTTTCTGCGCTTAAATGAGAAAGTAGGGAAATTCAATAAGAAGCATTAAAGAAATCCTGCTGTTTGCAAAAACCTCGGTGGGCACTGGGCAGAGAACAAGTTATTCTGTGTTGCTGAAGATTTTAACAACGAGTATATAACTTGCCTCAGGAAGTGGGGGAAAACAGCTGAAACCCCAGCCTGAAAACGGGAATTGGAAAAACCAAGTTACATGAACAGTGGTATTGGCAAAGGGGGTTGATGCGATGCACAGTTCAGAGGCTTCAGCTGCTTTCCCAAAGAAACACACTTAAAGGGTAGTCCAAATTTCCTATTGATGGACATTTAATAAGAGGAGCTGGCAGAGAAGAAGTGCCCCCCTGCTGCAGTATGAAAGAATTGCCAAGGGGACGTTTTTATGTCTCATTAGTTTATATTCAGCCCTAAACTGGCACCTGGGCAAAGTTTGCTGGAACTTTGGACACAAGTGGGTGTTTCTCTTTAAAGTGTTACTAATAATTCGTCAAGACAGAATGGTTATTACAGACATATGTGCACACATGGAAATAAGAATAGAACAAAACAAGTGTCCCTGTTTCCCAGTGCAGAGAGCCATATGAGATGCATCTGCAGTTACCTGTGTGGCTCTGCAGGTGTGGTTGCCATGTCTGTCTGGTGCAGGTACCCACACCTCCTGCCTGCCCAAACTGCTGCTTTACAGACAAACTCCTAAGAACCACAGAGGTTGCTAATACTTAGAAGAAAGGAGTGGAAAATAGTTTCATGTTGTTGATTTTTGAGCTGGTTGCCCACCAGCCTGTGCCTTTTAGGGTAGCCATGGGACTGAGATCACAGAATCATGGAAGGGTTTATGTTGGAAGGGAGCTTAAAGCTCATCCAGTTCTAGCCCCCTGCCACAGGCAGGGACACCTTCCACTAGAGCAGCTTGCTCCAAGCCCCTGTGTCCAACCTGACCTTGAACACTGCCAGGGATGGGGCAGCCACAGCTTCTCTGGGCACCCTGTGCCAGCGCCTCAGCACCCTCCCAGGGAAGAGCTTCTGCCTAAGAGCTCATCTCAGTCTCCCCTGAATCACCTTGTATTAGACACTGCAGTGTCAGCTGTATTAGCTCCATACCAGTAACAACCTAGCATGTCACAGCAGTTCCTAATGAGGATGTTTAGTGGCTTTCTTGTCTTTTCTGCTACTGTTTAAACTTAAACAGGGGAGGTTTAGATTGGATCTGAGGAAGAAATTCTTTACTGTGAGGGTGGTGGGGCCCTGGAATGGGTTGCCCAGGGAGGTTGTGAATGCTTCATCCCTGGCGGCGTTCAAGGTGGGGTTGGACATAGCCTTGGATGGCATGGTTTAGTGGGAGGTGTCCCTGCCCATGGCAGGGGGGTTGGAACTCGATGATCTTGAGGTCCTTTCCAGCCCTTACTATTCTATGATTCTATGATTCTACTTTATAAACTGTTGGAGGTATTTTGCCTCCAAGAAGCTGCTTTTGTGACTCCAGCAGGACGTTTGTGTCAAGAGTGCTTGGTTTTCACATCACATGATTGTAACCAACCGTAGAAAGAGGCTGTAGAATTGTGCATGAAGTTTTGTTCAGTGTCTGAAGGCAGAAACCCTTACATATCTTAAACAACATCCCTAAGTCTCCTTTTACTGTATTATGTTTTTCTGCCTCTACTGACTGGCATCCCATTATTTCAATTTGCTTTTATTTAGCAGAAGATATCCGTGGTTAACTGTGAGCATAGATTGAAAAAGTTCTAATGCAATTTTATTGCCCCCTTACAGTTTCTGTAGGCACAGCAATTCTATGTTGCCATTTTAAAAGGTCAGCAGTTCAGTTTTAATGAGCTCTTTAATTCTGGTCTCATTGCACTTTTATACTCATGCAATTTGCTTAATACACCAGGAAGCTCTTGGGCTGGTGGCGCAGGCAGGGAGACGATTCAGAACTTGGATGTTCACTTTGCCTTTTTTTCTGATAAGGGTCATTAAAAGGTACCCTTTTGGCACAAGCAGGTAGTCTGCAAAGGACTGTTGGGGCAGTTTAAGTTGAGAAGTGACTCTAATGGCTTATGTGGGTAGTTGTACCTGTAGCTGTGGTTGTTATTTGATGCCAACTGTTATAGCATGGTCAGCAGATTCTCCCCCTCTACTGTACTCTGGGGAGACCCCCCCGCAGTCCTGCCTCCGACTCTGGGGCAACAGCACAAGAGGGACGTGGAGCTGTTGGAGCAAGTCCAGAGGAGGCCATGGAGATGCTGCGAGGGCTGGAGCAGCTCTGCTCTGGAGCCAGGCTGAGAGAGCTGGGCTGGGGCAGCCTGGACAAGAGAAGGCTCCTGAAGGGGAGACCTTAGAGCAGCTCCAGTGCCTAAAGGGGCTGCAGGAAAGCTGGAGAGGGGCTTTGGACAAGGGCCTGTAGGGACAGGACAAGGGGGATGGCTTTAACCTGCCAGAGGGGAGGCTGAGATGAGCTCTGAGGCAGAAGCTGTTCCCTGTGAGGGTGCTGAGGCGCTGGCACAGGGTGCCCAGAGAAGCTGTGGCTGCCCCATCCCTGGCAGTGTTCAAGGCCAGGTTGGATACAGGGGCTTGGAGCAAGCTGCTCTAGTGGAAGGTGTCCCTGTCTGTGGCAGGGGTTGGAGCTGGAGGAGCTTTAAGGTCCCTTCCAACCCAAACCAGGCTGGGGTTCTGTGCATCTGTTCCATACAATTTGAACAAAAGCACGTGCTGATGTCACGACTTGTCTAACATCAGGGGGCTGTTATGGTTGTATGTTAAGTACATATTTTTACAGATTCTTTACAGCAGTTACTATCATCCTTCTTGCATGTGTTTGCTGTGGTATCACACAGGGACAAAGGAGCTGAATCCCTTTGTCCCTGCTACTGAGAAAACCCCTTTCCTGAGGGGCTTCAGCATAAGCAGGCAGGGCACAAAAGAAAGGAGAAAGGGGAAAAGAAAGGAAAAGGAAAGTGAGAGGAAAAGAGAACATGATACAGGCAGTGAGCAATGTGTTCCCAACAATGTCCAATCAAAGCTGATGGTTTTTATTATACATGTGGTTATCTCGCCATTCACCTGTACTTTTCACAAGCGGTGCAGTGTGAAGTGTGTGTTTTCCCATCGTGTTGTAGCTGCGATACTATCACAGAGTGTGATTCTCTGGCTTCTTGTTCTCTGCAGTCACTTGCTGAGCAACATTTACATTTATGTATTGCTTTTTGCCCTGAGCACTGTTAATGTGATGTACTGTGGGCTGGATTCTGTCTAAGCACAAACGGGCTTCAGGCCACGTCTCTCCAGAAAGAGCCTTACTAGGAGATTAACTGTGAGTGAGTTGCATCTGACCAGCTCTGCTTTAAAGAGGTGCTGTTGGGGGGACGTGGAACATCTCCAGGTAGTGGCTCTTTCAGGGATGGTGAGCACCAGCAATAGCTTTTCCCCCTCCACATGCACTGCAGCTGCAATAAGCCTCAGCACCTGGTCTTTGCGTACTCCTGCTGGTTTGTGCTGTGTCCCACGGGAGATCCAGGGGCTTTTTAATGGAACAGGAAAAGCCGGGAGAGCACAAGATGTGCACTTTCACAGCAGTTGCCTCTCTCTTCTTCAAAAGGCTGCAGTTATGAGGTTAAATCACGTTCTTTTGATGTAATTAATAGAACTGCATGAGAATTAGTTACACTTCAGCATGCCAGGCTCCATTGTGAGAGAGGGGAGCTCTTCTGGGTAAGCTACTACACTCTGTGAGCTTATTATTCCATTCCTAAAAGCTGGTGTTAGCGTTTTGGAGCATTTAAACTGGCGTAGCAATCACTCAGGGGTATGTTGTATTTCATGGCTATTTAGGAAGTGGCATTTGCTTTAATAAGCTAACATTTGTATTCCATCAGGATTACTAGAATGTGTGTGTGAAGTGCTCTTCATTTGCCTCTCTTGGCAGGGCAAAGAGACTTTGATTTAAAATAGATACTTGAAACAGTGGCTTGCGTGGGTGAAAAGGGTGACAGGCAAAACACAGAACATTTGTATTCTATGTGTATCTCAGGTGATACAAATACTGCCGCTACTAACATTATGTCTGAACTAACTTGAAATTAGTAAATGGATGTGATTGTAAAACTGGCTTGTTCTCTCCTTTGTTACCAGAGGAAACTTTCTGTACTGCTGTGGCTCCATAACATCTTACAAACTTACTGGCTCAATGACTGGCTTGATACCGTCAGGTTTGGTTTGATAGAGGGAGAGTCAGCCTACAAATACACCCTTAGAGCACATAATTTCTAATGAAAGTCAAAACCCTATAAATTCATAGGAAAACAAAGCAAACTGCAACAAAATGGTACTACTGTGTGGAGATGCTAGGGTGCATATGGGGTAGAAGCACCCCATTTATATGTTTTCAGTGTCATAAAATGTAATGAAGTGATCCAAATTAGAAAGGAGACATGAAATAGAACCTTTTAGTAACAGCCATACATATCTGTCTTGTAACTAGGGGGGTGAAACAGTAGCGAAACCTACAGCCTAATAGATTCTTCCTTCAACAGTGGCCTGTTCTTAAGTTGGCTTGCCAGTTAGGGCAACCTAAAGAAACCCTTCTTTCTTTCTTTGTAGGCCTGACAGCACATGATCTTCACATCAGTCTGAAAGCCAGGACCATGACATGGGTGTCTTTACAGTAACAGCAACACAAAAGCAAAGGTAGTTTTGAACTTTACATTCTCTCCTCTACCATGGGGTGCAAAAGGCAGTGAAGGGTGCCTGTAATATTGCAGTGGAGGGGAGTGTTGCTGGGCAGGTCTCACATCCTGCTAACCCTGAGCCTGTCAGTGTTGAGTCTTCTCATTTCCTAATGGTTGTGGACAGAGGAAGGTCCACGCAGTAGTCACTGCATGTGTGGTGTTTCCTTGGAGGACAGTGGGGGTTTGCACCACAGATTGCACTGTATTATTTTCCTTCAGTCTTTTTTTCCCACCTTCATAAGAAAGGATGGTGAAAGAAATGGTGGCAATGGAAAAATTATGGATCAGGGCAGCTTCCTGGTGCCTGAGTTGCAGAAGAATAGGGCTGAAAAGCAGTGGGATCTCTACTGAAATGCTTATACCCCCCTGAGGAGCTGCTGCGGGGCAGGATGTCACTTCATGTCCTTTTGTGCTCTTCATGTGTCTTCAGAGGATGTCAGTTGATTACGCAAGAAACACTGTTAGCATTAGCTTGAATTACGTTCCTGTTGCCAGATCTCCTTCCGCATGTTGGACAGACCCACTTAGTGGTTATTATTTATTACTATTCTATTGGAATTGTGGAAGTCTCTTTAAATTTTAAATACTCTAAGAAAACCTAACCATGTCCTGATCCCTTAGCCATTAATTTTAGTGGCATAACTGCCATTAATTGAGTGAGCCAGGAAGCCTCATGCTGTATGTGTATCAAGTGATGGTTTTAGAAGACAGAAAGAGAAAATATCTTCTCTGGAAAAACTCTCTAATGTGTCTTTCTCTTTTTAAGGCTAAAAACACACCTTTAGAGTTGACTTGGAAACTAACTGAGTCAATTTTTGTTTAACTGTTAAAATGGGGTTTATGCAGACTGCAATCTAACAGATGTTTCTGAAGTGCACTAGAAGAGTTTTATCTTCGTTTAATAAGTAGTTAACAGAACCTTAAAGTTTACTCTCAGAGTAAAGTATATTTTCATGGCATTTATAGCGCATTAAATAGGTGCTTGTCATGTAGCATCTTCTGCGTATCCCTTAGTCTGTCATGCTTTACGGGATTAGGCACTCTACATTTCTCATGCCAGATGCCCTGAGATTGCTGTTAGAGGTGATTACATTTACATGTGACTGGGGGAATTTACCCTGATATTTGGCTTTCAGACTTATGCAAATTACTGGCATCCAATTTGGCAGAAGTATAATTACTGACCTTTCAAATGTTCATCTGTCTTCATGTGTCCAGTGGGATCAATGCAGCCATTGCTGTCTGTATTTTATAGCACTGCAAAATGCTTTGGGGTAGTTGGAGTATCTGTTTCTTCCGATGGCTGCTGGTAGATATTTTTCACTGCATATCAGGAGTTGCTGATTTCTGATAGATTTTCACATTTTTCCTGCTTTGACTTCCATGAATTGCTTACTCATAGAATCATGGAGTCCCAGTGTGGTCTGGGTTGGAAGGGACCTTAAAGCTCATCCGATTCCAACCCCTGCCACAGACAGGGACACCTTCCACTAGAGCAGCTTGCTCCAAGCCCTGTCCAACCTGGCCTTGAACACTGCCAGGGATGGGGCAGCCACAGCTTCTCTGGGCACCCTGTGCCAGCGCCTCAGCACCCTCACAGGGAACAGCTTCTGCCTTATCTCTAACCTGAACTTCCCCTGTTTCAGTTTAAACCCATTACCCCTTATCCTATCACCACAGTCCTCTTTAGAAAAGTCTGTTTTACTCAAAAACATCCTTAATTAAATAATAGTGAGGTCATTTCCTTTGTATGTAACTTTTAAACCTGTAATCTTCTCTGGAAGGGTCTAAACATGGAATAGTTTTGAGAAGTGGCTTCTTCAGGTGGTTTCCTTTCAACAGCCTGCAATTCCCATTAATATTTTTCTCAAAGTAAGCTGAAAATAGGAGCCCTTTCTACTTCACTGGTAACCATGAGCCAGTTTCTAGACTGCAGTCACTCAGTGCACAGTTTCAAGCAGCATTCCTCACGCTTCCATGCTCCCTGTTGGAATTTTGTGAATAAGATGGAAAGGAAATTCTAACAATTTGAGAGAACTGTTAGTTATCTAAAGATAGTCGTGAAACTGGATGAGTGTCGTTTTCATAACAAGGTGTGTTTTATCCAACTTTTATTGTAGCCCAACTAATTCGATAGTTGGGCTACAATAAAAGATATGGCATTCAATAAAACTATATTGAATGGGGTGGACTAGAGAGAATAGGCAGTGCCTTCTAATGATTCTCTAAGTCCCTTTTCCATATCCCCTGTTTTGACCTGAGGGACCTTTTATGCAAATGTAGTCAATCTTGAACGTCAATTCTATGTTTTCAATTCCAAACCTGCATTTTATTGAGTTGAATGGTCAGGATGGCCAGAAAGGCATGAATTCTCCAATAAAAGGAGGAGTTATTGCTGCAGTAGCTGTGTTTTCAGCTGAGAGGAATGCTGAACAGAATGGTCACCCTCTTATCTACTCAAGAAAGGTTCTCTCTTCTCTTAGACAAATGTATCTGGCAAGGATGCTAATTTCCATACTGCCCTTCCACAAACACTAATGTATTCGGGGGGGCAGACTTTAGGCCAATACAAATCACCCCAGTTCCATACCAACAGCTCTGGCAGTGCAAACCAGCTGAGCATCTGCTTCAACATACTCAGCTGTCATCTAATATACTTACAATTCTCTTATCTCACATAAGGCTGTGTGGTTTTGACAGTGACTGTTTAATAAAGCCCAAGCATTGAGAACAAGGATGGAGAGAGAAAATTTGCAGAGAGAAAGAGGACTAACACAGTAGATTGGAAACAGCAATAAAACTGCTCTTTTCTGTCTTTTATCACCTGTCACTGGTATTCCTTGTGTTAATAGAACTAAATCCTTTCCAAACTTTTTGTCTCAACAGTCTCTTGACTCCCATTTTTACTTCTGTGTGTCTGTGGACATTAATTTGCTATTAACAGTAATGTTACCTGCTAGAACGCATGATGTGCCAGAGCAAAATAATAGGAGCAAGTTATTAACACTTCAAGGTTGACCCGCCCTTTATCCCAGAATCCGTTCTGTGTGTCTTCTTATTGATCTGACTCCTGCAGCTTTTTGTCACCTGGGAATTAACAATTCAATGTTTTATTTGACCATTTATCTCTTTAGCAAAATTGTTGCAATTGCTTTGACCTTTGCAAATGTTTATGACAAGGTGTTTGCAGTTTATGGCGCTCATAAAAGAGTAAAGCTCAGATCAGGTCTAATACGTGCAAGGAGCTAACCAAGGCTTCCTTACAAAGTATCCTAAGCTAGAATGTATTTAATTTATTTGCAGTATAATGAACAGCAATAACAATTTCCTGTTCCAGCAGGACTGGTGCTAGGGACAGCAGCTCATCCCAAGACCACAACCACGCCACTACTCTCAGTTCCTTCTTCTTTTTGGGGGGAAAGCATCAGCTGAGGGTAGAAATTATCTACAAATAGAATTGGGTGTTAAAACTACAATTTATAAGTAGGCTCACATATGGTTTTTGTTGTTTGCTGTTGATGCCTGCTGTGGGAACACCCATGTTTGCTTTACCTAAGCAGTAGCTTTGCTCTTGCTGTGTGCTGTTTAAGTCTGTCTAATGGAGTGTGCATATATTGGGCTGAGATTGACAGGTTAAGCCCATCAAGTTTGTGACTTCTAGCAAGGCCTTCCCATAATCACCATCGCAGGATGTCCTAACCCTCTGTCCAGCTGCTCGGTCCTGTACTACCAACCCACATCCACAGATTCCACTCATCCCAACACATTCCAGTCACACTGTCCCTCAGTTTTCTGCAGGCACCTTGTTCCTGCCCATGGCAAAGATGGTGGTCCTTGGACACTCCCTTCTGTGCAAAAGGCCATGTTCCAGGTAGGAAGGACAGAGAAAGGTAGGAAAGAAAGGTAAAGGGAGCAGCATTGACCACACAGAGGAAGATTTGGCAGCCTGGGGATACCATTATAATTTCATTTCCTAGGGCTGCCTGTGTTGCACAGAGGTCAGTGCCCTGTCTAAACCCATCCTGAGCCCCTAGAAGAGCCCATCTCCCTCTGTTTAGCAGCACCACTTAAGATCTCACTTTTGGCACCCCAGTAAATTGCTTATCTGGAATAAGTCTGCACAGTAGAATTAATGAGGTCACCTTAATTTCCTCAGCTGCTGCACTGGTTTATGCCTCTTTCCTTGTAGGTCTGAATATGGCAATCTGGAAGTGATTGCACTCACAAAGCCTCAACATTATGTAGTAAGACACTGTGGAAAGTGAGTTGAGTGGCACAGCTGTGTGAAATCTCACAGAACGAGACAAACAACTCACTAACACTAATACTGGGAGAAGAAAACCAGTCAGTCATGAATCCTTGAGTTCATTTCTTAGCTAATAAAATATCTTTATGTGTGTTCAAGAGTGACTAACTCTAAAAGTCTGGTTTTACCATGTATATATTCTCATGTTATCAGAGCAAAATGCAGGTTTGCAGCTTTTCCAGCTGTGCTTTTCCCACAGCAACCCAAGCACGTTCAGTGTACTTCCCTGTAATTTTCAAGGCCTGACTTTAAATGATAAGGCCTGAGGTGCTTGGCTTATTCACATCTGCTGCTTTCCTGGAGGTCAATCAAACACTTCTGCATTCAAGAAGTAATGGGGTCTTACAAAGGAAAACAATTATTTCACTTGAAATCTATTGATCTGGTTTCTGTGGTTCATGTGGTGTTTTGGGTGCAGAACAGTTGCTTGAAACAATTTGAGATCAATTCAAGTGTAACTGAATCGATAGATAAGCATAACTGAAATGCACTGCTCTTGGTTTGTATAAGAATATATTTTTACTACCAATAGTAATATGAGAATGCTCCGAGTGATCAAAGCAGCAGGTCGGAATGAGAAGCTCTTATGTACCAGTGACAAATACTACTTCCAGCATCAGATTTCAGTGTAAAGGAAAGCTGAGACATGAAGTGCTCTGAAAAGAGGGTTTGTTATTTTTAAAAGCCTTTTTATAGCAGCTTTCCAAAGAGTTGGGCTCATTTCTTTTCCATTCAGAGTATTAAGTCATCCAAATGCCCTAAACTCGCCAGATTCAGGATATTGCACAGAATGTTGTATCTTTAACTAATGTTGCTTCAAGAGAGTGAAATTTGCATGTTGTAATTGCGTTACTTGCACAATAAATGCTGTGCTGGAGCTCTGTGATTTTAGAACCAGGTCTCCTTTCTATGCTGCCCACACAGTTTTTCTTTGACTCGTTCTTCTGTTTGCTCCAGTTTTCTGTTGTGAGTTTATTCAGGCAGAAAATTTCTGGCCATTCAAAAGAAGTTTGGAAACAATGGATGAGGAAAGGCAATCGGGCTATCAGGAGATGCATTTTGACGTTAACTCTTTGTCTGCTGCCAGAGGAGTAGCTGACAACAAGCCTAATGAAGCAGAGGAAGCTTTTGTTAAGGCAGTTATTAACCATGCCGCAGAATCTAATCTGAATCTAAATATTTTTGTCCTGAAATTAGAGAAATACTGCTTTGAGAATCTTTGCTGTACAGTGCTGGGTGCTGATAGAAGCCTGGTGGGCACTAAAATGGGCAAGTTTGATTTCAGAACTATAAAAGAGCTCTTTGGGATCTACAGCATGAAGATGTAACTGATTTTCTGCATCCTCTATTTCTGTGGGCAAGGACAGCAGGCATAGGAAAGTCATGAACAGTTAATAAGGAGTAAAGGTCACAGTTTAAAGTCTTTGTATTCCTATCTGAAATTAATTTTGATTGTTAAAAAGTAATGCTTTTGCATCCTGCTAGTTTGCTTTCCTAAAACAGTTATTTGACAGATGGTTGGTGGTGGACATGGGAAGAAATCTGCCCCATTGCAAGTATACATTACCATAGATTTTCACAGAAGACTGTTAACATTTTGGTGCTGTTTAAGCAAGCTTTTGAGGGTGTTATTGCACCTGAAGGGACATTTTGGATGTGCACATAGTGCTGAACTGTTCAGATAACCTTGTTTTGGAGGCAGAAACGCCTCTTGTATGCAGAAATACAGCTACCTACGTGCATGAAACACTGCACACAGGGTGAGATTGGTTTAGTCCTGCGAATCTTAGTATTGTGAGTATTCTAATGATAATAGGAGCAAGAAGAAAATTTAATACAATACTTATTTTAGTGCCTTTTGGATCATCAGTATGGACCAGTGACTCTGGTTATACAGAGAATTTTGTATTTTAAAGACATATTTTCCACCCAGATGTGTTATTAGAGCCAGGTTACCTGACCTGGCTCACTGTGGTAGTGAGAGGTGTGACAGAAAAGACGTAGGCAGAAAGTAGTAATGAGCTGGTAGTAGAAGGGGAGACAGAGAGGGCACTTCAAGAAGGGTGATTAAAGAAGACAAGTAAAATACACTAAACCTTTAAAAAGTGCTGCAAGGCATAGTGAGCACAGGGACAAAGACCTGGGGAAAGAGACAGTTGGTAGATACAGTAGTGACTGTGAACAGAACACTGCCAGAACCACAGACTGCAGAAGGCTGCACAATGTCTTTGCTACATCATGAGGCGCTGGCACAGGGTGCCCAGGGAAGCTGTGGCTGCCCCATCCCTGGCAGTGTTCAAGGCCAGGTTGGACACAGGGGCTTGGAGCAAGCTGCTCTATGGAAGGTGTCCCTGCCTGTGGCAGGGGTTGGAACTGGAGGAGCTTTATGGTCCCTTCCAACACAAACCATTCCATGATTCTATGGTCGTTATCGTTTCCCATTGGCATCTACTCTGTGCCGCTGCCAGAGACAGGACTCCAGGTTTGGTCTGACTGGTTTGGCTGTGCTGATGTGTTGCAGTCCCTAGGAGAAGCTACAGGTAGTGGCCAGTAAAGGCTTCCTGATGTTGTTGAAATTAGGTGCAGGGGCCGTAAGACTGCACAGTCTAGTAACTACTACTGATAGTAGTTGTAATGTACCTTGGCTGCATCAGTGGTGCAACTTGAATGAGTTGTTATAATGCAATAAAATGAGCAAAGAGATTAAAATTTTGCTTGTTGATCTTAAAATTGTGAATCTAAAATTAAGAACACTGTTTCTGCTGCACTGGATGAAGGTGGAGGAAACAATAGTTAGGACTTGTTGCTTAAGTTATGGTTGCTAAAGGGGACCACCCTCTACAAGCTTTTGGTGCTCTGTTTCCAGGGAGATCAGTGATGTGTCAATCTGGGGTCTTCAAGCTGAGCTCTCAAAAAGAGACAAAAGTGACTTTTGTTCCAAACCAGATAACACTCAAGGCTGCTGTCAGTTTTCCGGCATTGATAACTGGGCAGTTCCACAGATGACCTGTTAGGTATTAGAGATTTTAGTGAACTACTGTGCTACTGAACAGATGTGGACCTGGTGGGTCCATGACAGTCAAAACCTATATTGGTTGGAAGAAAGCACCCGTTCACTCATCTCCTGCAACAAAAGCCAGCCTTCATCATTCTACACTTCATAGGTTAGTTTCCCTCTGGAAGTAACTTCCTCTAAACTTAGGGATCATCTTCGTGCATCTCTTACCTCTCAGTGTGTTCTGCTTGAATGACTCCAGAGCTGCTGCAGTCAGAATAGAGAGCAGGGATCTGCAGCGTGGACTGGAGAACTGTTCTTGTTACCACTGCCACGTGAGTGAGGGCTGTGCCGAGCTGTGCTGGCAGTTCCCATGAGCCTATCTCGTGTACAGACCTTCAGGAAGTACAACTTTGGGAACAGATCTTCCCAATTGAGACTTCTAATCTGAGGAATTACTTTGGGAAAGAAAGTTGGAGTTAATATTCAACCTGGCTTTGTTTCCTTTCACCTGTCTTCATTTGAATGACTAAACTGCGCAGTTAAAATGTGCTACCCTCAGGACAGCATTACTGGGAGGTAAATGACGCTAAGGAGAAATGGGAATGTTGGTTGTTTTCCTGTAACTTACCAAGTGGAATATCACAATTCATTTAGGTAATAGACTCCTATGAAGGCTAATTAGAAACTGTGAAAGTCAAGGATCATAAGGAGTAGTGAATCTTCTAATGAGCTGGGATTGAAAGCTGACAGAAAATCAAGATGCTGAGGGTCACGGCTGAAAGAAGGTATCTGTCATGGGTGAGCAGGTAACTGCTGTACTACGGTATGGGGGTTTCCTGCATGTGCTTTTTCAGGTGACAGTTAAATAAACACAGATCCCACAGTCCACTCCCTGTCTATCTGCCTTTGTGGCATGAGGTTTCAAGACAAGAAGATAGCTTATGAAGGTAACAGTGATCTCTTCTTTACCTCTTGTGAGAGGGAGTTGTTCAGCCCGTGACACTACAGCTCTGTTGGCTATAGGATAGACCTTGAAGGGATGAAGTGGGGATGAGGGAGGAGCAATATATCCTGTGGCTCCCTGTGTGTCGTGTGGGAATCCTAAACCTTTGCGATCTTCCCTCTGCTCAGATAAAGGCCAGGAAAAGTGAAAGTCAGCCCTGAGAAAGTTCAGGAACAAGCATCCTTTCCATTAGGCACAAGCCTGTGATAATCAGAGACTGCAGTAGTCAATCCCAAGGCAGGTTATGAATATTTACAAGTCTTACTATTAAATAGGAAGTTATAAGTGAAGATTGGTTGTTTCTGAGCTAATGCGAATTTGTCAGCTTGCTTTATCTGCACGTTTTCCACTCTTATCACCTGGGAAACCTATTTACCTTTCCTTTAAGATACTTTGGGCGCCACAGTTTCTCCATCAGCTCCAAGCCAGGTTTCCTAGCTGTTTTTTTCCACTGTGCTAGCAGCGATCACCTGCACTGGTGATGCAGATGGAGCTGTGCATTGCTGATTGAGGGCTGTGAGATACAAAACATGTCTTTAGCTTTGAGAGCGCCATTAATTGTGCTTTTCGAAAGCCCAGGTTGAAAGCACCAGCTCTGCACTTCAGTTGGAATGTACTTATCTTTGTGTGACTCATACAACAGTAGGTTTTATCTAAAATATAGTAATACTCTTAAGAGAAGTGTATTGCTGTTGGGTGCATGGAATGGAAGGTGATCCTCTGATTCTGATTCTAGTGGTTCACTTCAGGCTTCTGCCTCTACATGACCAGTTGGCGTTTAGAGCCCAAGTTTGGAGAAGCAGGTTAAAGCTTTGCTTTTAGTTTTCGGAAGGCCTGTTCTATGCTGTTCTATTCAAAATAAGGCATCATTCCTAATAGCATTAGCTGGGTGTAGAATTTGTGACAAGGAAGTTAACACACCCAAGAGAACTAATAGAGAGAGTTTAAGAGTAGTCATATAATCATAGAAAGGTTTGGATTGGAAAGGACCTTAAGATCATTCAGTTCCAGTCCCCTGCCATGGGCAGGGACACCTTCCACTGGAGCAGCTTGCTCCAAGCCCCTGTGTCCAACCTGGCCTTGAGCACTGCCAGGGATGGGGCAGCCACAGCTTCCCTGGGCACCCTGTGCCAGCGCCTCAGCACCCTCACAGTAAAGAACTTCTTCCTTATACCCAACCTGAACTTCCCATTTCAGTTTGAACCCATCACCCCTTGTCCTGTCACTATAGTCCCTGATGAAGAGTCCCTCTCCAGTATCCATGAATAAGGCAAAGACCAGGAAGGCACCTGACACACACGCACTGTCCCAGTGGGATTTCTTCTTTCCTCCTGTGTTATAGAAAGAATAATTTCTTTTGCACCAGTGTTGTGGAGAATGTTTTCACACTTGTGCAAGGCCTTCTTGAGCTTTGAGGTCTCTGCTGCCCGAACACATGACGAGCTTTACACTTCAGGTGTCCCACCTGGGAAATACTTGCACTCCGAGGTCATGAGCAGGTATTATAGGAGAAGCAGGGGAAATGGAGAAAACATCAGGAAACAGCTTCAGTGTTTGGGGCTTTCCAATTGTTCTTTTCACCTAAACGCTGTGTAATTATAGAGCTACATGGGCACACGTACAGAGTGACAAACACAGGCTGTTCTTTGGAGAGGGGTCCACTTTTCTGAAGACCAGATGGTTTTCAGAGATGCTGTTTTTCAGTCTCTGCTCATTATAAAACAACAGAAATCCAAGAGGATGATTTCAGGGCAAACAAATGCCTGTGCATTCTGTGTTCTCCAAGTCTGTGCCATTTTCAGTCATTGTGGACACAAAGTGTATCCAAATAACCGCTCACAAATCACTAGTGACTGTGGTACCCTACTACAGATTTACTAATGGAAAAGGCAGCTGAAATTCCTAGTTTAGTAGTGGTTTTTACTGTTTCTTTTTAATCTATTAAAGTGCTTGTAGGTACATTGCATCACTGTGGGTTTTAGTGATTCAATACCAACTCAGAAAGCCTTTGTTTGGCTGTAAGGATGTTATCTGAATGATACTGGATAGGATATATTCTAAATTAATGATGAAAAAGTAGTGACTAGATGTTCCCTGGCTCTCTGGCCTGCCCTTGTCAGCACTTTGTGGTCCTTGTCATTGCTTAGGAGTCGTGAGGAAGCAGATTAATCCAGGGCAGCGGGATCCAGGACTTCCCTGGATCTTTCAGTCTGTCCCTGGATGATTACGTATTATCCTGAAAGCCCAAATTCTTCAAACAGGTGAGACAGAAAGACAAAAGGATGCTCACGAATCCTGTGCCTGTCCTGCTCTGTATCAGCTCCTGTAAGCTGGCTTGAAGGAAAAGGGATCCTGAACACTTATAACTGGAGTGAGAGGGAGAATTTGGGAAATTCAGAATGTATGGGTCATAAACAGTTGAAAATTCCTCACTTCCTCATAGGAAAAACCCACTGCTGCTTCCCAGGCTGCAGGGAGGCTGGTAACTGATGGGAGTAGGAATGACGTAGAAAGGGAAAGCAGTTCCATGTTAGAAATCTGGTGCTCGTGAACCCTGTGCCTTTTTCTGCCTGGGTTGACACTCTTCCCAGTGTCGCAATCAGAGAAGGACAAATGGAAATGCCCTTTCCAACAAATTCAGCTTCTTAATTAATTTAGTGAAGTGCAAAATTACAGAGTTAAGAACAAATAGTAACTATGTGGTTGCCACATAGAGTCATTTCATAGTGGAATTAATATCAAGTGCCTTTTAGAAACAGCCTTCTGTAACATATTTGGTTCTCTTATACATACGTGTTACGGATGTGATATATATTAACCTTTAACTCTGAGATTCCTGTGTTTTAAGCTCTTTCTTGGTGAACAGTCCTTATAAATGCATTTATCCCTACTTTAATGGTATTATTTGTAGTGCTCTTTAATGTGATTTCTATGTGGGAATTACAGCAGTAGCTGTATCTGGGAAAGTATAGCTTCTGAACAAAGATCTGTCCTTGTTAAGAACTGGAGAGAAGGAAGTTTCTGAGGTCCTTTGGCTTGTCCCCAGCACACTGTAGTGCAGATGGTTAAACAGTGCTATGGGGCTAGAGTCCGAGAGCTGTGTTTTATGATCGTCTATTTGTCTACCACCTCTTTAATGCGGTAGTGGTATATAGTAAGTATTCAATAATTTACATACTGTAGAATATGGCCAAATATAAATGATGCATTATTCTTCCATTTAGCCCCATCTGAATTGATTGATTATCAAATCTTCCCTCTGTCATATATCAGCATTGTGATTATTTATACCTTTTGCTGAGTTTACAAAGTAACCCATCAATCAAGCAGCTGAGTTGCACTTCCCTGATTTATAATGGACATCTTAATGATCAGTACCTGATCCTTTTAGTATTTATTTATTTATTTAGGTCAACACTGAGCTTGGAAAGAGTAGCCAGAATACAGGAGGCTAAAGCTAAGGCTGGGAAAGATGACACCCCCCCATTTCACCCCACTTGCTTTGCATTATTGATTTTTATTATTGTAATATTTACTTTAAAGTGTACCACAAAAAGTAAACCCAATGCTGTTAATTTTAGTCATGAGATCAGTGGTCCCCAGGAAGCCACAGGGGATGTTCAGGTTCCAGTGGAAGGAGCAGAGAGCTCTGCCTGGCCATCAGTGCCGGTGCAGGGGCTGTGGACCAGGGCACACCAGCTTCCAGTGGTCTGGGTGGCCCGTGTACCCAGAGACCAAGCAAACACCCCAGGACCCAGTCTGATGTCTGGTGATTCAAACCAGCGGTGCAGGTCCACTGGCTGAGGTTGCACTTGCTCTTAGAAATTGAGATTTTTATCTATTGTAAGCTGGTTTACAATCCGAGTGCATTTCCACTCTTTATGTAGGATGGGAGCAAAGCACATTGTGCTGGACACACTGGTGTGCCACCAGCCTGCTTTGTTCCTTTAAATCCATGTAAAATCCTTATTTACCCAAATCATCTCCCTGGCTTTCTCTGCAGTTCAGGTCTGGCTTTCTCTCCCCCATTTCTACCATGCTCCTGAGCTAACATTGTTCCATGAGAAACTTAAAGAAGGAGGCAGTCCAGATGCACCAAGCACTAAAGTCTTCCCCAGTTAAATCCTGCAATCCCAATTCATTCTTGTGAGTGAAGCAGGTGACATGAGTGATGAATCTGAAGCCAGTGAAACAGAGAACATGGGGGTGTTTGCTGTCCTGAAAATTTGAGTTGGAATATTGTTAAAATTCCTTAATAGAGAGACGACGGAACAGGTCCTTTCTGGCAATTGATAGCTTTCACGTTTAATCACTATTCGCCCTTTTGTGGTTTGGGCTCACCTAATTGCATTCTCATTAAAAATTGCACTCATATTCAGCAGCACAACTGAAAAGTGGGGAGAGGTACACGGTGTGGAGCTCTCTGGGCTTTGCCCCTCTCTGCTATCCTGACGAACATTGGCTGTGCTAAAAGAAAAGCAGACTGAACATAAAAACCTGAAGGTCGTCCATACAGTTGTCTCAATAGCAATCTGTGTGACTTTAACCCTGTTGAGGAAAAGTAATTACCCTTTGGCTTCTGCTGACCTCAACTAACCTTTGTTGAAGGACCAGAGAAAATAAAGGCTGACCAAGAGCCTGCCCTTCCTGCCCTGTGGTTAACCTGCTCTGGGAATGAAGAACACCCTCCACAATAGAACGGGAAAATGTTGCCATGGAAATCTCATTGGAAGAAGAAACAAAAATCTATTACAATTAATAGTGTTTTATTAGGTGGCTCCTATAGAACTGTTTAATCCATGGAAGTTGCTCTGTCTGAAGGTCTGGGGTCAAGAAATTTCAGGAGGAATAAAAGCAGGAGGGAGGGAGAGGGTGCGGCGTTAAAAATTCAAGAGCTGTTGACAGAGCTGGGATGGTTTCCATGAGATAAAAGAAGCGGTTAGACACTGCACACTGTAAGTATGGGAAATGAGAGCAAGGAAGAAATGCAATTCCAGTAACTGCAGATGATCACCACCAGCTCTCCAGCTGGTCAGCAGGTGTGTTGATCACAAACAGTTTGGGTTTGTTCTATAGCAAATAACAAGGTTCATTTTTCTTGTCACAATTCTTTTCACAGCACTGAGGCCTTGCCTAGAGATCACCAGGTTATCTGCAGAGGGTGGGCGGCTTTTGTGTAGCTGGCATTTTGCAAACCAGGTTCTGTCATGCTTTTGGTTTGATTTTTTCCCCTCTCCTGCTGTTCATTACATTTGACACCTCACAATACACGTTGCGTTCTGTTAAATCCACTGCTGTACTTGGCCTGCGTTGCGCTGAGGCTAGTGCTGTTCGTTACCCCAGTCACTGGCAGTTTCAGCTGGGGCTGACAGTGCTGCACATTTTCACAAGCAGTTTAGCAGATCCTAACAAATATCCCTGGTCCTTTGACCACACAAAGCCAAAACATGGGAAGACATCAAAACCATACGTGTTGCTGATGGACAGTATCACGGTTTCTAAGGCACGATAAAACATTTCAATCAGGTAAACTCTGTGCCATTTCCTTATTCATGTGACAAATTACAATGGTATAACTGATGTAGGAAGAAGTTTTAAATGTGGGTTTCTAAACAATTTTAAATCATCATGCTGATTTTAAGAGAAAGGAGCAATTTTAGCACGTTTGTTGTAAGACATCATTCTATGATTCTGTACTAATAGGCAGTCGTATACATATATATTCTGGCATTGAAAATGAATTCGAAAGAACATGTTTGTTACAACACCAGCCTCCTTTTTCTGGTCTTGTTCCCAAAGCACAAGTGTTGAAAATGCTAAGAAGGTATCAACTGAAATCCTTTGATTAGTATTACTGATAATCTCACTGTTGGTGTAAATGGGAGCAAGCCTGTGCCCTGACTGTGCATTTCTTCTAATCAAAGCTGAAAGCCTGCAAAGGAAATGAGTTGCAGTAAACATGGTACTAAAATCTTCTCCTTCTTTTACAATGGTAAATGAGATTTTTTTCCTCTCCAATATTTTTATTGTCAGCTTTTATTAATGCAGCTCTGGATTTTCACCCTGAGAGGACTCTTCAACTTTAGCTTCAAACGGTAAATTGAAAAGAGAACATAGTAAGCTGATGGGAACAAACACTTATTTGTACATCAGAAAGACCTGGACATTAAAATCATTTTCTGTATTGCAAATATGATAATTTTCTGAATTTTTCCTAATTGTAACAACATTATTCCGGTTTTCAAATTCCTTTTCCACTTGACATTTTGAGCACAGAGTGCACTATGTCTGGGTGCAGAATTACACTAGTGATAGTGCACCCTGCCCTTGGTTTATAAACCAGGAACTTGTCTGTCGCTTTAAAATGAAATGTCTGCTCTATATACATTTACAACTGTGAATTGTAACTGACCAAGGCTTTGGGCAGATTTCTTTAGCTACCTGAGCTTGTATTTCAAGTTACCAAAGCAGTGTAGGTCCAGCATGAAGGCAGTGTGCTTTCATTCATTTTCAGTCATGATTTACATGTCCCTGGCTCTGAAGCATTGTTTGCTGGTGTAACTCACCTGGTCGTGGTGCTGTGGAGAGCTGTTACCTGTCCTGTTGGTCTTCCCACTTCTTCCCTTCAGCTGTTGGCAAGGTTTTCATGGTATTCCCTCTCCATTTCCAAATGCCGTAGGTCCATGGATTCTGGCTGCAGCCCACAACAGAAGTCAAGAAAGTCCATCATCATCTGTGGAGTTTCTGTTGCTCTGTTGAATGAAGAGAGAGAGAAAGCAGGAGGAGGAGAATTACAATTGTTGCTCAGAGGTAAGCCTAGTGATAACCTGCTCTGTCCTCAGTGCTTGGAGGACTTTGAGAAACCCCCTTAAATTATGCACATCACATTATTTCTACATTAGAAGTTGTTAAGGCGTCTTCACTTGTGGATTGTGTTCTGTCGTGCTTTAGTTGGTACATGGGCTGCATCTTTTTCCCTTTTAGCTTAACATAATTTTAAGGTATTTTAATTTATTGAGATTTTAATCTGTGGGATGAATAAAGATAAAGGACTGAGGGGTGCAGGACCTGTTAGTTGTTCCTGTTGTTCAGGTTTGCCACAAGAAGAGTTTTCTGACTGAATTAGGAGCCAGCTGTATGTACTTATTCTGCTTTATAACGGGTTCCACACTTTCATTCTCTGAAATATATTGTCTGCCATTGCCAACTGAATGGGAAATGAAATAAAAGCTCTGTTTCAAGTGTATTATTTTACTGCATTGCTGTTATTTTGATATGTCCATGCAAGTGTATGTTCTGCTAAGCACAGTATAACTTACGTGAAAGAACTAGGGAGGGAATATCAACACAGAATAGCCAGAAATGGAAATTCAGGTGCAAAGTCTGGTGACATACAGTGACATGCTTTAGAAAACAACCCCCTATTTATACTCCAGTTAAATACTGTTTGTATGTTCGTTGTTATTTTCACCATAAAGCACCCACATGCAGTTCGGTAGCTACTGATTAATCTCGCCAGCATGTTATCAGGCATACATTGTGGGAAGTCAGAAATGAAATGATTTTTGTGTTATTCTGACCTCATACATTCACAGACATCTATGAAACACGAAGCTTTTAAACACAGCACGATTCTTAAAGCTTTAATTGATCTCACATTGCATAACTGCTGTATTTAACTAGTGGCCTCCTATTGTTCTATAGCATTATCTAAAAATATTATGCCTTCCAAGAGGAAAACTGACAATCCCACGGGTTAAATGTTGTCCAAATGTTATAGAAAGAAAAGAGAGTCGATTCAGTCATCGGTGGTAATTGCAGCAGAAATATTAATTATAACAAGATTACTTCTCAGCAAAGTGCAATATTGAAAGTACCGAATGAGCGTCTGATTCTCAGAAATGTAAATACAGTCAGAACAGCCCAAGCATTGCAAAATGTGGACGGGTTATTGTAGCAATGTGCACAAACTACACAGGAGGGGTTTTGAATAGAATCATCTGACATTTCTGTAGCACGTTACTGTCACTTCAAAGCCATGTACTAGATATTCATTAACAGTACAGCAATAAAGCATTGAAAATAGTTTGGATAAGTGTTTATTGGTAGCTACATCACACAGACACAGAAGTAAATCTTTTAGCTTGAAGGTTTTGATTTTAAATCAACAGCAACATTAGATATCCTAAAAGTTACCACAGTCATTAAATACCTTATAGTGCTGTATCCCTGGTAATCCAATTTACACAACTATATCCTCAGCAGAAACTCCTGGGGTACACAGTAGTTCTCTTCAGTAAGCCCTTCCTGCTTTTTCTTGTCATGAAGCAGTGATGGTACAATTTTATCCTGTTGATAATTTGACTCTCTTTGAACTAGTTCTTGTTGACCCACTGGCTTGGTCTTTATTAGGGTGGAGGTAGCTGGAAGACTGAAGGACTGCAGACCACATTCTTCTTTATTTTTACTGTACCTTAATATTCAACATAGCATCATTATTCTGAGGCAAAAAGAGAAAAGCTGGTCCATCAGATATTCCACACATCGCAAGTCCTTCCTCTATGTCCTGCAGTGCTAGAGAAGGGGATTATTGCTGCAGAAGAAAAAGAATATCTGGCCATAGTGTAGGAATAATCACTGCAGTCCAGCTCACCCCCACACCTCTTTCTCTCTCCTTCTCTCTCTCTCTCCCTCTGTTTGAGGCCCCAGCTGATTCAGTCTGCATCCATCCATACATAAATCATTGCCCTTATTCTATTGGTTACATGGTACATGGCAAGTATTGATTTTTTCCGTTGCCTCATTGCTGGAGAACCCATGGTTTTTGTGAGACTGAAAATGCAAAATTTTTCTTGCTGGAGATCTTGTCAAGGTACAGAAATGACAAGGAAGGAGGGTGCTGCTGTGAGGTTTGTGAGGCTGAAAAATCTTCCCCTGCTCTGTTCCACTCTGCTGTGTCCCAAAAAGTCGGGGCTTGTTAAATCGCTACTGCTTTAGGTAGGCTTATGGGCTAAGCAGCAGGAGAATAAGCAAACAGGAGCAGGGCCTGGCTGTTCTGAGGGAGGCATTGCTTAATTATTCAAAGTTTAATTATGTTTGAAACAGGAACAAAAAGCTAACGGATAATGTGAAAATAATGCCATTTTGAGGGAAGGAGTGCATCCTAAGCACAGGAGGGTAATATGCTGAGGAAAGATGGACATTTGTTTCCCTCCTGCATAATGCCAAACTGTAATACTGTGCTTAATTCTTGAGGTAGGTCTTCGTGGCAATTTGAAGCATGTTTACAATCCCTTTAGCAGTGTGATTGCTGCATCCAGGTAATTTTCCTCGGCATTCAAAGCTGCCTGGAAATGTCTCACAAAAGATGGCACCTGGTTTCCTCAGAAAGGGGTTTGTAAGGAATAGGAAGATGAGGTTGTGAGGCAGGGTTTGAGCTGTTCTCCTTCACTAACAGAGAATTCCCTGGTATAAGACTCCCTCTTACTAAAAGCCTGATCCAAACCACACTGGAGCCAACAGGAATGTTTTCATTGACTCTGTAGGTGCTGGATCAGCTTCAGGTTACACAGAAGCCAGTATTTTCCTTTTTTTGGATCATAGAATCAATATGTCAATGTGTCAATACCGTTGCTTTCCCCATCTTGCAGAAGAGGTGGAGTGGCTCAGGATGGTGGTTTATAGGTGGCTGTAGAATATAACTGTATTTAATCAGACAAATGTGTGTGTATTTTCTCTAATGCTGTAATGCAAAATGTGACCCATGCCCACCCTGTGCCATTCCCAATCACTGTGTTTTGCTTCTGGGCTGGTTTATTGCGTTTGAAAGCCACTGCCCACTCTTCTTTTTACCTCTGCTATCTTTAGGCTCCAGTCTGCCACCAGATGCTGTGGGCACTCCATCGAAGTCATTGTACCTGACTTCTGCCAATTGCACATCCAAAGCAGGTGATATTTTCTATCTGCTGTGTGCATGCAAATCAAATACCTTAAACAGAAAAATACCTTTAGAGCTGTCGTGTTCCTGGGGCCGTAGAACTTGAGCACAAAGCTAAAGTTATCAGTAATGATAATTTGTAATGCGCTTTCTTCCTCCAATTGTGTGTTACAACTGATTGGAATATGTAACTGAAAAATGAAGAAATCAAGTAAGAGCAGTGGAAACATGAATTTTGGATTCAAAATAATGTATATCCTTTCTGTTATGCCATCAGCAAATGAGCTTCTGCCTTCACAGAAATGTATCACTGAAAACTGGGCCTTTTGTCTCACTGTAAACCATAGCTTTCCTGCTGGTTCTGTCTACACACAGGCCAGATCTTCATTCTATTTGGTGGTGATTTTGGTAGTAATTGTAATGAGAACCCTCCTTCTGTGATCTTTGTAAGAGTGACTGTGTATAAAAGGGTTTGTTACATGTCTCTGTATTACTCATTCAAACCAATTTCCTGATTTAAGTTCACTCCTTGAACTTTTAGTAGTAAAAAGGGAGGGTTATTTGGCAAAGTGGGGTATCCTTTATCAGCAGAGCAGCAGCAGTTCAATGGTTGTAACGCAAAGAAGAGATACTAAAGAAATGCTAGTCTAAGTTCGAATACCACCAAGCGTCTTTCATTGGTTTCTTATAGAGTGTCAGGACACAAAATGCTTCCAGAATTTGTCCCATGCTTTTCCCAGGCTTTTAGGACTCATCTTCTATAGGGGCATGGTTCCTTGTACATGTTCTACTGCAGCCACCCAGGCTGAGGTCTGGACTTTCACAAGGCAGTTGGCCTACCTGGGTGAAAGCACTTCTGCTGTAGTCTGTGCCCCTCCTGAAGCAAGGTGGATTTGCGTCGCAGCTCTGGGTGTATGGGTTGGAAGCCTGGCAGACACTGCATGCATACAACACAGAAACACGTTACCTGCTCCTCACCATCACCACTCTGTGGTTTTCCTTTCTTTTGAGATGCTGCATTGCGTTTGCTGCCAGTCTTTTGTGAGGAGGGATGGATGCTGTGCTCAGTGTAGCCGGCGCATGTGCATCACACTTACCAGTCCCCACAGTGCTGGCTCAGGTGCTCTCTGAAGTAGCTTTTTAGTATGGCTTGAGGAGTTCACTTGTCAAGGGAAAAGGCTGGTCTGACAGCGAGGCAAGTGTTGGTCTCATTCACTGGGGATCTATAGCAGAACTGGCTGCAGAAATCCTGCCTGAGAGTTCTGATGTCAGAGTGCTAACTCTTGAAAGCTTCATTGTTCCCATATCAGAGGTTGTTATGTGAAAGTCAGAACAAGGGAACACCTTAGTCCTTGAGAGGAGCATAAGTCACTCGAGAGTCCCGCAGCAGTCCTTCCAGTGTCTGGGAAACCATCTCAGTGTTGCCAGGCTTTTCCAGAAAGAAAAGTGGAATACAGACAGCATGGACCAACACCTCATCCTCCTTCAGATACTATAGCAGGGGCCATGCCCGCTGCTCTTCAGGGAGATGGGCAGTTACAAAAAGTATGATTGGATTTTATGGAGCCAGGCTGACTGAGCTGGGCTGGGTCAGCCTGGAGAAGAGAAGGTTCCTGAAGGGGAGACCTTAGAGCAGCTCCAGTGCCTAAAGGGGCTGCAGGAAACCTGGAGAGGGGCTTTGGACAAGGGATGGAGGGACAGGACAGGGGAATGGCTTCAACCTGCCAGAGGGGAGACTGAGATGAGCTCTTAGGCAGAAGCTGTTCCCTGTGAGGGTGCTGAGGCGCTGGCACAGGGTGCCCAGAGAAGCTGTGGCTGCCCCATCCGTGGCAGTGTTCAAGGCCAGGTTGGACACAGGGGCCTGAAGCTGCTCTAGTGGAAGGTGTCCCTGCCTGTGGCAGGGGTTGGAGCTGGAGGAGCTTTAAGGTCCCTTCCAACCTCAGCCATTCTATGGTTCTGTTTCTTCCCACTGGTCAGACTGACACAGAAAGCGGAGTCAGCTACTCCCTGAGCTATCACCACTGCCTTTGGTGGAGGCTGGTGCTTGCTGATAGACGCATGTAAGTGGCTGCACAAATCTTTTGGACATCTACACCATGCTCCTAAAGCCCGTGCTGCACCATCCTTGTGCACCCAGCAGCCAAACCCTAATCACACCTAATCACACCCTAATCACACCGAACACCTAATCACCCTTTTCTAACCTGCTTTGTAGTAGCAAGGTGTGGTTAGTGTAGCCAGTACTGCCAGCTTCTGTCTGCGTATCTCTTTTGGAGGAAGGCAAGTGTTGCTTTATTAATTTCCTTGAAAATGGACATGAGAATTAATAAATAACAATGACAAGAGGTAGAAGGGCTTTTTCCTGTAGCAACCAATAATTACATCTTTGTAGCAAACACACGTGAGAAGAACAGGCAGAGCAGCAAAGCCTGTTTGTGTAAGATAGAGCTGAGGCAGGAAGGGACGTTAACCATCCGCTGAGCAGCGAGGGCAGAGCAGCTGCCCTTTTCCCCATGCCAGAGAGCCCTCAGCCTGCCCTGGGAGCCAGCCCATGCTGGGGTCGCCCATGGACTGTGAGGGCGAGCTGCTGACAGCAGGGACAAGCTAACCCCATCTCACTCTCACCCACTACTTGCCATCCCCACTGTGCACAACTGTAGCTCTGCTAATGGAACATCAGCAAATTGGGTAAGAGCAGATTTTCATCCTCAAAAGCCTTCATAAATAAGGTTGTGATGTAAAAAAGACTTGCCAGTGCCTCTGTTTCATAGGTGGGGACATTAAGGGACACCAAGAGCTGGCACTGAAGCTGGGAGGATGTTTGAGAGCTCCTGCTTGTGACACACATGTGGGAAAAATTGCTGAGGAACATGTGGAGGTTTGACCCCTCTAATGCTGCCAAGGGCAGCGAGGTCTTTGCTTTGCTTAGCAAGCATTAGTCACGAGAGCATCTGGCTCAGTTCAAACCTGTACGCTGCACTTTCCTAAATATGGGAATAAGATCCCAAACTGCAAAAGGGAAGGAAAGAGGAACACAGAGTCCTTTTTTGCAGGAGGGCCTGTTTAACTCAGCCTATTCTTGTGGGAATGATGCTCTTACACCCAGCAAATTAACTGCGCGCGCTGCAACACACTGCAGGACGTCTGTTGTGGGTTTATCCAGTTAAATAGGAGCAGAATATAGTGCCACTTCATTTAATCCATGCTGAACGCTGCCTCAGAGCCCAGGAAAGTCATTCAGCAATAATTTTAAATCCCATCCCTGGGAATTAGAAAAGGAAAAGGAAACAGCTCCAGACACGACAGTTGGAGCCTGTTGTTATAACAAAACCCAGGAAAAGGTTCTTTTACCTGAATTTATCGCTTAGCAACCAAGAATCTACCTCCTGAGATTGTGGGTTACCAAGGAACTGGCTGTGACAATTACCAAACAGCTGTCCCAGGAATCTCCATAGCCTTTAACCTCCGTCAGCTGAAGGATGGGCTGATGACAGCGAGCAAACAATGGAAACACACCCTAATATTTTATTGAAGAGCTGAGGGAAGCCACAGCTGTATGGATCCCTCAGCCAGCTGGATTGAGCTGCTTCACACTGCCTGGCCTGCCTTCGAGAGACTGCTCTGCAGCCGCTCGGGGTTTAGAGATGCGTTTGGGTCTCCAGCCTCCTAACTTCTTGTCAAATCATTGCATCCGATCCATCAAGTTCATAGAATCAGGACAGGTTTTGCTGTTGGGCAGGAAGGGTAAGCGGGTAATTGTCAAGCAGGGGGGTTGTTTATCCAGCTGAATTGTCTCATTCATTTTGTTCATTTTGGGGGTTTCTGAATGTATCTTCCACTGAGGATCAGGGCCTCTTCATTTTCTTTTGGTTTCGGCAACCTGCTCTAATGGAAGGTGTCCCTGCCCGTGGCAGGGGGTTGGAACTGGATGAGCTTTAAGGTCCCTTCTAACCCAAACCAGTCTGGGGTTCTATGATCAGTGAGAGGGAGAGCATTAAATATCAAACTAATAAAGGAGTAATTTAGAATCAAGAAAAAAGCATAACGAAGATGGGTAAGGTAAAATTAAGGAGAAAATACAACTGAGCTTGGATACTGAGAAGAACTTCCTTATAATCAGGTGGATTATGTCTGGGGGTGGTTTCCCAAAGGAAGCAAGGGAAATTCCTACCGGCACTGTGTGGAAGCAAGCTGGGAGCTGTGTAAAGGACTGGAGATGTTACCTATACTAATGCAGGGTCAGTCCTGAGCAAGGGCAATTGCTTCTTTTTACTTCCTCTGATTTTCTAGCATTACAAATGCAGGCAGTAAACTTGCAGCAAATCACAAACACATTTCACGCTGGTGCTTCGGGTGCCCTGAGCCTGCCGAGATTTATGGCAAGTTCTGAGTGGCTCCTTTTAGTTTAAAATAGAAACAGGGAAAAGCTTTTGGGAAGTTAAGGGCTCCGTTTGCATTTACAAATCCCAAGTATGCAAACTGGGGCTGGAATGGCAGCGAGAACTCTGGATTCTCCCTGCAGGTATCCAGGGGGAGAGCGTTTGGAAATCAGCTGTGTCTTACTACTGCAAGCATATATATTACTTACGGCATATCCTAGTTGAGGTATTATAAACTGCTCTGCCACACTTCTCTTTCCCTTTCTTTTACTTCTTTCTTTTCTCCCCCCTGGCATGTTCCACACACTGCAATAGTAAGAACTGGCTCAGAAAATCCTTCACCAGCTTTCCACTGGCGGCAGCAAGTTCACAAAGGAAATATTCCCCTGGCCTTATGTGGCTAGTATCCTCCTCCTTGGCACTGGAGGGTTCTTTAACTGGTCAAATTAGAGAAGCTTTAACTTGGCTTTCTCTGGGTTTTTACATGGTTTGTAAAGCCAAATCGATAACATTTACCCTTTCACTGCACACGACTGTCCTAACTGCTCAGGCACTCGGGATGTAGAGGGAGTTTTGGTTCCTGAAATAGGTTAAACCCTGCCACAGCTTCATCAGCATCATTTCTACTGATGAAGTGGCATCGCTCCTGGCATAAATGTGTCCCACTGCACATACAGACAGCTTTTGAGAGTGAGCCCATGCTGTCCCACAGGAAGGCAGTGGTGAGGACACTGACCCAGCTGCAGGTACCAGCACACAGTACTTCTGTTGAGCAGAAGCATGCAATGAGCTGTCAACAGTAACACCTTTTCCCTCAGAACTTATGCCCTTTTATTATCACTTGATTCAAAGAGAGTGATGATGAATGTATGAATGTGTGAATGCTTAGAAACTGAGCAAAGACCTTGAAAATATGTATTAAAAATCATAAAAATTGAAGCATAGTCTTGTGTTAATCTTAATGACTTGTTATTGCAATCGTGGCAATGTCTGTACATATCTGCTGTGGGCATTTGGCCAGGCTTGTAAACTCTTGGTAACTGATGTTACCATGATGTTACCATAGCAGGGGGTTGGAACTGGGTGATCTTAAGGTCCCAAACCATTCTGTGATGTCTGAGGGGAGTGGCATCACGGTCACAAGCAACCCAGTGCAGTGACAAGTCCCAAACTTGTCACTGCCCAGAGGGTGGCTCCTTTCCTGCTCTCTTTTATCTCTAGAGCCAAGTACCAAAGGTGCTTTCACTCCTAAGCTGATTATTGGTTTATTTGGGTATGAAGAGAAGGGTAGGAGATTGCAGCAGCTGTCCTGCCTGCCCCTCTTTCCTGCTAGACATTCATCTCCAAGGTGGAATTTGCTATAGGAAGGCTTTGCTGGGGCATTCTGCCTGTCTCTTGATGGCAGATCACGGTTGTCCTGTGTTCTGGCTGGTAGATGGTTGGTTACGTTGACAGATGTTGCAATGATTCTTTTGGCACTATTCTGTTTTGCTGACTGTTCAAACAGGAAATTCATCTTTTAGTATTTGCACATGTTAAATGTTTGTTTTAGGAGGAATGGGCTCTGACAGCAGCCTGGTTAAACAGGGTATTTTTGTAGCAGCAAACGCTGGAATTCTCAAAGCCCTCCTCATCCCATAGACCTGCTAGCGCTCCCTGAAGCACCACAGGGCTCACTTGTGTGAATATAGGAGCTTCTCAGGTTCCTGTTGTTTTGGTGATGGTTGCCTTTGAGGGCTCGATGGCACTAGGTTCAAGCCATACCATGGGAGACTTCAAGAGGTTTCCTCTATGCCAGAGTCTGCCCTTTGTTGTCCCTTTAGTTTGTGACGATGTGGTTTACTGAGCTGGCCTCTTGTCTAATGATGGGTGAACAGGAAGGTGGTTGTGGCTTGTGCTCTGCAGCAGAAAGTGAGGATGTGCTCAGAAGTGTGGCAAGAAGTGCTCCTCCCAGCAAAGGCTGGCTGGAGAACTTAATCTGAGGAAGCTAAATCTCCCCCTAAATCGCATTTCAGGTGACTGGTTTTGACCTTGCTAGGCAGCTTCTTCGAAGGACAATCTGCAAATGCGGGTGTGATTGAATGTGATGCATTTTAACTTGTTTCCTAAATTTTCATCAAGCAAACTTCCATGGATGATGTATTTGAGGGCTGAAGGCGGCTGCTTCTTGTATGCAAAGACATTAGAGGTACCCTGGCTGAGAGCTGTTGTGTTGTCCTTCAGAAAATGTTTACAAGACATCAGAATTGACAGTATTCATTAAGTGTGGTGTCTGTGCTGAAGAAAAGCCCATGATGAGAAGTAGCTACACACAGACTTGTGGTGCATATGGTGGAGGAAAGGTTTCATCTGGTCAAGACTTCTCCATGCTCCTCCACCATCTCTTGGTAGGTAAGAACCAAGTGGCTGCAAGTCGCATGTGAAAGCTGCTTTGTGTCCTGCCAGCCTTTTGGAACCGCTTCAGAGCTATTTGGAGGAATGGAGCTTGGAAGTGGAAAAAGGCTGTGTGGCAAGGCTAGGAGATGCGTTTCTGAGAAACACATTTGGTCCTATATGGTTATTTTTGTGTAACTTGACAGGAAGAAGCTTAATGTTGAGGAGAGTGTGCTCAGGTGAGTGGGAATACAACACGCACATGTGTTTGCAACATGTGTATTTGCACACAGAAGTTATACAAGTGCTTGAGTAACTGTGCATATATAGTACAAATGTTGCCTGATTTCTGCTTACAACACTTTGGTACAAAATGCCTGCAACTGATGGATTTATGAGTAAAAGTCCATTAGCAAGTGAATCTTCGGAAATGCTGCACCTGCAAGAAGGCAGAAGAATACTGAGGATCCAGTGCTGAGCATCACTGATGAAATATAGGAAGTGCAATGAAATCTACCCATTAAAACCCGACATTTGTGTGTTCTGGCTTTTGGAATGATGTTGTCAGTTTGGAACTGGCATCGATTGTTCATCAATATACTGAATTCTGAACCTGTGTGGTGGTGAAGGTTTAGTGCCCTGCGTGTTCTGACAGTTTTACTGATCACCAGCATTTTAGATGCTTTCCATCTCGCTCTATTATTTATCTTCTCAAATGCGGTCACCCCAATCTCTGAGCAACAAACTTGGTGCTGGAAGGGGCACACTATTCCCGTGGATGTTGGGTGTTTTCGTGGATGCCGGGTGACAGTGGATTGCAGGCAAAGGCACCGTCTTTTCACAGCGTTTGGTTTTTAAGCACAAACTAATGCGGATTTGGATGTGATTAAAGTAACATTCTTGTGAAAAGGAACTGGATTTATAAAAATGAAGCAGCTTCTCAGCCAGGCCCATTATGAATTGCAAAAGCAGCTGGGAGATTTGGCCAGAAAATCAAGGTTGGGGTTCTTTTCTTCGTCAGAGTTTGTAAGATATTTGGAAGGACACAACATTTATTTCTTGTTTCTCTGCGTTTCAGGCCAGGCCTTGGAAAAACCCATCTGAGAGTGAGTTTGTTTGTATATTTTACATTTTTTTCCTAAGTATGCTAGGCTCATTAGCAAGCCTTGGAAAAGGCGCACTTTGTTCAAGTGAATATGGAAAACAAGATACTAAGGGCTCAAATCTGTCTCCAGAATATAAATAAGCATAGCTTCCTTTGGAGCAGATTCTGACCACAGTTATACTGGAAGCCTTGTTTCGGAGGAGAGTTATGAGTGTGCGTTTGCTAGGAAATGCTGCTCCTTCAACAAATTTCCTGACAGTGGTCGCTGAGTTTATTCCTACAGGATATACACATCCACATACAGAATGAGTGCAGAGCATCCAAAAGAGCTGCATGAACACGACATGGCTTATCTTTGATGGGAGACTCTTGCCCAGCAGGTACAGTGCAGGAGGAGTGTGGACATGAGCGCTGTCTCAAATCCATCTCTTTGCCAGGAGAAGGCCCGTGCTCTGTTTCCTTTCTGACCCACAGCGCTGGCCAGCAGTGAGCAGGCACAGGGAGGGAATAGTCTGCTGCTGGCTGTGGGCTCATTCCTCCCTGGAAAGGTTTCCTGCTCTTGTGGATCAAGGGAAAACAAATCATTTTTCCTTGCTTTACATGGAGCAGTTCCTTTGGTTGTGGTTTCGCCTTTTGCAGCAGAGAGTACTCTACTGCTGCACATAACCAAGACGTGGCAATGACAGCTCAACACTGACCAGGCTGTTCTACTTCATCCGATATCCAGTATGTGACACTGTATGAATACAATGGGATCCCCTTTAGTGCAGCGACCAGAGAAGACGCTGCTCAAAATTATGCTTCAAAGACATCAATGAAATAATAAAATGTCTGTGACTTTGGATGAATCGGAATCCCAGAGTCGTTTGATTTGGAAGGGACCTTAAGGCTCATCCAGTTCCAACCCCTGCCACGGGCAGGGACACCTTCCACTAGAGCAGCTTGCTCCAAGCCCCTGTGTCCAACTTGGCCTTTGAACACTGCCAGGGATGGGGCAGCCACAGCTTCTCTGGGCACCCTGTGCCAGCGCCTCAGCACCCTCACAGGGAACAGCTTCTGCCTAAGAGCTCATCTCAGTCTCCCCTCTGGCAGGTTAAAGCCATCCCCCTTGGCCTGCCCTACAGGCCCTTGTCCAAAGCCCCTCTGCAGGTTTCCTGGAGCCCCTTTAACCACTGGAAGACTCTTTGAAGTTCTCCCCCGAGCTTCTCTTCTGTAGGCTGAACAAGCAGATGAAGCAGACATCTTTAGTGGAGCATCCTCATTTTTGTGTGTTTTTTTTAATTAAAAGATGGGACTTGAGTAGTTTGCATGTATTAAACATCTGGGCAAGCACCACTTAACCAGCTGGCAAAGGGTGGATGTATCCTCATTAGTCAGAATTGATGTTTCCCTGTTATGCCATAATGGTTCCTATTCACTGTCGTTATACTAAGCTGGGTCCTTTGATGATCTCCTAATTTCAATAGTACAGTGGCCAAATAAGCCTTGATCAAAGTTGTCCCTGTTTTTAAGCCAAGCATATGGTAACACCAGGGAACATAAAGAGAGTGGAGCTGTGATGGTACTGGAGAACTTGGGATATCTTTAATTGTTGCTTGAGAAAAATACAGTGTCTTGAGGCAAGGTGTAAGCTTCTCTGTTTGAAACTTACTGTGGAGCTCAGCTCTTCCCAGTCTATGACACTGACTTGGTTCTTGAGCTAACAACCAGAAGGGTTCTTCCATGAGTCTGTGCATGACACCAGGTGATTGCTGACATATGTGCAGCTGTGGTGCTTTATGGCAACCTCTGTAAAATAACTTGGGTTAGGCAGTGCTCTGGCTGAGAGTGGTTTTCACTGAAATCTGTCTGATAGCAGTGTCTTCCTCCTTACAGCAGGTTTATTTCTTTAGGGCTCATCCGCTTTCTCTCCTGCCCTTTGTCTGAAATCACCTTTAATACCATCATTCAGTTGCACTGGAGATAACAATATTCTATTTATGATGTTGAAGGACATGCATTTTATTGTAGGAAATATAATCTAGGAAAAACCTACTTTCATGTAGCGCATAGTTGCTGAGCAGCTCTGAAGTTGCAGGAGAGCAGGTCTTTTAATGGAGCAATTGAGCAAAGTAGGAGGACTCCCTGGAGCTCTGGGACCAGTGGAATTTGCCTTCCACTTCCCTCTCATATCCTCTTTGGCTGGAGCTAAAGCGAAGTGGCCTGTTTGAAGAGTACAGGGAGCATAAGCTGTGAAGTGTGCAGATAGTGGAAGGAATGTTGTGTCCAATATCTGCTTAAGCATTTGGGAACCCTCCACGTATTTGATGAAACCTTTCAGTAGTCAGCAAAGCTCCTCATGAGTGAATGTGCAGCAAATCATTTCTTACTTCTGGGCTGCACAGCCTTGGAGAACAGTGTGCTTCACTGCACTCATGTGCAGTGCTACATCTTCCCTTGGATAACTCTAATCCACGTTTCTGGAATAAGCAGGTTTCTGAGTTAACTCTCAGTTCTGTCTTCAGTGATCAGTTCCCAGCCTATGCTGAGGTGCTGCTCTCTGTGTTTTTATATCATCTGCATGAGATAACAAAGTGTCATTCTTCCTATATTTAACTGGGGAATTGGGATGCAGGGCAATTGCCTCGCTCTCCCAAGAGGAAGAGGTGGTTAGTTCCTAGTCCATCTCTTCAGTCACAGAGCAGTCGTCTTCCTCATTTCATTTGCTCCAAGGACATTTTAAGTCTGGTTGACCCTGAACATTGCCACTGTGCTACAGTTCTGAGTAACCCAGAAAAGCAGGGTTCTGACGTGCCAGGTACTGAATCCTTTGTATGCTTTGTGTTGTATTGCTGTCTTCCAAAGGCTGAGGAGGAGATGTCCTTTCATATCTGAAAGAACCTTTCACAACTTTCTGGTAGTCTTTTGAAGCCCCAGTTGCTGGGGATAACCTGGGGACAGAACTTTTCCTGATCAGTTGTAGTTTCTGTGGCAATTTCCCTTTGCTCACACTGTTCAGATCCTCTTGTCTGATGTTTTATAGCTCTGCTGCATGTGAACGTCACCATTGGTGTTATAACACGTTTGTCTTCAGTTTGGTAGCCCATTGCTCTCACACATGCTCACTGCAAAACAAGTGCTTTTATTGGCTTTCCTCAGGACGGGATGAGGGATGTAGTAGGGATGTGGAAGTGAAACTTCTTTAGTACAGACACATCATTTCTGTTCTCTGCTAATAACTAAATATGTAAAAGAATGAAGCTGGATGTGGGGCTGAGCAACCTGATCTGGTTGAAGATGGCCCTGCTCATTGCAGAGGGGTTGGACTAGATGGCCTGTAAAGGTTCCTTCTAACCCAAACTATTCGGAGTCTATAAAACTCTTTCTATAATAGGAAATAGACTTCCTTGTGCTTACTAGAGGCTGAACTATGTTCTTCTAACTTGGTATTTGAACATTTTAGCCTGAGAATCAGATAAAAAGGGTGGGCTGGAAACTCGTGTTTAAAATCGATCCTTGCAGTTGTTGCTGTTCCTTCTACTGAAGTCCTGAAAAGATCTCTCCCATAATTACCTCATAACTAATTTGTCTCCTGCCTTTGCAGAAACCAGTACTCAGTAATTACTTCTTCGATGCTCTGATTGCTTCTCTAACCCATATTTAATGGACATGGAAAGGTGAAAGATTATCAGCAGACTTGCAAGGCAGTGTTGTCTGTAGGCAAGCTTGATTTGGTGGGTATCTGGGTGTTGGCATTGCTCCATAGCAAAACGTGTAGGAGAGGGAGCTCTGTGGTGGCACCAGAGACCAGAAAAAGGGCAGAGGACTGATGGCTGGAGAAGTAAATCCCATGTATTACATGGCAGTGAGTGTGCTGAGGTGAGGCACTGATGGCAGTCATACTCCAGGGGCTGCCCCAAGCAGCAGAGGTAGCAGATGTACCCTGGTCTGTGCAGGGTGTCCTACTGCAGAGGTGTTGGAGGATGAGTGAATCCCATCCCACTGGCTATAAGCTTAATAAGAGCAGCTCAAGTGAACATTGGTGGCATATAACGAGTCCTGTTGTGCCAGGGCCACTGTGGAGAATGGCACTGAGGTGCCCCATTCATCCCTCATGTCAGTGGAGTCCACTGGGAAGCCCTCTCAGGTGAGTTTCCTGACTCTGCCCATGAATGATACACTAGGTTTGTTTTCTTCTTTGTCTATGTCATTAATTAAGAAGTAATTGAATTAGCTGGAAAGAAGGAGAAGATAAATTACTACCAAGATTTAACTGTGTGCACCTGGGGTCAGAAGGCTCCTAGAAAATTCAAGGTGAGAATGGGCTGGACTTTGTTCTCTAGCAAGTTCTCTGGAGAATCGAGATGCAGAAATACATGTTACAGACTCACTGGGAAACTCTAGAGGTATCTGAAAGCCTTTGAGCGATTCCTTTCTGCTTTAAGATGGGGGGCAAAGGTTCCCACTTACATTCTTTCCAGCTCCTGTATTTGATGAAGGGAATTTCCCTGAAACTTAACTTTTCATCTGTGTGTGAATAGGCTTTGCCAGAAAGGTATTTTTCCTTCTGTATTAATATTAAGGTAGTAAATTCTCTGTCCCTGTGTTCACTTGCTTGCCTTCGCTTTCTTTTTTTCCCCTGGTTGCTCTGTAATTTCAGTTCATCTTTCATGAAAACCATATGTTGGATTAAAGGCAGGGTATTATTTTCATGCATTGTAATATCCTCTATTACCTCTGCTATTATAGCACCATGTAAAAGTAATTACTATTCCATGTGTCACTGTGAGTACATTCAAGATTCTTTAGGTCTTCTCTGATTCCTGACTCACTGGTCTCTTTTTATGTCAGCATTGGCCAAGTATCAAATCTTCACTTTAGAGCAGACTTCTAAAGATGTGAAAGTAGATGTTAAAAACCATTAGAAAATTAACTAGATTAAAACCTAGGAAAACATTCAGCTACTGACAGCTGAATATTTAGTTTATACATTAAACCCCCTTAAATAGATGCAATTAAATAGTGATAAAAAGAAAAGAAATGCCTTTCTTAAACACTAATACCTCAAAACAGACAAAAGCAGCAGTTTGCACAACTGCATTTGCTTTGACACTTGTATTTGCTCTTTTGAACAAAGGCTGAAGCTGGGTGACTTTTAAGACTTTACGAGCTTCTGTTTTTGCAGCAGGTTCAAAGTGATTGTAGGAACTCCATGGAAAGAGGCTTCCTTCGATAACTTCACTTTGTTGTTAACAGCCATTTCCCACCAAACCTCAGCTGTAGCTCTACTAAATAAACCCCCTGAAAATGGTTTGGTAACCTCACCATCTGCTGTACAGCTTCGGGTTTTGTTCTGGAGAGAGACTTGAACTACATGAGTTGAAATCATGGGTTAAGTCGCTGAAATTAGATGGGACCCCTGCAGTCTAATCCATAGGAACCGGCCGATTCCTTGGAGTTTTCTGTGGTTGATTAGTTGTACTGTAATTAAAGAAATTACCACTAGTCTCCTGTCTGGAAGCGATTAACCACCAAGTGCTCATACCTATGTTCTCTAAGCATCTTCAAATAATATAAGGCTTCATTTATGTTCCTTAATAAGGAAACAAATGAAAATCATCTACAGCCTTAATACCATGGCTTGTGTGTTACAAGCTGTTCTGTCTTGTGCCTCGGTGATGCCTCTTCAATTGTTTCTGATTATGCTGTGATTTAATTAAAGAACTAAATTGCTATTTGTACAAATGGAACGTGCTGCTTGGTACAGCCATTAACCATGAGGAGAAAGGAATCAGATAATGATGAGAGGCACCTAAGCAAACAGAGTCTGGCGTGTTGACCCTGCGCGCTCACGGAGATGCGCATATGATTGCTTGAATTCTTTCTCTTGGGCTCTCCAGAATCAGAGTTTTCATTCACTGAGGTACAAAAAGGAAAAGCAACTCAAAAACCCTCTAAAAAACCTCCCCAAACCTCCCTAAATTCTCTGCTGCTGATGGTGATTTTTGCAGATTGAACCGCTGTGTTTGATTTGCAAACTGAAAGAGCAACAAAATGCATATTCATCCTACTGTGGGCTCTCATTGGAAGGAGACGATACATAGACTGCCCCCAAAGAGAATAAAACTGTTATATCTAGTGCCAGGTTCTCCCTGTGCAGGGGTCTGGTCACTGTGGATTCAATGGGGACAGACCTTGTGAGCTTAGTGGCACTCCAGTGCCTGCAGTAGGAGGTACAGGCACTAACATCTGACCCTTTGCTGCTGCTCATCTGGGGTACCCTGAGCCCTGTGCTGTGGGGGCAGCATGCTCCTGCCATGGAGAGACACCCTCAGCCTCTTTGCTGTGCTACATACCAGGTGCTGGAGCTCAGCCACAAAATGTATTTCACCTCCCCACTCCCTTTGGACTCTTTAACTTCTCTCCAAGGTCTTTCTAACCGTGAGCAGTGAGTTTTCCCTCTGAGAGTGGTGCAGCACCTGGTGGGATCATGCCCTTGGTCCCTGCCGAGGGCAGCTCTCACAGCAGCCTGCTCCCCGCTGGGATAACACAACAGTAATGTCACAGCACATTGTATTGAAATTAATCTCATTTTCTCCAGAACAGGGCAGAGAAGGGCTCGTGGATGGGGTAAATGAGGAAGGGCCGATGAGGTGGTTTGATCTCGTCTGTCAGATGTGTTCTGGGAATATTCCTGCGTGTGTTTTCACAACAAAAGGATTTCTGTGTAGGTCCAAACCTTGAGCTGTGCCCTGCACATTAGGGAGGGAGGCACAGATCTCTCCTGTGACATGCCTACAGTCTGTCATTAACTGTTTCTACCCATAAAATGAGGATAAAGCCAAGATAACCTTTTAGAACATGAGAATTAGTACATAGAACCATAGAATCATGGAATGGTTTGTGTTGGAAGGGACCTTAAAGCTCATCCAGCCCCAACCCCTGCCACAGGCAGGGACACCTTCCACTAGAGCAGCTTGCTCCAAGCCTCTGTGTCCAACCTGGCCTTGAACACTGCCACGGATGGGGCAGCCACAGCTTCTCTGGGCACCCTGTGCCAGCGCCTCAGCACCCTCACAGGGAACAGCTTCTGCCTCAGAGCTCATCTCAGTCTCCCCTCTGGCAGGTTAAAGCCATTCCCCTTGGCCTGTCCCTACAGGCCCTTGTCCAAAGCCCCTCTCCAGGTTTCCTGCAGCCCCTTTAGGCACTGGAGCTGCTCTAAGGTCTCCCCTTCAGGAGCCTTCTCTTCTCCAGGCTGCCCCAGCCCAGCTCTCTCAGCCTGGCAAACTGCTTAAAATAAGTAGCACGCTGTGTGATGTGTCTACATGTAACAGGCAGATGACTTATGGAGCTTCATGAGTTTCTGAAGTGTTTCTGTGCCATCTTAGATGAGACCTCTAAAAACCACTGTCCAGAATTCCTAAGTTAAGAATTCCATAGTTGGAATTTTTCCTTCTGATCCACTGTAAATTCTTTTGTTCTTAGGTTCTACAGGTCTGAAATAAATCTAAGATGAAACAAATGTGTATTAAATACAGGTACTGAGCCTGTATCAGCTTTGCTATTGATGTGTCAGCTGGGTATCACAAGAGAGGAACTGCAGAAGTGAAAGCTTTGAAGAGAACCCTTTGCTGAGCCAAGGTGTTTCATCTGCAGCTGTGTCACAGCACCAAAAGGTCTATGTGGACTAGTTTATTCTGAGAAATAGGAAGTTAAGTGCTATGGGAGGTTTTGATGGACTTTTACTATTAAGGAAGAACCCAGAGAGGAACCAGGTCCTGGTTCACCTGTGCTGGGATCCTAGACACAAATCCCAAACCTATTTTAACCAATTGCTGCATCCCCTTGATTTTCAGGGCCTTGAAATGGAGCTCATAGATCCCATGGGAGTGTCATGTGGGAAAGCTAAGCCTTCAGGAAAAAGCAGTAAAAATGGAATCTGTTTAAAAGCAGAAATAGGTTCGATGGGGGTCAGTGAATGTTTCTGTACCAATTCTAGAAGGTTTTTGAGAAATAAATGGGTGGTTTGGATTCCATTTATTATTAGCTGCTAAATAGGGATTCAGACAGTTGCTGAAGTAGTTGCAGGAGCTTTTGTATTTGATCTCAGAATTATACTTCTGTTTTCCTGTTGGATCTCAGAAGTCATCAATGCACAGAACCTGTTCTGTCTCACTGAAAGAATATAATTGGTAAGAAAATCACCCATCTGTGGGGAGCAGCAGCATTTTCTTGGGACTTCATGTATCACACACTTCCATAGCTCCTGCACAGCCGTTTGCTGCAGCTCATTTCAGTTCCATGCATCAGAACCTGTGTTGGTCTGTAGTATAATAAGCAAATAGAACGTGTGGCTTCATTTACTGCAGCATGCAAATGAAACTGCTGTGCAGTTTCATGCTGAAAAAGCTGCTTGCACAGCGTTTGGCACTGACCTTTCATTGGCCTCAGGCTGTAGAAATGAAGTAAGAGGTTAGCAAGTAAGTAAATCTGTGTAGGAAGCATTGCTACATGGTGCAAGATAGCACATTGGGTATCTCCCCTTAGCACTGAAGGTTTGATAGGATTGATGGGTCCTGTAAGCTGGTTATAAATGTTCTTTATTCGCTGAGGTTTTGAGCAGCATACATTGGCTGAGAAGTGGATAGAACGGGGATGTGATGGAACTGACATGAACTTTGGTGGGCTCTGAAGTCAAAACTGGAAATGCAGGGGGCTGATGGGCACCACTGGGCCTCTTCTGGGGCTGTCCAGTGGCACCTCATACCCCACAGGGGCTGAAAACAAGAATCAGGGGTGGAGGGAAGTTCCCTATTGGATCCTGGGTACCCCACAGAAGAGCTGCAGTTGAGTGCTTCTGCCAAAACCTCTCTGTTCATAGGAAAATAGTCAAGGCAGAAGACACTTGTGGTTGAACAGGAGTAGAGGTTCAGTCTAGAAGGATTGATGGCTTGTCCTGTCTCACACGAGGATAGGCCACACCAGTTTAGTGGCTAAACTGGAAACTAAGGAAGATCCCCTGCCTGCAAACCACACTCCTTATCCTCTCGCTTTGTCCTTTCCATCTGTTTTGATTGTAAACTCTCAGGAGGCAGAAGCTGTCTCTTACCATAAGTTACACAGTGCTTAGAACAGCGTGTCTTCCTCATGGCTGGTACTTCTAGGAATTAGAGCTTTTTCCAAGCGAATACACATCACGGAGAAAGAATAATACTCATCCTTACTGAATGTCCTTTCCAACATCACCAGCACTGAGGGGAAATGGAGAATAAAGCTACTTTGCTGGTTCTAAAAATACTTCTTCTGGGTCATGTGGAAAATCATTGTGGAGGTTATTTGTGGGAGTTCAAATGTTCAGTTGTTCTGCTTTCCTTTTTCTAGGAATTGCCGCATGGCTGAGTGTCAGCCTCTGGAATACTCAAAAGCTCATGAAAAGAACTGCAGTGTTTCCTTTGGAAAGGCTGGATGGCAGCATAAGGACAGGGAAGGAAAAAAGAAGTGTTAGAATGTGTTACAGCTTTAGTGGGATTTGGAAATATAATAGAGAGTTTAGGATGTGCCTGTTGGTGTCACAGCTCAAACTGGGTGAGGATTCATTTGGGGATAGACCTTATTACTCTTCATATGTTGTGACCCAGCATGAGGACAGAAGTACTGCTCAGAGGTGGAAACATGTCAGTGGAAAATCATGAGGTTTTCCTTGAGAAACAATGACATTCCTCAAAGGTTAGCAGTGTGCAGTAAAGAAGGCTGATGAGACGACTGTTTGGATCACCTTTAAAGTTGAGGAAAGGCTATTTGATGTGCTTAGCCAAGGGGCATAGCCATGAGGGAATGTTTATATGGGCCTCGGTGACAACAGGAACCTGTAAAGCTTGACCAAAGGAAGGATGGTTTTCCTGAGGGCTGCTGGCAGAGCCAGGATGCTGGAATAGCGACTGCTGACCAGCAATTCCTGCGCTCTTAATGCTTGCCAAACTGTCATTTCTTTTTTATAGTCAAAGGCTGAAAATAGGAAAAACTAAACCAAAACAGTGCTGGCCAGCGTGGAGCAGCTCATTTCCTGATCCTGAGCCGGTTGGCAACCACAGGTCCCAGCACTGCAGTTCGCAGTTCTTGCTCCTGGATAAAAGGAAGTCAGAACTGACTGACCAACAGAGAGGTGACTTCTCAGTACACCCAGGCTCTTAAAGCCTACCTTGCGCTTTTAGCTTTGTATATGTTTATTAAAACCCCAGACCAGCACTCCCCACCCAGCAAGACAGGAGCTTCCATCCCTTTACTCTCTTCAGTCTTTTTTCAGCACAAAATGTCTTTTGGAGTCAGAGGAAGCAGTTATGTCATAGATGGGAATTTCTGTGGCCTGGTAACAAGAAAGGGAGATGTGGGGAGGGCAAACTTAGAATGATAGAATCATGGAATGGTTTGTGTTGGAAACAACCATAAAGCTCATCCAGTTCCAACCTTTCCCACGGGCAGGGACACCTTCCACTAAAGCAGGTTGCTCCAAGCGCCATCCAACCTGGCCTTGGACACTACCAGGGATGGGGCAGCCACAGCTTCTCTGGGCACCCTGTGCCAGTGCCTCAGCACCCTCACAGTAAAGAACTTCTTCCTTATATCTAACCTGAACTTCCCCTCTTTCAGTTTGAACCCGTCACCCCTTGTCCTGTCACTGCAGTCCCTGACGAAGAGTTCCTCTCTGGCATCCAAACTTAGGAAGAAAGTGAATGGTGACAAGCTGCATAGGGATTTTTTTACTTCAGCTCCACCGTTCCTGTTGTGAGTGTCACACGTTAATAGAGGCAGGGCAAAACCATTGGTTCTCTAGCCTGGTCCTTGCATTATTTGGAGTCTGTCTGCATTGAAGAGAAAACTCCAGTGTTCATATAAAACTTCTTTATGTCAAATAAGGGAAGAACCCACTCACCTATCAAAGCTCATCTGGTTTCAAGAGCTAACATCTCATTTCATGTTCTCTTCCCATGTGGTATGCAAGGATGATGGTGGAGGACACCACAGCACTTGCTCCTTTGTTGGAGAATCTGTTGTACACAAATTGGAGGGATCTTAGCCTGAAATTTAACATCTATTTCTTGACACCTGTAGCCATCAGGATCGCAGCATTAGTGCTTCTCCCTCTCCTCTGTCATGTCAGCAGACGGAGATGCTGAAATGTGAGCTGGTTGTCACCTTCTTGAGCAGAGGCACAGCCAACCTGTACCAAACACACAAACCTGAACCACTGAGAACCTCTGTCTTTTCCCCTTATGAACTTACTTGGCTCTAACTTAAACAGGGGAAGTTCAGGTTAGATCTCGGGCACAAGCTCTTCCCTGTGAGGGTGCTGAGGCACTGGCACAGGGTGCCCAGAGAAGCTGTGGCTGCCCCATCCCTGGCAGTGCTCAAGGCCAGGTTGGACACAGGGGCTTGAAGCAAGCTGCTCCAGTGGAAGTTGTCCCTGCCTGTGGCAGGGGCTGGAGCTGGAGGAGCTTTATGGTCCCTTCCAACCCAAACCATTCTATGATTCTGTGGCTCTAATTTGTAGTCTGCCTTAATGCATGTTTAGCAACAAGGTTTGCAGAGCTGAAAAACGTTTGCACTATGAAACATAACTACCAGGATACCAAAACCTGGTAACAAACTCAACAGCCTGGGGGGCAGAGGTCTGGGTCTGAGGAAAGATTACTTAGTTTGAAGGAAAACTAAACACCGAAGGGGTTTTAGCTTAGTGAAACTGCCATAAGCAGGAGAAAATTAGGATTTTACAGAAGAAATAAGGGGGGGGGGAGTTTTCCTACTGGCTTTTAATCTTCTTGGCTTCTCAAATATATATAGGGAATGGAGAATAATTACTGAATAAATTGCAGTGGGAATTGGCTGCATGCTGTCGCGTTAGATCTATGTGCGGCATTTACTTCCCTATCTTCAGCCAAGCCTTCTTGTGTGCCGCTGCTGTTCAGGATGCTGGGTCCCAGGTGGCTGCTCTTCATCCTTCCAGGCACTGCTGTTTGTAAGTGCTGTTCTTCGGGATAGGCCCAATCCTGCTGGAGGAGCTCTGGAAACTCAGACAACATCACCTATGAGCTGCTGGGGCCTTGGGCTGGATGCTGGAAATTCCATGAGCAGCTTAAATCTTGTGGAAAACTCCCCCTGATTTTTGCAGGGATTATCCATTTGTGGAAAGTCATTTTGAGGGAGGTGCATTCCTTTGTCGAATGCCTGGCAACAGGTCTGGGCACCACTGAGGTCTCAGCTCTGTATTTTTGTTGGGCTGAATTTGCCCTGTGCTCGCACAATGGGAATGTGCTCCCTGACTTGAGCTCGCACTTCCCATTTGAGTCCAATAAAAAGTAATAATCCAAAAGGAAAGCAAGGCTCGAGTGCAGAACTGTTCTCGGATATTGCACCCCCTGGGCTATATCATGTTTGTGTCTTTGAACAGCTCTCTGCAGAGATCAGAGTGCAGTGCTGCTGGAGTAGCATAGACCCAGCACAGCCAGCTTCTGTCAGGCCCTTTGGACTCCCACGTGAAGAAAGTTGCTTTGTAAATGGAAAATACAGTTGGGTACAGTGGTTTTCATTAATTTTCTGAACGCTGCTATTGTTTGTACTCTTTAGATTTTAATAACTTGTAGTTCTATTTATAGTTGGTTTGTGATCTCATTCATCTGTGTGTTTTCCAGGTGATTCGTGTATTTAATTGGAAGGTAAAGGAGAGCATTCCCCATGCTAATGTGTTTAAGAGCATGATATCTGCTGTCTGGTCAACGTACTTTCTGTGGTGCTTTGAGAGATTTAAATGCTGCTTTTAGAGTTTGCTGGTAAAAATCCACTTCCTCATGCGCTTGTTTAAAGCAAGGAGCTACATATCCCACATCCTACTGGTGTCTGAAATACAAAGTCCCATCCTCTGTCGCTGCACCAGAAGATGTTAGCAGGTAAAGTGCAGAGCAGGTCACGGGATTTCTAATTCAGATTAATGACCCCATTCAGTTTGACTCCTTAGCAGGAAATTAGAAAGTGCTAGGAAAGAAAACAGTGATTCATAACGCGTGGCTCTCTGTATTGGCAGTTGCACTCATTAAAAGCTAAGATATTGTTTTGATATAAGATAATTGAGCCTGACTTCTTTATGGGATATGGCTGTCTCGGCTCATAGAGATTCCTGGAGAAGAGTGCTGGCTCCATGCTCAGGTTGAGGGAGAAGAGGTGACTGACGGCTGTCAGCAGTCCCTGCCCAGGTCAAGTGCACAACTGTCTGCTCCTGCTGCAGAGCTGACCATAGATGCTCTTCTCAAAGAGCCTGAAAGAGTAAACACCACCATAAGTGTGAGCAGTCAAGGAAAAACAGTGTGAAACCATGTAGGAAAGCAGTGAATGTTTGTCACATCATTTGATATGTGCAGTTATGTTGAAGTGTAGGTGTTGTAGAAGAGCATGTCAGCAGCCAGCATGGCTCCTGGATGTCCTGAACTAGGCTTTGCCTGCAGAGGCTGGGTGTGAAAGAGGTCTGATGTACTGTGCTCCTCTGGCAGTCAGTCCGGGATCTGGCTGCACAGTCAGCTTCATTCAGCAGCCACAGTCTTCCCTTGCTCCCGGGGATTCAGCCATCCTCCAAGTTCCTGCTGTTGGGCTAGAAAGACAGCAGAGCTTTTCTGTTGGGTGGGCGAGGTTCTCACTGGTCACAGCAAGTGCTTAGATGATGCTGGGAAGGAAGGACCAAACCTTCTGATCACTGAGGAAGTGCTGTAGCTCCCTGATATTAGAGTTTTGCTCCTGTGTTTGAGCTCTTTTCCGTACCCAAGGGCACAGCACCCATTTCTGGCCAGTACTGATTTGAAAGATGGCAAAAGGAGCAGTGATTGAGGACTGTCTGTAATGTTCTAGGCAAATCCTTACCAGACAGCAGGCTGGTTGTACAGTGGTGTCACCTTCAGCCATGGTCTACAGAAGAGGGACTACTACCGCCAGCACTGTCCGTCACCAGCTCGAGTGAGTTTGCACCTCTTAGACTGGAAATGTGCAGTGGCCAGAGGCACACTGTGCACAAGCCTCTGGATCACAGAGGACCAGAGGGTACCAAGTGGGTAGGAGCCTGGGGTGCGCAGCATCTCGGATTCTCAGATTGCTGATCCACATTCTGCTGAAATCCTGTATTAGGTGTGTGGGTTTGTTCCGGGTTTGGCTTGTACTCTGGAAGAAGCGCAATTGCTAGGTACTGGAAGGAGGCACCGTGCGTGGCTTGATTGAAGCAGTGAGGTCAGAGGCCAGCTGCAGTCAAAGGTCCCTGCAAACGAACCATATGCATGGGCTCCTGGGCTCATCTCCCTCTGTGTCATGAAGATAAATGGTGGGGTTTAAAATTCTCCCAATGAACCAGCATTCATTTTCCAGCATCTCTTCCTTCTTTATTGCTTCCTAATGAGCTTCATTCCCACCTCCTCCAGCTGCCTGCCTTCCAACCTGCATTTACACCCATGCATGGGGGAAGCAATTTGAGCAAATTAATTAAGTTGCCTGTCTAATGCAGTGGGCGCTAGTGACTTCTGAGGGTTTGCCTCTTGCTGTTTACGGAAACCCCCTATAAACCTGAGGTGGCCACAACCACTGTGCTTTTTCTGGCTCCAGCACTGGCAACGCCACCAGGTTTTCTTTGTGTGGCTCCCAGATTGAACTGAGAGCTTTTCATCCTCCGCCTCTGTTTATATTTAGGTCTCTGTTACCTGCACGGGTCTATTTTTACTCTTTATTTGGGTGTTCATGGTGAACGTTTTACTTGCTTGCTTATTTTTATAGCCATGGAATTTTCAGGAAAGTGCTTTTTGGGGGCACAGCTGTTACTGAGGGGAGGGGATCTGTGCTGTTACAAAACTCCTCCTCAATCTGGCCTGGTTTGGATGTGTTTTCTCTCCCGTTCTTGCGATGCTGCTCTGTTTGCTCTTTGACAGCATCTCCATGTGTGAATGCGTGATTGTCCTGACACAGCTTGGGGGGATTCTGTAGGTGTGGGAAGCCCAGTGAGACTGTTAAACCTTCAAAGGTTAAATGTGCGTCTAAGAAATGACTCCTCCACTTCTGACATTCACCAGGTGGTGTCTGTAAACCCACGCTGTGTGTGAAGCAGTTGGTGGGATGAAGCTGTTTCCCATGACTCCAAGTGTTGCTATCACCCAGTTCAAGCTCACCCTTAGAGAAGACAAATGATGCCAGCCACATTTCTGCTTTGCAGCAGTAACACCTTGTACTCCTCTAACATGTGCCCTTTGCTGCACATCACTGCAGGGGTTTAGGTCTGATTCTAGATGAGTAGGACTAACAGCCTCCACCGGACTTTTACAAGATGGCTGTTTAATCCAGAGTGTCTAAGTGCTGTTTCCTAACCCAGTACTACTGTTACCAGATGAAAGCGCTGTGGATCCTTTCCAAGGAATATGTGAATACTTTGAGATTCCTCCGCTGAAACTGCTTTTACTGAACCTTTTCCCTTTCCAGTCTGCACTGGGTTTTCACTTTGAAGCAATAAATACATACAGTCTTTTGGTATCTAATTACCTGGATCATTTTCTTCCTTTTATTCCACAGCTTATCACTTCATTATACCTGAAAACCAGTGATGCTTCTGTGAAGGTTATAAACCACTGGTCTGGTATGAAATAGCACCTGATGAAACTTTAGTAGTGGTTAATGGAAGATCTAAACCGATGTACAATGGAATGTCAGGGGGAGTCTGAATCTGGTTCAGCTTTCAGGGTCAGTTAGCTTTAGTAGCATTATTGCACAATGAGAAATATCAGTTTTAAACTCATCTTCCTGCACCTCTTAACTCACTGCACAGAAGTGTGGCCAAAAGGAATGATCGATTTTGTTCCTGCTTCTTCCATCACACCCATTATCATGCAGTATTTTACCATTCTGCAACTAGAATGTGTGGAGATGGGTGACAAATATGGAAATATGAATTATTTTACACACTTGCTACACTAAGGTTTATTTCAGTCCCTGAGCATGAAGCTAATAGTAGAGTCTCAGAAGGAATGAAGGTGATGCAGAACAGAGCAAAAGCAGAATAGGAGTTGATCCTGACAGTGCTTCTCAAAAATTCTTTCAGCTGCATCCTCTTCCTATTCTTATGGCGGTTTGTATGCTCTTGGTGTCTTTGTGTGTTCCTCCTCTCCCCAGTGATAGAAAGGCCATAAATGGCTCTTTGTGGGAGACTTAAACTGCCAGAAGGTGCTGCTGAAGGCATGGGCTGGGTCTGTGTTGCAGGCAGGGATAGGCTTTGGGAGCTGGACTTGCTGCTTCAAAAGCTGCATTGTCAGTTGCAGAACAGAACAGGAAATGGCCATGTTGGTTTGTGTTTGTTGGGTTTTCTTTTCTTTAGTGCCCCCCAACCATTTTATATCATCTGAAGTTCTTACAGCTGTGTCAGTGCTTTGAACTGGGCCGGAAACTCGTGTAAGACTTGGACTGAAAGAGGTTTTGAACTGAAAGAGGGGAGACTGAGATGAGCTCTCAGGCAGAAGCTCTTCCCTGTGAGGGTGCTGAGGCGCTGGCACAGGGTGCCCAGAGAAGCTGTGGCTGCCCCATCCGTGGCAGTGTTCAAGGCCAGGTTGGACACAGGGGCTTGGAGCTGCTCCAGTGGAAGGTGTCCATGCCCGTGGCAGCGGTCAGGACTGGAGGAGCTTAAAGGTCCCTTCCAACCCAGACCAGGCTGGGACTTTTGTTCTATAACAGAAGCCCACTCACACTGCCTCACCAGCGCACCTCCTCTCCACCATGGGGGCACTGCTGTTGGGAATTCTATGGACAATTTTCACCTGAACTCCAGAACTGGCACTAGGACTTAACATAGGAAGCACTCGATGATGCCTCCTGAGATCAAGGCTACCTTGTAGTGGGAATAGAGGTGAAATAACGTGCTTAAAGCTGTGCCACAGGAGTAATGGGCCTGGGAATCAGCCTAGGACAATGTCTTAAGTGCTGAACGATTCAGCCTCATGGTGATGCCATTTCTTCCAGTGCCTTCCAGTCTAGAAACGAGGGTACTAGACCGCATAAAGAGGCATAAATTCAACATAACCCTCTGTATTTTGTTGCCACATACCTGTCAGGCCTTAGGAGAAGCAGGTCCCTCACTTGTGCTTTAGAATGCCTCGGGAAGGGACTCTCTAGGTGATGTTATAGTTTTATAAAGAATAATCCACTTCCTTTAGTCTCTTTAGATGGTGAGGAAGAAGCCAACTAAGGAGGGGAACAAAACAAGATGTGCAAAGGAGCACAGATCACGTTTTTGTTGTCAGGTTACTTCAGCGAAAGAAGCCCTGACAACTGTGTGCTCTGCACGTTGCACGTTAGTTCACTTTATGGGAGTTAGGGCTGCAGAGAGTCTATATTTATAGCATGCATTCACACAACTTCTGCCTCACACAGGCTACTGATTTAGATGTCTAATTTAGGAGCACAGGCACTCTCTGTAGTCAGTGGAGCCTAAATTAAAGTCTGGATTACCCCCGAAAGGAGGCTCCTTTCTCCACCGAGTTCACAGCGACCTGAGGCTCCTCATTTAGGCACAAGTCATGTGCCCAGTGTATTACACGCTGTGTAAGCAATATTTGGATCAAGTGTTGGCCTTGGCTCTGTGTTCTCCACACAGGCAGTGGGCTCCTCAGGAGAGCTCTGCTTTGTCAGCGTTGAGTGTGTCTGAAGACAAGGAATTCTCCTGCTTTTCTCCCTACAACTGCCTGGGAGGAGGATGGAGCCAGGAGGGGGCTGGGCTCTGCTCCCAAGGAACAAGGGATGGGACAAGAGGAAACGGCCTCAGGCTGCACCAGGGCAGGTTTAGATGGAGCTGAGGAACAATTCCTTCCGCAGTGGGTGCTCAGGCATTGGAACAGGCTGCCCAGGGCAGGGCTGGAGTCACCGTCCCTGCAAGTGTTCACACCCCATGGAGACGAGGCCTCAGTGCCATGGGTTAATGGTGACCTTGGCAGTGCTGGGCAATGGTTGGACTTGAGGAGCTTAAAGGGCTTTTCCAACTTTGTTGATTCCATGATTCTGTGATGTTCCCTGGCTGATTGAAGCTAAATTCACTTGCACACATCCATGCCCGAAATACCTTGTAGTCACTGAGGGAAAAGGGAACTTCCTGCCATGGACCAGCTGTGCATGCCTGACTGGAGGTGGCAGGGTGCGTAAGCAAGCCTACGAGCTAATACATGCATGTTCTACCTACCATAGATGTTACTTTAGCATGAGCAGAGCCAAAACAAAAGGGAAGCAAACTCCACCCCAAATCAACCCCCCTGTGTCTGCAGAAGTGAGGACCAGAAGGGGCCCATGAGCCCGTGGCTTCTCCATCTGCCTCTGCCAAGGGCTCTTCCTGTGACCCTGCACAAACTGTGGCACTGTTGCTCATTCTCCACCTCTTTGCAATGAGAATGATTTTATTCACAGGAGGTGATGTCAGGAGATTGTTGTGAGGGGATGTGACTCAGTGTTTGTGTAATGCTTTGAAGATGGAGAGTGCGAAGTATTGTTATTTGAGATGGCAACAAAATAAAACAAAATCTGTTCGGTGCAGCTGTTCAAGCCAAAGCCATTTTCAGTTAATCTTCCAAGCAGGAATTCAAAATCAAAGGGGAAAGCTTTGCCAACTGGAACTTTACAGCTTGATGGGAAAGTTAGAAAGAGAATTAATTGTGTTTTAAACAGTTGTAACTGTATTGTGGTGGAGCGTGATCTGGAGCGCTCATCTACTCCTGGTTGCCAGTCGGTTTGGAACTGTGAATCCAGGCTTGCTCAGGGGAATCTTTTTGCTTTGGGAAACAAAAACAGTTGGGCCATCTTGCCTGGCACACTGTATAAACTGTCAGAAACGGCCGCCCTGCTCTCCCAAGACATGAGATTTTTCCACTTTATGCTGCCTTTATTCAGTGATGCAATAGATGTGGAAAGCAACAAACACCACCACGGAGCACCTTGAGCTGAATCGCTGTCCCCTCCCAGGACATTCATTCTCTGACAGCGCCCCAAAGGGCTGCTCTGGCCATGGTGAGTGTTCTCCTAACATTGCCTGGGATAGCTCTAGGACCATGTGCTGCCACTCTGTGCTCCATGTCTGCTCCTGGTTTGCTCCTACATGTGTCTGTAACGAGATGATCTTCCCTTTGGATCAGGGTTATTAGTAAGCAGACGGGGTTTACTCACAGTCTACTATAGAAGAGTTTGCTCCCCAGCCTTTATACTCTTCATGATGGCCTTTAGCCTCTCTTGCCTCAGTTTTGGGAACACAGAAGTTATTGTACTGAATGGCACTAAGAGTTCAGCATTCCAGCAGCAGCGGTCAGTGGAGCCGACCTGGAAGCCCATTAAGGACAGCTGTGCTTCAAACTTGTTTCTACCTCATGGCTGATGGTTTAAAATATGATAGCAAAAATCTGCTTAATGCACGTTCTCTATAAACGGGGCATAATAACACCCTTGTTTCCCAGGAGCATTGCTGAGTCCAGATGGGCTGCAAAACTCTTTCAAGGTCTCAAATTAGCAGGGTTCAACTATTTTTACCTCCCAGAGACCTGCCTCTGTTAAGGAAGGGTCTATGTACATTGGATTTAGATTTGTCACCTGATGTTCAAAGGGACTCGAACATGTCTCTCGGCCTCTTGTGTTTGGTGGGATTTGTCAATGAGAAGCACCTTTATAAGAGGGTTATTCATTGCCTTCTGGCTTTCACTGGACTCAGTGTTTTCTAGCTAAACCATACTGTTTGAATTTTGCTGTTCTGTGCAGAGGAATGCCTTCAGATCCTAGTTTTTGTTTTCTTAATACTTTTGAAGTTCCTTGTTCCCAAAATATGACTCTCGGTAAACATTTCAGCGCTTTAATTTGGCTTAAATTTGCACTTGAATATTGAAGTTCCAAAATAGTTTTATGAGCAAATAAAAAAATGATGGCTCTGGGAGCCTTTCTTTTCAATATCTTTTACTTAGGCTGAACTATACCCACAAGTAACTGCCTTATAAACAGCTTTATATTGCACTCTATTGCAAATCACTGGAACAACATGCTGTAATGGGTTGCAAATGGCATAACGTTATATATCGTTGGAAAGGTATCATGTTGATCAAAACGGGCATAGAAGAAAGAACCTTCAATCTAAACTCTCCTATCTCAGAAGTAATAGAACAAAGGAAAAAAGCACAGATCTATTTCTGTTCTCAGAAGCAGCGCGGGTCAACACAATTGCACTTGTTGAAATGCTTTCTCCGTCATATTCCAAGTAAAATGTTGATGTCCTTTAAAGCTGTGCTTACTGTGACAAAAACGCTGCTTTGCATAAATCACTTTTTGCTCACCTTTGGAAAGCTCATTCTCTGTGAGAATCAATTAGTTAGCTGTCAGAAGAAAGTGCACAACACTTAGTGGACAGAGCAGTGTTGAAGCACCCATAGCAAACACTCATTACTTGAGGTCTGGCAATATTAGAGGTGCAGCGCAAGACTGACTTTCCCCCCCCTTTTTGGAGTGAAACTATATAATTAGTCAGCTGCTTATACTTTATTCTGACGTGTAAATGTAGCATTGCAGTTTCAGCTGGGTCCTGTAATTCTAGGCACAGCAAACATCGGGCTAGCTGTGCAGTTTCTATGCCCTCAAGTGTTCTCAGTGCCACAGGTGTGTCTGACACCAAACACACATTGCTTGTCCCACAGGGCTCATCTTGCAGCCATCCATGCTCTGTATTTCCATGCTTCCTCCCTTGGAGGCCACTCCACAGGATCCATCCTGAACTGAGTGCTGTGAGGAAACACCTCTCAGAGAGCACATGGAGGACAGAAGAGCTGGTGGCTGAGCTCTTGCTGGGGTGGGTCTCATATGTTCTGCCTTTGCTCTTCTGTGTTGATCACCATGAGATATATATGTGTAATACATATATCCTCTCTCAATCATATGCCAACACTCCCTTGGCGTCATGATGACCATTCAAAGTCCCCTGTGTCTCCAGGTAGGCTGGAGGAGGAGGTTAAGGGGAGATCACTATCAATGTTGGTGATACAACTACTGGTACCTGTGATGCTGAGGAAAGTCTTAACCTGCTGGGTTCTCTACTATGGGAATGGTTGTTCCTTTTGTATCCTGAAGAAGATGTGAAGGTTCTATAGGCAAAGGAAAATCCAAGTGGAAAACTGGTGGCACCATCTGGCATTTTCTATTCTTCCTCAAACTCCAGAAGATCTTTTACTTTTGTATGGGTGTAACAATCAGCTACAAAAATGGGAAATAGAGGAAAAGATGGCAGCCCAGAAAGCCAACCGTATCCTGGGCTGCATCCAAAGGATGGATAAGGAGCTGCTGAGCAAAATTCGAAAGAAAAAAGAGGCTTATAAAAGGTGGAAGCAAGGTCAGGCGGCCTGGGGAGAATACAGGGATGTTGTCCAGGAAGCTAGGGACCAGGTTAGGAAAGCTAAGGCCCACTTAGAATTAAACTTGGCTAGGGATGTTAAGGATAACAGGAAGGGATTTTATAGGTACATTGCCGATAAGAAACAGGTTAGGGACACCGTGGGCCCTCTCCAGAAGCTATCGGGAGAACTGGCTACCCTGGATTTGGAGAAGGCTGAGGTTCTTAATGACTTCTTTGCCTCAGTCTTTACGGGCAAATGCTCTGACCACACCACCCAAGTCTTGGAAGGCAGATGCGGGGACGGTGAGGGTGGGGACCCTGGGCCCACTGTGGGGGAGGATCTTGTTCGGGACCACCTTAGGAACCTGAATGTATACAAGTCCATGGGACTGGATGAAATCCATCCAAGGGTCCTGAAGGAGCTGGCAAATGAAGTTGCTAAGCCACTGTCCATCATATTTGAAAAATCATGGCAGTCAGGTGAAGTTCCCGATGACTGGAAAAAGGGAAATATAACCCCCATTTTTAAGAAGGGAAAAATGGATGAGCCAGGGAATTACAGACCAGTCAGTCTCACCTCTGTGCCTGGCAAAATCTTGGAGCGGATTATCCTGGAAGGCATGCTAAGGCACATGAAAACCAACAAGGTGCTTGGTGACAGCCAGCATGGCTTCACTAAGGGGAAATCCTGCCTGACCAATCTGGTGACCTTCTATGAAGGGGCTACGGAACTGATGGACAGGGGCAGAGCGGTTGATGTCATCTACCTGGACTTGTGTAAAGCCTTTGACACTGTCTCCCATGACATCCTTCTCTCTAAGTTGGAGAGACATCAATTTGATAGGTGGACCACTCGGTGGATAAAGAACTGGCTGGATGGCCGCACGCAAAGAGTAGTGCTCAATGGCTCAGTGTCCAGCTGGAGACCAGTAACAAGTGGTGTCCCCCAGGGATCGGTGTTGGGACCGGTCTTGTTCAACATCTTTGTGGGTGACATGGACAGTGGGATTGAGTGCGCCCTCAGCAAGTTTGCCGATGACACCAAGCTGTGTGGTTCGGTTGATACATTGGAGGGAAGGAATACCATCCAGAGGGACCTTGACACGCTTGTGAGGTGGGCTGATGCCAACCTGATGAAGTTTAACCATGCTAAATGCAAAGTCCTCCACCTGGGTCGGAGCAATGCCAGGCACAGCTACAGGTTGGGCGGGGAGGAGATTGAGAGCAGCCCTGCGGAGAAGGACTTGGGGGTGTGGGTTGATGAAAAAATGAACATGAGCCGGCAGTGTGCGCTTGCAGCCCAGAAGGCCAACCGTATTCTGGGCTGCATCAAAAGGAGTGTGACCAGCAGGTCGAGGGAGGTGATCCTGCCCCTCTACTCTGCTCTCGTGAGACCTCACTTGGAGTATTGTGTGCAGTTCTGGTGTCCTCAACATAAAAAGGACATGGAAGTGTTAGAACAAGTGCAGAGGAGGGCCACGAAAATGATTAGGGGACTGGAGCACCTCTCGTATGAAGATAGGCTGAGAAAATTGGGGCTGTTCAGCCTGGAGAAGAGAAGGCTGCGTGGAGACCTCATAGCAGCCTTCCAATACCTGAAGGGGGCCTATAGGGATGCTGGGGAGGGACCCTTCATTAGGGACTGTGGTGAGAGGACAAGGGGTAATGGGTTTAAACTTAAACAGGGGAGGTTTAGATTGGATCTGAGGAAGAAATTCTTTACTATGAGGGTGGTGGGGCCCTGGAATGGGTTGCCCAGGGAAGTTGTGAATGCTTCATCCCTGGTGGCGTTCAAGGTGGGGTTGGACATAGCCTTGGATGGCATGGTTTAGTGGGAGGTGTCCCTGCCCATGGCAGGGGGGTTGGAACTGGATGATCTTGAGGTCCTTTCCAGCCCTTACTATTCTATGATTCTGTGATTCTGTGTGAGTGTGACCAGCAGGTCGAGGGAGGTGCTCCTGCCCCTTTACTCTGCTCTGTGAGACCTCACTTGGAGTATTGTGTACAGTTCTGGTGTCCTCAACATAAAAAGGACATGGAACTGTTGGAACAAGTCCAGAGGAGGCCACGAGGATGATCAGGGGACTGGAGCTCCTCCTGTATGAAGATAGGATGAGAAAGTTGGGGCTGTTCAGCTTGGAGAAGAGAAGGCTGCGTGGAGACCTCATAGCAGCCTTCCAGTATCTGAAGGGGGGCTATAAGGATGCTGGGGAGGGACTCTTCATTAGGGACTGCAGTGACAGGACAAGGGGTAACGGGTTCAAACTTAAACAGGGGAGGTTTAGACTGGATATGAGGAAGAAATTCTTTGCTGTAAGGGTGGTGAGGCACTGGAATGGGTTGCCCGGGGAAGCTGTGAATACTCCATCGCGGGCGGTGTTGAAGGCCAGGTTGGACATAGCCTTGGCTGGCATGGTTTAGTGTGAGGTGTCCCTGCCTGTGGCAGGGGCTTGGAACTGGATGATCTTAAGGTCCTTTCCAACCCTGACTATTCTGTGATTCTATGGTCAGTACTTTTCCAGTGTTTCACAAAATCCCAATCACAAAAATACTACCGAATCACTAAAAGATACAGATGCAGTTTTCCAGTGATTACCTTCACAACCTTAACTTTTCAAGTGCATTCTGAAACACACGAGTCCTGGTTCCTCATGGTGCAAGTTCTTATGTCCAATTAATAGAGACTCTGGCCCCCCCCAAAAGAAACCCCAGCAACCCCCCCCGCCTGAATAGTTTTGGCAGAAATAAAGCACTGTTAGCTGAGGGCCATGTGTGCTTCCTTTGTGTCGGAGTGCTTTGGGTGTCAGCTGTTTGGTGATCGTACGTTTTAATTAAGGCAGGGCACATTGATGTGTGCAGCTGTATTTGAGCTTGTTCTTCCTTGTAAGCCTAATGAACTTATTCAGCCCCACAAGCAGGAACAAGCCTGTCAGGTACCTTTGCCAGCGGTCTTTGGCAGAGATCCCTGTGCGGATCGTGTGAGGCAGCGTCATTCAATGGAGGGAATTGTCCAGCTCCTCAGAAAATAACTACTGTACTTGATAAAACTCAGTTCTGAAGGGGGTATATTTTCTTCCTGTAAGGAAGGCGATGCACGGGGGGAGAAGGATGTTTCCCAAATGCATTTCTAAGCAGAGATGCTTTCGGAGAGGCTGAGATGGCCGCAGCGCCCCAATTCTTCCTTTCAGGAAACATCCCTAGGTTTTACTTCAGCACGGACGGAGCAGTAACCACGAGTTACTGCCCTGTAATGTTCACAGGGCACTTCACAGGGCAGTAAAAGCAAACTGCACGGTTTTATTGTGTGTTTTATTTCAATTTGACTGTATTTGAACAGGCTTTGCCGACTGGTGTGCCAGAGAGGAAGGCTGGGTGGAAGGTTTTGCAGCGATGGCTTGAACAGCTAGAGCAGCAGTCAGGTATTGGGTGTTCTGTGCTTTCCCTGCCTGGGCCGTGGCTCGCTGTTGCCTTAGGCAATTCACTTTTCCTTCCATTCACAGCAATTTCTGTCTGCAGAATGAGTCTGATAACGTTGAGGTGTGGTGGTGCTGGCAGGGAGTGAGGTTGTGTCAGAGCAGGGGTCCTGTTCTGTTCACATTCACACGTGCTTCAGTCCTCTACCTGTTAAGTGATGCCTGAGGTTCCTTCTTCCATCAGATGAGTTTGGAAGCTGCGATTTGTACGTTTAAGAGATCCTTAAACCGCAGGCTAAGGGTAACCTCAGACTTGTCAGATGTATAAAACACTGTTACCAATACCCGTGTCCCGACAGAGTGAAGCAGACCCTGTGGAGAGGAAACCCTGTAAAATGACAGTAGATTCTTGGTTTCCTCTGCCACTAATGGAAGTGGTTCTTTATCAACAGCAAACTGCCATGCCAGCCAGGCCACCAGATTCACCAGGGGCACAGGCCGTCTCCAGAGCCAGAGGGGTGCACCCATAGGGCTGGCTCCATGGCACAGTGTCCCCTTGCAGTGCCGCCGCACGGCGCCAGGCGCTGGGGGGCGCTCCACGCCGCCACCACACGGCTCCCGCCATTTGCCCTCCGGAAGGTCCCCAGAGCGGTGAAGAAGCCGGGTCTGAGGTAAAGCCCCTTTGTGTTGTGGAGACTTAGGAGGAGGAAGGGGTCAGGAGGCTGGGGAGGCTCCTGATATGTGTGTATAGGTGTGTATAGATGTATATAGGTGTGTGTATAGGTGTGTGTATAGGTGTATATGGGTGTGTGTATCGGTGTGTATGTATGTACGAATAGGCTCCCGGAGCGGCCGTCGGGCGGTGGTGTAACGGCTGTGTGCGGGCGCCACCTGCCGGCCTCGCTCCCGCGGGCCGGGGCCGCCGCCGCCGCTTCCCCGCCGGCTTTAGGCGCCCGGGATCCGGTTTTCCGGCCCGGACTCCGGTTCGGGGTGAGGCGAGAGCCCGTGCCCGGCTTCCCTGGCCCCGGCCCCTTTGATAGCGAGGGCAGGCGCCGCAGCCCTTGGCTTCCTCGTGGGACTCTGTGCAACGGCGACCTCCATCATCCGCTGGTGCAAGTCGTGAGGAGATTGGGTTGTGAGGAGCGGCCGTGAAGGCGGCGCAGCCCGGGGCACTGGCGGGCACAGGACAAAGGTATTTTTGAAACGTGGGTAATTACAGTCCCTGCAAGTGTTCAAAAACGGTGTAAATGAGGCCCTTAGTGACATAGTTCACCTCGAATCCTGTGTTCAGCTCTGGGCCCCTCACTACAAGAGAGACATCGAGGTGCTGGAGTCGGGCCAGAGAAGGGCAACGGAGCTGGTGCAGGGCCTGGAGCACAGTGTGATGGGGAACGGCTGAGGGACCTGGGGGGTTCAGATGGAGAAGAGAAGGCTCAGGGGGGACCTGATCGCTGCCTACAACTGCCTGAGAGGAGGATGGAGCCAGGAGGGGGCTGGGCTCTGCTCCCAAGGACCAAGGGATGGGACAAGAGGAAACGGCCTCAAGCTGCACCAGGGCAGGGTTAGATGGAGCTGAGGAACAATTCCTTCCCCACAGGGTGCTCAGGCATTGGAACAGGCTGCCCAGGGCAGGGCTGGAGTCACCGTCCCTGGGAGTGTTCACACCCCGTGCAGAGAAGTGCTAACACACTGGAATTGTGTTTGGAAGTGTCAATGAGTAGCTCAGTTTTGTGGGTTTGGGGTTTTTGGTTTGTTTTTAATAAATGTTCACTAAATAACAAATTCCCTGAGCTGACTGAAGTCCCCGCTGAGGATTTCCCTGCTTCTCGTGCAGTACTTCTTATGGACAGATGAGGCTGCTATGCAATTGTTGATTTCAATTGGGGAGAGTGATATTTAGGGACTGTCCCCTCCCTGCTGGATATTTTCTGCGGATTCTCGCAAGTAAGATCTCTGTTGCCTCCCATTACATCCTTAGTCAGTCTTCCTGGCTCAGTGGGTGTCAGGGTTTGGGGAACCACAGTGCCATATCCTATCCAGCAGGCACCCACTTTCAGCCTTGTAACATTCAAGCTGTATTTCCTTAGTTATTTCCTTAAAATAGACATAAATTTCCTTACGATTATATAAATTCAGTTTGGACATTAGGCATTAGGAATGAAAAGCGCTGGAGGCACCATGGGTAAAGCGCTGTAATATGAAATCCCTGGCTCCACAGCTCAATCCTAAATCTGTAGTCTGGCCTTAACCTTAGCATAAGCAAATGGTTACTTAGGTTGTTTTGGAGGCATGTGATTTAGTGACCAAACTTCTGGCTAATAAAGAACTTTCCAGAAGCAAACAATAAATGGCAGCGGAGCATATCTGTGAAGTAAGTTTTGAGGACAAAAACCTGAGCTTTAGCACATATGTCTTTTCAGTATTGAGATAAAAATGAACAGAATCAGCTTTTAGGATCAAAAATACATCTCCTTATTCTACACGTAACACATGGTATAGGATGATGATATGTAATGAAAGCACGTCAGCTGTCTGTGGGTGAGCATCACCACAAGGAAATCACTGTCTCCAGGCAGAGCTGTTCTGTACCCTTATAAATCAAAAAGGAAACTGGTAGTTCAGTGCAGTGTATTGTCCTGAGCAGGAGCATCTAGTTACAGTAGACCAAATGCCTTTTTCTTGAAGGGAGCATATTGAGTGAAGTATATTATTCTCTAGATAATAGACAAAAACATTCTTTATTATGAAACTTGATGCTCTTTCATAAGCATTAATAGTGCTGGGGGATGTGTGGGTGGGAGAGCAGGTGGGTAGACATGGTAAATGGAAAAGTAAAATGGGATAGTTATGAGTCTGTACTTCTGATGAAATATTTCTCTGTGTGATTCCTCTTTCCCTTAGAACATTCTTATAAAAGCGCTTTGCATTTCCTGCAGCCCTCAGGTTTGTGCTGCTTTTTGTAAGCGCAGAACTTTTGAAAGGCAGTGGGAAGGAGGTAGCTGAGGAAAGCCTTTATCCAGATGACATCCAGTACTAACAGCAGTGGAAATTTCCTCTTGCTCTGGGACAGTGCCTGAGTCTTGTCTAAAAATCATCTCTTAGCCTCAGAGCATTGTTCCTCACCAGTGCTCATTCATTCTCCAGCAGCTCTCTCAAGCCCAGCAAGGTGAAACAAACCCTCTTGCTCTTCTAAAAACATTTTCTGGGTGGTTTTCCCTTGTTATCTTCTTCATAGGTCACAGAGCTGTAGTAGGAGCAGTGGGTGCTGCACACATGGATAGATTCCGGTGGATTCCTGGGGTGGGCTCCATCTCTGAGTACCAGCAATCATTCCATCTTCTGCTTGCCTGAAAAATCCTGTTATTAAATCTGATTCCTACATTATAGCAACCAAATGTTTCAGCTTCAGGGATATGTCTCAGTGTGGCAGTAATGGCCCTGGATTTTTTTTTCCTGTATCACACTTGCTTCACTATTGTTATTGTGAGATCTTCCTCAGGGATACTAGTAAAGGTTTAGAACCATCCTGCTAGTGAGAATTACCTGTGAGAATTTCCATCCAGGGTCCAGAAAGCTTTATTAACATAGCTCTTTCTTGTGCAGTGTGTACAGTGATGCTTTTCTGAAGTGGCCAGTTGCATTTTGATTAAACCTTGTCTTCATGGTTGTACAGGCTGTTTTTTCATGGCTGAAAGTAAATGCAATGAGCTTAAATTATCAGTAGGTAGATCTCACCAGGTAGCTTCTCTCTAAATGAAAGAAATATTCCATTTTAAAGAATAATAATTATAAAAATTAATTAACACAAGAATGGATATTTGCAGCCCTATTAGTCAGAAGCAAAAGATGTAAAGAGCAAGATTAGAGCCAGTGCTGGCCTTTCCTCTTACACATTTATGGGTATTTTATTAATTTCAATGAAAAAAGGAACCTGATAATTGAATTTTTAGTATGAACTGTATTCAGCAGGGTTTGAGCGATTCCTGTTTGGCTTTCACTGTTGTGCTTCCCTTTCTCTGTCACCTCAGCCTGTTCACTGGAAGCATTAGATCAATACTGATGTAATAGGGAAATCATGAGAAGTGTGCTATTGATCTTATTGATTGCAAACGTGTAACTAGCACCAAAGAAGACACATTAGAATGGCACAAGCTACTCAGAGGCTTCTACAGCTGGCTAAAGAGTTAAGATAGGAGCAGAAAAGCCATTTGAAAGAGGTAGCAGGATGGATAAATGCTTTTGTCCCTCTACACTTATAAGTTCAAACGCAGTACTTGACAATTATGCAGGATGTGTGGAAATAAAGAGATTCTTACAGAAAACTCAAGCTGGGCAATTTACATTGGTCCATAAAGAAAGAGAGAGAACAGCAGAGCAAAGAGAGTCTCAGCCTACACATCTAGCAGGGAAAATGCTGCACTATGAATTAATTTTCATTAAAAAGGTATGTGGAGCAGCAGGACGGCAAAGTGAAACACTCTGCAGATGGAGAGGGCAGTGGTAGGAAGGAATCAGCACAGAGACCCTGGGCTGCAAATTGTTGTTGTGGAGAAAAGGCAAATGCATTTACCCCAGCAGCTGAGGGAGGTGTCTTTTCATCGTAGGCTGTGTTTGACAGCTACTGTATGTGGGTGCTTATGGCTTTGGGGATTTTTGAGTTGGTTTTAGTACCTGCAAACCCTTGAAAGCTATTGCAAGTATTTAATAACTGGGAGTTATCCAGGCACTGACATCCCTGTGGACTAGTGGCCTGCAAAAAAGCCCAGAAGGAATCTTTTCCTTTCTCCAAAAAGTCAGTCCATGAGCCACAAATCCAAGAGATGTTGAAAGGAAGTAATTTTAAACTGTGAGTTTTAAATTGGCAACAGGGGAAGATGAGTTGCCAAAATGGGTCTTTGGTTTGTGTTTCTGAGAGCCTCAGTTTCTCCTTGTGGAAGACTTCCATGTGATTCCTCATTGAGGGCATAGGAATGGTTCAGAAACTCAGTAATTACTTTCTAATAAGTTGTAGAGAATCCTTTTTAATTATGATAAATACGTGCAGAGAAATAAGAAGCCTTTTGTAAACGTAGTGGTCAGAGAAGGAAAGTAATTGAGATGTTAATTCTAATCATATGCTCTGCTCAGGCATTGATTTTTAAATTCATGTTATCCATTAATTAGTTAATGCCTGTAAAGTGCACTGAAGATAAAAAATGCTATAAATTACTATGTACTATTGTTACTATCGTTATCCATTAGGTTTAATTAGTTCTTGTACATTTTAATTGGATTATTGAGATGTAAACGTAGAGAGTATGATTTCAGACCACACGTTATCCTCAGAATGCTGGGGAAGTGAGCAGCTGCAATGCCAACACATACAAATCAGACCTTGTTTATGTGGATGGAGACATAAATATATTTGTGCTACATGAACATGTGCCTCTGATGGCTTCCCTCTCCCCTAAAATTATCCTTGTCTAAGACTAGGCTAGGCCACCTCCAGTCTGGTATTTCTACAGAATGATGTGTCATAGTGCTAAGCAGTGATTTATGCCCCTGGAAGACCAGAAACAAGGGGATTATAGCACAACAATGAGAAGATTCTCAGTTTCCCTGTGGGGCCAGCATGTTTCTGTCGCCCTTTGAAGAAGGGGAGCTGGCTTTAAACCAGCAGCATTTTTAACAGTATCTCATTGTAGGTTTTTTCTTTCTGTTTCTGTAATAGTGACAAAACCTGCTGACCTTGTCCTTCTTTCTTGCCTGTCGTTCAGAAGGATATATGGAAAATAACTGTTTCTGTTAAGCCTCATTTATTTATTTGTAAGTAACTGCTTTGAAGGAAGCATCCAATCTGATCCTCTTGGAAGAAAACCTTTCGGAAGTTTTCCTTTCAATGTGGTCCAAACTGCTTCTCCCCATCCCCCTGCAAGATGAGGGACTTTGTGGCTTTGTGTAAAGTTGTGGATGCTCTAGTTCCAGAACCTGCTTTATTTCCAAAACAGTAGTTGGGCAGCTGGCAAATCTCCCCATGCTGCTTGCTACAAGGCTCTGTCTTCTGCATATCTGCATATCTTCACGATGTTTTGGGTTTAGTCCTTGTAAGACACTGATTTTCTTCTTCTATCAGCCTACTTCTACTAAGAGATCAGGAATAAGGCTGGTAGGTAAGAAACTGAGCAGAGTACCAATCCATACTCCTTGGAAATGATGGAAAGTCACCTATTGAAGCCAGTGGGCTTTGGGACAAACCAAACATCTAACAACTGTCTGCTTCCACAGTACTGAGTTCCTGATCAAAAATGTTGAGATTTGTCCCTTTTTTATCACAGCTTTCTTTTCTGGGGTCTTATGTAGTGGCAGTGGTTCCTGTTTCATAGGACTGACTCTGATTGCCCCTCTCTTTAGACACTAGGAAGTTAAAATCTTTGATTTAACCTTTGCTGAATGTTTGCTGTGTCAGCCCAAGAAATCAAGTTTCTGGATTAGATCCTCTTTCATTTCACGTGGTGCTGCAGTTGCAAGAATTTCCTATGCAGTGATCTTGCCCTGTGCTCATTGTTTGTCTAATGTTACAAACAGAGAAAATACTCATCCCCTGAAGATTGGGGTTGGGGTTTGTTTCTAATATTTCCTTGTCAGAAGCAATTGTTTCAACGGCAGCCTATCAGTTTATCTTCAGAAACACTTGCCCTTGGCAATTGTCATACCTCAGCAGTGGCAAACTGTACAGCAATTTGATTCTCTTTCCTTTCTTTCCCCTGAATATTCCAAACATTACAGTGTATGTCACCCTTAATTGCTTGGGATTAGCTGGGGCCTGCAAAGTTTTGCTGGAGCTCTGAAGCAATGGTTTGTGCTGTACTTCAGTTAAATGGCCTTTCTTGGAATCATCAAGTTGCCCCCTCTCTGTTTCACTCAGTTTAAAACCTCCACTGTGGCCTGTCAGGCCTGTAGCTATGCCATACAGTGGGATTTTCTCTACCAGTGAATTCCTGCTCCACTTAAAAACCCAACCAGGCAACAAATCTCTCACTTCAATGCCCACCTATTAGTGCACCAGCAGTTTCCAGAGTTTGGACATCTCTTCTTGAATAGATAATGTTAGCTAAAAGCAGTACACTTAGAAATCCTGGTTTAGTTGTTCATTTTCTTTTTGCTTTTACTGTTCATAAGCACATAGAACAAAATCACCAGTAAAGCACATATCATAGCAATGGTGTGTTGTACAGAATGTTATGATACAGAATGTAATGTTAAGCCAGCACTAGAATAGTACAATTACCTAATATATTGAACACAGCTTAATTAAATATTTAATGGGTTCTTCCTGCTGAGAGGAATCAGCAGAATAACTGAAGACTCTGTTCCTGGAGATGAAAGTTGCAGAGGAAGGTGATCTGTGGGAATCACTGTTCAGTCATTAACCTCCTGAGCTGCCTTTCCCATCACTGTACCCCTTTCTTCCAAGTGTGGTATTGCACATTAATATGTATGCACACATTTCAGTGGCCCCAAACCAGTAAAGGATTTCAAAGAATTATTGCATGCATGGCACTCTGGATGCTGTGGTCTGGGCACTGTCTTTGAGAAGTGCTGTAGGTGAACTTAGAGTTACAATGAGGGTGTGAGGCTGATGTGGACTGATGTGCGAATGTCTTCAGTGTGTGGTCCTTGGTTTTATGCTTTGCTTTCATTACTTGGTTTCCAGTTCTGTGCTCAAGAATCAGTGCATGTCTGGGGAGAATGGTTTTGTTTGTATTTTTAAGCTAGTATAGTATTTAGAGTGAATCTAGGGAAATCTTCAAAATAATCTTGTTTTGCTTCTCTGTGACTAGGTCATCCTAGTAAAGATGTGGACCTCAGAATGGGAAGTAAAGATAGGCTGGAAATCCCTGGAATTGTTTCCTACCAAGCTCCACTCTGGAAGCTGTCACTGTGAAGCAGCAAGAGATGGAGGGAAATTGTCCTTGGTGTAATCCTGCTGGGTGTCTCTCTGGCAAAGGGGTAAGTGATGGACAAATAACCAGTGATTTCCCAAAACCCATCTTACTGCAGACAGCAACTGAGTTTTGGGGAGGTTTGTGGAAACTGCAGAGTCTATTCATGAGATATCACTGTACCAAGGGAGAAGGTGGGTATGAGGCCATCATGTAGCCACGTGGCAGCCAGAATGGGTGGGTGGGTGACTGATTTAAATGTTTTGGGATAAATGGAGATGGTTCTAAATGAAAAGTACAGTGTTACAGGCCACTGTTACAGAGTGTTACAGTGAGATCTGGCCCATATACTCTTGTTGCTGATTAGTTTTATTTAAGCACACATAGCTTTATAAAAATACAATGAATAATCTCTTTTTCATAAAAAGGATTTATTAACAAGTTTTAACAATAATACCACTGAAGAGTCAGATTAAAAAGAAGCTTTTAGCTTAAAAATACAATCTTTTGTCTCATAGATTCAGGGGGATGATGGTGGAGTCTGGAGGCTTTCCTTTTCATTAGATAGCTGTTTGACATCATGTTTCTTAGGAGTTAGGAAGTAGGGCTTATTTGATGTGGTGGCTTATGTGTATGGACATGGAGTCTGTGAGTGCTTGTTTTTGTGCAGTTATTAAGGAACCCACTACTCCAGTCAGTTTGTGTCAGTTTTCACTTGTGATACCAGAGCTTAAACTTGAAAAAAGGACATAGGAAGGAAAAGGGGAAGGAGAAGAAAAGCTCCTGTAAAGTATTTGGTGTCCAACAGGGCGTTTTCCCATGTTGCTCCTTCCAGACAGTGGTGCCTTTCTTCCTGCATGGCATTGCTGAATTTCCAAAACATCTCATTTTTTCCCAAGGACTTACCTTACCTTAATCTCATTCCAGAGCTTGTGGTTACTAAGTATGTTGTAAGTGCTTAAAAGTGCACTTTCCTACAGTTATGGTGTCTTGAAGGGGGACAGAGATCTCCATCTTCATCCCTGTAGATACTGTACCAGTATTTGTCACTTTTGTGGGGTCAGGGAAAGTGAAGGTTTATGCTGTAGGACATGCACATAGAGAAGATACAGTCATCTGCTTCCGTCAGCAAGAGTGGAAAGAAGCATCCGGCCCCTCGTTAACGCCCTAATCCAGTATGAACACAAACCAAAGTCCAGTGTTACCGAAACGATGAACTGGAGTACAATTAAAACAAACCCACAGATGCTCCGGTTATGCTTCTGTGTTGGATCCCAGCCAGAACAAACTGTTAGCTGTAGACAAGTTGCCAAGCTCCTCGATAAAATCAGCCCCATAAAAATGTTATAATTAATGATTTCATTCTAACATCGTTGGATGACTTGAAGTTATTGTTTCAGGTATGATTCCTGCTGAGTTGGAAAGGCGCCTATTCCTGTGTTTTATTTTGTCTCTGAGGATCAGTCATGCAATCACTGGTTTAACCTTGAGCAGTTATAAAGCATGTTTATTTCCATGTACCTCACTGAAAACACCACACAGGTTTAAGATATTGGCCCAGACCTGCAAAGGCAATTTCTAAGTCAGTTTGCGTGGCAGTACCTTTTCCTGGCACCTCCTGGGAGTAACAAGGACCGCAGGATTGTCCTGGAGGAGACCTGCAAAAGCCTTGCAGTCAGTTTTCCAACTGAAAGAGCAAAATGTCCACATAAGAACTCCCACGACTTTTCATTCTGTTGTAGATTGCAGGTCAAATCTGCAAGCCTGGCTGAGCCACAAGAGCCCCAGCAGGAAGTGCTGATTGCTCTCTGCTCCGCTCATCTGGGGTGTCTTTGGTAGCTGTCCTGAAGGCTCACTGTCACCCCATGTTTAATTTGCTCTGAATGCAGGCTGCCGTCAACAGGGATGCTGTTGCTCCACCTCTATCCCTGGGGTCCTGTATTCCCTCCCTTGCAGCTAATACAGGTCCTGTGAGCCAGATCAGCACAATCATCCACTGCAGAAGCAGTCGTTATATTTTCAGTGGTTAATTTTTGGGTTATGATTGATTTTGTTGAGTCCTGAAACTGATCCAGCTCACCACAGGGTTGCATGTAGCCAGATCATGTAGGTGGCTGTAGGAGAGAGTTCAGAGCAAACTTTGTTTTGTGAGAAATTTTTGGTTTTGAAAAAAGGAAATAAGCTTTTCAACAATTTAAGGAGGAAAAACCCTTTTGTTTCATTTTTCTTACAGAATAGATAGAAACTACCATAGGTAATTAATTAAGGGTTTAAAGTTTATAAACTTTCTGAAGTTTTAAAAAGCCCAATGATGAACTCAAGCTGAGCTTTTGATTATTTCTAAGATGAGAAAACTGCATGTTGCCTCACTTGAAAGAATGCTGGTGGTTGCACCGGAAATCCGTATTTGTGGAATTGCTTGTCATCTAGGTTGCAATAAAGCTGAAACATCAGCAAGAGGAGTGTTCAAGGCCAGGTTGGAAGGGGCTTGCAGCAACCTGCTGTAGTGGAAGGTGTCCCTGCCCACAGCAGGGGGCTTGGGAGTGGATGAGCTTTAAGGTCCCTTCCAACGCAGACTATTCTGTGCTCTATGAAGAGGGTTGAAGTATCGCATGGTTTGCCCTCATGTCACTGGCCTTGTCCCAGGAGTCTCTAGTTTCTGCTGGTTCCTCCCCTTTTTCACTTCCTGCAGCTTAGTGGTGCAGCAGCTTCACTGTGGTGCTGTGCTTGGTGTTTGTCTGCAGTGTTGTTTAGGAGAGAGATCACAAAAGAAACCCTCTCATAGTAGAGAATGGCATAGAGGGGCATTCTGAAATGCCCAGGGCATGTACGTACAAGAGCTTTGGAAAACCAGCCCTTTCACATAACATACATAAAGCTGGAAGTGTGTTTGTGTATCTCTACCTGTTGCCAATTTATTAAGAGAAACAGTATAAATAAACCCTGCCTAAGCAATGGTTTTAAGCCAGAGAGTGTGAGTATAGTTCATGTTGGGTTGTGGACATAAGGAAGTGTGGGTTTGCTCAATGCTGGCTGTTCACTTTTACCTATCATGAAGTCAGGAGCAAAACACAAGGATTCCATCTGTAAATGTTTTGGATATGAAGGTGTCTGTAAGGAAGGATTTTGTTTGTGCCCAGCTTTAGCTCAGTGGCATTATCCATAATATAATCCCCTGTGTGATGGTAGTGGGTGTGCAATGAAGTAGAAAATATTATAGGGACTGCCTGGTGTCAGTTTATTAACTTTTATATGTACAAGCAGAAGACTCCATTAGGGAAAGTTGTTCTGTATTCTATTGTAAAATGTTCTTATGTGAATGCATTAATGCAGTTTATACTGGTGTAGTGAATAAATGAGGGTCTGAGCTTGTCAGGTTGGAAAATGAAAACTTCTATGGTGAAAGAGCTGAAGGAGGAGTGGATGGATCTTGTGGTCAACAAGTACTTGCACAGCTGGTGTGAAAGCAGGCTTTTATGTCCATGGGATCCTCTGTGAGTGTTAAGGACCAATAGAAAGAGATGGGATGCACCTGACCAAATTAGGCAGAAGCATTTTTGCCAACATTCTGGCAAATCTGTTGATGGGACAGACAAGAGAGAGCTGATGACAGACAAGTGAGCAAATTGTAGACCAGACTGGTAAGCAGGGGATGCAGAGTTATGTGGACAGAGGAGATATCAGCAATTGCATGCAGGACTGAAGGGTGTCCACCTAAAGCATGTGCCCTTAAGTGAGGAGGTGCCGAGAGGACAGCATTGCTGGGGAAGCTCTACTGCCTTTCCTGGGAAATCAGAACAACTGGGTGCTTCTTTGGAATGCCTGTATGCTAATACAAATGGCATGGGGAACAGACAGGAGGAATTAGCTCTGTGTGCAGCTCCAGGGCTATGATCTCATTGGGATCATGGAGGCACGTGGGATAGCTCATGTGACTGGGTGCTGACGTGGATGGATAGATGTTCTTTACGAAGGACAGGATGGAAAGCAGAGGAGAAGTCATCCTGTGGGAAGGTGTAGAGCTCTGCCTAGGGATGGGTGATGATCCACTGGAGAACTTGTGGGCTAGGATTAGAGACCAACCAGGGTGGGTGATGCTGTGTTGGGTGTCAGCCACAGACATATGAATGATGGGTAGAAATCTAGAAGCAACAGTAACTAAAATTACTTGAACTTTTCATTTGTAAAGCTCTTTCCACTTCCTTCCAATTTGGGAATGACATATTTGAAGTCTAAACTCTTCTCACAAGTATTTTTGGAAAGTCTGAACAAAAACAGTTTAGCCATCTTTGTAAAATGACTGCTATGAAGGCATTCATTTGCTATGACACATTTTTGGCAGAGAGCTCTTGAACAGCTTTAGGACCTCATTGAAAATGTCCAAAAGTGTTTTTAAAATCACTGTGTAATTATGACTGGTTATAATAATGATTAGAGACTCCTCCCATGGATCAGAGACTTTAAGTACTAGATAGTCTGCAAGGGGCAATGGAGAGCCAGTGAGTCCCCAAGGGCTCACAAAAGAATTTGCTAGCACCTGTCTGCATGTCTAGAAGCAAGCAGGACACTGCAGTGAACATGTTATGGATCTGGCAAACCATGGTCAGCTATGGAGAGCTGATTGGATGTGGGCCCACATTGCTGCTAGCATTTGGCAAATGGCACAAGCTGCACCAGGGGAGGTTTAGATGGAGCTGAGGAACAATTCCTTCCCCACAGGGTGCTCAGCATTGGAACAGGCTGCCCAGGGCAGTGCTGGAGTCACTGTCCCTGCAAGTGTTCACACATGGTGTGGATGAGGCCCTCAGTGCCATGGGTTAATGGTGGCCCCGGCAGTGCTGGGGTAAAGGTTGGACTCGATGATCTTGCAGGTCTTTTCAACCTGGTTGATTCTGTGATTCTCTGAAGTGCTCAGTGTTTGTGCAGAAAGATGGACTATCTGAAAGTAAAGTTTAAAAACTGCCAGAAGATGGAATAATTATATCACACTTCCCACTCTCTGTTTGATCTTGTTACACAAGCGTGAGTGTGAAATTAGATGCTCTCCTTATAGAAGCATTACAGATTAGTTCCGCTTGCTATGGTTTTGGTTCCATTATTAGAGCTACATTTCTCCCAAACTTTGGAAGTTTGACTTTAACTATTTCTAATGGTCACACTTTATGAATTCTCCTTTTGTGTTTCATAGAATCCCAGCCTGGTTTGTGTTGGAAGGGACCTTAAAGCCCATCCAGTTCCAGCCCCCTGCCACAGGCAGGGACACCTTCCACTAGAGCAGCTTGCTCCAAGCCCCGGTGTCCAACCTGGCCTTGAACACTGCCAGGGATGGGGCAGCCACAGCTTCTCTGCACACGCTCTGCCAGCGCCTCAGCACCCTCACAGGGAAGAGCTTCTGCCTAAGAGCTGATCTCAGCCTCCCCTGTTCTGGCAGGTTAAAGCCATTCCCCTTGTCCTATTCCTACAGGCGCTTGTCTCCAGGTTTCTTGTTGCCCCTTTAGGTACTGGAAGTTCGTGTCTGTATAATAAATCCCTGCCCCCTGAAGACACAAATGTGGAGGAATTTCAGACTTTTGGAGGGCATGGTATTTTCTGAAGCTGTGCTTCTTGGATCCGTGCTTTCCATGGCACCCCATGATTCGAAACCACAGAGTGCTACTCCTGAGAAACACCATTAACACTGAGTTGAGGCAAGGGGACGTTCTTTCCTAAAGCTTTTGGATTAAAAATTGTCAGACATTTTTCAGTCAACAGCTGATTCCATGGAAAGAAATACATTTGAACTTTAAGAATTCCAACATCACCTGACCTTTCAACTAATATACTGCTGAATTAGAAGAATAAGAAAAGCCTTCATTTATTGCCTTTTCCCCAAGCTGTTCTTTTCGAGTTGCATTAAAATGGAATATATTTGGGCATGAAAGATGACAGCTCCTTTTCATGGCCTTTTACAGTATTATTGTTATGACTGGTCAGATGCTTTTATCTACAGCTTTGTTCTTTTGAGTGGGGAAAAGAATTTAGAGGATTTAAGGGAGTGATGGAGTTTTCAGGGAAAATAAATATTTCACACAATACTTAGTGCTGGTTGGGAAATGGGATTTCATGATTGCAGAGCTCCGTGCTCTGTTGGAACCCTTGTTGACCGTGATGGATGTCAGAGTTTATATTGCAGCTTGGCGCAAGTTCTGTTTGTAGATTCTCCAGTGTGGCCATGGTGGGATGTACCCAAAATGGGGCTTTGGCAAGTGACTGGTAGGAGTGGAAGGTGGTGTCTGTGGCTGTCCTTGCTGGGTCATACTGGGTCAGAACAGGGTCTGGCACCTCCCTGGGAAACTGGAGGTACATGGGAAGCTGATCAATGAGCAGACCATCTCTGAATGTGCTTGGGAAGGGAAAATGCGTTTGACTTGTTGGCATAGTGGAAATGCAAAGTGTAGCCTGAGATGGATAGGAACAGAACTCTGATTGTGATGAAATTACAGCTGCTAGTTTGGGGAGAAGAACAAAGGACTAAATAGTGTTTGATTTGACCATTCTTGCAACTTTTAAATAGGACTGGAGCAGAAAATAAGCCTTGGCTATCTGACCCTGTGGCATGGGCTGCTCTCCCAGCAGGCAGGGCAGAGAGGTGCCTGAGGCAGCAAAATGCTGCAGGAGCTACCTGGGATGGTGACAGGGACAGGGACTGACAGGGCAGGCTTTGTGCAGCTCCTGCAGAGCCAGCCCTACTCGTGGGGCTGCAGCCGCGGCATCTGCAGCCCCGAATATCCAGCAGTTTACATTTTCCCCCTCCAGAGCCGGGAATCTTTCATGCTGAGTAATTATGGAATACTGAAATCGGAGCCCATGGAGGGGGGCACCCTCTTCTGCCCGCAGGGGATTGCTCAGGGTGATTAAAACATGGGAATTCAACCAATTATGCACCTAATAGTTCCAGTTCATCCGCTATGAACTATATCGTATCATCTGTCTTTGTAAGCAGCATGAATGGATTATCACGTTCCATTCTCAAATCATCAGCAAGGCAGATTTATGTAGAGTCTTTGTATCTCTGAGCAAACTGGGACATGTAAACCGCTCGCAGCACCGCCACTGAATGTTCTGAAGGAGGAAATACAAACATCCCAGTCCTAATTCCTGCGGGGAGCTCAAGCGACCTTCAGCTCGAGTGAAGAGTTGCGCTGGGGCTGTATCTAGTTCTGTCTGGTCGCAGCTCTGTACAGCCGAGGCGGCGCTGGCTGCCGGTGATGTAATGCGCCCTCCCCTCCCGCCCGGCGCGGGGAGCGGGCTGAGCGGCGGGAGTCTGCCTCTGCACCCCCGTTTCCCGGTGTAAAGCTGCTCCCTGGAGCACCAGGGGCCGGTCTGGGGCGGGAGGGGGGACAGCCCCGCCAGCTCCCTCCCATGGGGCTCACCCGAGCAGCTGCCGCGGTGCGCTCAGCCCGGCCCCTGTGCTGCTGGAGGCAGGTATCGGCCGTGCCAACCGGGCCCGCTCCTCCCCGCACCGGGGCAGCCCCAGCCGGGCAGTGAGCGGCAGGTGGCGCCCGCGAGCCGTGCGGGGGCCTCGCCGCCCTCCCCTCCCGCACGTGTGAAAAGCCGCGAGCAGCCCCCCGCCCGGCACTGCCGCTCCTCCCGCTACGGCGGGGACCGCTCGACCGACCGGCACAGACCGACCGCCGCCATGGAGCGCTCGCTCGGGACCCCGCAGCCTCGGCGCCCGGCGCGCCCGAATCCCGCAGCGCAGGGGCGGCGGTTACCGTGAGAGGCACCGCGCCCGGCAGCCCCAGCGCGACAGCGGGCTGGAGGACCGCTGACCTGTTGAAAGAGCCGGGCTTGTCCCGCTTCCACTTGTCTTTTTTTCTTTCTTTTGTGTTTTTCCTCCTTCTCGACGGAGCAAGTTTGCTCCCCAGCCTGTGGCTCGGCTTCCTCCACACCCTTTCCTCCTCCTCTTCCTCCGGTTTTCCAGGATTCGCTGCCTGGAGCCGGGAGCGATTCCCTTCGTAACCCCCCGCCCGGCCCAGCCGCCACGGGCGCTGGAGCCGGGGGTGTCCCTGCAGGAGCGACCGACCGGCTCCGCGCTCGCCCTTTCCGCTGAGCTCCGCGGCGGTGGGGCGGCCCCAGGGGGGTTGTAGCCCCCGGTCGGCGGGTATCGCCTCTGCGGGTGCCACCATGTCCAAAGTGGCGTCGGAAAGTTGCGGGGCGGCGCCGGCCGAGGACTTGTCCAAGGTGTCGGACGAGGAGCTGCTCAAGTGGAGCAAGGAGGAGCTGATCCGCAGCCTCCGTCGAGCCGAAGCCGAGAAGATGAGCGCTATGCTGGACCACAGCAACCTCATCCGCGAGGTGAACCGCCGCCTCCAGCTCCACCTCGGCGAGATCCGCGGCCTGAAGGTAGCGGGGTGGGCAGGGTGGGAGCCCCGAAGTTGCTGCCATGTCTCGGCATCCCGCCGGGAGCGATCTCAGCGGGTGGATGCTCTGGGGGGAGCCGTTACCGAGAGTCTAGTGGAAAGTGAACAAGGGCTGGAGTGAATAAGTAGCCTTTGAGCCCGCTTAAATAGCGAGAGTCTGGTTAGGAGAGCACAACCGGGTCTCCTGCAGGCTGTGGGGCATGGCTCCCTTATGCTCAGCCTCAGTGTGCTTTAGGTTGATAAAACCCCTTAAGTCTGGTCACCTTTGTGTTAGACTTCATTGCTTTTTGGGCAGGTTAAACCACCCTGCCTTAAAGTATACATGAAAGAGTAGCATGCAGAGCTGTAGATGTTCAAAAGGTTTTATGTAGCTTAGTCTGTTTTCTGTCACTGCCTTGAGATGATTTACTCCTCTGATGGGCTGCTGGAGGGAGCTGCTCGCCTCCAGGCTGCAGAGCAGCCTGTGGCAGGTGGTGGTAAACCCCTGGGCTCTGTTTTGGGATGATCAAAACCAATCCCAAGTTTATTGTCTGAAAAAGATGTTTGGTAACTCATCTCTGATCAAGCCATTTTCAATTGTACTGTAGCAGAAGCTACAGTCAGGGGCAGACCAAGTGTGTAATGACTTAACCCTTCTTAACTGAACTCTTTTGTTGGATGAGCATAGTCCTTGATGCTTCCTTCCCAATTCTAAGGATTGGGAAGACAGTGTGAGTATTTATAGATAATTTCCCTGCCTTTATATACACATATGTATTATAGACCTAGAAAGTTATCTTAAAATAGGACTACAAAACCTTTTATGTCTTGTTGCTTTGAGAGAGGACATTGTCTTTAGGAAGTTCCTTCAGTGAGGTGATGTTGGAGGGAAGGAGAGGGGAGGCAGAGATGTAGATTGGGCTTTAGAATTATTATTGCATTAGAGTACATTTGGAGGCAGTGCTTGACTTGCAGAATGGCTTTAGTCAACTAAAAGATTGACAAAGCATCTTTGATAACAGCATGGCATAAAATAAATAGCATGTGGGGGAAGATTGTTCCTATCTCCGAAGTTCTGCACAGTAGGAGTGTGTATGTGTGTCTCCCCTCCCTCTTTTTGACAATCTGGGGGTAGAAAAGACCCATCCATGATAGTACCTTAGTAAAAATAAAGCTTAAAGTGTTAAATGTAAGCTGAATTACAGCTATGTGCGAAGGTGACATCATATAGATATATGCGTCTTCCAGATAAGTAGCAAAACAGACCAAGATGTGTAGGAAGGAGTGACAAATTCCTCTCTCTGTTCTGAGCTCCTTAAGTGGTGTCTCACTTCCACCTTTTGTTTAAATGCCTCGGCTGGAACTTTGAAAAGGAATTGGGGAAAATGAGTCTGTGAGCCCTGGGTTGGGGTCTGGACATCCACTCCTTTGTCTTGTGTGGAATAACTGGCCTGAGTCAGAATGAGCAGCTGCGCCTGGTTTCGGTGAATGGATGCCTCCTGCCTCTGAGTGACCAGCTGTGGGCTTCCACAACTGTTTTATTCCACTCTGAGGTCATTTGGAATCCCTTTCACAGCCCAGATATTAAGGGTACCTTGTAGCCTCACTGAAATTTTTCCTTTGTCAAATGCGGGTTGAAATCGGCCAAGTTCAAAGTTGTTTGGAGGCAAAGATCAGATAAACACCTGCAGTAGAGTTACAAAAGCTTCCTTTTCTTAAGAAATAGTGTTAAACTGGTCTTTCCGTAAGGCTAATTTTTTACCAATTGTGGCTAATCTCTATTTCTCATACCTTACATAAGAAGGAATGAATATTTAGATGGGAGAAAGATAAATACGATCACAAGGCAGTTTAGTAAAACTAGGAGGCTAAAATACTGAAGATGTTTTCTTTGGCACATTATTCTCCTGTAGCAATAGCTTGAACATTTTTGCTTGAGAGCATTTGGTTCAGACTGTTCCTCACTCAGAGAAGGGCATGGAATCGTGTACTTCATTTTCACTCCTAACAAAAACCTGTGACAGTCGATTATTTTATTGCAGAGTGGTTGAAGCAGTCCTGGTTAAGTAATGCCTGACAAGGTTCTGTCATGCAAATCTGAAACAAAGCCGAAGAAAAGCTCAGTTTTGCTAAATCTCTCAAATGTTCATCCTTATATGTGAATCAGCTTTAGGGAACAGAGAGCATCAATGTTAATAAGTAATTATTTAAGCAAGATTACAATTTCTGATGTACTTTGCTATTCTGTTCAGCACTAACTTGCAGGTGAATATATGTCAGGGGAGTGAGATCATCATGAGAGAGGTGATGATCTTTGCTAAGTCAGAAACTAAATTATTCTCATGTTTAGCATGAAGATGAATTAAGCATCCGAAACTTTTGTGCTATATCACAAGTTTGTCTTTGAGCCCTTCAAGATTAGCTCCAGGTGATAGTTGCTTTTTACTGGCCAGCAGCTTTGTTTGAAGCGTGATGCTGTTATATTGCCAGATCTACATACACAACTGTTTGTGCCTCGCTTGAATGCTTGGGTGATGAGTTTATAGCAGGGCTGTTCACTAGCTTGTATAATGTTATTCTTTTAGACACTTCTCTGTCATGATAATTTTTCTCTTAAAGGATATCAACCAGAAGCTGCAAGAAGATAACCAAGAGCTGCGAGACCTTTGCTGCTTTCTGGATGATGACAGGCAGAAGGGCAAGAAGGTGTCCCGAGAATGGCAGAGACTGGGCAGGTACAGCGCTAGTATTATGCACAAAGAGGTTGCCTTATACTTACAGAAGCTGAAAGAGCTGGAAGTGAGACAAGAAGAAGTGGTTAAGGAGAACCTGGAGCTGAAGGAATTGTGTGTGTTGCTGGATGAGGAGAAGGGTGGTGGAGCAGGCAGCCGGAGCTCTATCGACAGCCAGATCAGCCTGTGCCAGTTAACTGCAACAAGTACTTACATCAGAGATGTTGGTGATGGGAGTAGTACTTCTAGCACAGGAAGCACAGATAGTCCAGACCATCATAAACATCATCCAAGTACTAGTCCAGAGCATCTCCAGAAAACTCGGGGTGAAGGAAGCCCTGAGCATCAGAAACACCGCAGCATAAGCCCAGAGCACCTGCAGAAGCCAAGGAGCTCTGGCAGTCCTGACCATCACCTGAAAGGACCGAGTCCAGAGCATCACAAAACCATTGTCAAAGCGCCTGAACAACAAAAGCACAGCAGCAGCAGCCCGGAAACTATCCCAAAGCATGTTTTGAGTAGTAGCCCTGAACACTTTCAAAAGCAGAGGCCAGGTAGTAGTCCTGAGCATCAAAAGCACAGCAGTGGCAGCCCAGATCATCTTCAAAAGCACACGCTGAGTGGAAGTACAGAGCATCTCCACAAAGTGAGGGGTACGAGCCCTGAGCATCTCAAACAACACTACGGAGGGAGTCCAGAGCATCTCAAACATCTCAGTGGAGGCAGCAGAGAAGGTACCCTCAGGAGACAAGTAACAGATGACCTGTCACCTCACCACAGGAGTATATACAATGGAATGAATGGTGGGTCAATACCTTTAGTGAAAACTCATTTTGAAAATTACTAAGGTAGTTTCAGTGCTAATTCCAGCTATTTCTGGAAAAGGAATAATGTTTTATATGAAGTGAAAGGTACCAAGCCTGGTGTTGGCATTATTCCTTTAGCAAGTGATGTAATCAGAGTCTTTCCAGTAGGTGTTGAGTAGATTACAAAAGCAGAGGAAAAGTTAATCTTGAGTGTTGGTGTAAGGTACCACAGAGCAGCTCTTGGCTGTGATCCTGGTCTGTGGCTGGTAGACATAAACTGTCCCTAGGCAGACTTCTGTTTACATCAGAGAGGAGTTGTGTGGGTTTGAGTTAGCAGAATGGAGGTGAATGTCTTCAGTTTCATTTCCACCTTCCCAACCTCCTCTTTCTGTAGCTTTAAAGATGTCAAACTTTCCTGTTTGTTGCTGGAAGGCTGCTTCTGTCCTTTTCCGTAAGCTTTGGAAAAGACCCCAGATGAAGAGCTGGGCTCAATATAAATGAGTCTGCTCCTAAAGCTTCTCAAAGCCTTGAGCTTGCATGTGTTTAATTATAATAAATTAAAAATGAAGGAAGATCTTAAGGTTGGGTTTTTGTGTTATTATTGCTGCATTTTAGAATGATACCAAATAAACATGTTTCTAAGCACAAGCATTAAGAGCTGTGTATCCTCTCTGAAATGAATTACTTTAAAGTAATCAGAATGAGGCATTTTGTTATTTTGAAGACAAACAGTTGCAACCATATTGAAATGAATGAAATGCAGCAAAGGAAGTTATTAAACCAGAGTTCAAGCAACCTCCTATGCTGTAGAAATAACTTTTAGAGACTTGGCAGAATTTTTGGAGTCTGCTCCAGTTTGTTTTCATGAAGGAAAATAGCATTGTAGCTGCAAACCCATTTCTCAGACCTTTACTCTTAGATTTGAAGTCATGCTCCGTGGAAAGTGATGATTTTGTCTTAGTAAGCTGTCTGGGATGGAGTTCATGTCTTTGTTTTCTATAAGCAGCTGTAGAAGTTGTGTTGTCCTTGGTGGAACTGGCCACTTGTTGGATCTGCTTGTGAGCCGGAGGAGGCAGTGAGCTCTGTCCTCACTTATCACATCACTCTCACCTTGGTCCATTTACCTGTGGTGATAAACCTGTGGTTATCTTAACTTACCCTTCAGTTAAGATAACGCCCTCTGTAGGGGTAAATCCAGATTACTTTCAGGGAAATGCATATGCTTGACAGGGCTGAGGAACCCAAAGTGGTTAAATGTAGAGACTTCTCTTTTTAATGATTTTAAAATGATTGAGATGAGTGTATGACTGTGAAGGCATGTAATGCACAAGTTACAAAAGTTTGTCTTGCAAAAACTTCTGCTAAATACTGTATTTCTTTCTCCATCCAATTCTTTCTGTTTAAAAGTAACCACACTTCCCCAAGTGGCTTCTGTGTTGCATTTGTGAGGTTCATCAATCTGATGACTGGTTATGTAGAGAGGAGATCTAAGGTTTTAAAACTCATGCCCAAAGGGATGGGGTTTCTGCTCCCAGCAGGGTGGGCTTTCTGGAATCTTTTCAGTCCAAATAGTCTTGTCAAAAGCTCAACCATGTTATTGACAGTGCAAGGAAAGCAGTTGTTACCTTAAACCTGAGTTGACTGGTGCCCTTTGGGCAGAGTATTTGAGCTATCTACAATTTGGACCTGGGCCACAAGATGCTGGAGAGGGCAGCTGGTGATTTGGGAGTCTGTTTATTGACTTTAATCAAAGCCTTTGCCTGTCCTGTGCTTTATATAATCATTCTTGCAGAGGACTTCTCTCACCCGGAGGATGTCAAACCTCTCTCCTTTCATATTTATATAATTTGATGCAGGCATGAGGCTTAGTTCTGACTTTTGTCTGACCTTGGACAGTGCTAAAACTCTTGACAGCTTTGCTCTGAGGAAGAAGCCTTACACCTCAGGAACGTACTTGATCTTCACAGCAAGGCTGAATCCTTTTAGGGTTTTTGTGTTTTGCTTTTCCCAGCTGCTGCAAGGGTGTGAAGAACAGTTAATATGGAAGCAGTACAAGTGCTGACTATTACCACTTGGTATTGCTAAAGTAATGTATAGATCTTAATTTGCCTGTTCTGAGCCTACCTGTATACGTGAACCTGCCAATTGGGGTAGAGATGGGAACTGTGCCTTGTAGAGAAAATCCTGATCTTTTGCATCTCTTGTAAGGAATGGTGGAACTCTGAAAACAGGAGTTAGGAAGTGGCCTGTATATCTGGCCCTAAACTCCCATCAGCAACATAAAAGGATGCTATTTTTGATTCCTAGCTGAAAATCATGTAGTAAGGATATTATATAGTGTTGGTGGAGCCAACACTACATAATTGTGTTTTACAATGTTTTACAACTTGGAGTATGATTGCACATACATGTGATTATTTTTCAGGGCACTTCTTATTGTAGTTCTCATGGACTGCCGTTTGAGCAGCAAGAGTGACAAATAGCAAAGAAATGCTAACACCTTTTGACTCCTCTGTAACTAAAGGAATAAAGTAATCAGAACTTGGTAGGCTCAGTACAAGCCTGTCCCATCCTCCTTGTTCTTAACTGGACCCTGAATCAGGTCTGAGAGGAGTTCTTGTCTCGTCAGCACTTGTGTGACCACAGGGAAGCAATGTATTGAGTAATGTGCAGTTAATCTATACTAGAACTCTGACTGTATGTAAAGACATGGGGAATGGAGTGTTTGCAGGGTTCTGCCAAACTCTTAAGCTAAAGTTAATGCAGTTGCAATTTAATATTACAGTGCCATCAGAAATATGATGTGTAGCTGTTTCCTGCTTTACAGGATATGGTGTGTACATTAATTGTTTGGGCTTCATGCATATTTTAAGCTGTCGTGAGGTATGCAGGAAGTTACTTCAGTCGAGCTGTCTTTGGTCCACAGGCACAGCTGAAGGAATAAAGGATGAGGTGATAACATTTCCTTTCCTAATTCTTCTCATTTTCTATGCTCAAAGGTTTGATCTGGGTATTTTTTTCTTGTACGACATGTCAGCTTTCATTTATAAGATTTATAAAGCTTTAAAAACTTTACTTCAAAGTTCTCCTATGTGTTTTTCTGCACTGGATGTCCTCAACCTTTGGAGTGACAGAAACTGGGATGAGAGCTCTAAATGTGACTTGATGTTTGTTAACTGATGAAAACATGTATTTCATTTGAAAGTCTTTAAGCAACTAAACCATGGCAACAACCTTCTGCTGTGATGGCACCTAAAGGTTCTGGGTAATGGGCACAGGGTTATTTGGGATACAAAGACTGCTGAAATTAGGAGATACCAGCAATAAAAACCACTTCAAAGAGAACATTGCTGCAGCTGAGAATAATACATGACGGTTTGACTCTGACATAGTGTGTGGGGTAGAAGTGCTCAGTATAAATGATTGTGCTTTCAGCAGTTGTAGTCTAAGTGGTGGGTTTTAGTCAAAGCAATTTATTGTAAACTTTCTATTTTAAGGAGCCCTTTGTTTTACTCTGGGCTTTGACTTCTGTGTGAAAGGAAAGCATCAGAAGGCTTTTCATACGTGCTTTTGCTTCCTGCTGAGGTTATTAATGAGGAGAAGTGAAACTGCTGACTAACACTGTGTGCTGCTGGAGGTGTGAGGGTTCTTGCAGAACCAATGCAACAGCCCCTCTCCTGCAGCAAAGGTACTTGTAGGCTAAATGGGGACTTGGCTTAAATCTTGAACAATTTCTGCTATAAAGATGCTTCTTATAAGGAAAATAAACTCGGAAAAATGCTGTCTTGAGTAAAGAGAGGAAACTGCAGCATGACTTCAGAGAGGTAAAACATGTAATAATGTTACTGAGTTAACTGGTAGCCTCTCAGTGAAAATAGCTCACATCCTGCTGGTCAAAGAGTGAAAAGATGGCATGTTATGGGGTAGGTTGTTTATGTGTTATGTTCCTTAAAGTTAAAATGGAAATAATTTGCCTGTCATTAATAGCAGTGTATGATACTTTGCATGTGACTTGAGCTCTCCTGATGGCACCCACTGCTCTGCGTCTGCTGTTGGGAGCCTGATACAGCTTTACTGACTCTAGAGAGTAACCTGTTGTGTAAACAGAGGCTACAGGGTTGATAGATTCTTTTGCTTGCCGTTATTAAATAATCTACTATTTATTCCAGAAGCTTATTATTTGAAGTATAGAGCTCTGAAACTTTGTCAATCAGAGTCTTTCAGTTGGATTCCATTGGGTTTATGTCAAGCTTGTAAATTAGTTTTAGCTATTACACACTGTAAAAGAACTGGAGTGTATATGTGAATATGGATGTGACTGAAGTGTGCTGCTTTTATTACCAAACTCATTTTTTGTGGAGTAGTTTATCAAGCTGAAAACATGTCTTGCAGTTTCAAAACAATGAACCTACTACAAATTCATATTGTAGGGCTTTGGGAAGAAGTTTATATTTACAGATCCTCAACTTCACTGACAAAACCAGTAGTGGTTTGAATGTTCTAGTATGAAGTGGATCATCCTTCCAGCCAAAGTACTGATGTGTTAATGGGAAGAGTGGTGCCTGTCCTTATGAAGACACTTACCTGATTTCAAACAGTTACGTGGATGTTCCAGTGCCCTGATGTCTGGGAAGTTCAGTGGCTGATCAAAATGGCAACGAGACTGGTGCTGCTGGCTGAGGTTTGTTCCTATCCTTGTCCAGCTGATGCTAGATAGGCAGTGGCACTACACCTTGCAGTGGGAAAAGAACTCAGCTGAACAACCTCTCTCCTCACAGGACTGAGTACACCCCAGCCAAGTGTGAGACACTGTGCTTTCTGTGGAGTCACTACTTCCAAGTCTCATCCTTCTTTTTCCCGTTAGGTTGCATACCCTGCACCACACATGACTTTGGCAGTAACGACTTGATGCTAGTTCAGTCTTTCTTTGGTGGAAGCAAGAATCAGAGTAGGGAATGTAGACGTACTATCTTTAAACAAACACCAGTATAGGAAGGAAGGAGAAAAATAACTGTTACAGATGAACCCAGACGTATCTTTGAGAGCAAGGTCTATGTTAGTCAATGATGACTCTGTGTGTATTAATAAGGTGGGAGGGAATTGGTGCTAACTGTACAGCTGCTGCGGTGAGTTGGTTACTCATCCCTCAGCTCCTGTGGAGTTGCACCAAAGTGTTGATAGAGCCTATTCTGCAGCTCTCCCTTCAGACCTGTGAGCAGTGCCCTTATCTCCCAAGCATGTAACCAGCAGCTCTGCTGGCTGATTAATTTGAGGTGTATGGCCATAGCTCTTGCTCTGGGTCTCTGCTGGAACTACACTGATGTGTGTCCACAGACCTCCAGAAGTGAAAGGTTGACAATAGTGCTGTTATCACAGTGTCTTGACAAACACCCTGCAAGCCAGCCCTGTGGCATCCTCTCACTTTGCTGGTGTTACACTGAGATGGGGCTGACATACTCATACGACTTCTGCTTATTCCATTGCCTGTTGTGAACAATAACGTGTTTTCAGAGCAGTGAGTGGGAGTTTGTTTTGGTATGTAGAGAAGATGATTTATTTCTCATGATGATTGGGTCAAGATGCAAGATGTTTGCTTTTACCTGGGAGAGCTCATCAGAAGCTCGCAGGGCTGTGAGTGTTGGCTGCCCGAAATACGTGAGCACATTTTGATTCTATTTTATTTCATTAGCATTAGAATGGAGAGTTCTCCACTGAAGCTGTGTCTGAGTCTGTGCTTGGAGAGAGCACCTTTAACCCGAGGCCAGGACCTCATTTAACACAGTCCTTTGCAGAGCTTTGAGTTAAAAGTGTTATGATTTTATAATAGTAAAATATGGGTTTAGAAATATTACAGTGATTAAATTGTCAAATTCTCTGAACTCTGTCAGTTCTAATGCAGAGGTACAACAGCATAAGAACTCTTGGTAAATGCTGCTTGTTTAGGAACTTCAGCCTTGTCGGGTATATTATGTGTGTTAATCAAAGAGTGTCCTGTCTCTTCTGTTCTAGCTAGTAATGGAATCTTTAATGTATTATTTTATTAGGAAGTTACCAATGGGGAGTTGCTGCAGGTTAAGCAAAGATTGGAGCTGAACTGGTTAACAAATAGGGATAAAGGTAGCAGTTTTATAGTGTGGGCTTAAAACTTTGTGCCATTCACCCATCCAGAGTGCACAGATGCTGACAGGAGTGAAGGACAGTGAAGCATTCCACATTATAGGAGCTTTAATGAGGTATATAAAGCTTTGTGTACATATAAAAATGACTCTAGCAATGAAAATTCATTGTCTTCTGAGCTAGTAAGTCATGTTTTAATTAGTAAACTGAAGCACAGCTTAGGTCTTGTTATATACACAGATAGATATATATATATAGCTTCTGAGAGAGCATTGAGAATTATCTTCAAGTCATGATCTTGATATAAATCTTGTCTGTGTGTGCTGCTTGAATAGTTAAAGGGTGCCTCGGTTAAGAGAATCTATTAGGACTGGTACACTGAGCTTTGAATTTGGCTGAGTGCAGAAAGAAGTACATCTTAATACACCACCTCCATACTTATGAAAAGATTAAAACCAGGTTATATGGTGCTTGTGCTATGGTTGGTTTTGCCACAACCTCATACTTGAGTCTGTAGAATAATCCACTGTGGAACCAACAGTGGTCTTCTCTGTCCAGAGATAACTGTGGCATTAAGCCTTAGTAAAGACAAGGATAGAGCACTGTACCATGGAGTTTGGAGAAGTATTGTAACAGGATGCTCAGTTGTAACTGAACTCTTCAGCCACACCAGCAGATTTAGCCAGACCCTCATTGCTGTGCAATGACGCAGAGCCCAACAGCAGTTAAAGTCCTGGGAAGTGTCAAGTGGCCCTTTGATTAATACAAAATGGAAGATAAAATGGGAATCCTTGATGTTTGGGAGATCTGATTCATTTGCTCTAAGGTGAGCATCAGCTTCTAAGTAATAGAAACTGAGGGTAAATTTCACTCCAGTGTATCATTCCATTGCTGTTAATGGCAAAAGTTTTTGTGTGCCTCTGTCTAAAAGAGCTGGTCCTGGTCCTTGTTGGGGGGTGTGTGTGCCTATATATATATATATATATAAAAATACTAAATATATAATAAAATACTAATTGCACTGATCTGATCCAGTGCGGTAATTTCTGATTACTGTAAGGTGGTTCTTTTGGTCCTTATTCCTTTGTATGTGGAGGCAGTTTTTCCACACACTCATTTTCCACCTGTGGCCTGTAATATTCCTTGAGGACTTAGTAATACATTCAGCAGTCTCAATGCAAACTTAAAGTACTGTGACGGGTCTTAGTTACGTTCTTTGATTCCTTCATAAGCATGAATTAAGATTCTTCTGTAGTCTTTGGGGCATTCACAGTAACGAAATCTGAAAGCATGTTTAGGTAAATGGGGAGAAAAACATCCACCCTCCTGTCCCCTCTCTGTGCTATTCCCAGTTCTTCTTTTGAAATCTGATTACTTATGATGGGATTTTCAGACAGGGTCATAATAGGAGGATACCAAATGAAATGAGCAAAGGAAAGGATTAGCCTGGGAGAAGCCTTGGACAGTGGGACTGAAAGCCAGCAGGGTACACTAGTAACAACAGTAATCCATTTCAAAGGAGATTAGTTCTACAAGGATAACATGGGGAGAAGGATCTATATTGAAATTGTCTTTAAAATATAAATACACTAATGACAGTAGTGCACATTTAGTGTGTTTGTAAGGCTTTTTAAAGTGCTTTTAATTCTGTAAGATACACAGAAGGGAGTAAGATCGGGATTTGAGATGCATCTGTGAACATTTGGAACGCAGCAGGAAAACGTTTTCAGTTGGATTGATGGTGAATGGAAAGCTGCTATCTTGAGCTGGGCTGTCTTCAAAGATGAACGCTCGTGAAGACTGTGAATAACAAACAGTCTTAATTCGACTTGTCAGTTCTACTAGAAAACTTCGGGCACATTTGCATGGTTTCTCTATATCCCTGAGGAGAAGAAGGAACCAGCAGCTTTGTACCTCTACATGTCAGCAAGTACAGGTTCCTTCAAGCCTTCAGTTTTAACTTGCATGATTTCTGTGAACTTTGCACCAAATTATTACAAATATTATGTCAAGTTAGAGTAGGTAAAATGGTGACAAGGTCTGTAATACTGACTAGCAGAAGTCTGTATAATAATGTAAGTGGTTATTTAGAGTAATCAAACACAGTAATGTCATGAGTAAATACACCTTGTAGCTGAAAAAGCATCCTGAGCCACGTGGTATGCAGCAGTACTGAATATCTCCTAAGGGCAGGGCAGGACAGGTACTTTCTCAAGGTTACCTAAAATTATTCCAGAGCTTTTATGCCTGCAATACCAAACTTCTGATTTGGTCAGTAGAGAGACACCTCCTTCAGATGTTTGACCTCAAAACTCACTGGATTTCTTCCACTGCATCTCTTTAAGTTCCTATGGGTTGTGAAAGTTTGCGTTGCTCAGCCCTTGCTGTAGGCTCCTGGAGCATGTACTTGAAACTTGGATTCAAACAAAATATATATATCTGCTTTTTACAGAGGCTTCAGGGCTGATTCATCACTATGTAGCTCACATTATGTGAAGTTCAGAGAAGCCTGGAGAAAAGCATTGGGAGGTGACCCACATCCCCTCTTGGTTTCTGAGTCTATTTTTGTTTTACAGTGAATGAATCTTAGTGATATTCAAAATCCATCTTAGGGGTTTTGTGGTCTGAAAACATTACCAGTGACATTAGGATGGGTCTCTAAAAGTACTGTTTGCTTATGGGAGAGAAAGGAAGGTTTCACTGAAGGCAGCTGCATACATCAAGCACACTGTATGAATGCTGTGAGCTGGAACCTGAAAACTGGCTTAGGTCCATGGAAGTATTTGAGCACTTCACTCCTTGTTGGCACCTGACTTCCACTGAGATTGGAAGCCCAGACAGAAGCAGGGAGCTTGAATGTCCATGCGCTTGCAGTGTTCTGCAGTCACTTGTCTGTTGTCATTCATCTTTTTTGCCTGTTCCATTTCAGCATTTTTGTAACCTGAGGTTGAATTTTGAATTTTAGGTTTTTGCAATATCATGAAGTCCCTAAAGAAACCATGAAAGCAACAGTGTGTTTTTTCCTAACCAGCTCTCCAACCACCGGGACCAAAGGCTCTGCAGTCTTAACTAAACAGCAGAAGATACCAGAATCTCTGTCTTCTCCAGGTACAGGTGCCGAGAACTTCTTGCCTTACTCCTTGGTGTTGGAACTTGCCGCCTGGTCTACTACACTCCAGTCGGTAATGCTGCATGCCACATTTTGACCACTTGCAACCATAGCATGAGCTGCAGATATTTTGGAGAACTAAAGCATCCTGAGCATATCCAAGTAAATCCTAATTTCAGCATTAAGGCATTGATATTTGTGTATTTTACCTTCTCTGTGAATGTAAGAAAATGGAAAGATCTCAACGGTTTAGGGTGTATTGAAAATTTGTATCCAGACTGATAAAAAGGAGTTGGTGGATTGCGTGACAGCATGGAAGTAACTGATCAGCCTCTCTTGGAAGCTTGGATCTCAGAGTTTTATCCTCTTAAGTCACTCCATCATCCTGGTTTTGTCAAGAATGAGTTGGATGGGCGCTAACTCCTTGCATTGATCACACTACTGCAGGTACATCCAGTTGTTGACCAATGGAATACTGAAAAGGGGAAGCTCAAAAGAGGCATAGGACAAAAGGACTTGCTTGAGCCTCTTTCGTGATAACTCTGCAACAATCCAGATTAAGCCAAGTGGTTTGTACTTAAAAGACAAGTCAACACGTATCAACCTATACCTGGAAATGTGTACTTTGGGAGTCAGTTTTCTGGGCAACATTTTCAACTCCATCTCTGTTGCTTGCTGGTGTTTTATTTCTTTAATAAAGCCAACAGTGTTGGTCGTGATACCAATTTGGAAAATGGATATTTGAAGGATTAGTGAAGACTGCTTGAATGAGAAACCATTTCTGTTGGCTTTGAGATCAAAATACCCATTGACTTTATCAACATAGGAACATCTATACCTTAAATGTAACAAACCTTGGCTCTGCTTTGTGTTTGGTGGAGGTGCACTTGGCAGCTGTATTTCTCAATAAATTGGTGTTGGATATTAACCCCACATGTCGCTTAAACCTCATGTGAGATGTTTTGTTGCCACTGTCCTTGTGACAGGAGAAACAGTGCTGACTGTGAAGATGCACTCAACATTTTTAATGAAGTGCTTTGAATACCCCCAAATTTTGTTGTTTTCTATTAATTTGTTCTTGCAGTGCTGCTCAGCAACACGTCTTCATGCATAGGAAGCAAGAGGCTCTTGAAACTCATGAGAAAGGGTCTGTGATGGAATATGAAAGCGATCAGTAGATTTTCACTGCCTGGAGTGAGGAAAGCAACATTTATGTTGTGTTCGGAAGGAAATGCTGTTTCTCAGGGAACCATCAGCATCTGAATTCCAAACCCTGAGCCTCACTGGTCTAGCGTCAGTGTGATATTCAGGTGCCTGAGGAGTGTGCATAGTCAGACTAGTGAGATGGTGAGTAAACCAGCTGGTTGATTTGCTCCTTGGCTGCCATGACTGTCAGTGCAGTGCTTACTAAGTCCTGAACTTGTGTCCCATCATATCTGGGGGAACGCAGGGGGAAAGGGGTAGTGAGAGAGAGTTTCTTCCCTGCTCCAGAAGTCTGATTAGGAATCTGAACAGGATAAAGCTGAGAATACTTTGGTTTAGCCACATTCAAAGACATTTGTTGCACATGTTTTCACAAACATAGATTTCTCAATTTTAATAGTGTAAATTAGAAGTAGCTCTTTGACCTGCGGGTTGCAGGCCCAGTTCTCTTCTGCATGTCAACACCATCCCTTTAGCAATCCAAATGTGTATCTAACTCAGGTCTCAAGCCAGCTGCAGATCGATGATGGCCCAGGGGTGGATGAGGTTGTAGATCTTGGCTTGGTGTGATGCTGACTAAGGTGGGGTGCCTGCCTGCTTTCACTCTCCGAGGTGTTTATCTTCCACACCATGCACGATGTGGCCTGGCACCTGCAAACCAGTGAGCTGGCTAGAGGTTGACCGTGGAGGTGTGAGGGTTTAGTGACAGCCAGTCAGTCAGGGCTTGGTATCCACTTCATTGTATGCAGGTTTGCCAATACCTGTTCCCATAGGGTGGGGAGCATTCTCAGAGGGATCTGAGCATCCACTAAGCTGTGCTCCTCACTGCCAAGTTGGTTCTCTTGCTTCTGTATGGCATCATTAGATATCGTATAATGTCACCTTGCTCTGGTTTTGTGAACGCATGTTTTTAATGGGGTATTGTGCAGAAAACTTAATCCTCAAACCCACAGACTCTGAAAAAACAAAACCCAAGTATATATCTGATCTGAAAGACATCAAAGTAAATGTTCAGTGATATCTGTTTTAGAGAGGGACTCTTCATCAGGGATTGCAGCAGTAAGGCAAGGAGTGGTGGGTTCAGACTGAACCAGGGGAAGTTCTCTACTGGGAGGGTGATGAGGCACTGGACGAGGTTGCCATACCTGGTGGTGTTCAAGCCCAGGTTGGACAAAGCCTTGGGCAGCTTGGTCTAGTGTGAGGATCCCTGCCCATGGCAGGGGGTTGGAACTGGATGATGCTAAGGTCCTTTCCAACCCAGACCATTCTATGATTCTATGATTTTTGTGTGTCTGCGGTACGCTTAAATTTTGCTGAATTCATGAACATCTGGCACAGGGAAAGACTCAAAATCTGTACCATGTTGGCCATCAGATTAATGACGTTTTTACATCTTCTGGAAGTTGCCATTGCAGTAGATCTGTTCTGTTTAGGCCCAGTCTTTTGGGCTGACCCCTTTTGCTCTGGTTTGTACTGTATAAGCTTGCTTCTGTGTTTCAGCCAGTCCTGTGAGCTTCCGAAGGTCCAGAGCAAGTGTGTGATCTCAGAGGTGGGGACTGTGGTTCTAGCCAGGGAGCAGGAGGAGAGGAGAACACTGCTGTTTTGTTTTGCTCACTTGCTGTGGAAAGCCATGAGAAACTCCTTTTCCTTCTCCAGATTCTAACTGTGGAGTTTGAGCCTGAAGACATCGGTGAGCCACTTTTGGGTGACTGGTAGGAGATAAAGCAGCTCTTTACTAAAGAGCTTTGGCTTTTTAGCTGGAGATGGATTAACTAGTGGTAGCACTAGCCCTGGAGATCACTGGTGTGTTGACCAGGATAGCATCAGGGTGTGGAACTAGCATCAGTTTACATGCATGAGTGATTGTGGCCAAGATAATGGTTGCACAAAGTCACTGAAAATGGCTTTGTGAAGTTGGGATGTTGATGGGTGTAAAGAGCTAAAGGATGTGCTGTTAACCTGAGTAAACACTCATACCTTTTAGTAGTTCCTGTTTATTACTTACAGCTTTTTATCTGTAGTTCTCAAAACAAGTTACCAATGAAACAAACACTGCTCATCATCTGATGCATGAAGAGCCATGACCTAAACAAATGAAGAGACAGGATGAATCAGCCACCAACCAAACCTTAAATCCATGTTTCCTGAGTTTTAGCTGCTGATTATTCCATCACGTCATCCCACTTTTCCAACAGATTTTTTCTTACATTAGCCTGGTTCTGAGTGTGGTGTAAAAACTGGGGCTGAGGTTGCTCACATGCCTAGAAAACACCTTTATGAACACTTAGCTTGATACAAACATTTTCAATGTGTTTCCTTTCAAATCAACTTTTAAGGCACTGCTTCCTTCCTTCCTGAGCTTCCTGAAGTATGCTAACCAGGCCAGTGGGGAACAAAGCTGTTTTGTGTGTGTAATGCAGCAGGCATATTAGAAGATGTTAATGTACCTTTTGCATTTACAGGGTGCTTGAAAGCATCCTTGCCCATAAAGTGATTTACAGTGAATCCATACTTGAAGTGCTGCGGTAGCTTTACTAGAGGAAGTTATATTTGCCTGTCTTTTTTCTCGTGGCCTGTTTTTACTGTTGCAGAATAGTTGTGTAGCTGTAGTTGCCTTCATTTGGGAGAAGAAGATGCTGATATGAATCAGTGCCATGGTCAGCTGTCAGCTGAGGATTTTGAGTTGCTGGCTGGCAATCAAAAGGAGAATTCATCTTTTATCAGGATAAAATTTGAAAATGGAAGCTGTTATGTGCTAAAAAGTAGGAGAACACAGTATTTTGGCAAGATGGTGGTTTGGTCCTTAGTATCAATCAATAGCATGTTACCTTGTGAATATGGCAGTGGTGCTTAGCAGATATAAATCTCTATGACAAGCCCCAGTCTGCACATCTGTGTGACTTGGCAGATGTGGATAGGAACCAGAGAGCTGGTGTAATTTGAGATGTTTTGGCTGAAAGCCTGTACACATTTCCAGCAGGTAGGTGGTTGCTGCTGCTATCTATCAAGCACTGCACTCTGAAGTGTTTACTTCAAGTCTGTGAAGCAGTGGCTGTGTTTGAGGGAAGGCTGGGGAAAGGCTCTCACTGTCTGCCAAGAAGATGGAGGTTTCTTGTACAAAGTAACTGTAGCAGAGTCATTGCTAAAACTGTTTATGAATGGCACCCATCAGAATTCAGGCCAGGATTTTCAAGCTCCATAGTAATGTGCACTCAGTGGGGAATCAGGCTTTGACGTTCAGAAATGACAGCCTAAACATTTCCAGCCTATGAAATGTGATGACAGGACTATAGTAACAATTCTTGTTATGAGTAGAAAGTTATTGCAATCACAGCGGCTTCCTGCCATGCAAAGAAGGGAGTTTTTAATGGCACTTCTTACTGTGAGATGTGGCCTGAGTGCAATTCAGTGTTTCAAACCTGGGCAGAGATTAAAGAGACATTGGTTCTGTTACTATTTTAATCTTACAAACTGGAGCAAACACCAGGTTGTGTGTCCTGAGCATGATTTAGCAATCTGTTAGGCTTTTAATTATCCCCTTCCTAATTAGATTGCTCTGATTATTTGGTGCTTGAAGTAATGGTGTATTTTTAAGTTCTCAGGGAAGTAGCTTTTCATTTTACAGGCAGTTTGTCTTTCATGCTGAAGTATGGAAACATATGGTGCTCCTTCTGATGTAGCACTTGTCTAAATATCTTTGCTTGTAAGATTTTCTGCAGAGCCATACAATTTTCTCCTGTAAAAACATTCCTAATGCATTTAAGCAGTTTTATAACTCCAGCATGGGATTATCCCGTTCTGGTCATTGTAAACATTTACTGGATGTAGGTCAAGATATTGAACTGTGAAGCCTGAAGAAGAAAAATGACCAGGAAGCAGTTAGGAATGCAAAGGGACCAGTAGGAAATAGAATAGTGATAATTCATAGAAATAAAACAGTTCATCAGAACACTTCCAGGTATTTTGAAAGGGCCAAAATAGTAAATTTCTTTTTAAGCTGAACTCTTGGGATATCACTGTCAGTAGACATGGAATCCTGTATCACAGTGTCTAGACTCCTTGCATGGTAATGGGTTACATCTCATGATCGGTGTTCACTTTCTAAGTGATAGGGTTTCTTCTGTCTGAGCCATGTGAAGTCAGGAGCATGCGTTAAAAAATGTGCAATAGCAACACATTATACAATTAAGGGAAACTGGCAATGTTTGAAGAGTTTGGTATAGCTGGAAAAGTTAGTAGAATACCCAGAATACTCTTGGATCCTTTTGTCTACATTGCTAGGCTCTTGTCCAGCGTGAGAGATGATGAGCAGGAGGCTAACTGGCCTGTTAATAAACTTTAGAAATGAGCAAGAACAGTTCTCTCAGGGAATGACGCAGATCTAAAACTCCTCTTCTTACATCGCAGTGAGAAAGCGAGGGTTCTAATTAACGTGGTCCTCCTGAAGCAAAGCACATTGCCAAGATGTGGGTATGTGATGAGCATCACCCAGATCACCTGCCACAGAGGGAAGCGCTCGAAGGCGTAGGAGTGGTGCCAGCCTGATGACAGGTCTTGTGCTGCCCTGTTGCTTCCCAGCAGCTGTTATCCAGGAGCATGAGGGTGGGATTGGGCAGACTTTGAAATTCAGACAAGCTGCCAGGAAACATTCTTGTGTCCTTTCTGGGAATATGGGCAGGTTGTGTTCAACCAACACCTGAAGCGCTACTTGGAATAGATGACTGCTTGCCTGTTCCAGACTCGTGGGTACTGTGCTGTAGGAATGCACGTGTGTGAGGATGTGTGTGCTGGAATCTTGCTGCTTCAGCAAACAGAATGGCCTGCCATGTTGTCATGTTGGAGATAATGGTGGAACTAATGAAACCATTTGGGGTTTGATACTGCTTTTATTTATGCAGGTGGCTGACTTCATACACTTGCATGTCCCCACCGAGGTCACAGGCTTCTAGAAGCACTTGTTTGGTTTTTTTAATGGTATCATGAAAATCTGAGCTGGGATCTAGAAATGTATTCCAGAGGAAGCAGGCAGCAATCCCTTCTTGTCCATAATGTTCCGATCTGAAGGAAACCTTGCAGCTTTTCTTTCCTGCTTTCAACAGATTGATATTTGGCATCAAGACTTTCAATCCAGGTTTGAAGACAGTCAAAAAATGACGATGGCCTTTCTCTACCTGGAGTGCTGCCTTCATGGATCACTCATCTCAGGGCTGGCCCTCCCTGAAGGCACAATGTGAGTACAGTTTTTAGTAGCAGGAAGCATTTTAAACTCCCTCTGTGCTGCCTTGTAAAGCTCTTGACCACCCGTATACCTTGTAAAACGCTACAAGTGGTGAAGCATCTTCAGTATCCAGGAAAGGAGGGTGAGCAGCTCCCCCAGTCATGCTCATGGGGCTGAAGCATGGAGGCAGAGCATGCTTTTCCCCAGAGGGGTTACAGATGGAGCAGTAAGAGCACAATTGCTGGAAGCGGAAAGGAAAGAGAAGGATGCACTGGACAGGAACCCCTTATCTCCTCACTCCAAAACTGGGTCCAGAAGCTGACTGCCATCTCTAGGACAGATCACCCAGGAGGTGGTTTTATAGCTGTAATGGGAGCAGACTGTTTGATGTGGAAGGTTTGAGTTGCACCCTTTTGAGCACAGGCGATAAAGCTGCTTATAAAAGAGTTTGTAGTTTCTGAGGGGTTTCATTGAGAAAAAGAAACTGGATGAGGTTGAACAGATTCAGAGTTATAGTAAGGAGTGTCTGTGTTGTAAAGTGACGGACTCTGGAAAGAAGATGTCAAAGGGAAGGACTCTGAAGGAGGGGAAATGCCATTGTCCAGGTATCCAAAGTTGGATTAGGTAAACTTGCACTGTTTTTAACAGTATTCCTGCTTCTAGAAAATGAAGGTGTGGGACAGCAGAATTAGATTATAGAGACAAGCAGAGCTCCAGAATTTCTGAACTTGAAATTGTTGGGAATGATGCAGGTAACGACCACTTACATTCACTTCTTTGTGGGTGATAAATACAGTAATTGAAGGGGTTTGTTAATGACTATGCAGGCTTTAGTTAATCGCAGATATCAGTTGATATCCTGCCCCCCTTTGTTCCATCAGATGAAAAATAGGGCAGCTATTGCAATATCTGCCAGCTGTGGGGTCGCTGCTGATGTGGTAGTGCTGATCCTGACTGACTCATGGTGGGTACTCAGGAATTTTACTTCCATCGCATCTCTGAGCTCCTCAGGGTTTTGGTGTCTTGAGCACCTCAAGGTGCCTACTGCAGGTCTTCCCTTGTGGTTGAGAATGGAGAAGTACAACTGCAGCTGCTTTGGCAATCGCAGCAGTTGATAGTGTAGAAATGGGAATTTCTTATACACCCTTTCATCTTCTACCAGAGTTTTCTATAAAGCACAGTTGTCCTCCTGTACACTGGAAGGCAGAGATCTCCCATTAGGAAACACTGAATTCTTCAAAGAATGAAAAGCCTGATCTGTGTTGAACTCTGCTACTGAATCTGAGCTTTCCTGTTTGAAAAGGAGAAAGCAAAACATGTTTTCTGTCTACTTTTCACTCAGTTAATCTTAATTTGTGAAAGTCATTGCTATGGGTCCTTTTGTTATTGCTGCTCTTGAAAAACCAGTTACAGTGAAAGACCAACTAAAAGTCTAATATGAGATGAAGAACTACAGTGCTAGTTTCTCTGTCTGTTCTATGGGGCAGAGATGGTTTCTTGCTGCCTTTTATAAACAGTTTAGGCTGCCAGCAGGCAAGAACAGAGGTAATCCAGTTATTTGGGTTCTCAGTTTTGCTATTAAATAACTGAAGTTCTTTTTATAAGTTCTCTCTGCAGCAGTGTGTATTCTTAAGTATTAGTCAGCCATTGCTTTTCAGAGTGCAAAATCCATTGCACCTTTTCAGTCTGGTGGGATTTGAGGTGAAATTGGACAGATTCAGCAATGTGGCAATAAAGTCCAGCAGTGCAGAAGGATCCCACACAGACTATCCATGAAAGATCCAGATGGCTTGCAGTACATTGCGGCATTAGAGAGCTGCTAAAAGCATAGTGATGTGCAAGCATAATCAGAATGATCCAACAGGCCAGGGACGCTGCATGTTACTCTGAACTGAAAAAGCTAAATAGCTTAGTAAGTAGGTTTGGTTGCAGTCTTAATGCGTCGACATTTCAGTTGCATTGTGAACATCCTTGTATCTTTGGCCCTGAATTGTGGCCATTTACAAACAGCTCTAAGGTAATGCTCTGAAGTGATGCTATTGTCTTCTATAAGCTTCTCTGTGTTCCTCATTGTAAGTGTAAAAGCAGCGTTTGCTGATATGAGGACTTGGTTTTTAAAGGGCAAAGTCTTCTTCAGAGAAGTTGGCAGTACCAGAAATCATGCGGCTCACAGAGCCTGATGCACGCTTAAAGTTCAGACCGTGTTGATAAATAAACTTTAATTAAATGTAGGGTTGGAAACTACGCTTCGGGCATTGCAAAAGAAGTTTTATGTAGATCAAAGTCATAGATATTATTGGCCGGAATCCTCGAAGTGAAGAGTGGTTCGTCCCTGTTTCTTACACAACACAAGCCCAGCTGAGAGCCGGCTGTGAGAGGATTGCCTGTCCTCTGAGTGCTGCTGATATACAGTGCCATCCTCTGAGGGCTGCTTTAATGCAGCACTTGATTACTGTTGTCTATTTAGGTTACATTTTGTTGCCTTCTATACATTGGGTGCAGTGTAGTGAGAAATAAAGTGAATTTCATCTGCATATTGGTCGAAGATTAGTGCATGTCTTCTACCTCTGTATAACAACAGCCTGTCAGTTAAACATGGGGTCATATCCAGACCCAACACAGTTGTGGTTTAACAGCCACAAAGGCTGTTTTTTACCTGTACCAACACCGAGGTGTGTCACTGCAGATCTACGAGGGACTGAGATCAGACTCTTCTCAAATGCTTGGTTTTCCTTGATTTATTTTTGATGGTGGGTGATGGATTATTTACAGGGAGACAGGGATGCAGGAATTCCTCCTGGTTCCTCTTGTTAGTCCTTGTCGAGCAGTGGTTTAAATGACAGAGCACTGTCTGGTTAACATGGCAGCATGACGTGTCTGGCAGCATGAAGTTCCTGTAGGTGTCTGGGCTTCAGGATGAAGAGAAAAATCCCTGATTAACTGGGTGGGGAAAGAATCTGATGGTTCATTTCATGTGTGTCTCTACATAGCAGCATTTATTAATTTAGGGGGCTGCTTGTCTTGTTTGAAATCAAATAGAAAATGCTCACTCAAGTGCACAACTAGGACTACAGCTATTATCAGATTGATTAAAGTAAAAGCAGTGAATTAACTTTATAGACTCATAGAATTCCAGACTGGTTGGGGTTGGAAAGGACCTTATGGTCATCCAGTTCCAACCCCCTGCCGGGGGCAGGGATGCCTCCACCTAGACCATGTTGCCCAAGGCTCTGTCTACCCTAGCCTCAAACACTGCCAGGGATGGAGTATTCACCACTCTTCTGGGCAGCCTGTTCCACCTCAGTTTCAAGGGCTGCCGTGCATGGCCTGATACTCTTTTAAGTGTATGCTACGTAGATAGAAGGCACCACACAACTAACATGTTAAACTACAAACTTTTGGTCAATCATTATCAGGGTTTTCTTGTGTTTTGTTTTCAAGATTATCAAGAAACTCAGCAGAAGCAGTAGGTTTGAAAGCTTTCTTGAATCATTTGTAATGTTTAATTTTAGCCTTATAACTATTTCGAGCTATAGTCTTAAGCACCTTTAGTCTCTCAGTTTGAGTGGTAATTCTGGAGCACTTCACATGATCCAGAGGTACCTCGGGATGAAAACTTCCCCGGAAGGTCACTGAGAAGAGAAATAGATACTTATTTCTTTGAATTGCACAGAGCTAACGTGAAATTGCCTGTCTGTTTCAGAAAGCACAGCCTCCACCTTCCATGCTGTATGTATGCTTTAATACTCAACTCCAGGCAGGACCTGAACCCATCTGTGGGAAACTCTAGATCTGTTTCAAAAGGAGAGGTCAAGCACAGGAAGGTGCATCGTGTGGTAACCTATAGGTTGTATTGTAGCTATACAAATGCTCTCAATAGTCAAATCTACAGGCAGTCTGAGACTCAACAATGTGACAGAAAGCAGAATTAATAGCAGTGTTGCCAGTCTGTTCCTGTGCTAAGGGCAGGAGATGAGACCTGTTTCTGCAATAACTTAATATTATGAAAGTCTGTGAAGCATCCTTGCTGTGCGCAGGCTATAGCCGATGCTTCAAAAGCACACCTACAAGTGAGTAGCACTGGAGCTGTTATGTCTTGAACTGTGGTGGCATTTCTGGAGGTTGGAATTATCTTTGCCTCTTTCCTATAGACATTGCTTTGGTGACAGCTAAGGGCCAGCAGTGTTTGCTTGCTGGATGGATAATGTTGGGCTGTAAGCTGTTCTCCTGCAAGAAAGGCAGATTTTGGTCTCTGATATATTAAAAGCCACAATTAGTGGGTATGTGATTTTGGCTGGGATTTGGAGCTCTTAAGGAATGGCATGAAGCATTTAACTGCTTTTTAGGAAACTAGAGCTGGATGGGGAAATGCGATTGTGATGGTTGTTGAAGTTGTGGGGGGAGAGAAGCACAGGATTATGCTACCTTGGATGGGGTTCTGGTGTGCTGCCGTTACTCTGTCATCACTTTAGGTGAAGTTAAAGTCTGTGGAAAGACTCCTATTGACTCCTGTCTCTGACAACTGGCCTGTGAACAGGCATCTGAAGCAAGCCCTATGAGCAGTGCAGAGTGAAAGCACAGGCAAACAGCAATCTGTGCTAGGTGCAAAGCTTTACAGCTCCACATGGAGGAAAAAAGGTCTCTCTAAATTCATCAGAGGCTTTTCTTTTGAAAACGTTGTTTTTCTTCATCTCTCAGATCATAAAAAGCCGAGAGAGTTGCCTTGGGGCTGCTTTGGAAGCCTCTGGCTGTCAGCGTGATGAGCATTTCAGATCCCAGTGCTGTGACCCTGTGTTCATCACAGGAACAGACGTGTTGAAACGATAAGCCCCAAATCTTGAGGGTGAATTGGCAGCACTCTGTGAATTTGTTGCATATATCTTACCTAAGGACCAGAATATCCACTGTTACCTTGAATGAAAACAGCAGAATATGCTTTTCAGTCATCCCCTTCGCTAAAGCTGTAAAAAAAGAGAGAAATTCATACATGAATATATCCTATGTTATTTCATATACACACAGGAGCGAGATTTAAAGTGGAATCAAGGAAATAGTGACCTGGGATTGCTGGGCTTGTGCTCTTACTGAACACAGGGTCCTTGAAGCAGGAATAAGAATTAAGATTGCCAGGAGCAGCAACTGACCTGGCCGTACTTGGGGTGTTGTGGGTTAGCAGATGACATGGGGAGGTCAGAGTTCCATTTCCAGCCTGTTCAACCCCAGTTTGATTTTTAGGGAAAATGGAATGTCAGAATGTTTAAAGGTTGGGCTTGATCTTAAAGGTCTCCTGTGGTTGATTCTAAGGAAGGAGGAAGTTCGTATCGCTGTGAAGAACTAGTCACACTAGAATTCTCTTTCCATTTTATATATAAACATATGTTTCATACTTCAGTCAACTCTTTCCCTAAATCTTTGCTTCCTATAGTGAGTAAAGTATGAAAAATCAGTGTGTATATAGTGAAGGAAATAGGTGGGGTTGGAATAAAACCTTGTACAAGTGGCCACACATAATACATCCTTTAGGACAGAGAGGAGAAAATTTCTTCTTCTCAAAAACTGAATGCCAATAAACCACGGGGAGAAGGGGCAGAGGAGGTTGGAGAATGCTTAAATTGCTTTAATTTCATTTTTGGTGGAAAGATTAAGGAAAGGAGAAATGAATCCGAATGAGAAATTGATCAAACATGGTTTGAATCCTCTTGGAGAAATATTGCCATTGATTTCTAGAACAGGATGCAGCCACATGGTTTGCCTGTGACTCCGCTGCCCTGCTGGCGTGGACTAAATCACCGACACTCAAAATAAACCCCAACACAACCCAAAAGCAACTCTCTACAAGTGAACAAACAAAGTCTACTTGACTGCATAGCACTAAATTAGCTCCCTAATCTGTACCATGATTGTTGTGCCAGAGCCATGGGGGTGAGGCGAGATTGACCTCTGACTTTCAGTCCTGAGACCAACCCCATATTCGGTGAGTGGCTCAGGAGCTGAAATGGTTAAGTCATTTTCTAAGCATCACACAGGTACATGAAGCTGAAACTTTGATTTATTTTGAGCTCTGAGGAATATAATGTGCAAACCTATTGAGGTTCTACTTGCTGGCCAGAGACTGCTCTCAGTTTAATAAGACACAGCTAAATTTACCATGATGAAGTGCTTCATGCATGAAATAGGTGCTGTGGTCCTGTGCTGGTGATTAATGATTTATTACCTTTTAAACTGTAGAACCTCCATGCAGAATTAATTTTCAGTGGATTCTCCATGTTATCACTTGTTTGTACCCCCATGGAATCTTACATGATCAAACATCGCTTTTAAAGAGCAAACTCAGAAATAAAATCTGAGGGATATTTAAATTGTGCTTTTCGCAATTCCCCCCTTTTCCTCATGAGGTGTTTTACAAACCTAATCTAGCAGCAGCTTATGCTGCAGGAGATGGTTATAGCTCACTATTCTTGTTCCTTATCAAATCACTGCTCTTATTCTTTAAAGCTCTCAGGGGATTGATTTAAATTTAGGCTGAAGTGTATAGATCACCCCCTCTCTGCATAGTCCTTTGTTGGCCACGGCAGTTTCTGGCTGCTCTCAGGTGACAGACCTCAGGTTGAAACCCCAGGCAGTCAATGTAAAATGCCCACATGGGCCTTGCTCTCCTGGGGGAATTTTCAGCTCCCAGTTATGTTCCTGTTTTCACCCTTTAACTTCTGGGGAGAATAACCTGGTTAGAGAAAGACTGGAAAACTGAGAGGAGAATCCATCCAGCAGAAGATGGAGAGGGGAGGGATATGGTAGAGGCATCCTGTCTTACAGAGAATGATCAGATGTGGTGTGATGTTAACTCTCTGAAGAGCAGTCACTCAGTACCATAGAGCCTTGGGGTTTCTTCTGGTGCAAACAAGACTTGGGGTTGACTCTTGTACTGTGGGGATTTAAAAACACCGATGCTGCTTCCTTAAACTCAGCGCTACATAAATGTACACAGCTAACCTGTACTGGAAGTCTCATTTTGGTGGTCTTGAATACATAAAAGGAGCTGGTGATGTGCCTTGGATCCCGTAGGTGAGCAACGCGCGAAAGAGTCCTCTGGAGGAGTAAGTTGCAGCTCAGCTGCTGGACAGCTCAGCAGCATCAGGCCTTAGGACTGAACATGTTGGACTTAAGTGAAATTCTTCAGGCGCTTCATGGCTTTGGTCCTTGATCTACAGAGACCGGGTGAGCCCATGACACTGCTCTGTTCAGAGGCTGGTTCATAATCCTTTATGCATAGTCTCCTGTGTAGTTCCAGAGTGACAGAAGGGCTCAGCAGTGTCTGAGCTAACAAATAAATTCTTTATTTAAAAGAAAAGAAGCTGTACTTTTGCAAGCAAGGCTCTTCTCAGCATTTGTAAGCTGAGCAGGGTCAGCCTGGGTCCTTACCTGGACTTTTAAGCTCTGGAAAGAGCACAGGGGTGTTAGTGATGGAAAAACCATTATCTTTTGAGTCAGTCATAAATACTGTGAAGGTAAAGGTTGAAATATTCAACTAAGATCCTTTCTGCTTGTTATTTGAAGTCCCAAAGACCAAGAACTTTGAAGTTCTTCCAAGGCTCTCTACAAACATTGGTGGTGTTTGCAGAAAGCATTGTGTGCAGTGTTACCATTCACTTCTTGTCAGAAACCTCTGTATGATGCTGCAGTGTACTTCTCACCAGACACAGCTCTGTCTGCTTCGAGTGCAGAAGCAGATTCACTTTCTCTTCTTTCATCACAGCACCTATTGATTCCCTTTATCACAGCTGTCATAGAGCCCCAGGCTGGTTTGTGTTGGAAGGAACTTAAAGCTCCTCCAGCTCCAGCCCCTGCCATGGGCAGGGACACCTTCCACTGGAGCAGCTTGCTCCAAGCCCCTGTGTCCAACCTGGCCTTGAACACTGCCAGGGATGGGGCAGCCACAGCTTCTCTGGGCACCCTGTGCCAGTGCCTCAGCACCCTCCCAGGGAAGAGCTTCTGCCTGAGAGCTCATCTCAGTCTCCCCTCTGGCAGGTTAAAGCCATTCCCCTTGTCCTGTCCCTCCAGGCCCTTGTCCAAAGGCCCTCTGCAGGCTTCTTGTAGCCCCTATAGGTATTACAAAGCTGTTATAAGGTCTCCCTGAAGCCTTCTCATGTCTTATCTCTTTGTCCCTTGTCCCTGCCACTCTTCAGTGTTCTATTTTTGGAAGTTAAATTTAATTATAAGCAAAAATGCCTACTGAGGATGGACACGGTCCAGTGCTATGTCAAGAAGAGATCATTCCCATTCTGGGGTAAAACCTCCCTGCTCTGACCTGTTTTCTCTCTTGGAAGTGCTGTTTCCCTTATGTTTCCTTCCACATCTTCAGAAAATTAAGTGCTGGAGCCTTTTAAAATCTATAAGCCAGATTCCTGCCTTTTGTGGCTGGTGAGGTGAGTAACTGTCAGGTGACTCTGCGGTGGCCCATACTCACATTGCATGAGAACAACTGTGGTGCCCTCTGACTGTGAGCAGCTGATGGCTGTGCACGGCACATACCTGCAGTGCAACAAGGCAGTGAATACTCTGTTTGGTAAAAATCAATCCTGGTTATTCGCTCTACATCTCCGTGTTTTGGTATCTGTCAGCTTGGATTTATCAGAATGATCAGTGGTTGGACTTTCACGTCGGGCTTGACTGATGAACAACTGTAGATAGGAAAGAGTTTCCTTAAAGGGCTCTTGGCATCTCAGTCTTCACCCATGGAAAACTTGTAAAAGGTGAATGAATGTTGGTGCTGCGGTAGATGCGGGTTTGTTTCCAAGGCCTAAGCTTTGTGCTCAGTGTAGCCATAAAGCAATGATTTCAAATTATTGACTTCTGGAATGTGAAGTCATCAAACTTCCATAATGGAAAAATCTTTTTATATTAGAGAAATTTATCTCAGGTTGAAAATGGTTTTGTCTTCCTCAGCAGCCAGACCTCTGTGGGCTCTTCACTAGCTCTCAGAAATGATCCCAACTTGTTTGTACTGTATGGTACTGTCTGGACACAGCAGGACAGACCTGACTAGGTTGGACAGGCCTTGGAGCAGCCTGCTCAAGTGGAAGGTGTCCCTGCCCGTGGCAGGGGGTTGACACTGGATGAGCTTTAAGGTCCTTTCCAACACAAACCAGTCTGGGATTCTGTGAAATCTTAGATCTGTTTGCTGTCCCTCTGGTACGGGCTTCCCACATGTCAAGTAGGACATGTCTTCTTGTTCAGTATGCTAAGGCATGAGCTCCTTTCAGAACCACTTTCGGTGGTAGAGTGTTTTACTGTTTCCTTTTGCAAACATTGCTTTAGTTTCACCTCTATCTCCACAGTGTACTCATAACTTTCTTTACAACTTAATAATAATAAAAATAATACAATGGTTTTTTATTTATTATTGTTATGAATAATAAGGGGAATTTTGCATGCATCTCATCACAGTAAGGTTAAAAATACCTTGTGGCTGCAAACAGAACACCACAATTTGTTACTATCCTTTAGGCAGGATCCTATGATCACACTATCAAAGTCTAGATGGGTGATGATCAAACAAGCTCGCTCTTGCAGCAAGTGTTGGATGTGACGGATGGAACAGATGGCAGCTTGGGCTTAATTTTGCTATAAGACAAGGAAGATGCTGTGTATTTCTGTGCTGGTGAAAGTGTCTCTTCTTTGGACATTTTAGCAAAATAAAAGTGGTTCCGTGGGCCACATGGGGAGAAAAAGGGGTAAAAAAAGCCTTTGGCTGAGAGCAGCCATGCATCAACAGTGTTCCTTTGGGAATATAAATAATTAGTAGAAGTAAAACCTCTAAAAAGCTGGAAGTGTTGTCAGAAAGCAAGGAGTGAGAGAGGATCTTGAAACGGGATAGAACTTCAGCATAGGAAACAACGAAGGCCCAATAGCCTGGTCTTGAGATGCCTGGGGGAGCAGGGAAGGGAGGTTGGCTGGAGCCATGCTCTGGACCATATAAACTGCTGTATTTCTGAAAGACATCATTCCAGCTCCTGGTAATTCAGACAACTTGAGCATTACATTTCTACTTTGTGATCTTGATTAAACCTTGCCAAAGCTCTCCCTCTCTTAGATACTTGCAGAAGCTTTATGCTTGCCTCCCAAGGCAAAATTTGGATCTGATGCCTACCTGAAGATATATTGCACTTTATATCATGTGGCCACTTTACACTGAATGCCTCTGTTTAGCTTTTCCCAGATGGATAACAAAGGAATGGCAAAAATGTAGTAAAGAACGAATAAATGTCTGTCTTGTGTTGGAAATCCAAACCAAATTTGGAACAACTCCATCCGTGTGTTGAAGTCAGACTGCCTCTGCACACACTGAGACTTGCACATGCTGCAGTGGAAGTTTTGGCTCTTCATCTGGAGGGAACAGAAATAGGGAGCTTGCAAAAGCCCCCAAAATCATTTGCCTGTCTAATGAGTAAGGCAAGCGATTGGATGGAGTTGTTGGGGTTTTCTTCTTTCACATTCTTTTCCCCAGAGAAACCAAACCAAAAGCCTTTGCCAGAGCTGAGGTTTCCCAGGTGGGCAGCGTCAGCAGGAAGCAGAGAAGCCTCTGAAGGGCAGAAGGAGAGTGAAGCAGTACAAGGTACAGTTTCTAGGCAGAATTCCTTACACATAATGCTATGGGTGGTTAAAACAATAAGCAGATTTGGTGTCATGTTTTGAAGATGTACTAGAGCCAAGACAAGGGGAGAAAGCCAGGAAGCACAGGGATGTGCCAAGGGCGATTTTTGTTGAGCTAGAAGACATAAATAGTAGCTGCTTCAAAGGTTGCAGGATGCCAGAACTTTAACCTGCTGTTTGCAATTCCTATCAGGGCTGCTTTGAGTTATGCTGAATGTGCAGGACCTGGAAACACGTCCTGTGTCAGAACGTAGATCATCAGTGTTCTCTCCAGAAGTCAAATGCTCGTGCAGAGCACTGGTCTGCAGGGATTATTCAGGGAGAGACTTTCAATCTCAGGAACTTGGTAATTGCTGCACCATCAGATGCTGGATGCCACAGTGTGATACTAAGCTTTAGTGATGTTCTGGATGTCATGTAGAAGGGATAGCTCAAAAGCGAAGTGTGGTCTTGGTGCTGACACTATTTTTGGAATCCTTTCCCTTGTCCAGGCAGTATCTTGATGAAATCAAGTAAGACTGAATATGTCTAAGGTTTTGGAGTGGAAAGAGAATAATGATGATGCTTTTCTTGAGGCCAGTTCTTATCTGGCAGCCATTTCTTCACTTCTTTCTCCAGTAAGAGGTCAGTCTGATTATGGGAGTTACTTTAATCTTATTTAGCAATAGTTGGAAAGCAGGGATTTCTTGTTTACTTATTTATATATCTTCCTGATCTCTGTCTTCTTCTCAAAAGAGTTATAAACATGCAAGACATTGTAATGAGGAGAGAAGAAAATGATTCCTGACTGAAGAGCTGTGAAAACTAAACCTCTCATTTCCGTTAGTAAGAGAAGCACCTTGCGAACATGACCCCATCCAGCCAGCCGCTGCAGCCACAGGGACCTGCACCAGTTTGTGTTGGTGAGCCAAATCACCAAAGTTTAACATTTTAAGGAATGAGATGCGTATACTTAATGTATCCTTAGCTAATGTGAAGTGGCATAGAAGTGCAACTGTCTTCTGACTGATTGGGAGTTTGGCTTAGATTTTCAGATCTTCAAACCATTTCATACATTACATCAAATGATGACAGCTCCTGTGAAAGCTGCAATGATTTGGATAGTGGCCATCCCAGTGATGCATAAGCTTTTCTTTCACATCCTCCTTCCATACCCTGGCTTTCCTGCTTAATAAAATAAAAGGCAGTTTTAACTGGTAAGCTCAGCCAGTATTTTATGTAATTCAGGATGGAGACTTCACTAAAGCTGTGTTCCACACAGTAGATGTGGTTGCAAGGGGAGGCATTATGGGTCCATAACTCTTCTGTCACTATAGTCAGAAGCATCAATGCCTTGACCTCCATCCGAAAGCAGAGCAGTGCTGATGTTTGTTAAGGAAGCTCAGGTACATGGGTGTTGTTAAATTCCCAATGTGTTTTGGGTTTATTAACTGCTTCATTGTATTACCTTGGCACCTGGTGTGGATAGCTGGCCCCAAACTCCTGCTTTTCTGCCTTCTCTGTAGAAACCTATGCAGAAAGTGTGGTTCTGTGTGTGTCTCAGTGGTGCTGGAGCTATGAATGCGCTCTCTTTAATGAGCTGACAGCTTAAGCAGAGCCAAGTGTGTAGTTTATAGCCTGATGCAGGGAAGGCCTGATAACAAACCCAAAGGTGATTAATGCTGCAGCAGAACTTTAAAACTAAGATGAATTAAACTGTGGCAAGGGTTTTCTGGGTTTGACCATTCAGCTTTGGGCTTCAGAGCTGAGGAAATCAAGCTCCATACTGTATTCACAGGTTCTTATATATAAGCAGCTCACCTGGGATCTTTTTAGCCTGACTTGAAATTCCAGCTTGATGGGTTTCTGATAAATAGGCTGTCTCCTGTCCTTTCTGAAGCCTTAGGAAGAAATGGAAGCTGAATGTAAAGCTGCAAGAAGAATAAGCTGTATTTCATTTTTACAGAGGTTTTTATCAGCTGCTGGGTTTATTGTGCTTCTACATTAACACCATTAATTTTCAGGTTTGTTCCTTAAAGGTTTAGAACTAAAGCTTATTAAAAGATGACAGATTCTTTAATATTTCCTGGGAATCATAAAAGGAAATTTCCATCAAAGAGGCATCAGTACTGGGTTAAAATAGAATATCCAGCATTTTACAGCTGGTGGGCTTGGTGTGTTGCTTATATTTGAGCCTTTCTCTCAGCAGCAGCTTGGACTTCTTAGGAGTCTGGATGGGAAGAGCAATTATCCCTTAACTTCCAAACAGGTGAGGGCATGATGCAGATACCATACTGGGGTTAAACAGTAGGACCCATCTCTTAAAACATTACTCTGCTTTTGATTTGCGCCTGAAAGTACGTCTAAGCTAGGAGTATACAAACTTGTCTGTACCCTTGCTGGCAGGATGGTCCTTGCTCTCAGTTTCAAACAGGTTATGTTAAAGAAAAGGAGGCAAATATCTTCTTATCTATGTAGACTAAGTCCCCTTTCCTTTAATTTCATTCTACATTTTGCTATGCACTAGCTTAAGGCTGGCCTGTGAACTGCAAGGGCAGGTCTCCCTGCTGGCATCTGTTCCTTGGGCTCACTGGCTCTTCCTATATCACTGCAGGAGCGACCAGGGAAATAAGTACCTCCAAATTCACACAGAAATGCTTTTTGCTATCGGCAAAGTATTGACCATGCAGGTGAATGGGAGCTCCTTGATTCCTTGCTGGTGTGTGCTCACAGGGATCAGTTGCCTCTCTTGAACTTCACTTTGAAGCTACAGAAATCACTGACATTGCAACTGAGGAGGAATGCTACTCCTCACCTAGAGTCAACCATCGTCTGCCATCTGAAAATCATGGACCTGTAGTGTATGCACCCATGCAGAAAGTGCTGCTGTTGTATCTGGGACTCTGTAGTATGATATGTAACGTTTACCTCTGGTGAAAAACCTTTCCTTTTGCTTGTTAATCTTTCTTAGCTTGCTTTAAGCTCATGCCACATCACTTCTTTCTGCCTCTAGATGACTGCTACCATATGTCTGTAGGTTCCTAAACAAGAAGAATAAAAGGACTTTCAGGCAAGTGATGAGATAAAAATTGACACAGTACAGGGCTGGAAATGAAAATGTTACACTACTGCTATGCCTGCAAGTGCCCTTTTAGCAACTAAGAAAGGCTGCCTTTAAATACATGGTTGGGACATGAAAAGAGAGTGACATTTAAAAGAGAACAAAGGGCGCATCTGCAGAATTCACAACCAAGGTGTGAGCAGGTACGGGAGGAAAATCCCAGCTAAAGTGGCAATTGAACAGAGCTTTTCTCCAGAGGAGCTCTCAAATATTTGTCCTTCCATCACTCTTTTAGAGGAAGATTCAATGTGTTTGGGAGTAAAACCACACTGTCGATAGTGTTTGCTTAACGTGTGAGTCATGCCTAGGAAAACAAGCTTAGTCAAGATGTGGTCCATAGCAAACCAAACTGATTCAAGATCAACTTGATCTTGAAGTCATCACTTAACATCACTGTTAGTGGCCTAAGTATGACCACTGTAGTGTCCAGCTAGGATAGGGATAACTTTAATAGGGTTGTAAAATAACTGAGTCACTTTTCTTAGTGCTAAACTGATGGCATTATCAATACGGGTGTTGAATCCGGGTGTACAGTGGGAAGGAAGCCCTGTGCATGTGCAGCGGTGGTTGAAAGAAGCAAAGATGGTGGTCGGTTACATGGGGTTGTGAATGCTACAGGGAACATGGTATTGTACGTATATTTTGTATAAGCTTTATTGTGACTAATAAGTGAAGTTCTGGTCATCTCTATCTTGGGGACAAAAGAGAATTAATTGGTAAAGGACAACTGGAAAAGACTCCAATGTCTGAGGAGAAGAGGAGGAGAAAAAGAACTGAAAACAGATAAAAAGTGAGTAGCTGCAGAAGGCAGATTGAAGCTTTATGTTGCTCCTAGCTACTCTATGATATACTTCATTAATACTCTATGAAGTATAATACCAGGGAATTTAAAAGCAGTGAAACAAGCATGTTATCTAAATATATAAAAAAAATTAGAACCAAAAGAGATGATCCTTGAAGGGTATTTATAATTGGAAAAAAGACTGAAATGTAGGTATTGGGAATGTTTCGGGTTATCATAACTGCTTGGAACAAGCTGTGTCCCACAATAATTACATTTCAAGACTGTTTACTCCTAGCTCCTAAAGAACAGGATGTGTTCCCTGCTGAGAGGGACAAAGTAACCTGCGTCAGCCTGTGCTGGGATGTTTGCTTGTTGTTCTGCAGCATCTTGAACTAATCCCTGCCAGAACAGTCTGATCTCAGAGCAGTGCTGCTGAAACTGCAAGCTGACTTGTCCACTTGAAGGCTGTATTTACCCTTCTATGGTTAAATACCCATAAATACCCTTCGCTTCTCACCACGTTTGAGTCCTATTCCCTCAGTTACTTATTTTTGCAATAGATCATTTCAGTGCAAAGAGACATGCTTGGTTGCTGGGGATCCTTCTGTGAAGAGTCTGCCTGTTATATGCAGTATAGACACAGCCATTGTGCAGCCTTTGGCTTACTTGAAGTGAGCTCATCCTGAGGGTGCTCTGATTTTGAAGTCTGTGTGCATTAAACACTGTAGCTTATTTTAGTGCAAGTGGACAGTTATAATTAAGTGAATTTGCAAGAAGAAACTTTGTTTAGGCTGTATGTGCAGAAGTAATGCCATATGGATTGAATTCTAAAGATACATGCAAACTTCTATATGAAACTATATGTATATCTATATGTAGTGATAAGACAAGGGGAATGGCTTTAACCTGCCAGAAGGAAGACTGAGGTGAGCTCTTAGGCAGAAGCTCTTCCCTGTGAGGGTGCTGAGGCGCTGGCACAGGGTGCCCAGAGAAGCTGTGGCTGCCCCATCCCTGGCAGTGTTCAAGGCCAGGTTGGACACAGGGCTTGGAGCAAGCTGCTCTAGTGGAAGGTGTCCCTGCCCATGGCAGGTGGCTGGGGCTGGTTGGGCTGTAAGGTCCCTTCAACCCAACACAAACCATTCTATGGTTCTATAAAAATGTGGCTGAACAGTTAGGGAAGAGGTTGAATAGATACAAATATGAAACAAACGAGAAGCCTTCCCACAGCATCTATAAATGAGAGCAAGGGAATTGCTTATTACATATTCAGCAGAGCTAAGGAGGGAAGAAGCCACAGGACCAAAAAGGAAGAGGTGGGCAGCATAAGAGGTGTTTGGTGTGGGGTTGTACCCCTCAGTTCTGTTCACCAGTGATGGGATGAGGAGCACTCTGCATTGCTGTGTGCCTGGCAGCTACGCTCTATCGCGTGTCTACAACCCCATTGATTTTGACAAAAGGCAGGTCTTTCTTTAGGATTTTGTCTGACACCAGGTGAGAGAAGGTCAAAACATCAATAGGGATGGTTTTATCACCACTGAGAGTCAGATGGTGCCATAACTTCGTGTTACATCTTCTTGACCCGTGCCGTCTGCTGTCCTGGCCCTCTGTTTCTGATGTGGTCACGACTTATTCCGAGTCAAGCCTTAAGAGCACTACCCAAAGCTGTTCAAGGACAGAGAAGACTCAGTAAGTTGGTTTATACTTTGATCTGCTTCAGTGGCTGGTGGTTGCTGCCCTTCTGCTGCTTTCTCTCTTGGCCCTCCCTGCTCTATCCTGCATTAGCCTGATAGAGCCGCTGGGCTGGATTGCAGCAGTGTCCTGAACATGCCTAACAGTGGGAAAACCAAAGGAGTATTGTCCTTTTCACAAAGACTGTATACACTAGAAAAACAAGAAGAGAATAAAGGGATGCAAAGGCACTGTGATGATCACCAGGCAGGGTGATGATCAATACACTGTTTCTTCTTCATATATTGTCATATATTTTTCTGTACATTCTGCATGCACAACTGAGCAGAGGAGATTCCCTTCCTTTCCTCATGGATTCACCCGCTTCTTCCATTCCCCTAGCTGCTCACCAGCTTTGGCTTATTTCATTTACCTTAAAGTGAATACATTTAACTGAGAAATGAAACGAAAAGGGACTCAGGAAGTGAATTTGACTTGCAGCTTCCTGTGGGGTACAGAATGGGGTCGTTGGAAGGAGCGTAAGTCTTGACTAGAAACAAGTGAGAGGTTGGTGTTTGCTTTCATTTGTCAATTTGCTGGCAGTGTAATAACCCTGGGTAAGGGAGTGGGGTGTTATTGTTCTCAGGTTGATAGAGTCTGCATGGGAAGTACTGTTCACTTCTTTTAAATTACACAACTGCCAAATCACAAACTCAGTGGAACACGAGAAGTTCTTATGAATTTTACCTTTTCATTTCATGGTACACAATATCCTGCCCTTTATTAAACCACCTAAGGGATGGGCAGTGAGAATGGAGGAGAAGCTGTTACTGTTCCCAGGGGGCTGCTCTAGCCCTTGTTTCTTTGGCTTCTCATTTTTACAGAAACCAGCACTTCTCATCTAGGAATGATGCCATGCTGTCAGACACACGCCTGCGAGGAGGTGAGGTGGTAACTGCTCTGTGGTGACAGTGGGTACAGAGAGCACGGGCCCTTTGCTGTTTTCCGAGGACATGGTAAAAACTGTATTTCTGTGTAGTACAAGAGCTGTTTCCCATTTTGTGCCTATTAGCTCGTGGATGTGAGAGGCTGAATGCTGGGCTTGTTCTGCCTGGAGAAGGCTCAGAGCAGACCTTAGAGCAGTTCCCAGTGTCTAAAGGGGCCACAGGAAACCTGCAGAGGGGCTTTGGCCAAGGGCCTGGAGGGACAGGCCAAGGGGACTGGCTTTAACGTGCCAGAGGGGAGACTGGGATGAGCTCTGAGGCAGAAGCTGTTCCCTGTGAGGGTGCTGAGGCGCTGGCACAGGGTGCCCAGAGAAGCTGTGGCTGCCCCATCCCTGGCAGTGTTCAAGGCCAGGTTGGACACAGGGGCTTGGAGCAAGCTGCTCCAGTGGAAGGTGTCCCTGCCTGTGGCAGGGGCTGGAGCTGGAGGAGCTTTAAGGTCCCTTCCAATCCAAACCAGTCTGGGGTTCTATGGAATGTGACCTAGAGGCTTCACGGCAGCAGAACGCATGGGGGCTGCAGAAAGAGGAGCCATGCTTTGAATAGATTCTAGGTCACAGGGGTTTTTTAATTTTATTTTATTTCATTTTACTTCTGAAGGTACAAATTTAGAAGCTCATTATAGCTTTGTCCTTATGGATTAGACATACTTAAAACAGCTACAGGATTTCCCCTGAAGTGTATGATAGAATTTGTTGACAAGATTAAGGACAGGCGAAGGGTGTCATCCAAAGCCCGCGGAAGCCAGAGAGGAGCTTCACTGACTGAAGGCTTTGGATCTGGTCTTCATATTTTACAGTGGGAGAAAAAGCTTATTTTACTTCTTGGAGAAATAATAATTCATTGCCACTTCCTGGTAGAAACCATGGGCATTGATTTCCCATAGATTTCTGTGTAGTGGTTTATAAGACTTGTTTTTATAAATGGGTTCTGTTTGCGATGTAAGCAGTCTCCTACTGCACTGTTGGTACAACTCCCATTAAGCAAACGGTTGTTATTAGCAGGTACTTTTTTAAGCTTGATTTTGTTTAAGCACTTCTTTAAAATCCAAAGACCTGTAAAATTGCAAAATGGGGGAATTTCTAGTTCAGATGGCTGAGAAATCCGGGAGAAAATTGGTTTAGAAAGCATCTTAAAACGACAGACACAGCTCTACAGGTTTGACTGTGTAATTCTAAATACAATTCTAAGTATAAGTTAATGGAAAGAAAGATCAGGGAGAAATACAGCTGCATGGAATAAATGGATCTCTTAAATACATATCCACTCTGCATTGAACTGGCTTGCCCTGAAACCTTATTTTTAATCTTACCTCAGGTAATAGATCTCTCTTTAGCAGTTTCTTTTTAGAGTAACATCTTAGCCAGGGGAATGTGAAAATTATCATCTCTGAGTCCTGTTTCTGGAGGTTTATAACTCAGACACTGAAGCATTTACTCTCGGGTGGAAGCTGCTGTGTGAGGTCTCTGGTGTCCTGGAGGGGATGTTTTGCTATGCCACTACCTGCACTTTGGGTTGGATGAGCTCCTCAGAGGTGGCTTTTCTGAAGCTACCTGTGTGCAGGGCAGCAGGAGGGGAGGCCGGCTGAATGTTATACAGCAATACTCCTGCTTCTCAGGCTGTTCACCATGGGGATCTCAGCTTAAATGCAGTTATAGGTGGGAAATGCTCTTTCTGTTGTGGGCTCAGTATTCTGGTCTGAAGAACCATTTCTGATACGGAGAGATGGCTGTCCATAAAGCTGTGGCTGGTTTCTGATGTCCCTTCCCTGCTGTATTTTGTAATGTAGCCTGTTGTGATTCACAGCAGGCAGCAGTTGCACCCAAATAACTCTGAATCAGCAAGTGTCACTGCATTTTAGGTGCCCCTCATTCACCTAATGCCTTTGTAGAACCTCATGCAGGAAGTTCTTGTAGTAGTAATTCTGTCTTAGATTCTTAGAAGTGTTGCCTTTGCCTTGAGGGCAAGGAAGTCCTGTTAGTTCTGTATGTACTGCAGCTGCTGGTTTCTGCTTTTCTAAGTGCTGAAAGGGCTCAGGAGCCCGTCAGAGGCTGCTCTTCTCACCTGCCTTTGGAAATACCTTGGGTATGGCTTTGGATTTAGCTTTTGGGGTGTACCTAAATATCTAGGTACTGAGGATTACATGTGCTAGCGGTTGGATGGGAGATGCTTTTGGAATGAACTGGGGTTTCTTGAGGATGTGGGCTTTGTTGTGGGAGCTCTGGTACAGAGCTAAACCTTTGTACTGCTAATGCCAACTTCAAAAGGCAGTGCAGGATCAGGTCCTGAGTGAAGGTAGCAGATCTGGTGCATACCTATGTTTAACAAAACAGCTACTTTAAGTTGCCCTTAAGAAAGCACCGGCTATATGGTGATTACTGCCATAATCCCACTATAAAACAGTAGGCTGTTACGTGAAAGGAAAAAATGATTGCCTCCGAGTACTTCATTGTTTACTACACTTGCAGTTAAGGGTTTTAAAACATGTATGTGATGCTATTTTCATGAAACTTATTACTTATTTACAGTATCTATTAATATCTTCTTAATTATTCATGCCATGTAAATTTTACATGTTACTGCCACAAGATACAGCCACCTTTCTGTAAGAAACATTGTACTGCCATGTATGATACTTCAGGGCAAGGTTAAGACTCAGTCATTCTGGGTTCTGTCTGGATTTAAGAAACAGAAGAGTCATGAATCTCAGTTCTCTCTCTTTTGCTCCTTTTGGCTTTCACATGTGTTCTGGCGTTGATGCAAAGTTTGGTCTGATGTAAATCTAATGAATTGTTTAAGCGTTTTATGTCTTTATGTACTCCTTTTATTTGGGTGAGCTTTTACATCTCATTTTTACATTGAAAATTAAGAATTTCCCGAAGTCTTGAGTTTTTATATGATTCTACTGAAATCAGGAGAGATTTTTCTTGGTGGCTTCTATGGGAACAGGCACCTGACTGCCTTTGGAAATCAGACCCATAATTTATTAAACAACAAATCACTGTCAGCATTTACAGTGGATTTACAGTGGATGTCAGCATCTACAGTGGGTATATACAGCATTTACACTATAAATACACCCATTAGATTAATCGTTATAGAAGAGTTACTGTTAGCCTAGGGTACGCTGCTGGGCTGCCAGCCAAGGCTGGGCTGTTTCAGCTGGGGCTCCTTGCAGTGGGATCACTCTTAGGGAAGTTGTCTCAGTGGCATGTGGCTTGTTCTCCATCTGTGTGATAGCTCAGACACTGTTGTAGCTCTGCTGGAGTGGGCAGGTTACAAAGCTGTCCCTCTTGCTGAAGTGGTTCCTCTGAAAGACAGCAGTGGAGAGGTCCTGTGGTTTACATGGAAAGCAGTGTCTCAACCTGTGGTTCGCACCCATAGTTCCTGATGTTTATGGTCTGTTCTTGGGGCTGGCTCTCCTGGCACACCAGTGAGGCTGTGCTTCTTAGAATTGTAGGATCATTTAGGTTGGGAAAGACCTTCAAGATCATCAAGTCCGACCATTCCCCAGCACTGCCAAGGCTGCCACATGGCACTGAGGCCTCATCTCCACAGTGTGTGAGCACTTGCAGGGACGGTGACTCCAGCCCTGCCCTGGGCAGCCTGTTCCAATGCTGAGCACCCTGTGGGGAAGGAATTGTTCCTCAGCTCCATCTAAAGCTGCCCTGGTGCAGCTTGAGGCCGTTTCCTCTTGTCCCATCCCTTGTTCCTTGGGAGCAGAGCCCAGCCCCCTCCTGGCTCCATCCTCCTCTCAGGCAGTTGTAGGGAGTGATCAGGTCCCCCTGAGCCTTCTCTTCTCCAGACTGAACCCCCCAGGTCCCTCAGCCGTTCCCCATCACACTTGTGCTCTTGACTCAAGCCAGAGTTCCTCTTGCAGTGCCTGGAGCAGTTATTAATACAGTAGTTGTATTGGAAAATGCAACCACATGTATATGTTTTGTATGGTACTTATATAACTTGCAATGAAAATCAAATTGTTACGCTTCCAGTGAGCTGAGTGCAGTATTCCAATAACGAAAGAACCACTGAGAGAGCAGTGGATGTGCTGCAGCAGGGCTACACAGAGTGCTGCCATGTAAAACAGTTATTGTGCTGTGCTGGTGGAATTCACTTCTTGGCATTGTATCTCTTTGAGGAGCCCAAATCAGTGCATAGAGAAAAAGGCCGTTTTGGATATAGCAGCCTGAGTTCCACCTAGATCCTGCTACGGGAGTCTAAACCTGTTTTAAATCTGATCCAAAACCATAGGCATGTGTATGTGGTAGAGGCACACTGGGGTAAGCACACTTAAAACACATCACTTGGCGCCTCAAGGGCACATGTGTCAGATCCAGCCCCTCGGGAAAAGCTGTGGCTCGTGGTGTTCCTGTCAGTCAGAGGCCCCATGGCTATGGGCAAGATATTGTGTTTTCAGACTGTTGAAACTTCAGTGTGGCTACAACCAAATCCTGAACTGACAGCATGTCCTCGGGGCCAGCTGTGTGGACAGGCTGCTGCCGTTTCATCATGCTGTAATTTAAAGAAGCTTTAACCTCTTTTTTCCCTCAAAGGGAAGCTGGGAAGTGTTATGAGTTTTTGACACAGAAACCAGAGAGAGAACATGGAGCTTGTCCTGTATTTGTAGGGAAAATTGCTTCTCTTCACACCTGCATGCATTGACTAGTGCAAGTAAACTAATTAGGAGCAGCTTTTCACTCAGTCCCTGCACATTAATAATCTCATCCATACAGCTTCCAATTGGGACATAGTTTGAACTGGTTTATTACAGGAAATAGATATCATGGACATACATATCATCATGTTCATTACATTGATGAATCTTTTAGAAGCCTTTAACAGAAAATGTCATAAGTACTTTCTTCCCATGGAGATAAGTCAGTGAGTGAATAGTCTTTGAAATGAGCTGAGTAACTAGAGCTTTCCTCTCTGGAGGTGGGAAGAGAGCCCAGGAAGAACTAGGGGCAATTCCCCTTTTGAAAGGAGCATTTATATAAAGGAGAGGGTCTGTTCTGGGTCAGCTCAGCCCACCTACGTGGTGTGTGTTGGACAGAGGGACATGTGATGGGGCTGGGCAGACATTACCAGTTCCATGACCTGCAGTAAATGAGGCCCTTCATGTCTTCATTCTCCTTTTATTCATTCCCCGCTATATAACAGGAGGTCTTGTAACTCCCATTTGGCAGGGTTATTACTTGCTCCTGTAACAAAGCAGGCATGGTGGGAGCAGAGACATGTGAGGACAGTCGCTGAAAACACCCCTGTGAAGCTCATGGACATTGCTGTTTTAACAGTGCGCGTGTCCCATGCTCAGCGACATGGTTTTCAAGCTAAAACTTCCATGTTGGGCAGAATTTCAGTCTCTGAGAAGCAATTCTTGACTCCATGGCTGGCTCCAAAGGGGAATGCAGAGAAACTGATGACAAAAGTACGAACAAAATTTCAGAGAGATGATAGAAGTGACAAACCATGGCCAAATACAGCCTCTTCTTATCATAGGATCACAGCCTGGTTTGCATTGGAAGGGACCTTAAAGCTCATCCAGCCCCAACCCCTGCCACGGGCAGGGACATCTTCCACTAGAGCAGCTTGCTCCAAGCCCCTGTGTCCAACCTGGCCTTGAACACTGCCAGGGATGGGGCAGCCACAGCTTCTCTGGGCACCCTGTGCCAGCGCCTCAGCACCCTCCCAGGGAACAGCTTCTGCCCAAGAGCTCATCTCACTCTCCCCTCTGGCAGGTTAAAGCCATTCCCCTTGTCCTGCCCTACAGGCCCTTGTCCAAAGCCCCTCTCCAGGTTTCCTGCAGCCCCTTTAGGCACTGGAGCTGCTCTAAGGTCTCCCCTTCAGGAGCCTTCTGTTCTCCAGGCTGACCCAGCCCAGCTCAGTCAGCCTCAGGCTAGTATTAATGTGATAAACCAGCAGCACAATCAGGCCCTCAGAATGAAAAGGCATGCACGAGAGATCTTTAAATCCATCCTGTTTCAAGTTATGTTCGTTTTATTAAAATCATTAATACCCACCCTTGACTGTCCTAAGTTTGCAGCCATGTGGAAGGTCTGTGTTGGTTGGAAAGGAAAGTGCTATGAGAACCCAGGGATGGAAATACCCGTGTGCAGAGGGGTGTCCAGTATCTGTTAGTGCTCTTGTTCACACTGTCACGCTTGGTGAGCTGCAGGGTGGGGACTGGGCTTAGCATAAAAGAACATCTTGTGCACATCTCCAGAATCTCTTTATTCAATGTCAGGTATTTCATCTTCCAATACTTTCATAAAAAGCTGAATTAATTCATGGGAGTTGACAGTAGAGCTATTCTCAGAGCAAATACAAGACCTGCAGCATACTAATATTAAATGGTACATTTTTAGAGGTTAAATATAGCTAGCTAAGCACTCCAGAAGTGTCTGTGTTATGATAATGCTTTGAAAAGGGTCCTAAGTGGCACACTTGAACATGGACTTTTTTCACTCTTGAAGCTTGTCCTCTGACTTTGTGACAGGATCTACCTTCATTTGGATGATATTTTGGGGTTATTATTATTTAAAAACCTGTTTTCCTTATATCTTAATCTTAAATCTTCATTCATATGGCCTCGATCTTGCTGCCTTTTTTAAAGTATATTTGTCTTCTATGGGTTCTCCAGCTGCAAAAATATACAATGTCTGTCTCAGGGTCAAAGTAATGCTTCTGAGTGTGAAATTTGACAATGTACATATTTATCCCCCTGATAAACATGTCAAACAGAAGAGGTGTGTTTGACAAGAAGATAGAAGCAAACTTTTGAGGCCATAGAGAAGGAAGTTGCAGTGTAAGGAAAATACTTATTCATTCTCAGTCACTCTCAGACAATGGCAGTGGTGAGAATGGGGTAAAATCTGAAGCCTTTGTTGTGATCCTTAGTGAGAGCTTCTTCAAGTAACCACAGAGTAAAGACTGAGCAAGGACTCAGGAGTTTGCTAATGGTGATTGGCTTCATGAAGAGAGAAATCCTGTTGCAGAATGTGCATACATCATTTGCTCTAACGTAATAAGTACAAACTATATAGAAGTGATTTTACTGGGGGGAAACAGAAATTAACCCATCCTGTTACCACAACCGGGTACTTTACTAGAGAGAGTTCTGCTGGGGATAGCAATCTTACCTTTGATTGTGTGCAATTACATTATGAAAACTGCAGATCAGGCCAACTCATCTTTCATTCAGCAGATTTTCAATTTCATGTGCTATATGAGCTTATTGAGCTTAATCTTGGTCTGAAAATTGCTAAAGGTGACATTTCAAATAAACATCATCTTCGCGCAGCCTTTCCACAGAGAAGCTAGAACAAACCAATGACAGACGTGAATAATCTCCCCGTTGAGAAACACGACTTGTAAAATTGAGGTGTTTTGAGTAACAACATCCCTTATTTCTTTTATGCTTGATTAACTTTTCTATCATGGTTCACAGGGCCAGGAAGACTTAATTACAGTGTGAAGCGACTCGCCATGCTCTGTTAGACCCAGTTCTTGGCAAGAAGTGTTTAAGGGCTCTTAAATCTGTAGCAGCAAGAGCAGGAGGTAAAAGCCAATTACTGGTGCAAATGTAAACTTGACAATTAGCAGGTAAAGGCTTGTGGTTTGGGAAATGACTCTCAGCATGGTGAAAGTATCTACCAATCCAATAATATTGATTCCAGGCTGCTAGTAGAGGGAAGCAGATTGTCCTGGGAGAGCTGCCCTGCCAAGCTGCAGAGAAACAGGCAGCCCAGAGAAGCTGTGGCTGCCCCATCCCTGGCAGTGTTCAAGGCCAGGTTGGACACAGGGGCTTGAAGCAAGCTGCTCTAGGGGAAGGTGTCCCTGCCCATGGCAAGGGGCTGGAACCAGATGAGCTTTGAGGTCTCTTCCAACCCCAACCATTCCATGATTCTATGGTTTGTCCATCTACCTCTGCCCAGGGGCACACCCGAAATTCAAGCAGGTCACCCCCCTTTGTCCATCACACTGTGTTCACCTGGTTATGTGTTGCAGCACAGGGTAGCTCCTTCTTTCCTTCCTGTCCTGGCACCAGCTGTGCTCAGTGGAGCAGCATTGGCCTGAGTTGCCTTAGTTTGTGCTTGCTCCAGTATCAGTCATCTCCAAAGTGAAATGACCCATTTTACAGCATGTGAGAGGGGAAGTGATTAGTGGCAGTGCACCCTGCCAGGGGTGGCAAAGTGGCTGCTCACAAAGATATGCATCAGCAAAGGGAAGTAGACTTTAAACTCCCTTTTAATTTGTGCTGAGACATTAACTGTGAATTATGAACCAGAACTATTTAATGAAATACATGGTCTTTAATAGGTTGGGGGTGTGCTTAACACGTTGGACAAAGTGGTGTATCTGATTGGATTAGTGGCAAATTTAATGTAGTGTATGACACTGCTGATTCAGCAATCTCTTTTTTTACAGGATCAGAGTGACTTTGGCTTGACGTGTGGTCTGCCCAGTGCACCAAATGAACTGGAGGCTGGGTGGCTTTGATCCGTTGTTTCAAGAGGGAAATTAACTTAATTTGAGAGGCGTTGCAATATACAGTATGGGAAATGGTTTTCTTACAGTGTGGGAAAGCTCTTCTGTGACTTGGGAAATTTCCTCAGCTCTGAGCCCCAGGCAGCAGGTAACATGCAAAGGCATTTCCCCAGAATATCAGCACTGGTTGCACAATTCCTGTTTCCCTGATATTTTCCAATCCTGACTCCAAAGAACAAATATTCTTTTTCCTGTAAGGACGTTTATTCGAATCAGCAGACTTGAGTGACTGTTTATAGTATCCCAGCCTGGTTTGTGTTGGAAGGGGCCTTAAAGCTCCTCCAGCTCCAACCCCTGCCACGGGCAGGGACATCTTCCACTAGAGCAGCTTGCTCCAAGCCCCTGTGTCCAACCTGGCCTTGAACACTGCCAGAGATGGGGCAGCCACAGCTTCTCTGGGCACCCTGTGCCAGCGCCTCAGCACCCTCACAGGGAGCAGCTTCTGCCTCAGAGCTCATCTCAATCTCCCCTCTGGCAGGTTAAAGCCATTCCCCTTGGTCTGTCCCTACAGGCCCTTGTCCCAAGCCCCTCTCCAGGTTTCTTGTAGCCCCTTTAGGCACTGGAGCTGCTTTAAGGTCTGCCTTTCATGCAGCAGAGGGGCAGGATCCCCTCCCTGAGCTGCTGCTCACACTCTGGGGGTGCAGCCCAGCACACAGGGGAGGTTCTGGGCTCAAGCGCACACTGAAGTTCCTCAGCCAGCACCCCCAAGTCATTCTCCTCAGGGCTGCTGTCAGCCCAGATCCCTGTGAGGCAGGCAGGATCTGAATACTGGGGATTACGGACTGAAGCGTCTTTCTAGAATTCATAGAAATGGACGTTTCTATGTATCCATATGTCAGCTGTAGGCAGAGTCACTCCGGGAAGCCTTAGGGCATGTTCCCCTGTAGGTACTGTACTACTATAGTGTTGAGCAAGAGTATTTGCAGTGTGCTTTGGGGTTTGGTTTCAGTTAGAGCAGCCAGTTCTGCTGGTAGTTTCACTTACATGTGTGAGCATTTGTGTAGAAGTGGGGGAAATGTTTTGCAGGTGAAGTTTCCTTGTTGATCAGAATGCCAGAGCTAAGATCTGGCGAGTGCTTACTCTAAACACGTCATGTAGCTGCAGAGTATGTCCTTTTGTTTTCAGCGTTCTATGTGTTATCTTGAGAAGTGACTTATGCAAGGAGTGTCACCAGCTTCTGCTTTTGACACTGTTGATGTGACTTGTTTGATATCTATGTGCTAAGACAAATACTTTTAATAAAACAGAGTAAAATATCCCTATTGGCAGCCCTGCAACTATTGTTGCACTAAGTGTGGTACTTCACAACTGTGCAGCCATAAGAGCTTTCAGCTAACAACCTTTAATGTATTTATTTTACGGTTCTGAAGTGTATTTAGTTGCCAGCTGAGGAAAGGAGCTGGTTAGGTGGGACCAGCAGTGGAGGTTTGGGCTTTGACAAGAGCTAGTAGAGAAAAGCAGGAATTGATACTGCATAGAGAGAGCTTCTGAAACAAAACTGGCTGTTGCCAGCACTTCACATGGTCAGAGGGAAATGCTTTGAGTCTCAAGGGATTGTAGACTTACTTTGGAGATAATGGGTGACTGGAAGAAAACCGTCTATAAGAAAGAAATCGCTTCTTTGTACGTTTACAGGGAATGCTTTACCATAACTAAGAAACATTGTGTTCATGGTAAGAATGAGGCAGTAAAGATAGGGGGATTTTCTGAAAATAAGGCTGCTGGTGATTACTTGCTTCCTCTGATTTTACTTTTCCAACCAGGTCTGCATTCCTCTGCCTGCCACAAGGAGAGATCAGTCTCACTTGGTAGTTCAAACTGAGGTCAGGTTTCCTTCCTCCGACTCTGCTTCCCTCTCTTTCTCTTTTCCACTCTGAAAGCTGCAGACCCAAGTGGGAGTCTGTCCTGTAATCCCTTCCTACCCAAAAGGTCCAATCCTTTCAAGACCTGACCTTTTACTCCCGTATTGTTCTAAGGCACAGCAATGACTTGCATGTTTGGGCTTAACAAACACATGAGTATAAGCATTATGAAACAAACATATAAGCAAGTTGAAGCATTATAATCAAAATATGAAGTGGTGAGGATGGTTATCAACAAGCAAATGTGGAAGTTGACAAGAGGCTCTTTACTGGCATTTCCTTAAGGAGAGCTGGTGTCTATTCAATGACCAGTCTGAGCTAAAAGGCTGGTCTTTGGTCATTTACTGCCCTGGAGCACTGCCCTGGCCACAGGATCATCGCTGTATTTGGTGTCAGTGGCTGAAGTTCTTGTGTGAGGTCAAAACCAGTGGGAGCTCCGAGGCAGATCAGGCTTAGAGGAAATGGCGGTGTTGCACATTGGGCCTCTGTTCAGCTGAAAGTGGTGTCCTCATCTGCATCAGCATCAGTCACGTTCAGGTGGTTTTTAGATAGCACTCTTGGTGATTAAGTGACAACGATAAATGTTTCATTAAAATGCTGACCAGGCAGCTCTAATTCTGTTTTATTTACAGACAAAGTTGTACACTTGGGTAAGCCACACCTAACACTGTCATTGAGTCTTGAGCTTTTCCTTTCTCTCTGATGATGGGAAGCAGCCCTTGGAGGGTTCCTGGGAGCATGGGTCTTACTGAGAGGTCCAGGGTTTGCCTCTTAGATAATTCAAGTTAGTTTATAGAAAACCAACCCAAAACAGTGATATCAGAAGTGCACTCTGCCTGTGGTAAGAGCAGGTAATAATTCGCTTTGAGGGGAATACAGAAATCCTTCTACCTGTCTCCAGTATCAAATGCCAGCTTGGTGCTCTGTTCAGTACGTTTAATCCTTCACAGCATCCCCTTATTTCCTAAAGGAGCACTTCAGAACAGAAAATCCCCCTGGACTGTTAACATCCTCCTCTAGGCACCACATGTATTCTGTGCCACCATAGCACTTCTTTTGCTGTCCTGTACAGTGTAAGTTGTTCCTTCCTGCTGTCCATAAAGCCAGGCCTCTGGTCAAAGAATCCTAGAATCCCAGAATCCCAGCCTGGTTTGTGTTGGAAGGGACCTTAAAGCTCATCCACTTCCAACCCTGTGCCGTGGGCAGGGACACCTTCCACTGGAGCAGCTTGCTCCAAGCCTCTGTGTCCAACCTGGCCTTGAACACTGCCAGGGATGGGGCAGCCACAGCTTCTCTGGGCACCCTGTGCCAGCACCTCAACACCCTCCCAGGGAAGAGCTTCTGCCTAATGCTGAATCTAAATGTCTAATGATGTAACAAATAACTCTTAGCAAAACTCAGCTGCCCCTGCAAGCATTCCCTTAACAGAGAGTGAAAAGGAAACCTGGGAATATTGTGAGTCATTGGAAGGGAATGACTTTGTCCACAGACCTGCTTGGAGGAGACTCAGGTAGGAAAAATATCAGCTCACTACCACTTCCCAGCCTATAAAGTGGTTTAGAGATGTGTTAAGTGCTTTTTTTTCTTCTGCCTGTTTGTAACAGCAGGACAACAGTAGGACAACCCCTCCACCCTCCAAAAAACCCAAATCCAATCTCCAGCAAACAAAGCAGACACTTCCCGTTACTGCTCCATTTGCTTCCCAAGCACTTTGTCTCCCAATTTCAGCTTGCCTGATGAGAAATGGTGGAACTTGCCACTCAGCTGAAGAGTTCAGTTCCTGCCAGCACTGGATCCTGAGTGCTCAAGAAGAGGTTATCTCAGGTGTCTGGGAACATGCCATGTCCCTGGCCCATGGAGCCGGGCCCAGCAGCGCTGGTGGCTCTCAGCACAGGGGCAGGTAACTCGTAGAGACTGCTCTGCCTGATAATTCTGCTGCTGTTGTTGCTGCAGAGCCTCATTGAAATGTGTTTGTGCTACAGGAAAGGCAAGCTTGTAATTTCCCTGAGCTTCTGGCATGTTTCCAGGAAGAAGTTGTGTTGTGTGTCAACTGTTCTGGAGTCAGTGCGTTGTAATTGCTGCTATTAGAAGAATGGGAGGAAAGGAGATTCCTTTTACTCTCCAAGGCTGTGCTTTGAGATTTTCTGCTCGTCTTTATTAAGGTTGGAAGTGTCTGTTGAGTTTCTGAAGAACGGTCTAGTTAATCATAGAATCATAGAATACTTAGGGTTGGAAAGGACCTCAAGATCATCGAGTTCCAACCCCCCTGCCATGGGCAGGGACACCTCCCACTAAACCATGCCATCCAAGGCTATGTCCAACCCCACCTTGAACACCGCCAGGGATGAAGCATTCACAACTTCCTTGGGCAACCCATTCCAGGGCCCCACCACCCTCACAGTAAAGAATTTCTTCCTCATATCCAATCTAAACTTCCCCTGTTTAAGTTTAAACCCATTACCCCTTGTCCTCTCACCACAGTCCCTCATGAAGAGTCCCGCCCCAGCATCCCTATAGGCCCCCTTCAGATACTGGAAGGCTGCTCTGAGGTCTCCACGCAGCCTTCTCTTCTCCAGGCTGAACAGCCCCAATTTTCTCAGCCTATCTTCATACGGGAGGTGCTCCATCCCCTGATCATCCTCGTGGCCCTCCTCTGCACTTGTTCTAACAGTTCCATGTCCTTTTTATGTTGAGGACACCAGAACTGCACAAAATACTCCAAGTGAGGTCTCACGAGAGCAGAATAAAGGGGCAGGAGCACCTCCGTCGACCTGCTGGTCACACTCCTTTTGATGCAGCCCAGCTCTGGTAAAGTCTGTGGAGTTGTTCTCATCTAAGGAATACCAGTGGCTTGCTGGGGGTCATAATCTGTGTAAAATTTCTCACCCTATATAGGGACTTTGTTAACATTTAACTGTAGAATGACAGATTTTGGTGCTGCAATTCCTCTTCAAATACCCCTGAAGAAGCAGGTGGATGGAGGAAGCATCATGGGATGTCCTCCCGTGGGAGGTTTCCCAGCTGGGGTGGATGAGTTTCCTTCTTGTGTGCAACGTGATGTGAACAAAGGGATGGAGGGTAAGTGATACAGGGTTTGTCCTACTCTTTCCATACGTGAGTATCAGAGCAGGGTTGTCCTGATGAATGGTAGGAAGTAACATAGAGGCATTGGAACTGCTTGTCAGGCTCCAGGAAAACCACAGAAATGGAGAATAGAACCCTTTGCAGTAATTTATTACTACAGATCTTCTGTTTATCTCCCAAATCACATGCAAAACCTTGTTCATAAACATCATTTTGGTCTGATTGTTTTTGCCAAAGTTTTCTCTAGAGTGAAAAACCCCACAGGCTGCTTTAGACCATGTCCACTTCCAGCAGAGAAAAGGAAACCAGGCATTCCTGGAATTATTATCAGAATTCCTTTGTCTCCGCAGGGCAGGAAGCCAGACTGCATTGTTTTAATGGCATTTCTCTGGCCTTAAACCTCTGAGGCTCTCTCTATTTCTCAATTTTCTCCAGAAATTTCAGGATGCTGCCTGCATTTTGGTACAGCAGCTACTCTGACAGCTCATTTATAGCCACCTTCTACCTTCCTTGCCCTCAGCACTGTAGTATCTGAGCTCATCCTGTGTAATGAAATAGTAGGTAGTGTGGTTCTGTTGTCTTTTTAACCTGACTTGCAGTGGTCATATGTGTGTAATATAATCTGATTTGTAACTGGCTTACGCAGAGCTTTCCTTCAGTTTGTAGTTGGGGTCATGTCTGCCTTTTATTGCCCAGAACTCTGGGAATAATTACGTCTTTTTGTGTCCATTCTAGCCAGTCTCAGGAGATACAGTCCTAGTTTGCAGCTACCGGCAGAGGAAAACGTTGGTCTTTTTTATTCTTCTAGAATTTATTATATTGCACAACACTGCTGTATTTCTATTTCATTATTAGTATTAATCAGATAGACAGGATAGCTGTGACTGTACTGCACAGCCTGCCCAGGAAATGCTCAGCTAAGGACCAAAAAGCTCCCTCTGTCTTTCTGAAGGCGCACATTTTTAGTCCTTGTAAACCCGTACAAAACCCTTTCTCCATTATTTGTATGTTTAGGGAGAGGAAATACGTAAATGGCTTTGCCATTAGTGAAGTAACCAGGAAACAAACAGAGGAGACCTTGTTTAAAATACTTGTTTTGTTCCGATGCTGCAGATAAGCAGCTGTGAGAGCTCTCAAGTTTGACGGCTCCTGAGTCATTCTAAGCTCTGTCTGGATGTCGTAGCCCCTTGTGCAACCACACAAAGTACCATACCCCTGCAGATGGTTTAAAAACTTGCACAAGTACTGCAACTGCTTATTTACCATTTTCAGGTTCTAGGGTACTTCCAATATTGAACTGATTTTAATCCCTGGTGAATTAAATGGTATTTGAAACATAAGAGAAGGTGCCGGGGCAGCCAACAGCAGTGGCATCATTTCACGTGTTTTAAGAGACAGCTCAGAGTGAGATGCACAGATTCACTTTGCTGGGTGGCTGATGGCCATGCTGGCAACAAAGGTCATAAATTGGTTTGGGTTGGAAGGGAGCTTAAAGCTCCTCCAGCTCCAACCCCTGCCATGGGCAGGGACACCTTCCACTGGAGCAGCTTGCTCCAAGCCCCGGTGTCCAACCTGGCCTTGAGCACTGCAGGGATGGGGCAGCCACAGCTTCTTTGGGCACCCTGTGCCAGTGCCTCAGCACCCTCACAGGGAACAGCTTCTGCCTAAGAGCTCATCTCAGTCTCCCCTGTTCTGGCAGGTTAAAGCCATTCCCCTTGTCCTGTCCCTACAGGCCCTTGTCCAAAGGCCCTTTCCAGGTTTCCTGCAGCCCCTTTAGGCACTGGAGCTGCTCTAAGGTCTCCCCTTCAGGAGCCTTTTCTTCTCCAGGCTGCCTCAGCCCAGCTCTCTCAGCCTGGCTCCAGAGCAGAGCTGCTCCAGCCCTCGCAGCAGCTCCATGGCCTCCTCTGGACTCACTCCAACAGCTCCACATCTCTCTTGTATTGTTGCCCCAGAGCTGGACAAGATATACAAAGTCTGTTCTGCAGGAGGCTGTCCTTTACTTAGAGCTGCTTGGAGATGTATTTGAATCTTTCTCCTAAATGTTTTGGAAGTGCATTGAAGTGAAAGCACTTCATTAACCTCTTTGATGAGGAGGATGATCTCATCATACTAAACCCCTGGATTAGCTTCACTAATACTGGCAAAAAGCCGCATCATTAGAGGGTCTACCAAGGGAGCAGGTAGTACCATCCTAAGGGAGCTGCCACATCTACTGTCCCAGAACCTATGCAATCCATACAGAAACACTGAAGAAACCTTTTATGCTGACCAGGAAATGGGCAGGTGGTTATTGACCATGCTGATGTAGGAAATCTCAGCTGGTTTTGCTACAAAGACATTGCGGATACATGACTAGCAGGAAGGGAAGGAGAGCACAAGGGCCTCAGCCACCATTTGCAGGCTCTGGGAGGTACATACATTGTTATACAGTTGTTAAGTTGACAGCTTTAAAGCTGATGTGTTTACTGCAGCCTGTCAGTAATTCTGCACTATGAGGGTGCTGAGGCGCTGGCACAGGGTGCCCAGAGAAGCTGTGGCTGCCCCATCCCTGGCAGTGCTCAAGGCCAGGTTGGATGGGGCTTGGAGCAAGCTGCTCTAGCAGAGGTGTCCCTGCCTGTGGCAGGGGTTGGAACTGGATGAACTTTAGGATCCCTTCAACCCAAACCAGGCTGGGGTTCTGTGTATGTCTTGACAACATGGATGGGGAAATATGTAAAAGGTGCCTAAACCCTGGGAGAGTTTGGATGCCTTAAAAATGCAGTGTGGTGGGGTTTGGTGTGCAGCACGAGTCCCCTCTGCCTGGCAGGCCCTGCTGTGGCTCTGAGGAGGCAGTGGCTGCTGACAGCCTCACTGGAGTAATTGCACAATCTCAGCATTGTATTAGGGCCGCAGAGAAACTGGGTCAGAGCTCCAGAAATGAAGCAAATGATGAGATCTTGTGTTAGGTGTGTGCTTGGTCTGTTCTGGCACAGGCATCCCTATGCCCCCAAGGTCAGGCTTGTTTGAGGGATATAGAACATGCAGGAGACATCGGCAGAGTTTTCCTAAGTGCTGAAGTACTTTAGCAAGGTGCTGATTCAGCCAGAGCTGGGCATTTAATCTGATTCCTGATCTTTGAGGTCCCTCTGGGAGCTTTCCCCTCCCAGGGGTTTTGCCTGGAGGCATGGATGCTCCACTGAGGAGGAGCCCAGGCTCTTGTGATACGTTGCCTGGCAGGCTATTGGAGATGTGAGTACCTATAGATAGAGACATACTTGCGCTGACAGATTGTTGGCTTAAAAGCTATGTCATTTAAATACATCTTTTTACTACTGTCTTCCACATTCAGCCAAAAAAGTCTTACAGAAGAGATAGAGCCTTCTCCTCCGCTATCATGTAGCTGCCAGCATGAAATGGGTAGTTAATTTTTCCTCAGAATCAGGTTCTGTGCTGGGATTGCCAGCGGAGTAATTTTACAGCATGGTCATCTTTCCAGCTCCAAATGTGACCAGGCTCAGTAGGGACAGGAAAGCATTATTATATGATGGCTCTTTAATGGGCTGTGGGAAGCAAGAGGGTGGTTTCAGTCTCGAGGACATATTTAATCTCGCAACATCTTCTACTTCATTTAATAGCCTGTCCTACATCTTAATCACTCTGTGTAGGGAAATTAATCCAAAGCCCCCTTTCACGCTGATAATTTTAAATCTTCACTGTGTTTGCTCACATTAGCTTGTCTTCTGGCAGTTCCTCAGCTTCTGCTCTTGCCTGATCACGGGAGTGTTCCTCATTGCTCATCCATAGAGATGGATAATAGTATAAATCTAGCTTCTCTTTCCCTTGGAGACCTGCTGGTTTTGTGGTTTTCCCTGCTGTGTTTCCCAGTAAGTATCCATCTGTAATAAGACAGGAGTTGGGGGAGGACATTCCCCCTCTTCTTTTCTGGTAGATGGAGTGTCAGTGGTGACCTGCTGCGTTTGGTGCCTCCTGCTGATGCTCTGCCTCAGGGAGGAGATGCCACACTGCTGCCAAGTGCTCATGGCTGCTTGGAGGGATATCTCTGCCATGCAGACAGCCTGCCCCGGGCCAGAGGATACCTGCAGCCGTGTGGAAAGGCTGGACATTTTGATGCCTTTGTTTCTAGAGGTGTGGATGTCCCCTTTGCCCTCTCTTCACACTTGGCAATGAAGTCTGTCCCTCCCGGTGGCAGGGCTGTGTGTAGCTGCAGGCTACCTGGCATACCTTAGTGACAAGCAGATGCAGGGAGACTGATAGGCAGGTCTGAAATTCAGCTCCTTAGAAAGTAGGACTCATTATTCCCATACAAAATTGTATTGGCAGAGCTTTTAGCACAGCTAGTAAAGATGGTCTCAGTTTAAGAGTGAACATAAAAGACTCCTGACCCTATCAGCATCTTTTCCTGTGCCTCTGAGACAGCAGTCTCATGGATAATAGCTGGATTAAATCCTACTATCATCCTGGGTTATTATTAGGTGGTACTTCTCCCCTGAGGACGGGGTGTTGCTGCATTGCTCTGCACAATGGAGATGCTGCCTCCATGCAGGCTCCCCAGCAGGCATCATGCCACTGTCTGCGCACCACAGTTCACTGCAGGATGCTTCTATTGCAGGAAGTGGAGCAGCAGCAGGATCAGAAAGGAGCCAAGGAGCTAGAAACAGAGCCTAAGACAGTGACCTTACTGCTCCTCTTGCATTCCTGGCTCTCCCTGCTGCCCAGATATCTTGAAGCTGTGATCAGATGTTGTACAGGTTCTCCCCAGTGAGGCTACCTCACTGGGGGCCTCTCTGAGCAAGGAGAGAAGTAAAGAGTGAGGAAAGAGCTCCCTGACACGGCTTGCTATGTACCGTGGTCTGCAGCCTATAGACAGTAGGATGCACTCTGCTGCCCCTGCACCTGCAGTCCATGGTGTCCACTTTAATGGCGTGTGCAGCTACAGGGTCCTTCCCAGCCTTTGCTTCTCCATCCAAACCTGCCCCACATAAACTCAGAATGTGAGCTGTTGGTTTCAGTCACACAAGGAGATGCCTTAACAAAGAAGAGGAGTGTGGCTTGGCTGTTCCTCCACATACCACATGGCTATCAATCTTTGTTGTGAGTTTTGGCATCTAATTTGTAGTTGTAGCAAGAAGTGAGCTGTTCAATGGCTTCAGCAATGTGAAAGCATCTATTTCTGCTCTGTTTCTCCCAGGAGCTTCATTTGAATTTGGTTGTGAGTCACACAAATCATAACCCAGGAAAAGGGATTTTACAGGGTGGATAACTGCCTCCTAACAAGGCAATGGATGAGCATGAGAGTGATTCACAGGTTTGATCTGATTCAGAATTCCTGGAGCTGTAGTTTTCAGGTTTGGCCTACATTGCAGTCTTTCAAGGAGAAGCCAATATAATTATTAACTAGAACTTGCTGTACCAATACTGACTTTTCTACACTGCGTTTCTTCAACATCTGATGGTTGGAGCTTGTGAAACACAGTTGTACGTGCTAAGAGAGATGGCTTTGAGCATCTGTGGGGGGTTGCAGGGATGATGAGAGACCTTCAGTGCATGTGTTCAGCACCTCAGTCAGTTTGGCCCTCTGGTCCTCTGCTTTCTGCACTAATACTGCTGTTGCTGGGAAGCTTTAATTTGCATTCATTGTTTTGGTTTTCATTTTGCTGTACTGCCAATGGTCATTTAACATGGGCACAGGAGAACTGGGAGATGCTGGATCTGTGGTGGCTGTGTGAATCATGGGGCCATGTAGGCATGCATGGCTTCACAGTGGCCATGTCTTTGAAGAAGACGCAGGTCCTCTTCAGCAAAGGACCACTTAAACGATGCAAATCAACATGATCAGGAGATTTTGTAGCTTGTTTTCTGGGTACCAGTAGTAAACCCCTCCCTTATTTATCTCTCCAAGCCAATGCCCTCACGTACCTTACTTCCTAAGCAAAGCTATACTCAAGCTTGTCTTTCCGCGTCTTCCTTCTGATTTCCCACAGGACCCCCCTCCTCTCCTACTGCTGCACTTCAAGTCTAGGGGGATGATCCTGTACTTGGAGGGTGCTCCTAATGAGCAAATGAGAGCAGTGGCACAGGGGCAAACCCAGGCAGTTAAGTAAGTGGAGCTGATAAGGGTTTTACCAATAATAAAACACACAAAATCAATACCAGAACAAGCTAGCAGCCAGTGGGCAAGCTTTAAGCAATAGTGTAATGGGTTTGATTTTCTCAGTTTTCATCAATTACATGGCAAATGCATTTAGCACAGGCTGAAGTGGAGCTAACAGGATATCAAGCAGGCCGGGAAGAAAAGCTTTGCCTTTGCCGCCTGTAGCACTAAGAAACCCCCAACAAGGCAAGGTTAGTGTTACAGCAGACCATTAACGTGACAGTGTTACCCAGCTGTTGGCAAAAGTGTTACTGATAGCTTCAGAGAAGCAGGAAGCAAAAGCTGACCTCGTCTGACATCTGATGTCATATTTCGGTACTCCTGCAGTCGGATCCTTTTTCTCTGTGAGAGGTTTTTAAACTTATTTTTTAAGCTTTTTTTATGTAGGTGAATTCAGCTGGAAATCCTGTTGTACCCTAAAACTGGACATGCAACAAAACCTCCAACCCATGCCGACCTCAATCACTAACATAGAATCATAGAACCACAGAATCAACCAGGTTGGAAAAGCCCTTTAAGCTCCTCGAATCCAACCATTCCCCAGCACTGCCAAGACCACCACTAACCCATGGCACTGAGGCCTCGTCTCCACGGTGTGTGAACACTTGCAGGGACGGTGACTCCAGCCCTGCCCTGGGCAGCCTGTTCCAGTGCTGAGCACCCTGTGGGGAAGGAATTGTTCCTCAGCTCCATCTAAAGCTGCCCTGGTGCAGCTTGAGGCCGTTTCCTCTTGTCCCGTCCTTTGTTCCTTGGGAGCAGATCCCAGCCCTCTCCTGGCTCCATCCTCCTTTGGGTAGAGAGGGATAAGATCTCCCCTGAGATGAATTGTTAACGGCATGGCTTGGGCTGCCTCAAGACATTAGAAGTATTTTTCCCTGTAATAAATAGATGATTTATGATTAGAAGCTGCTACAACTGAGAAGACACTATTTTTGAATGAAATCTGTGTGCAAATGCCTGATTATAGAAATACCATAATTGGCACATGTCTGTGTGTAGCATGTGCTGAAAAAGGGAAACGTGGCACATGCTGTCTGAGAAATAAAACTAAGTGGCAGGGGTAACGTTGCATTCTGGATGTTTGAATTAGCATATGTAAGCTTTTCCCTTTGCTAGCATTCGGTATTGAGGCACCTAGTGAACTAGCTAAGCTTGGGTAATTCCATTTTTAATTGCAGGGAGAAGTCAAGAGCTGGATCTGTCATCACAAGAAATCTCAGCTTGGGGTGGGAGAATGTCAGACAGCAGCAACCCTGAGAAATGCAAACCCTGTCTTAATGCTTGGCTGGTTGCTGCCCCAGAACTTCCCAAGAACGTGTGCCTAAGTGGTAAATAGCTCCTAAATATTCTGGTGAGCTTCATAAAATGTGGCCTTAGGCAAATGTCTGTCTGTCTGCACAGTAGCACTAATCCTCGTGTCGCTGTGTTACAGGGGAATTCAGCTGCACTTTAATAACTTCTCCAGCACTCACTCGATAGCAGTGTTGCATAAGATGTGCAACCATAATAGAAGATCACAGAAGGCAGGGCTAAAAATGACCTTCAGAGGTCATTGAATCCTGCTGCCGGGTGGCTGGATGCTGCCAGTGTAGGCAGTGGGCAGCTCCACCGGTTCAGAGGTGCAGGAGGTGGGAATCTGCCTTCATGTAAAGTCAACAGTGTGACTTTTTTACTTGTATTCAAGCAAGGCAGCTTAAAGGAGATGAATTGCAGTAATGACATGGTTTAGTCATGAATATTAATACTGAAGTAATTAAATCAGTTACTTAGGAATTATAGGACAGGGAGACACTTTGCATGTCACTGAATCTGCTCCCCAATTAGCATAGAAACCCTTCAATAAACATATGGAACTGTCAGTTAATTGCAGAAGGGTTTAAAGTATCCCTTGCACAGCCTTGGTTTGCATCTCCCATTCCTTGAAAGACGATTTAGTTTTCATTACAGGATGCTGGGTGTGGATTCGAATGACCAAAATGTGATTTGATATGCAAATATTATATCCCTGCCAACACAGTGCAGGAGGAGCAGCGTAACAAATTACTTTCCCCACTAAAGTGGAAATACCTTCACTGAACCTTCACTGCCATACATCACAGTATCACTACACATCACATGCTAAAGTCTTTGCTGAAATAAATTGTTGGCAGTTTCCCTCATTTAAACCATAAGTGGTTAAAATATTGCATTGGGATGTGACAGCTCTTCAGGTTCTGGTGACCTCCTTTAGGAACCTAAAGGGCTGAGCTACTGGAAGCAGAAAATGTTGATGTTAACAGAAGTGGGGTGATGTTTGCATTATCATAAACCATGTTTCTCTGTTTTCTGGCCATGAGGATGTGAGGACCAGCTGCTGCTGCTTCAGAGCAGCCTTTTGTCCATCATAGCATCTTCTTTTCATGCTGGCCATAAATTACCAGCTAGAGATCGAGGCAAACAGTATTACTTGTTTCTCCTCCTAAGTATTTTCAGCTTGGAGGATTTTGTTCTACTTCTTCCTCTGCTTTGCTTATCCCCTGTATTATCAGGTGTCTCCAAAGTTAATAGATTCTGTAAGTCTTTTTTAACTTCCGTAAAGTGAGTAGCATCTTCTGCAGTGATGGGTTTGTCCTTGAAAGTCAGTCAAAGGGAGGTCTGTGGGATCCCTGTGCTCAGTTTTTCCAGACAACTGTTATCATTTGTAATCAGTGTTCTTTAGAAATACAAGTTGGGATTTTAGTTACTGAGTTGAAGCACTTGTGCATTACTTTCCAAGTTTATATCAGTCCTAGAGGTGTTGCATCTCCTACTCTTTCTTTATCTCAAGTACTCCTCTAGTCATTAGATAAAACCCTTTCCACCGGCTTCTCACTCAAGCTCATTCAAGCAGTAGAAGTGTAGGTTGAACCCTTGAGATTTTGCTTTCTGTGGGGTCTGATCTATTTGCTTTGCAGGGAGCTAATAGGTAGTAGAGGACGTCAAAAGAAAAAGGGATCAGCTATAAATATTGATGCTCTCTAATAACATGTTGGAGTGATGGAAGTGGAGAAAGAGTGTGCTGTCACTTCATTTCCCTAAACGCAAGATGCTGCTGTCTCTCTAATGATTTGGAAAAGAGTTTTAGTTTCAGCCGTGGAATAAAGCACCACACAGTGATCCCGTTTTCAGTGATGCTAAGAACACGGGAGGCTCAAGTAGGGGAGCTCATCTGGTAGGGACCCATTCCTCAGAACGGGAATTGCTCAAAGTTGTCGCCCCCATAGAAGTGCCTAGTGAAGGAAAATGAGGTGAAGCAGAAATAGTGTAACCAGGAAGCCCACAGGGTGATGATATGGGGCTACTGCAGCGTCATGTCTCTGTGGTCAGATCTGGTTTAGTTTTGGGCCCAAATTAATTGTTTGTATGCTTTCATTTGAGGCGGTGTTTGATCTGCACATAGTTAACAGTTTCTGAGCTATTACCCAGAACACAGTAGCTGAGCTTTTACAGTGTTAATACAAACGCTCTTTCCCCCTGGTTGTGTTCGTGGCGCATTTGTGTTTGGAAGTTTATCTGCAAGCAGTCTACAGCTGAAGTTTAAGGTCCTGCAAATAAGGGGGGGCTTTTCTGTGTACCTACAGCTGTGAGCAATGTGAGAGAGATCTGTTTGGGGAAGGATAAAGCACAAAAAGGTTTCATGACTAATGACATCAGCTTGGGATCAGCTTATTTGCCCAGGTCGTGTTTCAGAGCAGTGGTTGCCTGACACATTGTACCGTCTCACTAAATGCCTGATTATCAGATAACAGTAATGATAGGGAAGTGATGCTAAGCTTCTGTACTGCTTCCCCTTTGGGATACATCTGTTTGCAGCTCAGATATTGAGGCTGAAGCATTATTATCATCAGTTCCTTCTCCTTCAGTTTTAAAGTGCTTAATTGTCTTGTGGCAATTTGCTTGACATGACAAGGGGAGTGGTAGCAGGTAACTGTTTGCTGATGGCATTCTAAGCTTTGCTCTTTGTTTAGAGCTCATTCCTGGGCTCCAGGCTGATTGGGAATAGATGGATCATACAGACCTTCTCAGGAGTACTTTCAAGATGCAGCTTTGTTTGAAGTTTGGTGACAGTGTTTCACTTTGTGTCTTTCTAATTCCTCTGTCTCTTATGTCCTTGACTGGCTTTTCTGCTCATTTTTCCCTCTAAGCTCATAGCATCACAGCATAAATATATTAACAGACGCTGAAATATATATGCATCTAGTCTACGTGTCAAGAGGAGTCACATAAATAAGGATTTGCTAGATCAAAACTGTGGTAGATGACCTAATTTTCTGTTTTAATCAAATTACAAAAGGGGATTTAAATAACTGTTTCACACTTATGAAGAGTTAACAGGCACAGAGATTTCAGACCAAATCCTCAGCAGGTATGACCTGGCACTGGAGCAGAGTTGTGTGATTTGAAGCAGAACAGATCTTGGCTCTGGGCTCCCGGCATATAAGTGAAGAAATAAAACTGAGAGGCAGACTTTGCCAAGAGGTGCACATCCTATGAGGAGCTATTAAACAGTAAACCAGACAATTACAAAAGACCCAGAGTTGAAGAGAATCCAGAAGGGAGCCTGCATAAAGCAGGCTGGTGGGCACAGCTGGGAAGTTGGACTTGAGAATCAAGTCCAAACCCAAGCCAACACAAGAATGGGCTTGTAACCAGTGAATTCAGAGATGGCAAGTGCCAAAGGAAGCCCCTACTTCAGTCCCTTTCAAAAGGGACAGAAGCATCTTATGTAGAAAACAACAAGGAGAAGAGATGAGATGTGCTGGGAGCTATTGCCTGTGTTAATGGTCGTAATGGTGAGGGAGCTTCTGCTGCTCCTCCCAGCAGTGCTGCTGCTGGGAAGGAGCTGATGTGGTGGGAAGGACCCTGTCGTATGCACTTAATTGAATAAGCTGCTCATCTTCTAAGTGCTCAGCCGAGCTTGGCTTAGTGGCTCTCCAGAGATGCACTCATCACTGGCTATGGGAATCCTTATGCAGCAGAGCGCACAGAACCTCACATTACCTCTTTCATTGTACAGTTCTATTTTTAACCCAGTGCCTCACTGTGTATTAATCATTTTGGACAAATTACTGTATGTTGTCTTCATGTTGTATAAATTCCCACACACTGTGCTGGCATATTTTAGCCTATTGCAGCCTCGTTAGAGCAGTGACACCTGTATTTTATGGGTGGGCTGCAAGGTGATGAGGCACCAGAAGAAACTGGTGCACAAATTCATCTGCCAGTTTAAAACAGGGAAGAGCTCTGTGGTCAATGCAGCTTTGCAGGGTTGTGTCAACTGATAGTACTGCCCCAATACCCATGGATTCTGTGCCATTGACCATCAGAGAGATAATTTACTAGTTACATGATAGTAAGAGTAGAGGTAAGTTACTGGAGTTGACATCGCAGAGAATGGTGAGTGGATCAAGTCGGGAGTAAGTACATGGTGGACTTCCATCTAGATACAAGGAGGTCCAAGAGTCGCAACAGTGTTCCTGAACTGAGAAGGTACCTTTTCTCTTACAGTCAAGTGCTACTTTCTCAAGCATGTGTTTCTGTTAGATACAGGGCTTTAACAGCAGAAATTCTTTGTGACCCAAGAAATGTGGGATGGTAAAACTCTCGGATGCATTTAGGGATGGATCATGGATCTACTCTTCTTGCATGAAGTTCTTGGAAACAGAGCAGACTAGAAGTGACTCATATTTTCCATAATCAAGTATTTTCCCCCCCCCCTTATGGATATTACTATGTGGAAGAAGAGAGGATGGGGAAAATGCAATTTTATGGCATTTATTTATTATTAATTTCATTTATTATTGGGTTTGAACTTAAACAGGGGAGATTTATGTTAGATATAAGGAAGAAATTCTTTACTGTGAGGGTGCTGAGGTGCTGGCACAGGGTGCCCAGAGAAGCTGTGGCTGCCCCATCCCTGGCAGTGTTCAAGGCCAGGTTGGACACAGGGGCTTGGAGCAAGCTGCTCTAGTGGAAGGTGTCCCTGCCCATGGCAGGGGGTTGGAACTTTAAGATCCCTTCCAACCCAAACCTTTCTATGACTCCATGATTCTGAATTATCTTACGAATGTCAGTGAGGTTGCTTATGGATAGAGCTGGCAGGATTCTGCTCCTCCACCAAGCCTGCATGGCATAGCAGTACTGTGAGGGCATGTCCTGGTATGGCACTGCCCTGATGTGCATGGGGTGAGTACATGCTGTGAGCAATGCCGTGCCCTGGGCTGTTGTGCAGTCAACCAGGATTAAAACCCTCCCAGGGCCCTGGAGACGCACAACTGGTTTGTTGCACAGGCTTGAGCATGATAGCATGTCCCTAGCAGAGGATGAAGCTTGAGCCTCCATGCTGGTGAGCTGCTCTAGTCCCTGCAGGCGAGAGCACGGCATGCAGGGGGAGACTGCATGTGCACCAGCAGACCTACATGGGACTGTGTGGAGGGGCTTCTTCCACTGCATCTTCCTTCAGAAGTCTGTCCTCTCTTTCTGGCCTTTTCAGGGGGATAACGCATTATTCTTGTGGGGTATTTCCAAAATAGGGCTCAAGGGATGGGTTTGAAGAACTCAAGTCTGTGGTTGCCTTTCTGTGAAATACCTTGTGTCCGAGTAGGGACCACCTCAAAGCGCAGCAGTTTGGAATCACAAGCAACAAAGAACGAGGTTAATTCTAGCACCAGTGTTACTTGCAGCGCCCTTGAGAGGAGCAGAGCTGACTGTTTCATGGACGTTTAGAGAGGCCATCTGCTGTGAGTCCAGGTCAGAATGTGGTGCAGGCTCTGATGTGAGCGAACACGAGCAGATCTCTGTGGATAATACGAGTTCTTCTTTTCTGTTTGATTTTTTAGAATCAACCTTGTCCTATGTTAGGCAGCTGGAGGCAAGAGTAAGACAGCTGGAGGAGGAAAATCGCATGCTGCCCCAGGTGGGTGACTTCTCTTGGTGGGACCAGTAGCCAGCAGCTAGACAGCAGCGCCCGGGTCCTCGTGTGTGAGATAAATCAGTGTCACTTCTCATCTGACATTGTTACTACTGCGTTTGAACCCTCGGGCTCATCACTTGGATGACCAAAGGCACTCACATCTGCTTGTTCATCTTGCTTGTGGTTGAGTGGGGTGTTTCTTTAAGGCCATGACGATGCTTTCATTCATTTTTCTCCTTTGCAGGTGTTGGTACCTTGCTAAGAAAAATTCACTGGAAGCTGCTTCTTATAATTAATTAATGTAAGGGTTGGAAATCACTGAGAACTGACCCTTTACATTCTGGTTTTATTCCAAGAGCTTCTTAACAGACCAAGTGCTATTAATAATTAACCAAAATATTTTGCTCTGGAAATGCAAATGTTTTAACTAATAATAATTGGGTTATATTATTTTAATATGTTGAGGACTATATTAGATACATAAATGCGAAACTGTGATTAAATTGAATAAATAAGAAAATACGAAGTTAAAGGTTTTTCAGATAGGTTTTTTAAGAATGAAAAGTGCTGAAGTTCATTAAGAACGGATCAAAGACACTTGTTAATTTTTATATATACACATGCAAACCAGCACTTATTATATTTTATGAAGTAATCCTTACAAAACCCCATCAAGTCTCCAAATGAAGTTGCCCATTGGCAGAAAAAAGAAGTTGCATTTTGTTTAAATCAAGCTAGTTTAAATGAAGACATTGCTTTTAAGGGAAATGCTCAGCACTCTTATTTGAATGTGACATTCAAGAGAACAGTGAAATGTAGAAGAAGTAAAATCCACTGGCTGAGATTTATTCGTTTGTATAAGCTGAGATCAGCAGAAGATCTCAGCCCTGGGTTAACAATTGCCTTTGGGTAGATTTTAACTCAAGTGTGGTGGGTTTTTCCCTCACCCATAATATGACAGTTGGAAGAGCCCCTGTAGCTCTTGGTGACACTGAGCAGTTAATGTAGCATCTTTATACCCTCATTTTTTGATCTAGAGAAGAAGGACAGCCAGAGCGGTTAAATGTCCAACAACACATTCATAGGCTTCAACAGGAAAGACAAAGGTTGATCTTCACTGATAAAGACTATGATTTTCTTGCCAAGAACTGTGTCCAGGGCCTGCAAAATACCATTGTGGTTTGTGTTGGGTCTGGAACGGCCCTGGGGATAAGTTGTGCAGAACATTCTTTGTGGGCAAAATCTTTACAAGTGCTCGTGTGTTTTTTTGTCTGGGGCTTGAGGCTTTCAGGTGGGGACCCATGAAGTGCATTACCACAGCTTGCCAAAGAGTGGAACACCCACATTGCAAGCATTGAGTTCATTGAAAATATCTGAGATGGGATGCCAAAACCAGAACATAGTGCTTGTGACTATAGCACTTAAACCTGTAGCTGTGGCAAAAGTATTTGGAACAAACTATGCTGATTGTGGGCATTTGAAGGGGAAGAACGAGGTGAGCAAACCTGCAAACTGAGGTTGGATTTTCACTACACAGGCCAGAGTTTGGCTTGCGTTTGGTTTTGTTGGCACAGGGAATCTGTAGGAGAGTTCTGAAAAATCTCCTGATATCTCTGGATGTTTATGCTAAGAAAAATGAGGGCGAAGGTTCCTGTTTCCTGACATATCTCACCTTTCCTCCTGAAGGAGAGAGGAAGGAAATGTGGACACCAACATTCAGTTTGATGACTTTGCATTCAGTTACCTTGGCATCACATTTGCATGAGTTCATTTTGGGTTGTTTCCTCTGAGTGACACCTTGAACGTGCTATGAGCAGTGATCAGGCCCTGTCACAAAGACAAGGATGCAGGATGGAAATGCATCAGCTCCAAGCACTGCTTTGATTCAGTTTGATTCAGAATGGGAGTTTGTTGGGCAATAAGCCAGGCCAAGCACTTTTGACAAATCAACTGCAAATATAGGATGAGCTCCACAACTGATGAAGCTTTTTGGCACAGCTCTTGAAGTGTTTTGCCTTCAAATTTCACCAGTGCTTCAGTAAGAAAGTGCCTTTTGCTTTGTGCACAGCACCTCTTTGATGGTACTGGAGCAGTGGGAGGCTTTGGGAGTTGCAGGACTGCACTTCGTACAAGAGAGGTGACAACTCACACTTGTATGAAGCCTCTGATAGGTGTTTACAGAAGAGTCCTTGCCTTGCTTTCTGAGGCTTTTTTCTCTCTTCCTGCCACTCTTTCCTTCCAATATCCTTTCTTTTTCCCCTTTTCTGCTTATGTGTCACTCATGAAAATGCACTGGCACCTTCATTGACACCCTCTTCAGCTAAATCACCCCTTCCATCTCTCACTTAGGTGTGGTTCTTTTCCAGCTGCTTTTGCTTTGCTTGTCTCCCTCCACACTGATTTGTTCTTTTCGAAACCCCACAGCCCTCTAATGTAAAGGTTTTATTAATATTTAGTAGCAAGAACATTTCCAGAGAAAATGGGTTTAAGTGCTGCCATCACTGCTCAAATGGGATCTGAGTTTTAGTTCACTCTGCTCTGCTGAAGGGCTCCTATGTCAGAGGAAATGCAGTACCACCACTGAGTCAATATTTTAGTTTGATCAGGCAATAGCAAAGGTATAAAAATGCACATATTCACCTGAGGCTGCTAAAGTCTCTTCCTGTGCTGTGCAGTTATTCTGGTGGCAGTTTATAGCATAGTAGTGGGTTTAAGAGTTATGAGGAGCCATAGATGGGTTGTAGGTTTGCTGTGCTGGTGAGAGCTGTAATTAGCTGTTCTTTTTATGTTCCCTTTTTTGCCTTCTCTCAAAGAGCACATAACAGGATCCAGACCCTTTCAGTTCCTGACCACAAATAGGATTTTTGTGCAAGAAAGCAGATGCTTTCCAAGATTTATGGTGTGCAGCTGGGTCTTGCGTTGGGAATGCCAAACGGTGCTGGCTGTGCCCAAGACAAGGGCTGTGTGTGCACTGGTGCTTCTCAAACCCTCATGGAGGTGAGGGACTGTGACAGCAGTGGTGGAGGCAAAAGGGTCTGAGCAAGAGCATTTCTGGTTTGGATTTCAGACCATAGTTCCCTATGGGGCTGGGGCAGGAAAGTTCCCTGTGGCACTTGGCTCTGGTGGTGCATTCTGCTGCCTCAAAGTGTACCTGGGGCTACAGCATTGCTGTGGATCGAGTTTTGCTGCTAACACTAAAAAACCCCCCAAACACAAGATAGCATGACGAGTGCTCTAGCCAGATGCAGTGGGTTGACACCGGCTGGATGCCATGTGCCCCCAAAGCTGCTCTGTCACACCCCTCCTCAACTGGATTGGGGAGAAAATACAATGAGAGGCTCGTGGGTCAAGATAAAGGCAGGGAGGTGTCACTCACTGATTACTGTCAAGGGCAGAACAGGCTCGGCTTGGGGAAATGAGTTTAATTTATTAACAATCAAATCAGAATAGGATAATGCAAAATAAAACCTAATCATGAAACACCTTCTGCCCACCCCTCCCTTCTTCCTGGGCTCAGCTTCACTCCTCATGTTCTCTGCCTTTCCCCCCAGTGGCACAGGGGGATGGGGAATGGGGTTGTGGTCAGTTCAACTCTGCCGCTCCTTCCTCCTCAGAAGAGGACTGCTCACACTCTTCCCCTGCTGCAGCACGGGTCCACCTTGGGGTCACAAGTCCTGCCAGCAAACCTGCTCCAGCACAGGCTCCTCTCCACAGGTCCTGCCCAGAGCTTCCCACAAGGTCACAGCCTCCTTCAGGCATCCCCCTGCTCCAGTGTGAGCCTTTGCTTGGGCTGCGGGTGGAATCTGCTGCACCATGGACCTCCATGGGCTGCAGGGGGACAGCCTGCCTTGCCATGGTCTACACATGGGCTGCAGCATGTCCTCCCCTCCTCCTGCACTGACCTTGGTGGCTGCAGGGCTGTTTCTCTCACATGTTCTCATTCCTCTCTTCTCTCTTCAGGTTTTCTCCCTCCCCTCCTTCCATCTGTTATCCCAGAGGTGCTACCACTGTCACTGATGGGCTCAGGCTTGGCTACTGGCAGGTCTGTCATGGAGTTGGCTGCATTGGCTCCATTGGACATGGGGGAAGCTTTAAGCCACTTCTCGTAGAATCCGCCCCTGTATCCCCCCACTACCAAAACCTTGCCCCACAAACCCAATACACCAGAACGTCATGTCTATGCATATAGTAATGAAAACCACTCAGCAATAATCAAGACCCTGGATTCAGATCCCAATGGGAGCTTCCTGGATGTGAGAGATCTGTCATGTCGGCGAGCAGCTTCAGATAACTGGAAACAGGAGAGTCCTCCCAGCCCTGGTGCGGTGTGTAACCGCTATCCGTGCCTCTTGCTGTGGGAAGCGAGATCAGGATCTGGCATCCACATAGCAATTAACTGCAGATCTCCCTGTGTTTTCATAGGGGTTGTATTTCAGGGCTGATAAACTCAGCTGGAAAGTTATGGGAATGTGGACATCTGTCATGTAATGACAGCGAATGCATTTGCAAAAGGTCTACTTGGCAAACCACCCGATTTAAATTGCTTCAGTGCTTGTTTCATCGGAGGAGGGAGCAAGAGGCAGAGATGGAGAATTGTCAGACATTTCCCCCTTCTAACTCCTTGTCCTTGTAATTTAGCTTTACCTTTTAATGAAGGGGAAAGGAAGTGTTGCCAGGATGCTGCTTTCTGAGTGAGCGAACTGCATGGGACATGGGGCTGGATGCAGAGCTGAGCTCCAGCTTCCACAGTGTGCAGCACCAACGCCATGAGGCTGAACTGAGTCCTTCTGCTCCCTCCCACGTGGGCTTTCCTGCCTCTGTTTCCTCACTCTTTCCTTTACCAGTCTTTTGGTCCTTTTCCATCTCTTATTATTGTACCTCTTTCATTTCCACTGCTGCTTCAGTCACTTTTTGGGGGGTTTTGACCCAAAACGTTTGCCTTTTGCAGTATGTTTCAGTGTGAAATGGCAGGCATGATCCTTAGGCACACAGTAGTTTATTTTTAAGCACTTCTAACATTTGCATTCCCCTCTTTTTCCCCCCTTCCTTTAGACTGTAACATTTTATTTCAACCCCTTTCCAATTCTTTCAGAACCCTTTTTGCTGAGCTCTGTGTGTTCTATTTTTCCTGTGCATGGCATGGGTTTACTTATAAATCTAATTAGAAGATGGGAACTGTTTGGTTAGCATTTTTCTCCTGCAATCTGTGTTATTCACAGCCCAATACTGTTTGTCTCCTCCCTTCCATAGCATGTAGGAGAATAGGGAATCCTTCAACCAAAATGTAATTAAAGCCCATTGAACAAACCCACGTTATCTCATCATGTCATCAAATATTTGCTGAAAGTAAATCAACTGCATCCACCCACCAGGTTCTTTCATGTGCTCTCCTCCTCTGTTTAAATTAATAGGTCATTAATGTAGTGACTTACAACAGCTGAGGTTCTGACCAAGGTCTTTGTCTCTGGGTGCACCAAGCACAGTGCTTTCACCTTGGATTAACTGAATGGGAAGAGTTTATGGGCTTGGTGTTAATCCAGATACAAATACAAGGAAAACCTGATTACAAGCGGAGTTCAGAGGGAAGAACAGGTTTGTTCCCAGAGTAATTCCCAAGGTCTGGAATTGCTTCGTACTCATGATTTTCTAGTACAGTGGAGCCTAGTAGAGTGTGAACCTTCCAGATCTTAAATAGTGGTGATCTCTATCTCTGTGGCCTCCAAGATTTGGACCTGCTACAGCCTTTTCCTCTTATGCATTCATCAGCAAAAGAAGTTTATGAAGGACCAGCTGAAAATGGTTGTTTCTGAAGCAGCTTGGTCCATTGGAAGATGTTCCTGCCCGTGGCAGGGGGGTGGAACCAGATGGGCTTTAAGGCCCTTTCCAACCCAAACTCTTCGGTGATTCTGTGGAGGTGTGTAGCCAGCAATGCTCTTGGCCACTCAGAAACCTGAGTGTGCTTCGAATAAGTCATGATGCTGTGTGGATTGTGGCAGCAATGTGCACAAGTACAGGTTTCTCCTGAGGTCTTTGGGAGCAGGAGTTACGTAGTGATAGCTGCAGCATTGTGAAATTGCGTATTTCAGTGCACAGGAATGTTCCCTAATACAATTGTTGCAGTTTTGTGCGGTGTGTTATTAATCCAGCGCAGCAATGCAGTGCAGTTTAGTGTTTTCTGGTTTCCTTTCTCCTGCCTGCTTGAAACAAGGTGACAAACACAGCCCATGTTTTCTTTGAGCTAACCGGGAAAGTGAGGGCTGAGGAAATCAGAAGCAAGCTTCGAACATCAGACAGTGATTGAACTGGTGTGGCAGTTACCCAGCAGGAAGGATACACTTCCCTGGAAACCACTTGCCTCTGGGGTGTTCGAAGTAGGTCTCCAATGGTAAGTGAACAGAGCAGTGCTCAGTGGACAGGAAGATCGTGTTCTCTCAGAAGCTTTAGGAGGTGACTCAAGTGTCCTTGGGGCACAAGGAACTGTGGTTCTCCCTCCTCAGCTCTCCCTGCATGCCGTGGGGAGGTTGGGAGTCAGGCAGCAAGCGGAATGCTTCCTCCAGAGGGGCTGGCAGATGAACCGCCACGACTGGAGCTGCACAGTGTGCTCTGCGCTACGTGGTTTTCATTCATGACTGCCCTTGTCAACAGTAAGGACTGGAAAACGGTGGAGTTTACTGGCTCAAGTAGAAAAGCTCATGATTAGTCCTGTCCATCAAGTACCCTGTTCTACACAGGGGCCTTTATTCTGACTGTGGCCAGGGCACAGTGCAGGGTTTGCCTCTGCCTCTATGGGAGAATGGCCTGAGTACCCCTCACATTTTGCAGTCAGCGTGAGGGAGGTGCTACATTTCCATTCATCTCATTTTTTGTTACGTGATATTGTGGGGCTGAGTCAGATTTCCTGTGCTTTCTATTCACTGGAGTCACGTGTTGGCATTAGATATTGTGTAGATTTACTTCCAACAGAAAATGGATCTACACATTTAGAGATTGCCCTCTCTTTTCTTTATGAGAAGATGTACATGGGGTATAATGTGGGTTCTGCCTGCCTCAGGCAATGTGTTTCTGCAGCAGTATAATCCACACAAGAGTACACTTTGGAGGAGACAGCATCCAAACCATGCTGCAGCCTGGGCGCCAGGGCTGGCAGGGGCAGAGGGGATGGCTGGCAGTGTAGGATGAGTACACTATTTCTCAGATGTTGATGTTTGCAGCACTGTTTATTCAGAATTACTCAATATATTGAAGTTAATACAGATTAATATGCACAGTTAATGCAGATTTGCTAGCCAGGCAGACGGCAAATGAAAGCAAATGTGAAGTTCTGCTTTAGCTTTTTATAGCTATTGGGAAGAAAATAGGGCTGGAGACAGTCTGCCAGCTTGCAGATCAGACTTGCAGTGTCAGGTGATGTGTCCTGCAAGTGTTAAGAATTAATGCAGGATCAGACAATGGCTTATTTCAGAAAATTATGTAAATATGTTCTTTAATTTATTTCATGCCTTTATTTAATAAGTAAGGCATGAAGCTGATAGGAGTTAATAACTCCCTGAGGGGAGACTGAGATGAGCTCTTAAGCAGAAGTTGTTCCCTGTGAGGATGCTGAGGCGCTGGCACAGGGTGCCCAGAGAAGCTGTGGCTGCCCCATCCCTGGCAGTGCTCAAGGCCAGGTTGGACACAGGGGCTTGGAGCAATCTGCTCCAGTGGAAGGTGTCCCTGCCCATGGCAGGGATTGGAGCTGGAGGAGCTTTAAGGTCCCTTCAACCCAGACCAGGCTGGGGTTCTATGAATCTGTGATTTCAGTGCTATGACTTCATCCCTTCTGTCTGATTTGGTTCCACTTGCACAGCTTTGTTACTAGATAATAAGTGGAAAGGTCACGTGTACACATGGGATGCTTACTTTGCGTGCCTGCATGCAAGTGCTGTGTGTGGAGCTGAAGAAGAGGAGGAAGGGAACAGGATTTCTCCTCCCTTCCTCAAGGTCCTGCTCAGGATCCAGTTGAAATCTGGGTTGGGCAGCAGCAGAGAATGGATTCAGTGAGAGGAAGTTCAGGTCGAGTTTTGGTGGAAGGTTAAACATTGCCATGCTCCCCACTGGCAAGCAGCAGCTGTGAGGATAGGGCTGAAAAGCACACTTCTGGTCTCCTAAGGCACCTTGTTTTCAGACAGCTCCACTTTGGCAAAGTGCCTTTTCCTCTTGTTTTGCTTCGCTGCCTCAGAAACTCACAACACTTTCAGTAGCACTGAAGTGCCTTCAGGCTCACAGGTCTTGAAGAACAAGAGACCCACGTTCAGGCTGGTCCCATCCCTGTCCCCTGCTGGAATAAGCTTCCTCCAAAGCAGGCAGAAGCTCTCCTGTCTTTGTGGAGTCCCATCCCCTGAGATGAGAAGTCTCTGAGCTGGAGGCTGGGACTTCAGGGCTGCAAAACCTGCCTTACTTTGAAGGAAAAGCTGATGTCTCTTACCAAGGACAGAGGGAGAAGGATGCCCACAGGGGAAATGCTAACTTTCCGTGTCCTACCAACACGTGTTGAGATGCTGCCTGCTTAAACACTGTGCTCACAACGAGTTTCTCATTCTCATGAGATGCAGATGGCACAGAAGAGGCTGTGAGGATGCCTGGAGGGAAGGAGGCCTGAACTCTGAGAGCAGCACAATTCACAGGAGTTTTGCATTCTGTCCTATTCAAGAGGCATTAGATGTACAATCTGCACTAATATTCCCAGCCTTTTCCTAGCAATATTTGTATTTTACCATTCAAAACTGACTAGAAATCTTTGCTGGCTCTGAAGTCAGTAAAAGAAACGGAATGCTTTGACTTATAAAAACCCCAAAGCTGACTGAGGGAATTTATCCTAAACCAGAATTGCTCCAATCTTCTTTACTACCCCTTTTCCTTCCCCCTTTCATTTCCTTTCCCAAAGTATAGCATTAAGTCTGCCCAGTTGCTAACAGATCTATATATCCTGCCCAAAGAAAAATAAGTCCTAAACCTCCCTCCATATATCACAGCAAATTGATAATAGTCATTGCTGGGGAGAAGTGAAGGATGATACAGTGCACTCTGCCCTGAGTGTGTGCTGCTATTGTCAGCCTGGTTATGAGACCCATTAGTCCCCACTCTTGTGGTTCACACAAGCATCCATGGCTTGGCAGGCGGCAGCATAGGAAGATGAGTTTCTGTATTAAATGCGGACTTAAGGTACCTTTAACATATGCAGCAGTCTCATTTTATTACATTTTTTAGTGAGGTTCAGTCCTGCAGACGCTTGCTGGGCATGAGTCTAACATGTCCCTACAGCTGCCTGAGAGGAGGATGGAGCCAGGAGGGGGCTGGACTCTGCTCCCAAGGAACAAGGGATGGGACAAGAGGAAATGGCCTCAAGCTGCACCAGGGCAGGGTTAGATGGAGCTGAGGAACAATTCCTTCCCCACAGGGTGCTCAGCATTGGAACAGGCTGCCCAAGGCAAGGCTGGAGTCACTGTCCCTCCAAGTGTTCACACGCCATGGAGACGAGGCCTCAGTGCCATGGGTTAGTGGTGGTCTTGTCAGTGCTGGGGAATGGTTGGATTCGAGGAGCTTAAAGGGCTTTTCCAACCTCGATGATTCCACGATTCCATGGCCAGCAGTTGCAAGGGTTCTCCCTGTGATATCCCACATTGGCAGCATTGGTTACAAAAGCCTGGGCACATCTTGAGGAAGCCATGCACAGCAGATAAACCTGCTTTGGACTGGGGTTCTTTCCAGTTACACATTTACAGGCAGACTGGATCTGTGAAGCTCAGCTCATGCCGTCTCTCTCTGCCCTTTTTCTCCCATAGCCACCTTCATCTTTCCTATTGTTTAGATTATAGACCTCCCCCCAAAGACTGCAATGCGCTTCGTGCTTGCACATTGTGGCACTGATCCTGATCAGAGGCTCTTCCCACTGTCATTATTTTCCCTTCAGGAATGCATTTCCCACACATTCCAGCAGGAATTACTGCTACATTATTTCTTAATGTTTCCTACAGTGGTTCTTTACTTTGTAAGAAAAGAACTTTTCATCTCTCAACCTTTGAAATGTTTTTCTTCTTTATATTTCTCTTTGTTACAAAACAAAGTTCTACATGAAGAATGGCAGTGAAGAGCAGGTCAGGCTGAAGGCACCTCAGAAGGATCCCTCCCACTGCAGCTATCACATTGCTGTCCATGCACGCAGCAGGGGTATTTTTAGCACTCCTCTGAAGCAGGCTGCTTGCTCAGGTTACCTCGGCACTGCGGTCGCTCCAGGAGGTGCTTTACATCCTGCAACGTTTGAGGTGACTGAGCTGTAAGAGTTTCTGTAGCTTGTGTTTGTTCGCAGCATCCTGAAGAACCCCTCAGGTGTTCACTGGACGAAGCCCATGAGGTTGTCACTGTTGGGTGTAAACTGACATCTCAAGCTTAAAGAGGGGAGATTCAAACTTAAAAAGGGGAGATTTAGGTTAGATATAAGGAAGAAGTTCTTCCCTGTGAGGGTGCTGAGGCGCTGGCACAGGGTGCCCAGAGAAGCTGTGGCTGCCCCATCCCTGGCAGTGTTCAAGAACACAGGGGCTTGGAGCAAGCTGCTCCAGTGGAAGGTGTCCTTGCCCATGGCAGGGGTTGGAACTGGATAAGCTTCAAGGTCCCTTCCAACACAAGCCACTCTGTGATAAGAAATTTTACTACTATAACCTGATTTTCCAGCTACAGTTGCCTTTGAGGGCCTTTTGAGAGGGTGACACTCAACAGTAGCACTTGAGCTGCCTCATGTGGATTTTGGTTACTGTGGCGCAGAAGGAGGGGCACTTCAGAGTGAAAGATGCCTTCAGTGCTTTTCACCTTTTAAAACAGAATAGTAACTAACTGACATCTGTTGTAATTAGTTGCCAACCCTTTTCTTTATTAAATAGTGTTTAATTTCTTGTGAAGGATCCCATTAGGATGCCAGGAGGGGCGGAGGGGAGCTACTGCTCTGCAAACGAGCCAGCTAGCGTCAGTGGACATGGCTCAGCCTCCCAGCAGTCTGACTCAGTGGTAAATGCTCTGAAGGTAACGCTCCTCTGGTACAGTCCATGCCAAACATCCTGTCTGTTCCCCAACACGTGTCGTATTTGTCTTGGCAACATTCCTGTGGACACCACTGGGATGTTACTGTCATGAGTGAGATTGGTGTTCTGTTTGTCACCCATTGCATCTGTGGACTGTGTGTTTCTTGGGGCAGGAATCTGGCCCTTACAATGGGGTCAGTGCCACTTGTAGCTGCTCTCCAAACTACTTACACATGTACAGTTTTATTTTGAACCTGAAACTGGTGGTTTTCCAAATGAGGAAGTCTTTCTACTTCACCTAGGATGCCTGCTTGTTCTCCAGTGGAATATCATGGATTCCTCTAACCCATGCAGAGAGAAATACTCTAATGCAAAGATAAAGCCAGTGGGCGTGGTGTATTGATAATAAAACTAGCAGGACTTTGGGCTGAAGACCATGCATCATGATCCCAAGGTCAGTGTTGAAATCTCTTTGAGAGCAGATGTGCTTTACTCTGAAGTCAGGGTTGGATTGCACAGACCTGTGTTTTATTGGTGAACAGCAATTGCCACAAGCAATCAGAGGAGGAAATCTCCAAGTTCTTACCTATGTTAACTGTGAAACTACTGCAATTAATGAAACTTAGAAAGCTGTTAAAGATGTGGTGGTTTATCAGCTGATTCGAGTCAACCAGTGGCTGAGTTCCCTGTCCCACCACAGCAGGGGCATCAGCTGTGTCTGTGCTCCTCCGGAGAGGATCAAAACCTGATGGTGAGCTGAGCAGAGACTCCCTGTTCCTGCCCCCTGGTGCTGGCTCTGACGTGACTGTATCCTGTTGCTTTGTGCACATCCTCTCCTGGACTTTACTCGTTAGCTAAACTGCTTTAATGTTCATTTGGTTAAGTGGGTGTTACTCCCCACCTGTACACATACTGCAGGGACATACTGGTTCCTTGGAGGGGGCAGGTTTGCACTCCTTCAGGGGAGAACTGGAAGGGATTTTGTAGACATTGCTCTGGTCTGGGGCTTCATGGAGATGCTCAGTGCACAGCAAGAGCTCTGGAGTGCTGTTGACTCGCTGAGTTTATGCACAGGGTGATTTTCTTCCACATAGCTGGGTGACATTGGCTTCCCCTCTATGGAGCCTGAGGAAATAGGTTTATACAAGTGATCTGTGCACAGATTACAGCAGTCAGATCCCTTCCTGTAACATAAAACCTGGGCACAGCAGTGCTTCACCGCAGCCACCTCGCCTGGTTTCCTGGCATCCAAAGGGGAAGCAGCAGCAGCAGAGAGCTTGACCCCTCTCCACATGCACACAGCTACACATCCCTTCTCTAATGACCACTACTGCCCATGTCCCCAGTCAGCAGCACTCTGCCTATGAGTGCACTGGTCCTATCCTTGTACAGGAGAGGACATGGGATGAACCAGCACCATTCCTGGCTGGTGAGGAGCCTGCTTCAGCAGTGCTTAACTTCCTGTGTGCATCTCCCATGTATTTCACCTGCTGTTGCCCAGAAAATAAAGCTATGCCGAGTAATTCTGTCAAGAGATCATGCATAATTATCAGGAAAAGCCTTTTGTAGCTCTTAAAATTCCCATTGGCAAAGACACTTCCCTGAGTGGAACCTTTAACAACATGCTCTCGTACGACCTGTAATAGCTGGTTGGTGTAAGTGGAATACTTGAACAATGGTTGATACGTTGTTTGCTGAAATGGACTGATAAGAAATACACAGAATTTAGTTCAATGTGATGTGAAAGCTCAGCCTCGAGTTTGCTAGGAGGTATTGCAGCAGGCAGAGATAGATATAAATGACACTGGTATATTCAAAAGTGAGCTGTCAGCTAAGCAGACTGCCTCACCTTCCCCATTCCCAGCCAGGGACAGACCCTGCTGTTTCCCAGAGTGGAGCAGATGGGTTTGATCCTGCCTGTCTGGGGAACGCAGAGCTCCTGCTTGCATCGCTCAGCAGGATCAGATGCAGGAGGAAGAACAAGCCGGCCTCAGGAGCCTGCTTTTCCTTACTCATTTGGCCATTTGGAAGTCCTGCAAGAAAGAAAGAGTTGTTACAAAACTTCATTGTTGGTGCGATCCCCTTCCGTGCAGCAAGAACTCTGAAGAGCAGGACTGTGTTGTAAAGGGGCAGATGCAGAAGAAAGCAGAGGGAGGTCATTGCTAAAACTAGTGTGGTTTTCTCCTCAGTAATGAAGAGACTGTAAAAAATAACCATGTTTACCTGCGACTCCTCCAGTGGTGGAGACAGTGATGAAAGAGAGGGAAAAGCTTTGCCATGCAGCTGGTCTGGTACAGGCTCTTGTATGACCTGATCCATCATTCAGGGTGGTTGAAAGGAGAAATTGCCTTGTGCATCCTCATGCTGGGACCTTGGTGATCTTCCCCAGCCTGCCAGTGGTTATGGGATTGTTCCCTATGTGCAAGTAGTATCCCTAGGGATATATAAGTAACTATTTCATATGGCAGGATGTGTTTGTTTCCTCTTGCAAGTTGTATCTGACCATCCTGCATGCTCGTGCATGGAGGTGCGCATGTCCCACAGAGTTTGCTTTGCAGACCAGGGGTTATATTTATGGAATGATGATGGTTATCTAGTCTGGCTTCCTGAATAACCATGGGCACAGCTTGACCTGTGAAACTTGCATTGGGTTTTCCTATCCTGAGTTCAGTGTCACTTACTGGAGTCTCCACTGTGCCATCTACAAATGGAATTGACGTATGCTTTAATCAGAGGTCTGAGGGTAAGTATAGGAGTTGCTGCAGGAAAGTGGGTGTCCTGTGGTACCCAGGCAAGAAGATTTACTGATCCCTCCTGCCCTGCAATCACTCTAATTATGTCTAAGTGCAATTTTTTGCTCAGTTGTGTATGTATGCCCATACTCAGGAGGTCCCATGAAAGCTTAAATCTACCATTGCTCTTATTTGTGGCTACAAAAAAGATTTATAAAGTAAAAGTTCCTTTTATTAAGCATCCCCTTGCCTTGGAAGCTCAGGAAGATATAAATCAGCAGGTTATTGTTATTAAGGAATCCTGAAACTCTTACCACTACCTACGTGAGGCAGAAAAAGCTGTGGCTGGAGCAGCGTGCTGTATAAGTTTAAGGTGTTTCATTTTCTATTCCACAATGAGCCTGGAAACACCTGAAAATGCAAGGTACTTGTGTTTAAATGCTGGCAATAAGCCCTTGAAGAGGTTGTATGGAAATTAAGCCAGTGACTGTTTCTGTAATGCAATTACTGGTTTATTTGGAACACTGTCATTTGGAACACTGTTAGCATTGATCACAGAAGTCCATGTGTGATAACATGCCTGGGATGAAGGACTATATGACTCAGCTGGCCTGAATTCATCCTTTGGAAGGATAAGTCAGCTGCAGTCTGGCAGCCTCAGTTTCCCCATCTGAGCCCTGTGAACTTCCCTGCCTGCTCTGTTCCTTTGCAAATGATGGCTACAAAAGCAGGTTCTAACGAATACATATTTGATAGTAATCCATAGAAGTCCTCGTGATGTGATGCCACTTCTAAAGTGCTACCTTTGACATGATCAGTTCCATTTTGTAAATCCTGAAGACACACCTGCATTCTGCCTTGTCTCTTTGTTCCCCAGGGATTCACAGCTCTGCTGCTGGCACTGGAATGCTCCCTTTCCTTTTGACTTCTATAATCTATGTCTGATTTCACTATTGATATATTATACTTTTAAAACACTCGGTTATTTCCTTTCTGGTTTTACTTTTCCTTGTATTCATCTAGTCAGTGTTAAACGTGGATCTGTGCTAAACTAATGATAATGTTTCTTTTCTTTCGCATTCTCATTGCAGTTCCTTCCTGTTTGTAGCTCACTGTTTTGCTGCGGCTTTATGCACTGTGGGTGTTTTACATGAAACATTTGCCACAGCATCACTTTGCCTGTAAAAACAGCGGAAAGATGACAAATTTCATTTTGGGCTCTATAATAATCTCTGCATAATTTTGGTGCATAGTTTTGGTTTGTACAAAAATGCAATTCGGATGTATAATTCATGTTATAGAAACTTTATGGAGTTATATGATCATGTTGGTATTTCATTAAGATAATGGATGTGTGGGAATTTTCTCTTCAGGATGTGCACATGATATTGGTACTACAGCATCAACATATTTGGGAATGTTTTTCATTGTATTTATATACTTGTTTTATGGAATGTAGGAATGTGTAGTAGCAGGTTTAGAGGTAGTTTATTGTGTCATGGAGCGAGTCCAGAGGAGGCCACAGAGACGCTGCAAGGGCTGGAGCAGTTCTGCTCTGGAGCCAGGCTGAGAGAGCTGGGCTGGGGCAGCCTGGAGAAGAGAAGGCTCCTAAAGGGGAGACCTTAGAGCAGCTCCAGTGCCTAAAGGGGCTGCAGGAAACCTGGAGAGGGGCTTTGGACAAGGGATGTAGGGACAGGACAGGGGAATGGCTTTAACCTGCCAGAACAGGGGAGACTGAGATGAGCTCTTGGGCAGAAGCTGTTCCCTGTGAGGGTGCTGAGGCGCTGGCACAGGGTGCCCAGAGAAGCTGTGGCTGCCCCATCCCTGCAGTGCTCAAGGCCAGGTTGGACACAGGGACTTGGAGCAAGCTGCTCCAGTGGAAGGTGTCCCTGCCCGTGGCAGGGGTTGGAGCTGGAGGAGCTTTAAGGTCCCTTCCAACCCAAACCATCCCATGTATTAGTGAGCATGGAAGTAACTTCAAAGCCCAGGAACATTTGGATCAAGCCTGCAGGGGTGCTCTTCATGACTCTGCTCAGATTACTGGTAAGTTTTGTTCACAGGACTGCAGCAGTTGCACTTGGGCTAGGAGCCAAAGGGAAGATGGTTTATGCCCTATATGATTGGTGGGGCAGCTGGGAAAGAGGGAGTCCAGAGCTCTCCACGAGTATTTGATGAAGTACCATGGGCTTCGAGTGCTCCCCCATCCAACAGGTGATGTAGCTGCTCTCTCCTGGAGCTGGGGTGCAGCTTTCTGCCTGGCTTCCAGGGAGAAGATCTCCCCATCCTTTTACTCTGGTGTGTTGGAAGTGAGCTAGAAATGAATTGCCATGGCTGAATCATGAACCTTACAACTGTCCTTCATTCAGTCAAGGCTTTTTGCTGAAAATCTGAGTGAAATCTGTGGTACTGGGCTATTTGTCATAACTGTTTCAAACACATTCAGGAATGCTTAAGCATTACGTTTTCTTTTCAGTGCTTGTAAACACAAAGTAATTCCATTAGTGCTGCTTGTGACAGGTCAGTGTTGAACTAGTGAACCAATGACATGTACAGCTACCATGATTGTGCGAAGGACTGTCCATATGCCATCACAAAAGGAGCTCGGTGATAAATTTAGCCTATATCATCCCGTGTTTCTGAAAAGGAGGCAAAATTCCTGTGGTGCCTTCGAGACCCAGGTACCTGTTGCGCTGTGTGCACAAGCAGAAGTGGCTGCTGATACGGAGTTCTCCATTTCCCACCCATAAAAAAGGCATGAGTATTGCTTCTGACCCACCTGGGCAATTCTGCTGAGGCTGTTGGCTTTCCAGGGCTGTCTGGTGTGTGGTTGTCCCCTCCTTGCAATCAGGGTCGTTTGTTCAGCTGGAGATAAAGGACTTTGGGAAGTGTCACCTTTTAGCTTGTTATTGTGTCAGCATTAGCTGCTCGGTAAATATTGCCTCATGTTTATTGACCAGAAAAGTTGTTGAAAGGCAGCGTGTAGGTGCAGTGTGCCTCCTCACAAAGCTATCCAAGAGACCTTTCCTTCTGATAATAGTAAGTTAGGAAAATCAGCAACTAAAGATTGGAATCTCATCAGATCCAGCCCTCCACCATTTCCAGTGGGTCTGCCATAGACAGCTGATGCAGGAGGCTTCACCGAAAACCCATTTTCATGCTTTCACCATGGCAGAATGTTTCACAATACAGCAAACATAGCTAAAAGATATTTTTGTGATGGTAACTTCTGGTTTTAGGCACAAGATGCTGGTCATATGGGAAGTTTGCAGGGTTTGGGTTGTGCCCATCCATTAGTATTAAAGACATTTCCCTTTAAAGGACTTTGTTTGGTTCTGTGTAGTGAGACAGTAGGCATTGCTTCCAGTCTTATACTCAGGTTTTCTTCAGCAAAGGCTCAGAGGAACTGGGTTATTTTCCCATCTCCTGCACAGAATCACAGGGGGACCTTGGGGTTGTTCTGCCTTTGCTCATCAGCTGTAGGAACTGTCTTTTCAGGATGTCAGCTTCCCAGGATCCAGCTGCTTTGTGTTTATTCAGTTCCAGCTAATGCCATCTCTTTGCTCCTGGGCTTTAAGCACTGTTAAAATACAAATAATAGATAATGACAATGGAAAACAGTTTTTGCCTTCCTTGACAGTCCTATGGCTGTTGGTCCAGAGATTAATGAGGGTTTAGCAGCAGTTCTGCCTTAGGTGGTTGCTAGTTGATACTCATTAAACAGAAATAATCTGAAGTTGCTTTACACAGTGTGGTGATCACCTCTCTTGGTTTTGGTGGTCCCTGCAAGAGATGCTCAGTGATACAACACAAGCTGCTGATTCTCCTGCTTATCATCAGTCCACCTTTTTAGACTTGCCTAATTTTTGGGGGTATAACTTCACTGCATTTCTAATTCCATAATTGTAACGTGAGTGCTATGCAGTTGTGAATGGGAGTAGATGCGAGCCTGAGGAAGGAAACCTTTATAACGTATGGTCCACACAAAGAAACAAATCACTCCCTTCTACTGAATTGCAGATTTTGCTCTGGTTCAGCAAAACGCACAGGCATGTGTAGAACAGTGACTACAGGCACACTTCCGCTGATCTCAAGGAGGAACAAATGAAATCAACACTTTTAATGCCTTCCTTGATTGTAAGAGAACAAGGGAATTCTTTGGAAAAGAGGAGAATTGCTCTGTGCGTTTGAAACGGGAAATGTGTAGGCTCCTTTGGACTGAGCTTCGTGCTTCTGAACTGCATTCTGCAAGAGATGGATTGAACAGTTTCAGTTGAGGCCTGTCAATGCCCTCAGTCTTGTACCTGAAGCATAAACCACCCTGGTGATGCACGTGCCAGTTCATCTGTCTCTGTTTATAACCATTTTTTCCTAGAAGCATGTGCTTTCTGTGTTCAGAAGCAATGTTGTACCCCTTGAGAGATACCCTCTTCTGTTGTGTGGCCCTCCCCTGTGTCCTTACCTGTGCTGCATGGTCTGCACAATGCGTGGTGTTTCCAGATGCATGTCTGTATGAACAATGGTACATCTGAACTGGTGATAACAACATCTCTTCCATCCCTCCCTTTAGGTTGTGTGGAGGAAACTTGGAGATGCTGCAGGGTCGTGCCCTGGAATTAGACAACATTTGTCAGGAAATCAGTATAAAGGACCGATGTAAAAGGCCCTGAGGAAATCCTCTCACTGAAGAGAAAGAGTTTGAACTGCTGATGAGAGCGAAAGAACTGGCTGTGTCCACAGCAACTTCCAGCTGACGACAGGGTGTCTGTGTGCACTGCAAGAGACTCGGTTAGAAACTGCTTGGGGTTCTCCCAGAGGTCTCCCAGAGGAGCCGTGTTGTTGTCCGCGTCCCCGAGCGCTGCTCTCTGGGTATACTGGCTACTGCAACGCTGCCGCCGCATCGTCTGCCAACACACCACATGTAGGAGCACTGAGGTATTCCCACCCTCACCCAAGAGAATCAGGATTCTGCAGGAGTTACGTGGTATAAGTTTTCTTTTGCTTAGTTACAGTGAACCTTTAGTCAAATCTGAACGACTTTGCCACTGGATTTAACGGAGGTTTTTCACCACACTGGAGAGACGTTGATAAACTGTGCCTTTGGTCTCCGTAGTTATGAGAAAGTCACCTCTTAGTAACTCACCTTGCAGTCAGTAGAGTATCAGGTAATGGTGCGTAGGCAATTTCCAAGTGATCTTTTGTTTATTGCTTTCATAGAATACCTGCCTTTGGAGGTGCTAAAAGACCGTCAAGTCTCCTGACCAGCCAGTAGTGTAGCATAACTACAGTCCTTGTAGTGAAACACAATTTCTTTCTAAATGAAAGTAACGATAGCTTTCTTTTCGATTCACTTCGATGCACATCTTCTGAAGACGTGTAGGATGTTCGTAGCCCTTTAATGAACGGAATACTTAGGGATTGCTATTACAGGTCTCAAAACAGAGTGTTTTTCTGGAGAGTATTTTCCAATGGTCAGGATGTGAATTTCTACTGTTTAATTTAGAGACACGCTGGTTTATTGAACAAGAGCCTATAAGGATCTAAAAGATTGCACTGCATTATATATAAAACAAAAGCTTTCCTTGCCAACTGTAGCGTTCTTTCAAAGAAAAAGGTTTTATTATACTCAGAGCATGTCTTTCATTACTATGAGGCAGAAAGCTCTTGTTCAGATTGCCTGAGATTTGACCAGACGGCGCCCTAGATGTGCTTAGTTTATTTTTATCTATGTGTATGATCCTAGTTGTGTGTAATGAATTGCAACAAATAGGTATTTTGTGTATATCTAAAAGCAACGATAGTTTCATGTATGAATGTGCAACAGGCTTGTGACTGAATGCTGTTGCTGAACTTTTTACTATAGCTGAGCATCAAAAAAAGACTAATAAAAGTTAAACATGAAAAATAGGAATGCAACAATTCCTGGGTTTCTGGTTTGTTCTTGGTTACCAAGATTTGAGCCAAAGGCAGAACCTCTGTTTTCTCTGAGCTTGCAACATGCTGTATTCGTGGGCTATCTGCAGTGGAATGTAGCCGGGTTGCTGTACAATCTTCTGTTATCTAGGACTATGATGTAAATCTGCTAATTGTCTTCAGAAAAACAGTGTTAATTTGCAGCAGTAATTCTACTGGTTTCTGTTGTTAGTTTTACTTGGTACCGTTCAACATAAGGCCTCCGATCCAGCATTGCTTTCTCGGGCAAAACTCCTCTTCACTCCTTCTCCTTGAGTTGGAAATGCAGAATCTGGCCTTCCATTTTGAAACCTTGCACTCTTGCATCGGTTCTTCTATATATATATAACCCAGCCCAAAGAGCTGTCTGTTATCTTTACATGTTGTTTTCTCCCATACATATTGTTTGCATAGTTAACTACAATTGTTGTATTCCTATATCTCTCTATATGTATGTATGAAACGATGTGAAACCCGTACTTGTGCCTGCAGGATGGATGTGCAGGGGCTAACCTGAGGGACACTGGTCTTTTGACACGACACTTGTGTAAATTTTGATACTGTATTAAAACTATTTTTTTACAGTTCTGCAAACGAGTGGGTATCAAGTATCTGTGTTCAGTTAGCAACGGTAATAAATTGTACCATCTCACACTGTTTGCTCTCCTTTAATGACTGAAGCCACGAGGTGCTTGGCCTCCCATGAGCTTTACTTGGAAGGAGCCATTTGAAATGTTTTCTGCTTGGTTGAGGAATGGGTTGCACGTTGTGGGGTTTTGTTCGCTTTCTCTCCAGGTGTCTTTAAAACCACTGTGGACATGCTGCTGTCTTATGCTGAAGGAGGTAGGTGCTGTATGGATGATGGATGGAGAGAGGGGAGCCAGGGACATGGGTTAGTAGTGGTGGCCTTGGCAGTGCTGGGGTAATGGTTGGACTTGATGATCTTAAAGGTCTTTTCCAACCTCATTGATTCTATGATTCTGTGCAGCAGCTCCAGGTGGCCAGGTAAGGTGTTAACTCCCCAGCTCTGCTGCAAGGGCAGCCCCAGGGCGCGTGTGCTGGGTTTTCCTCCCTGCTTCTTACAGAGTGTGGCTTTGAGGCAAGATGAGGCAACCTGGGGCACTCGCAGCTGTTTCATTCAGGTAAGACACACAGGCATGGTGGGGGTCCTGGGGAGGCTGGTTGTGTCCTGCTGTGTGTCTCATGTGCCCAGTGCATCTCTGGATGCCCCTGAACCAGCCCCCTTCATCCCACTCCATGGGCTGTAAGGGGGAAGGGAAGATGCTGGGAAAGGGCAGCCTATCACTGCTCATCCTGGGGAGCAGAAAGGTAAATTTTCTGGAAGAAACCCACACTTTGTACAGTCAGGGTCTTGAAGCTGATAAATTGTTCTTTGTTGCCCAGAGAAGCTGTGGCTGCCCCATCCCTGGCAGTGTTCAAGGCCAGGTTGGACACAGGGGCTTGGAGCAAGCTGCTCCAGTGGAAGGTGTCCCTGCCCGTGGCAGGGGGTTGGAACTGTATGGGCTTTAAGCACCCTTCCAACCCACACCATTCTGTTCCTCTACGATTAAATCCTGTGGGGGGTCCTGAAAATGTGGCTTACTGAGAGGAGAAAGTGGGTGGTGCGGGGAGAAAGAGGTGCAGTGCTCTTGAGGGTCCTCTAGCTTGCTGATACATCTCTGTGCTAATGAATAAAAACTGCTGTAGTAGTTATGGACCTTCAGCTCATCTGAATTGCTCTCTTCCCACATGGTTAGGTGTTCTTCAGTAAAACATAATCTTGCCAAGCCTCATGAACTTCCTGTGCAGTTGTTTTTAGCATAATTCTGCTTCAGTGGAAAATCTGCATGTGTTGTTACAGGGCCATTCCCAGCTTCTGAACTGAGCATCAATGAGCTCTGAAGTTCACGATGCGAGTGAATTTTAAATAGCTCTTGCACAGCAGATGTAGTGGTGGATTTCGCATTCTGGAGTGAAGAAAAGCTGCTTTGCTGAAGGATTAGGAGGTAAAGAATGGCAGTTTGTTTTCCAGCAAGTGAAAGGTTCCACTGGAGCCCGTTCCCGAAAGGTTGCAGTTGATGGACATGTTTATGAACACAGCACAGAGCCCTTTGGAACGCTCTGAGCACAGCCACCCCAAACAGCCCCTGCAGCACCCGGCCCCATGCTCTTTTGTGCTGCCTGAACCTCTCAAACACCAAATGCCCCTCAGGCTTTCTGTGTCACTGCCGGGTACCTCCCCAGTGAAGCCCACTCTTGCCAGGGCACTGCTTCATTTAATTCTTTATGTGGTTTGGAAATAAGTCTCTGGGGTGAGTTCTTTATACTGATCTCCCCGGTGTGATGCAGGAGAAAGTGGCTCAGCCTCTTTTTCCCCCCACTTTCAGGGGAGAATAAAAATCTTCATACTATCCTTCACTTTGAGTTGCTGCAGAACAGACCTGCAAATGCAGCTGCCACGTATATAATGCCAAGACCTCCTCGTATCTCCACACTTGTGTTTTCTAGGCTTGGTGAACCATGTACGCAGGGACCCCAGCCACGCATGTCCCCAGCCAGATACTAGCTCCATGACTCTGGTCATCCAAACCTGAAGGTAAGAAGAGCTGACTCGACAGCAGCTCTGCCTGGGATGAGGAAAAGAGTTTCTGCATTATTTAATCACCCAGCATTTGCTGGGCTGCCTCATAGTTATGGTACTTTCTAGCATATGTAGTAACGCAGAGACAAATAATGGGACAGCATTTGCCAGAGTTGGCAAATCACCTCTGATATCCACAGTGTGAGGAGTGAGGGGAAAAGAGAAAGTGCAACAGGAAGGAAGGACAAGTAACCTTCTTGCTAGTAATGGCTTTATCCTCTCTGTTGTCTTTCCTCTTTCTCATTTTCCTTTGTTTAGAAAGAACCTTTCTCCCCTCCTCCTTTGCTGACTCCAGACTCTTCATGGTTTTGATTTATCCCAGAAATAGCACAGTGTGGCTGAGATTTTCAATATGTGGAAAAGAAACTTCAGTGGTTATGAAAAGCCAAATGCTTTTGGCTTTCCAAAAAGGTCAGAGAGGAGAGAAAAGCTTACTAAGACTACATGGGATGCTCCTGAGCACTCCTGCTGACTTTGGTGGAAGGTCAGGCAACCCAAAATGGGTAGTGTGAATGAAAAGAAAGTTTTAAGTAGTCTTATAAAGAAATAATAAGTAATTTTACATAGGTTTATAAATAAATAAATTACAAAATAGTAGTATCATGTTTCAAAAACTTAAAGAGATAACATGGACCAGAGACGTGAACCTGACCTGAATCTTTCTTAACTGAGAAAGCTCAGACACTTCCATGGGGTAATTGGAAAACTGAGACATATTCATGGAGAATGATGAAAATGAAATAAAACTATCGCTGAAAACACAATAAAACTATATGAAATAAACCAATATCTTCTGATATTAACAGAGGGTCTTTGCTGGCCGTGCCGGAGCCAGGCTATGGGTGGCTCCAGTTCAGGCATTAGTGAGTGGTTCTTCTCATGCTAGCGACTGGTGGGGAAGGACCTCAGGGGCTTCATTGCTGCTTCCATCTGAAAGAGCTTCCTGAACACCTGGCTCACCAAGAAGTGCCAAAATGATAATAATGAATTATTTCATGTGTTTGTTAGAACATGATCATTACTCTCCACTTGCATCAGAATCTGTTAGGATTATCTCTTCAATGCAGTAGCCATGGCCCTGAAGTTTGACGTTTCTTTGGTGGGTTTTTCCCAACTACTGTGAATAGGTTGAAGTAAACTTTAAAGCCATCTATATTTAAGTCTTCAGATGAAAAATAACCCCAGGAACCCATCTCCAGGCTCTGGAAAGGAAGAGGACAAAGGGAAGGGGGACAGGGACCTGTCTTGCCAGGATCCTGGCTGCAGGTGCATCTTCTTGCACCGTTTAGGTGACTAATGGCTACAGCTCCTTTTTTATGCAACCCACCTGTGTGTGGCAATCACAGAGGGCTGAGAGAAAGGCTGGGTGAGAAAGAAGGTGGTTTAATGCTTTCACATGTGATTTTATGTTTGTGGGTTGGTTTTATATAGCATTGCTCTTGATAAATGCCAGGGGACAGGGTTGACCGTGGGCAGTGGTGGTCTCTGGGCCTGAACACCTCAACTGTGGAGCAGGAGGAGGTTGATGTCATGGTTTTTTCAGGGAGCTTTGGAAGTCCCTGGTGACACAGGGACACCTCGGCTCAGGCAAGTGCACTGAGCCCTGTTGAGCCGTAGCATCACTGATGGCTTAAGCACAAAGATCACAGCATGAAAGGAAAACACTCTCTGGGGGTTTGAGGTGGCCTTTCAACAGAGGATCCAGTTTGTTGTCGGAGTGGTGGGAATTGGCCAGAACATCAGTCTGTGGCACAGCGCCGTCGAGCCGCTCTGTTTTCACAGGCATTAGAGTTCATCAGAGAGGAAATCCACAGTCTAAAAATACATTGCCTTCCTCTCGCCACTGCAGGGAAGTGCTCACAGCCTGCTGCAGGTGCCCATTTAGAAAGGCCCCGAGCACCCCAGAGCCCACCCTGCACAACCTGGAAAATCCCCGGAAAAGCTCACCCTGAAACACAGCAACGTTTCCATGGGAACTGTTCCTCTACTCCTGCTACTAAAACCTACAGCAGGAATGATAACAGGACCCAATTTCTGCACCAAACTACAAACAGCGAATGCTACAAAGGGAAGCGGTAAAGAGCAGAAGTGTAAATCAACAGAACTGCTAAATGAGGTGCGTGTCTCTCCACAGAAAACCCACAAGCACATAAACAAAGCCCTTGGGAGGTGGGGGGAAGATCTTGATTATAGCACATCCAGCCAACATAAACCCCATGGATTGTGTGGAATCAGGTTTGTTCTTCTGATACGCAGCAGGAAACCCTGTAGCAGATCAAATACGTTCAGGGAGGCTGTCTTGCTAATTGCTGCTCCTAGCTGAGCCAAAGCAAACTATTTAGACAAAGGAGAGAATTCACTTTTTATTTAGTATTAATTATGAAACAGCGTGTCTGGATGGGCTTTGCAATAACACTGCATTTCCTGGGGAAACAAAAATGAAGTTCTAATCCTGTGGAATAATTGCAGAATTAACACCTTGCTCCAGGCTGGAACCCCAACATGTGCTTACAATGAAGTGCAAGATGAGTGAGGTCTTCAATAAGGCTTTTCCTTCAATCACAGCAGATTATGAAACTCATTTTAAAGCCTTCATTATAAGCATTCTCGTGTGTCCTCACACTAATGTTAAAGCAGTGCATTCTTTCCGTTGTGACCTTCATATTTTCTCTTAGGATTTATTTTTTAAGCCTGTTGTTATGGTCATTTTGCTTCTCACTGAAGATTTGGCTTCTCACTAAAGATTTTGCACCAGGTATTTTGGGGCTTGAATGTGTCACTTGGGCACTTTGTGCTCACTTTGTGCTGCCAACAGCCCACCGAACGCTAACTGCAGGGTTTAGTTTCCTCCTGTGCTTTCCTCCTGCTGCATGCAAGTGGTGCCTCAGAGCAGCTTAGCTGAATATTAGCATTTGTAGCCATAGACAAATGAAACCAAAGTGTCAGGGAAGAAGCTGTGATACTGAATGCCAGAAGCAAGGTTAACCACCTTCCACACTTGGGCAGCAGGAATGGGGTCACTGATGTTCAGGCTGTGTGGTTGTGGGGCACAACAGAAAAGGGGAGCCAAGCTTGTAGGAAGATGGGAGTAGGGACTGGCTGAGGTTGAAGGCTGCTTCTTACCATTGTGTGATGGCTCCTAGTGATTGCTGTCTTAGGTTTAGCTTTCTTTTACATCAAGCTTTGAATAGGCCTAGCTGCAAAAACTACTTCTTGGAGGCCTTCTGCTCTTTGTGGTGCCATCTAGGACATCTAGAAGGGAGCAAGAGACCACAAATAGCATGAGGACCTCTAAATCACAGGCTTCGTGGTTCAGTTTCTGCCTCACTGAACCAAGCTGATCCCCTCTGCCCTTGCTTAGCTGCACCACTGTCCATCAGGTCCCTGCGGAGATCTTAGTTTGTTGGTGCACACAGTGTCACCCTGCTGCATCGGGGTACTGTGCCTCACTGGCAGGACTGCGGGCAGCTTTAAACAGTCATAGGTCTGTAGGGAAGAAGGAAGGAGAGCATGTGTTAGATGCCTTTTAATGCTGAAAACACTTGGGAGGGAAAAAAAAGCACGTCACGTATCATAGCTATTGAGCCTTTCAAAATGATGCATGAATTAAGGACTGCTACTGAAGTTACATGCAGCATAGTAAGAGAATAATATACACTATTAGTTTCCTAGTTGCCAGGATCAATACCGAGCTTATTTCAGCCTCCCTTTTGCTGAGGTGCTCACACGTGCTCTGTGGGTCTGCGTGCAGGTGCACATCTGCACACACCAGGCTTTATTTGGAGGTCACTGACAGAAACAGGACTTAGGTGATGGTCTGGTGCGTGGTGCAGTTAGAGGGTGTTGCGGGTTGGGTCTGGTGCTCTTCAGAGCAAAGTCCAGTCTCTGCTATAATGCCCCAAAGGCAGTGTATTTCTCTTCATAAGGCTCCCAACACAGTTTCTCACTTTCCTGATCAAAGTAATGGAACCAAACACTTAAAAGGAGAAACCAAAGTAAAATCACAAGCAAAAAGGTCTGTGACCAAGCTGGTTATCTCTATCTTTGCATTCAGTGGCACCTGAATGAGTGATTCCAAAGTAAAACATTCTCCTTTGGGATAGTCTGCTCCCCACAGACAGGTAGAGCACCTTGTGTCCAGATGAGGTAACCTGTAGCTAAGAGGACTCCAAAGCTTCCTGATTTAATCACAGCAAATAAATTATGTGTACCTGTTAAAACAAAAGATTTTGCCTGCAGTGATTAATTCCAGCTAGAAATCATTGTTAAAATGTTAATCTTGTTTTGCTAATAGCTTTAAAAAGGGGGGAAAAGGTAAAATAATGAGGAATGATTAAACCTTGTCTCCATAAATCCCATTAATTGCATTTGGGGAAAAATGAAATAGATGTTGAAGGCAGTATGCTCTCAGATGGCTTCATTAGAAGGGCAAAGCTACATAATGGGCAAATTACTGTTTGTTTCTGTACAGGAAAAAGACTCTGTATCCAAAGGTGCCACAAACCATCAAGAAGGACCAGCAGACCCCATTGTTCAGGTGAGTCCCATGGGGAGAACCTAGCCAGCTTGTCCCCAGACCCAGGGCTTAATATGGCAAAGCAGAGCTGCCCCCTTGCAGCATCCTTTACCTTCTTGGAAAGGGCTCTTTGGGCTTGATGCGCTGCACATGTTTGGCAGCCATGTGCAGGGAGAAAGGCAGGAAGGCAGTGGTGTATTTCTGTAATCATAAACTGTGCCATATGTTACCTGGGGTTCAGTCTTTATAAATCCTGCATTGACCCCGATTGCATGTGGCTGTAATTAAGCTGTCCAACAGAGCGGGTCTGGCTGGTGATTACACATCGGGGCCTGACCTCATGTGACGGCAGAGGAAAGGGGTCAGGCACCTGAGGACCTTGACAAGCCTCTTGTGAACAGATGAGCTGTTACCACAGCTCAATCAGGCTTTGGAAAACATGCTGGAACAATTCATAACAAGTCAACAGGATAGGAGTGGCCTGCAATCATCTGCAGGGGAAGCCGTTCCACTGGTCCTGGCATGTGCCTGCGGCTGAGTGCCAGCGAGGAGCTGTGTGGACCAGCCTCTTGGGTCTGCAGATGTGCAGGGTTCATCTCTGTGCGCTGGACGCCCTTGCGCTGTGTTTGATCCTTTTGGATCATCCTCATAGTGAAAATGCTTTCCTTGTATCTGCCCAGCGTTCCCACTTGTCGCTTGTCCTTTCACTGGGCACATCTGGGGAGATACACACGCCTTGTGCTCCAGCCCCTGGCCATCCCGGTGGCCTCCATGGACTCACTCCAGCATATCCATTTCCAGCTGGGGAGCCCACAGCTGGACCCAGCACTCCAGATGTCTCACCAATGCTAAGAACAGGGGAAGCATCACCTCCCTCAGCCCTATTTTATAAGCCTTATAATGCCATGGAGACAAAGACTATGTTGGTACCCTGACAGAATGGAAATGACAGGAATGTTCATATATAGCATCCATGGAAACTGCAGGAATATTCATATATAGCATCCATAATCCATATGTGCTTACGTTAAGTAATAACTTTACCGTGTCCAGCAAAATGTCTCTGCGGGTGCTAATGGAGAACTGAGATGGATGTAAAGGCAGGACTGTGCCAGCACTGTGCAATAAACCTGCTGCTCTGGACTCGTTCTGGAGACATACTCAGATTAAAAAAGGAATAGGGCTACTTCAGACCACACAGATCCCCTCGGCCCTTTGAAGCACTTCCTTTTCTCAGATGACAGGTCCATGTGACCATGTACTTGACTTTTTCCCTGCTAATATCCCTGCCCTAGCAGGAAGAAGGAGCAATAGAGAGAAGATAGCTTTTGATAGCATTCAGGCAGTGATCTGATCTGCTCCTGAGCCCTGCTGGGACTACAGCAGATGAGGTTTTATCTTTGATCTCGATGAAATAATTGATGCTGAGCATCCTTCAGCACTACTCATGTGTCGGGTGAACATTTCCTCCTCTATTTTGGTTCTGTGCTGTTGACGAAGGGACCAAAGGGCTCGTTCCTGCCCATGTCTCCATCCCAGGGAGTTGTCAGCAGGTCCTGAGGCTCTTGCTTCCCCGGTCAGTGCTGTGGGGTGGAGGTTTTGTGGTCCTGGGACCAGCGGATCATGGCAGGACATGTAGGGATGGTGAACGTGTCACTGCCTGTCGCCACAGGACGGACCCTGATGTGAGCAGCAGCTCAGGGAGGGGATTCTCCCCCTCTGCTGTGGGGAGAGCCCCCTGCAGCCCTGATCCAGCTCTCGGGCAGCAACACAAGAGAGATGTGGAGCTGTTGGGGTAAGTCCAGAGGAGGCCACGGAGACGCTGCGAGGGCTGGAGCAGCTCTGCTCTGGAGCCAGGCTGAGAGAGCTGGGCTGGGGCAGCCTGGAGAAGAGAAGGCTCCTGAAGGGGAGACCTTAGAGCAGCTCCAGTGCCTAAAGGGGCTGCAGGAAACCTGGAGAGGGGCTTTGGACAAGGGGTGTAGGGACAGGACAGGCGGAATGGCTTTAACCTGCCAGAGGGGAGACTGAGATGAGCTCTGAGGCAGAAGCTGTTCCCTGTGAGGGTGCTGAGGCGCTGGCCCAGGGTGCCCAAAGAAGCTGTGGCTGCCCCATCGCTGGCAGTGTTCAAGGCCAGGTTGGACACAGGGGCTTGGAGCAAGCTGCTCCAGTGGAAGGTGTCCCTGCCCGTGGCGGGGGTTAGAGCTGGAGGAGCTTTAAGCTCCCTTCCAACCCAAACCATAAGACGATTCCATGTGCCAGCTCAGCCCTGGCCACACTCCGTGTATCTCTTGCGCTCTGTACTTCAGCATGCGGAGGACAGCGGGGCTGTAGCGGCTCCTTACCCCCCCGGTCCCTCAGCGCTGCTTCTCACAGTTTCTTCCCCCCGCCCCTGGGCGCCGGGCGCCATTTTCCCTGTTCTGACGCAGGCCGCCCGTGATGAGGCAGAGGGGCGGGGCTGCCGGAACCGGCTGGAACCGGCTGGAACCGGCTGGGGCTGGCCCCGCCTCTCCTCACAGGGCAGAGGGCGCTTGGACCCTGGAGCCCGGAGCAGGTACTTCTCAACATATATATGTTTAAATATATGTACTGTATCTATTTATATGTTATTTTACACATAAAGGCAGGCACGGAGGGCATGGCACCCGCTCCCTCCCCAAACTGCCCACTCTGCCAGTGTTTCTCCGAGGTGGTGTAAGGATTTGGGAAGTGCTGAGACCTCTGTAACTCTGCACATCCCCTTTTCCCTCTCAGCTGAGCTGTGTGAATCTGGAATGCAACATGGGTTTGAATTTAGAGGTTTCCAGTTATTTTGTGTCATAGAGGGAAAAGACTTTCCTTAGGTAAAATGGTGTCTGCATAAATAACTTGTTCCTCTGCTTACCATGTGCGTGTTCAGCTGGTGCCAAAGATCGAGGGGAACTTTTTAAGTGCGCATTATAAAAGAATGTCTTTTCAGGCAGATTTGCTGCAGTTTAGCTTTTTGCCTTTTTCAGAAACTATATAAACAGCAAAATCCATGAATCAGAGGGATTGCAAGAGGGGAAGATATTTAGTCTGATCACGCTGTGCTATTTGCTTGGATGGGGAGGGATTATTAGGCAGGTGGTTGGGATTTTTTCCTAGGAGTAATTAAATATGTTCTCTAAAAGGTTTCTGACTGAACTGCCTTTAACCACATTTGTAATTCCTGTTTCACATGTTATTAGGCTCTGAATTCTGGCGGCCTGAACAGGAGGAGCTAAAATGGCATAAACTAAGGGCTGGTGTTAGAAGGGAGCTGTATAACCCATTCGGAATAGCGCTCTGCCTTGGTGTCTCTTCAGGTGTGCACTGCGAGTTTCTGTTCCCTACAGAGAAAGAAAGTGGCCAAAGGGCAGGAGAAATGTAATTGCAGTGCTGGAGTCTCAGCTGAGCTGTAACTACACACAGAACCCAGGCTTTATACTTGTCCTGGGTTCAGCAGCAGCAGTCATTTTTCTCCTTCTCAGTAGCTGGTGCAGTGCTGTGTTTTGACTTTCAGCTTGGGAACAGCGCTGATAACACCGATGTTTTCAGTTGTTGCTCAGTAATGTTCACTCTGACCAAGGACTTTCTGGGTCTCGTGCTCTGCCAGGGAGGAGGTGAAGCCAGGAGAAAGCAGAGACAGGACACCTGACCCAAACTAGCCAGAGAGGTATTCTATACCACAGCACATCATGCCCACTATATAAACTGGGGGCAGTTACCCGGAAGGGTGAGATCACTGCTTGGTCGGTCTGGGTATCGGTCGGCAGGTGGTGAGCGGTTGTATTCTCTTCCCTTGTTATTTCCCTTGTTATTATTGGTGGTAGCAGCAGTGGTTTGTGTTATACCTTAGTTACTGGACTGCTCTTATCTCAACCCGTGGGAGTTACATTCTTTCCATTCTCCTCCCCATTCCCCCGGGACTGCGGGGGGGGGGTGGGGGGCAGAGGAGAAAGAAGGGGGAGTGGATGAGTGAACTGTGTGGGTTATAGCTGGGCTTAAACCACAACAGTTCTGTGTTCAGCTACCTGAGAGATCCATACAGTGTTTATACCCATGACCAAAGGTAGTCTTGTTTTAGCTGGGCAGACACTCATTTAGAAAACAGGACCCGGTTCTGTTCACACTTCTGTTGCTGCTTTACAGACACAATCTTGTTATCTGGGATTTCATGGGCATAAATGGCTGTAAAATTATCTCAGTGATGCATTTTGTATTCTCCTTTTGGTGTGTCTGTTTCGATTTGCCGAGGAGTAAGTAAATCACATGGAAACTGTCAAATTTAGTAATTAAAAAGCTTTAAAACTCGATTTCACCTTACAAGTCTTTTCTTGTGGGGAAAACACCTGAAACTCTTTTTACCTTGAAGCCACATTTACTACAGTTGGTGGAAACGACCTGTCCATCACTGGTGATTGTTGGTAAATCACCATCCTTAGCAGCTGCTGGGAACGGCCTAAGGCTGAGGCAGGGAACCAGGGATTGTAAACCTGTAACCGTGGTAGAAATGATAATGCGTGTTGAAAGGAGGTGACAAAGCTTTTCCAAGAGAAGGTAAATGCACTAGGTAAGCTCCTGAACTAATGCCATTTGATGTACCTCAGCTGTAAGCCGAGTTTTCCCCTGTGTCTCTCCTAGGAAAATTTGGTCTGTAAACAGTAAAATCTAATTGTTGTGATCAAACCCGGTTGTGCTTTGCAGGTGCTCTTGCTCATAAATAACAATAGTTGGGCTTAGTAGAACAATTAGGTATTTATCAAAGGGATATGGCTATGGTACTTGACAAACTATGCAATTCTAGTTGAATTACAACAAAATACAGCTATGTTGTAACAGAAAAGTCTATGGTGGAGTGCAGTGATGTACACTTTGCAATTAAAAATCAGGTTAAAGGAGTTTAAAAAAAAAGGTTTTCCTCATTTTGAAGTTTAGATTTTCAAACAGCTTCAGGGAATTTACAGGATCTATCAAATATCTCCCATTCCTGTTCCCTGCAGTGTAACTAATTAATACAGCTCAGAACAGCTCAAAGAGGGAGAGCAGACAGAACAGGGGTAGTTTTTATGACAGAGGGAATGGTTTTACAGTTACCAGTCTGGGCAAGGTGTTCTGCTCATGAGAACTTAATTTCAGATTGGCCTGTGATTCACTGGATGCTGTGCTGAAGCTTCTTGCTAGTTGATTCTATGGTTCTGCCAGACTTAAGTGTGTCATCTTCAAGTGTGTGCCTTGAAGGATAAACCTGTGAACGTGCTCCATGTAAACTGATAGTAGAGACAGGCAGGTCTGCACAGGGCTTACTCTGGCTTTGTGGAGCCTGGTGCTGAAATGCACACTTAGTTTATTTGGTCTTAGCTTAGTGTTTGTATGTTACGTGGTGTAATTTTCTGTGGTGTCGTTGAGACATACGTGCAAGTGCCTGATGGCCTTTCCTTGGGAACGCTGCTTGGCAAAATACTGCTTTTTGAACTCTCCTCCTTAGGGAAGATCCCTCCAATCTGCTTGTGACTTCACTCATCGTCCTTCAAAATAATTTCTGAAAAGAAAGGCTGATCCCAAGCAGCCTTTGTAATACCATTATTAACAAGTATATGAATACAGGCTGAGAACACCGGGGCTGTTCAGCCTGGAGAAGAGAAGCTGCATGGAGACCTCAGAGCAGCTTCCAGTGTCTGAAGGGGGCTACAAGGATGCTGGAGAGGGACTCTTCATCAGGGACTGCAGTGACAGGACAAGGGGTGATGGGTTCAAACTGAAACAGGGGAAGTTCAGGTTAGGTATAAGGAAGAAGTTCTTTACTGTGACGATGGTGAGGCACTGGCACAGGTTGCCCAAAGAAGTGGTAAATGCTCCATCCCTGGCAGTGTTCAAGGCCAGGTCTAGGGTGAGGCATTCCCTCCCCATGACAGGGGGTTGAAACTGGATGATCTTAAGGTCCTTTCCAGCCCAAACCATTCTGTGATTTTCTGATATATATTAAAAATTCTAACAGATGCCTGGGTTTTGTTTTGTTGTGAAGTTTAAGTCAGTGCAAAATATTTATTTACATGAAGAAATGCCTTTGTCTATTTGAGAGGCGTATTTGGTTTGCACATAGTATTGCTGATTAAAGGTGTATGGCTCAGTTCGCAAAGTGCAGCACTTTATTGTGCAGACTGATTTCTCCCCTTTGCCCTCTGGTCTCTCTTCCCGACTTGAGTTTTCCAGGTGTGGAATGGTCTTCACTCAGAGAAAAGAGCATCTGCATTTTGTTGATGCTTGGAGGAATAAAACTTTGCAGATGAGAGCTGATTTCAGACCTTCTCCTTTCCTGCCTCCATGCTGGAGTTGGCTTTGTGGCTGTGCCAAGCAAATTGACAGAGCAGAGTGGTGCTGATCTGTGGCCAGAGCAGCTCTCCACTCCTTTTATTCTGTAGGAGTATCTGTTTATTTTCTGTATGAATTTCAGTCTGTCAGAGAAATAGCATTTATCCTGCAGACGGTGACAAGAAAAGTGTTGTGTTTGCTTCAGCTGTAAGACAAAGGGACCACTTCCCAGCCTCTGCTGTCAGCTCAAAGCAAAACTGAGATATGAAGAGAAATAATGCATAAAGGAGAGTTTTCTGAAGGCCTTTGTCATGCCAGTTCAGTGGGTGCTGTGAAACTCCTTGTGATGTAATTGCATAGGAGGTGTTGACCACTGTGTGCAGTGCAGCCCTCTGAACCTGAACCTATATTCCTATGTCCCCCTCCTGGCCGTGGAGCTTGTAGCAACCAGAAAAGGTTGCTGAAACTTAGCGATGTGAATTTGTGGGGAATTAATTGCAACTGAAGTGTAACACCTCAGAAATGGCACCTAGGAGACTTTGGCATTGGGCAGTTCACAGCTATAATAGGAAGTTTAGATTGGATATGAGGAAGAAGTTCTTTACTGTGAGGGTGGTGAGGCACTGGAATGGGTTGCCCAGGGAAGTTGTGAATGCTCCATCCCTGGCGGTGTTCAAGGCCAGGTTGGACAGAGCCTTGGGTGGCATGGTTTAGTGGGAGGTGTCCCTGCCCATGGCAGGGGGGTTGGAACTGGATGATCTTAAGGTCCTTTTCAACCCTAACTATTCTATGATTCTATGTAGTACCAATGTAAACCCAACATTCTGTGTGTTTTTTGCAGGGTCTAATTATTGACCTTATGAACAGGAAAGCTGCTGTAAACTTGGCCTAATTCTCTGACACCCATTCTTAAACAGGAATGCTTCCTCTGATGGAAGCCACAGAGCTGCATGGAGAGAAGTACACCCAGGGGAGGAGCACTACACCCAGGTGTTGTCACTGCTCCAGTTTGCTGGACTGTCACCTCAGCTCTTGGCAGAAGCAAAAGTGAGTAGCAATTCCAAGCGCTTGAGTAGCTTTCTATTTGCAAAATCAGCTCCCAGCAGCAAGGAAGCCCCTGCCTGGGGCTGACAAGTGCAAGTGGGAGGTGGCAAAGTTCCTCAGCAACTGATATGCTTTAGAAATGCATGTATTATAATTTTAAAGAATGCTGATTCTTGTCTGATGGTTTGTGCAGTTATTTGTGTAAAGAGGTTTTTACCTACTCCAAGGCTGACTGTTAATTTTATTGTGGCAGAGGGTTTAATGAATTACAGGAGATGAGAATAAAGAGGAGAGTCCAACCTTTAACCAGAGCACAAAAGAATTGTGTTATTAGAAAACTTTTTTTTCCCCTGGTTGTGACTGTACAATATTTTCTTGATTACTAGCTGGGGGAGTGAAAATGTAGAGGTTGGTGACTCAAGGCCATAGAAATGAGTAAATACTAGTACATAAAGCTATTTGCACTGTCCAGAAGATAAGTAACGGTGTTTGTTGGCAGCAGTAGGAGAGTGGTGGTTTGCTATCAGTCCTTATAGTTTATCCCGTGCAGAGCATTGCATGTGGACTAAGGTCGCAATAGATGCTCTCAGCCATGCTGGTGTGGCAGGAATCAAGATTTTGTTTCACACTCAACTCTTTATATGAAGCAAGAGGAGCCAAAAAGCAGAATTGACTACTGATTTGCTGAGCATGCTCGTTAATACTGCTATAGATCTATATGGCTTAGTCCACTACAGTATCTTAAGGTCTTTAGAGAACCCATGGCACTTGCTGCAGCGCTTGTGCCTGCTTGCTCCAGAGGAGCTGCTTATGTTCTAAAATGATCTATATTTGAAGTTTGAAGAATTTTCAAGTGCCTTCTTGGGGTGGGCAGCTTGGCCAGGGCTGAGCGCAAGCAGCAGCAGCGTGCAAAGAAGAAGGTTTAAGTTTTACTGTTCAGGCTCTCTTTTTCTCCGTGCCACTGCCTTGAAGCTTGCATCACCCGTGGTGAGTTGCAGTGCATGCACACTTCCTGCAACTGTTTTCAACCCGTTGGTACCAACCTGTTCCCATATTTGTGCTGTCTCGTGTTCCTTAACGTGGGGTAGATGGCTGAAAGGCAGTTGGTATGGAATTCTCAGGGAGGTAATTAATCTGCATTTGCAGCTTTGCTCTTTTGCAGTACCTATGGGTGAGTGTGCATTGGGGACAGCTGGATGTGATGTTGCGTTGTCTTGAATCCCAAAGGGTTAGCATTAAGCAATATTGTCAGCATATTTAAGCTTAAACACATTACAGACTTTTGAAAGTGAGTTGGACAAATTGATGTTATAGGGCAGGAAATAAATAACTGGGGGGTTGCCTTGCCGTAAGTCTTGCGTGGCCATTTAGAGCTGATGATGCAACCACAGGTTGTTAACCAGTTTGAGCGGACATGTTTTGAACCATGTAAAACTAACATTTAATGAAGTGAAACACAGATCAATGGTGAATTTTGTGCAGTGGCTCAGTCGTATTGATTGCAAGGTTCAAAGGCTTTCAGTATGGACCTCTTAAACCTCTATAATGTTAGGGTTGAAATGATGTTTGGCAAGTGCTAACGAGGTTGAACAGGCAGTGTGGATGTGTTTGCTTCCTGTTTTCAAATAATCTGCTGCACTGCAGTCAGTAAGGAGGGGTGGAAACTGGTTGGTCATGCAGGAGATGCTCCTGGATCAGTTTTACTGGGTTTCAAAAAAAGGGAATTCAGTGCTGGTGCAGCTGCAAAGGCACCACTGCATCAGTGGTGGCTGCTGAGTATTGAGGTGTTGGTGCTATCACCCAGCACTTGCATTGTGCAGCACTTGTTGCTTCCCAAAGTGATTTTGGCTGTCAGACATGTGGATGCACTTGTACAGGTGCTAACCTCGATTTGAGCATGACAGACTGAACAGGATCTCCTTCCTGCAGCATGGCCTCTCCAAGCTCTGTGTGTGTGGCAGTAAGGATGGCCACACAAGGTGGCCCAGCCATGGGTGCTGGAGACTGCATCTGCCACAATGGCCGTTTGGTAAAGCACATGAGAGGATAATTTAGCTGTATTTGCCTTTGGCATGCTAAAAGCTGGAACCTGGCCCCAGTCTGGTCCCTAGTGAGAGGTCTGTGATTCATAACCAATCAAGGATGCTAGTGGCTTTTTCTCTGCTCTGCAGATATGCACCGTGCTCTGCAGCCTCAGCTGAGTCGTGTACCCCTTCTGCCCAGCAGTGAGGTATAAATGGGAAGAGGTGTTATCAGGCCAACAGGACTGCAAAAATAAAATCAGTACAGGTCAACCAGAGAGTTTTAATCTTGCCTTGTAATAACTCTGCATCTGACCATCCCCCATATATATTACAATTGTTGCATCATGGAACACAGCTCACTTGCAAATCAAAATACTGTGATGCAATATAGTATGTATAAATACATATACACACATTGAAGATGCTCCCCTTTGTGAATGGCTGTGTGTCTGCAGAGAAACAAACCTGACCAACCTCCATGGCAGGTATGGCAGAGCAGTGCTTTGGACAAAGAAGAGGGTCTAGGTGATGTGTTTGACCCTGACAGTTCATGCTGCTGTTAGCTGGTTGGATGACAGTTACTAAATTAACACCTGGGTGTAAAGGGCTCTTATTTCATGAAATAGCAGCTTCCCTCTCCTGCATATATTCTGACAACAGCAATTAAAACCATAGCAGCACACAAGGGAACTGCTAAATATAGTATGGCCTGAAGTTACAACTTATGTTTCCTGGATTTTTCTGTTGTGATTCCCCACGCCCTATCCCCTTATGGATCAAGCAGGAGAATTTAAAGGTCAGGTGAGCAAACGAGCTCAGGAAGAAAAGGGATCCCTGCCTCTGCCACTGCAGCATGGAGTGCCCTCTGGCTGGACCAGCAGTGCTTTGGGGCATTGTAGCTCCTGTGCGAGAAGTACTACTTCCAGAAAATTCTTTAGGAAACATATAAAGAGGGAGAGCTTTAATTCTTGAATATCTTAATTCAGGATGGCTTGTTGTCACTGCTGCAATAACACTTATTTTGCTCGTGCATAATATTTATTTTACAGAGGCTGAATGAAGGAGAGAGCGTTCTCTGTGTGGTATGTGAACGTTTATGGATGGTTTGGCACTTAGCTTAATAGCTCAGGCTTTTAAAGACTTGACATCTTGTTTGTAGTACCTAAATAGATACATGCTATTTCCGGGAGCTGTTGCTACTGCTGGGTTTTTATGACAGTCTTTATACACAGTTTCATTTTCAGCGTGGGAGAGGTCGCAGCATTGCGCTAACTCAAAATACCTGACACTGACAAGAGAAAACAAATTTCATTAAATAAAAAGGGGGTCAGCAGGCTGATTATTTATAAATAGCGCTGCCAGTCAATGCCTGATGGTTTATTGAGCTTGGTGAAACTCCTGGTAGCCAAAGTGTGTATTTTGAGAAGGCTTTTGACCTTGGGCATCTCTCCTGCTGGGGGATGCTGTCTGCTTGTCAATGGTTCAAAATCAATAACCTCCAGCACTGTCCTGTTGAGGGCTCTTGTATTTAAGGGTGATATTGTAAAATGTGACAATATTCTGCTGACAAATGGCTTGATACAGAGATCCCTGTGGGGAAGGGTGGGCAGTGTTATGTGGTGACTCTAAAAATGCGCTGATAATGAATGAAGGGGAAAAGACTGCTGGGGATGCCATTTTATCCACTTAGTGCTTGGCTCTGCTGTCCTTGTGTCAGCCTTTACCAACATGGTTCATGGGTGCCTCAGTGAAATCTAGTTGTTGTATTTCACAAGTTTCATAAGATTGTTTGGGCTGCGAAAGTCATACTCTTATTCACCTGCTTTTCATAATGTTAGTAGAGGGAAAACCCCTGTAGGTAGAAATTATTCTTGTGTGGCTTGTACACAAAACCAAGGCTGTAGCCCCTAAATCAGTGCTCAAGCCTCATTCTAAGGGCTGGCTGGACATTTTATGCTGTTTATAAACAGGTTGAAGGTGGACAGTAGGGAGGGACAAGAGCTTTCTGCGCAGGAACAACTGGGGATAAACTAGCAGTGGTTGCATTTATCATTATCAATTGGAAGAGAATGTTAAGCTAGCAAAAGTGTCTTTCTATAAAGGCTGAAGAAGCAAAAGGTTGAATTTCTCAATATTGAAACTTTGTTCATGTGAGGGGCTATACATCAGTAGACAGATGGTTGGGTTCACTGGCATGCAAAGGGCTTTATTTATGCCCTAAATGTTAAAAGCTCCAGACTAACCAATGTACTATACATAGAGGAGCTTCAGTACCCGGCATCGTTTTGAGGTTGTTGGCACTACTCATGGCCTAGATTGAACATGGATTTTCCAGATTCCTGGTTTTGGAACTGGGATGCATATCAAAGCTGAGATGCTGTATAAACTTAATATGAACTGGTTTGACAAATCTACTTAGACCAAGCAGCTGCTTCGTAACCTGTGTTTAAAAACTTACAGCCTTTCAGAAGAGCAATACTGTTACTTTCTTGTAAGTATGCTTATAATGGCTCAAATGTCTATCTCTGCAAATAGACTCTTACATCTTTAGCTTGATGCAGACTGCCAGTAAGAGAAGCAATAAATGCAAGTGTACAAATAAATGTGTAATTGCAAATCTCCAAAATAACTTATTTTTAATGACATCTTTTAAACGCTTTATGTACTGAAGGGCTCAGCGGGTCTCTTCATAATGTACAGTGTGATTAACTCAAATGAGAAAAACCAGTCATGAGGACAGGCTTTACAGCTAATGAACAGGATGCATAAAATATGCTCAGCCTCACTAAGGTATTATTGTCATCTGACATTTTTGCCAACTCCCATGGAATTTATTCTGCATTAACTTCTGGCAGTGCTGATGGAGTTGGTGACTTATTGTTTCTATCTTGAGACTGGAGCTAATTCTCTGGGCAGATTTGTAGAAGTTTCTTTTGCACAATTCTGAGTTACGCACATTATTAAGAGAATTGCACGTCAGAAAGGTTATCCCAGCAGCATAGGCAAGAGAATAGGCAGTAAATTGCATTCCTGAGTCACTGGGGTTAAGTTGTCGATTGTAAGCAAAGACAGTGGACCTTTAAATCCCATTTTTCCCACTAATAAGTCTTAAATGTTCATTGCCCATTTTAGCCATAGAACCACAGGCTGGTTTGGGTTGGAAGAGACCTTGAAGATCATCCAGTTCCAACCCTCTGCCATAGGCACGGACACCTTCCGCTAGAGCAGGTTGCACCAGCCTGGCCGTGAACACTGCCAGGGATGGAGCAGCCACAGCTTCTCTGGGCACCCTGTGCCAGTGCCTCACGTTACCTGTGCAGTGTGTTTTTAAATCTAAATTCTGGAACTTGTCAAAGGGGCTGGTTGTTCCTGACCTGAAGGAGCCTTGTTGAAACACTTGTAGATGGTGAATGGTAGGGACTTCCTGATGATCAGTAGCTACCTTCTGGTAGAGGATGGGGTGATGTCTCCAAAAAGATGACATTCCAAAACATTGCATGTTTGTAGAAGTCTGGGTGCTTTGGTGTTCGATAGTAAAATATTCATGCATGTCCTGGGTTCAGCAGCAGCAGTCATTTTTCTCCTTCTCAGTAGCTGCTACAGTGCTGTGGTTTTTGACTTTCAGCTTGGGAACAGCGCTGATAACACCCATGTTTTCAGTTGCTGCTCAGTAATGTTTACTCTGACCAAGGACTTTCTGAGTCTCATGCTCTGCCAGGGAGGAGGGGAAGCCAGGAGGAAGCAGAGACAGGGCACCCAACCCAAACTGACCAAAGAGGTATTCCATACCACAGCATGTCATGCCCATTATACAAACTGGGGGCAGTTACCCAGAAGGGTTTGATCGCTGCTTGGTCGGTCTGGGTATCGGTCGGCAGGTGGTGAGCAGTTGTATTCTCTTCCCTTGTTATTTCCCTTATCATTGTTATTATTGGTGGTAGCAGCAGTGGTTTGTGTTATACCTTGGTTACTGGGCTGCTCTTATCTCAACCCGTGGGAGTCACATTCTTTCCATTCTCCTCCCCATCCCTCTGGGAGCTGGGGGGGGGGAGTGAGCGAGTGGCTGCGTGATTCTTTATTGCCGGCTGGGCTTGAACCATGACAATGCACGAAGAAGAATCAAGTCTCCTTTGCTTTTGGATGTGCTCTAAGTAAGCACATACAGAACCAAAGTAAGTACATCTCTTACTTAAAGGTAACACATTATCAGTAACTATGAATGGTTCTGGACCTGCCTGCCTATTTCCCAGGACTTGGGTATGTAATCAGAATTGGGGTCCCTTCATCTGTTTCAGACACTTGATATGAAAAAGTGCGTTGTTGTGCTGAAATAAGACCATAAGCTGTACTTAGCGTATATGAAAACCCAACTCGCTTTTCCCCAACCTGAAAAGTAATTGTTGCTGGGGAAATATCTTGAAGGGAGATCCCCCCAGTAAAGCCCAGGTTTTTGTCAGTGAGCTTCGACAGTGTTTGAGTATATACCTCTGCAGAGTACCTCCCAGTATTCTGTACCTGAAACTTGAGTAAACTCATTTAACAGGGAGCACTTCACCTCCCTTGCTCCATCAAAAAGCAATTGTTTTTCTTGCTCTCTAGCTTCTAAAGTCATTCTTTTACAGGAAAGATTTGCTACTCTGAAAGAAAACAGGCAGAAGACAACAGAAAAGGAGTTGCTAAAGAGATAGATGACAGACTCAGCCTTAAACCCTGCACTTGCAATTTATTTGAAGCAAACATTCGGGAGTGTGAAGACAGGACATCTGTTTCATGTTATTCCCAAAGCAACCTGCTTATTCAGCTGCAGGCATCCCCACCTGCTCCTCTAATGAGCTCAGATCTCACAGTATTTCCTGTTCACCCCTTCGAAACTGGACAGAACTGTCTGAAACAGAGGGGCAATACCTAAAATTCAGTGTAGGGTGAACCCTCTGCAGGCATGCTGTTGGAATCTCTTTAACTCCCACGTTACTGGAGTTGTGATGGCTAAATTAGGCATTACTGTACACAGTCCAAATGTAGGATGTTGAATGTGAAATTAGAGCAGTCCTGGGGCTGGTGAGGAATTTGGGCTTCAAGAGAGAATTCTTAGTGTGATCATTTTCTGATGCACCACTTGTGTTTGACATTTACAATCGACTGCTTATGCAAACCAAGGAATAGCAGCAAGAAACAGGGTTTTTTTTTTCCTCCCTGTGCTTTAATTTTACAAAGCAAATATCACAAAGAAATGCTTTGCAGGTGCTTTTTAGCACAGTGAGCATAATGCTTGGGGAATGCAGTTGAAATCCTTGGCCGAGGCTGCAGAGTCACTGTGTTTGAAAATTCATATGACTTTGGTGAAAACTCTGGACCAAGTACTCACAGCCTCCAGAGGTGCCCGCAGCAGTGGAAGAAGTGTCCAAAATGGTGCAGTCATCTGCTCAGGCAACCTGGTTTGTGCTGTGCAAGACAGGAAGGAAATGCCCTTGAAACTTTGCAGAAGAAACAGATCCTGGCCTGAGCCCCTGGGTCTGAACTCCTTTGGAGACTGGTGATTGAAAAATGTGTTCAATTGTACCTGAACACTGTGAGCTGACTTCTCTTGACCTGTACCGCAGCCAAGGCAAAAATGCTTTTTGTAGGCTTCTTCTCAAGCAGAAACATTCCCAAGATCCTTTCTTTCTGTCCTTCCTCATACTACACCATTTTTTTCTCTGTATAGCCAGATACACATTCTGAGATGCGGATCTCACATTCAAGGAGAAGGAACTTCTGATGTTTTTCCTATGCTACACACTGCTGTTAATTTGCCATTTGCTTTGTGTGATGGCTTTTGCCTTTTACTAGCTACTGTCTCCTGGGGTAGTGTTGACAGGAGAAGGGTGCATCTGGATTCCAGGAGGGCTCAGTGCAGGATCCTTCAGATGTGGGCTAAGGATAATGCTGATAATACAACTAAAATTCCTTTTGTTGGCACCTTCCAGTAAACATTCCCAAGTAATTTAAAGAACACAATAAACTTAATGTACCAGAGACTCTTATCCCTTGTTAGTATTTAATTTCTTTTTTCAGAGGGTCAATATCAACACTGCTTTTTGGTGCCAGTGCAGTCCTGGCTGTGGGACTGAGATGAGCTGCTATGGTGGCTGCAGACCATCTTTGGTGATGGCTGGAGGCACCAGAGATGCTTAGCAGCTTTGTGCCTCCTCTCCACCAGGAATCCAATGTCATGCCAGTGGCCTCTTGCCATGTGCCAAAAGCAAGTCGCAGTGAGACCATAAGCTGTATGATCAGTTACGATGTGAAATCTGACGGCTCTTGCAAAGGATGGGTGGTTATCAGAAAGCTTTTCTATAAATGCTGGGTTGAAGGAGTCTGTGGGATTCTCTGTAATGGGAAATTTTGTGTCCCTGTGTTGGACCTGACTAGATGAAACTCAGCAGCACTAACATTATGAAGGATGTGTGAAAATGTGATCTGCAAAAAGCAACCAGAATGGCTTAGAATGAAAGGGGACCTGCAGGTGGGTGTTTCAATGAAGACCACTGTGAGAATCGTCTGTTTTGTCATGGTAAAGGCTCTCTGCTGCTGTCTCCGAGGAGTGGCACATCCAGAGAACAGAGCTGTGACTTTCTCTGTTGGAGTGAGCAGGAGCAAATAGCAGCTTTCTCCACAGGAGGAAAACCTGGCAGTGATTTGATTGCTTGATGCACCGTGTTCAGTGTGGAGCACTAGGGCTGGAGCTAACTGCAGTGTTTCCAGTTGTAAAAAACATCTCATGGTAATTAGTTTTATTGGCTTTGGCCAAACGCCAGCTAAAAGGCTGAGTAATACAGAGCTATTGGCATGGTGCTTCACAGGTCCAGATATGCTCCATTTTCAATAGCTTTTGGTGTCTGTAGTGACTTGTATTACACAGCCATTATGTATATTGAGTCAGTGTAGATAGCATAGTATGTAGCTAAGTGTCTTTTCCAATGCCCAGTTTTAAAATTTATGGTATTTAAGTTGATATGTCAGTGGAATTAAGTATAATGGTTTTCTCTTTGTTAATGGGGATGATATTTCCTGTTAAGGCAGTTAGGCTTGTTGGGGCAGAAAACCTACTGAGAACAGGGAATTACAAAGGTGTTAAACTCAGTTTAGCACCAACTATATGCAATTATACTGAAGAAATGGCAACAACTGGAAACTACAGCGTGGTAGAAAAAATTCGAATCCTCACTGGAAGAATGCCTTTGCTATTTGTAGCCAATTTCACATGCTTCGTAACTTAGTTACACATTGATTTCTGTAAATGGTACTTTAGCTCACAAGATGGCATTTAGCATATTAAATCAAGTAAAGAGGAATATTGGACAAAGGGCTGTTGGACCACACGGGCAGTCACAGTTCTGTTCTTGCTTAGGCATTACTGGCAGTGAGATAACGCTTTACTGGGACCATGAGAAATGGGATGAGGCTGTTACAAAAGAATCTGCTCACATACAGTCTAGCTTCTTTCTTAGGACAAACATTTGTCTTGAACCTAGAGATGGTCCCTTCAGTGTGGGACTGAGACGTGCTTCAAGGGGAGGTTGTTAGGGGAGTATTTATCACTGCTGTGTATGTTGCACTCCTGCTATTAATAGGTAGACATCTTCCAGACCCACTACTGTAGTTGTTTCCTCCAGTGAGGAAAAGGGATGTTAAACAACAGAGGTGAAGACCCATTGAAGCACTGATCCTAGTGGTTAGGAGCACTATAGAGGGGAGAGTTTAATGGCAAGCTAACAAAATTAACAACTGTGACTGAGGTCTTTTGCCTTCCTCCTGAATGACTGATGAACAGTTTGTTCACTCCTAATTTAGAAATAAGAATAAAAAAGGGGCATCTTCAGAAAGGTTCAATTACCATTGAGGTTAACAGTGGCTTAGGAATTTGTTTCCTTGTGTTGCTCACTAACTTTGCCTACAAATAATAACATGTGGCTGCAGAATCTGACATGATAATAACTACAGGTTCACAACATATGCAAGAGGTCAGTACCCTGCACCATACAGCAAATACCAGTCATGAACAAACCAACTGTGGAAGATGCAGAAGTTCAGCATATGCCTGTTAACCACAGGACACACTGTAAAGTAACTTCATATCCCCATTTAATTCTCTATTACTTTCAGTAAAAAAATTGATGAACTCAATTGATATCATTATCATTATCCCTACCAGTCAATATATTTGTCTCAATCTAGTCTTTCTTTAGGGACAAGACAGTTCTTGATACCTCAGCAGACTATTTGCAGTTATTGGCTTTGTTTAAGCGTAGTGATTACTGGTTTTAGGGCTGGTTTGATTCTGTAATATTCATGTTAATAACAATAACTTTTGGGAAACCCATTAAAAGTCTGTGATGGTAATTTGAAAGAAAGGTCATATGCACCATTCCCCATTCAATTATGATCAAGTTAGTAACTTTTGATGGATACATTAAATGATGCTGTCATCCCTGGGCATCTCATTGAATCAAAATTAGGTTCCTGTTTCATTCAGTGTGTGTGCACCTGCAGTGATATGGTCTTCTTGCTAAAGCAGGTGTTTGCAACAGAGGGAAGGTTTGCTGCTTTAAACCGTGTTCAGCCAGTGCTGTGGGTGCCTGCCAATAGGCAGCAACCCATAATCTATATATAAATTAAACAAAACCCCTTCATGACAAGAATATTATTAAAGCTGCAAAGTCAGACACTTGGAGGTGAAGGAATGCCAGCATCGAAGTTTCCTGGGTGACCTCAGTTCGTCCTCTCCTTCTGTCATACACATGCATAATGATGCAGCTTATAATTACACAGCCATAAGTTACTACTTTTTTACGCCATATAGCTGTGTTGAGAACCCAAAACACCCCTTGCTCCTGGGGATGTGCTGCTGGAGGCTTGATTCTGGACTGTTGTAACCTAAAGAAATAAGATGGATTATGAAATAACACCAGATTTGTGTCTTGGAAAGAAATGTGTTAGGGTGTTGGGCTTTTATTTCTGCAGTAACTTAAATATCCCATTAAAGTCAGACAAGCCACATGAGAATCACAGAATGGCTTGGGTTGGGAAGGACCTTAATGTCATCCAGTTCCAACACCCTGCCACAGACAGGGACACCATCCATTAGCGCAGGTTGCTCCAAGCCCCCTCCAACCTGGCCTTGAGCACTGCCAGGGGTGGAGCATTTATCACTTCTCTGAGCACCCTGTGCCAGCACCTCAGCACCCTCACAGTAAAGAACTTCTTCCTTATGTCTAACCTGAACTTCCCTCGTTTAAGTTGATGAGGATGTGAGAGTGGGGCTCCACACTTCTACAAGTACCATTGGAAATGCACTGTAGGCTTTGTGTACAATGCTGGGAGCAAAACTATACTGGATATCTTTCTGGAGTTTCCCCTGATGTTATGTGGCACTGTGGCTTTGAGCATATGTGTCTCTGCTGAGCCCAGGTGGAACTCTGAGCTCATTTAAAAATAACACTTGTGCTTTGTAAGGAAATATATTTCCTGGGGGATTTGGAGCATCATTCTGGCAAGAGCAAACAGGACAAGTTTCACCGATCATCTGCTTCTTAAACTTCTTTCTATATACCTCTGGTCCTGGGTGGTATAAGAGAGTTTTGGGGTTTTTTAAATGTGTGTCAGGTGTGCATTGCTGTGATTCTTACAGAACGCAATTGTTTCATACTTGACTTCACTCTTGCTTCAGAAAGCAAAGGAAATCCTGGTATAGAGCCAGAGACAGGGAGTTATAACAGGAGTTAAACTGAAATTAGACATGAAAGATCTTTTTAATATTTTGTCTCTGCAGCCTGAGAGGTTTCTCCTTCTCCAGTGAAGACATCATGGAAAGGAAGATTCAGCCTCATTGAGAAAGGCTTTATTCCTCTCAGAAAGAGCAGAAATGTTTTTAAGAGCATCAGTCTTTGTTTCTCTGGTCAGACTGTGCAAACCCACCGCTTCTAGGTTGATTTGTGGGTTACTCTGCAGTTTAAAGCATCTGGCAACAGATGGTCCAAATATCAGCACAGACTCTATCAAACCTGGGAAAATCAGCCTTTGAAGGCATAGGAAAGAATAGAAATTGTATATAATTTCATAATATTCATTGAATAGTCAGTGTGAACATACAGTGAATCTAGCAAAGGTTGGATCGTGCCAGAAGAAGTTTGCAGACATGGAGCAAAAATGTTAGGTTATACTGAATCTCACCAGTAGCTAAAGGATGTGCAGCTCAAAGTGAGTGGTGTTCACCTCCTGGGGCAGACTTGGTGCAAGAGGGTCTGCTCTCTCTGATAGTTTTCCCCAGCATTTAGTGCTTCTGTGTGAATTATCCTTCAGATGGTTTCTGGGAGGGAAGTACCATTCCCAGGGGCAGGATCAAGCTGCTAAAGGTTGTTCAGAGGAAAAATACTGCTGGTTTTATTTACAGAGACAAAAAGAGCCTGTGAGGTTTGTAGCAGCAGCCTCAGTTTTCGTAACTATGGTCACAGCTGGAACCAGGGATGTGCAGGCAGGATGAAAATACACTTGGGCTTGTGTTAGGGAGAACTGTGTTCACCATTTGGCTTTTATTCTCTTCAGTTGTGTTTGCTCACGTAGGGCTGTAATCTGGTAAGCCTCTATTTCAGGTAGTAATCTAAGATATGGAAGGACCTGCCTAAATTGCATAGATCTGAAAACTCACACAGGGCTTTGCTTCTCCAAAATGGCATATCATCAAACTCAGCAGAAAAATGCTACAAAAGTAATGTATGTGAAAGGCACATCAGACTTGTGGTGTATAGGCTGTGCTTATGAGACAGGTGTCTCAAAAGACAGTGAATAAATGCAAGTTACACTTGCAGCTGAGGAACATCCTGATACCCTTGTAGAAAAGTTTATCACCTTTCCAGGCTCAGAAGTTTGTGGTGCTTATTTTCTGGGTTGAGCTGGTGACTGAAGCTCACATGCTTGCAGTAGGCTAACTTGCTGTCACATTGTTGGCTTCCTGGTTTGCCATTTGCAATTAAAGCTAAATTTACATGCATGTTTTCCCCACAAGACATCAGTCTGCTTGCAGAGGGCTTCCTGGGTGACAGAAATCCAACTTCCCAACTTGTTCCCTTTCTTTGACCTTTTAGTATGGAAGGTTACACGATGCACCAGTCTGCAGGGACCTGCACGCTGCCTCTTAATTGTGCACTGTAATCAGTCGCTTGTTTGCAACCCTCTGCAATGACTTAGCTTTGTCCTCCAGCTGAGGGCACAACAGGAACTGACTCTGCAGGCAAAAGGTACGAAGGAAGCTGAAGTACTGTTGAAAACCTCTGCTTCGATGCCATGCAGCTGATGGGGCTGTGTAAGCATAACTTGTTAACTTTGGCTCTCAGCTTATACCTCAGCATGTGTTTTATAGTGTACTGATTGGTGAAGGGAGCATAAAATACTGTATAAACCCATATTCTCTTTGGCAGTTGCCATTACCCAAGGCAAAACTGGACCCAAAGAGCTGGGGTCCTAAAAAGCTTTAATTCCCTTATAAAGATATGCATGACTCTGGATTAATTTGAAGTCAGGAGAAATAGGTCCTACTCAGCATTTCATGGGCATTTGCAGACTCACAGGAGCGAACTTGTGATGTACACCACAATAAACTTCTGCAGGGTGAAACAGGAGAAACATTCATGGCAGCATCTGAGGTGAAGGAGCTGCAATGTTCTGCTTGCCTAAAAGAAGGAAGAGTGAAGGACCTGTACTCTTGCGTTTGCTTTATTTTGCTTTGTGTGGGTAAAAATGTGTGTATAAGCCCTGTAGAGAAATGAGTGTTGTAAGAAAACACCTTTCATCCAACTGGCAATGGAAGTGGGCTGTTGCAGAAATGTAAAGCACTGGGGATGGTCTAAAAGAGATGTGGTATTCCCTGTTCGAGGTTTTCCATGATTCAGGTGCTCTTCTGCCTGGTGAATCAAAAACATAACCATAAAAAAGGCAAAATAACTGTGACATTGGACCAAAGTGCAGCGTGCTCAGAAAGTAGTTGAACAAAATAGGACATGTTTGCGCTCTGTAACAGTGAAATTACGTGTTGAGAAAGGCTGCTTCAGCCTCGTGGAAGAGATGAGCCCAAAGTGTGGGATGGCTCTTTGGGTCCTTCTTGGAATGTAGGCTTCCAGAATCCTTTAGCCTTCTTCTCTGAAAGCAGTCATTCTCCACCTTGATAAAATCTCATGAAAGACAATCTGCATAAATATAATTGCTGCAGCCTGGCTGGATTGAAGCATTTGTTGTTATACCTTAGGACACCAAGAAATGGGTTGTGTGTGTTTTCCTTCAAGGCAGAATTTCTTACATTCTTGACAGCTTTTGGAATAAAAGTTGTATGTAGAGTGCAAATCTTTGATAGGGAAGTGGAAGAGTGAAATAAATGTGAATTATAGCTTAGTTGTTCTGCTTTTTAAAGGTGAGCTCTTAAATTTCTTAAGTGGCCATCCAGATGCTATAAGGCATAACTCCTACAATTTATTATAGCACATTCTCTCCTTTATGTCCAATAAAATAATATAGACGTTCTTGACAATACACCTCTGTCATAGCATGTGATATATACCTCAGATATATTCCTTCAAACCAGGATACCACAGGGCTCTCTTTCCTTTAGCTTGTTTTACTGGTCCATGTGATGGGCAGAAGTTGGAATGAGTTTTAAAAACTTGATGCATAGTGACACCACATCAACAAAATGGTAGAAAAGAGCATGTAATCCATGGTTTTGAGGTGTTTCACTGGACTTTGCTTCTCTTCCGCTTCTTGCCTCTTGAGTCTGCCATTAAGTCACTGGAAGTTACTTTGTATTCTGAAGGGAATCTTTCATTCTTTTCCATGTTTCATGATGTCTTTATCATTTACATTCAGGGGAGTAACAAGGCTGGCTGAGAGCACGAGGCCACGTTGCTTGGGAATCTCAGCTCTGCACCTTTGACATGCCTTTGGTTTGCAGGTAGTGATTTTTTTAAATCTATTTTTAAAGTATTTCTTTTGCAATAGTACAGAATAGCCCTCACCATGAAACCCAACTCTCTTGTGCTAGGCTTTGTAGCAACCTAAACTAAGAATAAATGTATTTTACTGCTTGTGGGGAGGGTTCTCTTCCAGTTATGTGATGCACTCTGATCAACTGCTGAAAGTAGCCTGGGTATGAATGTAGATGTGCTTAGACCTTTCCTAAGTTGTCATGTCCTCGCTATTTCTGCAGCTATTTGAGAGTTTTGGGGATATACAGCATGATTGTTTGTGATCTACAGGTTTTTGTTCAGTTGTGTTGATGGAGGGTACGATGGTGTCTCACTAGGGAAGGCTCCTGCACCCTGACCAGTTCAACTGCATTAGCTTGCAAAATCAGTGAGTTCCCCCTTCCTGGGCAAAAGGAGAGCTTCAGACCCAGCTCTAATCTTTGTACATTCATGAAGCACTTCCGAAACCACGGCAAGGAGCATCCAGATGGATGGGAGAAGGACTGGCATAGAACGTGGCTCACAGCCTTGGCTAGCTGCCTGGTGCGGACATACCCAAACTGTCCCTCTATGGCTCTTCTGACACTCTCCTGTGTCTCACTGAATGCCAGGACAGCACTGCCTTCCTCCTCTCTTCCCCTGCAAAAATGCACATTGTCCTTTCTTGTCTTTCTCTTCCAGCTCTTTATTGCTTTAGTAGTTTTGAAAGGATCCCCTGCTCAAGCTAGAAGAGACAGTTTGTAATAACAGAGGCAAGAAACCTGCATAAGATTTACTCATTTGACTAGAGATTTGTCTCCAGGAAATCTTCAGAGCCCCAGTGTGAGTGCAGAGAACATTGCAGCCTTGCAGCTTAACTGAAAGCATAGAGGTAAAAACCCAGCAACCTCATCTCCATCCCTACAGAAGGAAGTAAAAGCATCAGTCAGATCTGTCCAGTAACTGCCATTTAAGGCACCAGCTTTTGGGTCATCACCCAGCCTCTTTACTTTGCAAGCCTCTGGCACTGGACTGTGCTGCCCTCGCTCCCATACAGTGCAGTGGCCAACCATGGGACCAGTGGTCCCTGATTTGCACCCTCTGAAAGCTGGTTTGTCCTCTGCTTTCAGCTGGTTATCTGAGTGTGATTGAGTGTGTAGCAGATGAATCTGGATGTTGCATTGCAAAGGGAAGCAACTGCAGTAAGCACTCTAGGAGAGGGCTGAAGAACATCTTGTATGGCCTTTCCAGAACACTGTGCTCCAGAGCTGTTCCTGAGCTTATTAGCAGTGAGCCTCTTAATTCAGAGGAGATGCTCCAGAACCACTTGGGAGATAAGGGAAGATTAAATGGAAGAGCACAAGTGCTTGGAGATGAATCCTTAATACCCCTGATTGAAAGGAGCCTGGATTAAATGAGAGTTGCACCTAGGCAGCTTCATTTCAGTGCAGGGATAGCAGATCTCCTGCCTAGCTTCCTTCAGCCGGCAGTCAGCTGGCTCCAGGCTAAAGGCAGGTTCAAGCCATTTTGTCATTAAGTGAAAATCTTTTTTGGAGGTCTGCACTTAAAAAAAATAGAGTTGCGTAAGTGACTGAGAGCAATATTGATTGAGGCGCTCAGGATCTGGTGGCAAAAGGATTGTTTAAAGGGTGGCAGGAGTTTTATAAACACAATTGGTGGTGAAGATGATGAATCGGAGGAATGCTCTGCTAAAGAATTGCCTTTGTTAAAAGAAGATGCTTTCTAGAGAAAGGCATATCTCAGAGCACTAAAAAATAGCAGTGCAGTGTGAACAATAACCCTAATGCTTCTACTGCAAAGGACAAACCTTGCTGAAATACATGGGCTCCTGCAGGTGGCAGGCAGTCCCCCTGTGCTGGGGGAATTCACTCTTTCTCTGGGCCGGACTCCCGGCATGCCCCCAGATTTGTCCATAGGGATTTCACCTCTTGGTGGCATGCTACAAGGGCAGCTGGATGCCAGCAGCTACTGTAATGGTGGTGGGGGTTATAAGAAAACCAAGTGGATGTTTTTTCTCTCAGGAAGTCCTCATGGAAACAGGCTGCTCTTGACTCACATGCTGCAGCTGCCCCAGGGTATATGAGCAAGTGCTGGGCGTCCTGGCTGTCCTGGAATACGAAAGATAATCAGAGTATGATGGAAGTGTACAGAAATGGCTCTTTTAAGAGTCTCCCATAAGTAAAAACAAATACTGAACTGAAAGTGACCTCCTCTTTTTCCCCTTTTCAAGGATATTTGCTATTTGTTAGATGAGATCTGATTCTGAGCTCACCTGTTTTGCACTGCTGCAACTGAGGAACACTCAAGGCTTCAAGTGGCAGATCTGCCACTGGTGGCAGTCTGGGGGAGCTTTGCCCACTTTTTACTTGTGCTGTTTGCAGGCTACCTGTTAGTTTTTCTGTGAAGAGATCTGACAAATGTTTTGGCATGGGCCTTTTCAGTAAAATGAGTTTGTGTTGGTCTCAGAAAGCCGATTTCCTTGGTGAACCTTTCGGCAGGGAAGAGGAGCTGCAGCTCACCACTCTTAAGGGACTAATCTCGATGTATTTATTTGTGGTGTCCTTGCTGGAGCTCAAGCATTTTAGGGTAAGGAGCATATTCTGGTTTTTCTTCTTCTCAAGGGGATTTTGTCATTCTCTGTGATATACAAACACCCTGAAATATGCCCTCAGCCACCACTTTGGGGCCTGTTTCAATACTGCTTGTACCTTGGCTTCAGTCAGTGCCGTTTTCTTGCATTGCCTTCCCTTGTAGTCCTTGCTGAAGGGCCATTAGTGGGAACATTAAGCAGCATGTTGGCTTTGTGCTGGTTTTCTTGCATTGTGGTAGGTACTTCAGGCCTGGCAGTAACTAGCATATTATCAACCGTTGAATGCCAATGCTGCAGGGTACTCTCAGAAGGTGCTCACACATTTTCAAGACTAGTAAGTGCATTAAGATAACATCAGTGGCCTAAATGCACACAAGGCAGGGATTTTGGACTTCAGGATGAACCTCAGGTTTTTAAGACGCATGTATGTGTCTTACTAGCACAGACACCCCTCCGCAGGGAGTTCCCAGGGAAGTTTGTTTGGAGCTGCAGCAGATGGGCACAGCCACGTGCTGGGGATGGACTGTGCTGTACTGTTGTCTTTGATGTCTTTGACTGGTGGTGTTATGACTAATGTTACTGTCAAGGCAAAATGTAGGGATAGTGCAGAGAGATGAAGACACTGATCCGATTATAGTGACAGACTATGAAAATAAACCTTTCTCTAAGAGTAGAGTTTTGACAGTTGACTATTTTAGTGCATTCTCAAAGCTCAGGGTATTATGTACTTTATTTTCTCATTGCTCAAAGCAAAAGGTTACATGCATCAGGCACACACAGATGCAAAATTAAGTGCATTAATAAACAGTAATTTTGAGTCAGATATATGCCTTTTCAAAATTTGTTGAGTTTCTGACACTTGGATCTGACTGAGATGGAGTTAATTCTCCCCGTAGCAGCCCTCATAGTGCTGTGGTTCTTATTGGTAGCTGGAAAGGTGTTGATAACACACCAGCATTCTGGCTACTGCTGAGCAGTGCTGACAGCATCAGGGGTGTGTCTCCAACATTGCCCCTCAGCAATTGGCTGGGGGTGAGCAAGATCTTGGGAGGGGACACAGCCAGGACAGCTGACCCAAACAGACCAAAGGGATATTCCTACCATATGATACCTGCTTGGCAATAAAAGCAGAGAGAAAGGAGAGCTGAAAGGGTATTCGTTGTTACAACGTTTGTCTTCTGGTGCAACGGCTATCCATACTGAAGTCCTGAATCCCAGGATGTGGCTGATTGTTACCTGTTGATGGGATATAAAGAATAAATCTTTTGTTTTCCTCTGTTTCCACATATGGCCTTTGCATTTGCTTTATTAAACTGCCTTTATCTTGAACCACAAGCTTTTGTCCATGCTGTTTTCTCCTTTCCACACCCTCCCCTGTCCTACTGGGGAGGGGATTGATAGTGCAGCTTGGTGGGCATCTGGTGTCCAGCCAAGGTCGACCCAGCACAGCATTTTTCCCTTATGACAGCCTATGGCAGAAACTGCATCACTGAGTGCCCCAGTGGCAACAATATGCTGGGCTGTCAGGATGGCAGATAGGAAAGCTTTGGGACCTTGAAAAGACAGCTTCAACTGAACTGGGCTCTGCTCAGCTTCGTAAAGGCAGCTAAATGAGGAGCAGATACCAGAACCGGGAAGTAACAAAGCCTGACTGCTCATGGACTTATGCCCTGTAGCTGACTGGGGGCTTCAGCACAGCCATGGATATGGTAAGAGGCTTGAAAGAAAGTCAGCTTGCAGTCACTAAAGAAGGGAAAAAATCCTAATTACATATGCAGTCAGTTCTGCTGGTGAGATGGAATTGTCTTTTCTTTTTGGAAACAAAAGGCTCTTGGAGAATACTTTGGGGAAGAAAGGTCTTGACACTTCAGAGAGGCACAAAGAAAAATACTGTATGGTGATTTTTCTTCTTCTTCCACCCTGCTTTCTCTCAAACATTGGCTCTGCAGTGCCTAGGCTCTAACTTCTGTCAGCAATTTCCATTCCCCTCCTATTCTTACAGGTGAATTTAACATGTGAGTTTTGTCATTGCTGGGAAGGACAGGAGTTTTCTTGTTTTACCCCAGCCTGAATGCCCTTCTGTTAACAGATGCTGGGCGGAGAGCACTGGGGTTTGGACATCTGTTGTCTGTGGTGTCCAGTTTAATAATGTGCATTGCAAGCAATGCTGCTTGCAGCTGGGCTGCCTCTTCCCAGTGAGTGAGTGGCCTAAAGGATGGGCTGGTTTCTGAACCTGGGTAAGAAGCGCTGCAATCCTAACGGCTTTCCACCTGCTTTTCCTCTTCCTCCTATCCCAGACTGGTGTGTCCATCCAGAAGCAGCCATAGCTGGCACTTCAGAGAAAGCTCTGTAGAACTTGGCTGTGCATGCTCATGTTGCAGCTTGCCAGTATGAGAAATGCTATCAGGCAGTGTAGCAGGTAGCTGGGTTTAATCCTTTTCCGTACTGTACCTCATATTGCCTAATGGGACTGTATAATTCCCAAAAGGCAAAAAAAAAACATTGAGATGGAGGTGTGTGTGAGACCTGAGGCCAACGCACAGGTTCACAGCAGCCAGGCAAATATCACTGTATCCTGCTCTGCACCTCAATGAGGGAATTCCTTATATGCCTTTTGGCTCCAAGTGCTGTGGAAGTGCTGCTAGCAGCCTCTCTGGATGGCAGTGAGCAGGCACCTTGAGCCTCAGGCTGAGGCCAGTTGTTGAATACATTCATTATTTATCTTCAGGGGAGAAGCGCTGTGCTGTGGGGCAGCAGCTTTGGTCCATGGTGTAACGCTGCTATTGGATAAAATGACTTCTTGTTTCCACCAACTGCTGACCTCTGCTGTCTTGTGGAGTTGATTTTCAGAGATCAGTGAGGTTCTGTGCAGAAAGCAAAGTTGTCTCTTGGCTGGTCTGAATTCTCCATGTGTTAGTGTTACATGCTGATGAACTTGGATGGAGTTTTGCTTTGCTTTGTAAACCAGCAGCAGGCAGACATAGATCTGCTGTGGTGGTTGGTGGGGTGGCGTTGAATACAGGCTGGCCCCAGCTCTCCTGACAGTGCAAACACAGCCATCAACGTGAACAGCCACAAAATCTTTACTGAAGTGTCAGATACATTAAACTACACCTTGATTTATGAAGATTATCTCTGGAGAGACTGTTATCTAACAGAAAATAAAGAACATTTTGTATCCATATTTAATAAGCATGAAGTAAACTATGAACTGCATCAAATCAAACATGGATGCCCTGTTGGATAGTGTTAAATTGATGGTGATTTATAAATACTTCACCTCCATCTTTGTATGCTGTAGGGTGCTGCTTAAGGTGGAGAGCAAAGGAAATCTGTATGATATTCCACCAAATGGCTAAATAACATTTGCACTAAAGAACAGCAAGTGGATGCTTTTAAAGCTGTGCATGTTTATTCAAATGCAGGCATAAAATAGGTCAGTCTGCCTCAATGCTTCCTGTTGTTATGGATTGCTTATTAAAATGTCAGACACATTTGTATCAGTTAGAAGTTGTGTTTTTAGAGTGAAGGTGCTGTAGAGGGACTGGCTGGATTATGCCAGGGTGTTACTTTGGAGTACCCAATGTGCCCTGAACGAAGCAGGGATTTTTCCACAGATTTCTGTGCCTTTGGATCATCCTCTGCTCCTGTTCTCTCGCCATTTGCCTGCCGTGACTCTTGCTGTCATCAGCACAGCTTGCAGGATTTGGGGACTGCAAACAGCAGGTACCAGGGCAGCGTGTACGTAAGGGGAGCTTTGTACTGGAGTTATATACAGTGCTGACATTGCTGTGCCAAGGAAGTGGCCTCTGCTGAAAGTGCATACCAACTTTCTGCTTGGATCTGTGTCTGCAAGGGGCAAAGGGAGAGGGATGCTGCTTATTCCTCACCAGCTGGATTACTCACTCCTATTTCTCAGCAGAAATGTCCCCCCTTTGCAAGTGAAAAGAGGGATGCAATCTATTTCACAAGGAAATCTATTTGCAGTGCTCTGCCTTGCACTCCCAGTGCGTTTGGGCCTAGCAGCACTCCCAGTTCCAGCTGTGGGAAGTACAGATGTGCTCTGCCAAGCTTTCCAGCTCTTTGCCAACCTTTTCTCACAGTTCAGATGATAATTTTTTAAGACTTGTTATAGCACTTCTCATTCTTTAAGGCAAACCAGTGGCATCAGCTTTGCATTAACTGAATGTGTGTGCTCGGGCAGATACAACCAGCGCAACAGGAAGATAAGATCAGTGGTAGTTCTGGGACTTGTCCAGTCTTCAGGTGGGGAGAGTCAGCTCCCTCCACATTCAAGCTATATGACCTGGTAAGTGCTTTAGGGCACTACATACAAAAAAGCACCCTTTATACATGGATTTTAACCCTGTGGAGCTGCTGGCAGGCAGTGTCGTGGGTTTTAGGAAGCAATGTGGTGCTTGCACAAGATCCATGGCTTTGAAGTGGCTGTCTTGTAGCGGACTAGACGCTTGCTGCTGTGAGGGAAGGGCCATGCAGGAGACCAAAGAGCATAGCCTTTATGGCTGAAATCACTCAATAGACCCATTGATACTTGCTTTTCCTGCAGGTGTTGTAATTTAGGTGTAAGTGCTCTGTTTTTCCTGCTGCTCTGTCATGCCTGTCATTATGGAAATAGTACTTTCTACCCGAGAAGAGCACAGAAAGCTGGTGATTCCCAGGCCACAGCTTTCACAGTTTGTGAAAGGCTGTTTTCAAGTGGGAGCTGATCAAATGCACTCGACGAGGTAGCCTAATTTTACAGAGCACATCACAAAAACAGTTTGATCTCCCCACACTTGGCAGCTCACACGTTGGAGGCAGAGCTCTGGGTGGCTTTAGCAGCGGAGCAGACTCGTGCCAGAAAATCCAAATCAGAAGGCTGGAGTGTGACCTGCACTGCTGCTCCCCAGGGCTGCCTTAATGGATGGGACACTGGCCAGCTCATCATAGAGGTGACCTTCTCACTGCATGGGAACAGCAGCAGCCAAAACACCCCAGTGCAATCTCTGCCCCTTTAGTTTACAGAAAGCTACAGTGATTCTGCCCAAGGGCACTTTTGCAGAACTCAGTCGTGGCTGAGCTCCATCTGTGATGGCTTTTCTTAATGTCCATAGCTAGTTTCCCTAAACTGAGATGACCCGTTGTGCATCCTGTGTCTTGTTCAGGTTGTAATAGCATATTGAAATAGGCAGGTGGAAACAAACCTTGTCCACATCTGCTAACTGCAGATCCAGCCCATGCATTTTTGACCATTTGTAATAAGCTTTCTTTCTTCTCGTTCCTCTTGGATGCACTGCACTTGCAGTGCCTCTTGCTTGCAGACGCACAGAATTCACAACACTTTGCTGGTTTTATTAGCAGCCTTTTTTCCTAGATTGCAATAGATTTGGACTGTCTTCAATGATCTGGGGTTCTGCAGATGACTGGGAACAGTGACAGCAGTGTACAAGTGTGGGAGGAAGGCTCACAGTTATGTTCTTCACCAAGTGATGCATTTTTGTTTTCATGGTTGTGCTTAGCTTCTATGTGGTGGCTGAGCATCACAAATTCATATCATAGAATCATAGAATCATAGAATAGTAAGGGTTGGAAAGGACCTCAAGATCATCGAGTTCCAACCCCCCTGCCATGGGCAGGGACACCTCCCACTAAACCATGCCATCCAAGGCTATATCCTGCTGCATTTTCTCCAAGGAGAGAGTCTACAGGCAGCAGGCAGTGTTACTCTGCACCAACAACCTGCTTGCCTTCATCCTTGTATTTTTGTCTTGATTGCTAACAAGCCTTTCTGCTGAAAGCTTTTGAAAACAGAAGAGGTACAACATACAAAATTGCAATGGATGGATTCACTGGTGCTGTTGGCTCCTCTGCTCACTGCCAGGGCCTGTCCTGGGCCAAGAAAGAGAGCAGGGTTTTGAGGAAGTTCAGTTCATTCGCTGTCCAAGGCCAGTGGTGAGTTCCTGGGGGGAGCTGTGTGTGTGTATGGAAAAGATGAGCAGAGCTGTTTGCATGAGCTTTCCATGGCTACCTGTGAGAAGCCTCATGTCTGTCCTTTAGGGTGGAATTTCTCCCTCCTGTGGTTGAGAAAAAGATCTTCATTCCTTTCCCTTTCCAATTTCTCCTCTCCTCAGTGCTCACCATGGACAGACACGTAAATTTGAAGGGGTGAAGAATCAGCCTGGCTCTCATTAGAAAGGCTGGAAACTGTGTGTTTTTAGAGGATGCATCCTGGGAAGCTGATGCACTACATTACGTGTGAGCAAAACACGAGCAGATCTCCCTAGTACTTGTGCAAGGGCACCCCCAGGCGTGCGTCCTCACATATCTGCCTTGACCACTGCCAGTGTCCCTTTGGGGGGACTTGCTGGAGTTCAGAAGCAACCATGTAACTGATTGACACTGGAGTACACTGACCTGGCGCACTCTGAACTGTTCTTGGCAAGGCAGAATCAGAGGGATTGGATTTACAGTCACTAAGGGAAATACTAGAGCTTATAGTAAGCCTTAGAGAGCTAAGGTACAATGTACTTTATCATATTTGAAGTCTGTAACATAAACAGTGATGGGTTGTTCTTATCTGAGAGCTTCCAAACAAGATTCTGATCATACCTAACAGGTTGTTTTTCCAGCTGAGGGGATAAGAAATCCAAGATAAAATGCTGAGATGGAATGGCTTTGCTCTCTCTCTCCCTATAGATGATGTACATTTAAGCCCAGATACAAACCTACATTTCACAGTTGGTTTTTAGCATAGACTAAACCAAAATCTTGGATCCAGAGCTTCGCAGTGTTCAAAGTGCAGAAAATGATATCAGAGCTTACTCTCCATTCTGGCATGAATGTGTGAGTGAAGTTCTCAGACAGAACTCAATACAATGAAGAAATGCTGTGGTTCACTGGAATATATCTTTATTCCTTCCATTTGTGGCAATGTAGATGACAGGGAAGGCAGTGGGATTGTGCTAATGAAATTGGTGACAGTAATTGTAATTAAACCAAAACCATTTAGGTTTTAAATAAAACCATTTAGCGTTTGACCACAGTTCACAGTGTTCCTTGTCTTCCTTTCTTGCACTGCAGGTATATCTCTGCTGAAAGGTTATGTGTTTAGCATTGACTGCTATTAGAAAAAACAGCATTAGGACTATAGGAGGTTTTTTTTTTCCCTAGCAATAAATCACTAAGAAGAGCTGTATGTGGAATGCTGGGGCTAAAAAAGTTATTCAAATGCTTGAGCAACACCAGGAGTAGGCACACAATACCTTTTGAAATGGTAAAATAATTGGATTGCTACAAGGCAGCTTCTGGTTTGCTTTTTACCCATTTGATGGTGCTGAGCTCAGCCAGGATTGTGCTGGGGAATGGAGTGGCTCCCTGGCCGGGGCAAGGGGTGACTGCAGGCGTGGGACTGATGCCATGACAGGGAGATTACCTAAATTAGCCCCCAACAGCATTATGGAAGTGCTGGTGTGTAGAATGTCCTTAAACCAGGAATGTGCCATGTCTGGTGTTAGGAATGCTGTTGCCTTTATTATGCTTCCCTTCTTGCAAAACTCAGAAGTCATAAGAGCTGCCTGGACAGAGGCAGAAATGTGAGTATTCTGAGTGGAAAGCCTTTGGCTTCAGATTTTATTTCCTCCACTCCTCTTGAGGGTACACAATAAATCTTCCCTAGTTATTTTCACTGGAGGCAATGATGCACCCCAGTGAGATGTTGTAGCTTACCCTGGTGCAACAAATATCTTCAGTTAATTTTTTTACAAGCCTACTAATTTTTATGGCTTTCCAGAACTCTTTATGAACTGAGGAACATCCATGTGATGGAAAGGGAAAATAACGCCCCCCCCAAGCATGGTAACTTAAAAATATCTGCAGTGAACAAGCAGAAAGACCACCGCGTTTGTATCATAGAATGGTTTGGGTTGGAAAGGACCTGAAGATCATCCAGTTCCAACCCCCTGCCATGGGCAGGGATGCCTCACACTAGACCATGTCACTCAAGTCTCTGTCCAACCTGGCCTTGAACACTGCCAGGGATGGGGCAGCCACAGCTTCTGTGGGCACCCTGTGCCAGCGCCTCAGCACCCTCACAGTAAAGAACTTCTTTATACCTAACCTGAACTTCTCCTGTTTCAGTCTGAACCCATTACCCCTTGTTCTATTGCTTCAGGCCTTGATGAAGAGTCCCTCTCCAGCAGTCTTGTAGCCCTTTCAGATACTGGAAGCTGCTCTGAGGTCTCCACTCACCTCTTATCTTAGAAGTGAGATATTTCACAGCTGATCCTTCATCAGCTGCCACTGGTACTAAACAGCATTGTTGTCTGTGCAGGCTTTTGGCTCCAGGAGCAAAGATGTGCCCTGGACACTCCCAAAATGCTGCTTGTGATGGGCTCAGTGGCATCTGGGACAACAGAAATGGGGACTGTATAGCAAAGCTCATCTTCAGCATGAGATGTATACATGGGAACTCATCTTGCTCCTGGCTTACTGCCATGCAGTATGCTGCCCTTTGGAATTTTACTGTATTTTTGAGGAATGGGGGGGTTTCAAGGCTTTGACTGACATCTCTGGTCTCCTGAGTGACCAGACAATGTGGCACAGCTGCAAAGGACAGTTCAACTGTCTGGTTAAGTGGCTTGTACTGTCGAGATGGCCCAAACTTAGGCCACGTTTTGTAGGTGGCCAGTGATCCCTGGGTGGTACTTTGCGTCCTCTAGTCCAGATTGGAGATTTTTGCTCCAAGACCTTTGAACAACCAGGAGATGAAATGCGGCTTCTTATTGCTCAAAGGGACCCAAAGGTCTTGGAGGAAAATCAATTTACTTGACAGACTTGGCAAGGAGAGCTCTCAGCTGGTGGCTGGCCTCTGGCCAGGCTTTTTTCCTTTCAGGGACAGGCAGGATAATGTAGCAGATATTGTTCCAGAAGAGTGGGATAACACGTTTGTGAATGTTCAGGTGACTGAAGGGCTTAATACGTAAGCACTTGGGAGCCAAAATCTGTTTGGTGCTTGCTTTTTCCTCCTGTTGAGAAAAGGGAGCGTGTTTGACCCTGTTCTGTGACAGGCATCAGTGCAAAGTCACTTTGAAAAGGGGCAATGGAAAGCCTTGAAGTAGTCCACAAATGTTGGGACATTGATTTCTCTCAAAGCGCACAAGTTTCTCCTCAGCCCATGGATATACCATGACTGATTTGTTTTATCAGTTGAATCTTCCATTTCCCATCAGCTTTTTTCTTCCTGCCTTAACTTTTAACCTTTTTACCACCCCTGACTGTGGTTTGGGTGATTTTAAATGAAATTCCAACATCACTTTCTCAAGAAAAAGCATTGCTGTTATTTTAGCAGCCTTGAAGACATGCAGTTATTACTGCCATAACACAGCAATGGAAAAATACAGCTTTAGAATCATAGAATAGTTAGGGTTGGAAAGGACCTTAAGCTCATCCAGTTCCAACCCCCCTGCCGTGGGCAGGGACGCCTCCCACTAAACCATGCCATCCAAGGCTCTGTCCAACCCAGCCTTGAACACCGCCAGGGATGGAGCATTCACAACTTCCCTGGGCAACCCATTCCAGTGCCTCACCACACTTACAGTAAAGAACTTCTTCCTTATATTCAATCTAAACTTCCCCTGTTTAAGTTTGAACCCTTTACCCCTGGTTCTACTTGAACCCTTCTTTGTTTTTACTATAGCTTTAAGTCTTCTTGGGATTTAAGGATCTCTGAAAACCTTCCATGTGTGCAGCCATTGCTCTGGTGTGGTGGATACATGACGTTTTCATTTTTTCCCAAATGAAGTTAGTAGCTGTGATAGGAAAACCAGGAAGTGGGAGAGGGGAGAGGGTGGCGCATGCTCTTCTCACTACCCATAATGCCAGCCCTTGCCTTCAGCTCTGCAGCATGAAGATGGTTTGTTGTCGTGTGAAAAGTGTTGCACAAAGTAAAACAGTTTGTTGGTATGAATACCTGGTGGTATTTTAAATGAATTCTGTGGTTTATGTTGCGTTTGTATGGTGGAAGCTGGTTTAAATTCCTTAGCCTTTCATTAAGAGTATTCTATGGGGCTTTCATTCACTGTTGCCTTGAAGCTGTGAAGGACCAAAATAAAGGAGAATCCTGGAATATCAAAAGAAGGTTAACACAGGGATTAAGCATTTCCTTGTTTTGTAGAGAAATGATAAAAACGTTCCAAAACTGTGGGAAGACAATTACAGAGTGCAAATTGTAAGTCCTAAAGTTCTGTTTGGTTTTTCTTTGGACAAATAATGTCAGGATTAATTTAGCAGAGCTGATCCTGCCTTGAGGAAGAGAAGGGAGTAACTGACTCTCTTCCCGCTTTCCTTTCTACAATACTGTTATCATTCTGGTCCTCTGGGACCCAAAACTGTGCAGCCTCTGAAAGCCAGCCTGAGAGAAGGTTACTGAAGGCAGAACTGGTTCAGCCAGGAGTATGAGAGATGTGTTTGCAGATCTTATTGAAGTGTTGCTATTTGACATCATTAAGTTGAGCTTTAACAATAAGAAATATACCTGAAAAACTTCATGGCTTCTTTCTCTTCCCTGATCAACAATGGGTTCAGGACATACAAGAAAAGCAATTCAGTAAAGCCCTTTACTCCCTATCTCTGACCCAAGTGTTGTAGGGTAACAGATTAACAACAGGACATGTACTTTACAGCCTCCTTCACTTTGCACTGGCTGCCACGTGTCCCCTGTCCCTGTATTAAAACACAGAGGACAGGACTTAGCTGCCACCTCTTTGATTCTACCACAGCTATGCCAACTAAATAGACTTTTCTGTATTTATAATGGAAGAGTTACTTACACCTAGTGACATTCCTGCTGACTGCTGTTAAAGTCCCCTCTGCTTTAAAGTCAGCAGCTGCATCTGAGTGACAAACAAAACTGTTATTGAAGAAAGTGTCTCCTGATGTGTTGAATATAAGATTGTATAATGGTAAGTAATATAGTCTGCAAAGGTACAGTGGGAAAATGGACTAAAAGGAGAAATCAGATTTAATGCACTCTGGTTTTTTGCTCTTTGCAGTTCAAGGAATTGATAATGGAGAGTTAGTGAGAAGCGTAAGAAAACTCAGGGGAGACACAAACACCAGCACATAACACCTCAGGAAGAAAAAAGCCAAAGGGTTTCAGAAGAATATTCTTTTACTTTCTAGTTCTGCTGCTTATTGTTTGTTGTTTGTTTTTTTTAAAGGAACAATACATTTCTCTTTTATCTCCTCTTCTTTTTCATCTTCTTTCTTAAATTTCTCATTAGTTTCTGGTAGGGAATTCTGCTAGAACAGGTGTTGACAGCCTGCACTGATGAATATCTATCTGCAAACATTACAGAATTCATCCCAGCCCCAAATCGGGTTAGAGCAGAAACAGCACATTTGAACTGCCAATCATGCAACAGAAAGGCAGCTGCTGGCAGCAGGGGGTTTCCAGTAGGGTCAGAAAGACATAGCACTAAGTTTTGGGACATACAAATGGGTCAAAGCTTGTGTCTAAATGTGTAGTTGCAGCCACACTTACCCTATATCATGTTGACAGTCCTGTACCCATTTATTAGGTCTGAATTCGTTGTATTTGGAATCTGTCTTTTCATGATGACAAAGACGGAAAACGAGTTTGGGTTTGTTTTTTGTGTATGAAACTCATCAAAATAAAGAAGTGATTGAGTTTTGCAAGAAGAGTGTGTTGTTTTGGGGGCAGGCTTACTCTAGCACGCATCCTGTTCAGGCTTGCATTGCCTTCAGTGGTGCTCTCAGCTAAAGGCTCTGGAATGGTCTATGTAAACAAGGGGCAGGATGCTTCTTCCCAGTCCCATTCACTCAAGATGCTGTTCTGCTCTCAAGCTCCTCTTAATGAACTTGCATTGACTTCGGGTCCAGAGAAGGGCAATGGAGCTGGTGCAGGGCCTGGAGCACAGTGTGATGGGGAACGGCTGAGGGACCTGGGGGGTTTATTCTGGAGAAGAGAAGGCTCAGGGGGGACCTGATCGCTGCCTACAACTGCCTGAGAGGAGGATGGAGCCAGGAGGGGGCTGGGCTCTGCTCCCAAGGAACAAGGGATGGGACAAGAGGAAACAGCCTCAAGCTGCACCAGGGCAGGGTTAGATGGAGCTGAGGAACAATTTCTTCTCCACAGGGTGCTCAGGCATTGGAACTGCCCAGGGCAGGGCTGGAGTCACCGTCCCTGCAAGTGTTCAGACACTGCGTACACAAGGCCCTCGGTGACATAGGTTAGTGGTCAACATGACAGTCCTGGTATCAAAAGGCTGGACTTGATGTGCTTAGAGGTGTTTTCCAACCTAGTTGATTCTATGATTTAAAGAGATACATGTGGGTCAGAGCTAAATCCTGCCCCTTTCTGACAGGCTGGTGCTAAACTGGCAGTTTCATTTTGGAGTTTTGAAGACCACACCAAATAATCAGCCTGATTTTTCTAGCTCTCCATTAAATTTGCCTTTTCTCCTGGCTAGCACTGGAACATAGCAGGGTGTCTTCTCAGTCAGAGCTGTGGAATCCTGTTCAATACAACAGACCAGGTTTCCTGCTGCAGCCATCAAGTACATTGGATTGGAGGGATTGTAGCAGTGTAGGTTGCAGGTTAGGCTGACTCTATCAAGGTGCTCATCCTGTATGTTACATGCAGGAGCATCTATGGTAGTTAGTACATTCAGAACAGCCCATATCAGTGAGTGGGGCGCTTGCCAGTATTCAGCTTTCCTAATATTTCATGGCTCTGCCGATAATTGCCATTTCAGTATCTCTGTCTCATTTATTCTACAAGGAAGGCTGACAGGGTTGCAGCTTGATTTTTCTTGGTTAGACAAAACCCCTTTTGCTGGTTACACAGCATCCTCAGGGAATCCCTCAAAACCAGACAGGAGTGCTCATTATTTTCCACTGGCCATGACCACTGGTCTGTGTTAAGACAATTTATTGTTTCCATGTTTACTGTCAGAGAAGAGTTTGTTTTGTCTTATTTTAAACCCCTTTGAAGCCTGTGCTTAAACTCCCGTGAAGCCTGTGCATAGATTTACCTGTTGCTCTCTGGTACCTAAATAAGACTTGAGCCTTTTGTATGCTATGGGAATAAGATGGAAATACTGCACTGAGGATGCAGGCGAACAAAAATAGGATTATTGATCTCTTGAAAAATGTGCGTGTGTGCATCTGTTGGACCTCCTGCTGGGAGATGAGGTAATGCACACACCTGAATCTGGTTCCTGATGTATTTGGGGAGCAGCAGCAAAATGTATGGGGGAAAATAAATACAGGTAAGAGCTGCAATGAATTAAACCGATGTAATCTGCAGAGCAAAATGTGTAAGAGTAAATGGTGATCTCCCAACGTGGGAGTCCAGTTGCAACTCAGGAATTAGGGAGAAAATAAGAAGTGTTTTGCACAGAACTAATCCAGGGAAATTGTACACCACAACTGCTTTGCAGCCCAAGTACTAATGTAATCACAGGAGATAAAATTTCTCCTGTTTCACTGCAGGACATGTAACGATGACTGGATTGTTTATTTCAGGGCTTAAGTTTATGTGTCTAGGTCATACTTTATTTCACAGATGCTTCCTGCAAGCAGGATGTTTGCCCCTGCAGCATGGCAGAGGTCTGAAGGTGGTTCAGGGGAGCAGCCATCTCCAGTCTGGAATAGAGGAGGCCCTGGAGGAGCTGGTTTGGTGAAGGTCTAGATTCCCAAATGACTATTTTGCTTGCTCTGCTATACACTGAGTGCTGAGCAAAGGGATCTGCTTTCCTCTTTCCTGTTTCTGTGTGTCTGGTGCCCTGGTCCCTCACAGGAGTCACTAGAGAATTATTACGTACCAAATACATATGTATTTGGTGCATGTCTCTCTATGTGTGTGTGTGTATATATATACACACACATATAGATACATTATCATTAAATGAAGGACTAAGCAATTGCATCTTGACTTAACTGGCTTACAATACAGCTGTATTGCTTTCAGATCTGGAGGAAACCCAGCTTTGGACTTTGTGCATTGCCTGCAGATCTTCTCCAGCATGAAGGAGACTTTCAATTAGAGCTGCCTTTACCATGGGGTTGTAACTTGGTGCTCCTGGTCTGGTTGAACCACATTTACTGGAATAAAATGCATGGCACAAATGCTGTTTTATGCTGTACCCTTAGTGCAGAAAGCAGAAGGAAGCTGGTGGACATCATCTTAGAAGTGAAAAAATCAATGATATGTATTTAAGACTTGGGTGTGCTAATTGGAGACAGGAGAAAAAGAACAATTCCTCAATGCTAATCTTCCTCACGTACTATAAATGAGTTTAAGGGAAATTCAACCACTTGAAAAGGATGTTTCAAATAGGAGGATTACCAAAGGCTGTTCAGGAGGCAGATGAAAGAGAGTGAGAACCGGCAGAGCAACGCCCCAGTCCACGCTCCAGTCAAGGGGATGCTAATGTGGCTCTCAGCTATTCGAAGCTGAAAAAGCAATAGATGAAGAGGCTGTATTCCCTGAGGAGGGATCTTTATGAAGGAGGGAAAACATCTCCATGCTATGCATTAAACCAAGCACTCTGTGCAATTTGTTCAAGCAAAAGGCATAAAGGCAACTGGAAATGAGAATACGCAGTTGTAAAGAGCAAGGAACAGGTCAAATCTATTTTTAGTGTCCGTAAAATTATGGTTATGTTTAGCAGAAGAAAAAGTGATAAAGTCCTCCTTAACCACAAGGCAGGGTTGAAGGAAAGCTGAAACCTTTCTCTCCTCTCATTTTCTGACTAAATCCACCTTTTTCCTCTGGTTTTCCTGGTCTCTGTCCAGTCCAGGTCTAAGAAATTAGTACTTGTTGGCTTTTTCTTATAGATTAACAGTGTTTTTTCTCTAGTGTTTGTAAGGAATGGTGGAAACTGCCCTTCTTGCAGGCAGGTTGTGGGACAGGCAGCACAGGAAATGGTACCCACATATAACTAGGGAGCTCATTTCTTCTTTCCATCCTTGTTATTGAGTGCTTGGGCTGGTTTATTGCAGGTGTCAGGAAATGTGGCCAGTGGTGGGGTAAGGCACAGACTGACATAAAACTGTGATTAGGAGGGCACATAGCAGGAAATGGGATTGTGAGAAAGGTGGGAATGAGACTCTGAAACATCCATAGGGTATTTAGTAGAGGGGATGGAAGGAGTGGTCTGCAAGGCAGCAGTGCTGCTCCACTGGATGTGCACCCTTTGGGGGCCAGAAGAGGCTTCCAAGGATGGAAAGGGGTGAGGTAGCTTGAGGACTCCTTACCTCTTACTTACATGGAATCATCTCTCTTAGCACTACACTGCTGTATTTGGCTTTTCAACACAATAACTGCCATTTTTGTGAAGTGTGATCCGAGAATATCTCCTCATATGACTCAAATGCCTGTCTCCCAAAGATTGTGTCAAAATCTAATTAATTACACTCTCAGATATCTGCATCATTCATTCCTGTAACTTGGTTTGCTAGGCTGAAAGATTTCTGCTGAAACACATGTAAAATGAGCTAGGGTTTTGATCCCTGCCTTCAGAAATCTTTACTGTGATGTTTTGAATACAGAATCTCTGCAGTCTAAATCTATAGCTGCAATTGAACAGTTGCACTATCCGTACCACTATCAGCATTACAGAAACATTTACATTCCCTGCCTATGGGGAGTACTGTTTTAGCACCATAAACACAGTCTGGTGGGGAGATAACTCCAGGAGCTCTGTCCCCCGTGCTGTTTGCAGCCTGTGGCATTGTCAGCTCACATGGGGCAAAACCCCACTGATTTTGGGCAAAGCAAGTGGGGAGCAGAAAGCCCACAGCAACTTGGGGTCCTTCCATTGCTACTTATTCCCATTTTTTGCTTGAATTCCTGCTGAGCCTCTTGAGTCTTTTTGCTTGAGCACATCTGGGTCAGCTTCTGCCCTCAATTAGATGTCGGTTCAATTCTTGCTTTAAGCAGGTTTTCATGAGAACAGCTGAGGGCAAAAACTGGCCCTGGAAAGCTGCTGGAAATAAGAACATGGACAAATCTTATGTATTGTATAAGCAGAGGGGGCAGAAAGGGCAGCAGTCACAAGAACAACTCTCTTGCCTGTCTTGTTGAAACAAACATCTTTTCTTCTAGGACAAAACCATTACTTTTTATATAGCAAATCAGGCTGTTTTGTTGTTTTAATGGCTTTATAAATTGAATTTGTTAACAGTGACTCCACTGTTGTGATGTTAAATGGCAGTAAATTGGCCTGCTGTGTTGCAGCCACCTCTTATTAGAAGTCCCTTTCCCCTCCTCTGCTAAGAGGCTGGGGTTTGAAAACCTGTGAACAAAGACATCATAAAGAATCTGATTCAATTCACTTTAAAAGCTAAATTAGAGCAATTGATCATTTCATTCTGGTGATCAGAGGCTCCCAATGGAAAAGTCTGAAACATCTGTAATAGTCAGACTTGCAGAATCACAATAAGTGAATCAGAGCTGTTTGAAAACTTATTTTTCAGCTCACTGGCAGTTATGAATGTCATAATAATGATTTAAAAAATTGGCAAAAATAGCTTCAAGTCAAACTAAAATGGGAAAGTCTCAGTTTGATTGCAAGAACATTTAACAATACAAGAAAATGGATATTTCTAAGTGAAAAGCCACAAAAATTGAAAAACAAATCCAAAGCTTTATTTAAAAACATTGGTGGAGGTGTTTAGATTACTCAAGAGGCTTTTGACTTCATTTTCAACATGGGACTTGGTGCTGTGGGCACGTTTCTGTGACATGATTTGAAGTTCCGTTATTCATCACAAACCAGACAACGTGCCAAATATGTTGCTTCCCAAAGATGATGTTTCCCGAAGCCCAACAGAGATCGCTGATGCACTTTATTGCTAATAGTCATTATTTCTTGAAAGGGAACAGTTGCATTTGTGAGCAGGTAGATGCTGTGCATAGGTTGAATCCTGAAGGACTTGTTTAGACAGAGTTTCCACAGAGTTACCCCCTGCAAGGGACGTGTATCTGCTGAGCACAGAGATCTCCTTAATGGCATTATCAGAGCAACGGGCTCCTCAGTGAGATGCACATTAGAGCAAGAACAGCAGTAAGGTCAGGCTAGAAAACTCTGTGAGCTGAAAGCTCCTTAGGCAAGGAATGTATTGCGGAAGAGTCACAGGCAGACGTCAATGAAACATCAGCAGAACAGCTGAAAAGCAAAATAAAGAGTTGGGAAATCTTCCATAATGGTTTCATCTGGAATTGTGACTGATGCATTGTTCTGGTACTCAGTAAAAGAACCCCCAACTTCATATTGCTTAAATTTTCTTCGCACATGTGGTTTTCATAGGTGCTGGAATGAAAACAGAGAAGCCTATAAACCCCTCCATATGTAATCACATGGAAATCTCGGTATAGCTGGTTAGCCAAGGAAATCCCAATCCCATCCTGCTCATCTGTACTTTTTGTCCTTTTTTTTTGGTATTACTTTTGCTTTCTTGTTTCTTGCTTTTTGTTTGAAACCAATTGCCAGTAAATGACTGTTCATTGTTCCAAACCTGCACGTGACTTCAGCTGACACTGACACGAACAATCTCAGACTCAAAGACAAGAACAACACCAGAACTAAAACATTCCTCTTAGCTAAGCAAGCTTGTGGTGAGGTGTGTACAACTCCTACCAATGTGACACTGGTTTCAGTGTTAAGAATAAGCTCAAACATTTTGCTGCAGCTTCTGTGTTTTCCTTGAAATCGTGCTCCAGAGGCTTTTAAATCTGAGAAGGCATTTTTGACAAGGAAAAAATATAACAAGTCTTCATGTTGAAAACAAATTGCTAACATGACCTGAGTGCTTTCCAACCACTCTGAAACGGGAGGACAAAGAAGTCGCAGCGCACGTTCATCTTAGTCATCTTTTCTCTGAAGAAAACACTTTGCATTTCTCTTGCTTCTCCATAGGTTTATAACTTAAATTCCAAGCTCAATTCCAAGCAAAGTTCACAAGGAGGAAGAACAGAAGTCTCACGGGTGATTATGTTGATACAAATTTCATGGAACAAAGCAGATGGAAGTAACCCGCTAGAAAAGTCCAACCCAAATACAAGACTTGAGCAAGGATTTTTCCCAGGAATGACAGTCCTCTTCTGGCAACCTTGATCAATGTAGCTGGGGAAAAGGCTCCACTGGTGTCTGTGTCGATCACAGAATCATAGAATAGTTAGGGTTGGAAAGGAACTCAAGATCATCCAGTTCCAGCCCCCTGCCATGGGCAGGGATGCCTCACACCATACCATGTTGCCCAAGGCTCTGTCCAGCCTGGCCTTGAACACCACCAGAGATGGAGCATTCACCACTTCTCTGGGCACCCTCTTCCAGCGCCTCAGCACCCTCAAGTAGAGAACTTCTTTCTTATATCTAATCTGAACTTCCCCTGTTTCAGTTTGAACCCATCACCCCTTGTCCTATCGCTACACTCCCTGATGAAGAGTCCCTCTCCAGCATCCTTGTAGCCCCCTTCAGACCCTGGAAGCTGCTATGAGGTCTCCACGCAGCCTTCTCTTCTCCAGGCTGAACAGCCCCAAGTTCCTCAGCCTATCTTCATATGGGAGGTGCTGCAGCTCCTGATCATCCTCATGTCCTCCTCTGGACTTGTTCCAACAGTTCCATGTCCTCCTGATGTTGAGGACACCAGATCTGCCATAAGACACAAATCATTATGAAACAAAACTTTACTGGGGCTTGAAACAGTGTGGTCCCAAAGCTGTACGGCTGGTTTGCAAGTCTTGTGGCTTTATTTTGCCATTTTTTTCCTCCCTTTTTTTTGAGATAATCTCATTATATTTCTGGGAATTGTGAATGTTTAGGTTTGGAGTGTTTTCTGATTTCAATCTCCAACAACCTTTGCAGGAAATATGCCTGCAATTAGAATGAATATCCCAAATGAAATCATCTCTGTAGCAAACAGGGCTTTCCCAGCCACGGGCCATCCATCTCAACCTGCAGCCATACAGTCATTATAAGGATGTGGGTTTTGAGAGGAAAATATTTACCCAGAAGGGAAATTACAGCACTTCTCAGGGTTAAAAGAAATGTCTGTAAATAAAGATACCCTCTGCTTCCATAACCCAATTACAGTATTGATGTGCGTGATCTGAAAATTATATGCTGTGAAAATAACACAGCATTTACAGATCAGCATCTGACTGTCTCTCCTTGATTTCAGACACATGTAGGATAATTACATGCTCCAACATAGATCTTAATTTGTATTGTTCCAGAAGAAAAGCCTTTATTTCTGCAAAGCAATTCTAATCCTAGGGCATTAAATAAACAAAAGCCTGTGAGGGAGGCAGAGACAGCAGCAGCTCCATTGGGTGAAAATGGACTTGCATAAGAGACCTGTTCTTGTTTCCCAAAGCACTGTCCAAGAGGCAGTGCCTGGCCTGTTTCTTCATACGTAGGGAGCAACAGTCTTTGGCTGGCAGAAGCCACATGGTATGAATAAGATTTGGGAAAAGAATGGTCTGTATCATGTTGGCCAATGCCAAATTGCAAAGTGAAAATGCTGTGATAGAAGGCATGAGTGTGGTTTTCGCCAGGCATTCCATGAGAGAACCTGCACAGGCTCAGTCCCAGGAGCATCACTAGGAAGCTTTTAAATCCCTTGAGGGATGGTGACTACCACTGCCCTGGGCAGGCTGTTCCGATGCCTGACCACCTTCTAAGTGAAGAAATTTTCCCTCATCTCCAGCCTAAACCTCCCCTGGTGCAGCTTGAGGCCATTTCCTCTTGTCCCATCCCTTGTTCCTTGGGAGAAGAGGCTGACACTCACATCGCTTCACCCTCCTTTCGTGTTGCAAGCTTGCTGAGGCTGAAGGGTTTTTTAAACAGAAGAATAAAAGAATTACTTTGTGCTATTGCTATCAGATACCACTGTCAAGCTGAGAAAGTCTCTTCTGTAGCTTATTTGCTTCTTGTGGTAATTTTGCAGGCAGCTTTACGTGCCCATAGTTGGGCTATTATTTCCAATTCTGGGTAGCACGGTGCATTTTCTGACTTACGGCAAAGAAAACCTGGAGCAATGAAATGCCTGAACCTGATGCGTTCTGAACATTGTTGGTGCTGCCAAATTACACCTTTTGGTGAACAAGCTGGAAGTTCAGCATGTTCCTGACTTCTAAAGCCCTTTTAAAGCACCACCTTCCCCTTCCCCAGCAGGGCCTGGCTGTGCCGTTGATGTATGACAAATTTGGGAATGACTCATCAGCTGTTTGCTACTGTGCACACATTGGATGTTCGTTGCCCTCGCTGTACAAGCAGTTCCAGATCAAGCCTGCAGTCATGAGTCAAGCTGATGTTTTGAAGCCAGGGAGTGTTGTGGGGAAAATGAACGTGTGCCGGTGGTACCGTGTGCTGACAAAAGGCTCATTCTTCCAGCGGCTCAGGAGAGAAGCTGCTGCTTAATAAGCTGCCACATTTTGAACTCACGGGAAAAAAAGCATCCCAAGAACCTAATAAGAATATTCAGTTCACTGTTCTTATAGACAGGCTTGCCTCAGTTTGAATGTTCAAGCCTTAAAAGCACAGGTTGAGCTCAGCTGAAAGATTCAATTGTAATTCAAATTAAAGGAATAATTTGAACAAATAACTCCAAAGTTGCTGCCTGATTAAGCCCTATCAAGCACTGAGGCAGGACTTGCAGCTGCCTGAATGTGTCTTTCCATCTCCTCTGAGCATTTTGCTTCCTTCCTGCACGGAAAGCAACGTGATAGTTAACATAACCATGGCAGAGAGTGTTGTTTTGCTACATGTTGAAGCAGAGAGGAGGTAGGACCTTATGGCAGGAGAGGGAGACCTCCTTCCCTTGGAGAGTTATGGAACTTGCTCAAAAGTGAGCAGGACAATGGGATATTGCTGCAAGGTGCAGGTAGCGGCAAGGCCAGTTTCATAAGGGATGGCGAAATCTCCCGTTGATGGGTGGGAATCATATATATTTTTGTTATCACACAGAATGTTATGGCAGTAGCTGGGAAGAACAAGCTGCCAGCACAGCTGCAATGGATGGAGAGCAGTACTGTTCAGAGGGGACAGGGAAATAGCACAGAGCTCCTCCACCAGGGTGCAGGATGAGGCCTATGATTTCTGATGCATCACCTTCTCTTGGAATGTAACTGATCATTTCCTACTTTCTGGTTCCTAAGAAAACTCACTGTGATCAAGGTTGGACTCAAATGCTGAAGAACTATTTGAACTCAATCCTCTTTGAACTGTGCGACCTCTGAGGAAAGCTGGAGAAGTTTAGAGAGGAAACCAGCTTATCTTTTCCTTCTTGCTGGATGGATGCCCTTATTTTGTTTCAGATCCTTCAGCTTTAGTTTTGCTAAGGAAATGTTACTTATTCAGCTTTCAAATATTTGGTCAGCTTATTAATTTTTCATATGCAGGAGCTTTGAATATTTCTCTTTGAAATGCCAAAACTAAGCTCTTTTTTGTTTCTTCTCTGGGCAGTGTACTTGGTTCGCCAGCTATGACCTTCTCCCAAAAGCTGCTTAGAAAAATAGCCAAGGACAGATTCTCCGGCTTGTGGATGTCTGGTGGGAGTGCTGCAAGTGATGAAGAAGGTCCCATTGCAGATAATGAAAGGGATGCAATATTTAGCATGTGAAGGAGAGCATCCAAGACCACAGTGGTCAGATGAGAAAACCACATGGGCTCTTTTCTCTGCTGTAATATGGTTTGAATTCCTGCTGTTACTATCACTTTACCCTCTGGTGTTGCTTTAACAGGAACAGGCGTTTTGCTTTTTAGGGCAAAAGATGCTAAAATGACCTAAATCTGGAGTTCATTGCTTTGTTTCTTGTATGTAGTATTTTTCTTGCTTCAGGCTTGCTCTCCTTGCCATGCCCCAGACCATATACTACCTCTTCCTAACAAACTTTTGGATGAATTTACCCTTTCCAACTTCTCTAGCCTTCACTTAGTATTAGTACTTTCTTTTTCTTTAGTTGTTCTTTATCAGAGTAATTTTACCTCACCACCACCACCCATTGAACTGCTCTTACCAAGTTTCATATCCTCCTTTTTGAGTTCAGATCTGCTGGCTGCAGGCTCCAGCTGCCTCATACAGTGAGTAAATGAAGGCTCTCTCTCATTACATGGTGCGCATTGCCTTTTCCTCTGCTCCCCACAACCTGCTCCTCCAGGAAATTCATTTCACACATCTTCACATTTGGAAGTTGGGATCAGTGCTCATTTATTGACTTGTGTCTTGTTATTATTTTGATAGACGGGTTTTGGTGTACTGCACACCCACCCCGGCTATTCTCCCTTTCTGGTTTATTACCTCTGTGTGGTATTTCTCTACACTCCAGATGGTGACCAAGCTGCAAGTGCAGGGCAAACCATACCTCATGGAATGCAGTAGGATACTGGTGGTTGATACAAGGCAGAAGAATACCAAGGGCATCTTTGTACGTAAACAAGATGGCTAAGAAGCTTTCTCAAAGTGCCCATGTGAGTTAATACACCAGTTCATGTCTGTGTTTCAGAAGTATTTGGGAGCCTCAGATCTTTCATTTGTTTATATTATTTGTGTGCTTTTCTTGCTTGTACTTGGTTATTCTTTAAAATTAGACAAGACCAAAGGCTCATAATCTACATTTGAAGGAGCTGAAGTAAACCTGAATATTTTCCCTGATTAGTGCTTTTCACATCAACAGCATAGAAACTGAGGAAGTGGAAACAATGCTGCAGCTCCAAGCACCTAAACAAGCAGAGCAGAGGGAGTCCAAGGTATCCAGCTTGTTTTGGTGGGACACATTGCAATAGAGGTTGCCAGCCCTAAAGAGAAATGCTTTGATATCTGTGTTTTGCTTGTTGTTTTCCCAAGTTCCTCAGAAGTCCCCATCAGTGCAGCTCTGTGGAGCAGGCCATGCTTTCCTTGTGCTAGCAAAGGACAAGAGAGTGCGAAAACATCCACCTCTGAAGCTCCATCACACTGCAAAACCATGGTTTTGTCACTGTGTCAGAATTTATAGTTAATACCTGCGAATTCTGGCAACATACCAGGAAATGTAATACCATCCCAGCACAACAGAAATTTAGCATGCAGACGCGGGCTTTACTGGGATAGAATTGGTTCCTATTGCTCCACTTGTACAATCCTGCATTCAAATACATTCTCTGAAAAAGAAACTGATGAATCTTCAATACCAGGAGAGCCTGAGACCATCAACAGACTTTTAATGAGTCTCAGGCTGCCTTTCTGCTCTTGCAGTGCTGCTAAAAACATGGTCTTGCCCAGGAGGACACTCAGGAGCCAATACAGCCACTTAGAGAAAGAAGTTTGTGGGACCAGTGGAGCAAAGTATGGAAAAACCGGTGCTTAAAAACCCCACTGTGTATTCAGAGAACAGCCTGAAGGAGTTGGCAATGACACAGCACAGGAAAATCAGGCTTTCAAAAGGGAATACTGTGTGTGTGCTGGAGCTGGTGAGCTGGAGCCTCCGTAGAGGGGCCTGTTGTTGTAAAGCTTTGTGCAGGGGCTGTGAGCACAGAGGTAGAAATATCGACTCATAAGTGGCTCCAGAAGGGCTACGTTATTCTTACATGGCATAGCAGTGAATGGCACTTAACTATGGACCGGTATGTGGACAGAAATACAAGTCTGTGTTTATCACATTGCAGCCAAAGATCTCAGGTGCTATGGCAATAGAAACGGATTCAGTCGAGCAACAGTGTATGTGAGATACAGTACTTGTGGCCCAGTTCAGTGCTTTACAGCACTTCTCTGGTGAAAACTTTAGGTCATAGCAGAAGATATCGTTGACATAAACGTGATTCTATGACTTTAAGGCCCTATCTTTAATTTTAGTTTTTCTGATAATTTTAAATAGCTCTCACATTGTCTTTAATCTTGCTGTATTTTGCTGGTTTGTGGGGCTGTGTGGTGCTGTTCAATTTGTGCATGTCTGGAACCAGAGAAAGCATTAGAAAAATTCCCCAACACAGAAATGTTGTGGGTGAGTCTTGAGGTTCTCTTTCCTCCTGACTACCACAAACACTTCAGCACCTTCATTTGGCTTTCCAGATACTGAGACATTATTGCAGTTCATGTTGTACATTTGTTCATGTACAGCAGTGTTGTACAGCAAATGTTGTACATTTGTTTACAGCCTAAAAAAAGTCCCGTGCATTCCTCTTTTAGAACCCAAACCATACAGGTGGCCGGTAGCTTGGTTGACACTCTGGATCTATGAGGTAAGTCATAGAATCAGAGACTGGTTTGGGCTGGAAAGGACCTTAAAGCTCATGCAGTTCCAACTCCCTGCCACAGGCAGGGACACCTTCCACCGGAGCAGCTTGCTCCAAGCCCCTGTGTCCAACCTGGCCTTGAACACTGCCAGGGATGGGGCAGCCACAGCTTCTCTGGGCACCCTGTGCCAGCGCCTCAGCACCCTCACAGGGGAGAGCTTCTGCCTTAGATCTAACTGGAGCTTCCTTGTCTAAGTCAGCTCACAGGCGATGCTCCATCAGCCACAGCTACAGTCAGACCTGTTCTCACAAAGTGGCCATGTAAAGCTTGTCTGTCTAGACAGCAAAATGCCTTGAATCTCAGTAAATTATACCAGAATTCCCAGAAAAAAGTCTGAATTATTTTCCTGCTCTTTTATGAATTCAGATGTCATTCCTGTTTTAATTCACCTATTCCCAGCTAACGTTTAATTAAGGCAGGTATTCTGGGGTAGCTGGTTTTAATTTTCTTCTAGCTGTGCTTCAATTTCTGTTGTTGCTTCACTGCTGCATTTACTTTCACAATTGATTGGGAAGGTTTAGGCTTCCTTTAATGTTAGTCTTTAAATACTTGCTCGCAACAGGGACTCTCAAATGCTTATTATATTGGACTACATGATGAGAAACAGTCTGCAGTGCGGATCTGGTGGGTGATCTCCTCCTGCTGTATATATCTCCACACAGACACAGATGCTTTCAGTGGTTTTGCTACTTGTATTACATTACCATTGTTATAATTAGTTTCTTCATTACAAATCTCCCAGATAGTACAGGAGCCACACAAAGTAGCCATCAAGAAAAGATTGTTTCCTTGATAGCTGTATCAAATGGCTCTGTGTGTCTGGCACAGCGAGCTACTGAGCAGTGCCACCATTCAGGCAACTTTTTTTCCCTGTGAATATGGAGTAGGAATGAATTGAGGCACATGGAGCTGTATTATTAACCTGCCGTGTCATCATAGTCCAGTGAACCAAGTCCCTGTCAGCAAATTCGGTGTGCAACATGCTGACTAAAATACAAATGCGGAAGTATAACTCAAGCAACACAAGGAAAGTTACCCTGGAAATAGGTAAAATCCAAAGGAAAATAAGAATGGGTGCTGTGATTGAGGTAACATTATAAACTTGTGGCAAAATATGGCATATTTTTTACCTTCTCTTCCTCAAAATGATACGTACTATAATTTCTTCAGGGACTGTAGTGAAAGGTCAAGGGGAAATGGGTTTAATTAACAGGAGAAGATCAGGTTAGATATAAGGAAGAAGTTCTTCCTTGTGAGGATGCTGAGGCACTGGCACAGGGTGCCCAGAGGAGCTGTGGCTGCCCCATCCCTGGCAGTGTTCAAGGCCAGGCTGGACAAAGCCTTGGGTGAAATGGTCTAGTGTGACGTGTCCCTGCCCATGACAGGGGTTGGAACTGGATGAACTTTAAGGTCCTTTCCAACCCAAACCGTTCTATGGTTCTATGACTATTATGAATACCCACAACAAACTTGACTGAAGAAGCAAACTAAATGCACAAAGATAGGTTTTTTCCTGTCAAACTACTTGGTTTAACAGCATGCATCTAACCACCCTCAGTTCAGGCTCAAAACTGCCTCAGTCCTTAAAAAGCACCATCAAGGGCTCATATCCTTTCCCCCAGGGAGATCAATGGGACTTAAGCAGTGCTGAGCACCAGCCAGTGGTGTCCCAGCTCAAGGCCAAGGGTTCATTCTGGTTTGCAGTGGTTCAGTGAGGGAAAGATGTATTAGGCCATGAAGCTGCAATACTTGGCAGTAAAACAGGGAAAAAAAACCCACTGGTATAGAGAACACATTCTCAAACCTTGGTTGCAATAGCTTCATTTTTAACAGAACTTGGGCTAGGGAAAGCAAGACATTTATTAAGAATTGTTGTCTTGGCATTTTTTTAGCCTTTTCCCTTCACTGTGGTGTCTCAAATGGCAAACTCAAAGACAGATATGTCATTTTATATTAAACCCTTGTTCAGCCAATGGTCCACACTCTTCCCTGAGGTGACTTTCATAGCTTTATGCCAGGAACAAATTTGATTAGTCTCAAGGAAGGATAAAAATCCCCCAAGGTCTGAGGCCTGTTACCTCGGTGTTATTTGTAACTCCTTCAAGGTCTGTCCTTCTGGTGGTTTGGAAGGTTCAGACCTGGAGTGAAGGTGACAGCTCCCTGCTCTGAGAAGGTCTTTTTGTCTTGTGGATGGTTTTTTCACCAAGTGGAAGGTAAAAGCACTGTTTCTCCTTTTAGTCTCCACAGCACTGTATGGCCAGGGAAGTTGTGAATGTTCCATCGCTGGTGGTGTTCAAGGCTGGGTTGGACATAGCCTTGGGTGGCATGGTTTAGTGGGAGGTGTCCCTGCCCATGGCAGGGGGGTTGGAAGTGGATGATCTTAAGGTCCTTTCCAACCCTAACTATTCTATGATTCTTTGATATGAGCTTTCCCCTTTCTTTAGTTTGAAAATGGGTTAGCCTTGACATCTGAACCTGAATTATATGAACGGGTAATGATTCAGCAATCTTACTACTAATGCTCACATCGTTGACACCAGTGTCAATACTATCTCCACAACTTCCCCTTCAGAAGGAGAAAAAATGTCCTGATGACATAAAATCCCAATGGGCCCACCACTAAACCCTTGCACACTTTAACAGCCAAAATGGAGCTGTCTTGGTGTGTTTCTTGCATGCTTTGTGTTCCCAAACCTGACTGCGGCAAAAACGTGGCACTTGACCTGTTGCTGTTTCTTGCTTCTATCTGTAAAGCTGCCCGGTTGTCTGGAGAGGAACCCAGGAAGCTTCTTGTGTTTGTCAGAGATGCAGCCAGGCTGGGAGATGCAGCACTGGAATATTTATGAATACTTGAGAATATTCTCATCTGCGCCTGGGTTCTTTTCCATTCCCATCATCAACTGAAAAGAGCCTGGAGATAGCGGTTTGTAGTGAGGCTGTTGTTAGAAAACAGAATATGTAAGCAGTAGGGGAGAAGTGTAAAGCAAAAGGGTTTGTTTGATGCTTGTGAAATACTGGAATAAATTGCAGTACATTGTGTCTGCGTGCGTAGGAAGATACAAATGGTGCAGTCACACCAGGCAGCCCTCCTTGTGATTCTGATGGGGGACAAGGATGGGAGCAAAGGGAGAGGTACTTCAGGCTCATCACCAAAGACCTGCTCTATGCAAGGTAACTTCCTATTAAACCAAATGTCAGTCTGGATGTATGAGAACACTGAAGGGGAACTGCAAAACATCTTAATTTCTCAAATTAATCTCCTTAAGATTTAATTAGTGAGTGCCTTGCTGCAAGTGAAGAGGATTGCCTACCTTGCAACTGAACCCAAGTAAGGAAGCAGAGCATCTGTGCACAGGAAGGCACTTATCTCACAGCTGAGGCTTTGCTAAACAACAAAGGGACCCAGGTACTTGCTCTTCAGGGTCATTAAAGCATTCAACCACTCTCAGGAATGAGCCAAATGGTTGCAAATTCCTGTCCTAGTTCCTACAGGGATGTAGTCAGAGTAAGTTTGATCCATAACAAAAATTATGGAACTACAGACTGCAGACCTGGTACTTGTGTCATCCTGACAGACATCTCTCTAGCCTGGTAAAGACTCATAAAGACTTTACAGCTCTCTCTGTTATTCACTGTTCTTATAACTAGAAAGTTTTGTCCTAATTATCTCCCTTGGATTTCCTTTTCTGCAGTTTCAGGCTCTTACTTTGGTAGTCTTTAACTGAAACATGATAAAGACAGTGAGGAATTAGCATCTAAGTTACAGAGTAAAATGCTTTAAACTCTTTCAGGTGAGTAATGCACATAGGGAAAGGAACTATTTAAAGCAAAATAAGCTGTTATTTAAATAATTTCAGGAAAATCCTTGTTTTTTGTGAAGAATGAAAGCTCCAGCACAGTTAAATACAAGGGATGGTGAACACTGCAAGAGCAAGCATCACTTACTGTAAATATTATAGCTTCTAACAGCATGAGATTGTTTGTGTCTTTCATCCCTGCAGATGCACTTTAACTTATTACATGTTAAAAGGTCAAATTTGCTTCTTTGTTTGCCATTATGTAGATCCTTGCAGTTGGTTTGCAAATGCAACCATCTAAATAATTCATGAGAGCAGAGACGCCAGCTGTCAGTGCCACAGCCAGGTAAGTCCTAGTTCATGACAGCCTTCCCTTTCTTGAAGACTGCAAAGGATGTAGCTGTGCACTGACCATGCCAAGCTGTGGTGTGTTGCTGGAGGCTTCTCTGACTTTCAGGGTAAATCTGGCAGTTGAAGACAAGAATGAAACAGGCAGAGAAAAAGTATTGATCAAAGGGAATTTTCCCCTTGACGTAACCTGGAAAATGGAACTTAGGTGCTTAATTAGGATCAAACCAGGCAGAAATTATACTGGAAGAAAATATTGACAGTATATCTAAAAATAGGAAGACTGTGCCTGTTGTAGGAGCAAGTTTGGGGATGTCAGGCGTAGCAAAAATCAATGCTGTAATAAGGTAGAGTGATGGCATATCACAAGAGGTGCTGTTACTCACTGCCTCACGCGGAACCTGACAGCATGTATTGGAGTGTCAACTGGTCCTGAAGTTACAGACATTTCTATCTGAAATGACTGTCACTTTGGAGGAAGAGCTTGGCTTCCTCCTCAGCCAGGATGTAAAGACACCTGAGATTCACTCCTTGTCCCTGACATTGCATTATCTTCGGAGACGCTGTTGTGGCAGAGAGGATTTGCTGGAAATCACTCTTGAAAGTGATGAGCTGCCTGGAGCTGCCTGTTCAAGAGTTTGGGACCTGGCTCCTCGAGCACAAGCCAGTGATAGAAATTTCCAAAATGGGAAATTCTGGAGGTCAGTGACAGCATTTTACTCTTTACAGGAGGGCCTGGGTGCTCTTCTGCTGGAAGATCTTCATCTTAACACACTGAAAGACATCATATTGCTGGAAGAGCTAACTGACTGACTGGGGCTTATCCGTTTGCCTTTGGTTTTTTCCTGTTCTCTCCAGGTCTAACTATAAGGGAATCTGGAACAGCGGCAGGAACAATGTAAACTATTTTTTACTGCCTCTGAATAACAGGGAAAAAGCAATTTCCAAGTGACAGGAGCGATCTGCACAGTTTGATTGCAAACTTAGAGCAGCTGTTACATTAGCCAGGGTTTGCGTACCTCGTGTTTATTTGCATACAGATTTGACAATGTAATTGTCTACTGACAGGAAGAACACTGAAAGGAAATAAGGAAATAAGATGACATTCCTACGGTCTGCTTCTGTATTGCAACCAGAATTTAAAATCTACCATACTGCAGCAGAAGTTGACTTTTTTATTCTACCAAGTGCTACTTGGCCAGTTAGGAGCTTTGGAGCCAGATTCATTCAGATGTATTGGGGCCTGCAACGATACCAGAGAGGGACTCTTCATCAGGGACTGTAGTGATGGGACAAGGGGTGATGGGTTCAAACTGAAACAGGGGAGGTTCAGGTTGGAGATAAGGCAGAAGCTCTTCCCTGTGAGGGTGCTGAGGCGCTGGCACAGGGTGCCCAGAGAAGCTGTGGCTGCTCCATCCCTGGCAGTGTTCAAGGCCAGGTTGGACACAGGGCTTGGAGCAAGCTGCTCTAGTGGAAGGTGTCCCTGCCCATGGCAGGGCTTGGAGCTGGAGGAGCTTTAAGGTCCCTTCCAACCCAAACCAGTCTGGGATTCTGATTCTGTCTTGTAATGTAGACCCAAAATAAACCTCTGCGACTGAGTGAAGGCCAGATCACCTGTAATCCAGCATTTAACACTTCACATTTAACAATGCGCTTTACATAATAAAAAGTAATCTCCAAGTAAGTAAATGAATGTAAGGCATCTATTGTTAATGTGTTTTATTTAGAAGACTGTTCCTACTTCTCACATTGCACCAGCTGACCCATTCTGCATTGGTACGAGACTCAAAACCAAGCAGGGCTTTGATTTTAAGATGCAGCCCAACTCTGCCAGCACATTTTAATACTGCCTGCAGTGGAATCAGGACTCACGGCAATCACGACTGCGTTTGAAAGATTTCCTCTCCTTGTCTGCCCTACTTTTCTGTTTCATCATAATTTAAAAGCCTCAGCATCAGGCTGATTTTGGAGACGTTCAGCAGCGAAGGAACTGGGTTTGATAGGAAAACGTGCTGGGGAGGGTAAAAAGACGACTGTTTCTCCTGAAACTCTGTCCTACACAATGATTTCTGTTAGAATCAAGGTCAGGGTCAGCTGGTGGGAGGGAATGTGCTGCCCAGGGGGAGCAGAAGTACATTCATATATGAGATTGTGTCAAGCGCTGTTAACAACAGCTTTCCACAGCTACAATTAAAGTAGTGAGAACCACATTTAAAGATGAATGAGATGCTTTGAACCCGTCTCTTATTGAAAACCACTGATCCATCTGTTCCTTGGCTAACACCCTGGCAAGCATTTTGGCCAGTTACATGACAGAGCTGCTAATATGAATCAGCAGAATCTCTGCAGCCAGACAGAGTATTGGAAATGGTTTCTTTTCCTGTGTTTCTAATTCATTTGAAGTATCACTCCCATCACACCAGAGATGTCAAATAAATGACAGGTAGGAGATGAGAAGAAAAAATAAAGCCAGTAAGTGTTAATTAAACCAGGATTTGGAATAATCAAAGTTCTCCTTTAATATCTGTTGCATATTTAAGACCCGTTTTGAGTTGATTTACATGGCTGTTTGTAATGATTTCTAGCAGATATTTCACTGTGCTAGTGTCTGAAATCTGTGATTCTTGTCACCAACTGCACTGCTGCCTTTGATACTCTGAACTCACAAACCTGACGTTAACACACGTGTGCTGTAAATGATGGCTTATGACTTGGAAGTCAGCATGTTACACAATACCTGTCTGCTGACAATCCTGGGAATGAAAGTAACTCCTACCCCAAAGCCGCATCTCTTTTCCTTTGAATTAGCAGTTCCTCTAAGTTGACAGCCTCAACTTTTAGGATAAAGAAAGCACATTAATATTTATAGTATTGCTCAGGGGGAAAAGATCTGATTGGTTGCTGAGTACAGTTTGATCCCAAATTGATATGTCCTTTATGTTTGTGTGTGTTAATCATACAAATGCATGTTCATGTGTACATATAGATATGTAGAGATACAGCTGTAGATATTTTGGACTGCTGTGTATGGATAGATACATGTGAGTGTGTGTGTTTGCCTGTATACACATACCTCCAGGATGCATTCCTATTTATCATCTAAATATTTAATAGAGTTATGCAACTCTACGCAAGTGTAGAAGCCTCCTTTGATCTAAGGCAGTTGCTGCCAGTTGTGATTTATTTTGGAAGGTTTTTGCATACCGAGCTATGGTAACTCCAGCTTGTTTTTATTGCATTAGAATGTTTAAGCCCTCAAGATCTGTTAAGCTGGTGTTTTGTTTTGGTTTTCAGGAATTAAATCCCCGTTGAAAGAGCTAATTCAGCAACCGAAGTGGATCATCAGGCAGAGCATTAAGACGGTAAGTGGTTATAGCAAACAATAATGCTAAAATTTAGTCACCAGTTTCCCTTACGATTTGTCCTGCAGCTTCTGCACAGCTTCACCTCACTCAAAGCAGCAGTGAAGGACCAGCTTTACTCCTTCGCTGGCTCCAGTGCGGCAGCAGCAGTGATGGGGAAGACAAGATCATCATCATCCACCAGCGACTCCTTAGTGGAAGGTGCTGGCTGGAGTCTCCCAGCAAGTGGCTTCTGGTGAGACTAATTCCCCCACCATCAGGGCTTCAAGTTGAGATCCAAAGCCTAATTGCAGTGGTGATGAAGTGGGTTTTCTATAGTTCGTCTTCAGTTTTACAGCTAGTGCTGTGGTTTAACAGCATGCTGGGAGCTAAATATTGGCTTTTTCTTCCTAGAACACATGTACTTTGATAGAGAGATTTATTTTTATAGGATTAGAGTTTGATGTATTCTTCTAAAAAGAAGTGAACCGATGGAATGATTGACTTTCTCTCATGTAGGGAGGCCTCACAGCACCAGTTCTGGGTTGAACAATGTTCCAGCGAGGAGCATCCCACCATGGGCATGTCTGGAGTGAAAAGCTCTACCGAGGCAGGAAAAAACCCCTAAAACCCTTACCAAGGTTCAAAAAGGAAGGGAGACATTAGGACAGCATTCTCATTGTACACAGAGTTTAGCCAGGACAGGACCAGGAAGCAGCCAGACAAATACAAAACACTGAAAGAGCATTTCCTAATCAAAAAATCTACGATTTGGGAATAAAATATTGTAAGTTTTCACCAAAAATTTTTGCCAAGCAACTCTTCAAAGTGTATGTTGGGTGGAGTTAGCAGGAATAATGTTCTCAGTATTGGGAGGACCTGAACTGAGGTATGTGAGGTTCTTGACAGGGGAATTTCAGACGGTATTTACAAACCCATCTGATATTATCATTTCTATTTGTGTATTGTTTGGGAAATGGGTGATACCCAAAACATTGCAATGGCTCTTTTCTTGCAGAGTAACAGCATTGCACGGAATGAGGTAAGGCCAGAAAAACATTAATGATCTTAAAAGCTGCAGATTATCACATTCACTGTTATCTACCTGAGGTGGCTGAACCCAAGAATCAAGGTCAGAGATTTTAATTAATATTAGAAACATTAAACTGCACAAATAACTTATTCTGTAACACAAACTCAGTGCATTGCACCTGAATGACAGGAATCAGGGGCATGAACCCAGTGGGGTTTCTCTCTTCATTAAACAAGCCAGTCACTAGTGGTGGTGGTGGTGAATGCGGAACTCCCAGGTACAGATCAATAAAAACCCACCTGGTTACTTCCATCCTGATTTTCTCAATCTAAATGCTAAAAGAACACTGTGTTTCCAGCATACCTGAGATTGACTTGGTCTTGTTCGCGCAGGTGAAAGGGGAGTTTTGGCCCCATTTCACCTATTCTGGGATCCTGCTTTGGGCTCTTTTGGCCATTTTTATTATCAAAGGAAAAGAAAACACATTTGTTTAGCAAACTGTGGCAGAGAACAGGCTCTCTGTTTCCTGATCTCTGAAACACAAATTTGACCAGGATCCATGTGTCCCTGCTCGTTGCCTTTACCCAGGGATGAGTGACACTAAGGTAAATGTAAGGTAAGTGAAGGTAAATTTAACTCATCACAGATACCAGCTGCCTGCTGCTTCTGCAGCATATTGGAAATTCGTATCTGTCTAAATATATCTGTTTGTATAAAATAGAAATTGTGATCTCAGCCCAAGTATAAAAATACTGTCTTGGGTTTTTCCTTAGAAAGCCCTGCATGTAACTTTGAGCTGAGGCTGTTTTCCACTCCCTTTTCTGTAAGCCTTCTAGAGATGCCTCTTAAGCTGATGAAGGTCCTCAACTGTAATGACTGCCTTGCTGAAAAGGAAGATTTTCTCCTATTACTTGTGATGGGGATTCAGTTGTCACCCACGAGTCACTATCAGCGCAGTCTTCCCTCTATGGAGCCCACTTCAGGAGTGTGGTCCTGCTTCCCTTAAAGGATTTAGAGTGTCTTTACATTATTGCAGGCAATTTTTCCTGCACTTCAGTGCAGGCTTAACTGGAGGTGCAAAACGCAAGTGTAATTACAGCTGTGGAGGAAGCTCTGCACAAATAGTTTGGCTATTTAGAGCCATAATTATCCAGATTGCATTCACAGAAATAGTAACTCTATATACAAATCAGTCCAAATGCTTTCTAAATAGCTTCTTCTGGTCCTCCTAACCTTCTGCATTATAGAGCCACAATGAAAAACATCTTGAATGGCATCCATGGATGCAGCTTGCCTTGCTGTGCAGGAAACAGGAGCAGTACATGTGTAGTCTTCTGAGACACACAAAGATGACCAAAGCCTTTTGTGTGGAAAGACTTGAACTTGGAGCAAGTCCTCTGTGACCGCAGGAGGCCCCCATTTGGCTGCAAGTGTGGGAGGTGGCACAGAACCAACCAGGTCTGTGGGGAGAGCAGTGGGGTGGGTGTACCTGTGGACACAGGCAAAGGAGGTGTTTGGGATCCATTCAGTTTTCCTGAACTGATGGAAATGGCAGTTCAGGGTAAGGCACGGTCCACTTACCAAATGTGAGACATTTCTTTAAGTCTTAATTACATCTTCATGTACACATACACCAAACACTCACCAAAATTGGACTGTTTTCGAAGTTATACCTCAGTATCTCTTTGAAAGCACTCGACCAGAGAATATAATGGAAACAGAATTTCTACTACAGGACTAATTAAAAAATACATGCATTTAAATGGCTTGTCCAGCTCGTTGCCATGAAGCAGCTCACCCAAAATATAAGGATTATTTTACAGAAGAGCAAAAAAGATCCAAGAAATTCCAGAATAAAAACTGAACACAGAATTGACAGAGCAGACATGAGCTTATCTATGGAAAGCCACAGCTGTCCTCCTGGCTCAGCCAGCTTTTGCCCAGACATGGATGGAGCCAGTGCTTAATGCAAAGGCTTTAATGGCAAAAGAAAACTCCGCAAGGCTTTGGGATGTGATTATGAGACTGGGTTTTGTCACTGTTGTTACCTGGGGGAAGGGGGCTGGAAATAACTCTGAAGAAAGAATAGAAGGAAGGAGACATTAAAAGATGCAGAATATATGGGGGAGGGAGGATAAAAAGATTCTTACAGGAAAAGACTGATCAGAAGGGGGCTGGGGGTGTATGGCTGCAGGTGGGGGAATATGGGCACACCTCTGTGTTGTATTGTTAAATGACAGCCCAGCTTTTATGTTAGGACCATGGGCAGAAAAATTCAGCTTGGGAGAGGACATTTTGGAGCAGAGGCAATTTCTTCTTTGGTAGTGTTTTACCTCCAACTATGTGTAAAAATGGTGGTAAAGAAGTTAAGACTTGTCATGCAATCTGCTACTCTGAAATCTTTACTTATTTGCACTGACAGATTGATAGAGCTCCTCTCGGGCTTCATGCAAGAAAGCACACACCATCACAGGAGCTGTTTGCTGTTTGTGTGAACCTTAGGTATGTTATCAAACAGCACTAAAAACCGGAGGGAAAGCACACTCCTGACTGTAAGGTTCTTCAGTTAAATCAGGCTGGAGTGACTATGACTTCAATCTGTCTGGTTTTTACTGTTTATGTTCTGTGGGCCTTATTCTGATGTGAATTAACTGATTCCAGCAGCCAGATTTATAATAAGAACAGTGCAATTAGGCGAAGGCCTCTGGTAGCCAAAGAAGTGTTAAAGCCTTCAGAGAATGACTAAATGATCCATTATGTTTTGGCAACTGCAAGCTCATTTCCTACCTGCTGTTCGTTTTGTGGTCATTATGAACCGATTATTTCAGATAATGTGGGGAACAGTCCATTTATGAGAATCCATCAAGAAATCATTATTCCACTAGAAGCTGTGTACTGGGTTTTAAGCAGAATTGGAGGGATGGATTCACAAACATCTTGCTTTCTTTAGCCTCTTTTTTGAGGGGGAAGGAAGAAGGGGCTGGCACCACACTCTCCAGAGTCTTGGTTGACCAGTTGTCTTCTCTAAGACACAGCAGATGATGGTGTAGGCCAATACACAGCATTTCATACTACCCCCAGCCGCAGGTTACAGCAGTGAGGTCAGGAGCCCGAAAGCACCGACACTGGAGAAGCAGCTCAGTTCCTTGACTGCTTGGGCAGTTACAGGTGAGGTAGATATATATATTTCTCTCTCTATAACATCTCTTATCTATCTTCACATCTGTCTGTTCCTAAAATATGCCCCACAGCCTTGCACATGGCAGATACTTGTCAGTGCTGCATGCTAGGGGGGCAACAAGTGGCGTGGCTCTGAAGAGCAGCTGGAGGAAAGCTGACAAGTCTGAACTGTTAAGGAGGAGGGTGAAACCACACTGTGCTCCATCCTGGCATGATTCAGCTGGGTGAGCTCAATTGTCATCTAAATGGCAAGGTCACTGGGGAACTAACGCTGTAATAGTTCTGCTGCTGTGCTATGCTGTAATGTTTTTTTGTGAATTGTTGGTTTCTTGTGATCATGAGGGTAAATGTCATGACACACTATCAGTGAGCAGCGTGTGAGAAGTAGCTGGTCATGTGTACGGGGTGCATGGGACAGAATGTGGGCACCCCTGCTTCCCAGCCAGATTCCCCCTCAGAGTTTGGATACCGCATTTTATCACTGCTTATTTATTTCACAAGCAAGTTACCAACCAGACTGTTCCCGATCTCTTTTCTTTCTAGCAAGCTGTAACTGTCATTGACTTTCCCTCTTGAGTCCAGTTGATTTCTGGAAGTCAAAATATCTCCGGTGACATGGTGGCTATTGGTGATGTGGGGGCACTGTGTCATCTGTTAGCAGTGTCTCCTGTGTGTGGATTTGACCATTAAAACCTGTGCTTACAGGCTGAGGTGACAGTACATAAAAAGCAGTGATAGTTACCTTTGCCTCGTCTCTTCAGCATAGCCAAAGAACAAGTAAAGTAGGAAATGCTTGCCTCAGAGCAAAAGCAGACTGAAAAGAGCGTTACATAAAAAGCTGTATGGATGAAAGCTCCCACTCCTATTAGCTGCTGCTCGAAGGCAGCTCAGCACACTGCTCTAACAGCCACAGCAAATCTCCTCATTATTGCTGGGTTTGTTGCTGGAGCCCTGAGAGGCCCCTGCAGGCCCCTGCCAGAGGTCAGCTGCAGCTCCTTTGCACTGAGCTGTAAGCACAGCAAGTGCTTATTTTTACTCTGGTGTCCTCACTGAGCGGATAAACAAGTGAGAAAGCAAACAACCCCCAAACTGGGCTTTAGTTTACCCAGGAGAGCTCCTGTCCAAGCTGTGCAGCTGTCCATGGGGAGTAAACCAGAGTGGTGGACGGGAGAAAGGGCAAAAGCCTGTGCTGGTTCACTCAGACTGGAGAGATGCTTATGTAAACCCAGTGGAGGGTCCCACGTTTGTCCTCTCTGCTCTCAGGTTTGTTTTTTTCATGCTGTTTTCTTTCTTGCTCTGAGGCTTTAACTTGAAGGAGCTGCTGCAGTGCTCTTTTTTACCCAGGTCCATTGCTTTCCAGGGCCAGTTCTCCAAACATCCCCCTTGCATGCTTTCAGCAAAGACTAAGTTGGTCCTAGGGACCTGCCTGCTCTCCAGTGAGTGCATGACTGAATAATTACTGACCTTTTTGTGCCCATACCTTGACACAGGGATGAATACACCGGGTCACCTCCTGGAGGGACTCCTCTCCGAACTACACTTACAACATGACCAGAATGAATGATGGCAGGCCTTCAGGGGCTCTCATCAGTACAAAGTGGCACTGCAGCCACCTTCCTGATGGTAAATCACAGAATGCAGCAGCTCAGTCCCTCAGTGCCTCTGGTACTAGCTAAAAGCTCACTGGGATGGGGTTGTTTTTTTCGGTTGGTTTGGGTGTTTTAGGCTACTGCTTCATGATTCTTCTCTTTCACAGCCTGAGAAGCCAGCTTGCGCCCTGGGGCAGAGGTGAAGGGAGCAGAGCAGCTGACCTGTGTGTGTGTGCAAGGTAATGAAGAGCCAGACACTGGGGTTCTGGGGATTTGAGACCTTGGGGTTTAACTTCGACTGGACATAACTAGAGGTCTGCTTCATGCCAGCGCAAACCCTGAATAAAATGAGCACAGCACAAAGCCTCTGTAGAGCCACATAAGAAACCTTTTTTCTACAGCATTCCACTGCTCAGCATAACTGTAAATGGTGCTCAGAACAGGATTGTGCTGTCTGCCATCCTGGGAGAAAGGCCACAGCCAGGCTGAGACTGAAAGAAGGAAAAAATCCAGTGATGAATGCAAGTCTTCCCAGAAATGTTGTCTGGGAAAAGGCAGCAACTCAGGCACACACCACAGCAAAGAGCCCCTCCAGGGCGATGCATAACCCCTGACAGGTTTCATGTGCTTATGGGCACAGGGACTGCTGTGAGGCCCTTGAAGTTGGGGTTAGTGTATTTATCCACACGCTGACTCAGAAAGTACAACTCTTGGTACCTGGAACAGGGTTTCCTCATACATTTGTTTCTCTTTCCATTAAATTGGCTCTTAGAAGAAAATCAGGTGAATGCAGAGGCTCTCTTCTGCTTCTGTCAAAGGCATCTTCTGAATTCCTTTATATTGGACACATTAAACTGTATCTTACATCAGGTCCTGGAAGAGTTTGTGTTCAAAATGTCTCCCCAGTTCACACCGAGTTACTGTGGGTGGCTCAGGTGGAATGGGCCATGACTGTGGAGGCATCCCACCATGGCATGGCTTAGGCCAGGGCACAGGGTGGGGGTCCATGGTGTGCCGGGCAGGGCAGTTGAGGGTGAGAGTTTGCACACATGTGCTCAGGTAGAACAGAAATGCATACACAGGTAAGACAGGATACTAACCCTGGTTTTAAGGTGCTCTCCCTTCAATAGTTTTGCCTTTATTTGGATAAAAGAAACGTCCAGCACTTCACCATTGCAGTTTTCTCCAAGAAAACTTTGTTTCCTGTGGATATGAATTAACCTGAGCTTGTAGAAAAGCTCCCTGATAAAAGCCAGGTGTTTAAAGGACACAATTACTGCTGAAGAAATCCTACAAAACCTAAATAATGGGTTTGTGTGGATTAAGAGACCACATTTCATGACAAAATAGGCCACAGTTCCAAATAAAGCAGATTTTGGTGCAATTTTTTACATTTTATTTTGTTTCAGAGTACCAGCAACTGCCATCTGCAGACACGGGGAAGGAGACAGAGGATGGTGAGGGACAGATGTCACCGGTGCCCTGTGGTACATCCAGCACAAGGTTTATGGCACTTTGGAGCTGTGGATGTGGTCCAGGTCAGTAACAAGAACTTCTCAAAGCTCTTACAGACACAAGGTGCTGGGGTGGCCACCTGAGTGCAGACATCAAACCCCTTCCTTTTTCAGCCCACCACAACAAAACCAGGCTGTTGGCATCAGCAATACCTACAAAACTAAAACAGGCCTTTCTGGTCCTGGCGTGCAGTCTCTTGGGGCACACACAAAGCGTTTCCCCCCTTAGGGGTGCAGGTCGATTTTGTGTCACTCTCCAGAAGCACCAAGTGCAGTTATTGCAGGGGCAAGGAGAGCAGCACAGCTTTCTGTGTGATCTTGTCTGGAGCACTGGAGCTGATGCAACATCTGGAGCAAAAGCACATTGGCCTCAGGCCTGTCACTGCACAGACTGGCAGGGTCCCACCACCTGGCTCCTACCAGCTGCCTGCCCTTTCCTGGCACAAGAAACCATCTTTCTTGCTAAGAGGCAAACATCTGGATGGGGAATGCACAGCTGCAGCCTGCAGCAAGGGCAGAAGCTGTCCAGAAATGTTTCAGGTTATCACTTGGGATGAACAGAAGGACAGAAGGGAACGCCGCCCGCGCCCCCCACCCCCCCCCCCCCCGCCACCAAGCCCTCATTGCAAAATCAAACTGGAAATGACAGTGTAGGTCATGCTGTGAGGTATTTTATACTGGGCACCATGTCATCTCTGTGTAAGTAACAAGTGACAGGACAAGAGGAAAAGGCCTCAAGCTGCACCAGGGCAGGTTTAGGTGGAGCTGAGGAACAATTCCTTCCCCACAGGGTGCTCAGGCATTGGAAGAGGCTGCCCAGGGCAGGGCTGGAGTCACCGTCCCTGCAAGTGCTCACACACTGTGGAGACGAGGCCTCAGTGCCATGGGTTAGTGGTGGCCTTGGCAGTGCTGGGAATGGTTGGACTGGATGAGCTTAAAGGGCTTTTCCAACCTGGTTCTGTAAAGTTTAAATGTTTTCCAACCTCGTGATTCTATAAATGGTGGTGCCCAGCTCACCTGAATGCTGCCTTGTGGGGAGAAAACACTGGTCTCAGGCTGTTGGGGCCTCACAGTGGGGATAGCAGCATCTCCAGCTTGCGGAGATGAATGCACTGACCTGGTTAGTCAGAGGTATTGTATTAAGCAATCTCTGACTTTGGCCTTTGCTGTCAGGACTTCATATGCCAGTGTCTTTTTGTTTCAGGAAGAACATTCCTCATAAATCAGGTCTCTCCTAAAGGACTCAGGAAATATACAATATTATCTCAATTAACCAAAAGTGTTTTTCTGCAGCTCTATCACTCCAAATGGAATGGAATGACAGCTCAATGGTTGGCCTGTAATTCAGGTGGGGCAGTCAAAAATGCTTTATCTAGGTTAAGACCTATTCCTCCCACTGATGTAATTTTCGATGTATGGCAGGGGACAAGCAGGAGGGAGGGTCTGTGTGTACATTGCAATTAACTGCTACTGATTAATCACTCATGTTCTTCTCTGTTTGTCTGCATGAACAGTGTTGGGTATCTGATCCAGACAGCTCCATCCAGGGTCACTGGAATGCTGCATGGTGTGTTGATAAAATGCCTGGCTTTTTCCTCCCTGGCAAGTCAGGCTGGTACAAAGGAGGAGAAGGGAAGGATAAACACACAGAACATGGTCTCAGTGAGCAGGTGGGTGGGTAATTCACCACACAGATTGTAAACCCCTGTGCCATTCTGCTGTCTCATTATAGTAATGGGAGATTTATGCGAGCAGGACTTGTGCTGTTTGCCAACAGCAGCCGTTGCCTCGATTGAACCTGTTGCTGTCGGGCTGTCATCATTTAGGGTGCATTAGAGACATGGCAAGAGCAGTGATGTGGAGAGGGACATTGGGATGCTATTAGCAAGTCGCATATGAAATTAAATGGGATGAGCAAAAGGCCCATCTCACTGTAGCACAAAAGTTCCGTCTCTGCATGGAAATAAAATCCTTCTTTCTCCATTTGCACTCTGTGTGCTGGCACGCTGCACAGCACCGGGTGGTGTTCCTCATTCATCCAGCATGGGAGATGGTATTTATAGCATTTGCAAAGGCTGTTTAATTGCCCCATGGGTGTCATAAGCTCTGTACTACCTCCCCCCCCACCAGTGGAGACATGGACAGCAGGAGCAGTGCAATAGTCTGCTGCTGAACTGTGCTACCACCCTGCTCCAGGACATTGCATTTGTATGTATTTTATATATATATATAATGTATATTCCATAAGGATGGATGGAAGGACAAAAGGGTGAAGGAAGAATGGATGAAAGGACAGAAGGACAAACGGGAGGATGGAAGGAAGGACAACCAGCAGAAGGTAGGATGGACAGAAGGATGGACGGAGGGATGGGATGGGATGGATGGGATGGATGGATGGAGAGAAGAGTGGAGGAAGAATGGAAGGAAAAGATGGGATGAAGGAAAGATGGATGGAAGGATAGGAAGGACAGAAGGAAGGTGGAAGGGCAGGGTGGCTGGAAACAAGGATGGAAGGAAGTCCAGCCAGAAGAACAGAGGATAAAGTAAGGATGGAAGGAAGGGCAAAGTGACTTATGGAATAGGAGACAGATGAAAGGTAAGCATGTACGGAAGGACGGAAAGACAATGTGAGGATGGGTCAGTGTTGGGACCCGTCTTGTTCAGCATCTTTGTCGATGACATGGACAGTGGGATTGAGTGCGCCCTCAGCAAGTTTGCTGATGACACCAAGCTGTGTGGTTCAGTTGATACATTGGAGGGAAGGAATGCCATCCAGAGGGACCTTGACACGCTTGCAAGGTGGGCTGATGCCAACCTGATGTTTAACCATGGCAAGTGCAAGGTCTTCAACATAAAAAGGACATGGAACTGTTGGAACAAGTCCAGAGGAGGCCATGAGGACGATCAGGGGACTGCAGCACCTCCCGTATGAAGATAGGCTGAGAAAGTTGGGGCTGTTCAGCCTGGAGAAGAGAAGGCTGCGTGGAGACCTCATAGCAGCCTTCCAGTGTCTGAAGGGGGCCTATAGGGATGCTGGGGAGGACTCTTCATTAGGGACTGTAGTGATAGGACAAGGGGTAACGGGTTCAAACTGAAACAGGGGAAGTTTAGATTGGATGTGAGGAAGAAATTCTTTCCTGGGAGGGTGGTGAGGCCCTGGAATGGGTTGCCCAGGGAAGTTGTGAATGTTCCATCGCTGGTGGTGTTAAAGGCCGCGTTGGACAGAGCCTTGGGTGGCATGGTTTAGTGGGAGGTGTCCCTGCCCATGGCAGGGGGGCTGAAACTGGATGACCTTCAGGTCCTTTCCAGCCTTAACTATTCTATGATTCTATGATGGATGAAAGGATGGAAGCACAGGATGGACAGAAGGAAGTGCAAATAATATGGACACACCAAACGATGAATGTGAGGAAGGAAAGATAGAAGGACAGACAGAAAAAGCTGGACAGACAGAAGCAAGGTAGGAGGGAAGAAAGGACAGAGGGTGAGACAGAAGAATGGATGGATGAACAAAAGGGAAGAATGACAACCAGAAGGACAGGGGCAGAAAGCCAGATGGATGGACAGAGGGAAGGAAAGAATGTGGGATGGAAAACAGATGGAAGGAATGAAAGGAGGATGGATGTATGGAAGGAAAGGTCACAGAATCACAGAATAATTGACTGAAGGGAAGACAGAGGGATATAAGGACAGATAGAAAGGATGGACAAGGAAAGAGGAAGGAAGGATGGCTAGAACAGATGGAAGGACGCAGTATCAGAGGGACAGAAGAGGATGGACAGAAAATGGGAAGGAGGGATGGAAAAGAGGGGTGGAGTAGAGACAGAAGGATAAAAGGAATGACAAAAATAACAGAAGGACAGATGAAAGGAAAGATGGATGAAGGTGGAAATGATGGGTGGCAGGAGGGAAGAACACAAGGAAGGAAAGGGACAGACGCATGGAAGGACAGCAGCAAGGAAGGCTGTATGGAAGGAACGCAGGCAGATGAAATGATGGACTGGCAGATGCAAAGTATGAAAGAACATAAGTATAAAAAGACAAAAGTATGAAAGGATGGACAGACAAAAGGGTGGAAGGTAGAAAGAAATAAAGATGGACAGAAGGAGGGAAAGACACAGAAGGACAGGAGGAGTGATGGACAGATGGAAGGGAAGAAGAAAGGGCTGAACAATGGAAGGAATAATGGACGGATGGAACGAAGGAATGACAGATGACTAGGATGACAAATGGTAGGAGGGGTGGAAGGATGGAAGGACAGAAAAAAGGATGAGTGGAAGACAAAGATGGAAGAACGGGTGTTAAGGAAAAATGGAGAATAAATGTAAGGATAGATGAACAAAAGGAGGGAAGGAAGGACTAACGGATGGAAGTCAGAATGGAAGAGCGGCAGAAGTACAGGTGCAAGGAACAAAGGACAGAAGAAAGGAAGCAGGAAAGGATGGAGGGAAGGATGGAAGATCAGAAGGAAAGACAGACGGACAAGTAGGAAAAGACATGAAAATAAAAACTGATGGAAGGAAGGCGAGAGATGGAAGGGTAGAAGGACAGACTAAAGGAATGATGGGTGCAAGGAAGGAAGGAAGGAATTACAAACAGAAGGATGGATGGTACAAAGGGTGGAAGGATGCTCTCATGAAATGAGTGGTTTAGGGTTGCTCAAAGAATTACCATCAAAGGTACTGCGAGAGCAGGTTTAATGATTTCTGCAGGCACAATGTAACATATTACATGGGTGTAGCATGCAAAGGAACACTTATGTAAAACTGAGCTAAAACTGATTAATAGAGCAAAGGCACAAAGGGGGGTGAAGGGGGTGTGTGCACGCTCCTGTTGAGTCGCGAGGGTCAGACTTGACCCCTCTTGCTGTCTGGACTCCTGATGGAGCCCAAGTGCAGCTGGATCTAGTCTTAATCTCGGACTTGGTCACGGGTTTACACCTGAAGGGTTACAGGTGTCATTTAGCAGCAGGTTGCAGTTTTAAGGTGGATCTTAGTGAGTCAATAGAACTCACTGCAGCTGCATGTGTACCTGTTGAAACTTCCCCTCAGACAGATGGACAGAGGATGAGTGGAATGATGGATGGAACAATGGATGGATAGAAAGTATGGAAGAAAGGACAGATGTATGGAATGGCAGATGGAAAGGATGGATGGAAGGAAGGACACACTGAAGGAAGGGTAGGAGCATGAAGGCAGGAGGGATGAAAGGATTAATAGAGGTAAGGGATGGGAGGAAGAATGGATGGAAGATACAGAAGGAAGGAAAAAATTAACTACAGGAAAGAATGGTGGATGGAAGGAAGGGAGGAACAGAATGAATGACTGAGGGACAGATGGGAGAAGGAAGTAAGAATGGTAGAGGGAAGCCTGAAGGAATGTAAGGACATATGGAAGTTTGAAGATGAAAGAAGGGAAGCATGGAAGAAAGGATGGAAGGTTGGAAGGGGGGGAATAAAGGACAACGGGAAGCGTGTAAGGACAGAAGAACAGAAAGCAAACTGGTTGGAATAATGGAGAGGTGGAAGAAAGGCTGGAAGCAAGGAAGGACAAGGGATGAAAGATGGGTGTACAAAAGGAATGAAGGATGGAAAGAAGAATGAGAAGACAAATGGACAGCCGAAAGCATGGTGACATGGAAGGACAGATAGAAAGAATGAAGCAAGAATGGAAGACGAGAATGAACCATGGAAGGCCAGATAAACAGAAAGAGGGAGGACAAATGGAAACATGGGCAGAAAGAAGACGGAGGAAGAACGGAAGGAAAGCTAGAGGAACCAACATAAGAAAGGGAAGAAAGGGCAAATGGAGGGAAAAATAGAAGGACAGAATGGAGGGAAGGAGGGGAAGGAAGGAAAAGGAAAGAAGGGAACCTGTTGTTCAGCGTGTGTCAACCCTGTAGGTCCTGCACCACTCCAGCCTGAAGACAGCACAGGAGATGATGCTCTTGTTCGTGATGTGATCCTTTCAGATGACCGAAGAGGAATGTGTGCCCTCCGCTACGAGCAGGTAAGATCAATCATTTCAACTTTTCTCACTACTTTTAGTCTGTGTTGCACTGATAAACGTTCTCAGCAATTAACAAAGGTACAATGTTAATGGGAAGGTTGTGCAAGTGTTTCAGCACTGAGTAGTTCCAGTGCCTTATGTGCCATGAGAGGCGCTTCCTTCCTCTTGCATACAGAACAACTGATTGTTTCAACTGTATTGAAACAATCTACAATTGTGTCAGGAGAGAACAAGCCAGACATTTGCATTACTTTCCCCAACAAAACCAGACCTTGGCAGTCATTAGAACATGTCCAAGCCACCCATGAGAGCTGGTGCCAGAGCAATTAAGGACAAAGCAAAGGACAGTTTGGATCTGGGCCTGAACAGCTTAAATATGCTTTTAAGATACTCATTGTAATTCACCTGATGGGTGGTCTATGAGAGCAGGAGTGACTGATCTGCCTCAGCACCGAGCCTGCTCTGGAGAGTTTGGTTTAGTTCACAGCTCAGTCACAGGCTAAACTATTGGACATGACATGAGCCCTCTTTTCCCTCTGTAACAAGAGATTATCACTTCAGTACCTCACACTGGTGAGAAAAGACAGACTTCATTAACCTCGGGGTGTTCTCAAGTACTTTGATCAGGAAGGTCACATAGAAATGACAGTATAAAGTAGTGGGTTAGTCTAAGATTTACACACCACGACATACTCACATTAAAACACGCAGCTGGTAGTAGATGTGGTAGTGGTATCTGGGAGAAGCTTAAAGAATACGCACAAGCTCCTTCAGTTAACGTTTGCTCATTTGTGTTTGGTTATTTAGCATGAGGTGTCCCTGCCCATGGCAGGGGGGTTGGAACTGGGTGATCTTAAGGTCCTTTCCACCCCTAACTATTCTATGATTCTATGTCAGAGACATGCTGTAGCTATGTAAATCCTGATAGTTCTTTATAACAACAGTTACAATCCATAGAATTATAATCTCTATAATTATAATCCATAATTCTCTATATCACAACTTATTGTAATTTCATCACACCCACTTCCTGCAGACATTTTGCTGTCAACGCACAAACAAAAGAAGAAAGTGCTTTGGAACCCATGTGCCAAGTTTGCAGTTACCAGAAGCCAAAGTACCTGCTGGGGTGAGGATCGTCCCCTGGAAGTACACCCAGACACTGGTCCAGAATCCCCTCCAGCAACAGCTGTGGGAGGAGGGTCCTCCCCATCATGTGTTTAACCAGATAAAACAATTTATCCAACACTAAAAAGGTGAACCTCGTTTTCCACACTGGCAGTTTCTCCCCAGTCTCTGTCCTCTTTAAATACAAAAGTCTTGAAATCCCAAACTCTAATTAAACCCTGACCTTGGCTCATTTCTGTCTCTGCTTTACATTTTACAGTCAGGCAATGTCTGTGAATAGGTCAACTCAAAATGGGGAGCAGCATGTGGTGTGCCCAAACAGGAAACAGAACGATCTCCAGTTTTATATCAGGTACCACAGAGGGAAAAAGCAGGGAAAGTGCCAGCGTTAAAGAATGTTTTCTGAACATTTTAATTCCACTGATGGTATTTTATACAGCAGTCACTGGGTGTTTTGGTTTTGCTCCCACTAATGACCTTCCAGGTCTGTGCTGTTACTTGAAGTAATAAGAATGAGACCCTAATTAAAAAAACCAAGCAAATACAAATGTCCAAAGGGATGCCCCTTGACACGTTCCTGCTGACTGCTCCACCTCATGCCTAGAGAGCAGTGGCTATTATAACCTCCACTGTCTGCACAGGTTTACACTGAGTCAGACACAGTCCTGTATTTCTACATACAAATATCACCCTTTGAAGCAAACCATGGTCGTGCTCCCCGAGGACTGGATGAGTTCTACATCCATTCTGAGCATTGCATGAGAGATCTGAAATGATTTACAAAGGAAGACTGTATCATGGAGATGTAAACTGTGTGCATGCTCCATTTCACATGCTCGCATTCTTAGGTTAAACACCCCGAGTCCTGGCCTGACCTCATTACACCCCTTGGCCGCTCTCCTCATGAAGCTCCATGTGACCTGCAGTAATTCAGCTACATTTATTTTCAGTAGATGATTTTCCCATTAAAGCCAATTAATTCTCCACCCTGACTTCACCATTGGCATTCCTTCTCATTTTTAACATCCTGTGATTTCACTGTCTCCCTGAAAGCACCGCTCGTGGGGTTGCACGTGGGGGGGTTGCAGCGCAATTCCCTTTTTATTAAAATGGAAATCTTTGGAGATAATCATGCAAAGATTTCAGTGAGGAATGTGAAAAGCTGAACATCCCCACACTTAATACAAAACCTCGTATGAGTTTTTGATGCTTCCGTCACCATCATTTCATGCTTGGAAGTGGAGGGCCTGACAAGACATCAGACCAGAGCCCTGTTCTAGGGATTGCTCTATCCAAAACACTGCAGGAAAGTACTGTGCTACCTGGGTTTTAAACTGGTTTTGGTCTATTTTGGGGTGGAGAGAGGGGAGTGCTTTCAACCACAAACTTATGCAACTACTCAGGAAACACAGTTCAGTGACCATTCCATTTCCTAAGGGAAAGAAATGACCACAGTGGAAACAAAGCAAACTGTATTCCAGCCACAGGCTCTGCAGCACAAGTGCCTGGCCCTGGGCTTCCCCCTCCATGTGTCCATGCAGCTGCTCAGCCATCGGTCCGTCTGCTCCGCCCAGACAGGGAGGTGTTTGTGCACAGGACACAGGTTTGGTGGTGGAGAACAGCTGGACTTACTTGATAATCTTTGCCAACCTTGCTGATTCTGTGATCACATAAACCATGGCTTCATAGAACTGTGACTTCAGTAACAGCAGCAAATGCACCCGTAGCACTTACCTGCAGTACCCACCTCATGCCAGTGAACCCAGTGACGCGCACACAGAGTTCAATGGGATGAAGAAAAACGTGCGAAAGACTGAATCTGAAGTTAGTTTCTCAGTGGTCTCACTCAAAGGCACTTCAGCCACAAGTACCCACCATCCACTTGCCTACATGGAAAACTCTCAGTGACAACACAGCCCGCACGCCAGAAGTTGCCAAAGAAACAGGAAGCACTTTTGATGCTACATGCTAGTTACAGCATTTTCTTACTTTTCTGCACCCACATACGCCTTACAATTAGTGTTGTCCTGCAAGGGCTAATTCCCATGATGGCATTGCCCATCAGGACACAGACACGGATTTGCCACCTGAAGTAAAGCCTGAGCCACTGTCATTTTTAAAACAAGACGTCTTAAGAACTGTACCTTTTCAGTAGGTTACTTCAAGTTGCCTTTTCCCCACACCAGTAGCCAGAATACTGGCACATCTAGTTCAAGTGCATAAATACAGTATTCCTCAACTGTGTGTGCTCTGTGGAACTGGAAGTATCCAAGGAAAGATTGTGGAAGCAATCCCCCCATGCTGTTCTCTTGATTCATGAGTCTCAACACACTGGGTGCTGGCTACACAATCCCAGTCCCTTCAATGGGGATTACTGACCCGAGGAAAGTTGGGATTTAAACTGCACTTTAGCGAGCTCACCACTCCCTGTGTGAAGTCACCTGGAGCTGGGTTACACTGTCCCAGAGCAGCTGAGATGCCTTCAATCTGTGCTGCCTGGAATGCCATTGGTACCACGAGCCATTGCTCATGGCTGGGGTAGGTCTCCAGGCTCCACAAGTTACAGCTCCTCCATGGTTCATAGATGACAGACAGCTTTTGACTCTTTGGGTTTGGTGTTGTTATGTTCCAGATTTAAATCTTACTCCTGATTTCTCCTCCCTCTCCCCCCCCATTTGATCCTAGCTCCAGGCATGATTTGCAGAGAGACTGAAAGCAATGACCTTGGATTGAGCTCGCCAAATGAGCACAGCTGAGGGGGGTTGTTCTTCCCATCAGTGGAGCTGTCAGAATGGTTCTGCTGATCTCTGGGTGTGTTTTCATTTCTCCCCTTGTTTGCCAAACGAGACGAGGAATGTGCCACATGACAGAATGATGGAGGAAATTAAATTAATAGGAAATGAAAAGCACAAGTTGTTTCAGCACAGGGAGACCACCTTGCACTTAACTGCAACTTGACTATAAGAAATCCTCCCCTGTGCTTTCCCCCTCCTCCCTCCCTCTGTTCCTTCAGAAAACCTTAAAAGCCTAGAATATCTTGGGTATCATCTGCTCTAACTGTAAACCTTGAGATGCATCCAAATAAATACCTTGGATCTGAGCAAACCTCAGCCATGTGATGTGTCTTGGTCGAGATGGATCACCTCCTCTTTGAGAGTTATCTTCTGGCTGGGGGCTGATCTTCATAAAGAACAATTAAACAGAATCAGACAAAACACCAAAGACAACACTGTGTTCTTTTAGAGAAACTGGTGTGTGATCAGCTCAAACAGTCAACAGAGGCTCTCAAACATTCCCAGGATAACCAGCCTGGGATGTGCCCCAAGTATAATCAAAAGCTTAAGCACAGTGAGATAGAGAACACAGAAGGAAAAGCTGTGGGAGACAGGGCTGATGGAGCTGCTTTGCATTTTAAAGCTGAAATACACTGAGATCCTTACCTGTGCCTGTAAACACATCTGGGGCCTACCCAGTGCCAGTGGCAGCCATATCCCTGGCTTTACTGGAATGGGACAAACAAACTAGATACAAGGGAACTAGTTTTCTTCTGGGAGGCAAAGTATCTGCTGCTGAGAATGTATTTTACATTTTCCATCTGATAACGATGATCAATAGCCAGAGCGAGCCCTCGGATAAAGCAAGAGCTTAAAACCAGTCTCATATGCACACGAAACCAAAAGGATTTCTTTTTTAACCCCCCAATTCCAGGTTCAGAAATGGCTCAGACAGTGCAGTTACACAGTGTAGCTCCCATTCTGTTGCCCTATACGGGACCATGGACATGAACCTGGAAGAAAACAGCAGGATCGTTTTGGCAACTTGAGAGATGAAACAAACGACCCCCTCTTTGCTTTGCAGGCACAAATCAATACTGCTGGCAGAAAGCACAAACCATAACTGAACGTGGTGGCACCATCTGTCCTGGAGGGGCATTTCGCGTGGTCCCACCAAGCCTCTGAGCCCACACTAAGGAGCAGCAGCAGGTCTGTGGGGGTCACTGGACCTGCTCTAGGGATTCTGGCGGCTGGAGAGCTACAGAAGGATTGAAAAGGGGGGTTCTGTAACAGTAAGGCAGAGCTGACCTGTGGATGCTCTGTGGAATGGAGCTGACAGGAATATAAGTGGGTTTAAAAATTGGGAATCAGCAGGTGATCATTGCACAGACACGCGTTCACTTCTCGAGCTGCAGAGCCAACAGGGTATAGTACAGGTATTCTGGTACTTTCATCCTACTGCTGCTTAAATCTAGCTAAAGATTGAAGCCCACTCGTTCAACCCCTATTAGCAATGCTTTTACAATGATTTTGTAGAGCCACTTCTTGTATGTTTCACTTCTACACACACTGACAACACTTGTGGTGTGAGGTGTGAACTCACCTGTGCTCCAGAGGCAACACTTGAGGACACCCAACCAAGACAGTGACAGCTGAAAGTATGAAGTGTCCAAATCACATAACGTGATATGGTGACAGGAGATTAAGAAGTGTTACCACTTGGATCTGTTCCCTGTCCCTTTACACTAGTAGAAAGTACAAATGCATTTAGATCAGAACCACGGTGCAGTGATCAGTGTTCTGAAGCGGGTTTAAAATTAAGTATTTATTGCAGAGACTTTCCCTTCCCAAATGGGGGAATTGGTTTAGAAACTGGATTAATTCCATCCCAACCAAAGAGCCTATCCCGAACCCTTTATTTAATCTCATAGGAAAATATTAACCAGTGTCTTCCACAAGCTCCCAGGAGTTCACTCCATCATCTCTCTGACAGCCTTCAGAAAACACTGGAAAAACATCTCCAGCAGAACTCAAACCTAATGGTTGATTAAAGAAAGAAAGAGGAGTTTGCAGACAAAGAAACAACATCGTTGTTTGTTGACAGCAACAGAATGTAACTTGTCACCAGAGCTGGTACACTGCGTTAATGGCTCTTGAGTGCAAACACAGCTGAGTGCTGTAAATACTGATGATGTGAGTGCCCTGGGCTTGGAAGTGGGCCATAGGTGGAACAAAATTGCCTTCAGTGTTTCTCCAACTTGAAATTCAAATATCCCCTTTTAACTGGAAGCCACCAGGACATTTACCAGCAGGAACTATTTCTGCTGCTGATGCAGCAGGCAGAGCAGGGAAAGACATTCCTACCTACATGTGACAGCCACAGCTGTCAACATCTGTACAGAGCAAAACTGAGGGTTGGGTCTTGAACATGTTGGAGTGCTAATGGATGCTGTGGTGAATCTGGGTTATGTTTTAGCATGTAAAGTCTTGATGCTTTCAATGACAGCCTGGTTGCCATGGTTACTGGTGAGCCAGAGTCTTGCCTCAATCTAAGGAGCCACAGTTCGGTTTCTCCTCCATACTGGATGTGTCCACATGGACATTCCCTTAAACCTCAGCATGGACATTCCCATTCTCTTGGCAGAGGCAGTGCCACAAATCAGTGGCCAGCACTCAAGTCTGTCTTTATAGGGAAAAGACTGCTACAGGAGTCCTGACACCTCCACAGAAACAAAGAGACACCACCCCAGCCCCAGCAGCCTTTGGAAGTTCCTCAGAATTCCTCCCTAAACAGTGTCTGTTAAATTAACTCTTGCGAGGAAGGCAAGGCTGGACAGACCCTGATGTAAGCACTGGAGTCCTCCTCATGAGCTCCCAAGTCTGTGACCACGTCATGTGCCCAAACAGCTGCTCCCCAGTTCAGGGAGCTGAAACTGGTCCATTCCAGCACATGCGCTGGGGTGCCAGGTGAATGGGGCTTGCTGAAAACAGTGCATGTGCCAAAAAAAGCAAAGTCGATTTCAGTCCAGGTGAGAGGGAGCTGAAAGGGTGATGCCTGCGCAGCTGTTGCCCAAAAAAGCTCCATTCAAAAGTCAATAAAATTGGGTTTAGATAGGATATAAAGCAAGGAGAGATTTTCAGTCACCCGCTGTGCAGGGACTGCAGTAAGGCAGAGTAAGGGAGTCTCATCTCCTGCAGTCCTGGATGGGCTCGAGCTCGGCTCGAGCCTCTCTGTGACACCCTCACAAGCAAAACAACCCTACCAAACCCAACAACCCACCAAACCACAAACGTGAGCAGTGTTGCCAAAGACCAGGGGGAAGAAACTATTTTCTACTCACTGCAGGCGAGAACCACAGCACAGAACTGGTCATGCCTTACCTCTCCTCTGGCAACACCGCATTCTGCCCGGTGCCCAAGGACACTGAGTGGAGTGGTGTGGCGCAGAGATGTACTGCACCATCCCATGAGGCTGCAGGGTGGCAGTGGCAGCAGTTCCGATCCACCGGATGCCCTGATACCATTTCCATTAGTTCTGTCATTCCTGAAAAGCAAGAAGAAAAGAGAATCAAAATAACCCAAGGAAGTGAATGCAAGACTTAAATTCATAGGGAAGTCTTCAAAACCCAGCAGCAGTTTTGACCCATCCCGCTGCACTGCGTTATGGTGGAATCTGAAGGTCACAAGCAATTTTAGACCATGATTGCTGGTTTTAAGCAGATAAAACTCTAGCTTATAATTTAGCAAAGGTACCACATACTTTTGGGTTTGAAAAGGTAAAAAGCACAGGGATAGACAGGAGTCTTCCACCTGTCAGGTACCATTTCACAGCTCACGAATGGGACACTGAAAGATGAAGTGATGTGACCAGGTTCATAGAGGAATCTGTAACAGAGCTGGAGGCTGAGACCACAGCATGTGTCTGCCTCACTGCTACTTGTGCTGCAAAAGGAAAAGCTCCACCTGAAGTGGCTTGGAGAATACAACAAACAGTAGGTCTCTAGGGGAACCAGCAAACAGGGACAATAAATGGCAAAACAGCTTTTAGAAGTATTTATAACTCAAGAGAGTTATTTTCACCATGATTCAGGAGTTGATGGCATTGGCTTTGTACAGGGGATCACTCAGTGTTTCTGAGCAGACTGTGTTGGGGAGTGCAGTAGCAGAAACAGCACACCACAGTCAACAGGCTGGTGCATAAGGGGCTTCAACTCCCAAACAAGGGGGAAAATGCAGAACCAAAGCCAAAAGCACCCGATAGACAGGGAAGATTGTATATAAAAGCCTTGTTTGTCCTAAATGTAACTTTTCTGCATTTAAGATTGAAGAACATGAGGAAATTGAATACTCGCTACTGCTTTCCATGCTTTGGCTATAGTAATGCACATAATTTATACTTAACACCAACACAGTGCTTCACATTGGACAGCAGATACATGGCATGGGAGAGACATGAACATATAAACACCTACATCACGGAAGAACTCGGAGGCTGTGGCCATGACCAGGAACTGAGGTCTAGGCTGTTCCAAGTTAGCAACAAACAAGACTATAAACTGGTGTCAAGCAGGTTTCAAAGAGCCAGTGCCATAATGTCACTGAAATCTAGAGTACAGTCCCCTCTGAAGGGAGTGTATTTAGAGTACTGAAGGAAAAAGCCAACCCTGGTACATAAATGGGAAAATACGGTTATTTTATCCTCTCTGTGTGCATTACAGAATGCCTGCTGGATAAACTGGCTGGATTTCTCTAAGTACCTGCTATCACTGGTATAAATGATAAGGTTTTATTTAACTGCATCACACAAGTAAGAACCAGCATTTACAGAGCAGTGGCTATACAGAACAAGGCACTCCAGCTCCAGGAAAAACATGAGTCTTCTGAAGTTCATCTCCAAGCAACATTACTGAAACGTGTTCAGGATTGAATCCCGAACCCCTGTTCTCCAAATGCTGGCGCAGCACAAGTACAAAAGACTTGGATTGCTAATTGGTGCATTCCTTAAAGAAGAGCTTCCCTGCAAAGATCTAACAGATACAGAAGGGAAAATGGCAGAAAACAAACTCCTTGACCTACTTCCAGAGCAGAAGAAACAGGCACAGTGCAGTGGCTGAAAAATGCAGGAATGTTCCAACAAGGACCCACTCCTACCTGCAACTATCCTCAATCCAGCTCCTGAGCCAGGGGCGTAACTCTGGGCAGTGCTGTACTGTAGGTTTCTACCATGCGCAGATAAAGAAATGAATACTGGGACTGGTGCAGATTTGAGACCTGGACCCAGAGGTGGATAACTAACATCACCCAGGATGTCACTGTGCAGCACAGCTCCATGACTGCATCCAGCCAGCGGCAGGGAGGACAGGGAGCCAGGGAGAGAGAAGTAGATCTATTTCCTACATTTCCTCTGCCTTGCAGGTGGAAGCAGTGCCCAGAAGCTGGAGTTACCTTTACAAGGCAATCCCTATTGCCCCAGCAGTTTGTCAGTCTCCGGGACATGGACTTTAATCAGACTGAATCATGATGATGGGTGAGAACCAAGATTACTGCATGGAAACATAACCCAGCAGCTTTCAGAGTCAGAGTCACTGATTTGCCTGTGCCAAATCATTTATAGCCTAAATGTTTGATTCCCTCAGGTGTAACAGTGTGGGGGAAGGATGATCCCTGTGCATGTTCATTAGGAGGCAGGAGGGCAGCAGAGCCTCACTCCCTTGTCCTGACTTTCAGTCCCTGATTCAAGCACCATTTCTTCTAACAGTCCCACAATTCTGCTTTCAGCCATCATTTCCTTTGCTCTTCCTGGTCCATGGAAGTTGCATTTCTTTTACAACCCAGCACTTTCCTGGGCATGTGAATTCAAGCCACAGGGGCTCAAAAGGAAGCCAAACCCTGCCTTCCTGTGGGTATCCAGTGGTTGCTCTAAGCACTGCGTGCTCACTGGCCACCCACCAGCCTCCTCCCAGTTCATGCATTTAAAGAACCAGCCCCAAAACAATTACACAAGCTTTTAAAGGGTGAGGCATAATCCCTCTCATCTAACACTGAGGAGGAGAGCTCAGATGGTTACTGGCTCAGCCTCTTCAGCTTTGACATTTATGGCTACAGACCTCATAAAGGTCCTTGTGGCCATCATTCTGTAAACTTCTTGTTCAGCTCTGATTTATAGGTTGAGTAAATCCCAGCAAAACAGAGCAGTAAAAGCAGTTTGTGGGATAATTTACTGCCTCAGTTTAGGTTAGGGGTTTTAATAGTTATTTACCTTTATATTTTAGATAATGATTTGTGAGCAGCCGGTTACACAAGGCAGTGTGAATGGCTTTGGCAGCTGAGTTCAATGCACGAGCTACCTTTAGAAAGTGCTGCCTTTTTCTGACAGAAAATGCTGCAGTTGAATCGAGAGGCCAGAACCCGTATCTTAAACCAGAGAAAATATGATCCAGATAATCTGCGTGGAACACAGCTTTTGAGGATGAAAGCTTCCAACAGAAGAGGGAGAGATCATTACTGCACATTTCTATAAAGCCAGGGCTGGTTTTGTTGTGGGCTCCATTGAAGCTGTGCCAATTTACACCAGCTGAAAAACCACCTCTGAGGAGTGCATTACACATCTGCCTCACCAATGCATTGCTCCAGGATTTGAGCAACTGTTCATCTGAAAGACTCATTATTCTCTTAATCCAAAATGGTACCCTGGATCTTAGGACTAGGTGTGAAGTGGTGATGTTACCTGCACCAGCCCTTTTCTCCTCACATTTAAATGTGCTGCCGTATTCCCTGCAGAGTCTGGACAACTGCAAACATTTATGCAGCAGGAATAAAGGGACACAGACTGGAGGAGGCTGCTCAGAAGAGCCTCCTACAGCCTTGTTTGGTTTTATGGCTCCTGAGCTGGGCTCTGCTGCCCCTGGAAAGGAAAGGCCTTTTATTGCTGCCAGGTTGGGTTTTTGCTATACTCAAAGTAAAGTCAGATGAATAATTTACACTGAGTTTTGATTGATTTTGTGTCTTTTTCAGTTTTCCAGGCAGCAGGAACCAATTGCAGCTCCTCATTAGAAATCACTTCTGTTTAATTCCCGCAACTACTTTGAAAGCAACTCAAATTCTAGATGCTAAATCTCAAACACGAGCCTTTGTGGATCAGATGCTCCAGTCACAAGGTACGTATCCAGCTGGCTGAGCATAACTTTGCATCTTCCTTGTGGCCGGTGCAATTCTGGACTAGGAATCAATTGTCTAAATACTCTGCAATACTTCATGTTGTGGCAACATTTGTTGCTTTTAGGCCACTGATGAAAAGGGTTCAGCATTACAATACAACAGCCCCCACAAAGCAACCAGAAAACAAACATAAACCTTAGCCCTAGAAAGGGCCGTGAATTTCCTTGTTTCTAGGCATTGGTCCTTTCCAACCCTAACTATTCTATGATTACCTTCCTCCAGCCCCTCTTCATCTTAGATCAGCTCCTGATAACTCTCCTGTTGCTGCCACAGCGTTATCTCGCCAGCCTGCAGTAGCTATAGAAAATAAAAGCTTTCAAATGTTACAGGATTACAGCATTAGGCGTTTTATGTGTTAGCATATGTGAGCATTAGGCATCAAGCATATGTGGCTGATGACATGGAAACTTCCAGAAGTTACACTGAAATGAGCCTCGATTATTCTGCACAATCTTGTCGTGACACTACCTGTTGCCTGAGCAGACAGTCGTGGTTTGTTGGGAACAGTGTAGTCTGGCGCTTCCAGTCACACATCTTGCTCAAACAGCCACACACATGCTTTACTGGTGCATATGTAATATCACAGTCAGAGCTTAGGTTATTGTACATCCACTCCCACAGTCTGCGTTTTCATCCACACTCGAAGGGAATTTTTCTACTTTGGATTTCACATATGGTCCAAATGCAGAAATAACATTATGATAAAGTTAGGGAGATTTGGGACGTGGTGAGACAGCACAGAAATGTTAAGCCTACATTTATAGAACACAGTTAACAGTAAACTACCACAGAAATCCTTTCTAGTCCTAAACTTTCCTGTTCCTTCCAGGAGATTTAGAAACATATTTCAAGTCAGAATACTTACAGATTGAGTATTCTGTGCCGTATTTTTCTCTCTGCTTCTAGAAGAGGCTAACTGCAGCAAGTTGGATGAGATTTTTTGCCACTCTTCTGTCCTCTCCTTGATCTCAATGAGTGCTGCAGGAATTCCCCATCTCTGTACATTCTGAATCTGGATTTGCATTTTGTCTTCTCTGTTGCTGGAAGCGGATCTCCCATCCCTGTGGAAAAACACAGTGTGATGCTTCACAAGCAATGCCAACTGCAGTGCAGCCACCCCGGCACGTTCCTCCTCTGACACCATGCAACAGTTGAGCCCAGGGACTGAAGAGGGCTGTGTGTCTGCTATGTCCCAGAGGAAATTTTCTCCCATACACCTAAAGTCCACACTTAAAGATCAAGCTGATGGCCAGCTGCATTCCTCTGTAGATGCCAAACTGACTTCCAAGTATTTATGATCTATTATACGCAACACTGCCCAGTCTCAGAAGTCAAGGATTTGTGCTACAACAGGGTAGTAAGCTATTGAATTCCACGTGAGCAGAGTTGTGCTAAAAGAGAGGGTGATGGAGGGATAGGGGATTTGCTTTTTAAACAAGAGAGAGTTTGATAGCTATCCACTGCAAAGCTTTTAGTCTTTCATCCGTATTACGACCAGGTACCGTGCTCGGCTTTTCTGTCATCATCTACAACGTATTAATCAGGCAAAGCTGTTCATTTTGGAGAAGTGAAATGCAGTACTGTAAAGATTAGAGACTTCTGATTCTGCCATCCCTACTAGCTCACTATCTGAGCACTGAGCATGTTATAAATAATGCAGAGCTTCATCCCCCTGCATTTGGTGAAACCCCAATGTACTACAAAGTAACAGAAGGGAAGAAACGAGTTTCTGTAAATCCATCCAACTACTATAAACTACTTAATCAATAACTTTTGTAATCCACCAAGCTGCACAAATGATGGGTTGTGAATAATTTAAGGAGCTCGGGCAGTTTTGACACCAGATCTGACTGGAACAGTTCAGTTTTCCACCAGCACATTTGTTCTATAGCGTTTCTTCTACATAATTCGTATGCCCGATTACGGCTCTTTAGAGCGTTTGTGAGCCCTTCCCTGTGTCTATGATTAAATTTGAGCTCTTTCAGACAGACTTAATTACATGCATCAATCAAATAGAATAATTTCCTTTTCTTGACATAACCCTACTGACCAAGTATCTTTTTACTCCTATTTGCAATCCATTGCCTAATCCAGAGTGATGATTAGTCATGTCTGTGATCTGTATACTCAGATTTAGAAGAACATTTAAGGGCTTGTTAATCTCTCAACTGGTTATCTGCTTTCCTGGATAAAGATAGGTATATTATTAGCTCTAATAAGTCTCTGAATTAGGTTTTTCAGCTAATTAGAAAAGTACAGTGTTCATTTAAGAAGTTACTGCCCCCATCTGTCCACTTCGTATGATTCAAGTACTCTGTATGATTCGTGGTAGCACAAGCAGTGAAGGATGTACCCTCTGAAGTACTCAACCTGATTCAAAACCTCCCTGTTTTATTTCACCATTACTCTAGTAAGGTCCCATTCATCAGAGACAACAGCAGGTCAACAGCTTTTCAAGCGGGTGGGAAGTGTTCAATCCCCCTTAAATCAGGTTTTAGGCATGGAAGTCTTTGTGCCTGTCCATAGGGCACTAAATTCCTTTCAGATCTGTTCAAAGTCTCTGTAGCAGAGGCTCAGCAGTGGGGAGGCCAGCTGAGCATTGCTCATTGCCACAGTACTGTTTCATCAAGTTGCCTTATAGAGCTCTCCCAGAGATACCAGGACAATCTACTCCAAAATGTGACAGTATGACAGGACTGAAAGACTGCAAGGCAACACAGAACCCAGCTTCCATCAATAGAAGTAAGACACAATGCAAAAACGTTCCTTTCCTAACACAATGGATATTCAATTTGATAAAGACAGTGTTGGGTCAGGGTCAAGGAAGATGCTTCAAGAAAACAAAGAACAAACCTTTATTAAATATAAAATCTGAAATTCTCTTTGAGATCTTCAGAAAGTGTGGCACTGAATATCTGCAGATGAGAATGGATGTTGTAATAATGTCTTTTTAGAGGAGGAGGAGTGTTTGTCTTGTCCAGCAGTGTAGTTTGTATCTATATTTTGTATATTTTATATTTTATAGAAATACACTACACTCCAACTGGCAAATTCAAAGTAGTTACATTTCTAAGCCAGCTATTGCAGTACTTCTAATCTTCCTTCCCCCACATTTGCCATTAATAAATCAAGGATATGTGGAGTATGTAGAACGACTCTGAGTCAACCCCGAACACATGAAATTCAGAACAGAGCTAAACAGTGGCAGGATCCTGAGTTTTCTCCTTTTATGTATGAATTCTGTTAAGGTCAGCAATGATGAAAAGTTCTTCAAAGCATTACTTAAGTGTGGTAGGCAGAGAGGGATGAGGCAGCAAATGGATACCCACATCAATACTGACCTCGTTGGCGGCCTCAGCGATGTGATGGCCCTTGAGACTGAGCTTAGACAGCAGAGAGATATATATATATATTTATACATACATACATATATACATACACGTGTCTATGTTTGCATTACTTTGCACGTCTCTTGAAGCCTAAGCCAACATCAACTGATGGGCTGGCATAGGTCAGCTTGCACTATCCCTCTGATCTGCGAGAGGAAAGAATGCTCCTTGACCTGGGACCCTGAATGTTTTAGTGCTCGTGTTCAAGACATTTTCATCTGAATTGCTTCACAGATCCTTTTCTCATTCCACTGCAGATGAACAAGTTGAGTGATGTTAACGAGCTTATATAGGTATAAAACAATAAATGTTTTACTGTTTTGTAAGTATAAAACAATAAAACCAAGCAGCTCAAGAAAGGAACAGAGACTGTTTTGAGTTGTCCCTCTTGAAAAATTCCATTATATTTACATTTTAAAGTGTTAATAGTAATAGAAATTTATAGATGGCCATTGGCCATTATCAACAACTAAGAAAATTACTCAGACGTGCAAATCAACAGGATCTCAGTTTTAGTTAGCCTTGTACAACTGTCTCGCTGCCCCTTCCAGCTTTCATTACAGTGCATTAATACACGCGTGTTTCTTACCTGCTCTGTGTGTTTGCTTCCAACGATGAGTGAAATTGGAGACTGACGGAAATTTTCTCGCATTGTTGGAGGATCAGGATATCGACAGCCTGGATTTCTAATTGTAACTCAATCTTGGTTCCTGCCTCAGGGCTGTCATTTACATTTTGCTTCAGGATTAGGCTGTACCATTTATGGTGCTTCTTCAGTAACACACTGAGGTTGCCTTTGGACCCTGTTCACTAGAGCTGGCTGAAACTGTTCAGGTTTAATGGTTCCCAACTGAAGGGGTTTTCCACTGGAACATGCCCCTGTCTCTGAATCTAAACCTGCTCCAGATTTATGGATTTGCAGGAGACAAAACTTAAACTCAAGCATTTTGTTTAGGAAAAAGATCCCTGTTTCTGTGTTATGGGAGTGAACATGAAATGGTTCAATTACTCATTTCAAAGCAGCTCGTCCTCTGAAGCTCAATTTCAGTGGAGGAGAGGGGGAAAACGGAATATATTTATTTAACTAAAGAAAATGGACGACATCGGTACCATAGGAAGGGGTTGGTTTGGTTTATGTCCATTTTAGAGCAGAGTTTTTCAGCAAGCTTTGCTGTTCGAGCACCAGACAGCTTTGTTTTCCCAATACTTGATACTGCTCACAACCATTTTCACTGCAAGTGCTTTGCACATGGATGCAGCATGTGTGTGCTTTTTATTCATCTTCAAGATACTCAACTCCGCACTAACTCATCCTGGCAGCTGATCAGAATCTGGTGAACCAGATGATTCAATGGATATTCCTAGCAGGGACTAGGGGGAGAATTAAGATTAATTCAAGAGAATTAATCCAATTAATGAATTAAAAAGGGGTATCAGCATCTTGTTGAGTTCCTGGAGCAATTCTCCATTTAGCAGACAGTTCATTTTCATACTTATAAGAATGCAATGAGTTTGTAGGTTAGACAGGTCAGTTTGGCTGAATTAAGCATTGAAGAGAAACTTCACCTTTTGCAACGGAGACAGATGTGTGCCATTAAAAAAATCTAATATCCATATACGTTTGTGTATTTAGGTAACATCAGAACTGACTTCATTCTCAACCTTTATATGCAGAAAACAAATGAAAATAGCTACAGGAAAGCAAATGCCGTAAAGGTCCTGCAGGTATTCTTAGTATTTGTAATGATGTTATGAGAAACCATCATGCATTCTGAGCGAGTCCAGAGGAAGCCATGGAGATGCTGCGAGGGCTGGAGCAGCTCTGCTCTGGAGCCAGGCTGAGAGAGCTGGGCTGGGGCAGCCTGGAGAAGAGAAGGCTCCTGAAGGGGAGACCTTAGAGCAGCTCCAGTGCCTAAAGGGGCTGCAGGAAACCTGGAGAGGGGCTTTGGACAAGGGCCTGTAGGGACAGGCCAAGGGGAATGGCTTTAACCTGCCAGAGGGGAGACTGAGATGAGCTCTTAGGCAGAAGCTCTTCCCTGTGAGGGTGCTGAGGCGCTGGCCCAGGGTGCCCAGAGAAGCTGTGGCTGCCCCATCCCTGGCAGTGTTCAAGGCCAGGTTGGACACAGGGGCTTGGAGCAAGCTGCTCCAGTGGAAGGTGTCCCTGCCCATGGCAGGGGTTGGAACTGGATGAACTTTAAAGTCCCTTCCAACACAAACCATTCCATGATTCTACACATGCATCTGTTCATGTATACTGTGCTGATCTGAAATCTATTAAATCCCATTTTAAACTAAAAGGGAGAATACTGCAGTGTATGTAATGAAACTCATGGCACCCACCTAGGAAAAATTTCACCGAGAGGTAGCCTATTAGTTTTAAAAGTACTTTACAGCATTTATTTTGGTCACCTCAGCAAATTAAATGTTCAATTGCCATTTGGATTACTCTCTCTAGAGCCAGTCCTCATTGAAAACATTGACTGTCAGTCAGTAGTTACTGAAGGCAATCTGAAGCTGGGATACTACAGTACCCAAATCATTCCTGGCATCACTTTTCTTCTCCATATCCTGAAGGAGCAAAAATAGGTTTCCCAGTTTTCAAAATGGGCTTTTATTCACCATCACAGTCACAAATATATTTTGCTGTACAGCCTGAACTTAAGAAGAGTTTATCCTCTTCCAGTTTGTTTTAAAGAGAATGCTTCCTTTCTCTCTCTTAGACTTCCCCTTCCTTCTTTTCTCTCTCTCTTGCACCTTTGTACTAGGATTTCTGTGTGTGCAGACTCCTCTTGTCCTGACAGAGAAGCTCTGATCCGCAGCACTGAGAGCTGCCTATCTGTCAGATTAAACAGATGCTGGAAAAGCCAAGAACCTCACTCCGAAGACTCAGCAAAAGGAAATGGATAAAAGCAGATCTAGCAGGAAAGATCAATACAACTCTATGTAATTGGAGAAAAAACAAAGGGAAGCAAACCCAAAATGTTCACGTGCCTGCCTGCTGCTTTCTGGGGAGTGATGGGTACCTCAAACACGGACAGGACTCAGCGCTGGATGGAGCAGCTGAGGACATCTTACCACACAGTCTTCCAGTTTGAAGATTTCAGACTCCAGAGCAGGGAGACTGGACTGCCAGCACCAGCAAATGTATTCTGTTTCTTGCACACAGTTAACTTTAACCCAATCCAATTGTCAGCAGTATTTGGGACAACATCCTAGCTCCAAGGTGAAAATATCAGATACTCATAGGATTCTTTCTTCCCTACAAGGCTGAAGCGTTCGGAGATCACATCCCTCTTCCATCATTCCACAGCATCCTGAGATTTCAGTAGATGGTATCTTTTAATTTCACTCGCATTTTTAAAGGATGTTTTGTTTGGAAGATTTATTCCTTGAACCTCTGGGGAGGGGATACCAAGGAAATATCTTTGTCATTTTTCCAAGCTCTGCTTATTGCAGTCTGGCCAATTGCTTTATGAGTCATCTAAAATTATCCTCTTGATGAAGCCAAAATATCACCTACTCTCCACTCACAATTGTTTCTCGCAGGATACATTTCAGAATAGATTTTTACAGGAGAAGTAACTACTAGCTCAATATATTGGAAGTCTCAATTATGTTCCTAACCACAGGAGTTAATGCTCTTCCTTTGAGGGTTTTCCCTTGACATCTTCTGAAGGAAAGTTACAGCTCTATCCGTTTCCCATGAGAAGTTTCAATTTCCTCCAAGTATTTCTGTCTAATAAGGGAAAAGAAGTCATTTTGGCAGGGGTCTGTAGAATCACTTCAGTTTGATTTACCTGCTCCCCTTGACGCAGCTGTGGTCAGTCCGGTGTGCCACGGCATTGCCAGACTGGGCACTGCCTCTGCTTTCTTCGACATAGTTTAGCACTGGACCTTACACTGTGAGACCCCTGTTAAAACACGTTTCTCATTTAGTTTTTCATAACATGCCTTCAATATCCCTATTTCTTTAACACTATAACCTTTCAAAAAAAAATCTTATTTAAGGAAAAGATATTTTTTTTTCCTCCTGGAATGGGAAATGTCAAATGTTTCTAGAATTCCAGATACAAATCCCAATTCTCTCCGTGTGGTTGTTACATGAGAACTAAATAACTTGTAATTCTTTAGTAATAAAGACTTAGTCTTTAAACTGTTTATGAGTTTTCTTCATTTACATCTACTACCTTTGAGTTACCATAATTACCATTATGTGGACCCTCAGCTGTGGGCCCACCATATTTCACATGAAAGACCAAGACGGCTTTTTCACATTGAGTTTTCAGCCGAAGGAATTATTATAATTGCTCACCTAATCCCCAAATCCACATCTCTGGATTTGCCTCTAGCTTTGCAAAGAAGTTGTGTATCGCTATTGATCTTCTCTGGCCTCTTTCTTAACTGACTCTGGCAGCAAATCTCTCCCCTCACACCTTCCCTATATATATAGAGTTTTATTAAACCCCCACAAACTATAAAGCTGGTCATAACCAAAGTGTTGTGTAAAGGAGATCAGAGTAACCTACTGGCAATGGGTTTTCAGATCAGGTTCAGGGTAGCAGCAGAGTCTTGTGAACAAACTCTCCATCTGTTTTTCCAAACATCTCCATTAGCATAGGCAAAATGTGCTGTGCCTCAGCTTTCCATGCCTAGAAGACTATTTTCCATCTTCCATCTGCCCAACATGGTCTAAGCCATTTAAGGTGCAGGTTTGCTAGACACAGGTACTCGCTTCTTAAGCCAGTTGACTGCTGCTGGTACAAACGGATCTTTGATAAGAGCTTTTGGAGCATCAACTGAATAAAGACAAGAAGTGGCATTTCCCATCCCATTCCTGGATACAGGCTTGGTTTCATCATGTCCTTCCAGCATTGCCACATCATTTAAGTATGGGTCTGAGGACCAGAGTAATTTTGAGGACGGAACTCAGATCTTGCTGCCTCAGCATTTCTAACCCTGTTCGCTGTAAACAAGGGAGAAACTGCCTTTTAATGAGAACACTTAATGCCAAAACTGTCACCAAGTGCTAATGTTTAACTCGCTGGTGACATTATTAAGCATTTACTCTACTTTGGAACCACAGGTTGACATTCTCAGAAGATATATCACCTTCATTAACAGGCAGAGAAAGGCAGAAACTGAGCTCACAAATGAAATCTAATTTGTAGCTGATATGTTAATATAGTAGCAAACACTTACACTGTGTTACTGTTTGCTTGCTCTAGGACTTTGAAGAGGTATAGCTTTTCAACACAGGAGAGCCATGCTGTGCCATAGTCTTCCCGTGCCCTGTGGTACTGGATTCCGTTGCTGTAGTAGCCAGTTCATTATCAGCATTAAAGAGCCTTTATAGAGAATGGGGAAATAGAAGGGGAGCTGGATTTAAAAACATAAAACACACAAAAGTAGAATTGGCTTTTCAAATATCAATGTTGCTACATTAAAAAGGGCATTTATAAACTGAGCACAAAACCATCAGAGTGAACCAAATACTTCCCTGTGTCTCAAAACCCAGTAAAGAGGGATCACTTTTGCCCTCATGTTAAGGTCTCTGGTTTCTTGTTTTGAACAGATACTGCACAAGATTACATCACAGGACAAAAATCTGCCTCAAATCTCATTTTAATGTTGTGGTCACTCTTCTTCACTTCTTTCAGAGCTCTCCGCCTCACAGAACTCATTTCCCAGCCTGGTGCTGGAAACTGCCTGCATGTAATGAGGCTCAGCCTTCAAAATGTCAAACACGATGAAAAAGCAGCAAGCCATAATGAAATCACCCACAGGGACTTTGAGATGGCCTCCTGGTTAGACTCCAGCGGCTCTGCCGCCTCTCCAGCTACAGAGACATATAGGATCTCTGCCTGCACCAGAAGGGCAAATTCAGCACCACCACAGGACGTGCATAACCCGAACTGACAGCACGTATGGAGCGGAGAGGGCCGTACCTCCAGGTTACTGTCACTCCTGCAAAATGAGCAACGCCAGCTTGTCAGACTGGGCACCAAATAAAGTGAGAGCCCACGCTGTGAGAATCACGCATTTCTGGTTTGGGCATTACAGACTACCTACGTTAAAAAAGGAAGAAAAATCAGAGCTCTCCTCATGCATGTGGACATTCTGTGAATTCTTTTCCTCTCCCTTCCTATTACTTTTTCTCTCTCTCCAAACACACGCACTAAAGAGTTCAAAAGACACACACACAAGGTCCTTTGTTGGTATTAGGCTTCCCTGTCCTGGGGCAGAGCAGTCCAGGGAGCTCAGAACTGGAGCAGGTCACAAGAAGCAAGAAGACAACAGATCTCCTACACAACCACTGCTTCAGCTTCAGGACTGGCAGCCCACACCCTGGGGTCCCCGAGGGACAGCACTGCCATCCAGATGGAAGCAGGCTACATAGAGTACCATTTATACATTCATAAGGATACTTAGGACAGAGAATGAATGGGTGATCATGTCTTGTGAGAGATGCTAAGAACTTGACAACACTGGTGGTATGTATGACCACAAAACCTCCCTCTTTCTCAGTTCTATGGAACATGAACAAGTCCACTGTAAAGTCTTACAACTCAAATCCTAGCAAGCAGTTCTGAAGAGGACTAAAACAATCTGGTATGACTACTTTTCTTTCCATCATTTCCTTCATACCTGTGTGCCACGAACAAAAATTCAAAGGGAAAGTAAATGGTTCATTATGAACATGCCTATGTTTGGGGCAGGATACTGAAGATTATCCATCAATACAGTCAACTTTAAATACTCATGAGCGTCTTGTCACCTCCCGTACAGAATGCCATTATGCAAGTGCCATGCTATTTAATACATAAGGATTAATTTGCCAAGACATAAATGGGCACTAACTGGAATAAAAAGCCTTTGAGAAGGAGGAGATGCATGGTTGCAAGACACTTGAGACGCGAGCACTGAAGAGGCTCTGGTAGGTGAACGTGCCTCAGAAGGATGAAAACACAGTAAACACAACAAAACACAGGCTGACAGAAGAGGATTAACATGATGTGAGGTACATTCATTGATTTTAGTGCACTTTTCACAAAAAATTATCTCCATTTTATATTAATGATCAATACACGCAGCCTGACCAGAAAAATATTAGTTGTATTACTCACCACGAAGGAGGAATTTCTCCGAAGTAAAGCTAATTTTATAGATAAACCATCATTTGCAATTAGTGTCCCCACCTTCTGCAGATATAATCAGTGCTAAACTGGAAGGAAAGCCTCTTCCATCCCCAAGCATCAGCTACAAATGCTCAGCACCACTGACCTCCTAACTCTTTGCTGGCCTCACTGCTAAACACCTGCTTACTGGAAGTTAGGATGTGCTTCTGCATTAGCAAATGAAAACTTCTTGAACTTAGCTTCAAGTTCTGTGGGCTTTACAAGAAAAATAACTTAACTGGGAGCTGAGAAAGAATCCATTGATACAAAAAACTCCCTTGAAAGCCAAGATCTGTTACCACTGTGGGAAATGTCCCTGTTTCTCTCCAGATGTTCCTGTACTCTGTTAATGACCTGGATCAATGGTTTGTAGGGAGCTGAACTGTGCTAACATTTCCTTCTCTATAATTACAAGAAGTGGTGTGGATCAGTACGACTAACACACGGCAAGTGCTGAAACTGCTCTAGGGAAGGTAATCTTACTGTTTGTCTAATTGTGACAAGAGAGGAATTGCAGAGGGGCAGGGAAGTTCCTTGAATGATTCACTTGAACAACAGAACAAAACAACACACCAGAAAAATGGCAAAAAGGGGAAAAAACTTAAAGGAAATGAAACCTATTCTCACAGAAAGAGAGAAAAAACACCTCTGAATGAGTCAATCATACTGATGCTAAAACGGCCAGTATTGAAACTGCAGTTAAATCACAACTGGCAGCTTATCTGGTCTAAACAGCAACTGAAAAGATGCTGTGGTGGAGAGAGGTGATCATTATTTTTAACCACAGTATTCTCCTACAGCCTTGCTGTAGGTGCCTCGCATCACTGATTTGGATAGATGGAGACTGTACAACACAGCACGAGTGGCAAAGCCTCCTGCAGAGAGGAGCGCTCTCCCTCAAACAGAGCTGCAGCACAGCCAGACACAACCAAAGCTCCAACCATAGCCAGGTAAGGGCTGGACACACAAACTGCTCCTCGTGGAGCAGGGACATCCCCACCACCAAGCCCCACTGATGCACTAAACCCACTCAGGGGCTCTCAGAGCACTGCAGGAAACCTGTTGCTGCTGAACCCTGCAATTTAAATGGAAAGCAAAAGTGCCAATCTAACGCTGGTGAGCACGCAAGAGATTTGACTCCTGGATTCAGCAGGGCCGAGATTTCATGGCATTTTTCCTTTTAGAGGATAAATGTGCTCAACGCTGTAGCATTTTCGGGGTATGCTGATAGTTTTCTGGGTACTCTGGTATTTTAAACACCACTTCTGGAACTGCTTACAGCTGAGGTAATATTAGTTGACAATAAAACTACACCTATTCATGCCAGCTGAAGAGCTGCTCCCATAAACAACTGATAGATTCCTCCTGGCACTCAATTACGGATTCAGTGGATATATTTTAAAAAGTAGGAATTAAATAATGGGGTGGGTTTTTTTCAATAATTAGAATTATGTAAAGGATATTTTTGCTGCCATTGCTTGCATTTGTTCCTGGAACGAGTAAACAGATAGTGTTTGATCCTCAATTAAGGAGCAAAACGAGAGACAGGAGAGCTTTTCATGCTGCAGCACAAGAGGTTCAAGCAGTATTTTCATATTAAAAACTATTCAGCTTAATATGCAAAGTTCCCTCCCCAGTAATTAAGTCCACAGAGACTTCTGATAACTTCTAATGCATGTAAGTATTAGCAACCGTACAAAAGTGAAAGATAAAAGGTGATTTTATTCTTTATGATACACACTGTGGTTTATTAATAATGTCAAAGGTGATGAAATTCAGGCAATGTTGCTCTCTACTAATAGTAAAGACATCTCCACTTTACAGAGTTGGAAACCTTACTTAAAAGCAACACGCCCTGGAATATTTAACAAGTTTATACCATAAAATGGTAAAAGCCAACTCCTCAGCTGATTTGCCAGTGTCTTCACTGCTGCCTAAACATGAGCTCATCGAAGCCTTACCTGAAGAAGTGTTGATGTATTGATCTGGGTACAGTTCTACCTGAATCCAGTTCGAGGGCTTTAATTTCATTTAGCAGATGATGTTAATAGATGTTAATATTCAGAACTGAACAAATTTCTTACTTCTAGGGGGGAAAGAAAAACCTCTTTAAAATGGAGGAAAATATTCTTAATTAGGGACTGTAGTGATAGGACAAGAGGTAACGGGTTCAAACTTAAACAGGGGAAGTTTAGATTGGATATGAGGAAGAAATTCTTTCCTGTGAGGGTGGTGAGGCACTGGAATGGGTTGCCCTGGGAAGTGGTGAATGCTCCACCCCTGGTGATGTTCAAGGCCAGGTTGGGCAGAGCCTTGGGTGACATGGTTTAGTGGGAGGTGTCCCTGCCCATGGCAGGGGGGTTGGAACTGGATGATCTTCAGGTCCTTTCCAACTCTGACTATTCTATGATTCTATGATTCAGCAGGAAAATAACTTTCCTGTTTGAAAGTACGTAATTCCAGACGGGAAAAAGGCAAATAGAGATGTCTGTATGCGAATGGCTCTCAGAGAACCATGAAGTTCAGGTTAAAAACAGCAGAAAAACCTGAAGAAGGTTCTCATATTCAGAGGACTATTTCTTATCTTTTTACTCATCCAAATCACCAGAACCATGGCCTGTCAAACTGGCCTTCAATTTTGAGAAACCAACCTTCACATCCGTAATTTTCCTGTTGTCAGAGGAATCTCTTCTGATTCTCACTGGCTAAAGAGTACCACCGCTCCTGTTGGTGGCTATTATTTTGCAACACAGCAATTAAATGAGTAACTACTCATCCTATGATATGAGAAAGTTGGGGCTGTTCAGCCTGCAGAAGAGAAGCTGCGTGGAGACTTCAGAGCAGCTTCCAGTGTCTTAAGGGGGCTACAAGGATCCTGGAGAGGGACTCTTCATCAGGGACTGTAGTGATAGGACAAGGGGTGATGGGTTCAGACTTAAACAGGAGCAGCTCAGGTTAGATATAAGGAAGAAGTTCTTTACTGTGAGGGTGGTGAAGCACTGGCACAGGGTGCCCAGAGAAGTGATAAATGCTCCATCCCTGCCGGTGTTCAAGGCCAGGTTGGACAGAGCCTTGGGTGGCATGGTTTAGTGTGAGGTGTCCCTGCCCATGGCAGGGGTTGGAACTGGATGATCTTAAGGTCCTTTCCACCTGAAACCATTCTATGAACATTTTAATTTGAAGGAGTATTAAACAAATATGGATGACAGAGTGAGACAGGAACAGAAATATAATGAAAGTTGAAGTAAAATATGGCTGAGAAGGGGGCTTTTCAAGACTTAGGGTTTTCAAAACGATGTTCTTTTTTTTCAACCTCTGAGACCTCCTAGCACTAACACTCAATAAAGATGCCCCAAAAGACTTCACTGCTCTTGGACATGGTGCAATACATTTTACCAGACTTCTCAAGACCAAAACTGATTTCTTTCATGTCATAATCACAATGAAGACAGGAAACAGAAATGAGAAGTTATTTTATGCCTAGCTGCATGTGTGACACTGATGTCGACACTGGCATTTCAGACGGGGGAGACTGCAGAATTCTTACATCAACTTCAAATACGCATGGTTAAATTAAAACCCTCACACTTCCAATACCTGCACCTCCATCTCAAGTAACAGCCAAGGGATTCCCATGGTAAACATTTCCAGTCATCAGCTAGCTATCTTCTTGCAACACAATGTACAGGTTCACCCTGGGAAAAGGTTCACTGACTTCAACTTCTTGGTAGGCCTTTGCTTGTTAGGCACAGGATCATTATAGTAGGAGTTACCTCCCTCTTGGGAAGGTGCTCCCATATCGACGTTAAGATATCTCTTAATCCGCTCTGTGGTAACATACCTGAGATTGTGTACATTTATTTTTAGATACACATTTCCTATGTCAGCAGGATCTATCCTGACCATGGTCTTAGCTTGCAATTTCCTCCTCTATTTTTAAATGACGGTTTGTTCGCCTACCACTGCATTTATTGTAAATTGCTGTGGAGTTTGTTGGCATCACAAAATCAACAACAAAATAATACCGAATAAATCGTGTTTGACTTGTGTTTTGAAAGCACTCTGGAATAAAAGCACCAGATATTCATGGCTCATCTCTAGCAGGTGGGGAACGCCACACTGAAAAATGCAACAGATGTTGGATTAGATACAACCATGGATGAGAAAAGCAATGTTATATTATCATCAGTTTAATGCTTTCACACATTTCTGCATGACATTTCAAGATATGCAAGGATTTTCTGAATAAAAGCTTTCTTTCCTGTCCTCTGAAATACATCCTTAGTACTGCTGAACAACTGCTATGGAATTGCTTAGGCACAAATTTCTTGTACATTAATTCTGATCTTTTTATCTCTGCCCGCTGCACACAAACAGCAACTAAAAGGACTGTTTGATAGAGGGGTTTTTGGACAAGATTTAGTAAGTCTGCTAAAGACACTGATCTGTGAGCTCTATGGTTCCCTTATTACTTTACTGCACCACAAAAGGCCCAATTTCATGGAAAACAGACCTGGTGTGTCTCACAGCTTCACAGGCTGGTTGGAGGGACACCTGCTTTATAAATGCTGGAGACTGCAGGGGATATTAGACTGGACCTACACTGAAGATGCACTTCTGCATTACCGAGGTAATGAAGAATGAAAGAAATGCACTTAGCAACGAAGAACAAATCTCTCTCAAAATTCAGCTGTGTGTTAGCAGCAGTATTTTAAGATAAACATTTCCAAAACTAATTTAATCTACTTTTAAAGTAGTTCATTTCCTTGGTACAATTTGATTAGGTCTTAAATGCACTGCAAAAGCTGTGCATGACATGTTTTGAGTATGTGTGTGACCTTTTCCAGGAGAAGTAGACACAAGAATAGTTTCCTGTAGCTAGTCAAATCCTGGGGACAAAGCAGGTTGATAGGAAAAGCTGGTCAGCATTCCTTAATGAAAGATCCCACTCTAGTGTGCTCTTTCGGAAATGGACTTTCACGATGCACAGTGTAGCTTCTGTGAATTGTCCAGCATACCATCTTGCTCTGCTTTGGGGTTTATCTGCAGGAAGAAAGGAGCGTTTAGCCTATTTTAGAGTGAGGCAGGGAACTGATATGCAGGTAGGAAAAGAAAGGAACTGCTCACAAAATCTGAACGATTTTCTATCTTTCTTCCTTTTCAAATGTATCTGCATTTGGTTACCTTGAGCCAATTTGTATTAGTGTTCTTACACAGGCAGGAGGTGTTTTCCCTCTTTGGAGGCTGAAGTTATATCTCTTTAGCCACTAACAAAATAAAGCTTGGTGAATGAGTATTGATTCCCTTACTTGGAATAACAGGAATACAAGTGGTTAATTTCCTGACCTGCTCAGCTGAACAGAGAAAAATAAGCCCTTTCCGAGAGACTGAGTATGAGCAGACAAGCTAAACAAAACAGGGGGAATGCTGTGAGAGCTTGAACTTCTGAGTGACACTTGTGAAATATTAGTCTTTGCTGACAATATAATGAAATATAAATCAAGAAACTATGCACATGGAGGGAAAAAACTACTTGTTGTATCTAGCAACTATGACATTAAACATATTTCTCATTCACCGGGTGGGAGCAAGGCCTGGCCAGGTGCCTGCCACGTATGGTACCCTCAACACCACGAAATCCCTCTTTTCTCCACATGTTTTTTACATTCCATCCTCACCAGGAATATCTTGGTGATTCAGAGAGGCGACTAAGTTGCATTCCTGTTATTCCAAGTAAGGGAATCAATACTCATTCACCGAGCTTTATTTTGTAAGTGGCTAAAGAGATGTAACATCAACCTCCAAACAAGGAGAACGCATCCTGCGTGTGTAAGAATATTAATACGAATTAGCTCAAGGTAAGCACCCAGAAGAGCTGTTTACTAACGCAAATTAATTTTTAATCAGAAGCTTGCTCCTTTTAAAATGTTTGACTATTTTAAAATAAAGGAAAATTACAGCTTGGTGAGAGAGAGATCAAACCCAGACCCTACTGAAGTCATCGAGAAAATGAAGAGTTTATGGCACAGATGCAACTTAAATGTTGGACTTTGATGTATTGCTGTGGAATAAACATGTTACAGAGAGAAAAATAGAGGAAAATTCCTCTAAAGACAGTCTGTGAGTTGGACTCTGACCCACTGCACATATAGACAAGTGACAAATCAGATGACTTTCAAGATACACTTGGCAGGTTATACAGGTTTCAGATCAAAGGGCTTTGGCTGGATGGAATAATACTACGTAATGTATTTGCAGAAAAACATACGTTCCTGGTTCCTTCTCTGAAGATCTCCAAGAGCCAAGCACTTAATACTGAATAACCTTTCCTAGAAACCCTCTGTAGCTGGTACAAGAGTCGCTGAGAAAGACAACCTGAATCACTGGAGAAGGTAACATCCTTTATCTCCACTGAGTTAGGAGCTACCTTACTTCTAAATCCGCAGTTTACTTCTCTGTAGAGCAAGTTCTTTTAGCATGAATATCCTCTAAAAGCAAACCCCTCTACTGCTGCAGCCAGCGAGACCAGCATTTGGTCCCAAAATAGCTACGGACCATTTTGAGCCATGATTTTCAGGCTGTTTTGCTCAGAATTGAGCAATACCTTGGTTGCAGTAATGTCCATTCCCCCCCTCCTCCCTCTCAAGCTATTCTACAATATTCTCTCTTCAAACCCCATCACTTTCAGTTTTGTCAAGGGCTGAGTTTTTTATACAGCGGCTTCAGCTGGCTTAAACTTTCTAGTTCCCCAGGATGAGAAATCAATAACCATTTAATATTTAAGCAGCTTACAAGCAAGGACTGAGCTCTAGGTGTGGCAGCAATGTTCCAACTATAGAGAACTTTTGAAAATCAAAATGCTAGCACTAGCAAGGTATTAGCATGTATTATGCTCATCTCTATTTTAGGACCAAGTATCTCGCAGGATAAATCCTGTTAATGATGCCTTCCAATTCTTACATTTTTCCCCACTGTGTGCATCCTATTTTGGTCTGGATTAGGCAAATCATGATCTGGGGCAGGCCACCAGCAATATGGCTTGAAGAGAGAGATGACTCAGGAAGTCAAACAAGGTCTAAGCGGCAAGTGCTTCGATTACCTCTTCCAGTAAAGCAGGTATTTCTGATCCATTAATTCCCAGCAGATGATCCATATCTGGTTTGCTCTCCCAGGATAGATTTTGCTGCAGGCCAGCTCCTGAGAATATTGTTCATGACTCTGCTGAAACAGAGCACTTAAAAGAGAGCTTATGTGCCAGCTATCTAAATGCAGTGAGATGGTATGAACAGGTTGGGAGTTTAACATTAAGAAACCACATACTACGTAACGATGTAATGTATAGAGAGACTGTATACAATGTGCTTTCATACACAGATATGTCTTTTCATCTCAGAAGTATCACTAGCAGAAAAGGCAGCTCAAAGTGCAGGTAAGGCAGGAAAAAGAGCTCAAGCAAACCCCTGAACTGACCCAAGTTAGAGTCTTCCTCCACATCTGTGTGTATGTATTGACACGTAGTGATAGGTACAGGCAGATTCCAAATATGTTTTCACTTCCAGTTAGTAGCTGAGAAGTGATCCCTGTAGGAACAGGTCAAATAAGTATAAATACATACATAATTCCTGTCTGAAATCTTTCAGCTCATGGACAAATTAGGCAGAATAGATAACTTCTCACATTGATACAGGAAGGCTTAGAAGCCAAATAATCCCTACTCCTTTTTAAGCAGTGTAAATACTTTAACAGTGAACACATTCTTCAGTTTTAAGGGAAATCAATATGTTATTTATTCAGAGCCTTTAAGAAGAGGCTGAAATGAGAACTGTCTGGGAATAAAGAGCATGGGGCCTCGTAATCCTCAGCTTGCTTTTTATCCTGTGAAAATGCACTTATTTGTTGCAGGTTGAGGCTGCTCCATGAACATCACTAATCTGGTGCCCGTGTGAATGACCAGTAATGTCCGAGTTCTCAAGCAATGCTATTTGCCTGAAAACTCTGATTCCAAATGATTTTTGTCATGTATCAGGGCAATGAAGACACTGCTGCAACACAATGGACTGATCAATTGGCACTGCCCTTTCTTGGGTGATAATTGTATTTATTATCCTGTAGTCTCCTCATGGCAAAAACCAACTGAAGTGAGAGTGAAGGAAACAGTCAATTGCGATTCCTGGATGATTGCTGCATGCCTCCCCAATCTGCCTTTCTGCTGTTTTTCACTAAGTTGCTACTTAGGAGTGAGCTACTCGAAGCATGTTCTCTAACGCGCACTCTGATACTTGCTTGTGAAAAATACCTCTAATTTTTATAAATTGCTTTCTAAAATTGCTTGGTGACTGACAAGTATTTGTCAGCTTTGAGCAGTTCCAAAACCGATTAGTTTGCTCATGAGGACTCTTAGCAATGGGACAATGGCAAATGGGTTCAAACTTGAACACAGGAGGTTTAGGTTAGATGTGAGGTGCTGGCACAGGGTGCCCAGAGAAGCTGTGGTTGCCCCATCCCTGGCAGTGCTCAAGGCCAGGTTGGACACAGGGGCTTGGAGAAATCTGCTCTAGTGGAAGGTGTCCCTGCCTGTGGCAGGGGTTGGAACTGGATGAGCTTTAAGGTCCTTTCCAACCCAAACCAGTCTGGGATTCTGTGAGCTGCAGAGAATTGGGCATTCTCTACTGAGTGTCTAACAGGATGGATTTTCCCAGTTGTAAAAGCAATCTCAGAAATTCCTCTGGGTCTCTCAGGACATGGTATGATCTTCCAAGGGAGGTGAAATGGCACCTTTATTTAGCATTTACAGGAGTTGAATAAGAGGTAGTTAGCAGCAGTCTTTTACGTGAGCAAATACCCAGTGACAAATTGTTCCTAGTAATATCCAGCCTCTTAACACACATTCTTCAAGGAAGCCAAGCCTGACAGGTCGTCTTTAACGTGGAATCAATCAACAGAACAGCAAGAGCAACTAATCACACACATTACTGACAAACACCAGGGAACAAAATTAGGGGAGTCAGAGGGACCCAAACAGCCAGGACACTGCTTGCCTGCCAGTCCTTCTGTGCACGCCAGGTGTGATGGAAACGACAACGTACACAAAGCCACCAGCAGTCGGAGGAGGAAAAGCCCTGAATGCAGCCTCTTGAGTAACACACTCCAATTTCCAGCTACCCCAGATGTAGAAAACAGAGATCCAGATCCAACTTCACATTGCTTGCAGAGCAACCAAAGTCATAATAAAAATCCCCCCAAATAAGCATTTGATGAGAAACACCAATAAAAATTGATTTCCCGGATACCACTCTCTGGTCTCACTCAGGATTTAAGGGGTGTTACTTCTGAGTGTGTGTCTGTATAACACATCTGTGCAGGCAGGTGACAAGAGGCTGGCTGCTGCTCTCACTGTGTCTAAGCACGGATGAGGATTTGAGCTGTAATGAGTAATTCGGAGTATGCTAAGCATCTGCCTTTGCTGCTGAACTATGCTGGCTGACAGCTCTCAAAACTACATGTAAAGAAAGAGTGGATTATTATTTCCTTTATTAAAAAAAGGACACTAGAGCTGCTGACTGTATGTCTCTGCTCTGGACATATTTGTCTATCTAAGCACTTAGTAACTGTATTCATAGTATTATGAGCAGAAATGTTTCCTCCAGGCACTTGCTGACTCACAAGGCACAGGTAAAAGATATTTGCAACAGGATGATCTATGCTCTTTTTCATTCAAATTTAGAGCACAACTTACATCCATAAGCCTTCTCCAGTTGCTGGGGTGTTATAAAGCTGTCCAAGCAGAGCTTAGGGAGTGCACTTCAGAGATAACACTTGGATCTCTGCAACCTACAGTGGTAAGAACCAACCCACATAGACCTGGAGTTTGTAATTAGTGATGGATGCATATGTTAAAGATGGCTATTCTCAGGGATGATATATTTGAGAACCACTCCACGTGGCATTTTTGGACAGAGCTCTTAACTACAGAGATTTACTAGTGGGGTTTTCCTGGAGGAAATCTATTACTGTTATGTTTACTCGTCAGTTACTGCTAATGAAAATAAATAACTTGCTTACTTAAAGTCATTATAAACCTTGTGCTAAGAAACAAAAATTAGGTTAACCAAGCACAACTCGTTTCTTTGCCATTTCCCCACTGGCAATTTAATTAAATTACATCTTGCAATTTTTAAGTATGCTTAGCCTGAATTATTGATTTTATTATAATATCATTATTGAGCAGCCTACAGTTTCATAGGAGTTGCAAAAGCTTTCACAACTCCCCATTCTTACCTGATTTAACAGCAGATGAACACAGGAAAATGATTCTACTTGAAACTTTCTTTGTGAATGGTTTTACTTGAAACATCCTTTGTGAATGGTCTTACTTGAAACATCCTTCCTTATCCCCACCAGCTACAGAGGCCTTCTGCAGATGTTTTCTCTTACTCAGGTATTTGCCAGCTTTGTCAGGAGCAAAATGACAATGAGGAATGCAAACCTACCTCATCATGGTGGACAACAGCACCTTATTTTCTCGGACCATGCCAGCCCTTCCAGAGGAACAGGAAAGAGGAGCATTTTAACAGATGGCTTCCTTTCTGCAAGTTATCATTTCCCTGTTCCCATTAACAGCACGTGCTGACCAGACCCGTCTCTTCTGAAATCCTGTCCTTCCTCATGTTAGTTTGATTTCTTTTGGATTTTCCTGAAATCTTTCAGATTTCTTTCTAAGCTTTTCCCTTTGATGCCCATCTGGAACTTCAAATGCTTTTTATACCATAACAACCCTCTTCAGAAGTTTCTGGGTCCTTAGGAAAGCACAAAGCTGTGTACACACAGGTTACAAACTCCTGAGCTCCCCACTCTCCAACAGGTTTGAGCTGATTCAGTGCTAAAAGAATGATACAGCTGCATATGTTTAACCTCTCCTAATCTTCCTCCTTCTCCTCAAATGATTTAACTGCTGGGTCATCTAAATTATTAACTCCAGCTCTGTTCTTGTAATCAAACTTTAAATCAGAGCTTGTGACCATGTGCACTTGGGTTGGATTTACTGCTGTTTGGATGCATATTGTTGTATTCAGCTTTTCCAAAAGAACTGGGGTTTTATGGTTTTGACACAGCACAGACCCTGAGATGTCTTTTTTCATCATCTCTCAAGTATGTCAACTCATCAGCATTTCTATTTCATGGTTACAATCTCCTAGCAACTAAAGTTTATCTTTAACTGACCCTCACTGTTTTGGAGACCCTGTGCCCAGAGCACGTTACATACCTTCTTTTCCTCAAACACACTCTGTACTTTTCCTTGTTCTCATTTTGATTACCTATAGGGCTTACGTTCATCATCTTGCTTGAGATAAAACATCAGGAATACGCTAATGCTTAGACTCACAGTACTCCTAGTTCTGGTTGCCCCCTTGCAAATGATCTATGAAATTGTCACTTAGCAAACCCTTCCCTTAAAGGGGGGGGAAAATCCAAACTAAACAAAAAATTACCCTGGAGGCCAAACTGCACTTTTCTGAGTGCCTCACAAAGAGCATTCTTGTGTCTCAACTGTCCCAGCCTTAGAAGCCTGCCATACCTGGAGTACTAGTTTTGTCAGGATGAAGGGTCCATCACTCCTCAGGAACTTGCAACCTCTCCAACAACAAATGCAGCTAAAACTCTCTTCTGGACAAGTTAATAGTCCTTCTGGGCCACCCTGACAGTGAAGTCAAAGACATGGAAATGATTATTTAGGGGAGTCTGGTTCCAGCAGACCTCAGTGAATTCAGAGCAGCCCTGTGGAGAAGGACTTGGGGGTGTTGGTCGATGAGAAAATGAACATGAGCCGGCTGCAGTGTGCGCTCGCAGCCCAGAAACCAACCGTATCCTGGGCTGCATCAAAAGCAGCGTGACCAGCAGGTCGAGGGAGGTGATCCTGCCCCTTTACTCTGCTTCTCCTGAGACCTCACTTGGAGTATTGTGTGCAGTTCTGGTGTCCTCAACATAAAAAGGACATGGAACTGTTGGAACAAGTCCAGAGGAGGCCACGAGGATGAGCAGGGACTGTAGCACCTCCCGTATGAAGACAGGATGAGAAAGTTGGGGCTGTTCAGCCTGGAGAAGAGAAGGCTGCGTGGAGACCTCATAGCAGCCTTCCACTATCTGAAAGGGGGCTGTAGGGATGCTGGTGAGGGACTCTTCATTAGGGACTGTAGTGAGAGGACAAGGGGTAACGGGTTCAAACTTAAACAGGGGAAGTTTAGATTGGATATGAGGAAGAAATTCTTTCCTGTGAGGGTGGTGAGGCACTGGAATCGGTTGCCCAGGGAAGGTGTGAATGCTCCATCGCTGGCGGTGTTCAAGGCGAGGCTGGACATAGCCTTGGATGGCATGGTTTAGTGGGAGGTGTCTCTGCCCATGGCAGGGGGGTTGGAACTGGATGATCTTCAGGTCCTTTCCAACCCTGACTATTCTATGATTCTAAGATTCTATGTCCTGATACTGCCTCACAATTTATCTTTGATTTTAATGATGTGCATGGAAGCTTTCAGCATCTCTTGGTCCCTTCATCTCCTTTTGTTCTAGCTGGGCAAAGAGAGAGGCAGACCTACCTGCTTTGCATCCAGTGAGAAAATCAAGATGCTGAAGAGATGGTAAATTCAAACTCTATAATGCTGACAGCTTCAAGGAGGATACCTGCACCTAACAGTAAGCCAGAGCAGCCTACTTCACTTGATCATTTGTAGTCTAGGTTGCCAGGACTTCAGGTCTTGTCAGTTCAGCCACAAGCAGAGAACAGCTTTGACTTGCTTCTCACACGGTCTAAGGCATATAATGCACAGCTGCTCTCTGATTGGGTGGAAGCATTAGCTTCACCTGGATGCTACACACACACACACACACACACACATATTTAGGCTTATTCACATTTACTGAGCCCTGTTTCTTCAGCCTGTAATGCAAAAAGAAATGTTGTTTGTGTAAAAGCTAGACAGATAAAGTGAAAGACTTGTACAGTACCAGCAAAGTGGCTCAGGTAGTCATGACAACCATGTCGGTGCTCATAAAACTTCTCTTCTTCATAATCTTTTTTGCAGTTCAGATAACACACATGCGAGCAGTAAAAAAACTCCTGATCTACAGCAACACGACCAAAAGTAGAATGTTCATAATACCCACAGTGGAAGTTGAGACACTGACACTTGGTGTCATTAGCGACAACAGCTTTGCCCAGTTCCCACAGGGGCCCCTCAATGTGCCCAGGCTTAAGAGAGACCAAGAGCCTTACCCCAGATTTGGGGGTGAGCAGGGAAGGGAAGGAGGGAGAGGCCTAACATTGCTTTCAAGGGATTAAGATCAGACATTAAATACACATAAGCATATTAAAAGTTATCTAAATACTCATGCACTTATGATTTCCTTCCGCATCCGATACCAGAAGGGCTCTGCTGCTCCAGTCCAAACACAAGGAACACCTTCTGCACGAGCTGTGAGCTCCCACAAACCATCCTTACTTCAGCAAGAATCAAAATCCATGTTCTTCTTTCGGCCTTTTATGCTCATTACTTTTTCACTTGGTTTTCAATGTGGAAATTTAAAACCCCTCTCACTCTTACCATTCACAGGTGGAAACCAAAGCATGCCTGAAATAAACCCCACTCTCTGCCCAGGGAGGAGTTACTGGATTTGCTTCCTGCAAGCAGGGACTGCTGGCAATAAGACAAGTCACCATCCTTCTAATCAAGTGATAAGCTCAAAAGAAAATTGCAAAGCTGTATATACCTGAGTCTGCCAAGGAGTCATGTGTTGCTTCAAAGGAATGAAAAGCAGATTTGGCATCTGGAGTCTTCAATAACTGAATTTCCTTTCACATAAAACTGTTATAGTTAAGAAGTATCATTTACTGAGGAAAAAAAACCCCAAAATTCTCTTTTATAATGAAAGATCTATGGTCAACATGCCATTTTCTCTTCTTTCAGCTAAGAAGAATAACTCACTGACACCCATATAAATCCCCTAGTTTTATATGATACTGAACTTACAAGGTCTCCATCATCACCAGTCCTGGGGAAAGAGCTCCATCTTCTGGGAAATAGCTCTTCAGTGGTCAGGGAGGGACAGGTTCCAATGGATCATCACGTCTCTTCTCCAGAATCACACAGCAAATATCAGGGTTTATCAGAGAGCTCTATCGGTGCAGGACAGCTCATCTCACAAATCAATCTCCTGCGAGCTGGTTTGTAGATGGCAGGACTGTTAATGGAAAGAATTGGGGCTGAGTAAATACTTACCAGATAATCCACTGCAACAGAAGCATCTCACACAGTAGAAGGGGCATTTTACCCAGAAACTCAGTGTTGAGGCAGCTGAGTAACCCAAATCCATGATCAAGCTGGTATAAATTACAAATATCCTCCTTCAGATGATCTGTGACACAAGCAAGTTCCATAGCTGACATGATGGAAATGATTAAGAAATAGCCCTAAACCTCCAAAATTAGTGATACGAAATATACATTTACCAAGTTTAAAACAGCATAGCAAATACCTGAGAAGGCAAGATCTTCTCCAACAGGTTAAACACTGGAAGCCAGCTACTAGTTCTACATACTGACTAAAACTGTGCCATGATTTGGGGCACTATATTTAACAGTGGACATAAATGGCAATTCTGTACGGAAGCTTTGCATTTCTTTCCAATTCAAAAGCATCCACACAGTGAATATTCTTGTTCCCATTCAACACAAATACCGTGTTACACAAAGGCTGTGCTTATGTTCCACACACCGGGGATGATGAAGAAACTTGTGAGGTTGAAACCGCTGACCTGAAGTTGTTATTTCATTAGATGTGATTCTGCTTCAGCCCACGTAAAATTTGCAAATAAATAGATCATAAAATTTGCAAATAAATAAAATCATTTTTCTATGAACATGAATACAAATTGTTGAGAATTTTCTGTTACTTATATGCAATATAATTACTTTCAGTGCTAAACAGTCATTTTTATGCAGCTTTCAACAGCACTAGGTAACTAGCTTCATCTATAGATTCCTGTCTACTTGCTCATTAACTACAGAAAGAAGATCTTAAAATACCTTCAAGGGGAACTGACCTTATTACATGTCTCCACCTTTTCTTTTTCTTTCTCTCCTCTCCAGAAAATAACATTCCGGGCACTAACACAATGAAAAGTAAGTTCCTGGTTGATCCCAGGGAGCTGTGAATTGTGCTCCTGGACCAACCTGGAAGGAAGGGGACTCTTGAGGTAACAGATGAAGATAAATAACCATTCTTTGAGGAAGATGAGGACAAATAATCATACACAGAGAATGCTCATGATATACACCTGTCTGCGCCATCACCTACCATCATTTAAAGGTGGGAGTTCTACAAGGACACCAGTAAGAGTACATTTACCATTACTTTTGGGGGTATTTTTGGTGGGGTTTGGGGGGCGTGTGTCTGTCATTTGTGGTTTTTCTTTAATGATACTTTCAGGCTTTGATGTGCAGTTTCACTTTCAGCACACTGACTTACCCCATGGTGAAAAAAAGCCCCAAGTTGCTTGTACAGCAAAGAAGCTATCTGAAGATGTTAGCTTCTTCTCCTGACTGCAGAATGTCTGTGAGCAGAACATAATGTCACCGCCCTGATTTAATCACAGGTGATGTTTCATGATTTTTCTTTTTCTCCTATGTGAATTGAATGAATCGTGTTGATCTCCTAAATCACAGCAAGTATTTTCTCTCAGTTGAAGCCAGAAGACAAATACTTCACTAGCAACCATAAATCCTAGCTGGGCTGAGAACACCACAAAGACAGCTTCTGCCATAGGTGCTGTCTAGAATCCCTACTCACAGCATGAAATGAACAACGCAGCTTCGCTCTACAAAGGGATCTCCAGTCTTCATAGAACCTTCCACCCCCTTCTTTGTCTTTGTCCACTCCTCCAGCTTACAGACAAAATTAGTGTATTTTCACTAACTATTTGAAACACTATTCTAAACTTCTGTTGAATTTGGTACAGTGCATCTCACTTCTGTGGCAACTGGCACCAGCTTTTGACACCTGTGAATTTCAGGCAGGTTCTGCCTTACTACAAGAGCTTCCCAATTTCTCTTCTATCACAGCAACCACACCGTCCAAGAAGTCTAACAGAGCCTAATTTATTAAGTCACTTATTTTACCCCTTTTCTTTAACCAGAGGCTTCAAAAAGAGGAAGAGCAAAAGGAAGATATCCTTAGGAGCCTACACAGACTTCCCTCCCTGCTTCTCCTTCTGATACTTAGTTATGGGAAGGTTAGTCTCAATGACTGTTCAGGAAGAACATGGGAGCTGCTGCTCCCTTTGCCCAGAGGTGTAGCAAAGGCAAGGGAGGAAACAGGCATCAAGTATCTGCCAACCCCCTTGGAAACTGCAGCCTGGCATGAGAGGCTGTTGGCTTGCTGTTGTTGAGATGTGTGCCAAGTCATAAGCAATTGCCCTGGAGAGGAGAGGGAGGACAAGGGAGAAGGGTAAGAGGAGACACCTGGACAGTACATGCTGTGAGTGCCAGAGAAGCTCCTTTCAGCACTGGCTGAGACGTTACCTCCCGCTGTGCTGCACCTGGAGCCTCTTGTTCCTGCAGACAACACGGAGGCACATCTGCCTTTGCTCCAGAAATAGTCTCCCAGTACTTGAACAGACCCAGTGTCCTCCCTGCCCACTATCCCAGCCCTACCTGGGCAGCCAAACACCATCCTTAGTTACAAATGCAAGTGCTGTGTCATGCAAAAGCTTTGGGTTTCTTCAAGCTTTCTCTGCAAAGTCAGGGAGAGGTCGGAACTGCCTCCCTTGCCATCCCAGAATAACTTTTGCTGAGCTTTAATCAATGAACTCGAAAAGATTTGCTGATCCAGACTATAAAACACAAATTTAGCTGCTGAACTGTGGCGCAATCAGGTCTTCATAAGTAGGGAAACCCCAACTCCAACATAACGTGCAGAAATAGCAAACCCCACTAACAAGTATTTTATTAGTTCTCCATAGTGGTGCTGAAGTGTTCTGCTTGTTTCTAGAAGTCATATATTTGCATGAGGAGGCAACAGTTTGCTTTCTTTATGTTTATTACCCACATGGGCAAAGAAGATAAAGAAGAAAATACGAAAATATGCCTGTCATTGCTAGACCAGCTACACTGCTGTAGTACAGGCTGAACTGCAGTGTTTGCCTGTACCTTTTAATGACAAAACTCCTGAGATGTCACATTTCATTTAACAGCCTGTGTAATGGTTGGGATAGTGTCGCGTAAGTACTGAACAGAAACTGAGCTTTTAAAATGACAAATCACCCTATTTCTGGGGAGTTAGGGCAGAAATTGTTTCCTCTTTCAAGGCAAAAATCACTGTAATTAACTTTTTCTCCCTACCGGTTCATGTAATTTGTTCTTATTAAGCGTATTATGCCTGAGGACAGTTACCTCCAGCCTACAGCCATCAAACACAAAATCACACTTACAACACTGTCTACCAGGCCTGGTTTTGAGTTTCCTCTTTTCCAGGGGTGTCCCAAGGGAAATTTCTATCTGCCTTGTGCCTGCAGGAGCCACGTCCGTTCTCTGCCAAGAGAACTGCTCAGGGGGCTCTCAGCAAGGTTTACTACCTGTTTTCTAGGGGTGTAAATGACCTGGAGCATACTGAAGCACTCAGCAGCCACGGGCTTGATGCTGCCAGGGAATAAGCACGCGTATGTTCTGCACTGAACGCAGCAGGACATATTTGAGAAGAGCTGAGCCAGTGCCCTGCTGAGAACAGCCACACATCGCTTTCCCATCAGCTCCTGCACCTCCTGTACTCAGCAGATGTGAAATCAGGTGATCAATTATGAACAATAAAACCTCAAATATTTACCCTGCAAGTGCAAGCTCTGCGAGGGCCCAGACACGTAACTGCGACATAGGGAATGATGCTGAAAGGAAAACGGCAGCAGTGTTGTTCCTGTTGTGTCAAGTCACCCATCTAATGTTCCTGGGACTGCTGTGGGAAGCACAAGGTGTCCTGCAATACATTGGCAAATACACCACAGAGAGAAAAGCACAGAAAGCACCCCACTGGCTCAAGGTGTAGCTGACATATGGCGTATTTTGCCTCATCTGTGAGTAATTTCATTGCCTGGGCTTGCTTTGCTGTTCTTTTATCAATGTGACTTCAGAAGAATGATAATGAATTTTACAATAGGCATGGGCTCCTTTTCAACTTTTCCAGACTAACGCAAGAGGCTCATTCTGAAGTACATCCACTAGAGCCAAATGTAATTAGGTGCATTTTACCTTCTCCCTTTTCCAGCCTCTAAAAAGGGTTTTCCTCACAGCATGGGAAATGTAATGAAATGAAAGATCCTCCATCACATGTAGGTTATTATTTCTTTTATACCGCTGCCTCTGCATTTCACATCCCACACTGACAACTCAAAGGCACTTACGCTTCCCAGAGCTTCCTTTTTATAGTGGCAACAGAGATAGGCTGAAAGGGGAAACTGAGGCATGGAGAGATGATTAAAGCTGTCCTAAATGTAGCAGCTGAACAGAACAAAGTACAGATTATAAAACTCCTGAGTTACCATTTTATTGAGGAAACACTTGACATTAAACCTCTGCTAGTGTAAGATACATATCCCATGGCACTGCTCCCATCAGGAAGATTTGCCTGACCAAAATCTGAGGTAGGTGAAATACTAGGACTTGGAATAGAAGTATAAAGGTCCAAACAGTGGTGCTTCCTATCCAAGAACTCAAAGAGGAGAGAGACACCAAATAGGGGCTTCTTCTGAAAGAGAACACCAGGTGAACTTGGCACCTGGGGAAGAGCAGTTGAGCTGTCCATGTCCCAGGAAATCTCAGCAACTGGGGAAGATGCTGCATCAGCCAGGCTGACCAGAACAGGGAAGATGCTGCTGCTACCACATGGGTAGCCAATGTTTAGGAATGCCCATGGATATTTTTCTCCCTGTTCCTGCAACCCAGGGTTCTGTTTACATGTATTCTCTCAAAGCAGTGTAACAGCTCTCACTGCAAGGCTGCTGACTGCTCCAAATGGTTTGCTTGCAGAACCAGGTGCTGTGCTTTTAGATTGAGCATTACAGATTGAATCATGTGCTTCCAGAACTGGTATAAAAATGTTGTTATTGACTCTGAGGGATGCAGGGTCAGACCTTATATTCAGTACCACATACAGATGGACTCTTACCTTGCAACCACAGGAATCAACAGTAAGCTTTTCCCTTCTTCCTCTACCCCATTTCTCCATAAATATTGACGACTACGAACAATAGCTTTAGAATTCAAACTACAGGATCTTTGTTGCCAGATAGAGAATGACAACACAAAAGAGAGAAGCTAACACTTGAGTTATTCAAAAGGCTATTTATAATCATTTGAGGCCAGCATGACTGACTCATATAGGCTGCACTGCAGCCAGCCCTCCATACTCATTAAATTTATCTCATTTTGACAGATTTTCAGCAAACTCTGGCCCAAACAATTATAGCAGTTCTTAAACCCTGAAACACCTGGAGGCAAGTGGTACTGTCTGTCAGCAGAGCGCTTCTAGAGCTGGAATAGCATCATCTTGCCACTTCTTTGAGATGAACTATTGATGTACATAAATACAAGGTATTAGAGCAAAAGCAAAGACCTCATACTGAACAACTGCTTTTAGGCTATTGGAGTTCTGTGGACTACTCAGGCTCCACGAAGTTTAAATACTTACAGCTTTTTGTAGTTAAGGAAGTTGGTATTGTGTGGTTGGGGAAAATGCGCTCAGTGGCTCTAAGTGACACACTGGAGGAGAGAATTAATCACGCACAGTTGACTGCATTTCCTTAAAGGAAAAGGATGGCCCCTGTCCAACTTGCACCCAGCCCAGCTCTGCAGCTCATTCTGTGCTCCTGTAATGATATGAAGGACAGAAACGCTGCTGGACTTCTGAGGGTGGTGGGGAGATAAGATTGTTCCTTGCCTTGCAATAGCTCTCAGGAGAAGTTACCTGGGTACGATCCTCTGTGTGTTATCCTCAGCATTTTGACCCCTGCCTTCTCATTTTTGAGTCTAAAGGATGTTCAAGTAAAGATTGGGGAGAGCTTGATGCCAAGGTATTTATTTGCAAATATATTTGGGGCACTTTCCATATTATACTGCTATGGAGATAATGGATACCAGAACCTTTTCAAAAGGTAGCGACCAAAGGATATGAAAGCCACTGACACCACAGTAATACTTGGAAAAGGGAAGGAAAAAAGAAAGAACATTGCAGTTTGGTCACATCCTCTGCTTAATATTCCTGATGCCAACCTTATGGAGTTTAACCATGCCAAGTGCAAGGTCCTCCACCTGGGTCGGAGCAATCCCAGGCACAGCTCCAGGTTGGGCAGAGAAGAGATTCAGAGCAGCGCTGCGGAGAAGGACTTGGGGGTGTTGGTTGATGAGGAAATGAACATGAGCCGGCTGCAGTGTGCGCTTGCAGCCCAGAAACCAACCGTATCCTGGGCTGCATCAAAAGCAGCGTGACCAGCAGGTCGAGGGAGGTGATCCTGCCCCTTTACTCTGCTTCTCCTGAGACCTCACTTGGAGTATTGTGTGCAGTTCTGGTGTCCTCAACATAAAAAGGACATGGAACTGTTGGAACAAGTCCAGAGGAGGCCATGAGGATGATCAGGGGACTGGAGCACCTCCTGTATGGAGATAAGATGAGAAAGTTGGGGCTGTTCAGCCTGGAGAAGAGAAGGCTGCATGGAGACCTCATAGCAGCCTTCCAGTATCTGAAGGGGGGCTACAGGGATGCTGGGGAGGGACTCTTCATGAGGGACTGTAGTGATAGGACAAGGGGTAATGGGTTAAAACTTAAAACAGGGGAAGTTTAGATTGGATATAAGGAAGAAATTCTTTACTGTAAGGGTGGTGAGGCACTGGAATGGGTTTCCCAGGGAAGTTGTGAGTGCTCCATCCCTGGTGGTGTTCAAGGCCAGGCTGGATAGAGCCTTGGATGGCATGGTTTAGTGGGAGGTGTCCCTGTCCATGGCAGGGGGTTGAAATTGGTCCTTTCCAACCCCAACTGTTCTATGATTCTACCTGCTTGCTATGCCAAGCTGAAGGGAAGCAGGAAAGATGCTTTACAATAAGACGCTACAAATAAAGCACTTTCAAATATGGGTTGTTTCACTACCATTTTATTTATGGAAAGGTAATAGCTTGTGAAAAGTTCCTTTGCTACCTTTATTCTGGATGTCTATATGCAAAGTGCAGAGTGGCATGCTCTGAAGGCTTCTATAACTGGTATTATTGCTATCCTAGTCAACCTTTTAAGGGAGAAGAGGCTTTCTCTCACTTTTTAAAGGTAATACAATTTGAGGGCCACTTATCTCCCCCTGTAACCTTTATCTGTACATATGTTTCTCCAGGGAAGTATAAATCATAATCTTTGTGTGTCAAATAGCTTAGTGTCAACAGAGCAATGAGTCATATATAATAAACGACACAGAATCCCACGAGCTTTGTGGAACTGGAGCAGTAGCAGCATGCAAACAATAAAGCAGAAAAATACCCAGAATGTGCTTTTCCTGCTCAACCAGTTCATTTTTGGTTATTAAATAGCCACAGTGAAGCTCTCATCTCCTTTTTGTGCTCATTTCTTACAAGGGTTCTGACAGAGGAGCTCTATTGTCAGGCATGGAAGGGCACTAAGTGAATATTGGAACAGATTCAGAAAAACTGCATTTTGCATGGTTGCAACATGCACTGGTATCAGTCAAGCAATTGTGAACAATTATACTTCTGTGGTTTGTGTAGGAAATCTATCAAGTAACCTCTGGATCCAGGGAACCAAGCTGGGCTGTTGGAATTCTTGACTGACCTACTTCCAAGTGACGTGCTCCCCTAGATGGTTCTTGGTCTATCTTCAGTGCATAATTCTGAGCAACAGCACATTATAGCAGTGGTTTGCCACTTGCAAACAATTTACAGTAGCAAAGCATTGATTTGAAAAGTCAGTTTTCTCTTATGCTTACTTATGTACCGTGTTCTGCTTAAAAGGAGGTACTTTGGATCTGCATGACCTGTAGCACTCACTGAGAAGTCAACCAAGCTTTGAAGTTATTTTCACTCTTTATAGTGTTTTGGGGAAAACCCAGGAGACTCAGCACCACTGCTTCAACCTGTCACAAGACACAATAAAACCAGCAAGCTGAGAATGGGATATGTTTCTCAGATTACTCTCCATGCTTACTGAGTATGACTTTGACAGAGCATTTCCATCAGGAGAGCCCAGTGTACCATGAGCGCACTGCAGACTGTAGGGTTTTGCAGAAATGAACCTGCATGGCAGTTCACAATGAGTAAACCAAAATGCTGGCAGCAGCTATACCAGTTATTCAGAAGTCACTCTGGGTTTGTAAAGATGTAAAAGGAACCAGAACTAATGCTGGATACAGCCAAGATAACCCTACAGCCTTCTAGCTGCTGTTTCCAGAGAAACACTGACCACAGGGAATCTTTTCTAGGCTACGGTCTGACTTCCATACATGTGTCTATAGTCTACAAGAGCAGCACAGACAAATGCACCTCAACAATGATAAGGAGTTATCCACAGGATTAAATGCAGTTTTGAAATGATATATATATATACACACACATAAAAAAGAGATAATACTGTCCTATTCTGATGTTCTATATATCTACCACAATAATTTATCTTCTAAGAATACACGGCACTGGAAACATGCAAAAGCTAAAAGTGTCAGTATCTGAGTTTCCCCAGGCAGCCTGAAAGGCCCTTGTCTTTTGAGACTACTTGATTAACAACAAGTTTTGATAGCTGCAACAAGCAGAGACTTTGAAAGCAAGCAGAGGAATAAGTGAATGCAGATCACAGTGGAAAACAGTTAGGGACGTGTTTAAGCTTTCAAAACCTTGAATGTTTCTTTTCTGTTTAAAAAAAGACATTTCAAAAAGTTAATTTTACACACACGGAGCTTGTCTTGCACCCAAGTGCTGAGGTCAGTCAGTTACTCGTGCCACAAACATACATTAACTTGAGCAACAGAGGGAAATACCTGTGTTCAATAATACAGACCCTGTGGACACAAATGAGAAACTCAGCAACAGACTGGCTCTACCTGAAAGAAATAACTACTAAACCATTCTCACCAGCATGAAAGTCATGTTACTTAACACCATGGTTTAGGTTAAGTCTTATGAAAGAAGTTCGAACTGGATGATCTTGAGGTCCTTTCCAACCCTAACTATTCTATGATTCTAAACCAAAGTGGACCAACATTTTCACATTAGTGACCTAAACCCCATGAAGAGCCAAATTATGAGCTCCATTATAACAACACACTGCATGTGACTTACCCTACTGAAAATGCAAAGTCAAATGCTAATCTGTCTTTAAATAAATCACGATTATATACTATTAAGTCAATTTGCAAACCAGGCTTCAAAAGATGCATAATTAACAAGATGTCTGTTCCACATTTATCAGTAAGAAACTATTTTCAGCTCTCCTGTGTATCACTTTTCCTGTACTGTGTCAGACATGGACTCCTTAACATCACCTCAAAGATTCTCTGCTCTTATTTGACCTCCTGAGATCCCTGAACTACAAAGGTGACTCATCTCCTCTCCCAACCAACACCAATTGTCTTGAGCACATACCATTGCTCTGTATCTAAATACAAACCCGTATCTATACTGGGAGGCCAACATCTAATATCCTTTTGGGTAGTAGCAAGAAAAGCTGTTCTGGGTGTCCCTCTCATGATTTGCCCTATAGATGACTAAGAAAAATACCAGGCACCTTTTGTATGAAGACAAGCTGAGAAAATTGGGGCTGTTCAACCTGGAGAAGAGAAGCTGTGTGGAGACCTCAGGGCAGCTTCCAGTGTCTGAAGGGGGCCTACAGGGATGCTGGGGAGGGACTAGTGATGCTGGCTGAGCCAGGATGTGCCTCTCTTCCCACCCAATCCTTTGGGGAATGCACTCTGACTTTTGCAAACAGCAATGCCATGATGGCAAGCCATCCACTGAGGAAGAAACATGAATCCATTGAAGAGTTCAGGCTGGACAGGACCTCAGCATCCACCTGGTCCTACACCCTTCTCCCTGTCTTTATAGGCAAGGCCTGTGTTTGGAAAAGAGACAACTCTTAGAAATTAGATGTAGCAGCTCTTGTTCCTCAATCTCTCAGTGTGGGTGTAAATCCAGTTTAATTTAATTGACTTCAGTGAAATCCTTGCAGAATGTCACAGATGTAAATAAAAAGCCTAAGGATGGATGGGACAGCAAGAGGCTGCAACACTGGTAAGAAATAAATCTAGCAATATGAGTGGGCTTGGGTTTTTTAAACCTTGATATGGAGAAGTACTTCAAAGAATGAACTCTATAAAAGCTTCAAGTATAGGATTACGTCTCCTGAAACCCAGTGCAAACTAAGACTATATCTTCTAATAGGCATGCTTCAAAGTTTTTTTCCTTTAATCCCTCTTACTTCTTTTCCTGTTACAATTTTCTACAGTTTTCCACCAGCTCCATTTTAGCCCTCTCCCTTCCAGGACTTACCTGACACATTCTCAGGAGCACTGCTTTACAGCAGCACACCAGACATTTCTTTTTGAGTCTTCAAACTTGCTCTTTTTTTCTTTGTGGAAAGCCAGAGAGACCCTGAAATCTCCCATATAAGCTCACTGAAGTGACCTGTTACCCCCCTCCTTGCACGCTGATGTCTGCCAAATACCTGTGTGAGCTGTCAGCCTTGGTGCTGGTGGCTGGAGGCTCAAGCAAGTCACACCAGGTGGCATGTGAAGAGCAGAAGATGATGAAGAAAGCTTTGAATATTGTGCAACCACCAACACTGCATGACTGCACATGCCAAGCCCATGCTGAAGGTACCACTATCCACTGCTCTCCAAAGGCATTTGAAAACTGGAAGTAGTATCACATTTGTAACAATTACATTATTTCATTTGTGGGGGAAGATGAAAAGAAACCAACAAAAACCAACACAAAACCAGCCTTTGAATTAAAGTGATGTTTGGTTAGCGATGTAAGAGTTGCATCCCTCCTCTTGTGATCTGCATGTTTGAGCCTAATACTCCTACTACAGTGATACTACACAGATGGCCAAGTCATCAATTACAGTCTCATTAATCTTAACTTATGCTAACAGAAATTAAGCACCACACAGATCCCACAGTTGACTCCCAAGATGTCCAAGGTGGAATGGCTCTGGCAACTCCAGCAGCCCCTGAAGCTTTAAGTTATGGCTTGAAGTGATTTCAGAACCCTGCAGTACTGACCTCCTACACACAGGTGTCATGAACAGTTCCACATTGCAAGTTACTCTACCCACTCTGTAAAGCAGAGACACACAGATCTCCTGAGGAGGCTGCAGGAGGTGAGAACAAGTCCTCTGCTATAGGCACATCTGTAATTGAGTGATATCTCTTTACAGCTCTTAACGGGAAATGTGATTCCCCAGACATGCAAACCTGATTTCAACACCAGATTTTGTCATCTCGGTCCAGTTATACAATCTCCCCTCTCTGCAAGCAGAGCTCTCAGCTTTGTGCATGTGGAATTTTCCTCTAATTCTTAACAGTCTTGAAAGTACAGTTTGTGACTAATAATTAAAAGCACAGCTTCCAAGGCTGATATATGCCCTGTTCACAAGCTAAACATTACAGGCACCCTCCCTGTTCTCATTCCTGTGAAGCCCATTAAAGAAATAAGACCTAAAATCAGCAAGTTTCTCTGTGTTCTACCTTCTTTGGGATAAAACCAAGTGGCAATGATAAGGCATGAAAAGTTCTTTATCAGATTAAGAAAGAAACATTTGCCAAGAGGCTGTCACTACTACTGCTGTTCTAAGCCCAAATGCTACTTAGTGCCTCCAAGAATCAAAACAATAAATTCCTCCAGTTTAAGTACATCTAAAATGCCACATTTCCATCAGATTTGAATTAAGTCAAAATGGGGCAGCTGAGCTATTGAGCAAGACATCAGAACACTGAGCTACCTGGAACGAAGAAAGAATGTGTTCTTCTCCCATCTATGACCCTCTATGCTCCCAGTTGCTTTTGTAAACCCCTTTGAAAGGGCAGCACCACTTTGGAGAAGGATGCTTCAGGCTGGTGTGGATGATCCCATCAGTGCAGTACCCCTGCCATTTCTGCAGCCCAGTGCAGTTCTAGCTTGATGACTGGTTGAAAAAGCTACAGCAAGTGTGTGTTTGCACCTTCCTCTCAAGCCTTCTCTACTGTTTCCCTGACTCTAAATAAATAGATATTAGGAGTAGCCATAAGAAAAGTCCCAATTACTTCCTGCTGCCACCCTTCCACCCCTAGAACCCTGAGAGCTGCTGGAGCTCTGCGAGGTCCTGATGGCTCCTGTGGCCACACTCTGGCAGAGATCATCTAACCATAACTACCATTGTGTTTATGATAGCGTCATGACTGTTACTATTTCAGAGACTGGATTAGGGCTTGCATTACTCAAGTCCCACACTTCACCTGCTGGTAACTGTCCCCCTGACATCCACATGGTTTTCACATTCCCCAGTTTATTCCTTACCATCTGCTAGTCAGATGTTCCAACTAAATAAACTTTTACTGTTCCATTTCTCTTTGAGATATGTCGCCTTGACCTTTTGTAGCTCCTCTGATCCACTCCAGAACATTAACTTTGCATGCAAACACCCACACTGTTTTGGTTGCTTTGGTTTAAGTGAAAGCCACAGAGAAGTCAGTGCATCTTTGGCTGGAGAAGAGGAAACCCAGGCAGTGCTCTCACAGGCCATCACAAAACTGTCTGATTCACAGACTTCAGAACTGCTTATATAACTGGCACTTCCTCCTCTAGCAGAAGAACATTCTAGACACCATCCCTTCTCCTTCAGATTCAGTTTTGCAGTGCAAAGAGAAACCTATTTTACCTTTGGGAGAGAATTATCAACTGCTGCAGCATCAGTTATCACTGCAACCTATAGAACAGTGACATCAGTTAAGCCCTGTGGGACATATCCTTAGCTGGTGGGTGCTACTCTTCTCCCTTTGATTTCAGTGGCCTGCACTGATAAGTCACATCCTTGCCAGAAGTATGTCCCAAAGAGCAGAACTGGCTCTCGGCTAGGAGGATCACCTCTGATTCCTTTGTGGTTCACTGCCCAGACACCAAGCAGCCCATTGTGGGTCTGACTGTAAATAAGGAATGTGACAGTGTTCTCCTAAAATATAGAGCCAAATCCTGCCTTCACATATGCCACTGTCACCTTTGTGCTGTAAGGAGATTCTAGACTTAAGCCACTGAAGATAAAGGTCTGATTTAATAAACAGAGCAGCCCCTTTAAGCCATCCACTGAGGACCTTAACATTCTGAAAGATGTCCATTCATGCTGCACTTCAGTTGCAGTGTGAACTGAAGGCAACCAAAACGTTACCAACTGTCACAACTCCTCTGCCAAATCTGAAGGTTTCTCATGCAGTTACTTTTCCTGTACTTATTTCCATGCCATCAGCAAACTGAACATAGAGCCCACCCAAGGAATATTTACGTTTTGCATATTTGCTTGTTATAGTCACTTCAAGTGATTCAAAATAGCTCTTTGCAAAATGACAGCCTAAGCTATCATCTAAACCCACTCTGCAAACCACTGAAGGATTAAGGCCACAAGGTTTTCTAATGTGGGTTTGCCTAAATGGCATCACCCATGAATGTTCACCTGTCAAACCTGGCTGCACTCAAGCTGCTCGCTGAGCACACGTAGGACAGGTAGCACAGCTCTGGGCTCCAGCCTCATAGAGGTTGGGAAATAAACATTAAGCCAAACAAGAACAAGGCTGTTGACCTCACTGGAAGCAGGCAGACAAACATGTCTTAAATAAGAACATCGCTGTTTCCTGAAGGGCCCTTGATATATTTCCCCCAGAAGCCTCTTTTATCACTAGTTGCTGCTTCATTTCCTGCCTGCTGTTCTGAACGGACTTTTCTTGGTGTAATTCAATAGCGAAAGACCAAACCCAAGCAGGTAAATCAAAGGCACATGACATTCATTATAGTAATCTTTCCCTCATACCCTCACGTATAAGAAGTAACCTCTGCAAAGTTTGACAGAAAAAAACCCACTCTGCAGTTGTTTAATTTCCTTTTCTTTCTTTCTGTCAGGAGAGTCGCTGGTTTATGGGGAGCGTGTTCTTTTGGCTTCAGATCAGCATGCTGCATGTACACAGGAATGGCAGAACAATGTCAGAACTGTGGGGCCAGACCTGGATGAACTGGATACAGCAACTTAGAGATACAAGACAGCGAAATGCTCAAATGCTTCTTTGATCAAAGGGGTTCTGCAGCACAGTTTTTAATCCCATCAAATCCGCATAAAGGTGAGAGCTGGCAAGTCTGAAAGCAGCTTGTTACTTTCTGGCAGCCCAGAGTGTCCTTTGATACTTTCAAGAGCTGGGATACTGTATATTAAGAAGGTTTGGATGTCTGAAAAAAGAACCAAGAAAACTCCTTTGCATGGATATTTTGCAGGCTCTGAAGGCCTGGTATCAAGTCTGGTTTAGCACAGACACATTCCTACACTGAGTGACCTTTGCCAGGTCCGTAAAACTGCTGTTCTCATTCAGAAATGGTTTCTGGCATACAAGGGAGAAGCAGACGAGTCTGAACTAATTTAAACCCATTCTCCCTTATACAGGCCAGTTTTTGTGACATCCCTGCATCATGCCATTTGGGTTAAATCCATTCATCTGGAATTTCTCATGTATGTCTCCATTTTGACTGAAAATATTGAAATAAAATTTGATATTTAGGAGAATCATTTCTTAAACAGCACTCAAACACACCAAGTTTTCAATTCCAATGCCATTAAAAAAGCTTACTGCATCAGCAACTTGGATTTGCCTCTCTAAGTGTACTTCATAGGACAGAGATGAATTTACATGATCGCGATTAAGCACCTTTGGACAGTTGGATCACTTGCTATGAAAAACTCATCTCAGCCAATGCCTAACTAGTGTTCCTGCTGGAATGTGGGCACCAACACCCGCTCACAGGCAGAGCTCTGGTGTTCTGCTTCTTGCAACTCCCCAGATTAAATTCGCACAAATGCAAACGTTAATGTCCCTGGAAAAGCTGTGTGAAAACAGAGCTGAAGAAGGGTTACTTAGAAATGTAAACATATGGCTGAACCACATGAATTAAGGACCCTATTAAATAGGGTTTCTAGATCTCTCTCGACTGCAGTTACACAGTCTGTCATGACAGCAGTTTGGGAACTTGTTCTCTCTGCAAGGGTATAATTAACTACTCATTCCTCCTTCCTATTAATTTGATCAGTTGGAAAACGGTTATGTACTTCCTAAGCCATGGAGCTGACTTTGGTAGATTATGATTGCGAAGAGCTTTGAGAATGCACACTCACAATTGCTTTTACTATTATTATATTATTGCTCAGAGTGGATCTTATAATGCATCAACCTTCTCATTTCTAAACTGATGACATGCAAGCAGGAATCTTACAGCTAGCTACTTGGTCTGCATGGGCAAAGGTGGTTCTCAGGAAGAATAGGCCATGAGAAATGCAATGGGATGTCTGGAACAGTGAGGATGCCTCATTCCACATGTTGGTCTCGGAGCCAGTGCTGTCAGCAAGGCAGCCACACGCATATGGAAAGAGGCCTCTGGGTGACAGATAGCAGCAGGCAGGTGTGTGCAGCTTTGTTTGAAGATTTCATTAGTGTCTGCAGTGCATCCAATTACTTGCTATTAATTTAAAGGTTGTTTGATTCTGGTATTAATTCAATAGCCTTGAACGATTTTCAGAAGTATCTGTCTGGGTAGATATGCATGGGACTCTGATACAAACCTACTGTCTTCAGAAAGGCATGTGGGGCTATCTGAACATTGAGCCTGGTTTGTATGCAGTTCAGCAGCAAAAGGTACTGCCTGGGAATTCCAGATTACTCACAGGCAGCTTTGACTTATGCAGTTCCATGTTCAGGCAGATGAGAGACAAAACGGTCTGGAGGTTTTACAAAAACACTTCAGGTAATGTTCAGTCAATTTATTTAATCTTAAATTACTCAAAGATCCATAAAATTCACTCCTGAAAGTTAATCTAATATTTGCATTGCTGTATGGGGAGTAATTACCAGAACACATTTATTTGGTCATTAACTGGTCATCTAGACCATACCCTGCTGCATGTTAATTCCTGCCTCTGCTGAATGTGATAAAGAGAAATAAATAATTAGAAAAGATTCATTTCTTCATGTTAATGCAACACTTCAGCCTCTGCCAGGAAACAGCAGCAGTTGTTACAGACTATCAAGGGCACCATTTATGCGCTTGAGCATGATGGAAGCGGGATTCAAGACAAATTTGCTGTATTAATGAAGCCGAATTATGTTTTAAGAGTTACTCTTAGCACTAAGATATTAATTTGCCATTACAGAGAAATGTGTTATGTAGATATCTTGAAAACTGGCTTTTCACATGCATTTTCGGCCATAACAAATTTGATCCCAAAAAATCTGGCTGTGAAATAACTATTTTTCCAACCCCAGTTGAGGACCTTGCTCCTATTTTTGGCGTTTCTTGTTTAAAAAGCTACAGCTTAGACTTAATGTGCACCCATGGATGCAAAGAGAACTTTCTTATCCAGAGAAAGAGGACTTCTCACCCAGAAAGCCCCATTGCAAGCTGAGTGCTCGTGGAGAACCTGGTCTAAAGCCATTCAAAATGAACAACCCCTTAAGACAGTGGCAGGTCTTGAATTATACTTTGTGATCCAGCTACATTTGGTTTGTAACCAGCTAAGCAGGAAGTCATTGCAGCGCCACCATATATGAGACCTTCCTTCCTAAAAGTGACTTCAGGCATCACACACAACAACTTGTCAGTTTACTGGTGCTGTGAGGAAGCATGGCCAGAGCCCATCTCCACTGGACAGAGGCTCCTCCTTCGCTCTGAGCTTCTATCACCAGCCTCAGGTCCATGATTTCCAATTCTGCCATTGCTCAGGAGTCAGGTACCAGTGAACTCCCGGGACTGGAGAAGGGCTGAGAAATAGAGAGGTAAAGAACTGGACAGTATGTTACTGAGGAGGAAAAGCCATATTGCATCATATCTAGCCTGCGGGAGACTTTAGGGATGAAGCCAGGAGGAAGTTTAGGGGCTATTCATAATAGTATTTCCTGATCCTCTCCCAGAAAGAGTTAAGAACAAATTTTAAATGCTGAAGTTCTTCAACAGGCACCATTTTCCCTTACAAAATAGTTACCTCTAATGTGAGTAGATGAAGTTTTGGAAGAGAAGGGGTTTGCTGGTTGGTCTTTTTCCCCTGCCCTGCACAATGAAAACACTCTCCCCTCCCCTTGCCTTTTTTTTTCCTTCCTCTTTTAATAGAGCCACACTTTCAATAAGAAAAGTACCTGTGACAGAAAAAGTTCATAACAGAAAGAATTGAGACAAAGTCTCAGCTACTTTAAACATGAACAGCCTATAGAAACCAAAGTTATGTCTATTTATACCAACCCAAAACCTAGGAGCAAATTTTATTTTCCCTATTTATTAAATCAGATAGTCCAAAAGGATTTTGCTCAAGTGCAAAGTTCTTGTTATTCCTTTGGCACTCTGTTGGCTGTACGGCACATCTGGAAATTAAATGTGAAGTTATCTCCTACAACATCTATGTGGTTCAGAAGTCAAACCAGGAGTCTATGGTTTACCACTACTTTATCTAAAGCTAATTTATGTAAGCAGAACCTCAACTGCTGCATGAAGTGGAGAGTACAAAGTTCAGCTCCCCTATTAAATTCATCTACTTCTTCTTGGCAGAATTACTTTTTCCAATATCACTTGGCTGACGTGCAAGAAGAATCAAGGTCTCAGCAGATATATCACAATCTGGTTATTGCTTAAGTAGCTTACAGACACACCAGGATTTGCTTCTGCACATCCTCTGCTCGCTCCCGTATCTGCCTGACAACAAATCAAGTTTGGAGATTATTTATTCTAAAAAAAGTGATCCTTATTAAAAACCTGACATGCCATTTTCCTGATATAAGCTATAGCAAAAGCATCTCATGTCTTCTCAGCAGCACCCGAATTTGGGTATTTTGCTTTGGGGACCTTGTTTGCATTGAAGCAGAAACTACCAAGGGTTGGATTTCAACCTGCAGGATGCGTTGGATTCCCCCTGGCTGAGAGGGAATCCCATGGGGAGCTCAGGTAAAGCTGGAGGAAAAGGGACAATCACAAAGAAACTCCAAGCTTGTGCGACTGTTGTGATTTAAGCCCTGCAGGTAACTCAGAACCACACAGCCACCCACTCTGCCTCTTCTTCCTCCCCACAGGATGGGGAGGAGAATAGAAAGAATGTAACCCCCACGGGTTGAGACAAGAACAGTCCAGTCACTAAGGTATAACACAAACCACTGCTGCTACCACCAGTAGTAATAATGATAAAGGGAATAACAAGGGGAGAGAATACTATTGCTCGGCACCCGCCAACTGATACCCAACCCAACCCAAGCAGTGATCTGAGCCTTCTGGGTGACTCCCCCCAGTTTCTATCCTGGCCATGACGTGCTGTGGGATGGAATGCCCCTTTGGCCAGTTCAAGTCAGGTGTCCTGGCTCTGCTTGCACCCGGCTTCCCGTGCCCCTCCTCACTGGCAGAGCATGAGACTGAAAAGTCCTTGATTGGAGTAAACATTACTTAGCAACAATTGAGAACATCAGTGTGCTATCAGCATTGTTCACAGCTAAAGTTGAAAAGACAGCACTGTAGCAGCTACTAAGAAGGAGAAAAAAGACTGCTACAGCTGAACCCAGGACAGAGACTAACCTCAAAGTATTACTTGATAAAACAGAGCTCCAGGATTCAGGGTATCACCAAGGTATTAACACAACACTAATGGGATTTAACTATGTAGAAGATTAAAATCTGATATCAAATTTTAGCCAGAGTGCTGAACTGTGAGAAAACATTTGGGGTTTGCTGTGAGCCAGTGTCATGGGTTCAGCAGTAGCAGTCACTTTTCTCCCATCCCAAAAAAACACCAACCCAAACAACTGAAGAACCCCCCCCCAAACAACCCCAAACCCAAAGCTCCCACCACAAACATCCCAACAACCCTTCCCCTCTTTTACTACACATCTTATGCAGTCCCACCTAGAATAATTCATTTTATACCTCTTGAGCAAATAGCTGGTCCTAAAGTATTTATTCAAGGCAGTAAATAACTGTATGCCAAGTAACTGACTTCTCTGCTAGAGAAACTGGAGTGACTTTTACTGTGTTCAAAGTTCAGTTGACTTGCGGGGTGGAAGCTAAGTTATTATTCCTGAATCAATGTGGAAATGTGGCTTTTTGTATGTGGTTACTGTTGGCTAGGAGCTTGGGGGTTTGCCCCTGTCCTGTGCCCTGCTTTATAGTAGCAAAATAAGCACAAAATAAGCACAGGAAATGCTTTTCAAAATCAAGTATAAAAATCTGCCCTTGGATTTATCTGCTTTATCTATTTTTGTTCCCCTGAATTATAGAAAGAGTGCTCTTTTCATAGCTGCTCTCAACATGCTTTTATTACACTATTTGTTAACGGCCAATTTTCCTTATACAAACCCAAGCTTATGAATGCTGAAGGAAACCAGAATGGGGTAAAACTCAGCAGAATGAGATGCAAACTCAGGCTGAGGAAGTAGCAAAGGTGCCTGATGGAAGCCTGTCAAACGGTAAACCACTTGAAGAACCACCAAGGTGATCTCAGACTGACTTCAAGCTGCCGAGCAGTGACAAACATGGAAAAACTGAGTGTATGAGCATTACTTTCAGCATTCAAGCTGCTGTACAATGAGGCTTCACCACCTCTTCCAAAATGCTTAACAAAAGCTACCAGAGCTGTGTAATAGCCAAAAACTAGAACTGGTTTGCAAAGGACTAAGAGAGTGATTGGGGAACAGAAGGAAATCGGGAACTGAGAGACTCTGGCTTGATTAGCCAAAATAAAAAGTGAAAGGGACTGCTGCTCTAAGTGTGACTGAGGTAAGCTCTGAAGAGGGAAAACAGATCCATAAGGTGAAGTACGAGAGCTACAAGACTTCCCAAGAGGGAATGCTCCTGACCACCACTGCAGCAATCAGACTGTGAAATAGCCTCCCGAGGGGGCTATATAGAGGAAGGAAAAACAGGGGGGGGATGAAGGGGAGAAGAATCCAACCCACTGAATTGCCCCAAAACACAACCTCCTCCCGGTCACTGCTTCTAAAAAGCAGTCCACTTAAATGGGATGCTAGCTGCAGCAGCAGGGAAGTGAATGTGCTGATCCACCAAGTCCCTCAAAGGCAGCATATTGCTAACAGCTCCCAGGAAGCACAACTGAAACACATGAAGTTCAGGGTGAGAGCACCAGACACTTGGCTGTACACTGTCAAAATGCCTTCAACATCATTAATCAGAGCTTGGCATTTTCCATTTTTCCCCATGACCAGGCATGTATTTGCAGAGTATTTAAATCTCCCCAGTTTCAATATTTCAGGATGACAAAGGCTGAGCTTGCAATAGGAAACTATTGCATGGTTGATTAGTGCTCTGATAAATGATTCACAAGTCAGTATCCTCCTACCTGCTGCACAGTATAGCTCTTCAGAAAGCCCGTTCTGTGTATGCGCCACCACAGCTCCCACAGAACTCAGGAAGAAGTAGCACTTTTTTTTTTGTTAGAATGAATATAAAAAATAAGAAGTGAAGATCAATGAAATGAACTAATGGTTGGTGAATTACCCAAAAGAGTCAATGTGCTCCTGAAGCAGTATCTAAGTCAGTAGATATGATAAAGAAAGCTCACCACGAAGCATGCAGATGGTGAGGCTGGCACAAGCGCTTGCAGGCAGCAGTTGCTCATGAAGCAAGAAGTCCAGAGGTGGGTACTGTGCAAGACAGTGGTTGTAGTTGGTGCCCATGAGAAACCCCTTGCAGGGCATGACACTAATCTCCTACCAAAGCTAGAAAAGCCATAAAAACCCTAGTAGGTGAGCCCAAAAACTACGCAAAGCTTTATAAAGCCATTTACAGGCACTTCTTTGTGCTCATCTTACTGGCTACTACCTTCAGCATCCCATGCCTATCTTTCTAAAGGGCTTGAGCATTATTTTCCACAACACTACCGCTCCCAAGGTCACTTCAAGCACTACCCTCTGAGGTCAGTGCCTGGTATCTGATTTGTTTTGGCCTCAGGTGTTAGCTCATGCAAATTAAACATGCATTTTTGTGCTTGCTTCCTGAAGCAGCAGAATGGATTTTCCCCATGATCAAATCTCTTTAATCAGTTTTCCCCTGTTACAAGGCAGAGGGTGAGGCCCTGTTAGAGTAGCAAGCATGGCTTTCAGGCACACAAATCTTTCGGTCTGATAAAGAAACAGCAAACTTCAAGCAAAATGCAGGTTAAAGACAGCTACTCTTAGGTAACAATTACACAACTGCTACTAAAAAGCTAAGGTAAGTAACAACAATACCAGTCACAAATGACTCACAGCAATCACTGGCCTGTCCCTTCTGCCGTAATTCCCTATCCTCTCTAGGGCTGGTTATGAGAAAACTAAATCAAAGAACGCTTTTTCTTCCTTATTTGCTGCCCAGAAACCCTCATCTCACGCCCATCTAATTGAAAGAATGGGATCCATTAATACAAAAAAAATACTATTACTGTAATACTTACTATTATAATTATGCTGACTTCACCATCATTTCTCAATCCTTTATAATGCAAATTCCTTGCTCACAATTCCACCGGATTATGGGAAGCCCAACAAAACTAGCATTGTTGTGAACTACCTAGGAACAATTTCTATAGCTGTCTAAATCAGTCCTTGAGTGATGTAATTACTCATTACATTTATCAGGCATCTGTAATGCTCTGCAATCACTCCCCATCCCCGATGTATTGGGTTGCACCAAATGCCAGTCCACTCTATGCTGTAATATATATCCATACAGCTCACAGCACTGCAGTTCGTAACACACCAGCAAGGGCCATGCTTGGGGGGAATATCCCTGGCTTTCAGCTGGAAGTGCTTTGGAGGGTGCAGCACTCCCTGGTTGCTCACAGTTGACATGTTTTTAATCTCACTGCAGTCCCAGGAACATATTTCATGGCTAACATCAAAATGAGCGCATCTGTTTTACCAGTTGAATGATCAGGGTCTACAGGGACACCATTACTGAAGACAATTACAGGATTACAGTGTCACAGAGTAATGAAGAGTTGCAACTGATCATCTCCAAACCGATTTTACTTCCAAAATGAAATGAAAATCATTTTGAGGGGGGAGACAGACCTCTTTGATAGAAAATAATGGTTTTGTTTTGGCTTAAAAAGCCTGTGGTTACATTATAAGAACTCTTTTCTGAGTGAAAAAAACCCTTAAATTCATATTGTTAACAGGGTCTAGACTTTTTCTTTAGATTGTTTTGTTTTTAAACATCATGAAAAGGATTAAATAATGAATTCAGTTCTTATATTGGTGGCAAAAGTGTTTCTGTAATACGACACGATGAAGATTTACTCAGTGAACAACAATTAAAGCTTCATTTCTTCCTAGTTATTTCAGAGGATGCCATCTAATTGCCACAGATTAAGACACAAAGCAGAACACCTCTCTACAGGATTTATTTCCAGCATTCTCAAGCCAATAGGTTAAACAGAAAGAATGAAGTTAGAAAGATCTTTGACCTGTTGTCAGACAAATCCCATTAATTTCCACTGTCCCATTTATAGAGAACAACTGTAATTGGCAAGAGCCTCTTGTTAGACTCTGGAAGAATGCAGGGCTTGAGAGCAACAGAGTCTAACACAGCTCTTGGGACTCAACCCATCCGCAATTAAAGAGGTGCAAAAGCAATCACTGGTGACACTGCTGGAGTCTCACTGGTGAATCCTTTGCTCAGCTTATGGCAGGTGCTGTGTAAGGAATGCACATTATATAGACTTATGCACAAAAGTGAACTAAGGAGGGATGCAAGCAAGATGGAACTGGGGGGGGGGGGAACCTGAATCGCCTGAGAAGCCTTTAGATACCTCTTAGCTACACTGACATTCCTTAACGTAGAATCTATTATTTTCTGCTCCCGTCTCCGTAATTATATATTGCCTGGATAATGCTCATTAAAAGAAGAATTTGCTTCATAAATAGTCACCAGTTAATTTGGCTGCAGAAAGAGAGGAATGAACCAGGGAATGAGATAAAGAGGTGAATACCAGGCCAGCAATTCTGCTGTCAGCTCACATTTCCCTTAGCCAGCTTTCACTACCTTGAGAAGTCTCTGAGCTTCAGGTGAGGTTTATTTTGAAGAGTGACAAAGAAAATAACTGAAAATTAGACTGAGAGTTCAGTTTTTGACCAGATTCAAAACATCACCTCCTCCTAGGAATGATAAATTGCCTGAAAACAAAGGCATGAACCAATGAGATGCTGTACTCGGAGCCAGACTCAAGACAGGCAGCAGACTTGGATATGCAGACTCAAGCTTGAATTCCCTGTGTGCTGGCAAGCTCACTGCAGGAGAGGGTGCATTGAGAGGCATCTGGTAGGCTGTTAGAGCTTTACAGACTGGCTTAGGTGCCAAGTGCCTGAATAAAACTAGAAAGAAAAGATGTACAAAGAAAGCAATCATATATTTTAGATACCTCTCTCAAAAATGCAGCGAGAATTACGTGAAGGCTGGATTCTGAGGAGTGTGTTGAGCAGTTGAATCCTGCTTCCTTCTCATATATTTGTCTATCTAATCCCAACTATGATGCACTGCTGTGAAGTAAGTGGAACTCCTTGACTGACTGAGGCAGGCAGGGTTTGGCTGCAGGCCTTGCTGTGGATCAGCTCAGATTGAAGGGAGGGAGGTGATGATGAAGGTTAATGAAAGGATTTAACACAGCTTGTTTCAAAAAGGAGCTAAATAGGAGGCAGCAGAGCTGAAGATGTGACTTAAGACAGCAAAACCTTCAGGAAAAGTTCAGTCTTTTTTCTACAAAGACAGTATCAGGGTATCGGAGGTATTATTTTATCACAATTATTCCACAGTATTTGTCCTGTAAAGGGAACCTGTTGGATCTGCCAATAGTTTGCTCAGAGATCAGCACTGAACACAGCTAAGGCTGTATTGTTTAGTTGTGAGTCTTCTAAAACAGGTCAGCCAATATTGTTTTCTAACTCTGGTTGGGATGACTGAAGAATCTCTGAACATCTGCAGTAAAGTTTGTTTCCATGGATACTTCTACCCCTACCACTTCTTCAGTGAACCTGTGTTCCAGTTAAAGTCCCTCTCATGTTTGCCAGAAGCTGCACGATTTTATCAAAATGAATCAATAGCAGGAGATTTTTGTAGGAGTGTTTTGCAATGCTCAACCCTGAGTAATATTAAGTTCAAAGCAAAGCAACTGTGGCAACAACCCAAAGTGCTTTATTTGGCAAAAAGTAGAAATAAGGAAAAAGAAATGATGGGGCAGAGGGGAAAGAGGGAGGAGGAGAAGGATGCTCTTAATGTCATTAAAATTCAAGCAGCTGCTTAGGACCATGAAATTTTAAAGTAAGGATCAACATGTTAGCATGTTTTAGAAAAACAACTGGAAATCTTTACTTAAAAAGGAAAAGAATACAAACTTCAAGCAGGAAGAACAGATCCAGCAGTGTTTGTTGTCATGTCAACTGATACAATTTAATACCTTTAATAACCAACTGGAGAATAAATCAAATTGTATCTTGATGAAACAGAAATGATCCCAAACTATAAAGCATGGGGAGAAAAAAAGGAACAGAAAGCGGATAATCATTCTCAGGTCTGAAAATAAAGATGAGTATTAACTAGAGCTGAGACTCTAGACAAGAATTAGGGTTTTAAAAGGAAGAAGTTGCTTGCCTGATGTGTTGCTAAAATACGGACTAAAATACAGGTAACTGCCCATGGGTAGGTTCAGTTGTACCTTACACAGATGCATAGTGAGGACAGACCATACAGCAGATCTACTGCAGTGTGCAGGGCAGCTTCACAGGTTCTACTGCCAGACTCTCCCCCAGATCACTACATGGCTGCTGGCAAAGAAACAGACCCAATATTCAAGCACTTGTCGAGTTTGCGAGTCAGGTGATGTTGTATTTAATGGTGAAGAGAACACACAGAAAGATGCCCACCTCTAAATTTCTACCAATTTGGTTGTCTGCCTGGTTGATGAGCTTCCCAATGTGCAGTGTAGCAGGAAAACTGTGTTTCAGCTCAGGGGAATTCCAGAGCAATGGAGGCAGGAATGTAGTGACTGTGAAGAGAATGACAGCTGTGAAATCTTACCATGGGGTTCTGTAAAGGCTGGGGAATGCCTTTGCCAGAACTAAGTGCTCAGGGAGCCCTGCAGTGCATGCACACATCATCACTGCCACTATTCAGCCTCAGTATCTCACTATGCGGACACTCATGATACCTCCATCCCACATATTTTCTCTTCATTAGACTGAGCACTGCAGTTTGATCACCTTTATGCATACTGGAGATTGCCAAGTGATTTAAACAATTAAACCTAAACTTTATGGCAATATAAGGGGAAATCCTGCCAGACCAATCTGGTGGTCTTCTGTGATGGGGCTACGGAACTGATGGACAGGGGTAGAGCAGTTGATGTCATCTACCTGGACTTGTGCAAAGTGTTTGACACTGTCTCACATGACATCCTTGTCTCTAAGTTGGAGAGACATCAATTTGATAGGTGGACCACTTGGTGGATAAAGAACTGGCTGGATGGCCGCACGCAAAGAGCTGTGCACAACGGCTCAATGTCCAGCTGGAGACCAGTAACGAGTGGTGTCTCTCAGGGATCCGTGCTGGGACCGATCTTGTTCAACATCTTTGTGGGTGACATGGACAGTGGGATTGAGTGCGCCCTCAGCAAGTTTGCCGATGACACCAAGCTGTGTGGTTCAGTTGATAAGTTGGAGGGAAGGAATGCAATCCAGAGGGACCTTGACACGCTTGTGAGGTGGGCTGATGCCAACCTGATGAAGTTTAACCATGCCAAGTGCAAGGTCCTCCACCTGGGTGGGAGCAATGCCAGGCACAGCTACAGGTTGGGCAGGGAAGAGATTCAGAGCAGCCCTGCAGAGAAGGACTTGGGGGTGTTGGTTGATGAGGAAATGAACATGAGCCAGCTGCAGTGTGCGCTCGCAGCCCAGAAAGCCAACCATATCCTGGGCTGCATCCAAAGGAGCGTGACCAGCAGGTCGAAGGAGGTGATCCTGCCCCTCTACTCCGCTCTCCTGAGACCTCACTTGGAGCAGTGCTGGTGTCCTCAACATAAAAAGGACATGGAACTGCTGGAACAAGTCCAGAGGAGGCCACGAGGATGATCAGGGGACTGGAGCACCTCCTGTATGGAGATAGGCTGAGAAAGTTGGGGCTGTTCAGGCTGGAGAAGAGAAGGCTGCGTGGAGACCTCATAGCAGCCTTCCAATACCTGAAGGGGGCCTATAGGGATGCTGGTGAGGGACTCTTCATTAGGGACTGTAGTGAGAGGACAAGGGGTAACGGATTCAAACTTAAACAGGGGAAGTTTAGATTGGATATGAGGAAGAAATTCTTTACTGTGAGGGTGGTGAGGCACTGGAATGGGTTGCCCAGGGAAGTTGTGAATGCTCCATCCCTGGCGGTGTTCAAGGCCAGGTTGGACAGAGCCTTGGGTGACATGGTTTAGTGTGAGGTGTCTCTGCCCATGGCAGGGGGGTGGAACTGGATGATCTTAAGGTCCTTTCCAACCCTGAGTATTCTATGATTCTATGATTACGGGAAATTAAGGAGTAAAGGAAACAAAGATTAGACACCAAGTCCGCTTAAAATACAGGCAATGAAATGGTTTTGGTAGAGAAGTGCATGGAACTTGGAGGAATGGCTGTTAGACAAAAGAAATAACTTTTACTGGCAGCAATTAGACCACAAAATAGCTTCATGGAAATGTAAGCAAAAGGACAGAAACGCCAACCTACAAAAAAGCTTCTTCCATAAAGGATGTGATTGCATCTAGGCTCTTATTTAAGGGACATAGCAAGCCTCACATCAACCATTTCAAATGTTAATTTTACCGTGTATCTGTCTGTGCATCTGTCTTTACAAAGATGCCACTGAAGACTGTTTCCTTTTCATTCTTGTGCAATAGATCTTTGTAACATTAAGTGGAACCAACCTGCCAGAAATGGCTATAAGAAAAATCAGCTCTTCAGCCCCTCTAATGAAAAGCATAAACCAACCACAATTAATTTCAGGCTACCACTGAAGTTATCCCAAAAGGCATCATCCCATCTGATTTGGTTTAAACAAAGAGAGAATCCATTGCTTTGTTTTGTTCCAAAACACTGGAGCAGCTCTTAAAACATGGAATATAAGGTGGTATCATTCTTCCTAGCTGTTCAAACAGAAAGTTGCCATATAAGAGTCTGAAATGCAGCAAGACTTTCAAATGCTCATCCTACCAGCAGGCTCTTCAATAACAGGAAGCTGATGACAATCAGGAGTGCAGCAGGGGTTGGGATCTGCCCAGCTGGGAGCAGCTCTGTGGAAAGGGACCTGGGGGTCCTGGTGGACAAGAATCTCCATAGAAGTGAACAGTGTGCAGCTGCAGCAAAGAAAGACAACAGGATGCTGGGTTACATCAACAAAGGCATCATCAGCAGGGATAAAGATGCCATTATCCCACTCTGCTCAGCGCTTGTCAGGCCACATCTGGAATACTGGTCCTTTCCAGCCCAAACCATCCTGTGATTCTGTGTGGGAGAGGGTGATTCTGACATCACCATTTTAAAGCCAGTTCTCACTCACTCTGAAGCTGCATCTAAGTGAATACTGATGCTGCCACTTCCAGAAATGGTCAGGACATGCAGCAGCAACCAAACAGATGAAATAAAATGCAAAGAAATAATTTCTTATGATAAAGTGTTATTACAAACTAGGCAAAATGTTGGCATTTTCGACAGTCAGATCTGACAGCAAAATATGCAGAGCAGAAAAGTTGTTCAGAGGACATATATGTAGAAAAGATCTTCCTCATTATATTGCAGGATTTTCAGTAGTGAAATCCCCAGTCCTGCTACCTAATGAACCTTGGGTTTCAAATATCTTACTGTAGCCCATACATAACTCTGAATAGCATGGTTATGCTCTTTCAAGCTCCCATATTAATTTGACTAGATCCTTTGGGTGTTTTTTCTTTGTTTTTCCATCTTAATTGCCTGAAATTTATTTATTTTGCCTTATTACGTTGTGCTTCTCATTGCTATTTCTGAGACAAGAAAACATACTGATTTTGTGCTTTTCCAGAGGATTCAGTGAGATGAAACACATTAGCTGGAAGCATATTGAACAAAATTGCCAATGAGATGATGGATAGCTACTGAAGAGCTAAAAAGCAGATGGCTTTTGTTTCTATTCCAAGCAGATAAACCTCCAATTACAATACTCTACAATGCTAAGGTTATTCTAAAAAGAAAATGTGATCCCCATTTGGATGATTAGCCTATAAAGATCAGACTGTTTAAAATTGGGTTCATCTACTAACCAGTCAGTCAAACAAGATGACACCAATCTAACATTTAGGCAGTAAAAGTCAGTGTTAGATCAGTCCTGGGCTGCACTGACGTTTTATTCCTCCAATACTCCCCAAACACAAAGCACATAATGCACCTTTGAACAACTGCAGTCATAGCTACAAGTTGGGTGGTGAAGTGATCCGCAGCAGCCTGAGGAGAAGGACTTAGAGGTGCTGGTCCATGAGAAACTGATCATGAGCTGCTTCAGTGTGTGGTCAAAAAGCTGTATCCTGGCCTGCATCAAAAGGAGCGTGACCAGAAGGTCGAGGGAGGTGATCCTCCCCCTCTACTCTGCTCTGTGAGACTTCACTTGGAGTATTGTGTGCAGTTCTGGTGTCCTCAACATAAAAAGGACATGGAACAGTTGGAACAAGTCCAGAGGAGGGCCACGAGGACGATCACTGGAGCACCTCCCGTATCAAGATAGGATGAGAAAGCTGGGGCTGTTCAGCCTGCAGAAGAGAAGGCTGCGTGGAGACCTCACAGCAGCCTTCCAGTATCTGAAAGGGGCCTATAGAGATGCTGGGGAGGGACTCTTCATTAGGGACTGTGGTGAGAGGACAAGGGGTGATGGGTTCAAACTTAAACAGGGGAAGTTCAGGTTAGATATAAGGAAGAAGTTCTTTACTGTGAGGGTGGTGAGGCACTGGCACAGGGTGCCCAAAGAAGTGGTAAATGCTCCATCCCTGGTGGTGTTCAAGGCCAGGTTGGACAGAGCCCTGGGTGGCATGGTTCAGCGTGAGGTGTTTCTGCCCATGCCAGGAGGTTGGAACTGGATGATCTTAAGGTCCTTTCCAACCCAAGCCACTCTGTGATTACATGATTTTAATTAAAAGGGATACAATGAATACACTAGCGCCTCCCCCCTTTGTTTTAAACAACACAAATGTTTATCAAGGAATCCTTAACTAAGAGATGACCTCATCTCTTAAATCCCATCTCCAAATAGGATGACTGTGGTCTCAAACATTATCTTAATTTCTTGCACTGAAGGCATCTCTGATATCAGTTTTCAAATAGTAAGATAAGTTGAAAGGACTCTGAACAACAAATGCCACCATGCCGTGAAAAATAGGGGGAAAAATTACTGACGTGCCTGTTTTGTATATAAAGGTCAGTGTTTCTGATGTTTGCAGACTAAAAGACACTGTTGTACCCAAACAAATCAGGAATTAATGAGGATTTTAAGGGAAAGGAATGTATCTGCTCGTGTCCGGGGGTAGCAGGGAGCTATACAATTTGCATTCCATCTTTCTTTCAGCAACTACTCAATTAGAGTACCAGTCCCCTTATAGCTCTTGAAGATTTATATGCCTCAGATATGGAAGGAATTTGGTGGCAGTACCCAGAAAGCCAACAGTATGAATAAGCTTCAGAAATGGAGCAGAGCAAGATAACTACTCTGGGATCTTCAAAAGCAAGTGTGAAAACAGCAGTCCTAAATAGGATGGTAAAGAGCTTACTCCTGACACCATACAAATTCTCCTTCTACAACACATGGCTCTGGTAGACACAAGTTAGATGCCAGTCTGGAAGACATCAACACTTCAGTAACTCCCCTCTGTATACACATTTTCATCCAGTGCACCTCAGCCGGTCTCTGCACATTGGTGTTTGCAGTATGGGAGCTCTATGCTGTTCCTGTTCACTACAGAGGCAAACAGTGGTGAAGAAAGGTGAGTCTGACAAGTTTTTCAATTGCTTTATGATCCAAACTTCTTTTCTTGCAGCACAGTATCATTGATCTGAGCAGATCATTCGGATCTGATTGCCCATGTCTGTTTTCTAATCAGTCTTTGTTCTAATTTGCTTGATTATTTACAGCCCTTGTACTCTAAATTCAACACATTCAAATTTAGCTTGGCATAAGTTGGCTATTTTTATATCACTCCAAAGAGAACTGCTGGCAGGCAAGATATCCCTTGTTTATAAAATGCCTCCAGAACCCTGGAGAAAGAGTGGCTGGAGGGAGCCTCTACATTACTACATATAGTAATGGATATCTTCCTAGACAGTCACAGTCAGGGAAGGCTGGAAGTTTTTAGTGTGCTCCCTTGTACAGTCACCACTCTCTCCCAAGCTTCACAACTCTGCCTTAACTGACACAGGACCTAAACCTGCAGGCTTGCAGGATGACATCTTCAATAATATTAAACTTAAGAGTCACAGGATCCCAGACTGGTTTGGGTTGGAAGAGACCTTAAAGCCCTTCCAGCCCCAACCCCTGCCACAGGCAGGGACACCTTCCTCTAGAGCAGGTTGCTCCAAGCCCCTGTGTCCAACCTGGCCTTGAACACTGCCACGGATGGGGCAGCCACAGCTTCCCTGGGCACCCTCACAGGGAAGAACTTCTTCCTTATATGTAACCTGAACTTCCCCTGTTTCAGCTTAAACCCATCACCCCTGGTCCTACTGCTACAGTCCCTGATGAAGGGTTGAGTTCAAGGACAGTGAATTGCCTTCAGGATAAATGCGGCCACACCTCTCTACTGCAGGAGCAGCACCGGCAGCCTGTGAACCCAGCTGAGAAAAGAGACCCCCACCAGCAGTGAGACCAAGCAATAACCCAGTGCTTACAACCTTGTGCAAAGGGAGAGCATTTCCATTTCCTCTCCAGCCTCAGCACCAAAGGACAGGATTCTTCATCCTTCACAATGGCAGGAAATTGGGTTTGCTCATGAAAAAAATAATTAGTTCTGCCAGCTGAAGAAGTTAAACTTGCACAATGTTTTGGACCCACCTATGATGGAAACCATTTCCTAGTATCTCCCATAAATGCTACAGGTAGAAGCTGCAAATACTCTATTCTTGAAGAAATCTGAGAGCTGAAAGAAAAAAAGAAGCTGGGATTTTTAATCCTGAATTTGTACATAACCACTTTATCAGAAGCACCCAAATCACTTCAAAGGTATCACTGAAACTATTAACGCACCCTGTGTCCCTGTACATTTGTTCTGCAGGAGTTGGGTTTAAAAAGGTGAGCGTGCAAGCTGCACACGCACTGAGCAGTGATGACACTAGAAACTCTGGGTTTGGAACAGTATAAGTAATGAAATTACAAAGCTACAATGACTGATTCATCTATTATTGCCACTTGATATATGAAGTACTTTCCATATTAGAAAGCCATCCATCTCAACTACATTGCAATTACACTGTACACTATAGTAATTCTCAACTACATGTTAAAACTCTTTAGGTATGTGAATGAATAGTTGTCATACCTTCTCCATACTTAACTAAGAGATAACTGCAATTAAATCACCCTTATCACAAAAGGGTTTTTCTGGAGTAATTATGATGATTCAAGTACAACCATACTGCCCAGATCAGCCATTTCATTGGCAGAAAGGGTCTAAAGAGCATGTCAAAAATCTGTGGCAAAGGTAGGGATAAAAAAATAGAGAATCACAGAATCAACCAGGCTGGAAAAAGACCTTTAAGCTCATCAAGCCCAACCGTTACCCCAGGACTGCAAAGACCACCACCTCATCTACACGGTTTGTGAACACTTCCAGGGATGGTAACTCCACCACTACCCTGGGCAGCCTGTTGCAATGCCTGACCATGTTCGCTGTGAAGGGGTTTTTCCTTATATCCAATCTAAACCTCCCCTGGTGCCTCTTGGGGCTGTTTTCCTCTTGTCATAGAATCATAGAATAGTTAGGGATGGAAAGACCTTAAGATCATCCAGTTCCAACCCCCCTGCCATGAGGAGGGACACCTCACACTAAACCATGCCACCCAAGGCTATGTCCAACCCCAACTTGAACGCCACCAGGGATGGAGCATTCACAACTTCCCTGGGAAACCCATTCCAGTGCCTCACCACCCTTACAGTAAAGAATTTCTTCCTTATATCCAATCTAAACTCCCCTGTTTAAGTTTAAACCCATTACCCCTTGTCCTCTCACCACAGTCCCTAATGAAGAGTCCCTCACCAGCATCCCTATAGGCCCCCTTCAGATACTGGAAGGCTGCTATGAGGTCTCCATGCAGCCTTCTCTTCTCCAGCCTGAACAGCCCCAACTTTCTCAGCCTATCTTCATGCGGGAGGTGCTCCAGTCCCCTCATCATCCTCGTGGCCTCCTCTGCACTTGTTCCAACAGTTCCATGTCCTTTTTATGTTGAGGACACCAGAACTGCACACAATACTCCAAGTGGGGTCTTACGAGAGCGGAGTAGAGGGGCAGGATCACCTCCCTCGACCTGCTGGTCATGCTCCTTTGGATGCAGCCCAGGATACGGTTGGTTTCTGGGCTGTGAGCGCACACTGCAGCCGGCTCATGTTCATTTTCTCATGGATCAACACCCCCAAGTCCTTCTCCTCAGGGCTGCTCTGAATCTCTTCCCTGCCCAACCTGGAGCTGTGCCTGGAATTGCTCCGACCCCGGTGTAGGACCTTGCACTTGGCATGGTTAAACTTCATCAGGTTGGCATCAGCCCACCTCACAAGCGTGTCCAGGTCCCTCTGGATGGCATTCCTTCCCTCCAACGTGTCAACCAACCCACACTCGGTCATTTCTTACTTTACAGCAGAGCCCAGCCCCCTCCTGGCTCCATCCTCCTCTCAGGCAGTTGTAGGGAGCGATCAAGTCCCTCCTGAGCCTTCTTTCCTCCAGACTGAACCCCCCAGGTCCCTCAGCCATTCCCCATCACACTGTGCTCCAGGCCCTGCACCAGCTCCATTGCCCTTCTCTGGGCCCACTCCAGCACCTCAATGTCCCCCTTGTAGTGAGGGGCCCAGAGCACAGGATTCGAGGTGCAGCCTCACCAGTGCCCAGCGCAGGGGCACAATCCCTGCCCTTGCCCTGCTGCCATACTGGTACTGACACAGGCCAGGATTCCGGTTGCTTCCTGGCTGGCTGGGCACTAGCTGCTCATGTTCAGCTCCATCAATCAGCACCCCCAGGTCCTTCTCCATGGACAGCTTTCCAGCCTGCTCCCCAAGCCTGGAGCATTGCAGGGGATTGTTGTAACCTACGTGCAGGACCCGGTACTTTACGTTACTGAACCTCACACCACTGGCCACAGCCCATTGATCCAGCCTGTAAAATATGAAACAGCACTATAGGAGTGCTTACAAGTAACGCAAAGTACTTAAGACTTGTGTACAAATGGGGCTGATGCCAACAGACTGGCCTAATACCTCCAGATGCAACGTAACTTTCTGATAATTTCTCAAACATGACAAAATAGTAAGAGCATTTCCCATCTACTCTATACAATTGTATATCACCTCCTTCATTATGGTTCTTTGATTTTTTCTTCAGGAAGTTCCATACAAATGAGATAGATAACCACTTTACACCATTTTTTTCTAATCAGCTTGAATAAATTGTGTGAAAATTAAACTGACTGTTTATGATTAGTGACTGTCAATCAGAACGTCACCCAGGGTTAGCACAGTCCCTAATGGCTCCCTAAACCCTTGGCATTAGGGACTTGCACATACTCAGCTCACATGTACTGACCGTTGCACTGATTTATTATTTGGCCAAAGCTGCATTTATTCTGTACAGAAATACATCTCCATCTTTATTGATATAGGAACAATATATAGCCAATGTCTGGCTAATGTTAATTTCCCTCAATACAGTAATAACAAAAATAACCAATTAAGAATAATAAAAATTGAGGTATCTATAGCTAAATAATAGATCGATTTTATCAGGACACTGACATGACTGGCTGACAGGGGGATCTCAGGGTAGAAGGAAGGAAACAGGATGGCTTTTTGACAGCAATGGCTATGCAGCACTGGGGTATAAATAAAGTGGGAAACCAATTTACTGAACTCTGCTCAGAGAATTCAACCACCTTACACAAAATACTGCATCTCGCCATCACAGCATAAAGACGCCTATTCTGGTACACCAAAGTGAACTACAGCAGGATCAATCTGGTGGCATCATTCAACAGAAGGTACTGATGGAAACATGACATTAAGGCTAAGTGCCACATAGGAAGAGGCACTCAGTGAATCACCAGCAATTCCCCTGCTCTGCTGGATCCCCCTTCACCCACAGATACCTTACCTTACCTCCTACAGCCCCAAGGCATGGCCTAACTGGAAAGGTATTGGAGGCTCAGAAGTCATAATTTATGACCAATATTTCTCTTAGAGATGTTGAGATTAATTCCATCCTGTACTTCTGATTACCCCATATTTCTAGGCAAGAGACTGAACACAAATACCCTTTGAAGCTGTAAAATACCTGCTCATGGTGTTTTACTCACAGACTTACTGTTCCTTCTGTTGAGATTGAAAAATCAGAGAAATATAGTCATGGAAGTCCTTAAGATTACACAGAAAGGCTTAAGCCTTCGGAAAAAGTTACCCTTAATTTAAGGCTCCTCCTTGGGAAAATTCAGCAAATACACACAGAACTATCATCTTTCTTGAATTACCTTCAGAGAAAGTAGAGTATGACCCTTTGAGAGAAGCCTTGTGATTGCAGTACCTAGATAACGTTACCTCTCTTCTTCACAAGTGGTGAAAAATCAATGAACTTGACTAAATTTATTTACTTCAACCTCAGCACTTGTCAATAACAAACAAATTATTCTAGCTGGAGCTCTATTTGGTGAGGTATAGATACAGTCAATATCTCATCCGCAAATGCTAGCTCAAAAGTGAAGCTGAATCACTGTCTAAATCACTGTTTCAAACTACGTGTAGTTTGGATGTAGTGCAAATGCCACATCTGGGTGGGTTTTCCAGAGCCACTAGCATCAACGTAACTTTACCTCCACTCCTGTCATTCCAGCTTTAACACAGACTTCTCTGTAAGTACACTTAGGCCAGTGCTAGCTGTCATGAGTCCAGAACCCAGGACTGCTTCCCTCCTGGCAAGGACCTTTGTCATTGGGACAGAGTTACACTCCTGTGTTCTTAGCCTAGCTCTCACATTTGTCCTCTTTACTGTTGTACTCCTTACAGCATGGTGGTAAGAGGCAATTTATCACAGTGACCATAAGTCACACTTCTGGAGATGCAAAAAAAGAGCTCCAAGTCTCCCATTTTCTCAGTGTGTCCTTTAGGTCGTTATATAGAAGTAGACAAGGCCACAGTCTGCTTTAAGAGAGAGTAATCCAATTGTCCATAACCAGAAAGACAAATGAGATGTTAAGAAGCAACAGCTCTTAACACCTAACTAGAATTCTAGACTAAAATTCTCCAGCACATCTAAGTCAACCTGTAGGTAAGCACTTCTGCCTGGGAGGGAAATGATACATACATACATACATACATATATATATAAAAATATATATATTATATATATAAAAATATATATTATTTAACTATATGTATTTAAATATATATAACTTCTGGTTAATGAATGAATCAATGAATTAATTAATGAATGAATTAATGCTGGTATTTGCTCAAGACATACCTCATGCCTCTTGATTTCAAAAACATTTATGAGTCTTGGTGCCACCCAACCCAAATTTTCCATGTCAGCAAACACAGGTGCCCAACTTGGTACTGCGACTCAGATACCAGCACCTGAGTCAGTGGCACTGGTTGATACAATAAAGTGGACTGCAGCTCTCCCAAGAGACTGCTTGGTTCTTGGATAACACCTCCACTCTTCTACTCAGCCCTGGGGCTGGGGCTGTGCTGTCAGCAGCTCATGGGCCACTCCGTGCCAGAGGCATAACTCAGCCTCTGCCATTTCCATTGATTGCTCTGAGTAGCTTTGGGAACAGTAAGAAGAAAAAGGGGCAGGGGAAAGCTCAAAATATTATCCTGTCCTACAGCAAGCTGGCACAGAGCCATCAAAATCAACTAAACAAAACTCATTTAACAGCACCAAAGGTTCATACCTTCTGTTTGCTGAGTAAGTATCTGCAACCTTCTAAAGTACCATAAACCACAAATTCTCTTCCTTGTAACCCTTTAAGATACCATGAACCACAAAACTTCTCTTCCCTCCCAATAGCTCAGAGTGTAGATAATCTCTCCATGTACATGCTCATTTACAACTCTGTGTACGCTTCCTCCAATATGATCCATTTAGGCTGCTGTTTGGCTGGGAATGCTTGTGCATGCAATGGATGATATACTGCCTGTGCTCAAGGAACCAGAGCTCAATTATACTGACTTCTGCGGAGTAATGATTTTGTCCAAGGTGTTCAAGGTTAGTCACGTGTGTAAGCACCTTGCTGAACCAAAGCATCCATCAATTGTGTCTCAGGCTTTCAAGTAAACTAATCTTTCTTACGTCCTGCAAACAAACCAACCAACGTGCCAGCACCTTGTGCTGTTTTCTCATCAAAGAGGCAGCAAAAGCAATGGGTTTGTTTGGTTTGTTGCCGTTTAGTCATCAAAAAGAGGGAGCTCCATTTCCAATGATCTCCATCAAGTTTATCCTTTTAATAAATGCTGAGGAAATGTTTAAAAATAACGTGATGTAAACCCCAAGTCTTGTAACCCAGATAAAACACAAGCATTAAATTATGGGTCGTGGTCGTTGTTGGGTTGGGTTTGGGTTTTAGGTCTTTTAATCCTTCCCTTCTGGCTGACGAGAGACAGCACAATGGAAAGCAGGGGAAAGATAAGGAGAAATATATTTTCACATTAGAAGAGAACGGAAGGACAGTGGTGGCACAGGGCTGCCAGAAAAAGAAAAGTTCTGCCCGTCTCTGCCCTGCAGCTGTGGGACATAGATGAAGTGGGGTGAATTGCTACCAAACAGCAAATAGCCTCAAGACTTCTGTTTTCAGCCCATCCTAGTCCGAGGATGGGAATAATTACTTAAACATTGGCCAGTTTAAATGACACTTAATATCACTGTCACATATCCTTTTTTCCTTGCCAGAAATACACTCCATTAACATAAAAATCAGACATATAACACGCAGAAGAATTAAATACTTAGTTACCTCATGCAAATAGCATCTTGACACTATTAACCCCGCAGCTACTAGATACTGGTTTGTACCACAAGATTTAAACCCACACACTTCTCCTTCAGATCAGGACTTTCTGACAGTTCATATTTAGAGTTCATTACTAATTTCTGGCCTGTTTTCCAACTCTCTAATGATTTGTCTAAAAAAATCCCTCCTTTTCCAGGTGTTCCCATAGAAGCTCTGAGTAAGCATCTCCTGAACTAACTGCAGCTCTACAGCCATACAAATCAGAGCCACAAATTCGTGACCTCACTGGGATCAGAGACTCAGGATGGGATAGCTTGCAGAGAAGATAACATAATTTCAGCAAAAAGTTAAGGCAGCAAAAGGAGCTACTAAGAATAAACTCTTCTTGCAACTGGAAAATTGGAATTATACCTTATTCCAAGAGTGGTTTTCTTTTAACTGCCAGCTGAAACAGCTTCATTGCCTAGGCAGAAGGGGTCACACGTCCTATTAGAGGCTGCCCTGCACACCCTGCAGACACATCTGTAATTGATAGTGTTCAAGCCTTGTTTACTGTGAACAAACCACAGCAGATCCCAGACCTAGAAATTGCTAGGAAACTGTCATTTGCTAGGTCTGTGCAGAGGCTCCTGCTGATGGTAGTACCTAAATAATTAAAGATGAAGAATGGGTCTGATGCAGTTTCTCTGCTGGTGATTACTTCAAAAAAAATGGGAGATTTCAAAGCATAGTCCTTGAATGCCTCTCTGCCTTATTACTCGAGAGAAGACGACACTGGATGCAGTCTGAAGCATTGCAAAGTAGTCATTCTTGCTACAATATCCTTAAAAAGATGCTACCTAAGGGTTTGGAAACTTACTTGGGAGCTGAAATATGGTTGAACTTTTATTTAAGGCCATGTAAATTAGTACAAGATGGAAAATAAGCCTTTAGAAATTGAACTGATTTCTTTGCAGGCTGTTTTTGTTTGGCTTTATCCTGACATGGAAAACCTGAGTACTGTGCACTAAAGAGCTGCTATATTTAGGCAGAACCCTGCCTAGATATCTCTGCCAGTTATTAATGCTGTCGGGCATGATAAAGTGCTGCATCATATCTGTCTGCAATTGCTGTTCTCCTCATTTAAGCCATTTGGGCTGAAAATTCTCACATGGAGTTTCTGCCTCAAGCTTAATCAGTTCGAAATGTTAGGGAAGAGGGAAGCAGCTGTTGCCAAAGAAAGAGCCCAGCTCTATAAGCTGCTTCCAGCCCCTGCCCCAGTTTCTCTCCCAGAATGAACTGGATTTTTCTCCACTTACTTCCCTTAGACCTATTTTTGGGAAAGATGTACAGGTTCAGCATGGAGGGTCAGGGATACCCAGCATGCCTTGCACTTAGAAAATCCATCTCAATTCTGGCTTTGATTTCTTTCGCAAACATAAGGGCAAATTATTAGCTTCATTAGCCTGATCTTACTAATGCCAATAGAGAGACTTCCATTTATTTCCATGGGTGCAGACTCTCACGTTTCATTGATGCTGTTATCTCACATCCAGAACAGCCTTCCATTTGAAGTAATTTGCTGTTGAAAGACCAAAGACACAGGTATTTCATACTGAAAACAAGGGAAATCATCTTCCTTTTGTTTCACTGCATCTGAATAAGCCAAGACTGCCCTGTTAGTTTTGCAAGATGCAACAACCTGAAGTTGGTTCTCTTAAAGAGAACTTCAAGATGAGCAGTCCCTTTAATGAAAGCTGCTACAATTTACCCACCCTTTACATTGCTGTTTCCCTCTCTTCTGCAAAGGGCCTTGGCTTCAAGCCTTCCCATTCCAGAAATCCCAAGCCAACATGACACACTTACAAGTAAAATTTGTCCCATCTGCTGCATTTCCCTTGTTTCATAAAGCCATGGGATTGTTATGAAGATTCATGCTTAGAGTTTTTTTGCAGTTCCAAATGTGAAGGGGCGTTTATGACTTCTGAGTTAAACTGTAAAATCCCCATCTGCTAATGACTCCTTTTTAACACCAGAAAGCCCCTCAAGCTTTAGGATGAAAGCTGCCTCTTTACCTGCTATGTCCTTCCAAGAGCAGTGAAGGAAATCTGCCTCTTTGCTGTTTTGGAGACAGGGGAGACCAAGTCCTACTGCTAAAAGAGCATCTCCATGGAAACAAGTAGCCATACTGCCCCTCCAGCCTGAAGCAAGTAGGACCAGCAACAATTACTGCAATCCTGATGCTCCTCCATTAGCAGGAAAATCAAGCGTGGCTTCACAGTGTTTGGTTACTCCCCACACTGTTGCTCTTGCACCACAGACAAATTCATCTGCAGAAGGAGAGGCTGTGGGATGGGAATGCTCTTGGTCCCCTAACTTTGGCGATTTTCATGTTGCTTTGGTCATTTTGTTTTCTAATGGTTGCCAGGGTGAGCTCAGCTGCTCCAGACAAACCTCATGTTTCTCCCTGATGGTCCTGGCAGTTCAGTGGGAGGCAAGGTTGAATATTAAACATGATTAGCTGTTCCACAAGGAAATTAATACCAGCTACCTTCTACTTAGAGCAAGCCACTCACAATTAAAAAGCACTTCTGAATTAAGGGACTTGCAGTTAGGAATAACGATTCCCTTCACTGCTGTTATCAAGGGACACATCCACATTCAGATCTAGTACTGTGTGGACAAAATGTGAACAGCAGAATTCGAAAGCAATTCACAGAGCAAATCCAAGTTATTTTTACCACCACAAAAAGACAAAACCAACCAAACCAAACCAACAAACCACAAAGCCAACCAAAAAAACCTAAACCAACCCCCCCAAATCACCATTTCAGCTTAGGGCAACTTCATGGAAAGCAAAACCAAAAGCCAGATACTTTTCGGGTTAGGGGCAAGCAGCTCTCTGCTAGAGCTAATCACAATTCCCTCCACTCCATGGAAAACTGAACTGTTTGCTTCCGTGATTTAAAGAACATCAGGAAATATTTCCAGCTGGAGAAACCACCCAACCAGCACTCAGAAGTTCCAGGTTTCCAGCTCAAAAGATCCTGGCTTTGTGTTGACAATGTTTCTACTGAAAAGCTGAAGGTTTGGGGGAGTTTTTTGGAGCCTCCCTCCCTACCTCAAAACTGTACTTTTGGCTGTAAACCTTTCTCCACTCAAGCACAGATTATATAGAAAGATTTGGTTCAACTTCTATCTCTATCAACGCCTGAAACGGTTTGGGGCCATCTGAGTTGGAAGTTGTGCATTGCTGGCATGATCCCTTTCTGTATCAGTTACTCTCCAGAGCTGATTGATCCTCCCCCATTCACACATTCATTAACATCAGTTGACTGTTTTTTAGGAAGAACACTCCCATGTTCCTTGATCTGCTTCCTGTTTAGAGGAAAACAGTGATTCTTTGAAGAACATCCTTTAATCAATTCATTTCTACATAGGCAATGGGATAGCTGCCTTTAAAAATAGATAAATAAAGCTCCTGCTCCCCATGGGAAGGCAGGAGGGTAGAGAGAGAATTTATGATGAGAACTTGTAAGGGGAACAAATAAAACCTTGAAACTGGAAATGGGAGGCAAGAAAGATATTTCAGCAGCATATCTTGATCAGAAGACAGATTTCTTTTAGTTGAACATCTAAGGCCGGGTATTGGTTTGCAGACATCTCTAGAGTCCTGGTGAAATAAATGTAGCTGAATCAAATGATAACAGCTGACAATAAATCTCAGCTGCTGACACAGCACAGCATGCTCTGAATGTTACAGCTCTGCTGCAATAACCCTGAAGGCCTCTTTAGTCTGGACATCCATGCTCCAGGCCTGAATTATACCATGCAGTTCATTCATATCTTTCATGTGGAAATAGAAGCAAGTGAACCAGCCTACAAATCACATCACAAAGTGAGCTCAACAAGTAGTTGTCTCACTCAGGACGAAGACAACTGAAATCTTTCCTGTCTGTGTTGTACACCAAAATAAACCTAAAATAAAGGTAAGCAGCATCATTCATTTCCTGGCTTTTGGTGGTAAGTGGTGGGACATCGGTAATGGTGGCCTGCCTCTAACAGGGTGCTGAGTGACCTCATACTCACTGTGGTTCATGTTCATTTCTCAGGAGGGAAAGATGACAGCCTGCAGGCTCAGGCTGCTGCTGAGCACAGTGCAGTGCTGTTGTCAGGCAAGGTGCTGCTCTGGGCTCATTTTGCTGTTCACTTATCACATCTGATGCCTTCAGGAAGACAGACAAATCACCGTGACGGTGTTGCTGTAATCCAGTGCCAAAGATCTTCTCACTTCATGTTCAGGAGAGAGCTGCTTTTGCTAGTGTTAGTGCTGTGCAGAGCTGTCACATGTCCCTTGCCTTGCAAGATTGGGGGGGGGGGGGAACAAACAAACAAACCCCAAAACCCATTCTGATTTGAGATTTAAACCTGACAGCCTATCAGACAACTTGACAAATAAGTAAATGTCTGGCTGTTCTTCACATGGTGTTCTGACTGGAGGTGTAGGGAAAACACTTTTCTTTTAGGACCACATTCTGCCACATTATATTGTGCAAACCTCCCAAGAGAAACAGCTGGGAACAGAAGGAATTACATGGAAGAGGAAAGAGCTTATTGGGGTATGAACTGACACATGCTGGATGTGGTAGATGAGAGTAAAAGCTAGGAAAAGTATGGTTTGGGAGAAAAGATGTCATGAATGATACCACACGATGTATATACTGAGATACACATATAATTTATATTAAAGTATTTTCTCCTGCATTTGCTTTAAAGTCAAGTGCTTAAAAGCCTTCGGAGCAACTATGAACTTCAGAATGAAAGAATGGTTGCATTTTCCTCCCCAGAGTGGAGAAGGGTGAGTGGCTTGCTTCCCACCCCACACACGCAAGGTAAGCACACAGTACAGCAGTCCCTTCAAGCCAAGCTCTGTAACTGCAGCTTCTGCCAGAGTGAGGGGTCTCATTCCATGAGAAAGAGGCAAATCATACGGCCCCAAGCTTTAAGGGGATTCATTACCACGCAAAATGGCTGATGAAGCAAGTCTTCAGAATGGCTTTCACTCCCAACAGCACCTCATTAGGAGCACAAACTGTCATGATAAAGAATTCAAATGCATTTGAGCCAACCGACCCTCTTAATGATGCCAGGCACAGTTTCTTATGCTAAATAATGTATTTTCTCAGCCACAGCAGAACATCTCACCTACTTCCAAGCTTTTAGAAAAACCACAGTATTAGTGTAATCCCCATCATATCAAAGAACATTTTTAATATCAGCTGGAGGAAAGGGGTCACTCCCGTTGCTGGTAGCTTTCCATCACAAAAGTGGGTATCATTTGATTCTACATAAACCAGAGTGCAACTTCTCTGGGAATACACATCTCCAAATATGACACACTCAACAGAATCTACAAACACACTCATGTATCAATACAAAGTTCATAACTTGAAGCCGTCCACCAACTGCTTTATCTCTAAAGCCACTATTTTACACACACACTTTTACATTGAACACAATCCTCAGGTTAATACTACTCACCCAAATAACTGATTTTCAGCTTGTAACCAAGAAGTTTCCTACATTGCAAAGTGTACTATTAGCTAAAGATGACAGGGACATTTCAAGGTTTCATACTGTAGCTATTCTTACATGACGGGAAACATCAGCAGCATGCAAACACCCTGACACTAAACATGCTGAAATGTAGGAATACAACTGACACCTCAGAACAACTGATACAGCTAAATCAAGAAAAACATTCTTAATCCTCATTCTCCAATATTTAACTCCTTTGGTTTGGAGATACCAGGAATCCGACAGGTTTTTTTATACCTCCTATACTGCAAGACCTGGAAGCCTGCATTTGTCCCACATGTACTTGGAAAAACGTCAGCAGGGTGCAGTCTAGAAACCGGTTGGCTGCAGCCTTGGAGCCCAGGGAAAGCAAGCAATTCATACAAAGGACCCGCAGGATCAGTTCTGCTCTGTAAGGTCACAAGAAGGTCTTTAGAGCGCCTAAGACTACTGTTACAAACAATGACAAGATTCTGTGCAAGGCCCAAGACATCTAGTTTGTTTTGGGGACATCTCTTAAAGCTCAAGGAAGAAGTCAAACTGCCGGAACTCTTTCATTTATAAAGGTAACTTGTACTGCATAGACAACTCTTGCTCCTTGGATAAGAAACACAGCAGCCCCTGTTCAGAGCAGACTGCAGTCTAGGAGCTAATACCTAAAATGCCTTCACCTGAAAAGAACTGCCACACATGGAGAAATAAAGACTAAATTAATCCAGTGTCCCTGTGATGCAGGAGGAAAAGGGGGATGCCTGGTGTCAGATAAAGCAGTAAACCAGCTGAAAATCTGAGCTAATGATCCTGTAATGGTGTTTCCAAACTGCCATCCCATTTGGATCAAACCTGCTTTCTGCCGTGCCACAGAAGTAGATATTCTTTGAACAACAGTTGGCTCCAGCAGCTTTGATGCAAAAGTTGGTCGTGTGATTTATTCCTTCCATCTGATGATAATTTCTGAGGGAAAGCAGAAATATTGAACTTCCATCAAAGCAAGCTAACACAGTAGTAATGATTTCAGAAAGAAGGATTATGTAGATCACCAGCTTTCAAGTCCATGACTTGAATCACCAGTGTGATTGATGCTGAAGGGGCTCAGCCTCCTGCATCTCAGCACAGAACATGGAAACTGCAATTTCAGGGAGCAGGAAGGCTGATTTCAAGGATACTGGCTCTTTATCACTGACTTGTTCGGAGCTGCAAGTGAAGAGCTTTGGTACAACCCTCTTACTGGCTGCGCACAAAGGAGACTGCCCACAACTAACACAACTGGTAATCAGGCTTGCTAACGTTTTTCTAACCTGGGAAAGAACGTTACAGAATATTAGCCAAGGTGGTCGGGATTTTAAGAAAGAAAGGAAAAAATACCAGAGAGGTCAATACCTCAGAATTAACTGGTGAGGAGCATAGAGATGGCTAAACTTCATTGTGCAGACACAGCTAAACCAGAACACTATCAACATCAGACAAGAAGCAGCACATTTTATCCTCCCTTAAGATAGGCATACTCATGAGATCAAGTGCCAGTTGCTCTTTAGCTGCTGAGGTGGCTCATCAAACCCAGGGCTGATGCCAGCTCCTGCAGAGCAGCGTTTTACACTGGCAAGGTAAGTTAACCCCTCAAGCCTGGAGTAGGAGGGGGGCAGTAGTGGCAATTAAGGTGAGTTGAGAACCAAGTTCCCCTTTGGGAAATGCTGGGCTTGACTAAAACAACGCCATGGGTCCTGAAGGAAAGTAAGCCTCTTGTACACCTTAAATCTCCCGTGTAAGTAACGGGCAACAGCAGATCTTGATCCGGTACAAATTCAAGTACATCATCAATTCTGTCCCTCAAAGTCACCTCATACCTGCATACAAAGTTCTTTTTTTCCAGGGAAAAATATGTCTATATTATCACCTCCATATTCACAAATAATGTCTTACATTTCTAAGGATATAATTGATGCCTGGGATTTATTGTAACAGTAAAGGCCACTATTAAAATGACTTTAGCAAGAGTCATGAAATATTGTGGAAGTGAAGAACTGCAAAGTCCTCTGGCTCATTTGACTCAGGAATAGGCACTAGATCTGCAAGTCAAATCAGTTGAAGACATAATATAATTGGATGAATAATCAAAAAATGCTCATTAAAGCTTCAAAAAGATGCCGATGTAGCAGAAAGCTCTCCTCTGACCTTCATTGTTTTGCATTGTCCATTTTGACTGTTTCTTGTCCCTGCCAAACAGAATAAATTCAGTCTTTAAAATGATCATCCAGCAACACTCCCCCTTTCAGCTAGTTCCACCATCCATTACAATGCTCTTTTATCCTTCTGTAAGTGATACCTGCCCAGAGGTAGGAATCTTGTGAATTAACCCTGTTTCACTGTCAGAAGAGGTCATCAAGACGAAGATGAAACTATTCTGGTGAGCAATTATGTAAAAGCAAGGAAAAAGCACAGCATTAATATGCCCTTATACCTGTGTCACTGACACCAACTGCTTGGTTGTCTGCAGCTTTAGGGCCTAAGATCAGTGATGCAGATGATCCCTACTTATCCCTCTCCTCTGCACACACAAACACAGCACCACGGGCAGGTTCCCTAAAACAAACACCTCCTGGTTGGCTGTACATTAACATGCTGGCATCCAAACCAAAGCGTGAACAAGGATTAATGATTTTAGGGCAGAAGCCAAAACATTAAGTGCCCTGATAACAAGATAACAAAACTATTTACAGTTCATACCACAGCTGTCTGCATCTAGATGCATCTGTGCTTTGATCAGCACTCTGGAGCTCAATTCTACCATAAAGAAACACAACCAAGCCTTCTTTAACCCTCCAAACCACAAAAAGGCAATTACAACATAACACAGCAAAGGAAGGTAGAACACACATCACAATTAAGTTTTAGGCAGAACTTGAGCACTGACTTCTAAAACAGCCCCACTGCGTGTTGAGGACCCCTCAGCTCCTGACACCACATCACTTGAAAGTGCTGCTAGGATCCACAGCTGTGTCCCACGCAAGCTCCCATGGCCTCCCCCAGGGCTTTGCTCAACTAGCCACCACCTACCCATGCACTGAGCTTTCTACAGTTTTGGTTTAATGATGCTCAGCAGTAAGATAAATACAAGGTATTACAAGGATACTGTCGAGTTTTAGGGGGAGAGAAGAGAAGCCCCTGAGCATGTCAGGGGCAGCAGGGAGCTTCTCTGACACATTCCTGTTCAGAGGAGCTGTTCAAAACTGGCTCTTACCAGAAGGGGTATATAAAGAAGGACTATAAAGAAGGAAATGAAAGAGGGTACTAGTTTTCACTTATATAAAACAGTATTATTTTTTCTTTGGTGTTTCCATTATGTTTCTCTTCAATCCAGGTGCTAGGAAAACAAGGCTAGGAATCAACAGTCAGACATGGGGCAACTACTCTTAAAATGGTTGTTACAAATGCTTTTTTCCCCAAGTATAACTAGACTTTACCATACACCATTGATCATCAAGAAACTGAACTGCTGTGGTCAAAGTTAAATGCAGATCTTATACTTGATTATGTGAGAAGAGAAGGCTGCGTGGAGACCTCATAGCAGCCTTCCAATACCTGAAGGGGGCCTATAGGGATGCTGGGGAGGGACTCTTCATTAGGGACTGTGGTGAGAGGACAAGGGGTAATGGGTTTAAACTTAAACAGGGGAAGTTTAGATTGGATATGAGGAAGAAATTCTTTACTGTGAGGGTGGTGAGGCACTGGAATGGGTTGCCCAGGGAGGTTGTGGATGCTTCATCCCTGGCGGTGTTCAAGGTGGGGTTGGACATAGCCTTGGATGACATGGTTTAATGGGAGGTATCCCTGCCCATGGCAGGGGGGTTGGAACTCGATGATCTTGAGGTCCTTTCCAACCCTGACTATTCTATGATTCTATGAGATGACAACCTAAATAAGTACATGCACAGCTATTATTCTGTCATCATTTCAAACCTCACTAGCTGTGATAGCTTTGGGATTTCAGGTTTTACTTTAATGAAATATAATCTTAATGGACCACTGTGAGGTATATTTATAGTTATGTATCAGTCTGGCATTTGGCTTTGCCCCCAGGGAATAGAAGTGTGGTAGATACTTACGTTAAGCAAAATGACAGAAAGGAAACTCTATGATAACAGAAACAGAAAGAATAGAAAACAACAGAACCACAGATCTGGAACCAGCGCAAGGAGCTGGGAGCACATTTTAAGTCTGACCTCTGTCTACTTTCATGGTTTAGAGCAGGAGTAGCTTAGATTTGTGGTTTCTGTAGCACAAGAGGAGGGGAGAGGTTAAAGTGCTAACAGGGAATATTTTTGTTGTGACAAGACATCTTCATATATAAAGAAACTTCAATTTAATATTAATAAAAAAAGCATTTTATAGGTTAAATACTGAAGTTTCAAACTCAGATGTCACCTAACCATGTGCTTCCTAATTCCCTTTTATAATGTATTGATAGGTGTCTCAAAACAAGCTTTGAATACAACTCCACATTAGCAATGTTCTGTACAAACCTGTTCTGACTTGGCTCCCCATGTGCCATTAAGGACATTCTGTTCAGTCAAACAGCTTCATGAAAGCTATTATTCATTTTCAGGCTAGCGAAATGATTTTCATATCCAAAATGAACACACACAGAAATCAGTAACGGTCCATTTCATTAGCAACACATGCAGACAAAGAAAACATTGATAAGGCCTTGCACATATTTACTCACTATTTATTTACAAACATCATAACTGCTTCTGGGAAATGTAAAGTTTTGCCAGGGGTGCCATTAACACAATTCAAAATCTTCCTCTAGATATCCATCTACCATCACCCCCAGCTTAGCTCCTAGACTATATTTGCCATTGCCTGGTTCTTTTGCAAAGTAGAGTACAAAAGCAAAAGACACACGGAAATCCCACTGCAAACACATCTCTTTCCCTCAGTCTTCCATTAACAACAATTTGGAGAAAACAACCCTTAACAAACAAACAGCCCACCCAATCCATGTTAAAGAGTCACCCTTCTGAGGGTATTCCAAGCGAAAGCAAGTCTTTCACACAAGTTGCTCACTGGGGCACACTGATTAGGGCTTAAGACACCACCTGCAACTCAGATGAAAGTAGTTTTTTATAGCTGCTCTAAACAAATGTAACTATTTTAAGAGATCAAACTATTACAAGCCTGTTAACATAGGTATAACCCCCAGCAGACCCATAGCCCATTCAACTGAACCTCATCAAGCTTAAATATATGTGGTCAATATAACTTTTTACACACCTAAATCAAAGATAGAGCACTATTTCCCTGCCCTCTCCCCAAACCCAGCTGCATACACAAAGGCTGGGTCAGCACACTATCTTCTACCTGGCTCCTCCCATGCAGAGAAGCAAATCCCATCTTGCCATGAGAGAGCAGAGCTTGTGCAGGCCAAGAACACAAGTATCCGACATGCTGACCAGGAGAAAAGCTCATTTCGGCTGCTGGAAGGGAAGTGCAGCCAGGCAAGGGTGAGCTGGAGCTGGGGAGGACCCTCAGCTGCAGGCGATAACAACTTCACCAGCACACCCAGGGGATAGATGGCTGTGTATCTGTGCAAGAGCTGCCTCTGTGGGCTTTTAGTGGGTGATGCTGCAGCTGAGCTTATTTATTTGACTGGAAATGCTGGCTGGAACTCAAAGATTTTGTTCACCTGTTGTTACACTGTAGTTTTATAAAGTTTTTCTACCATATCCATATAGTGGGTTTAATCCATGAGGAAGTCCTGTTATGCTGAATGTTTCCTATGCCCATGAAGGAAATAATACTCTGTTTTCGACAGTATGATCCTTGTACCAAATGTCAGGAGTTGCACAATACTAATGAGCAGAAAAGGACTGCTTTATTCTCAGTTTCCATTTTGATTCAGTTTAGCAAGGACTAAGATTAGCTCCATCAATGTACCCAGTGCATTAGACCCCACTCAGCTTTTTCAAGTGTTATTTGCGTTTCATATCTCTCTACACAAAAGACCAACAGACTTCTACATATACGGCATAAAATCCCTTATCTGCAGCTGAAACGTGGGCTGACCAAGGTACATGCGCAAAGCAGTGAGTCTAGAAAGATGAGAAATGCCCCAAAGGCCACTCTGTTCCCTTAGCCCTGTGCTCAAGGCTGATCAGACAGCCAAATACTCTTGCAGTCACTAACGGTAGGTAGGGGGGATTTCTCATATCAGAGAATTGTCATCATGTAAGTTAACAGAAGTGATTAAATAAAAATGGAGAAAAGATCAATGAAGCAATGCAAGGATTTTATGCATATATCCCAAATGGACTGGGCAGGACTGTGGCCAAGTGAGACAACTAAGTGTAGGTTTATTAAACTCACATAGAGCCACATGTGCCAAATAACCATGAATCTGGAGGTGAGGCGATTATGCCTTCTTTGCATTTTCTGTTTTTTCTTGTAGAAAACCACACAAAATCTACAGGCTTTAGTGGTTTCTACTGTTGGAAAGCCATTCTCTGTGTCACTGTTTGCCTTTCACCCTTCAGTATGTTCAACGTCCAGCTAATATCTCCTGTCCTTAGATTGAAAATACTTCACTGGCCATTTCCTTAACATGGCACAAACCTGAGACCTCTATCTGCTCTGCTGAAGTCAGTGGGAGTTTTTCAGCCCTTTGGTATGGCCCAGGAGAAATAAAGCTGTCTTCACTGAACCATTCGAGATGAGTTTTCTCTGCCCTTATGTGTAGTATCGTGGCTTCTCCATTCACAGGGATTTAGGAGGAAAACCACATGAATATTTTGCTCAATGAAAACATAACTGGCACATGGAATGCAATGCCAAACAGCACTGCCGAACTCTGTATTGTAGTCTGTAATTCTGTCTTGGGGTAGAAAAGTCCATTCAGTGCCTTACCCAATAACTATTGTGAACAGGAAAAACTTGTGTGCAAAGGTTTCAATACATACATTGCCACAGAGCAAAAGGGAAATGGAAAATAGTCCTTAAAAGCCAAAGGAGTTCAAAAGGAGTTTTCCTGAGCCAGAATTTGTTATGAATAGCTAGTACTAAGAAAGTAAATGCTTCACTGAAGAAAGGTTTCAACTAAAAAAGGTATGCCTTTATTCCTTTTGCATGAGCAAACTCCATTCTGTTGATTCTGCCTCTTTCTATGCTAAGGAAAGTAAAAAAAGATGAGTGGAGCTGGGCAAGTTTAATAGCTGGGCTCTATTCCTGCATTTTAAACAGTTCCTTTCTCTGAAGGACATCTGCAAATTGAGGAATCAAACTCGGAATCTGAGCAAAACAAACTTTGTGGTATTATCCAACAGAGTGAAAAAGGTGTGAAAATACCCTGTCTCACTCCCATCCCCTTCCCATGTGAACTCATGTTGAAAGAAAATAAAATCCCTCTATCTCAACTAAAGCTTGCCTTCTGGAATGTATTCTGAAGTAATTTTCCTCTATTTAAACCAGATTTGCTTCTCCTGTGTCATGCTGAAGTCATGTCAAACATGGATCTGACTTGAATGACATTACAGAGCTGGGGGTAGTTTTAGTGCTTGCACTGCCAAGCTGGATTTAACTGGAATCAGAAACTCTTGATGGCACAATATGAGAAAAGCACTTTTGCTGCCCTGATGCTCAGGGGCTAGAAAATCCACTCAGCAAATTAATGCTATAATAATCATCATCATCATAATAAAAACATACTGAAAGTAAGTTAGTGCTTCCTTAGAATGCCAGGACCAGCTTCTGCTCGATGATGAAGACCGCTGCAGAATCCTGCTTTGATCTCCATCACTATTGATCATGTGGGGTATTTCACTGATTCACTGAGGCTGTACCCTCGGTATAACTTATGTGAATTATTAATAACTGTGTTGATTCTTATTAACAAAGAGACCAAGTTTTGTCAATCTGTTACTAATCACTGTGCTACAGACACTGACAGCAGCTGCAACACCACCATTTATTAATACCATCAGAACAAAGGTTGAGTATAAAAACTGGAAACTCACCCAAAACACGCCCGGGCATATAGATTTTATCCAGTTTAATTTTGTATGCATGGGCATTCCCACAGAACTCAGGATTTATACACTGGCTACTTGCTTTGAATGAATTAGCAACCGAAGTTCAATTCTGCTTAGAAAGTCAATGAAATTCACAGCCCCGCAACTGATGCCCTGTTCTTACAGACTTGAAGTATCACATTTGTGTATCAAACTTTATTGACAGCAACTCTGTTCAAGCCCAGGGCTGAACTATTTGGCAAGGGTCTATCAATGAGGATGCTAATTCACTGCAACAGATTAGAGGGTCTGTGAGGGTCTCTCATTTTACAAATGTAACTACACTATATACATCAGCAGAATTCCTAAGGGCCAGTAGCTCTGGTGTGCCATGGGGCTGGATACACTCTCTGTGGGGAAAAGGGTCACTGCTGCTTCCACTCAGCTCCTCCTAATACTCTCTACACAGCTAATGAAAGTAAAAACTAGTATGTCCAGCACTTGATAGGACAACCACAGAAGTCATGGTCGGACAGATGCCTGTGAGCATGTTTTGAGTGTAAGCCCACCTATGGAGCTGTAAAGCATCACCTTTGAAATTACCTTTTAAAAGGTCATTTCTCTCCATCCTTAGGGGCTGCTTAACATAGCCACTGTCTTTAAAGACTGCAGTGTTCAGAGCTGCTCTTCCAGATACATGCTGGAAATCCAATCCTGGAGCAAAACACAGTAAACTGAGTGCAAACATAATCATGCCTCAGTGCCCCCTGGCCTTCAGGGGTTTCTCCCAGGAACTGAGTTCATGGAGGATCCAGAAGCTTTCATCACCCACCCTTCCTTGAACTTATGAGGACAGCCACAAAAATCATCTTAAGACAGACTGCTTTTTATGTCATCAAAGCACTGCTGTTCACTGCACCAAATCGCAGTAATGTTTGTACCCCATCAATACAGCATCTCAGTACACCACCTATCCCACAAAATCACTTAGGTTGGAAAAGATCCTAAAGATCACCAAATCCAGCCAATGAATGCTTCCATTCCAAGTTGGAGTCCACTGGCAGGACGTTTATACGTTAACTGCTGATATTTCACTCTGGAGACAGAACTGGTTGGCTATTCAAATGCCAATCATCCACCGACAGAGTGAAAACTAACTTTTATCTGTGCTGGGGTTTGTTATTCATTCAGAATGCTTTGTCACCTGCTTGATCGACTTAATCAGAAAACAACCCTTTACATTGTTAACATGATGAAATATCATAGATGGAAAGAGGCGGAGTAGAGTTTGCTGCTCACTATGAACGTCTTCCTGATGTAGAAACACAAGGTGGCCTCATAATTTAAAAGCTGACTGAATTTTAGGAGCTGTGGACTCAGTTCTCAACTGTGATTTACCCTCACTCCAATGCTTGTTCTGCCTCCTTCATCTTCTTTGATTAAGGCATTGACCATGAATGGCCTATTTTCCCCTGGGAAATAGGGAGAGAATCTAATACAGTCTGGATCTGAACTCCACTGCTTTTCCCTGAACACAGTTCCACAGAAAGAGACCCTTTTCTGAAAATCACTTTTTCATTGCAGTTTTTTCAACTGTACAGCCTTATTTAAGCAAGTATTATTTATTCTTTTCCTTCCTCTTTCATACAGGACTTTTGTCAGGCTGCTGTGTTACCAGCACCAGCCACCACAACAAACCACACTGCAGAAAGGGGTTGATATTCATATTACCACTTTACTGCTGCAGACTTTTAGAGGTTTTCTTGGAAGAAACTGAGTTAAAGTAACTGGGCTGAGCATAGGGAAGGGATGAAATGACTCCACCACTTAAAAAGATAACCTCTGTCTGGTATGCTAAAAAGCCATTGCAAGAGGCTGGGTAGACTGAACAGGAAGAAATAGATTAATAGATCTCCATGAGAGCAGAATTGATTTTGGGCATGTACTCTACAAACCCTTCACCAATGATTTATCTTCATTTGGTGGGTAGAACACTGAGTTCAATCAGATCCTTAGAGAGACATCCATCAAATGCATCATAAATAAAAAGAAGTGATGCTTTTGCTTTCTATTTTATCTTTCCCCTTTCTTTCATATGTGACTTAACCAAATACAAGATCACTTTTCTTCTAAAAATGAATAAATCTCTGTTAGTTATTGCAGTATTTCTAGGTCAGGTAACCCACCACTATACATAACAATTGCATTTTATCATGAATCTTCCCTTTCTCTGGGTTTATGGCAACTCAACAGCCAAGAAAGTGAGGAATAGAATGGTTTGGACAGCTGAACAGAATTAACAACTGTCAATTCATGCGCCCGTGCACAGCCCCCAAGTTACAGTCTGTATACAGAAAATCAGGCATTTTCAGTATCTCCAGGTGTATCAGCTAGTGGGGAGACCCAGCACATCACACACTGAGCTGTTACTGTCTAAGCCAGCTCCAAAGCTGATAATGCATCTCCCACTGCTGCAACTCCAGCTCTGCTCAGCCTCTGCACTCGCAGAAGGGAGAGTTAATGCCATATATAAACTGCTGCTGATAGAGCTTAAACAATCTTTTATGCTGTAGCTATTTTTGTGCAAGGAACATATTCTGTAAGGATTAATACTTGGTGCTTTAACAGGGCTCATCATTCTGGTAATGAACAAAATAGGAGAGACAGCTATTAATAAAAGTTGAGCGCCTGAATGCCTCCAGTATGCTCCTTCTGTCTCCAAGCAAAAGTGCCATGGGAAGGAAGCCCCAGCCAAGGCTATCTTCATTTTCCTCCCGGAAAAATTGCTGAGGAAGACTTTCAAAAGCTGTTTCTGCAAAGGGACCTTGCAGACATCTTACCCACATTACCAGCATAGCATGGCACCAGGCTTTACTCCTACTGCTACAGCCTTCAGCCTCCAGTCTAGCCCTGCTTAAACCCCACACTGATACTCTTGGCTGCCCAGTGCAACACGCTGGACCTACGTTTTGCATTCTGCTTCTTGAAAGCTAAGGTAGAGAGACATCTTTGGTGATCATAGAGTCCAACCACCACTCAGAGCATGTCAATTAGAGTAGGCTGTGTCTAGGGAGCAGGTTACTCAGGACTGCTTCCAGCTGGGTTTTGAGTATCTCCAAGGTTTTCTTTTTCTTTTCCCTTTCCTTTCCCTTCCATTCCTCTCCTTTCCTTTCCTTTTTCCTTTCTGCTTTACTTTCTCTTTTCCTTTCCTTTCTCCTTCGCTTTCCTTTCCCTTTCCTTTTCCCTTCCTCTTCCCTTCTCCTCCCTGTTCTCCCACTTTTGGAGCCTAAAACAAAGGTGTGTTTAATTACCAAAATGAATTCTTCTTGAAGAAAGCCAAATCCAATCTGATTTCTAAACCAGAAACGCTGGTTATGATCATCTAAAGAGTTAGCTGCCGAAACCATACTCTGTGACTTAGATGACCAAATAATTTGCTCTAATGGAGATTATCCATGGAAAATAATTGCATTCAACCTTTAATCTGCAATTTTGGGCAGACCAATACATCTCAAATTGACAATTTCAAAAGGCCAAACACCACTGTCAAAACCTGCAGACTATTAAAATGAAACTCCAACAAACAACTATTTCTTCAAGGCAGTTGCCATGAACTAATCACTCAATTGTCTCATGTACATGTGGGGCTGTGTACAGCTACACAGTGCCCTGTTAGTACTCTACAAAGAGGCAGTAAAATGCCAGTTTTATTCACCATAGAAAATCTTCTATTAAAAATGATGGCTCCTGCCTTCTATTTTATGAATATGTAAAAACTGTAAGTGTCCTTTTTATGTTCTTCATCATTCCATACTACAGTTCCCTTAGTGTTCAATGTGCTGATTTATCCCTACTGAAACTGAAAAATAATAGATAAGAGACCCACAGTATTATTAATTACCACAGCTGTTAATTAGATGTTACACACTGGAACAAGACAGATGGGGAGACAAACAGCAGTAGGACAGACAGGTATGGCTGAGTACCTCACACTGTCCTGTAAATGCATCATTGTTTGTGTAAGCTGATAGGGAATGACCTTCTTTGTCATAGAAGACACATTGCAGTAAGAAATATTAATGATGAGACAAGTATCAGACACTAAAAAACACAGTAGAGATGTAAAAACAAAGAAGCAAATACTTCCTCAGCTCAACTGAATGCATTAACTGAAAGAAATGAAACATGCCAACTGAAGGAAGGAACGGCATCTGCAGTGTGTGACAATGATTGCCATTTGGAAAGCTGGCTAGATGGCTTCCTACAGCTCCCGTTCACTTTGGCTAATTGTCTCCCAGCAGTGAGGAATGAGAACATCAAAGGTTTCTTATGCCTTTGGTTTTCCCTCCCCTTTAATTGCTATTTTGTTTTTAAATCACTGGCAGATGTGGAGCCTGGTTATGCATTCTGTAATAACCAGGCAAAATACGAGGGGGAATAGGAAGCAAACCCCAAGCCCATCCATCCCAGCTCTGTCCAAACCCATGGGCTGTAGGCTCAGGCTCCATCTCAGTCCTCTGCCAGCCCTCTGCTTGTTGCCATCAATGCCACGTGTGAGCCCAGCATCAGGGGAGGATGGCACTCGTCAGCAACCTGCTGGGCAGGTGTGCTCCTCAAAGAAGGTAGTACTGGTGTGACTGGATCCAAAGTCTCCCTTCTTGGACATGTACGTGGGATAACTGGAAGGTTACCATGCTGTGATGCAAGTTAGGTGAACAATGAGAAAGGTGAGTATTTTGATTCTTTGTGCAACTACACACTTGGGTTTGCAGGAGTAAAATGAAACGATTTAATGGAGCTCCAGAATGCCATAAAAGTGCTGAGATATCAAGTACCCAGAGGGCCTTTGTGCTAAGATAAACAAATTCCTTCCAAACCAAGACTTTCTGATGTGAGATAGAACAAAAAGCAAGTAAAAAGAGAGGAAAAGGGTCAAATATTCATAATTTCCTTTAAAAAAAGCTTTCCTGTGCTATGATTAGGTTTGTGGCCACGTGTGTGTGCAGATATCCCAGTTTCTGCTTTTATCATGTCATTTGGTCAGTCTCCTAAAACACTCTGCAGTTGAACACCACTCCCAAAGAAAGCATATTGATACAGGGGAACTGCACTAAGCCAGGACCCTTAACCTGCACCTCTTGGACACAGGCTGCGATAGAGTTGCCTCTGCTTTTCCTTCAGCAGTTTGCCTTGAGTGCATGTGCTGAAATAAGGACTCCTTGTGTTTTGTCTGAGAGACCACAACAGAGAAACACAGCTCCTGGCACAGGGAGTGAGTTGAAAGAGATCTAGCGAACACTTCACGTGACAGCATAAACCCCCAAAGCAGAGCTTGACTGCAACTCCTGGATGATGTAATATATATATATATATATATATATATATATATATATATACACACAACAGGAAAGCTCTGTATCATTTCCCCTGTTGCTGTTCTGGCACACCTACTTGCAGTCCTCTCACTAAGAAACAGGAGAAAAGCAGTTCTCCCTGCCAAACCTTTACAGGATTCTTCTTATTTCCTATGGAAATAAGCTGAGGACTCAGTTCTCCGCTGTCCTGGCTATCCCTTTACCATGATCTCAAGTCCCTGCTACTGCAAAGACAGAAACAAGAAAAAGCAAAGGAAATAATTCCCTTGTACTGCTTGCTACAAACTACCTCAAAACCAGGAGTTGCTTTGTTTCATATTCACATAATATAGTAGATCAAATTCAATTCTTAGTTACACCTAAGTGAGAATTCATCCCTTTCTAACAGGAAGGGATGTGTAGTAATGAGCTACGTGGCTACAGCTGCACCACTGTAGCTACACACCTATGATGACACATCATAACAACAAATGCTGTCCAAAAGATGGGAACAAACTGGTTTCCACAGGCACCCTGTCCTCTGTTCATGCTCCTTCCCTCCTCAGGTAAGCATGATTTAGCCCACTGGTTTTGCTAATCATGTGCTTACAAGAAATAGGTAAGCATAAAATAGGTAAACAAAGCCCTTGGCTTTATGAGCCTCCCCTCATTTATTGCCCTAATTGCCACTTCCCATCTTGAATTAGACACTGATACAAACTCTTTGTGTCAGGCAGCAGAGAGCTCTGCAAGTTACAGCAGCAGCTTATGACTGATGGGTTTGAGAGCCATCAGGATGATCAGGGGCTGGAGCACCTCCCGTATGGAGACAAGATGAGAACATTGGGGCTGTTCAGCCTGGAGAAGAGAAGCTGCGTGGAGACCTTGGAGCAGCTTCCAGCGTCTGAAGGGCGCTACAAGGATGCAGAAGAGGGACTCTTCATCAGGGACTGTAGCAATGGGACAAGGGGCAATGGGTTTAAACTGAAAAAGGGGAAGTTCAGATTAGATATAAGGAAGAAGTTTTTTACTCAGAGGGTGGTGAGGCACTGGCACAGGGTGCCCAGAGAAGTGGTAAATGCTCCACCCGTGGTGGTGTTCAAGGCCAGGTTGGACAAAGCCTTGGGTGACATGGTGTGAGGTGTCCCTGCCCATGGCAGGGGTTTGGAACTGGATGGCTAAGTCCTTTCCAACCCAAAATATTCTACGATTCTATAAGTAGGACAGGCCCACACACACTGTGCACCAGCTTCAGCTCCCGACCGCAGCACTAAGCCCACAGAAGGATTATTCCATACTCAGAGAGGTGCCAGGAGAGACTTCGTTGAGCCATCAATTCTAAGATTCCTATCATGGGACAAGGAAATCTCGTGGTGGACTCTGTTACCTTCCAGTTAAGGCTGACAGGAGCCTATCTCGATTTGGCTGTCCATCTGTGCTGTGCTTGTAGTTGACGGAGCATGTAATAAATGCTTAAATTCTGCCTCAGCTGAAAAATACCATGTCAACTGGCTATTACAGCAAGCAGCTTATTCACTGTAGGCATTTCAGGGTTTCTATTTCCTTTTCAGCCTTTTCAGCCAGAGAGAAGTTATCACAGATCCTCCTTCTACCCTACAGGTATTTTCCTGCTCCATTTATTAGGGACCAAGTACATATTTAAGCAAAATACAGCATGTTGCTTCCTACCTGAGTTGTTTGGATAAGGAAGTGTTGCACTTGATAGAAACCTAAAGAAGACAGTCTCCCACGACAATACAGTTAACCCACATCTTTATTCCTATAACCATGTATGCTTGGCAGAGCTAGTACATAATTAAGCCACCAGCCTTGGCAGTTATCAGTAAATAAACACGATTGTGCCCCAGAAACTTTCTCCATGCTCTAAAACAGATATGGTTTCCCACATTACCTCCAATGATCTGCTTTCAAGGTTTCCTGTGCAATTGATTTCCACTGGGCCAGAAAGCTGCTAATCAGCTGAGGACTTCGCAGTGTGCATCTTGACAGACACATAATAGTTCTTAAAGTATGTTTTATATTACATGCCAATGGTATCTAGGTTTTCTTCAAGGTTTGTAATGCAGCCCTTTGTGCCCATTTATTGAGTCGCTTTCCAATATACCTTGAAAATCACAGAAAACAGATATAAATGGATAAAGCAGAGAATTTTATCACAGAAACATGGTGGGATGGCTCCTATGACGGGAGTGTTGGAATGGAAGGTTACCGGCTCTTTAGAAAACACAGGCCTAGCAGGCGGGGAGGGGGAGTTGCTATTTATGTCAGTGATAGGCTGCAGAGTATGGAACTCTGGGGACAGGTGAGCAGTCAATAGAGCGTTTGTGGGTCAGGCTTAAAGGGAGAACAGCAATGGGAGACATTACTGTGGGGATCTGTTACAGATTGCCTGATCAAGAGGAATCTGTAGATGAAGCACTCTATGGACAGACAGGAAAAGCCTCATGCTTGTAGGCCCTTGTCCTTATGGGAGACCTCAACTATCCAGATGGAGGGATGGTATGGCCCAGCACAAGCAGTCCAGGAGGTTCCTTGATTGTGTGGAAGACAACTTCCTTCTGCAAGTAATAGAGGAGCTGACAAGGAGAGGTGCCATGCTTGACCTCGTGCTCACCAACCAGGAAGGGCTGGTTGGAAATGTGATGCTCCAGGGCAGCCTTGATTGCAGCGATCATGAGATGGTCGAGTTCAAGATCCTCAGGACAGTGAGACCACAGATGGCTACACCTGGGTCGGAGTAATTCAGGCATGGCTGCGGGTTGGGCAGAGAAGAGATTCAGGGCGGCCCCGTGCAGAGGTACTTGGGGGTGTTGGTTGATGAGAAAATGAAGATGAGCCGGCAGTGTGCGCTTGCAGCCCAGAAACTAACCGTATCCTGGGCTGCATCAAAAGGAGTGTGACCAGCAGGTCGAGGGAGGTGATCCTGCCCCTTTACTCTGCTCTCCTGAGACCTCACTTGGAGTATTGTGTGCAGTTCTGGTGTCCTCAACACAAAAAGGACATGGAGCTGTTGGAACAAGTCCAGAGGAGGGCCACGAGGATGATCAGGGGACTGGAGCACCTCCCGTATGAAGACAGGCTGAGTAAGTTGGGGCTGCCCAGGCTGGAGAAGAGAAGGCTGTGTGGAGACCTCATAGCAGCCTTCCAGTATCTGAAGCAGACTACAGGGATGCTGGGGAGGGACTCTTCATTAGGGACTGTAGTAATGGCACAAGGGGCAATGGGTTCAAACTTAAACAGGGGAAGTTTAGATTGGATATGAGGAAGAAATTCTTTCCTGTGAGGGTGGTGAGGCCCTGGAATGGGTTGCCCAGGGAAGGTGTGAATGCTTCATCCCTGGTGGTGCTCAAGGCTGGGCTGGACAGAGCCTTGGGTGACGTAGTTTAGTGTGAGGTGTTCCTGCCCATGGCAGGGGGGTTGGAACTGGATGATCTTTTCAAACACTAACTATTCTATGATTCTGATGCAATGGTGTGTTGCTCCAGACTATCTATCTCCTTGGCTTCATCTTCACATTAGCACAGAAACAACAGAAGTCGAACGTAAAGAAATTGGAAAAGCATCAGCTTAAGCAAAACAAATTACTGTGTTACTGGGTAACATGAAGAACAAATAATACATGTGCAGTGTAGAGAGAAATGTGAATTTGTCACAGATCTGATATAAATGTGATTGTTATCAACTTCACAATATCTTAAGATGACTCTTCTCGTGTAAGGTCTTACCAAAAATCTCACATTAATCTCTCTATTTAATAGAGTTCTCTGAGTTTGGTGGGGAAGAAGCCTGCCTCCCACTCTGCAAAGCAAGCAGAGGAAGCCTCAAATGGAAACCTCCAGCTGTTATATTTGAGGTATGAAGCTCACCACTTAAATTGTTGCGTGAATTCTTGGACATTTATTGCAGCAATCACAGGATCTCTATGACAACAATTCCAGCAAATGCTCTCTGAATCCTGTTGCTGCACAGCCATGTAAAAATCTTTGTGCTGATTCCCATCAAATATTTTTGGAGTGAGAAATTACTCCTTATGATTCTATTCTATGTTTTATTAACAAGAGGGGGCTAGCACTGAACACATAAAAGAAGAGCTAAAATTTGGCCTGTCTGAAACAGAAACAAATGCAAGAGCTCATGGTGATGTCAGGGTTTTTCTCTCCCTCCTCCTTTAGGGTGATGGGCATCTTCTTGGCCTCCTGGCTAAGCCTTGCTACATCAGCCTAGACATCAACTAGAGCACAAACAACTGGGACTTGGAAGAAATTAATTCTCTGGAGATTTCTCAATGCATTTTAGCTATTTTTAGATTAAGAAATAATAATAATTATTATTATAGCATAAGCATCCTCCATTCAGGTCTCCTGGTGCACTACAAATCCTGTGCTTGGGGTTGTTACATCTTAGCACTGTTAAAATAACCAGTTCTGCAGAAGCGCAACTAATCAATACCTATTGAACTGCCTTCCTGCCTTCTTCTCATTGCCTATACAACATCATTAGGAACTGACTGGTTTGGCCCAAGATGCGTAGATCCAGGAAGCCCAAATTGCAGTTGAAGCTGCATCATGGACAAAGTACCACAGCAGAATTAGGGAATTCTTCCTCACATTTCACTCTGTTCTAGCTCAGCTGTATAAACAGCCATATCATGTAATAAGGTTCCACACAGCTGAAAATCTCGGTGAAGGCAAAGGTGAAGGATGTCTGAACCACTCCTAATGTCTGCAGTATTTCCTACCACAAATAGGTATAGCTTTGTATTTGCCAGCATTGTCAAACAGGCTATGAAATAGGACTAAACATGCCCCAAGATGCATTAACCTGCCTGTTTGCTCATGCAATGTGAATGGGAAGAGAATACACAAATGTCTGCCACTAGTAGAGGCATGAATAGATGCTAAACACCTCTCTAAGCATGTTTGATTTCCTATTTGCCTATTTGTGATTAGCAATAACAGTACCATTGTATAGCTATTATGTTTTGAGTTCACAAGCCTGAAAGGCCTTCAGAGTTGTCTGTCAGTGTTTACAACGCAGGTTTTAAACATTCCTGTTTGCACATGCTCTAAGCAACCCTGGAGGAGTAGCTGCAGAGGAAGTCTGAAGGCTCAAAGCAGTAACCTTCTCTTCAAGATGCAGGTCACTTGCCACCACAGCAGTGTCCCTGTGGGCCACAGACATGACATGGCACCAACAGCTTGGTGGAGCTGCGGTGGGTGAAGAGCCGAGCAGAGCAGCCTTGGAACAACTTTGCTAACTGAGGCATCTAAGTCAGATTTCCTTAAGTCCAGTGCAATTCTTCAGCCACAAGAGCATTCCCTGACAAGATTAGCACTTAATTTAAAGACACCCTCTCCCTCTAGTACTCGATAACTCTCTCATAAATTAAGAGCCCAAAAGCTAGAAAATCCCCCAAAAGAGTACTGCCAGCATTCTACTTCTTGCAGACACCTCTCAGTCCCTCTGCCAGGGCAATGACCACAAGCACTGGTAAGACAGGGGCAAAGTCCTTTAAATGAGTCACCTCACAAAAGCTTCTTTTCTCTTTCTGAAACAGGAATGAGAGGAAAGCAGCCTCCCCCATTTGCAGCAATGCCTGTTTCCATGGCACCCAGAGCAGCAGCCGATGGCCTTGTTATCACAAGAACTCTAATAAATTTCAGCAGACTGCTGGGAATTACCTTTTTAGTTTGGTGGTTTGGGTTTATTTTTGACCTCAGATGACCCTCCAGTCCTGGAACCTCCAATATGGTCCAGAAGTCTATAGCAAAGTTAAACTCTTCAGATGACAGTTTGGATGGGAAGGTTTTTAATCAAGAAATAAACCAGAACATACCTCCCTCAGAGAGAGTGAATAAATCCCCCAAATTTTATCAATTTTTCCTTCTTATCACGGACTTGACAGAGCTCTAAATATGGTTGTCTGATGAATCCTACCTGAGCAGCATCTGTCTTGCAGCTGCCAAAGAGCAGCCACGGATGGCTTCAGAGACAGAACATCTTCTCCCTTGAATTGTGCTCCCAAAAACCTGATAAGCTGATGTGCTGCCCTGAAAAGAGATTAATGAACATGGGCATTTTACACTCAGATATACTTCTCATCACCCTGACATTCATTTCTGTAAAACCTCATGAATATGGAGAAGTGTCTTTTCCTTCTTTTTAGGATCTTCCAGGCTCAGGGATTTTTAGATGTCGTGTGTTTCTAAGGTATTGATTCTGTGGTTTCCACTTTGATTTCATGCACAATTATAACTGATTGAATAGTGTTTATGAAACTGAAAAGCAATGGAAGAAAAGTAGCTTTGCACAGATCCAAAGGTAACTGTAAATATCTGTATATTATCCCTTGAGCTACGTTCATTATCCTGGTGTCAGCCTATATCACACTGGCCTGTAATGCAAAATGTGTATTTATCCCTGTGGTACCAAACTGATTTCAAACTGAGTTGAAAACACAAGCAGTATTCAAATCCCTGTAAGGAAAAAAGAAGAAAGCAGTACTCATCTCTGTGTTTGAGAATTCAGTGCTAATAAAATACTTTGTGCTAGATTTTAAATGCCTGTTTGCTTAATGTGGAGCACTACCAAGTTATTACCTTAAAGGAATCAATAAACATTGGGCCTGAGTAAGTGCATTTTTGGGTTGCCATCAACTATGGAGCAAAGCTATCATCAAATTGCCTGCCTTAGCCATGGCAGAAGAAGTACCAGTTCTCCATGTCCTGTTCTCAGTCCAAGACCCTTTACTGCATCTGCACCACTCCCTATGTCCCAACCTTCCAGATGTGCCTTGTGACCCCTGCTCAGGAAATAACTGCTCAAAATCACTCTTCTCCCAAAGAACCTGCAATTCAGTTAATGAATAACAAAAAGAATAGATCCTGTAGAACCACAGGACTACATATTCCTAAAAACATGGCTTCTTGGTGCACTGTGAAAAAAACCCCTGAATTTCAAAGAGAAAACCTGCTCTTCCCCATATTTAGATATTAACATTTCTGTCTGCAAAAAAACACTCACTGAAAGTAATTGTCCTACAGTTAATTACAGAGAAAAATACACAGAAGAAAAATCACATGAGCTTAACCAAAGTATCAAACTTCATCTCAAAAGAAACAGTCTTTTCTTTGGGAGCCATAAGAAGGAATATGTGAACAGGGAATAAAGATGACAGGGTGAAACCGCTTCATCACTTGTGTTTCTGACAGATCATTTTAATATGAAAAATAGCATACAATACAACTGTAGAAGATTTCCTTAGTGTTTTGGGAGACACTGCTGTAACATGTCTGTGTTATCACTGAAAATGCACTCTGGCATCCCAGGCTATACCATATGGTTTGCATCCTCATCTCTTGAGGAGCTGCACACGTTCTACAGAGGGGCAAGGAGTATATTCAAAGAAAAGACAGCACCAACAATCTCAATTTCATTCACAAAGTGCTTAATAAAATGATTGAGATTCCTCCAGTTTAGCACATCATTATAATTCATTTTACAGTCATACTATTCTCAGGTGCAGACATTAGAAGACCAATAAAAATGCTTAGAAGGTATTCTCTCCAGTAAAGAAGCACGACACAATTCACCAAGCTTACATCAGCTGCTGGGGAAACACTGACAATGTTCATAAACTGAAGTGGTGAAGGAGTCTATGACTTTTGAAAGATGGAATTCATGTTCTTTATAACATAGACACAAAAATCCTCATTGACTGGTATTTTTCGCTGTTCCCAGCAGTCCAGTGGTTTTCTTTCCACTCCCTGCCCTTGAATGGACTTTTCCCCCCGCAGATGCAAAGCCCTCTGCACACTGTGTACTGCCTGCAGGCACTGGTGGGGTACAAGCAAACATGCCATTTATGAAGCGTTTTCCTCCAAATATACAGAAGGAATGACGAGGCAGCTTATTCCAAGGCCTTTTTAGCTCAATAATCCTTGACAGACTGCTCACAGCTGCTGTAGGCACAGAAGTCCTACTTCTGAGCCATGTAAAATGTGCCCTTCTGCTGATCGAGCTTCAGCTCTATGTCACATTGGGGTTTTGGGGGTTTGGGGTTTTTGTGTGCGTGCATGTGTGTTCATTTGACAGACTGAAGGATTGAAACAACCAAGAGACTAGCATTTGTTTTGGTTTAAAAAGCTACAAAACCCTGTTTTGCACATCACTCCCCCTTGCAGGGTGCTCTGCCCTCTGGGGAGTGATACTACGAGGCTGTCACCAGCCAGGACTTACTGTCATTTTTGTCATGACACCTTTACTCCTGGCTGAGCAGGATTGCATCTAACACCTCACTTTCCACACAGCACAGCCCTTACCCACCCCACTGAAAAGGTCACGGCCGTCCTGTTGATCTGTGCTTAGCTAAATGACAACAAAATGCACTGTCTGTCCCCTCTATCAAGTTGCTCACTGCTCCCTTGTGCTCTGAGGGTTTGAGATGAAAAATACACTTACAGTTTGCCCTGGAAATATATACATTGAATGTTTCAAAATGCATTACTGTAACAAAGTGTATTAAATACCACAGAGGGAATATTGAGCAACTCCAGGAAAAATGAGCATTCTACCCAATTCTCTCCTTTGTGTCTCAGGCCGGTAAATTATTAGGAATTTGATATTAGAAAGCAAAACATTTCAATCTTCCACAAGATGATAGTAATAAGATGTGACAACAACTGTAATTTGTGCATTAGAATAGATCAAAAGAGGTGTTTTAAAGAAGCGATAGTGGCTCATTTGCAATGGCAGATGTGCGACATTTTGAAGGCCTGAGACATGGCTCTGATTGTTCTGCACTGCAATCGCTATGGCCAGGGGCTCCTTCAGCTGCTAATGCACTTAATCACTGACATTAGAAACATACTTATTGAATGGGGCGCATATTTAAGGACCTAAAATGATTATAAAACAGCCTGCTGGATTTGGGGCAGGGACAAAGAGCAAGAAAAAAACCCAAGTAGTGAGAGTATGACAGTTGTCCCACTAGTGTAAGTCTGATATGGCCATGAGCTGCAGCATCGCCAACAGAACCATTATCGTGACTAACCATGGAGATCTCAAACATGACAAAGCGCAGAGGTACCTTGATAATCTGAGCTGAGGGCAGGGGTGAAGGGAAAAGGGCTAAGAGCTAGTTGTAAAGAACAGTAAATCCTCCCATCCATCTCTGCTTCCTGGACATCACCTTTTTTATCTTCTTTCTTTTCCTTTTCCCTCTCTCCTGAGGGCTGGGGAGAGGCTGATTTGTCTCTGCTGCTTCTTTCCTCAGTTTTCATAAGGGAAACTAGTTCCTACACCTACAACTTTAAACTGACATAAATGTTTGAGACAGAGAGAGAATTAATTCTTTGTGTTTGGTGTGTTCTGCTTCTCATCACTGTGATTTAATCCAATAGTGCTGCTCCACACAACTGATGTGATTTATCATGATTCTCTAGCAGCTAATGTTTTCATTTTGAAATTGTTTTCTTATTGATTAAGCTTTTCATATGTTTCATGTTTACTTCTTTGTATTGCCTCCAAAACACACGCCACACTTCATTTTGCTTATAGTGCAGTTCCATTTCTATATTAGAACATGCAATTCTATATAATTATACTATACAACATAAAATGAATGCAAGGTTCATGGTCGATTTGAAAGATCAAAAGCAAGGCTTAAATTCTCCTGGCTGAAAGAAACTTCTGAGAAAGTTAATTACTCCTCTTTATCTCTGATTTACCCCTTACAGCTTTCTGCTAAGTTACACGAGAGCTGAAAGGATTTGACTTTTCACTCCTGGCCATAGAATGGCACAGCAGAATACTAAAAGCTCAAACTGTGTGCGAACCGCGAGGAGTTACTGCTGCCATTTTATGAGTGCCGGGAACAAGTCCTGCTTTCAATTATTTCTGAAGTTACTCCATTGAGTCTGATCCCCTATTGCCCTGCATAATATATACATTTAAATCTATACAAAGTGGGCTAGAAAGCACTCCTGCTCTGCTCTGCACACATTTCAGCTTGACATGACACTGATAAAGAGTCACAAGAGAGACACTTGTTACCAAAAGACATGCTTTAGGCTAATGGAAAATATTATCTATAAACCTTATGTGTATTTGAGGAGAGCTGGAGGGGAAAAATAAGCTGTATTTCTAACTTGCCCTGTCAAGGCACCTGGTTACAGTTTTCATTGAGTTTAATGGGACACACTTGGTCTGTCTTGAAACCAGAGCAGAAACGTAACATTGGTTTCACAGAACAGATTATTAACTTCTCTTATGATTTCCAGGATGGTATGAGCCCCAGAAAGTCACAGAAACACAGAGCTGGTCTGTGGCTAGAAGAGATCAAGCACAGTTGGATTGCGTGTACAAAACAGAGACAGCAGAGGAGGAGGAAAAATACCAGTTCAGGTGTGAGCCGCTGCCTACAGCCCTTTGGCTTCCTGCAGAGCAGGTCCATGCCACAGGTGGGCATCAGAGGAAGGAGAGATCCTCAAGACCACCCCTGGGGGATCGAGCTGGATGTCAACTATTGGGGGTCAGGGTGGAAAGAAGCAGCAGTGCTGTCTGCTGAGGCCCATTCACTTTGGGCTGCCCAAGCTCTCAGCACTGCAGGGTGCCAGTGCCCACACACTGGCTGCAGGATCCTCTAAAGACAGGCTGAGGCTGCCCACAGAGGTTTACAACTGGTTCCAGACAGCTCCATGGGTCCTTGACTGCCAGTGGAACTTAGCTGTTCTGGACACCTGAGCTGGAGCGTCTCCTGCAACACATCGCGTCTGATCCTTGGAAGTGAGCAGTGTGCACAAGGAAGCCCTTGTGTAGTACCTGTACAGGAAGGAGGTGGAAGTTCTCGTGGGATGTGTTGTGAGAATATTGGTTGCTTTTACATGCACTTAAAAAATCAAAGACACAGAGGGTTGGTTCGGGGCTTTACAGTGTTCTTGTAAGAAAACTCTGAAGCATGGTGAAGCTTTGTGCCAGCTGTCCCCAGCAGCTCAACAACACAACCTCTGAGCAGCCAGTGGGCTGATACAAGCCCATCAAACCCTCAGTGCTGTCACTGCCTCTCCCACATCTTTCCCTCAGGGCTCTGATGCTAACTGCCATCAAGTTCTGCAGTAACTTGTGGCTTTCCACATGTCATTCAGGGTGACTGAATCCAAAACCCCTTCTCTTTCCTCTTGCTCCCAGCAAGCCTGTATAGCTTCATGAGCCCTTCACCATGCACCCCCTTCCTCTCCTAACCTTAATCCATGGCTAAAAGTGAGGCAACCCAGAATAGATGGGCAATTGCCAGCTGAGAGCCTGAGATGGATAACTGAGCACCCACTAGCCTGCTGGAGCAGAGACATAGACACAAAGCCAGAAGACCCTTCTGGCAGGAGGAAAGAGAGAGCAAAGTGTCTGCTGAGTGCTCATGTCGGTCATCTCCATGCCTTAACACCTGATGGTGCAGCAGGGCAAGGGTTCTGGCATGTTACACATCATTAGGCAACATGGTAACATTTCCATCAGGCTGAAACGTTTTAACATAATTTAATTTGGTGAGGCTTAATAAATAAATCAGAGCAGCACAGGATGCTATAATGCAATCATGTTGCATTAACATGCCATAACTGATGATTTTTATCCATTCTATAGGAAAAGAGGCAGCGTTGACAGTTTCATTCCCAGCATTGCCTGCTCCTCCTTCCTCCACCCCAAAAACTAAGAGCCCTCTTCTGCACAGAGAAATGTAGTCAGGTAACTCCAGACATCCACGTGGAGTTGAGTTCCCAAGAAATAAGACCACAGATTCCACAGAAGTATCATGGCTTTTCATGTGACAGGACATCACTGAAATCATACATACTGGAAAAGAGGAGCTGCTTCCAATGGGATGTTTAATGCATTCAGCTGGCCTCTTTGTTTTAGTTAGTTAATTCTTCATGAGCTGATTTGAACAAGTACTACTTATTTGACCGCTGCTCTATGCAAAGACATTTCTATCTACCACACTATCTTTCATACTGCTATTGCTATCTCACAGTGTAAAGTCACATAAATTATACAGTACAGCTCTATTTCCTGATCCAAGATACACTGAGAAAAAGAGAGCTCAAGAAGTGTCACATCACTTGTGACAAAACTACTGACCCTCACTCACAGTGAGAATCCTTATTTCAGGGCATTTTTTGCTTAGGTATTCACACATTCTGGGTGCAAATGTGCTTTCCCATCTGGACAACAGCAGACTTGGAGAATGGGACAGCTTTTGAGACAACTCCTTTTAAATGATATGGAATTGCTGGTGTAAGAAAGGGCTTCAAGACATGGGGTAGCTTCAACTCTACTAAAATCACAAGCGCAACTTAACATAATGATTTTACGTTCTCTCAGGGTAAGTAAAAGGGAACACTGAGGAATTTTTAAATGCATGAATCTGCCTATCTCTACTTGGGTTTGTTGCTGATGGGATTTCAGGTTAGCACCCCCTGACCTATAGAATCAATCTATCTGCTTTGAAAGTGTATCACCTACTTCATGGTTGGGATGGTTTTAGATGGAAAGAAAAGCAAGGCCTTGTTGGAAGTGGGGGAATTGGCATGTAACAGCAGTTTTCCTGTGCTGTGCTAAGGAACAACTCCGATGAGCTTCCTGAATGGCAAGTTTTTGGAGCACCGCTGTTGTGGTTTAAGCCCAGAACTACACAGCCACTCGCTCACTCTCCCCGTTTTCCCTCCCCGTGCTCCAGGAGGGATGGGGAAGAGAATGGAAAGAATGTAACTCCCACGGGTTGAGATAAGAACAGCCCAGTAACTAAGGTATAACACAAAACCACTACTGCTACCACCAATAGTAATAATGATAAAGGGAATAACAAGGGGAGAGAATACTATTGTTCACCACCCACTGACTGATATGAAGCCCAACTCAAGCAGTGATCTGGGCCTTCTGGGTAACTCCCCACAGTTCCTATCCTGGCCATGACGTGCTGTGGGATGGAATGCCCCTTTGGCCAGTTCAAGTCAGGTGTCCTGGCTCTGCTTGCACCCGGCTTCCCGTGCCCCTCCTCACTGGCAGAGCATGAGACTGAAAAGTCCTTGATTGGAGTAAACATTACTTAGCAACAACTGAGAACATCAGTGTGCTATTAGCATTGTTCTCAGGCTAAAGTTGAAAAGACAGCACTGCAGCAGCTACTAAGAAGGAGAAAAACGACTGCTACAGCTGAACCCAGGACAATTAGGTAACCAATTTCCCATGTGTGGAGGGGGACAGATTCACAGCAGTCTGATAGTAAAACATTTGCTCCACAGCTGGGTAGGTTCTTGGTCCATTAATGAACAAGTCACATTTCAAATCTGATCAAAAGCATTTTCACTCTTCCTTATTCCTCTGTATCTTTTAGCATGTTATGAGCAAAGAACCATAGAATAGTTAGGGTTGGAAAGGACCTTAAGATCATCCAGTTCCAACCCTCTGCCATGGGCGGGACACCTCCCACTAAACTATGCCACCCAAGGCTCTGTCCAGCCGGGCCTTGAAATATTATTAGCGTAGAAATGTTACACTAATTTCCTGCCAGAGTTTTGATTATCTGTCCCTGTATTGCAAAGAAAATCTCTCTGATCTTACCTTTACCTTTAAAAAAACCCCATTTTTTCATCTTCTGTGTGAAGTTATTACTTATCCCATTTTCAATGGTTATCTTTATTTTTCATATCACTGTAGCCAGAATTTCTTTTGTCCAAGAATTACATCAAGTGCAAAGTCTGGCCTGCTCATAAGCTCTTTAAGGATCTGATACAGAGAACATAGAACACATTCCAATGGTCTTGAAACTTCCTGAAGGGGGTATAAGCAATGACCCTGACATTTGCTGTTCCAGGCAGCAGAGGACAGAGACAGTGATGGAGAATTCCACCAAAATGCCATACTAAGAATTACCAGCAACCCTACTGAGGGAAGAGTTAAGTTGCTAGTATTTACTTTGCAAGAATAAATGTGTGAAACTACATATTCTGTCTGTGAATTGCCTTTTACTTTTACCACCCACTATGGAGAAACAATATGAATTTCCCTGTCATGGGGCCCATGAGCCACAGAAAATGCAATTTCACTACAACAAGAACTTTGAAACTCTCCAAGATTCAGGCAAGAGCAGCACATTTGTTAACAGATTTACTTACAAAAGTCAAAACAATTTATTCTTAGGACTGTAAATGTCTGCTCAGATATTCTTCTGGCACACAACTTCTGACTTAATATTGAGGCATCCTTCTTTGATCTCTAGGAAAGACAGAAGAGGACAGTCACTACACAAGCTGGGGGCTGAAGCACTGCTCTAGCGTGAGGATGTCACACACAAAGAGCACCCCTGGCAGAAGCCATTTGGCCACCTTGGGGTCTACAAGAGCTGGCATACATAGAATCATAGAATAGTTTGGGTTGGAAAGGACCTTAAGATCATGCAGTTCCAATCCCCCTGCCATGGGCAAGGACACCTCACACTAGGCCATGTCACCCAAGGCTCTGTCCAACATGCCTTGAACACTGACAGGTATGGAGCATTTACCACTTCTCTGGGCACCCTGTGCCAGTGCCTCACCACCCTCACAGTAAAGAACTTCTTCCTTATATCTAAGCTGAACTTCTCCTGTTTAGTATAAACCCATCGCCCCTTGTCCTATAGCTCTAACTTATAAATTTACATAGCTTATAAACTCTAATTGATTCTAGTGACTCTTTACTGATGGAGGAATGCTGGATTGGGGATTTTTAGTCAATTAGTTGATTTTACATACGCACTGTACTGTTTCCACAGCACAGTGACACATAGTCCTTCCTCAGGTCCAAGTTAAGTTTCAAATCCCCACTGCTGAGTCAAAGGAAAGCTCTGACTGCACCATTCCCATTTCAATAAAAATGGCCATTCACTTGAATATTTCAGAGGTGCAACACTGACACAAAACAGGATTCTGTAAGCATCTGCAGGACTCTGACTTACCAGCATTTGTGATTTGCTAGATCAGGGAAGAGCTGCAGGTAGATGCTTGGAGGATTAGGCTGTGATTTGATAATAAGAACTGACTGTAGCATCCCAGAAAACAGTGGAAGTCATTCTATAAATAGTGAAGGTTTCTGTTCCATAGATTAAATCAAGATGCCATAAATAAGGAAACCATTTCAGAGGAATGTATAATAAAGAAAAAGTCATTAATAATCTCTTAGTGCATGTGACACTGGGAAATAAATGTGACTGAAACAAACTAACCATTTTCTGCATTTGGAGAGAAACTGTTACATTCTCATTGGCTTAATATGAATGACTAGTAGTGAAAATGATAAGGAAAACATACAAGTCTATTAATAATACACACTGCTGTGGGTCCTCTAAGGCTTTCCTAAGTCTATCACAGTGTTCTCACAATTACAATCAGCAAAATAGCTGGTGAAATGAGTGATGCCATTTAAATTACAAAATTAAAATGTCTGAACTGTTTTCCTGCAGTTTTGGAATGGCTCCTTAAAGTCTGTGAAGTGCCAGCAGAGTGCCAGGATTCTCTATAGTCAGTGATTGTCTGCTGTTTGCAATCAGTCTCCAATTTGTCATCCTGCTTCCAATAAAATATTAATGTAATCAGACGAAATTATTTCCCTTCCAGCCCCACGTTTGGTTTGGAGTCACTGTTGTGTTTGCTATTGTTCTAAATGAGAACATGGTGCTCCAAGGACATAAAAGATGGGGAGAGAACAAAGGTGACAGTAGAAAAATCATATTTGAAGCAGCATTATAAAGTACTACAAGGCATTAGAAAGGACTGTGTTACTCTGGCCTAAGGTACCGTAGCCTAAAAGCACCAACCCTGAAACCCCAACTTTCTATCTTGAGACAACTACCACACTGTTGCTTTTGCTCAAACATTAGCAGTGCTTTAGTTAACTTAAACAGGGGAAGTTCAGGTTGGATATAAGGAAGAAGTTGTTCCCTGTGAGGGTGCTGAGGCACTAGCACAGGGTGCCCAAAGAAGTGGTGAATGCTCCATCCCTGGCAGTGTTCCAGGCCAGCTTAGACTGGGCTTGGAGCAACCTGCTCTAGTGGAAGGTGTCCCTGCCCATGGCAGGGGGGGTGGAACTGCATGATCTTAAGGTCCTTTCCGACCCCAACTATTCTAGGATTCTATGACTATAATAAAGCTCTAAACTATGAACATCAAAATTCTGTAAAGAAATTAAGCTGCCTTAACAACACAGTGGCACAATTAGTCACCATTAGTGGAGCTACAGATTATAAGTGATTAAAAATGATTCTTAAATAAAGATGGGGATTTGACTAAAAATGTTTCCATTAGAAAGATTTGACCTTCTTACTCATTAAACCTGAACATTAATCTGGAGATGTAAATCAAGTTACAACTGAATCGAGACAATTACATCTCAATTTTGGTTGACCGCAAACTCAGATTTTGAGTATAACACAGTTATTTTGTGACCTCGGGCACCTCATCCAAAGTTCTTTCAATTTCGAAATGAAGATAGTATTTTCCTGCCTTTGTAAGGAGCTTTGAAACCTTTGCTGAACTGTTATTATTTATGCCCACACCCCTGCAAGCATAACTCACCAAGATGGCTGTGTTGGCATATCTGAGCCTGGATGGGATTGTGAACAAAATATTTACTCTATCTGTACCCAAATAAATTTTGCTAGAAATATCACACCAGATGACTTAATAACACTCTGCTCGCTTGCTTTTCAAACAGAATCCTAAATAAGGCTCTGGAGTCTACAAAATATATTGACTTTCTTCACAGAAACCTACCCACTGCAATCCAGGAGTGTGACTGGTCACATACCTCAGTTAAGGCTTAAGTACACATCAGAACCGTAGGGAGCATAAAATATGAAAACAGCTCTACTTAATCCATGCAAAGTCAACACTTCCTACATTAACCTCACCTCAGTGCCATTGTCCTCACATATTTGGTCCTGTCCCACTCCCACTGTAGTCCTTGAATCAATGTCCTATTAGCTTCAGTGACAGATGAACAACACTCTTTTCACTCATTACAGACTCTGGCTATCCCCTAAGAAGTGCTGTCTGATCTCATTCTCTGTGTTTCGAGTGTTCCACTTAATAAATGAGAAAAGGAACAAGTGTGCTGACTGATGGCAGGGTTTGACAGATTCAGATTGATAGTGATGACACCAGTGGATATACTGTCTCATTTATAAACAGAAAAAGGGGGGGGGGACAGGGACACAGAAAGATTGGAAATGTATAAGCATGCAAGAAGCTCTTTTATCCTCTACCTCAGCAAGTTATCAAACTACCTCCCCCCTCAAGGTTTGTAGGCACTGCCCTGTCGCCAAGGGACAGCTATAGTCTAATTACCATAGGTGAGTGAGGAAAGAAGATGGCATTTAGCCACTTAGTGCAGGGCAAAAGAACACATCCAGTTTCTTGCTCAGTACTATGACAACAAAGCCACTGCTATGAGGATGCTTGTGTAGCTACAGAAATGCCCTTAGACACCTCCCAGTGAGGCACGCTCCAGTGACAAGTCAGTGATAAATCACTCATTTTCTCCTGTGCAAGAGATAGTGTGGGTAACAGCTCTGACAACCATAGGGATGAGCTGTGCCGGGCTGAAACATGGGGTTCTCTTCCTTTGGCATTTTCCACTTGCACAGTCCAAGTGCTGCTTCCCACCCCAACTACAGCCACGGCTCACACATAAAACAACCATCCAAGGTATTCTGCCAGATAAACTGACTCAGCAAGTGTCAGAGCCAGACTTCTAAAGGGTAATCACACAAAGCTGCAAGTAAAAGAAATTCTCCCAGGCATCAAGCACCTCTCTCCCACTGAAACCAGAGAGCACAGCCCTAGTACTGGAGCCCAGGAACACCTCTCTGGGTTTGTTTGTTGGTCCATACCTGCCTGAGCTTGGTGCAGGCTGCCCAGCACTGCAGAGGTCTGTGATGGGGCTATAGTCTAATACATTATCAGATTTCACACCTGGGAAAGATTTTCTCTCTCCCGAACTGCCTATGCAATTCTGAACACAGGGCTGAGAAGGGGGAACCTACAATTTATCCTGCATCATCACTGTTTGCTCCATGCGACATAAGGGTGTTGGATTGGCATACAAATAACAGCCATCTCTGGGAGTGAGGTATTTTTCTCACATCACTAACTCCTGAGAAAGTGATGGAATATTCTCTCCTCTAAAGAATGGGATTGTTCTTTCCCATTCTTAAGCCTCCTAGGTTGTATTTCTTACCTAGCAGTGAGAGAGCTGAGGAGTTTTCAGATGGCTAACGAAAGCCAATGTGTGTGAAGGTCATGTGCATGGTCACCAGTGAGCAGCTCTATTTCTGCACTGCAGCTGAAATCAGCCATCATCAGGTTCGTGTTTTAGGTTTCCTCCTCAAGTTTCCAGAGAGAATATTGCCCGCAGAGATGCAAAACTAAACACAGAAATACTAAGAGCTGGAGTACTTCCTGTATTAAGACAGGCTACAAAAGTTGAGGCTGTTTAGCCTGGAGAAGAGAATCTGTGTGGAGACGTGTGGAATAATTACTGAACATGATTTAGAAATTAAACTTCTATTTGAAAATGCAGCACTGTTCACACATAACAGAAAGGTATAAAATTAAACAGACTTTTAGGGTAAGACACGATTGTACCTGGTATGCAAGGAATGCACTCCACAGCGGTTCCCGTGGCAACATTGCTTGATGGAGGATGGGGTGGAGTGGAGATTCTGTAGCCAAGCTCTGTCATAACACAAGCAGAGATGGGAACTAGGTGGTACTGAAAACTGATAAGGATGGGGAAGCTGCATACTTGCTACCCTGAGCCAACAGTCTGTCGTCTTTTGACAAAATGTTGTCCTTTGCGTGAACTTTGCTTTATTATAATCCATTTTAATACAAAAACACACCTCCATCTCCCATGCTACACACCTCCAAGGTAAGAACACCCCTCTTTGAGCATGCTCTTTGAATTCTTTTTGGCGTATCTTTAAAAGCAAAGTGAGAGAACTTTACACCAGTAATAATAAAGGTATGTATGATTAGAGTCACCCAAGCTCCACCTTGAAGATGAAAAATAGTATAAAGTTGGCCCAAGGAAGGGGGAATATCAGGGAAGACATCATCATGGACAAGTCAAGGAAGATTCCATCAGCAGATTACCCTTGACTCCTGGGACCAGTCAACGGCCTGGACCTTTCTTCCTCCTCCCGCCTCCCATAGGGACGACTTTGGGTAACACTTGCACTGTATCAAGTGCTTCCCTAGGAAAATCAGGAATCTATATAGAGTCACTGTCTACTTTTGTATTTTGAAGCCAGGCTGTGTTATCCATAACTTTGTCACATGTTTGTACAATTCACAACCCTATTATCTGCATGTGCTTTTTGCAGACAGTGTATTTATCACTGGCAATCCATAAGAACCTGTAGCTGTTGCTTTAATAAACTGTGCTGTTTAAGCAGCTAATCACAATAGTTTTCTCACTGAACGTGACCAAATCCTTCAGTGTGGCTGTGACCGTTCATGAGCACGATCAGGCTGAACGTGCAGTGCACTATTAGTGTATCTGGAATTGTGATTGTTCAACATATTGAACACAACTGGACTGACAGTGGTAAACTGGGTACCACTCAATCTAAGCCCAGCTGCCCCCAGCCCCCCTAATTGCTGAAGAACAGCTGGAACACAAGGGGGTTATTTTCTGACAAATTGTCTTGCCTTTAAAAGCAACAGGAAAAATACATCAAGTAATAAATATGCAACTTGAATTGCATGACTCACATCATTTGGTACCTAAAACCTCATCCATTTCCTTCTGTAGAGTGCTTTAATTGAAAAAGAATTCACCTGGATGATTAACAGGCTTTTGGTCATACGAAAGAGCGCTTAAGCAGGCAAAGATTGTTGTTAGAGGAGCCATCCAAGTGCCCCATTTTGACATCCTGTTAAGATGCCTGGATCTGGAAGTTAAACCTGTGGCATTAAGTACTTTTCAAGTCCAGGCCAAGCAATGCTTTTGAGTTTGAAGGAGCTGGAGGAAAATGACCTGCTATTTTCCTCTCTGAATTTAAAGCACTGCTACTCCCACACTAGGTCTGCACACTCCAGGCCATCAGAAGCAGAAGTATTTCACTGGTGAGTATTTAACAATGAACTAGATATAATACTTTTGCTCTGTGTAGAGCAGACATTTACTTTGCAGGAGCTGAGTACACCACTGTATTTTCCACTTGTTCAGCCTAAGAATTACCTGTAAAACCAATTCAGACCAGTTCCTTTCAGCCAAAGTCATATGTCTGAGTAATATGCAGACATTTACTGGCTAGTTTTCTCCATCATAAAATCATAGAATCATAGAATAGTTAGGGTTGGAAAGGACCTTAAGATCATCCAGTTCCAACCCCCCTGCCATGGAGAGGGACACCTCCCACTAAACCACGCCACCCAAGGCTCTGTCCAACCTTGCCTTGAACACCACCAGGGATGGAGAATTCACAGCTTCCCTGGGCAACCCATTCCAGGGCCTCACCACCCTTACAGTAAAGAATTTCTTCCTCATATCCAATCTAAACTTCCCCTGTTTAAGTTTAAACCCATTACCTCTTGTCCTCTCACTACAGTCCCTAATGAAGAGTCCCTCCCCATCATCCCTATAGCCCCCCTTCAGACACTGGAAGGCTGCTCTGAGGTCTCCACGCAGCCTCCTCTCGCCTCCCCTCCCCTCCCCTCTTCCCTCCCCTCTCCTCTTCCCTCCCCTCTCCTCTTCCCTCTCCCCTTCCCCTCCCCTCTCCTCTTCCCTCTCCCCTTCCCCTTCCCTCCCCTCCCCTCCACACTCAGTGCTCCTCACACTGTCTCCTATCTCAGACATGGCCTTTTTACTTTATTTCTCTCAACAGCTTGCTTTTCCTCCAATTGCTCTTGCCTCTATGCCTTACTCTGCACAGGCTACTTGGAAACATTTGGGTAATGGTTATCCAAGTGGCCTGTTACCTGATTACACCTCATGTGCTCCCATTTGCTAACAGATTCCAGCTACTCTCTTCCAAGAGGTAAACATCCCACACAGCTAACAATGAGGAGCTCTTGTTTCAGTGACTCTTCTCACTAAGGTTAGTGCTAGTCTTTATAACATCAAATAATATCACTTATACTGCTAGAGAGACTTTCTCCTAAATAATAGTTATACAAAGTGTCATACTTCATCTGTAGAAAGGATTCAGGAATATTAAAGAACAGAAAAAGATGAAAGAAAAAGTGTTATCTGCAAACTGCCAAGAAAAAGCCAAGGCTGGTGGCACATGTAAGTCTAGCCATGGTTTATTGCATAGTGAAAGAGATTTCTGGAATACTCCAAGACGTAGGAATGTGATTTGAGATGAATGAAAATGAAACATTGTGTTGCTTTCTCTGAAATCACACTGTTTATCTAAGTACCGGTGCATCCTATCTTCAAAGAAACCCGTAATCCCATCCATGTTTGCCTGGTTCTGTGCATGCCAGCAAAAGAATGGTGGTTTACGCCAAGTACTACTGATACTGGTCTGTGGTAAAGCCTCTGATAGAAACACAAGACTGCAGTTAAGAGAAAGTGAAGCTGCACAGAGTTATGCACGTACTTCAAAACCTCCCAACATCTATGTTCAGTTTCAAAGCAAACTAATGTCAGGCCATGCCTTTCTTCATGAAGCTGGCAAGGAAAAGGTAAACTTAGACTTAGTGAACCATTTCTGCAGAACACTGCTTTTATGCTTCAAAAGCATTAGGATTCACAAGGGATATCAGAATGGAGCCATATGTTTAAATATAAAGACATATGTTGGATACTTTATTCAACATGAAGTCAGAATCCCTTAGCTGTGCTCAGAAAAAAGGTTACAATGGTGCAAGAAACATATCCTGAAGTACATTAAAGTTACTCATTTATCATGGCTTTCTGGTGTACCAAAATCACTCAAAAAAAATGGCAAATGCCAGTGAATGGAAAGAAATTGTATTACTATAAAATGATTTTAAGGCATTGGTTCATAGCCTGTGCCATTAAGAAGATGGGCCATTAAGGCTGCGGATATACTCTCCATGGGGATTACACAAGTTATTAATGGAAGGAAGGCAGACAAAGAGCTGATTCAGACTCAGAAATTGTTAGACAGAAACAGATAAATTGTCTGGCCAAAAGTACAATCAAATGAAACAAAACAAAACACTCAAATAACTGAGAGGCAACTCCTCCTGTTCAATGTAGCTTCAGTGTTTTACCACCACAGCAAATCTGCCCCTCAGCTTTCCCAGCCCTGCTGTCCACAGCCATTCCATTACACACTAATAACAACCAACCCGGGGTGCTTACAATGACTGGGCACAGCTGGTAAATCACTTGTTCTAGCATATTCTTTGTCAATTTTTGCCCTTACTACATGTTTGATCTGATGGTCAGACTACCCACCAACCCAGACTCATCAGGATGAGGGAAAACAGACCACAGTCAGTCCAGGCTCAGCTGCCTTGCTCCCTGGAAGTGTTTCTTGAAGTAACAACTAATCTGTCTGCAAGTATCTTTTTCCAAGAAACAACTGTCTGCTTGTTGTGCTCAAATAAATATCTTTGGTTGCCTGTGTGCAACTACTGGTTTTACAGAGTTAGAGAAAAGAGTAATTTTACCATGCCTGGCATACACTTCGGAAAAGCTAAGCCTCCCAAAATAAAACCAAACAACATGGACTTCATTCCCTGCTCCCTTCTGCTTGCTCTTATGTGCTCTTAGGTTTCAGGAGGGCCGTGGAGAGCTGCTGTGCTCAGAACTTGGCTGTTCCCATCTCAGAGGTAAAGCAGATAATGACACTCCCCACCTGCATGCACAGTGTGTATGACCTGCACAGAAGCACAAAGAACGAGAATGCCACAGGAACAGGTTGGGTGCTGGAAATTTCTAGTGTGGATTTGTAGGCAGAAGAGGTTTAGATAAGATGCTAAAGCATCAGCATTTTACACTGCACAGAACCAATTGCTAAAAACTGAATAGCTCTATCCAAGCAGATTTAAATTGGATAGGTATTTCCCTCTGCATACACACAAATCCAGCTTTTATGTGTTTGATTCCATTGAAAAAGGTTTTCACATAATCTTCATAATAGTGCTTTATGGAATACCACCTTTACCAACACCACAATCCTATTAAACTCTGCTCCCCTGAATGCAAAGTGAGTTTTATCATTAATTTCAGTGTGCGCACGATTTCACATTTGGATCATTCTTCATCCTTAAAAGAATTACTAGCAAACATTCTGATCTTATTACTCTCCATCTTCCCAGTCCATGTTCTGTGTGTGGTGAGCTCATCAACATCGGGCCATCAACTGCTTCTTTACAAAGCAATGCAAGACCTATTCATACTGAAACTGAGCCTATGTTATGAATGTTCTTGTGGTTTACACTAAAGATTAATCTGGTATCTATTTATTAGTGCAGTTCTATGTAGTTTAACTAATGGCTCTTTAGGTCTTCAGACTAATGGTTTCTTCATACATTTTCGTGGAGAAGTATTTGCCACTAACTTCATAGAAAATTAGGTTCATGAAATAAACGTGTATTATGCTGAAAGAAAAATCAATGAGGAAAAAAAAACCACCCTCCTGGTTTAAAGGTCTCCACTGATAGAAAAGTGCATGCTCTACACAAATAGGCAAATGGATATGATTTCAGCTGGATTTCTAACATTTTTTGTCTGAAATCTATTAAATATTTGGAGTTACATCCCATTTCTCTGTTACTGTTATTTCCAGGTAATATGGTATCAGGCAGACAATTGTTTCACCCTCACCCTCCCTGGCTACCCAAGTGGGCAAACAGAAAACCAGCACTATTTGTTACACAAAGAACCATGGCCCTGATACATCAACTAAAATACTTGGCTAGCTGAAACCTCCAACACATCAGAATGGGGGCAATTTATTCCTGATTTATAGGGGTCAAGATGACCATATACCGGGTGCAGCTCTGGTATCCTCAACATAAGGACATGGAGCTGCTGGAGCGAGTCCAGAGGAAGCCACGAAGATGAGGAGGGGGTGCAGCACCTCCTATATGAAGATAGGATGAGAAAGTTGGGGCTGTTCAGCCTGCAGAAGAGAAGGCTGCATGGAGACCTCATGGCAGCCTTCCAGTATCTGAAGGGGGCCTATAGGGATGTTGGGAAGGGACTCTTCATTAGGGACTGTAGTGACAGGACAGGGGGTGGTGGGTTCAAACTTAAACAGGGGAAGCTCAGGCTAGATATAAGGAAGAAGTTCTTTACTGTGAGGGTGGTGAGGCCTTGGCACAGGCTGCCCAAAGAAGTAGTGAATGCTCCATCCCTGGTGGTGTTCAAGGCGAGGTTGGACAGAGCTTTGGGTGACATGGTTTAGTGGGAGATGTTCCTGCCCATGGCAGGCGGGTTGGAACTGGATGATCTTAAGGTCCTTTCCAACCCAAACTATTCTATGATTCTATGATGATGGATCGCTGTGAACGTAGGGTATGATCTAAGTTTTGTCACTTGCAGCAGTGCTTCCTAATATACAAGTTTTAATCACTTATATTCCGGCATTTTAACTAAAAGCAGTGACTACATTAAACTTAAAAATGTAGACGCATTGAGGATGCGAACACCTACTCATTTGAACACGGTGTGCACAACAACTTAATAACATCATTACACATTATAAATACATTGCAGTACATGATAGGCGTGCTGAGGTACATAGAAAATTGGATTGCACATCTACCCTAATTATTTGATGAGACTTCATTACACCAATTACCTCTGTTTTATTATTTATCTTCCCACTGAACTGTGCTTGCAATTGCAGAAACTTAGTGTCATTACTGTCTAAGCCTAACTTCCAACCAAGAGAACACAGATGATTCCAATATAACATAGAAAAAGCACACTTAAGTCTTGTAAAGAAAGGGGTTTGGGATGACACACAATTTTGCCATATCTGTGTAAACCAGTCGTGAGAAGTCATTCAGATGCTGATGGAATCCCATCTCTTGCTTTGATGACACTCATTTGATGACACTCATGTCTCTGGACTGTCCTTTTATGTGTTCTGTGAGGGAGAAACCCACCAGTTTTGCACTCTTTTCTAACTCCAGGGTCCCAAAATGGGCACATGGAAGGCCAGTGGACATTCCATTCATCTTTCACTAACACAGCTTAAACTTCCTTGCCATAAAAATGCTGTCCTGGCTCCCCTTGATATGAAAACTATTTGCTTAGAAGCTCACAGGACCTCCGGTGCACCCCCAGCTCTAAAAGGAACAGGGTTGCAGCTTCTACCATGGTTGTGAAAGGTAGAACAAATGGGAAGCAAAGCACCAGACAAAACCTGTATTTCTGAGCAGTTTGGTACTAGGCAGACCTCAACATGGCCTGGTTACATGGGGACAAAGAGGATTCAGAATTGTTTTGTAATTTGCTGCTGTCCAGATCATCACTCATATAACTTTATGTTTATTTTTTAATCTGCAAACTGAATTTAATTGATATGGAAATAGCAAATCTATCAAACGTGAAACCTCACAACATTACCTTTGAAAACCAGGGTAGACTCAAATCCTCTCAATAAGCACAAGTAGAACCAGCAAACACCCTGTATGTAAAGTATCATACAGGTATCTAGGCTGGGGCTTCTGGATCTCCCACCTCCTCCCTGGGACACCTGAGTTGCACTAAAGCCCTCCAGTTTAACATGAAAATATGTTCTGTTCTGCCTTTATACAACTCAGCAAGTCATTTGCATATAACCCTATAAAGAGCACACACAGGGAGAAATGTTTTCCATGGCAGAAGTGCAAAGCAAGTAATTAAGTGACTGCCTGTTATGATCAGTCAAAACACAGGAGAGAAATCTATGATTTTGGTCTTAGAGACACCTTTATATATTCCTTTAACAGATTAAAATATCTTTTTCTCATTTCCAGTGTAACTTAATTTCTTCACTTCCCTAATTTTTCCATTCTTTGCTGATAACCATCCCTCTACTGCTAAGTGAAAGCCCCACCTGCCTCAGCAAAACCCCCAAGCAAAATGCCTTAAACTCAATCAATAAAGTGAGTTTTACAGAACATTTGAATTAATGAGGCACTGATAAAAATTCACTGGTTTCACTTTACATGCAAATGGGCTCTAATATGCTAGATTCCAGGTACAATCCTTATGGCACTAACAAGAAGTAGTGGGCTGAATGCTAAATGGCCACATTGTGCATTCCAGAGGTAGCTGTCATTCAACAGCTGACTTATTCCAGGTAGCCAAGCACACCCAGAAAACTAGGCCAATACAGACATTCCCAGCAAAACTGACCTCCAAGCTCTGTTTGCTACTTACTGCTTAATAAACTTTTGTAGTGGTAGCAACAAATACATCTAAGAAGTGTCCTCTAGTACTTAGCACTGTTATAAATATATCTGCAAAGAACAGAAGATGTAAGTTTTGCTCCCCTTTATTCGTTATCCCTTGGAAACAGAAGCAAGAGAGTATAAAACCAGTTACTTGACTACACTACAATGGCCCTGCTGAGTTAAACAACCTTGCCTGCAGAAACTACCACCTAACAGTTACTCTCTTCTCCAGCAAGGCTTGCGTATAGGTTTCCCCAGCCCATATTAATGCACGGATTAATATACAACACATGCTTCTGCCTTGCTGCTTCATCTATCATTCAAGCATGGCCTTGACCCTGGCTGCAGAGAGGTTGGTGCCAAGAAAGCAGTCAGACTTCCCCAAGTGTCTCTCGAACGTGAAGCCCAAACTCAAATGCAAACCTCTGCCTGCCCTTTGACACATGCTGTTATACAAGAGCAGTGTGAAGTAATAACGTTCATTGACAGGAAAAAATAATTTAACTAGAATGATTTACTTTAAAAACCCCTTTCGCAGGAGCAGGATCAACTGTGAACCCTGCTCACCAAGACCACTTACCCTACAGCTCACTCCCTATTAATAAGAGATAGAGGTAATTGATATTTAATAGGAAACCTGGCAATGCTGTTTGAAAGATGCTTTTACCCCTAGTTGCTTTTGCATTGAGAAACCCACTGCTGCCAATCTCCTCAGTTTGATAGTCGCTGGTGGAATAAATATTAAATATTTAATATTAAATGGAATAAATATTTGGAAGTCCTCTTTTTGTCCCCTGGTTAAATGAAACCAGAAGCAAGCTGATGCTGTGCAGAGCTCAGCTGTACTTGCAGCCTTCTGATTTTGCACTTTGGTTCAGCTTTTTGATCTTTGATTCCCAGCTCTGTTTTCTTGCCTGACTGAATGTTAACAGCAGTGTGGGACAGCTATTCTTGCTGAAGGAATTCACCAAGACCTAAGGCTGCCTCTCCATTTGTGCTTTCCCTCCCTTGACCCCACTCTTTCACATCTCATGCAACATGGAACATGTTGCCAGAATTGCCTTGCAAACATGAAATGATTTAATGTATCATACAATATGTCGTACTATACGATTCTATGTAAAATGGGAAAAATATGCAAGCATGGAGAATTATCCTTGGAAAACTTCCATGGCAAGATTTTTCTTTCACAAACACAGGCTCTATCGTGTCCAAGGGAAGTACTGGGGGAGTTTCTGCTTCCAATTCCTTTATTCCTATGAGGCATGACTTTTTCACACTGGGCCTCCGAGTTTCCGCAAGACACCTGATAAAGCAGCTGATGGAGAGAGAAAAAGAGGTCTGAGGCTTATGGGGTGAATCTGTAGCCTTTTGTCTCCTCATTTTACTCTCTGTGCCTGCAGCCTCACATCTGCTGGACCACAGCATCACAGATACAGCCCAAATACCAACAGGAGGGTTCAGCTAGGAAAAAGAAGAAAATCCACAGGCATTAGATAACTGTAAGTAAAATCATATGCATAAAACTGTATGTAGACATACAATGATGTCTGCGCATATATATAGAGGGAGAGAGTCAAACTTACATTCAGACTGTATTTGTAATGCCTTGAGAAACAGTAGCTTGCTAAGAAGAAACTGGATAACCAAGCATGTGCATGCTTGGGAAAAGGTAAAAGGTAAATACTGCTTCCTTCATACCTATTTCCTAACACTAGAGAAAGAAGACAAAGCAAACACAAAACAAACCTCACTGCCATAAACGTTGTCCTGAACATCTGCCAATCTGTGTTATGCTGACTACAAATCTGCATGAGATCATGAAGATGATGCCTCCAGAGAAATGAAAAGATGAAGGCTCAGCGGAATATTTGACGGCCTATGAAAGGTTCAGGCCAGTCAGACTCAGAGGAACAAGAACTATTGCCTGTGCACCAAAAGCATGACTCTCTCTGAATCAGCAGCACTGGGAGCCTGGCTAATCTCAGTCTACTAACATCTCCAGCTGCTACAGTAAAAGGTAAAGCAATACGTTTGCTGAATAGGTGAGAAAAGGAAGGCAACTGTTAGGACAGAAATTCTATGTGATACTGCTGCTCTTCAGGGAAAAGCATGAAAAGCTGCACCTTGAATCCTGTGCTCAGTTCTGGGACCCTCACTACAAGAGAGACATCGAGGTGCTGGAGTGGGGCCAGAGAAGGGCAATGGAGCTGGTGCAGGGCCTGGAGCACAGTGTGATGGCGAACGGCTGAGGGACCTGGGGGTTCAGATGGAGAAGACAAGGCTCAGGGGGGACCTGATCGCTCCCTACAACTGCCTGAGAGGAGGATGGGGCCAGGAGGGGGCTGGGCTCTGTTCCCAAGGACCAAGGGATGGAACAAGAGGAAACGGCCTCAAGCTGCACCAGGGCAGGTTTAGATGGAGCTGAGGAGCAATTCCTTTCCCACAGGGTGCTCAGCATTGGAACAGGCTGCCCAGGGCAGGGCTGGAGTCACCGTCCCTGCAAGTGTTCACACACTGTGCCAACGAGGCCTCAGTGCCATGGGTTAGTGGTGGCCTTGGCAGTGCTGGGGGAACAGTCAGACTTGACGATCTTACATGTATTTTCCAATCTGGCTGATTCTATGATTCTAGAGATGTTTAAACACCATCAAGAGTCACAACGCAGCAGAGGATTGCTTTTTCAAGTATGCACAGATGAGCCAATACTTTTAAAGGAATCAAAGTCAGTTTATGAGTTACGAAGCAGCTACATTTTCAAAATATTCTTTTTTAAATGCTCCGCAGTGAAAACTCACCCTTCTCCGTCTTAGTCTTACTAAGGAAAGACATCCTGGCTTTCTTCCAGGAGTCCTTTGGCTTTCAGTGACTGAAGAAGCAAGAAAAGAAAGAGTAATGGGAAGGACCACAACAAGGAAGAATCCTGGACTTGGCATATCATCCTTTGCCATCACACAGCACCTGCCAGCACAGTGCTAATCCGTGTGTCAGACCATGTCCTGCCTCCTGCTCTTTCCTGAGGGTGACAAGTATCTTTATCCACAGTTCTACAGCCATCTGTTAACTGGGCAGCAACACCACCCTGAGCTCCTGTTAAAGCCTCGCCTGGGTATTTGAGGCCAAAGGATAATTAAGATGCCATCTGAAAGACAGACCCACAACAAGATTGGTATGAGATGGGTGAACCATTCCAAGGTCAGTTCCCACAAACAGCACTAATGATCTTCTGAATAATGAATTGGGGAAGAGCAGCAGCTGGTGCAGAAGGCTCAGGCATTAGTGTGAATACAGTCAGTTTGCCTGCCAAATTCAAACCAACACAAGCAAACTAACCACTACCTTAAAAGAGTATTTTCTGCTTAAATGGCAGTGCTGATAGATCTGCATCTCACAAGCTGTTTCAGTTACATCTAATAATTGCTTTGTGTAAAATATCTCTCTCTCGTTTCACTTTTTAATGGCTGAAATATTATCATAAAGGCACTGAAAGTCTGAGAAAGCAATTAGTATTGGCTTTTGCTGGGCTGTTGTTCACTCTGGCAAACAACTGATCGTATCACACAAAGATCAGAGAATGATGAAACTCCCAGTCCAGCTTCTCCCAGATCATGCAACATGGATGAGGCACATTCACACTTGGATAAATGCACCACGAGAAGATGTAGGGGACAGCCTTTTCCATCACATGTTGATAAGCTTGGTCTGTTGCTGAGGATGCCCTCCCTAGAACAAGCCAGGAGCACATTCATATTTATTTTCCCAGGTAAGATATCCTAAAAGCTAAGCACTAGGAGGGGAGGGGAGTGGTGGTTGGTGCTTTTCTCAAAGCTTCAATTAGTGAAGCGTCCTGGGTTCAGCTGTAACAGTTATTTTTCTCCTTCCTAGTAGCTGATACAGTGCTGTGTTTTCAACTTTAGTCTGAGAACAACGTTGATAACACACCAAAGATGAGAATTCATTAAGATTAGATAAAAATCACTACCTTGATGCATCTTTTTCATTTTTTTCCATAAAAAACCACCGAGAGTCTAAATTGGCAGAAGGACTATATTCACAGAGACACAGAATCACAGAATGGTTTGGGTTGGACGGGACCTTAAAGCCCATCCAGCTCCAACCCCTGCCACGGGCAGGGACACCTTCCACTAGAGCAGCTTGCTCCAAGCCCCTGTGTCCAACCTGGCCTTGAACACTGCCAGGAATGGGGCAGCCACAGCTTCTCTGGGCACCCTGTGCCAGCATCTCAGCACCCTCTCAGGGAAGAGCTTCTGCCTAAGAGCTCATCTCAGTCTCCCCTCTGGCAGGTTAAAGCCATTCCTCTTGTCCTGTCCCTACAGGCACTTGTCAAAAGCCCCTCTCCAGATTTCTTGCCAGCCCCCTTTAGCTATCGGAAGACTCTCCCTGGAGCCTTCCCTTCTCCATGGCTTCTCCATTTAGCATGACATCTCCTTGGGAGAAATTACTTCATAATTCAGGAGTACAGGATCTTTAACCGAAGTCCTCATAACCAGCGAGGCTGTGTGAGATGTCTAACATGCCCCTTTAGACTTACTACTCTTCCGCATTAGGCAGCTTCCACTGTATTTTGAATTCCTAGGCTGCAAGAGTTCAAAGTGAAGTCACCCTGATAGCGCTTTACAGTGTCACCTGGCTCTGACACATTTTACAGTGTTGGAAAGAGTATTATATATGGCTGTTAGCAAAACTATCGCCCAAATATCACTCCTCATTGAAGTCATTCATGCCTTTGCAAACTGAGCTTTACAAACATACGCAGCTAACAGTGTGATTCGTGATTACAACCCAAGAAAAAAAGGAAAAGCCAAACATAAATAAAAAAGATGCAATTTTACTTCTCCCTCACCTCTGTATTGTAAAAAGAAGTGAGAGGGAAATAACTTGTAGCAAAGCCTTATCTCCACTCCTTTGTGGAAAGTTTGAAAGCCTCGGAGTTTCCAGTCTCAGTTTTCTATTTCCAAATGCAAAGCTGTATCTGCATGGTACAACTCCAACCCTGTGAGCTAAGTAAGAAGGTTCTTTAAATAAGGCAAGGGAAACAGAGCTGTTGTTGTCCATTCAGTTATTCAGCTCTTATCCCTTGGGGCTAAACTGCAACATTTCTCTCCCGTGCACAGCTCTGCTTCTCATTTTAGCAATGCGCTTATCTTCGGGCACTGTATGAAGTTTACTGTTGGAAATCTGGAATTTCAGAACTCAGAAGACGCAATCATTCATTACCCTTGATATTATCCACTAATCCAAATCATATTTCTCATCTGCTTACAGGGGAGTCTAATACCACTCCATCACACCTTACCTATGCGAGTCTGATTTCTATTCTCACTGCCGTCTAAAGAACTGTGCCTCTGCTGCAGATAATGCCCTTTTTTCATTAGGAAGAATGAAAACCAAAATGAGCCAGGGGATGTAAATGCAGAGAGAATAACCATAAGGAGTTTGTGTTCTCCCTCACTGTAACTTGCAGATTACGGGTGAGGTTTGAAGCTTCAGAAAATATATCTGGAAGTGTCAAATATTTGACACTCTTCCCTTTTGGAAGCAAGATATGAAGCACAATTGTCATATCCCATTATGAAAAGCACCTAATTCAACTGATGTGATAGAATGCAAATTGTTTAAGTGGCCACGGCCTCCCTGGGGTGTAGCAATGGCACTGCAGGGAGCTGATTACGGAGGCTTCTTGTACACAGCACCGAGGAGAGTTCTGCTAAGGGGGGTTTTCCTCCCTGTCAGGTGCCGTGTTGAGCTGACTTTTGAGTTAACATGAATTATTCATGTCCCTTTCATCAGTTGTTACCCTTACTTTGTCCTCTGCTTGATTTTGGTTCCAGCTGCCAAATTCTCTGGTGTCTTTCAAATCTAAATGATAAAGTGATATTTGAGGCACATTTGAAGTTATTTCACTTTTGTTAACAAATTCATCCATTTCAGCACTTCAATATTAATACATCCTAGGGTTAAATTACAGGAATTAGGATGGTTGTTCTATCATCACAAAGAATGCTCTGAATTATTTCTGCTCCCTTGGAGTTCTGAAATTATTTCGACATTTTTAAATCCCAGGAATTATTTCTAAGACACAATGGAATTGTTCAGTGGCTTCCTTCTGCCTTTTCCTTAGTGTTTGAGTTTGTAATCATATTCTTTAGTAAGTAATGCCCATTAGCTACATGTACATCCTATTGTAAAACAGCTAAAAGAGAGTACATTCTACTACTATAATCCTATCACAGTAAAAATGTTTGGGATTTCCTTTGCAAAATGCCTTCTAAAACTTGAGTGCACAAGAATTTTCCATTATGAGCTGAGAGACTTTAAGCAAAGTAACTTAAAGCTTTCAATTCCTTTTTTAAAAATACAAAACCATGCAAATTTATACTATTTAATGAAATTTATAAGGTGCAGAATATAAGGACAAAGGAACCACTTTCCATGCAGCTACAGAGACCGGAATCCATTCCTCTTTAGACTTTCCCTGCCATAAAGGAATACATTCAATTCAGCGGAGCTGATATGACACCTGTAGTATTTGAGGATCTGTCCCCACACCTTACGTATGAAGCCGTGACCCACGCAGTTGTGTGTCAGCTGTAGTTAAATTTACCATGTTAACTGCTACTTTTTCTAAAGATTTTAATACCCAGAGAAAATACTCATGGTACCCTTCATCCCTCTGCTGCTTTCCAGTCCTGTTACAACTGCAGTGTAACACTGGAGTGAGTTAACTGAGCAGTTATGTAGCATGAAGTACAGTAAAATGAATAGCAGATGCAGAGATGTGAGAGTCCAGGAGTGCTACGACAAAGAAAGTAGATTGAAAGAGACACACAGAGCTGCTATGTTAAGATTCATAAATCTTTCAAATTTGGGCTAAGACCTCAGTTCTGAGGAAAAGATAACCCCAACATTAGGAACTACTCCTGAGTATTTTATCCCACTGGTCACACTTGGTTGAAAGAGCCCCAAACATCTGCAGTAAGGGCCAGGGCCAAGCACCAAGACACAAAAAAAATCAATTGTGCAGACCTTTGTTCCCTGAGATTCCAAGCTTGAAATTGCCATCTCCAGTAAAACTGAACTAGACGGCTTTCTGTACACTGCCTCAGAGCTCCTGATTGACAGGGTGACGTTGGGAAAGCTCGACAAGGCCGAACAGCTGAGAAGCACAGATTTGAAAGCAGAAGGTGGCAACCGGAGGTGTCGGAGGAGAAGAACAGAAGAAAGAAGACAAGTGCCTAAGTCACTCGAGAGAGAGAGGACTTTGGAGAAACTATCCGTGGCTCATTTCTGGCAATGCAGGCAAATAATGTGTGGAAACAAGGCTGGAGAGTTCTCCTTTTTGAGGGGCACATGCTCCTTTCAGTTTGCACATGCTTCACTAAGTGCACAGCAGCAGTGACCTCGCCAGATCCCACTGACAGAAGGACTCCATCTGTGGAGGAGCAGAAAGTGGGGAGAAAAAGCAACTACAATGAGGGAAATACAAGGCTCTGGCATCGGCCACAATTAACAGCTTCAGCAAAGCAACCAAAGTGAAAAGGAAAGCCTTCTTACATAAGCAAATATAAGAGATTAAATGATCTTGTTTCTCCTGCTGTCAGCCTGCTGTATGCATTTCTCACGTAACAATTGACGCTCGAGCAATAGTGAATTTAGTAACTAGTTTTCTTTGTTTATAGCTGTATCAGTCCAGTCTGGGTATGCAAATAATACATCATGATATTTGAAATGGTTGGAGCTTTTTTTACAACAACATTGTAAAATGCAGTGAAATTCTCTTCTGTGCAGCCAGTCAAGTGCAGATAAGTAAGTGCTCAACAGCCACTTGAAATGAGAATATGTGATGAGAGGCAGCACTGCAAAAGCAAATGTAACAGTCAGAAGTCATGTACCAGTGCCTGGTTCTGAAACAGTGCAGTTTTCTGTGAGAGCTTACTCTTCTGTGTTTGCTGGAGCTTACAGAATTGCCTGAGCAGCCACACTTTCTTTCAGCGAGGTCACATCAGGATTCAGGAATTGGGTGTTCCTTCACTTTGGCCTCCAGCAAGCCTGAGGTTAGAGACATGCTCCTTACACGTATCAGGGCCCTCACAAAAGGCAGGATTTGCTTTTCAAAATGAGAAAGAGCAAGCTTTCGGAAAATTATGCACTTTGATCCTGTAGAGATTTAGACTTCACATCTCTGCTGCTCAGGAGCCTGACAGGATCTGGCCCATAGATTAAGGCATCCCCCACCTCTCATGATGAAGGTTGGCAGACACATAAGAAGGAAGATCAAATTTATGTCTCCATAAGGAGTGTGCACAAAAGGTAACACAACTCTACAGCCTACAGAGAGCATATAACTAAGGGCACAAGTACTCAGCAGGGAGCAGAGGGATGAAATGGTTCTGATCTTTGCTCCCTAGCATGTTCACGCAGCCACTTTGGAAAATATTAGGTAAAATCTCTACTGAGAGCAAAGGGTCCAGGACTTTGTTCTAAATCCTTCCTTAGCGCCTGTTTATCCATCTCTCCTGTGTCCCCAGGTGAGCAAACCTCTCAGTGCTTTCTAAAGGGTGGCTGGCTACAACAGGCCAATGGAAGTGTCCCTTTCTAAGGAAAATAAATCAATAAACTTGTCCCCTGCATTCAAACAAATCATAAATAAAAAAGCCCAAATCATGTAATTAATCCTTAGAGAAGCTGCAAAATTCCAGCCCTTAAGACCAGGCCTGAAAATACCCAAAAGGACGAACACAAGTCCTTGTAGCCATAGTTTCTCTTACAATCCATTGCTCAAAACACTGCACTTGCCAGAAGCTCAAGGAATGGAAGGTAAGGGGGAAAAAGTGCCTCCTGAGTACATGTCAAAGTGTTTCTATGTGAGCAGATGTCCTCCCTCTTCTAGCACAAAGCAAACAAGCTCTTGCATGATTCAATGAATGTGCAAACATGACAAACCTACTGGAAACAAAATAATTGTGTTTTTCCTTTCTTACATTACAATATGTGCCAGAGAGATGAACATTCTGAATGCAATGCTTTATTAATCACAGATGAGATGGTTGCCTTTCTCCAAGTCATTAAAAGTTTCATATTTGCAGCTGCTGATCACCTAGCACTGCATCTTTGATGGTTTGCATTTTCCCTTATATGCGACAATTCATTAGTTGTTTGCTTATGCTATTTCCCCAAGAAAGTTACACATTAAAGTAATGAAGATAGGTAAGTATATACATGAAGAGTTTCTTCCTATGAGGGATCTTGCTTTGATGGATATACTAAGATATTTTTACATCTACAGAGCTGCGTGCACAAGAATTTCTCATATCCCAAATATACTCCTATCTCTCCAGAAAACAAGACCCACATGACGCAATATGTGCTTCAAACTTAACACGATACAGGTACAAGCAGTGGTCACTACATCCTCTTCCCACCTGACTGAACAACTTCAGAACACTGAAAGCTGTTATCAAGGCTACAAACTGAAATTTTTCCTGATGGAGAAATAATTCAGTTTCTTTCACAAATAAGGTTTATTCAAATGACAGGTTTTAAAGGGTAAATGCCCCAGTATCAAATACCGTGTCGTCCAATTCTACCCATGCACTCCTCTGAGGAAATTCTTATCATTTCCACATTAGACATATCCTAAATCTTCCCTGCAGAACTAATCTGAGCTTTAAGACCAAAGCCAGGTTTTTCATCTTTTATTACTTATTCTAAACTGATGGGGGAGGAAGTGGGACGATGATGGCAACAAGCTTCTGTAAAGCTGCCACATGTCAATAATGACTGCTGACATCCCATTGACAAGAAATTGTACAAGCAAAAGTGATTAGAATGTACAAAAAATATTCTTTGAACCCGCCTCTTGTGCCATATCATCAATAGCAGTGTTAGATTCATTGTCTAACGCCTGCAGTACCAAAAGAAGCAGGAGCAGTAATACCTTCACGACACAAGCAGGCAGAGCTCCTGCACATGCTGAAGAGGCAGATGTGTGGAGCTACAATGTGTTATTTCAACATAGCTGCTGTGCAAAGGAGTGCAATCTACACTGCACCAAACGCTTGGGCTTTGAAAATGATGATCAGGGGCTGGAGCACCTCCTGTGTGGAGACAGGCTGGGAAAACTGGGACTATTCAGCTTGGAGAAGAGAAGCTGCGTGGAGACCTCAGAGCAGCTTCCAGTGTCTGAAGGCGGCTACAGGGATGCTGGGGAAGGACTCTTCATCAGCGACTGTAGCGATAGGACAAGGGGTGACAGGTTCAGACTTAAACAGGAGAAGTTTAGGTCAGATATAAGGAAGAAGTTCTTTACTGTGAGGGTGATGAGGCACTGAAACAGGTTGCCCACTGGCAGTGCTCAAGGCCAGGCTGGATAGAGCCTTGGGCAACATGATCTAGTGTGAGGCTTCCCTGTCAATGGGAGGGGCTTGGAACTGGCTGATCTTAAGGTCCTTTCCAACCCAAACGATTTTATGATTCCATGATTCAGTGATATTCCAACACTGCTGAAGGTACTTTTACCCCTTTGCAAAATATTTATGGAGCAACTGTGTCTTCTTTGGAGAATATTCTTTAATTCTTTATAGAGTCATAGAATCATAGAATAGCTAGGGTCAGAGAGGACCTTAAGATCATCTTAGGCCAATATTCAAAGCTGCACATATACATGTGCTGTATACTTATAGCAAGTACAGGAGACCAATGATGTCTCTGAGACTGTGCTAAAAAGTAATCTTTCTACATCAACCTGGGACAAGCAGAGCTTTCAGAAGGAGCACGCTGATGCGGAAACCCAGCTCTGAAAACCAGAGTAATTCTTTTCCCATCTGTGTGGCCCATCTTTCAGATTTTTTCCTTTCTAAAAAGAACAGGTTTCTTCTCCAAAATTCCACTGTTGCACTTAAGTCTGCCTTAAAACTTCACCATTTGTACATGAATGAATAGAGCGGGCTTTGCTCGAAAAGCTGGAGACTCCTCTAGAATGACAAGTTAACTCAGACCTCCAAGAAATATTACTCTCCAAGTAAAGCCACTAAAACTGAAGCAACATTAAATTTACCAAGCATAACCAATGAGCCCTGTCGGAAAGAACCACCACAATGGATAAAACAATCAAATACTAACCAGATCATGGCCTCTTTTTCTCCTTGTGTCTTTCAAGGTATTTGACAAAATAACTGTTATTCCTTCTGAAAGTTTGCTGAAGGCGCAGTTAAAAGTCAGGGCTATTCTCAAAAGCAGTGCAAGAATAATCCTATTTACAGCTAATACCTGAAGATGTAGGGGACCTACAATGATGCAGGAGAGGGACTCTTCATCAGGGACTGTAGTGATAGAACAAGGGGCAATGGGTTCAAAAAACAGGGGAAGTTCAGGTTAGATACAAAGAAGAAGCTCTTCCCTGTGAGGGTGCTGAGGCGCTGGCACAGGGTGCCCAGAGAAGCTGTGGCTGCCCCATCCCTGGCAGTGTTCAAGGCCAGGTTGGACACAGGGGCTTGGAGCAAGCTGCTCCAGTGGAAGGTGTCCCTGTCCGTGGCAGGGGGCTGGAACTGGATAAGCTTAAGGTCTTCTCCAACCCAAACCATTCTATGATTCAATGTATAGACCTTGAACTAATTTGCTGTCCAAATCCAAGATTTCAACCCCTGTATTTTAGGGGGCATATGTGCCTCTAATCACCTGACAGGATGCAGTATGCCAGTCAAGATGTTACACAGGCTCCATACATAAGATACTTCTCTCTGATGAATTCAGAATTACTTCTGGAATCAAATATCACAACACCATAATGCAGAACTGAAAGGAATCTCCTGGGCTCCTAAGTGCCGTGTGCTGCTGTCCAAGACAATCTCACAACACTATTTTTCTCCTAAGGGTATTCCATTAAAAATTACAAGGAACATCTTTAAATGCTGAAACATCTCCTGAGTATTAAATATTTTAATATAATTTAAATTGTTTCTGGGATCGCTATAAATATTTTTCTTTAAATCAACTTGTTAGTATCCGAGTGTTAAAGGCCAGGAATTCACAAGCATTTTAAGCTCCTAACTAACTTGAAAGGGTTCCCTATTAAATATTGAAAATACTGAAAAACCCTTCCAAAGTATAAAATTACAGCCCTGGTTAATGAGGATGGTAGAAGTAACACCCTCTCTTTCCAAATTACCCTATTTTCCTTGTTCAGATGTGTAATTTATTATGGAGTGAATAATTCATAGGTACTGTGAGACCTTAACCAATGCTGCACAAAATCAGCTGTGAACAACACGCCGGTTGAACTTTCAGCCACTTTGCTGTAGTTGCATTCACTATCCCAGCACCCATTTTTTACTGGCTGGCACAGCCTTCTCAAACCTGAAATCGCCAATAGTTGCCACACTTACCCAGCAAAATAAGAATATATAACACATGCTTAAATCTATGAACGCAACAAATGGGACGGCAACAGACACCCTGCAGAAAAACCCAATCCCTGACCTCATACCCTTGGTATAACCTCATACTCCGAAATTCACGCTACTCTGAATTTAGCACCTTAGGAGGAAACAGTCAACTCGAAGATACTCAACATTCCCTGTACCTCAGTCCTCCATGTAGTCCAAAAGAGACAAAGGGCAAAAAGGTGTTGAAGAATTTAACACATTAATCATAATGGCAGCAGCACCATTATGTTCGAAGTCAAGAGAAATCTGAAATACACCACACGTTTCTGATTGCTGACTCTGTGAAGCACACTAGATACTGATAGAGGAACAAAAGGCATAAGACTAAAGGAATACAGATTCATTTCAGATAGTGGTCTGACATATGTAAGGGAGCTAATCTATATACCCATTGCTGTCTGACTTTATTAATAACATTTAACAGTGAGTTTGGGACTAATTTTTCTCTTTTTTACACTCTAAACCCCAATAATGAAAAGCTGCAGCCATAGTAACCCTGATGCTGTTATTAGGGAGGACTGTTTGCATCCACTCAGGGAAAAAAGTGGTTTTAAATTGAAACAGCAGCACTGGAATAGCAAGGGTGGGGGCAAAGTGTTTGCTACTGCGTCATGAAAGCAAATACATCCAAGGACCAATTCAGCATCAGCTGCCAATAAAATGGGCAGGTTGTGACATTCTGTGTTGCTGCTGACTATTTCTTTAACAATTCAGGCAGTTAAATCCAAGAGACCAAAAGGTAAACGACATTGCCTGTGATCCCACTGACATCAATGGTCCACCTCACAGTGGTTTCAGTAGGGACTGGACGTGGTTTAGGGTTTACACTTGTGGAAAGCAGGAAATGCTTTCTCAGTCAGAAGTACACTGAAAAAAGAGCATCTACAGCTGTACAAAAATCCTGAATGTATCCCGAATGTAGGAGAGTTAGTAATCCCAAAGGTGAGAGCATCCTAGACTCACTATAGCAGATCCAATAAGGATCACCTTTCAGAATCACCTGGTAATAACAACATGGGTGAAGATGAACAGGAAAATTCCTCTCCCTCCACAGAAACCCTTTTAATAGAAGTATTTGTGTATGTGGCACATCAGTTAACTGACTGCACTTTCTCACTTCATCACTGCAGTGTGAACACCACTGTAACCTCAATTATATAGTGACAGCAGCATTAGGCATTTATTAGACATGACATCCTCTACCCTCCTTCAACGTGACCATGTCTCTACAGAGAAGATGCAGAAAAGAGGCCTCAGATACTCGAGTAAGATAATAGTATTCACATGATTGTTCACAACAGTCTTACAACTCAGGTACTTTCTTCAACTGTGGAAGATCCTAATTGGCAGCAGCAGCAGCTAACACCAACATCCAAGTGGTCCCACTGGCAAAGGCAGTTCAAGCTGGTGGGAGGCAGAGATGCAGCTTCCCCAGTGACACCAATGACCTGACAAGAGCAGGTTTGGTACACGCTCCATGCCTCGAATACCTCAAACAGCCACAGTCTGAACCCTATTTGTCAGTACTGCTGTAAAGACAGAACTGCTTGTGGCTCCCATCCAAATTTAGTAAGGCTTTTTAATCAGCAAACCCAAACTCAAACAGCAAAGCTCAGGAACACCTGCAGTGATGCCCAGCGCGGTACTGGCTTTTCCCTGCCTTTATTACAGTGTTCCTGAGACTATGCCCTGATTTCTGTTACAACAGTTCTTTCGCATATTCCCTGCTGGAGCAAATGGTAGCTCTATAAATGCCTCAAAAAAAGCATTTAATTTAGATTTAATAGGGCAGTAAAAAAAATGTATGGGTTCTAAAAGAACACTTACAGCAGTTTAATGAGTACATGGGAGAAATCTGGCCAGAAATATTCCAGCAAGACAATGCAGTGCCTGGTTTGGAGTTCATTATCCTCTGAGATAGACTTACTTAGTTTACGTTTGTGATTAAACTTGCAATGAAAGTTGCACCCCAACCCCCTGTTTTTCAATGTGAATTAGCAAAAGCAAAAGCAGAAACCCCACCAGTGCTTCATCAGCTTGTACTCAGCACGGGCATTCACTGGAAACAAGCCCCTAGAAGCTCATGCACTTGTAAGAGCCAGGATACTGCCTCTCGCTCGCCAAGTTCATTTACAGTAGTTGCCCCATTGAGGATGTGCTTTAATCATCAATCCAATCATGGAAAACCTACCAGTGTCTCTGTGTCTCCCGCTCCACCTCCCCCCCCTTTCTTTTTAGCATTCTTCCTTTTTAACCCATCTGCAGTCATCATTGCTCTGTGTCAATTCCTGGCTTTTGTCCACGCTTTGAGCTCTCTTCATTCCCCATTTTTCTGATCCTGGAGGCTACTTCTAGACCTAATCCTAAAGCTGCCCCGTACACAGGGCTATAGCAAAATCTGCCCTCTTCTCTGCAACAGAATTGAGCAGGTAAGTGCAGTGATAAAACTCTTCCTTATCTATGCAGACAAAAAAAACCCCAAACTTCTGTCTAAACTGCCCACAGGCTCAATCACTTAAGGGAAAAGAATAGATGGAACAGCACAAAAAGATGATGTAGCAGTGTCAGACAAACCCCTTCACAGTCAAACTGCAACACACTGCATCTTGGGCCCAGCTGCTGCTATTATCCATTTAGAGCCAGTTGCTGCCACTTCTCCAGCATGGATTAGATCCTGTTGTGTACTGCAACTCAGTGTGAACAACAGTTGGGCTTTAAGCACTTAATGGCCTCTCATGCCGGAAGACCCCTTGGTGACGCCCCCAGGGACCATCTGTGATGGCTTCACTTCATTGGAGAGAACATCTGAGATTGTGTTTAACATGAGAGTCCTCAGAGGGCAAAGGCTTGACTTTGCACTCCTGGTTTTAGCTGTTACAAAAGACATTTGTCTTTGGCTCCTTCCACAAAGCTCAGCAATGTGTGCTGCCACCACAGTCACCCCATGGCACGCTTACACTTCAGGCCACATGGGAGACGAGCTCAGGGCTCGTTTTCTCTGCTCAATAGCTTGACCAATTACAAGGACTGACCACAAACATCTCTGTGAATCAGTTGCCTTCTTTCATATCCCTCCAAGCAGGGCACCAATGGGCCCTCTCTTAAGACTGCACCTGAAAATTCTTGTATTAAACTGTGTTGGCTGATACAGCTAATAAATGCATTAAAGGACTTAATAGGAAAGATGGGGTTTAAGATACATATTTTTGCCATTGGGTTGCTTTGTGTAGAGAGTTCAATTAGCAATTCCTATTCCAGAGAGAATGGGAAGGTGCGTTTATAATCATGTCCTGCATTTAACATACTCAGTGGAAAGGCACCTAAGTGCACAGCATCACCATCACTAGCATGTTTTTGAACTGGCTAATTGGATGAAAACTCAGGAAAGAAAATGCTCAAAAAACCTTGGAAATGATGATTTTTCTTTTATGACTATGTTTATTTTGGGCAGTAGTAGAAGTAGACTAGGAGAAAATGGGAATATAAAAATATATAGGATGTCTACCACATAATGGCTCCTTGCAGGAGGAGGAACAATAAGTATTTAATAAAAATGCAAATCTAAAGCCATCTGAGGAGCAACTTCAGCCGTAATTTCACAGGGAGAGACCAAGTGCAGCTGGGTTAACACCCTGAACTTCCTTCAAGCGCTGGGCTTTCAGCAGCAATTCATTCCCCTTCACCTAGAGAGGATTGAGCTGAATTATTTATGCTTTGGAAATCTTTGGCAGTCCATATTCATCACTCTGACACAGGAGATACAGTTACTGCATATTGTTCTAACCGGTGGTACTCACCCAGCTCTCCCCACATGTAAAATGCAGCAGCAGGATGGAGCCTGCTTTCAGCTTGCTGAATTCTCTTCTTGGCCCCATGTGGCAGCAGGCAGGTGAGTGCACCTGCAGAAAGCAGAGCCGAGGCACAGGGAAGCGGCATAAACAAGAACAGAGAACTGGGTTGTTGGCTTCGACTCTGGGCAGCGACTGTTGGAGCTCTGTGCAACAGCGCATGAAAGGACCTAACGACTATTTATGGTATGGTGCTTTCTTATCTCTTGGGTGTCTTTCAACACACATGATCCAAATGAATGAGTTCTCTGTAATAATTAAATACTGGAACCTATTTAACTGATCCTATCACTGAGCAGCTAACAGGAAGCATAAATCATCTTACTATCTGCTTTCTTAGTGTAAGAAAACCCTTTTTTTAGTTTTTAGACCTGCTGTTTCGATCAGTAGAGAAACTTCAGGTACAGATATCTTGCACAAAGGACTGGTTATGATTTGTACTGTGGATGATGCCCAGTCTTCCTGGGCTGCAGCAGCACCTTTGCTTTTAGAAATAGAGATTAACAGAGTGTAATTTGGTAGGCAAAGCTTGAGCCATTAGCCTGTGCTCAGACCTGCTCCTGAATGCAGATCTGAAATTAAAAGAATGACTTAAGCACACCTGGCTGGGAGCACTGCAGACTGCTTGTCAACACCCTGCTCTGTGGAGCCAGACCTGTGAGGAACAAAGACCTGCACGGTTCACCCACATGCACAAAGCTACTACAGGGTGCACTCAGCATGTGACTTTGCTTTCTCCCCAGGAATCCATGGGGAAAAAAATCAGGACTAAGTTAAAGCTCAAAAAATCCATGATATCACATCTCTGCTGAAGCACTGCAGCTCAGAGCGCTGTATGGAGTCCAAGACATTTACATACATCTACCAAAACTCTTTCAGTGGCAGTTCAAATAAGGTAGCCACAAAGCAAAACAAACTTGTACTGGGATCTGATGTTGTTTTTCCTATTTGTCCTCAATTCCTCCATCTGCCATGGAAATAGGAAGTGCCCAAACGTGTAAAAGAGTGATCTCACCCGGCAAAGGTGCTTAACAGTGATAGTGACACTGCACAGACCGTGTCAGCTTGTGAGCTGTCACTGGAGGCAGGAACTTAACCCAGTTTTTCCTGCTGAGAGTGGGGCTTTTTTAGTACATTTTTTTTCCTCTCAAAAGTAACACAAATGACAAAAGTATTTTTCTCTCTGTGCCTTGGAAAGAAAAGGTGACTTCTGTAACGTGAGCTCTGCAAACTCAGTCTGACACCTGAAAACAACACCCTGATATTTCTGGCTGTTCTACCATCAATAGCAGCAAACCCGCAGCATCTCAGCCTGCGCTGGACAGCCATCAAGTTTAGTCCTGAGGAGGCTGGTGTCCTTGGCCATCCTCCACCAGAACAGTGTGCCTGGCCATGTGCAGAGGGAGAAGGGCTTTTCCAAGAAGGAATTCAGGCTCTGGGTTGACCCTTGCTCTAAGCCTGCTGCTGGCAAAGCAGCCCACTTGCAACAAGTTTCCACTTGGAAAATGTATTCCTGGTGAATTGTTTTAGTGTTGGGGCCTGAGCGATCTCAGAAGCCACACTTCTTTGCCCAAGACTACTTTTTCTAAGGGAGCAGATGGTGCTCACCCAAGCAAAAGCTGCAGAATGTGTATGTTCTCTTTTCTGTTCATTTGTGGCTCTTGGTCCTATCTCGTGGGCTCTATTTGAGCCCTGTACCACAGGCAGCGGCCAGCTTCCTCCTGGGCATTCCTGAGATCACCACTGTCTTACCCATGTTCAGGACTCAATGAAGAGTTTAATATACACATTATTTCCTTCACTTCATCATATTCTAAAGAAGTGACAGTTCAGCTCAGTTTTGCTCCTGAGCTGAACTGTGGTGCAGGACCATGGCATAGCCCCATATCTCTATGCCCATATATCACACTTTTCCTTTGAACACACTCCTGTTGGAGGCCAGGATAAAATCTCGCATCTGTTTAGAAGAGCTCTGAGCTGCAGCAAAGGACCAACCTACATCAACGACCTCTACACCAGGTAAAGGACCACTACATCAGGGACAAAACACATCTGGGCCCTTCTGTAGCTTGTGGTATTCTTGTTTGCCTGACAAAAAAAAAATAGTGGAACTCAGCATGCAAGGCAAAAATGACATCTTGCCACTTTTCTCTCTTCTGCTTCTGTTGGAGCAATACTGGGGAATGGCTTTGCTCTTTATAAGATGGATGAAAGCTGGGAATGAACTTTTGCAGTGCAAAGGTACTTCAAGCCCACATATCCTAGACACAGTGGTGGAACAGCAGCCAATAGAGCAATGCCAGGCACTCCTGCCAGTACCAGTTCCTTTACACCCCTGAAATAATGCAAAGAAATAATAGAGCCATCAGAGGTGTATTTGCATTCAGCCTTCCTGTGCTAACATCCCTGCTTTGATAGCACAACGGTACATTATAATGGCCTGTCACTAAAGGTTTGCATTTTGCTTCTTGTCTTGTTCACTGCTCATACATAACCATATTTACTTTCCATTGACTTACATTGAAATAGTCTACCTGAGATGTGTTCCAAAAAATTGTACTTCTGAGGAGTCTCTCACAAGGCCAAACTTGTCTTTTGAGAAGGACCCGGTAACAACTTGAGTGGGCTGCCTGATTCCCAACCAATTCTTTATGCAGAGAAAGCTGTGCCTGTGAGCAGACTGCAAAGTCCTCAGGTCTGTTTCTGTCAGAATGACTCATGGGGTTTCTCAGTGACAAATAGCTGGTCTGCAAAAACGTGTATTTCACAACTTTTCACCCAAAGCAAGCACAATCACTTGGCAATCCACGAATGTGACAATCCATGTAACAAGAAACACAGCACTGCACTGCACTTGGGATGCTGAGACAATGCACTGCATATATTATTACATACATAATTACAATATAATGATTATGTATTTGTATATAATTATATATATTATATATTATATTACATTATATATTTTTATAATATAATATTTTTATATTATAAAATAAATATATTTATTTATTATATTATATTGCATACATAATTATATATGTAATTTACATTGTCCTGTAAAAATACCTAAAGACACTCAGATTTTAGGAAAACTGTTGGGGTTAGACTCTACTTGGACAGCTTCGTCATGTACTTTTGTGAGGTGAATGCCAGCAGGTCTACTTTAAAGTGTCACAAACAGCTTGACATGGAACTGAATTGTGCTTCATGGACGCAGCCTTTGTAATCAAAATGAAGAGAGAGACAAAAGGCAAGAATACCACCTGGAAGTGATCACTTGCTCCCAGGGTCTCTGCAAGCAAGCTACCAAGCAATGTGCCTCCAGAGGTTACAGAGGCTTGGGGGAAGCAGAGACATGCCTGTACTACAATAAGCAATGAACTTGCATGTAGCGCAAGACACTACAGAGACAGGATTTTCAACCACCTGGAGAGCCAAACAGTCCTGATCATCAACTTCAAACTAAGAGCAGAGACAGAACTAGGCAAGAACACCATGCTCTGCTTTCTTGGAGTAGTTTAGGTGACAGAAATCATGACTGGTGCTGATGAAAATGTTAGAGTCAATAATATGGTTCCACCTGGAGCTACAGTGATCAAAACAAGCTTCTTGGACTTCAAGAGGGGTGTGAAGAACAACAATTTCCAAAGAAATCATGATCTTAAGGGTTTTCATATCCCAAAGAAGGTATGCTTAAGAGAAAGTCAGCACCTGACATTAAAGACGATACATCCTATTTTGCAGTTAATCGAAACACAGTGGGGCAGGATCCTGAACGCATGCGCATCATCATGTTTACTGGAAAAACACAAGGGGGTCAAACTAGCAGGTTAAGGTACACAAGTCAGAAGGTAGGGACAGGCAGAAGGGAGGTTGTGGCTTTGTACTAAACTCTGGCCTCCTTTGTGAGTGAGAGCTGCAGCTGATCAATTTTACTTTTGAGGTACCTCCGGATGGAGATTTCCATCTAGCTAAGAAAAAGCAGCCTGCGCAGGCTGTATCCCATTTTCTTGACCCTTGTCTAAATTAAAACTGGCTTTTATTCAAGGAAAGCAATCAAGACAAAACAGTCAAAATATTGTAAGAAATCAGCATAAATCTTCACTTATTAGAGGGTAAGTTATCAACTATTCTGAACAGGCAATACCATAATTGCAAGTGCAAGCAACCAATACAGAACTGACACAATATATGTTTTACATCTGTTTAAAACCAAATGATGTGTTAAAAGATCCATCCTATACATGATGCACATAATCAAATATCTGCACGGACACTTTATGCACTGGTAGTATCAGCACATCCTTGAAATAAGCTAAAAAGCCACATGTTGGTACCTTCTCACCAATGGTCCACAAGAGACAGAATATTTAATTTAGTATATTTTTATTAATAACTTTATGCTATAGTCTGATCTGTTTAAATGCTGATATTTGCTGCCCTGTATATTTTGGGTTTGGTTTTGACCCCAAAAGATCTTTATCTACTTATTCCAAGAACTAGAATCTTTAGATGTAGATAGCTAATCACAATACCCCAAAACAGAAGTTATCCAACACACATTTTTGTCTGTGGAGGGTGATTATCAAGGGGAAGTCTGGATTTCTTCTCCAGAGGCAACCTCTGATTCAAGGCTCAATGCTTCCTTCTGACACGTCATCTCATTAACCACAAACATGCATTACACTGTTCTTTTCCTTAAAAATACACAGCAAGATCCCTATTCCAGTGAAGTCCACCAGAAATCTGGCATGTGCTCTCACTAAGGAATTCAGTATCATAAGGGAACCATAAGCAATATCATCCTGGATATGATACCTCTTACATAAATTTATCCTGCAGATTTTTATTGCTCAGGAATAGCCATTTTGGAGACTTAGTTTCTATAAACTGTTATTTTACCAAGCTCTCTATTTACACAGACGTAATTTGCCAGTTCCTTTGTTCACTCGACAGTATCCAATTATCCCCTGAACTCCTTCGCAGAACACTTCATTTCCCACTTCGGCATTTCCTCCTGTATTGCTGCTAACCTTTCTGTTAAGACTCTCTCTCAGATCTGTTAATAGCTCTGGCCTTTAGGAGTTGCAGACCCACTGACAATTCCCACCAAGTCCTTTTTCCATGGCAGTAGGGCTTTCCTCCCTGTGCACTTGCTTCTTCCTCACCTGCTTCCTGCTACAGCCTAATCTTTCCTGACTCAAGATAACTAATATTTTGTCACACAGGCAAGATCTGATTGAGTCATATTTATTGCTGCCTGGTGAACTCTGTAAAATTTTACATTTTCATTCCTACAAATTGCAGACTATAGCAGTATGTACCTTGTAATGATGGATTAACATTCAGTCTGTTTTTATATTGCATAAATGCTAGTACTGACTTGGATTTGCTCTTGCTTCAGCATGGGGGAGGAGGGAGAAAGAGGAGGAAGACAGGCTAAGAAAGTTGGGGCTGTTCAGTCCAGAGAAGAGAAGCTGTGCGGAGACCTCAGAGCAGCCTTCCAATATCTGAAGAGGGCCTATGAGGATGCTGGAAAGGGACTCTTTGTCAGGGGCTGTAGTGACAGGACAAAGGGTGATGGGCTCAAACTGAAACAGGGGAAGTTCAGGTTAGATATAAGGAAGAAGTTCTTCCCTGTGAGGGTGGCGAGGCACTGGCACAGGGTGCCCAGAGAAGTTGTAAATGCTTCATCCCTGGCAGTGTTCAAGGCCAGGCTGGACAGAGACTTGGGTGACATTGTCTAGCATGAGGAGCCCCTGCCCGTGGCAGGGGGCTGGAACTGGAAGAGTTTGAGGTCCTTTCCAACCCCCCAAACCATTCTATGACTCTATGATTCTGGAATTAGTGATGCTCAATTCTGCTCCTCCAGAAGGTAACTTCAGCTGCTGCAGAATCAGGCCAATGCTGAATGCTTTAAAAACCTCCCTGAATTGTCTTCAGTATCTTTACAGCAACTCTAACTAGATCCAGAATGATTTCCAAACATCTTAACTGTATAAAATCTGAGAAAACAAGAAACATTTCAGTGTTTCTGAAAAAACAAAATATAAACCCAACTACCTGGAATAGGATGGGGGAGATATCATTTATTTGTGTCACCAAGAGATTTTGAAGTTGTCCTTGGTAAATAGCTACATCTTGAAGTACTAATCCACTTCTAAAGATACACCTTGAGCGTTTTCAGTCTGTTTTGGAAATGCCCCTCTCTGCCTTCCCCTGCGGATAGCACGTGTTTCAAACTGCCTATGAAGTAATGCAAAGCAACGGTTTACATGCTAAATGCGAGGGTACCCTCTAGTGGTGACAGCGCTGGATCCTCTTCACAGGACACAAGCAGTCCGTTTGAAAAGGATCCAGCGCGGTCCTGCGCATTAACTGCCATCCAAGATGCACGCATTTGCTCGTTATCCAGCGTTTACAGTTTCTTCTTGCACCTTGTCATTTAATTTCTTTCTTACTTGCTGCTGCTTTATCTCTTGGGCTTTATTCTTCACCTCACAACACCCATACAGAAATTCAAACTGTAACTTTTCCTAAACATGACAGCAGGTTTAAGGAATCAGTGGAGTAATTTGAAAGCATCAAGATGTTTAGGAAGCGCCTTTGTAGCCACATTGGAAAAATCTGATTTACAAATCTGATGCAAATTTAACTAAACATCTGTATTTTGATTTTACTAGCACAGATTAGCTGATTAATTAGCAGGGGGAACAAACGCACATCTGGCACACTAAGTAATCACAGAATCATAGAATGATTTGGGTTGGAAAGAACCTTAAGATCATCGAATTCTAACCCCCCAGCATGGGCAGGGACACTGAACATTAGACCAGGTTGCTCTGTCCAACCTGGCCTTGAACACTGCCAGGGATGAAGCATTTACAACTTCTCTGGGCACCCTGTGCCAGTGCCTCGCCACCCTCACAGGGAAGAACTTCTTCCTTATATCTAACCTGAACTTCCCCTGTTTCAGTTTGAGCCCATCACCCTTTGTCGTGTCACTACAGCCCCTGACAAAGAGTCCCTTTCCAGCATCCTCATAGGCCCTCTTCAGGCACTGGAAGCTGCTCTGAGGTCTCCACTCAGCCTTCTCTTTTCCAAGCTGATCACCCCCGTCTAGCTGCGGCTGCATACAACAAAAGTTTAACATTGCCTCTGCTACTGCATTTACTAACTTCAATGCCACAGAAAACTTGAGTAATCAGAAGACAGACCCAAAGAGCCAATGGAATACAGACCCTCACCACTGTGAAAATGGGAGCTCAGCAGGAGCTGAGGATCTTTACTCACAGGGTACAAGGGTTTCTGTGCAGCCAACAGTGTTCATTCCCAAAATTCCAACTCTGCAGCTTCAGCCCTTTCCTCAAGTTGGGCTTTAGGCCACAAGTGCGACACTGGGGCCTCATAGCTCACAGGAATTACCACGCTTAAACTCCTTACCAGCATTTATATAAATGCCTAAGCTTTCCTAAAAGTAATTTCACACCACTGCAGGTGGTGGCAGGTTGTTCCATTCATTAATTTCAGTTGATAATTAAATGATTATTTTTGATGTAATTAATTAAGCTTCAGTAGCATGGGGCTGGTTCCCTTCTCAAACGATTTATCTTGTGAAATCTTACAACCTCTCTCACAAAGATTCACACCTCTGTGTGTATGTACGGGAATATAAAAGGACTGTCAGCTGCTGGTTTTGCGCTCTGCTATCCTGTGGATTCATTGGTGTTTAATCAAAAGGAGAATTTCATTCTATAGGTAGCTGCACAATAACAAAAGGCGGTACATAGTAATTGGAGTTGAGGCTGAACAGAGCAAAAGGAGGGAGAAATCCACCTCCGTCCTTCACCTTGTTGCATCTTCTGCATCCAGTGAGAGGAAAATCTGGCACGGTTTCTTGTGGGAAATAAAGGCCAGAAGCCCTGCACGCAAATGAAGATGGAAATTTGTTAGTCAGTGCTGGGGGGCTCCTTGGGAAGGGTACCTTGGTACAGAAAGGAAAATGAAAGCATTGGAGTATCTGGGAGAATGAGATGGATGTTACTGAGGGCAACACAGGAGGCAACATGAGGGCAGGCTGCCCACACCCCTCCAAAGCAAATGCACCAAACCACATCATCTGGAAGTTTTTGTTTTGTGAGGGTGGACTGAAAATTCCCCAAACTCTCAACACTTCCCAGGACATTTTACATCCTGCCAGTTCTCTCCTGGCAGTTTAATGCTCTTGCTGCCAGTTCAGGCTGTCAACAGAACGTATATCTGTTTTAACCTAAAGCTGGTTTTCAAACCACTGAATGACTTCAGGTCAACTGAACGAACTATGAGGTTTTGTGCAAAGTTTCATTTTTCATATTCAAAACTGATGGAAAATCTGAAGGTGGTTACAGCAGGCACAGGAACTGTTGGACACCAGTCACTGTCTGATGAAAGCTCTGTAATGTGGGAAAAAGACTGAAGAAACAAGTTTGAATCATTTGTTTGGACTCAGGCGATATCCCAGAGCAAGTGTGATTCCTTTCACTTCTGACAGCTTGAGGTGAACAAAGTTCAGAAACTACTTGCAATTCAGGATACTAGAATAGCTTGCCAAAGGAAAATCAGATAATAATGATATTAGAGGTTTAATCTGATTTAAGTCTTTCATCTTGCTAAGGAAGCATCTGCTGATACTGTAATTGTAACTTATTTTATTGATTCCTGTCTCAGATATGGAACAGTGTGAGCTTCCCAGCATTCCTCCTCAGACTTGCAGACTATTTTGGAGGGAATAGCTCCAGCCCCATGCTTTTGCTCCCAAAGGAGCATGTCACGCCCAAGGCTGACTCAAGTGGGTAACTGCCCAACTGCACTAATTGATGTGGCTTTCTAACTTCTGCAAATTTACATCTATGACTTAAGCCTTATTGGCAAAATGATGTCCCCTTCCCCATCTAACTCGCTCATCCTACATGTTCAGACATCCCTTCTGTTTGTTTCCAGGTTCTCCGGCTTCTCTGTGACTATTTTCAATGGATGTAGTTGTTAGTATTACATGTAGTCCTGAAAGTATGTTGTTCTTTCTAGTTTTCTCAGTGCTACACGGATGTCCCTAAATTCAGGCTATTCTTTTTCAAGGCCCTGCTAGAAAACCTCTTTATTGCTAGTCTCCCATGATCATATACAGCAAAGAAAATGCAGAATACTTTTCTATATAACAACAACAAGAATTTTAGTGGTAACTTCTTATTGTAGGACTTAGTTATGTTTAAAACAATGAAGCTACCTCTGCTATACCAGTTTTCAGGTAAAGCCCATGAGTAAACACACTTTTGATAGTCAGGTTTTAGACCGCAAGCCAAGAAAATGTTATATATAACCAGAGATATGGAAATTATTTATTACTGTCACTGGCAACGTTACATAAACCTTTCTGCATTCTTCGTACCATCTAAGAACAAGCACAAGTCTCCCTTGCCTCATACCGAATGATCTCAGATGGCAGACATGAATTATGAGCCTAAACAGACATCAATCACAGTGGAATTCCACAAGTCATTAGCTTAAAAGCGGTTAAAATGTTAAAAACCATTAAAATACAGGAGGGAGAAACAGAATAACTGACAAATGGGATGTTACATAATTACCATCAAAATTGCTAATACATATCTTGTTATAGCTCAGCATCAGCAAGACTGGCAGAACCATCCTCACTGAGAAATTAAATGTTTAAATGCTTAATAATTCTCATTCATTAATACTAAGGAGCTTGAAACAGTTCCCAGTAACTAGCACAGTGATGCTGGCAAAGCAGCTTCCAACCCTGTGAAATGTTCTGTTTCTGTGAGGCTGCTCAATCAGTATTAATATACTTCTTATTCACTGAAAGGCAGGAATCACCAGAAAGACACTTCGTATTTATACAAGAGCAATGTGTATAATTCCATCAGAAACACACCATGGCTTCAGTATTCAGGGTAACATGGCTAAAGGCTTCCAAAAATCTGTCCCATCCATATGAATGTGTCTTCCAGAGCTTTCTAACTGATCTACATGTATCTGGCAAAGCCTAAGGAAATATTATTTCTATTATTAAATGAGTAAAAGCTCTATTTCTTCAGTATAACTTGATCTACAATATAGTAATTTCTCTCTTGTTAAATGAAACATTCAACTTAATGAAGGAAATTCTCAGAGAAGATCTGATTTCTGTCAGCCAACAGCAGGCACAGAGACTCTTTAACAAAATCAGGGCATTTTGAAAGCATTCGACTGTAGCTTTATGGTTCATTTGCTCTGGCAATCTCTGTTTGGTCAAAAAATGCAAGTAAAGATGTATCCAGGCAATGAATCAAGGCATGAACTGAACTTGGGTGAAAACAGAGAGCAGGACTGAATACCTTCTTGTACAATTCCTTGAAGGGCTCCTTCTATGTGCTAGACATTTGCTTTGGTTTTCCTGAATCCACTGGCCTCTGCTCACTTGAAAGCTGTTGAAGATTTCAGCAAAAAACCTGTGAAGTTTCAGCCTTAAAAAGGCTTCTTCAAACTCCTCTGAAAAATGTGGGCAATGCGTACTCATGACAAACAACCTGATTTTGGTTTAATTTTATCTAGGGAAGAGAATGTCCCTACAGGAAAAGCAACATTTACAACTGGTCTTCACTGTGAAATACAGAAGAAAACATGCATCTGAACCTGTAATTGGTTACTGCCACTTTTTCTCCCCCAAACTTTCTTTCTTTCAATAATAGTAAAATTGCCTTGTTTTCATGCCAGACTCTATTTTCAGGTGTGTGATGGCATAGCAAAGCCCATAGCTCTCACCTAGCCACCAGTATTCCCCAGAAATGCAAAAGGAGAGTTTTTCACTGTGGCAGGATGGTTCTGAGACTATCCATGTGTTGCCTGAACAGCATCTGCATGAGGAAAGAAGGAAGAGACTCAGAGCTGGAAAACCCACTCCACCCTGTAAAAAAACAAGCCAAATCAAACCATCCTCAAACTGTGTGAAGAGAAGATCTCATGCAAGTAATTCTCACTAACCTAGTGATTAGGACATTCTCCTAGGAAGAGAATTTAAGTGTCTTTTACGGAAAGCCATTGCTAGTTAAAATAAGCTAGTCCTTGGAGATGGCAGTGAAAAGTCAGTGTTTCCTGCCAGATGGTACAGCACCACACACAGGACCTGCAGAGGCTCCACCAGCTTTCAGCCACCACCCAGCGCCCCAAGAAACCCAAACTGCCAGAAAAAAGCATGCAAGCGCAGCAGGTATTTCTGTGTCAAGTAACACTTGAACTGATCACAAGGCAGCCTCTGTTTCTATCACAAATACTTATGGTACAAACCCCGAAGTCCAGATTGCTACACATACCCCACAATAAGATAAGAGGATCTGATTTTGGTTTTATTTTTATAGGCCAGCACAAAATAAAGTGTGAGGAGCCCAATAAATGCAGAGCATGGTGCCATGGTTACCAGTGACATGAGATCCCTGGCTGAGCAAACTGGCTGCAGGAATGATTTCTGTATAAACAGAATTACTCAATTATGTTAGCTGTGTGTCTATAAAACGTGATGCAATTGGATTTCACAGATGCAAGCTGCGGTTTGTGTTTGCTCTGTCGGTGTGTAGACTCCTCAATAAATACTCTTTTGCTCTGCTCAGCAGACACACTGCTTTCATACCCACTTGCCCTATTACACCAGCTTTGCACTGGCTACCAAGAAATGGATTGACAATGAGCAGGCTGCAACTGTGACTTTGTTCTCAAGTCCCCTCCTGTATAGTTCCAGGCAAAATAAAATGTGCCAGAAGAGACTAATTTTTTCCTTCTCTAATGGAAAATACACATTTACCTTGTATGACATAGTAGAGACCAAACAAAGCATTGGGATTCTGGAAACCTGAGTGTTGCTCCTATCTCTGAAATTAAAAGCTAGAGCAGGTTGCTGAGTTTTGAATACATCCAACGATGGAGATTTCATAGCTGCTCAGGGCCCGTGTTCAATGTTTTACCAAGCTCCCTCAAACAATTTTCCATTGTCTAGGTTTGCAAGATGAAGCAAGCCTCATCATCTTGCTTTGCTTCTATTTTCACAGCTGCAAAGTGGGAATAATATTGCAATCATCTTTCTTAAAGAGGTCAGAGGTCTGTTGATGCATGGCACTTTTCAGTTATTCATTTCTACTTACAAGATTTAAACCTCAGCGTGAGAACGGCAATTTTAAATGTTAGTGTGCAAAAGGTAACAGATTTTCCTAGGAGTAGAGGAATTCCCAGATCACTGCTGTGTGCAGCTGCTGGTTGCAGCTGCGACACGTCAGTTTGGACGTTAGGGAACTTGCACCAGTGATGCTATCCCAGAAATGAGAGTCACAGAGATTGAAACATTCCCTCTCCTGAGATGGAGGTTTCCTACACTGCATATAGCAGCAGTCAGTGGCTATGTAACAGCTGAGAGACAAAAAGTACTGAGGATGTTCAACAACTGAGCAACAAGGCAAAACCTCTAGGACTCCAGTAGGAGGTAAGATCGTGCTGTGAGTCAAGCACTTATTCTTGTCTTGGATGCAGGACGATATGAAGTGAAACTACAAGCTAGTCACGATTACTTGAACATTAAACAGCTCCATAAAGTACTGACTTACGGCATGAATACAGTCGAGCAGTATAACTTCCAACACCAGGACAAAGTGCTGACGCCTGACTCTGGGTCTCAGAAAACATTCTACAGGACTAAAGGACAAGCTATGTCCTTGGAAAACACTGTGGTGAACAGGAAGCCTTCTATGTGCTTGTGTTAAAACTAGACAACATGTGCAACCTAGGACTATCTGAGGGTCCACTTCCTTAGTGTCCGTAGGAACGTGGGGCACAAAATTACCTTGGGGATGGCAGAAGGTGCATTTAACTAGTTAATTCAGTTCATGTCACAAGCAAATTGATTACATGTATCACACTCAAACAGCAGCACTGCTGGAAGTGCTTATCGATAGCTGTTGTTACCCAGCACTGTAGTGACATGGATTTTATATTCATAAAGTAAATTACTAAATTGGCCTTAATCCCTTCTTCATGCCAACACGGTATCATAAATTAAAGGATCTACACCCATTAACAGCTTGTCACCAGCAGAGACAAGTGGACAATTTCTCCCCTTCTCTTGAGATGATGACAAAAATAGCATTTAGATATGGCGGTAAACCTCCAAATCTTCCAATATAATTACAAGAATTTTTTCTTCTGAGTTTCTGCCTTCGGAAAGTAATTCTGGATGGTCTCAGATTAATCCAGATGGAGGCTAATACAAATACAGCTGATAGGTATCGTCTGTAGGTTTTGATAAATAGTACTTTCATATCTCATTTCATGTATTTTTGTGATCCTTATTCCTTAAAAGCCTTTAATAACGCTATGAAAGAAAACCTCTGGAATCTCTCTCTTCTCTCCTGCCTTCAGCCACTCCACTGGGAGCCTCTGCGGAGGACGCTTTCTCAAGCTGCAGATGCTGGTCACAAGTTAGGGAGACAGGTTATGGCATCCCTCCCCCCTGCTGCCAACACACAGAGTTTACAAGCACTTAACTGTTCCCTTGGTGTGTATAAACTCAATTTCTGTTTATTCCTTCCTTGTCCCATAGTCATAGGAAACAATCTCTGCATTCCCCTTGACCTGGGACAGTTGGATACAGTGAATGGCAGATTTATCAGAACACTTTCTTGAGAAAATAATGTTTTTCACATTTTTGTAATTTTCTTTTGGTCTTTTTATCACTGAGCTAAATGTGGTATAAGAGAGTAAGTTAGCTCATGAGTAAGACAGGCTGTAGGATGTGGGTAGACTTCTCCTTGTCTCACCTCATTTCAGTCTTTGATAGGAATTATATAGAAACTATCAAGGGGATGGTGTAAATTTGGAGTCATACTCTTCTGGTGAGTTCTCTCTATTTAAACTCTATTTAATGTCCATGGAGTGGGTGTCAGGGAAGCATAACAGGGCTTACAGGAGTGCAGGTGGTCTGACCTGCACAGTCTCACAGACCACTGCCAAAACAAGAAATTATACAGAGGCACTTATGTCTTAACAAAAAATGGTTCACAGCCCATTTTCAATACTGAGGTGAGACTTAGAAACCAAAAGAGACAATTATTCCCTTCATGCTTTGATCATCCTTTTATAAGCCATTCCACTGCCTCAAAGAGTAAATTAAGGAGAAGGGGATTAAAGATAGAAAAATAATAAGGGAAGAAAAAAGGCAAAACATGAAAGGATAACAACAGCACACATACTCTCATTTCACCTCCCAGTAATGACTTTCAGTTTTAATCCCTCACTGGCTGAGAAAGGACTGTGTGGATCTACTAAAGTGATTATTATATACAATTTGGGACTATACTAAATACAGTTTCAGAAAGCCAATAATGAGGAAATTCTACCAAAGTGATATCAAATGCTCGAGTAAAATGAAGAAAACTCTAAATCTTACTGTGTATTCTTCATTATCTGGTTTTCCATCTGAAAGGGAAAAAGCTGCAATTAATCCCTCATTTATTTTTCTTTTCCATTCTGTGTCTACTAGAAGCACCCCTAATAGCAGGACTTCCAGCAGTAAACTTACGGAGTGTAGTATTATTGCCATACACATCCCCTCTCCTACAAGAATGTTCTTACCTGATGAAACTGCGAGTCCCTTAGCAAGCACAATGCTTACTCCAACAGATGCTACCCAAAAAGATACAACTCCTGATAATGTTTGAGGCTGTTTTTGCAAGTATCAAGAGCTGCAAGTCAGCCCTGGCTGGGTGGTGTGTTCCCTCTGCTATCAGACAGATGTTGCCTGGATGTAAGTCAAAACTACAAGATTAGCATCATACGCTATGATAAGGTCTCACGTTGCTACCCAGGAAGAATTCTGACCTGGAAAGTTACATCTGGAATATATTTACAGAAGGTGCTTTTTGGCTCAAAATCTACAGTAACATACTGGAAAGGCGCAAAACTAAATTATGTTGTCAGCAGCACTGTACAAAAATAATTAAAGAAGCATCCAAAAGACATCCACCACACTACACTGGTTCTTTCCCAAAGTGTTTGCCCTGCTCTGTGTTGTTTTTCATAGAATCATAGAATGGTTTGGGTTAGAATGGACTTTAAAGATCATCTGTTTTCTTCCAGAAATCCTTTCATTTGCTGCTTCTCCCAAGTCTCAGCAAAGGTGTGCTTACATTTATTGGTTTAGATGTCTGCTCAGTGCTTGTCTCTCTCACCATCACTGAGATGTTCCCATCACTTGGGCTAAATCATACAGACTACAAGGCTGACCCAAGCATGAAACTGTGCAGGTTTTGGTGGGGGTTACACAGACACATGGGAGAGAATCCCTTCAGAGTTCCTAGGTTACCAGTAACCAAAATATACAACAACAGCAGGCAGTACAAGCATCTTTTCCTTCCTGGAACACAGAAGAGACAGGAAGGTCTGTAGCATGAGGGGGGCATGTGCCTACCCTGCAACTCTAAAGTCAGAGTGCTGAGTTTTCAGAAGGTGTCGTTGGTAACTCCAACAGCTGATTTCTGAAGCAAACAGTAATGCAAAGGCTGACAAGCACCTGACATCTTCCTGACAAGTCAGAAACATGCAAGGAAAGGGCTTATCATAGAATCATAGAATAGTTAGGGTTGGAAAGGACCTTAAGATCATCCAGTTCCAACCCCCCTGACATGGGAAGGGACACCTCCCACTAAACTATGTCACCCAAGGCTCTGTCCAACCCGGCCTTGAACACCACCAGCGATGGAGCATTCACAGCTTCCCTGGGCAACCCATTCCAGTGCCTCACCACCCTTACAGTAAAGAATTTCTTCCTCATATCCAGTCTAAACTTCCTCTGTTCAAGTCTGAACCCGTTACCCCTTGTCCTATCACCACAGTCCCTAATGAAGAGTCCCTCCCCAGCATCCCTATAGGCCCCCTTCAGATACTGGAAGGCTGCTATGAGGTCTTCACGCAGCCTTCTCTTCTCCAGGCTGAACAGCCCCAACTTTCTCATCCTATCTTCATCAAGTGTGCTATAAAGAATGTCTCAGTTATGGAGGAGACAGCCCATCACTGGGATTACCTACTCCACAACAACTTTGGGTGTCCCAAACAGGAGAAAACTTTACCTTGTTTTTAGCATGCATCTTCCAATTTAAATGAGCCAAATGCCTATTAAGATACACACATACGTAGATGTGCATATGGAACTGTATTCAGGAAAGTACACAATGTTTTACCTCCTGAAAGCTAAACAGTGTGCATGTATACAAATTAATCTCAATTTATACACTCCTTGCTTTCTACCTAACCCATCTGGAGACAGGAGAGCTACGTATACCAATTTATCTTTCATGCAATATCTGAAGCAGTTTGTGCATTTTTCTAAATATCTTTTATTTAAAACAAATATACCCTATGGTATATTTGCAACACCAATGCACATCAGTGCACATCAGTGTCTTGAAAAATAGCCATTTTAACAACTGATGTTCTTTTCTAACGATAAAAGAGGCAATAAAGGGATTTGATGTGTCAGGACTCAATCTCTTGGCAGAACACCAGGAAGCAGGTATAGGAAACAGTATCAGAGATGTGGCTGAGATGTTAAGATATTTTAAATAGTGAATTTTCAGTAAGTACAAATATATCTACTATATCAAATTAGCAAATGTGTCATCTCTTTCCACTTCTGCTTATTTTGGGTATTTCTAATGCACTCACATAGTTGAACTTAAGTGCTAGACAGTAATTATATATAGGACTGAGTGTGAAAAGCAATGCTTCCACAATCACTTCCAATGCACATACTTCGTTTTTCCACTTTTTCTGAAGGTGGGTTGTTGTTTGTTGTGTTTTTTTTGGAGTTTTGTGGGGTTTTTTTGTTCGGGGTTTTTTGCTGGTTTGGTTTGGTTTTGGTTTTCCCCTTTTTTCCTCTACATCTTTTATATCCATAGCTTTGTCATGGTTGCAGATGGATTTTTTGGGACTTGACAGCATATGTTAAGAGACATCTATAACGTGACTTTAGATGGTTACTTTGGGAACCTAAAATGATTTCTTCTAGGTCATAACATTTTTCTGGAAATTGGAGACTTGTTTCCATCTCTGCTAATCTTCAATGAAAGCTTCCCTTTCCCTGCCACACTTCACTCCGAATAACTATAGTAGGAAAGCCCTGTTAGCTGCATATAATATTGCAATGTAAAACTCCCCCCGCAGAACAGTGCAACTGAAATTACTATTGCTCTTCACAAGTTGCATAACGTGCCATCTATAAGCTGCACATTAAAAGCAGCAACATAAATGCTTAAAGACTCTAATACAGTTCAATAAAAAGAAGAAAAATAAAAGAAAATCAGAGATGCCATGAGATAACAGAGAACTGGAAATAAAAGCAGCCAACAAGGTGTTGGTTTGAAGCACTGTGAAGGCACCAGACATTGCACAGTATATAGTTAACACAGCAGGGCACAGAGAGCAGACAAAGAGGCGGTGTTTTCTCACTTCTACTTTACCACAACAAAATAACAGCTCCTACCAAGCCACCTCTAAATAGGAACATCTACATAAACTACACACTTATCGTACAACAACAAAGAATGTATGTGGAGGAGGACATTTTTTGGGGCTAATAAAAACCAGAGTTTGAAACCAGACACTTACTTACAGTGACTCCTTAGTTCAGAAGTACTTGGGTAAGTGTCATTGCCTTTAATCCTCTTCTCTCATTTCCCCAAGAGTAATTTTCAGAGCTCTTGCATATCAGCGTGGGAAGAAGGTGGCTCATCACTACTGCCACCACTCCCCAGGCAGGATGGAGAAAATTCCAGTAACACAAAAATTAGGATTTCAATTTAACAGGTCTCTGGCAAAGGCATATAAGATGACACCTTTCCTTGGGAGAAAGCGCTCCCTCTCTAGACTTTCCTCCAGAACTGCACTGTGGCAGCTCACAAAGGAGGAAAATCATGGTGTGTTAATACCTGGAGATATCCAAACTCCATCTTTGTTCTTAGTTACTGCTCTATCCAGATTGTCACAATTCTTCACAAATGGAACACAGAAATAAACCACTAATTTTTGAAACACAAAGTCAAGATCTACTCCGATGAAAGTCAGGCACTAAGCAGAGGTAACATAGCTGCGATGTTTCAGAGACTTGAGCACTGAACTCTTGCAGCTCGACTCATCTCCTGACTCTAAGGGGTCTAAGTCCAGTTATATTGATCTTATGTAGATCACCAAAACATCAACAGCCCATCCAAAGTCTCCACTGCAAGACTGTCTGGGCAAGTGTAGAGTCAAGGATATATACACCATCACAGATCTGCTAATGGAAACTTAACTGGGGCTGGGGGACAGGAAGACCACTGGAAAATAATTTGAACATGCAGTTATGGTGATGTCTACAGTACATGGTGTAGAGAAGTGAAATGAACCAAGAAGAAAGCAGATGTGGTTTACATAAAGAATATATATTTCAGATCAAAACTGACCCTCACATGAAAATTTAGTCACGAAGTTCTGATCTCATATATCTGATATCCAAATGGGGTACCTGTTCACAGCTACACTGGAAAAGATGTGACAAACAGCTTCATTCTGTGGTGTGAGCAGAACGTTAAGATTTCTCTTTAAATACCAAAATATTTCTCAGCTGGTGAAGATTTGAGACAGCAGCTTCAGACGTCAGTTTGCATGCGGCTGCTCTGTAACACAGCCGCAACACAGATAAATATCTGGCTGTGAAAATGGACTGTAATCTGAAACATGGAGCAGCTGAAGGGCTTGACCACAAAGCGAACTGGTTGCAAGAGAAGGGAGGAGAACACAGGTAATCTGCCTGTTGCTATTATAAGGAAGTTATTCAAGAAAATCATCACGACTTTTCAATTTTCCCCTCTGTAACTGAGGAGGAGTACCACTGAGTGCACCACCACCTGCATCACTCAGACAGAAGAATTTTCAAAGCTGATTTTCAGTGAGATTTTCTCGAGCTTTAAATTGAACCTCTGTGCAAAACAAAGATTCATTTTAAGCTGGAATAGTCAGAATCCTCATGGAAAACCTATAAAAGGGATTTTTTTTTGTGTTTACATGTCTAATATTTTTTTACTCCCAATTAAAAAACCATCTCTTTGCTACAGGATTTTTGGCTTCTCAGTATATTTTCTGCTGCAATTTTCAGTGGGAAAACCCCCAAACTAATTACTTGATGATCTCCAAGCCTCAAGACCATGCTTCCTTGCACATGCACAATGAGAAACACTGAACAGTCTGTAAGACACCCTTCATTGCTGGGTATTTGGTAGAACTGATTGAAATTCACATCTGTTGTCCAGTGGCAAATTTTGGTAATTCAGTATCTATTTTCATCCCGAATCAAGAGAAAAACTTCAAATATTCATAGATTTTATAGACCAAAATTCTGCCATTAAGAGAATTCACTTTTTGACGTCACTTACATGCTATTTCTCCTTTCTTAGGTATACTTTCTTCTGGAAGTTCACATGGGGACTTGTACCCCTGATTTTCACCAGTGAGATATTACATTCATTTGGGTTCCCCCCCCCCCACCAATTCCTCTGCTATTCTTATCAGAAGGAAAGAAAAAGAAAGAGTAAAAAAAGAAAAGTAGCAGTTACTTATATGCAGAGCTTTTTCTACTCACACACTGCTACTCTTTAAAATTAAGCCTTCAGGTATCAAATAGAATTTCAAGATGAAAACAAAAAGATTTACACCCAAAAGTAACTAAGTGACTGTTAATTATGAAAGTCAGCATCACCTCAAGACCCAGATTTAAGATTTTATAGTAGAGAATTGAAGCTGAATCTTTTCCCTCTCTCTCCACAACAGTATTACTTAGGGAAAGCTTTTCATTTTTCTCCTAGGGGAGAAAAAAAGCCCAAATATAATTTTTGACCCAAAGGAAAACAGGAACAAACACAATTCTCCTGTGGTTCATGGAACAGGAAAATCGTTTTCTTTCCCTTCTTTAATACATCTTTTTAAACAAGGTCTACTGGGACAAGCTGCAAGCTCCGGTAAATCTTCAAGTGCCTCCACAGTCCTGTATTTCCCACTACAGCTCATGGACTTGCATTGTCCAAAGGAAGGCTGCACAGTGTAGAATACTGTACCATCCTCAGGCAACTGAAATAACAAGAGAAAATGACCAACACCTCACATGAAACCATGCACTAAGCAGAAAGTGTAATTTAGCATTAAACTTAACTGAAACTCTTGGTTGTGCATACAGAATAAAGCACCCTGGTTTCCCTGTAGGAATGGTATGCGTTGCCCAGTGCAATGGGTGTGCAGGTTTGTACGCACATGAAGATGAAGCCAGTCAGTTGCCAGCACCTATAACCAAATACTTGGAGCAATGTAGAGATATTCCAGCTGCTCCAACCAATGAGCCATCTTCATTTGGAGCTTGGCTCAGATGCCTCTATGCAAATGCCCGTAGCATGGAGAACAATCGAGGAATTAGAGATGCGTGCACGTCTATGGGGGCATGATGTAATAGGCATCACAGAAACATGGTGGGATGGCTCCTATGACTGGTGTGTTGGAATGGGAGGTTACCGGCTCTTTAGGAAAGACAGACCCAGTAGGTGGGGAGGGGGAGTTTCTATTCATGTTAGGGATAGGCTGGAGACTCTGTCTGGGGACAGGTGAGCAGTCGACAGAGAGTTTGTGGGTCAGGCTTAAAGGGAGAACAGCAGTGGGAGACATAACTGTGGGGATCTGTTACAGATCACCTGATCAAGAGGAATCTGTGGATGAATCGCTCTGTAGACAGACAGGAACAGCCTCACGCTCGCAGGCTCTTGTCCTCACGGGAGACTTCAACCATCCTCATGGAGGGATGGTACAGCCCGGCACAAGCAATCCAGGAGGTTCCTTGATTGTGTGGAAGACAACTTCCTTCTGCAAGTAATAGAGGAGCCGACAAGGAGAGGTGCCATGCTTGACCTCATCCTCACGAATAGGGAAGGGCTGGTTGGAAATGTGACGCTCCAGGGCAGCCTTGATTGCAGTGATCATGAGACAGTCGAACTCGAGATCCTCAGGACAGTGAGAAGAGCATGCAGCAAGCTCACTGCTCTGGACTTCAAGAGAGCAGACTCTGGCTTATAAATGGTGGAAGCAAGGAAAGGCAGCCTGGGAAGAATACAGGGAATGTTGTTCGGGAAGCTAGGGACCAGGTTAGGAAAGCTAAGGCCCACTTAGAATTAAACTTGGCTAGGGATGTGAAAGATAACAGGAAGGGATTCTATAGGTACATTGCAAATAAAAAACAGACGAGGGAGAATGTAGGACCTCTCCAGAAGTTATCAGGAGAACTGGCTGCCCTGGATTTGGAAAAGACTGAGGTTCTTAATGACTTCTTTGCCTCAGTCTTCACTGGCAAATGCTCTGACCACAGCACCCAAGTATTGGAAGGCAGACTCAGGGACAGTGAGAACAAAGATCTTGGGCCCACTGTAGGGGAGGATCTGGTTCGAGACCATCTTAAGAACCTGAACGTACACCAAGTCCATGGGACCCGATGCAATCCATCTGTGGGTCCTGAAGGAGCTGGCAAATGAAGTTACTAAGCCACTGTCCATCATATTTGAAAAATCATGGCAGTCAGGTGAAGCTGCCGATGACTGGAAAAAGGGAAATATAACCCCCATTTTCAGAAGGGGAAAATGGATGAGCCGGGGAACTACAGAGCAGTCAGTCTCACCTCTGTGCCTGGCAAAATCTTGGAGTGGATTCTCCTGGAAGGCATGCTGAGGCACATGAAAACCAACAAGGTGCTTGGTAACAGCCAGCATGGCTTCACTAAGGGGAAATCCTGCCTGACCAATTTGGTGGTCTTCTATGATGGAGCTACAGAACGGATGGACAGGGTAGAGCAGCTGATGTCATCTACCTGGACTTGTGCAAAGTGCTCGACACTGTCCCACATGACATCCTTGTCTCTAAGTTGGAGAGACATCAATTTGATAGGTGGACCACTCGATGGATAAAGAACTGGCTGGATGGCCGCATGCAAAGAGTAGTGCTCAATGGCTCAATGTCCAGCTGGAGACCAGTAACGAGTGGTGTCCCTCAGGGATCGGTGTTGGGACCGGTCTTGTTCAACATCTTTGTGGGTGACATGGACAGTGGGATTGAGTGCGCCCTCAGCGAGTTTGCCGATGACACCAAGCTGTGTGGTTCGGTTGATACATTGGAGGGAAGGAATGCCATCCAGAGGGACCTTGACACGCTTGTGAGGTGGGCTGATGCCAACCTGATGAAGTTTAACCATGCCAAGTGCAAGGTCCTACACCTGGGTGGGAGCAATGCCAGGCACAGCTAAAGGTTGGGCAGAGAAGAGATTCAGAGCAGGACTTGGGAGTGCTGGTCAATGAGAAAATGAACATGAGCCGGCTGCAGTGTGCGTTTGCAGCCCAGAAACCAACCGTATCCTGGGCTGCATCCAAAGGAGCATGACCAGCAGGTCGAGGGAGGTGATCCTGCCCCTCTACTCTGCTCTCGTGAGACCTCACTTGGAGTATTGTGTGCAGTTCTGGTGTCCTCAACATAAAAAGGACATGGAACTGTTGGAACAAGTCCAGAGGAGGCCACGAGGATGATCAGGGGACTGGAGCACCTCCTGTATGAAGATAGGATGAGAAAGTTGGAGCTGTTCAGCCTGGAGAAGAGAAGGCTGCTTGGAGACCTCAGAGCAGCCTTCCAGTATCTGAAGGGGGCCTATAGGGATGTTGGGGAGGGATTCTTCATTAGGGACTGTAGTGATAGGACAAGGGGTAACGGGTTCAAACTGAAACAGAGGAAGTTTAGACTGGATATAAGGAAGAAGTTCTTTACTGTAGGGGTGGTGAGGCACTGGAATGGGTTGCCTGGGGAAGTTGTGAATGCTTCATCGCAGGCTGTGTTCAGGGCTGGGTTAGATAGAGCCTTGGGTGGCATGGTTTAGTGGGAGGTGTCCCTTCCTATGGCAGGGGGGTTGGAACTGGATGATCTTAAGGTCCTTTCCAACCCTGACTATGCTATGATTCTATGAAGACCATGTCCTTGCATGCACATCAACAGCCTTTAAACACTGTACACAAGTTTGCATGTTTGGAATGTCAATTTCAATTACTAAAAATGAGGAAAAAAGATTTGAGGGTTTTCAGGAGTAATTTTTTTCTAAGCAGATATCAGAGAGGTGGGTGTAGAATGAGCTTCAGAGCCTGCAGGTGCACGCCCATAGCCAAGCAGAATTAATCTCTATAATTAACAGTGCCAAGGTCAGCGATATAAAGCAGGTATCATGAGAAAGTTCAACTGTGCTAGAGGTTCTCCCTGTCAGAAAACAGGAAGAATACCTGTGATAACCACACAGTATTACCAAGTTGTCTTCAGTGATGTTTTACATTGACAGCAAATAATAGTTCTTACAGTAGGGTCACTTTTTAAAGTATTTGAATATGCACTATGACTAAGAGAGTATTAACAGATGCAGTGTGACAGGAAATGTCTAGGAGAAACAAAATGGAACTCAGTCACTCCAAATTGAGTACCATTATATCTGGTCTCTTATCAAGAGCCAGCAATTACCTGCATTTATCCCAGAGGCATTTGCATCACACGTCTGTTAATGTATAAACAGACATGAGTATAGGGTATCTTGTGCTTAACTACATCAGTGAGTCACCGAAGAGGGGGAAGAATACTTTTTTCTTGCCCATGTAAGCAAGATATTATCTATTAGCAAGTTAAGAGCAAGACCAGGGAAACTATGATTACAGAGAGAAAGCTTTTTCACCATAAGGTTGGTCAAACATGGACAAGGGTCCAGACAAGCCATGGGATCTCCTTAAGTTCTGCCAATAAGGCCCTGAGTAATCTGACTAAACTTAAAGCTGGCCCCAATTTAAGCAAACGGTTGGACTAGAGGCCTCTAGAGATCTTCCAAATGTACAGTATTCTGTGATCCGAAGTGCCAACATGGTCCAGAACAGAGCGGCATCTCCAGGATCTGCACCATCTGAGAACCTACCCGGAACTGTGCCCAGGCTCTCTTTGCTTTTCTTTGAGGCTGAGTGATCTTTGCTTTCTTGCTGGTAGATTGTTTTAAAGATGCTCTGAGAGCTAAAAGTACATAACTATTAATATCTCTCAGACTTTAGGAAAGCTGTATTGTATAGACACTGTAGAATGTTGTACTAGAAGCATTATAAGGGGTTTAGGGAATAGGGTGGTTACAGAAAGGGAAAATGCATCATACTTGTAGCAACACCATTTAAATCCAGTTCTGATGCTTGCATTTATTGCCACAGTGTTTTCTAAACAGAAATCAGATATTATTTTCCTTCTGCACAACAATAAACAATAATAAACAGCAGCAACATCTGGGCTCTGCTCTTAATAGCACTTTCATGCAGTTATAATGTAAAGTACAGGAACTGAAACTGGAAATAAAACAGGAATGTTAATTTGACACTTGGAACTTGACTACAGCTGCGCAGTTTGAAGTCATTTTAACTCCAGATTTCCGCTGTTAAGTTGTATTTCTAAAATAACACATTACTCATACAGAAACATTTGCTTAGTCATCATCACTTATGTTTTGGGGGTTTAAACTTGTTTTTCCTGTTGTTTTTACAGAATAGAACTGAAGTCACTTCAAGATTTCCCTGCATGCAGTACCTCCACCTGCCGTGCATCAGGGTGAACAGAGGTATACATGCTTCATCCCAGATGAGCTACAGAGTGACCTGCAAGGTTGCTGCTGTCTTTGCTTTATCTTTGACATCAGGCACTTATAACAAGGCAGCAAGCACAACCAGGGATGGTCTCATTTAAGTACAACACTGACATCTTACCTTGCCCATGCTTCTACTTACCTGACCACGTTTAGAAAGCGCACATACTGAAAACCCCCAGGGGATGATTTGAAACATCCCTCCTAGTGTTTCTCTCACTGACAGTGGCAAATCAAAGCCTGCGCAACACTTCAAGTAATACATTTCAAGAAATTTCTCTTCAGTAATAACAATGCAACAGCATCTAAAACTTAAACAAGGGGAAAATACAATCCTGTTCTGATGCCAACCTTGATACAAAGCTCTTTGGAAAGCCATAAAGCAGAAGACACTGGCTAGAAGATGCTTTACCTCATCTGTAACTTAAATGCAGATGCAGCTGTGAATGCATGGTAGTGCTTAAAGCATTCCTTGCAGAGTAAGTTGTTTCTTTGCACATCTTCTTACACAACTTGTACCCCGGGAATATCCATAAACCTCTTATTTCTTTCACCTCAACATAATATTGATCCACAAAGACTTCTGGGAGTGTTCCCCCTTCTCCTTATACTAACAACATAGGGTTTTTTTCCTAGGGAGGGGGTTTCCTAGTTCCTAGACTTGGATATATACTGTACTGAGCCTCCCATCAAGTACCACCTCAGCACTCTTTGAAAATACCTTCAAAATTAACTCTGTTGATTCTGGGGGTGTGCAAAAGCCACTATTCAGCACTTACTCAGCTGACAAATGCTGGACATTGTCCAGCACTGCCTCATCATCTCTCACTCCAGCCTCTTCAGTCAGGCTTAGAGAAAAGCCTTGGGGGTTTTATTCTTGTTTAATTTGCCAGCCTCCTCCAAGAAACCTTCTTTCGTGTTCCCTGGCAGCACCTTGCAACTCCAGCCCTGGTCTCACAGCGGCTACAATAATACAATTCATAATAATTCAGGAAGCAAGTTAATTAGCTACAAATCTACGCAGTATATTCGAGTACTTACACATAGCTGAGATTAGTAAAGTGTTTACATCAAGTCTCCAATTTTGTTATTCCTTGTTCTGTCCAATTAACACATAATGAATTTCCTTCTACCTTGAGGTTAGATGTCTGAAACTTTTCGGCAGGGAATTATGAACAATTCACGTTTCTTGACTTACCATTCATTGTTTCACTATGAAAAAATAAAAATCCCAACATTTGTTAAATCTCAGGATTTTTATTTCCCATGAAATCGAATAATCACCAGAACAGGCTGATCCCAAAATCTCATTAACTTCCACAGGTCTGAAAAAATTATTTCATAAATCTGGGTCAAACACTGCTTTAAGATTAATGAGATTTACTGTTGACTTTGGGTAATCACAATTCCACTTTACATCTCCACCAGCTTAACAAATTTGAAACAGTCTCTGCTCTACACAAGCTAATCATTCCTCTTTCTGCTAGCACCAAGCAACAGTAACTACGAATTGGGCAGATGTCCATTTAGGTTTATTTACATACCAACTTCTTAGTAAAACTGCATATATGACAAGTACATTGGGAAATCACTGGGAGAGGAAGATATTGCAAAATTACAGAGCTTATTTTCTGTAATTACTGAGTTCAACTAAATAGTTTTAGAATATTAGAGGCTTCAGGCTGAAAGGACAAATTTCAGCATAAGGTTTCAGACTTTGTAAATTACTAAATTGAAAACTATGGGAACCATAAAAAGCTGCCCAGAGTGCACATCAAAAGTGGAATTTGGAAAAAATTATTTGTAGTAGAGAAATAAAACCAGAAAAGGACCAAAGAAACAAGGAAGCAACAGGAGGAATTCACTGCATGTCATCAATGGCTGGACCATTTCATCATGCAACTGGCCACCTTCACAGCACCAATCCATACACCAGTAACTAAGCGGATTTAATGCTGCTTATCAATGAAGACTGACAACATTAAACATTTTATCACGGGTGAAAAGAGGACGCTTGTCATGCCCCCATGTGCATTATACTGGCGCTGAATTCAGACACACCACTACCTGAACTGAAGGCACTGGGAGCACTGCATTAACGGAATTAGGCAGCTACATACAAACCCAAGCAGGGGTGTGGGAGCCAGGGCAATCGCACTTGTATCTGTGTACTGTTCTCAAAATGTTGTCCATATGTTACTTACTTGCAAAGGGCTTTTAGCAGAAGGAAGTTAAGTTGTTTGACAGAGCTTGTTTGAATATAGTACCTGTAAAGCAGGCTCTAAGTATCTATGTTTAGAACAAGAGTAACAAGCCATCCCAGACTTGTTATTCTACTGACTGACTCTGCAACTCCAACTACTCATTTTCTGACCCGGTTCATTATAGCACTTCCTGAAAAATGCATGCAGGTGGGAAGTCACTGTGGCACTTAAGTGAGGGCAGAAACCACGGAGGAACATACTTACGGCACTAATTAAAGGGGAGGGAGGAAAAAACACACAAAAACTCCACAAAACCCTGATGATTTTATGAGTAAGCGCCCAAAATACAAATTCCACAGCTGGCAATTGCAGAAAAGCTCCTCTGACTCCCTGAAGATTTCTTTTCAGCAGGAAGTTTAATTAACAGATTTTTCCCCCACATACACATAGAGGAAATGCCCTCTGCATCTGCCACACAGAGCAATTCTTTCATTTTCAGGAACAGGAATTCAACGGAATCCCTGAAGCATATCAGAGTTAGGCTTGTGCTAAGTATCAATCCTAATTCTCTTTTTAAAGATTCTATTTATCTTGTTTAAAACTAGAACATTAATCCAGAGCTAGCCACTAGCCTCTGCATCGCTGAGACAACTGAGGAAGTTTACGTAATACGTAAAATACTGCAATAAACCAAAGTTTGCCCTGCGGCGCTTAAAGTTCCCTTTCTAAACTAGTCCAGGGAAATAGCAATTCGGACACTCTCATTTTAGATCCCCCAACAGAAAAAGGCTGGTTTTACCGAATTTGGTAAACAAGCCTAAATTGTTGGTCAATTAACAGAGTCATTTAACTTTGTTCCAAAAGTGAATGTCAAGGTTACCTTGAGTCCGGGGCAATGTCAAATACTAAAACAAGGTTTATCAATATCGCTATGCCACATGGTACAACAAAAAACATGTAGAAGAAGAATTCTATTCCCCCTAAAACCCAGTGCTCTAGCCAAAACATGTATGTCAAAGAACCTCAGTGGGTACAAACAGAAAGCAGTAATGGCAATACCTTAAAGCAGTTCTGTAATGATCAGGGACACACTTATTATTTTTCTCTCCCAGACTTGTAGGGGAAACTAAAACACACCACTGTTTTTAATTTGGTTTAATTTTTAAAAGGTTCATTCAGATTTGAAGTTATACAGCTTTTTAGATGTAGCACTGACATTAGCCACAAAGCATCACAAGTTGAAGGAGTCACAATATCTAGAACACTAATGCCAGTAAACCCTTGCTGCTTTAGTAGCATCCAACAGAACAAAACCAACTAGCCATTAGAGGTGATATGCACACCCCTCAGACCCAGGGAAAGAGGAAGGCTTTGGGAATGGATCAACACAACAGTTCTACCTAGAAGCGTTAATGATTTTACGCTCGCTTGCTGATACAGGTCAGTGATGCACCAGTGAAATAAATACCATGATACAGCAGCAGTCAACATCATTCCCTCTAACCAAAGGGAGCCAGGGAGTTCCCGGCAGACTAATTCAGCCTGCTCACGATGATAAAATACAGCTACACTGCCTACAGCTTCTGAGCTAGCTCAATTACAGCACGTGCTAAGGTGACTATACTGCTCCTGGCATGCAAAGAAGCTTCCCCAGCAATGTCCGGCCTCACACACTCTCAAAAGAACATGTATTTCAGAAAGCTCAGCTCAGCTCCAGCCAGAGATACAGAACCTAACAGCAGCCCAACTCAGTCAGGGGCTGAACAGCTTCCAGCAAGGGGCCACCCACAGCAAGAATTGATAAAACGCAGCAGCAGAGTGCGCAAGGAAGGGGTCCTGACCAGGACACAAAACTGCTATGGAAAAGCTGCTGAGGCTGCAGAGCTGAGGAAGGCCTCAACCACATCACAAAAGTGCTGTTCTTCCCTGGGAACCTCATCAGCACAATCTACTCAACCATATACCAGAGGCTGTATGAACATCTTCATCTGGGAGATAGTGAACAATAACTTAAGGAAAGAAAGATGTGAAGTGGGGGAAGTTATAAACGGACAGTGGTGGAAAAGCAAGTTGAGATTTCAGCTGGGGTAAAGGATGTACGAAACACATTAGCTCACTAGATCTGCTACAGACAAATTTGTCTAAAATTATTCCATTTATCCTAGTGCCCCTCTAAGTATACAGGTCACAGCCACAACATAAGAAAGATGTTCCGGTTATGAGCTGCAACTGCACCAGTCCACCATTAGAAAACAGGAAAAGCAGCTACAGCCTTACTCCGTAACACAATGTGCACCTACATACCTGCATAATGCAGAGCAGCTTTACTCCGTAATACCATGTGCAATGGGTAACTATGTGCCTGCTCCCTATGTCACCAAGCAGCTTATATGGGTAACAGCGTACCATATTAGGTAAGTCAGAATTGGGAAAAAACTACAAAAATTAGTCTAATCTATGAATTAAAAAAAAACACAAAGATCTTCAAAGCCTTGAATTTATTTCCCACAGGGAACTTAACTGTTTTCAATTACCAAAACCATGATGCACCTTGTGATGCCTATCACACATTATTTTCTCTTCCTGGGCTGTCTTTAGCAGTCTCCCTGCTAAATCATCCATACTGTTTCCCTACAGCCAAACTAACAACCTCCCATTTCCTCTGGATTTACCTTCTGTACAATCGTACCCAAGAAACTGAATGTTTCAAGCCTTACATAGTCAATTTCATCAGGCATTCACTTTTGCTTGTGGATGTTGCAGACGATCACGCTTCAGAACCACACGAGCCTGTCTCGTGTGGTTTGGTGTGTGGGCTTCTTAGGGTTGTTTTAATACAAAGGCCCTCAGAGGCACAGACACAGGCTCAGCCTATCCACTGGCTGTGCTCACATGAATAAAAAGTAATAAATACCGATATGTTAACTGTTAGGACAACAAAACCTAAAGCTGCTACCAAATACCCCTGTCACTTTGACAGGGAGAGGCTATAAAGAGACAGAGAACACCCAACACCACAGCCCAGGAGATGCTCCCACCACTCACCAGCAGATCCACAGACACGATGTTTTCCTCACGACTCTGAGGGAATTAAATGTATTCCAGGCACCAAAGACGATAGAAAGACATGGCAGAAGCCTCCCGTTGTGAGGACCACACTCAATTCCCAGATATTCCCAGTTGAAACTGCCACAACTGCTCCGGGAGGTGACCGGTAACAGCCGCCTCTGTGAGGGGAGCGCGGGCTGCCCCCTGCTGGGCGCGGCCGTCCTGGCGGTTCCAGCAGGTTCCAGCAGGTTCCAGCAGGTTCCAGCAGGTTCCAGCAGCGCCGGCCGCCCCCTCAGCGTCACCATGCTGGCGGTTCCAGATGGTTCCAGTGGGTTCCAGCAGGTTCCAGCAGTGCCAGCCGCCCCCTCAGCGTCACCGTGCTGGCGGTTCCAGATGGTTCCAGTGGGTTCCAGCAGGTTCCAGCAGTGCCAGCCGCCCCCTCAGCGTCACCGTGCTGGCGGTTCCAGATGGTTCCAGATGGTTCCAGTGGGTTCCAGCAGTGCCAGCCGCCCCCTCAGCGTCACCGTGCTGGCGGTTCCAGATGGTTCCAGTGGGTTCCAGCAGGTTCCAGCAGTGCCGGCTGGCCCCTCAGCGTCACTGTACTGGCGGTTCCAGATGGTTCCAGTGGGTTCCAGCAGGTTCCAGCAGTGCCGGCCAGCCCCTCAGTGTCACCGTGCTGGCGGTTCCAGATGGTTCCAGCTGGTTCCAGCGGGTTCCACCGGGTTCCAGCAGTGCCGGCTGGCCCCTCAGCGTCACCGTGCTGGCAGCTCCAGATGGTTCCAGCAGGTTCCAGATGGTTCCAGCAGCGCCGGCCGGCCCCTCAGCGTCACCGTGCTGGCGGTTCCAGATGGTTCCAGCAGGTTCCAGATGGTTCCAGCAGCTCCGGCTGGCCCCTCAGCGTCACCGTGCTGGCAGTTCCAGATGGTTCCAGTGGGTTCCAGCAGCACCGCCTGGCCCCTCAGCGTCACCATGCTGGCAGTTCCAGATGGTTCCAGCAGGTTCCAGATGGTTCCAGCGGGTTCCAGCGGGTTCCAGCAGCGCTGCCCGGCCCCTCAGCATCACCGTGCTGGCCCGTTCTAGATGGTTCCAGTGGGTTCCAGCAGTGCCGACCGGCCCCTCAGCGTCACCACAGGGGCCCCAACACTGCCCGGCAGCAGGGAAATGTCCTCTGTGGGAGCAGTGAGCGCACATCGCCTTACTGCAGGGTACCACAGGCGTTCTATGCATATATGTGTATAAAACTATACATATATATAACTATGTATATATATAGCCTTATACACTTTGTGCTGCCTCTCCATTGGGAGCACCATTCCCAGCAGCACAGGTGAAGGTTCCGGTAGCTACCGAGAGCTCACACTTGAGCCTCGCTGTGTGTATTTGTGTGCGTATATATATATTAACGATAATAATATATAGAAATAACATCTTAAAACTAAAGAAATTTGACTGGGCTGAAACAAAGGATTAGGAGAGGAAGAGCTGTTTCAATCAAGCTTTCCCTGTTGTCCATTTCTGCTGTTTCTCTGTTCTCATTTGCTTCTCCCACTGCTGAAGTCAGTGGTGAGATGTGTACAAGTGAAAACACAGGTAAAATAAGCTCAGCCCGGCCCCCGGCAGCATGTACAACTTCTGGTGGTGTGGTTCTTCTTCTGACTAAACTTGCAATAGCCTAAATAAGTCCACAGTGGCTGATTTCAGTAAAACCCCATGAAGCAGGGGTTGGAACTGGATGATTTTAAGGTCCTTTCCAACCCAAACCATTCTATGGTTCCATGAACACCAGCAGAGGCTGCCGAGAGAGGTGGTGGATGCGCCATCCCTGGAGACAGTCAGGGCCGCGCTGGAAGCAGTTCTGGGCAACCTGACCTGGTTGAAGATGTGCCCGCTCATTGCAGGGCGGTTTGGACTATAATGACCTCTGAAGGTCCCTTCCGACCCAAACTATTCCATGATTTGCTATTTAACTGCTCAAGACACAGGCACTGAGGGGCTGACTTTAAAGCCAGAGTGAAAAATGGCAGTCTCTTGTTTAAATAACACAGGACTGGAAAGAAGATACAATTGCTTTCTTGATTTCTTGGTTTTCCCCTCCTTTCCCATTCTGCACTGTCAAATAACGCCTGCAAGGCAAAATACAGGCATTTTAAAGAAAAAGTATAGGTATGTATGAGACTTTCCAAGCTGTAACTTATTTGTGTTGATCAGCCTCATGCCAGAGACCCCTCTTTCCTATCAACAATATTTGTAGGGAGGTTTCAAGAACATTTAGCTGCAACCATTACACATGAAGCCAGTCACATTAAATGAAATTACATGGGACTAGAAAGACTTGCAGGGGCCTTCTGATAGCAAATTAAAACTAAAACATTCAAGTTAATATGAAAGGAGATATTTTTTGTGTTTTAATCACCAAACCTGAGGAAAAGGCACCAATTTACAACCGGTTCTGTTTTATAGGGAATACGCATTTCCCAGGGATTTGACTGCAACACCTACCTATTTGATATGGTTTGGGGAGACGAGAGCTTGCCTGCATTTGCCATCCTCACACCAGTGGGGACTAGAGCCCGCTCACCTTGAAGTCCATCCTTTCCAAACCAAGGCAACGTGACTGAGGACAGCAGCTTTGAAAGTGGCAGAGCCAAATTCAGTAAGCAACAAATTCAGATACATCAGGAATTTGGGCAATTTTAAACAGGTAACTTGGGGGTCGAGGAGTGGGGTTGCAGACTGAAAACCCCTCAGATCCCTTGCTACCCTATTGACAAGCTCTCTTGGCTTGTGTTCAGGCCTTTCTGATATGATGGTCACATCTTCTTCAGCTGTGTCAGGATGTGATTTGAAATGTGCATTGTTTATCCTTTCTGATATATTATACATACAGCTCAGCTGCCTCATAATGCAGACACAGTCCAAGCACAGTAGTTTCAATACAAACATTCATTAGAAAACAGCCTCCCTGGTCTCAACCAAAACAAACCATTTTTTCCCCTTCTTTTTACAGCTTTCAGAAATAACCTTATGCAAAAAAGTGATTATAGTTGTAATGATAAAAAATGATGGGAAAATGACAATAAACAATGTAGTATCTTTTCTGAGCACATCAAGGACTTCGAAGCTTCACATGTGAAGGAGGGTCTTTTTTTAAACCCCATTGAGCTGGGTCATATAAGGTGTCTAAATAAAAAGAAAATATTATCTGTCACTGCCTAACAGCAAGAAGATGAAATTATCTATATAGGCTGCAAACAGAAGTGCTCCAGAAAGAAATCAGCACTGAATAAATATTTTTGGATGAATAGTATTCATCAGTAGTTTAAGGGGAGGAAAGGGAAAAAAAAGAGGTGTGTATTGAGGAAGAGAAACGTAACAATTGAAATTAAATATTCTAAGTACCTACTGAAATATATTTCTAAATTTGCTAGGACGGTTTTACAAATATTTTCCCCTCATCTTTTATTTGCCAAGGATGCTGCAGAAACTGGGTCAGTGCTCCAGAATCAAACAACCCATCCTGAGACAAAAGCAGCCACACTAGCAGTTTCTACCTCTTACACTTCTGTTTCCCATGCTGTCATCAACTACCTGAGTTGCCATGTAGAGGGGACATTCCCCTTCACCTTCTCCAACCCATCTCTGTAATACACAGCCAGGATGAGCCTGGGAAGCCTGGGTGCAGCCCAGCAGTGCAGCCCAACTTCTTCTGAACCTGCTGTGGATGGTCTGACGTATCCAGAACAGCATAAATACCTGCGTTGTAGAAAGAGTCAAACTGGACAGAGTAAAACTTGACATGTAACAGCTCAGTGAAGCACTGATTCTGCCAACAAAATGTTAAAGAGGAGTCTCATCAGAAACTAAGGAAGAATAGCACAGGAAGCAATTTGAGGAAATTATGCACAATATAACTGCCATATGTTTTTCCTTTTCCCCATTGGATGGGTGGCACATAAAACATACGAACAGTGTACAAAGACAGATACATTATACAGACTGATATTGGTTCTTGTGGGTTTTACGCCATGTAAATCAAGACTTGAGATCAACATAGAAAACTTCAGGCTAAAAACCAAACTGATATGAACTATAACAGTTATGATCAAGTAAGACAGGCAGATTTGCTTTGATTTTTGCTTGTTTTGTGAACAGAAGCAAGGCTGCTGTTTTGCCCCTTTTGCATGGCTCTGGTGCACCCTCTTTCCCTTGCTGCTCAGGCTGATTTTGGGCAATTTGGAATAGAAAATCAGATCAAAGCATTCACCAAAGCTGCAAGATGCCTTTATGAGATCTGAAAGTGTAGGAGAGGTGGTGTGGAGATTTTTATTCAGCTTTCTGAATGCAATCAAGAGCTCTGTCCTCTGATCATGATTCTTTTCTTTAGGTTTAAAAAGTAACACTGTGTTGTCTGATTAAGTTTGAAATTATTCATCTGGTTTGCTAAAAATTATTATAAAGGAGAAACAGAGAAAAAACTTTATTATTTTTGAAGTTATTTATTTTTCTTTAAAACGAGACTTGATAATTTTCACTTTTACACCCCTCCTAAAACACTGTTAGCCTAAAGAAACTGGATCAAAGGTAGGTGATCTCCATTTTTCAGCAGCTGGAAAAGCTTTCTTGCTCTAAATCCTTTCACCGAAGAAAGGACTGAAGTAATTCTGCTTCAGGTTTCTGAGAAGGTTTCTTCAGGTTGAAGTCAAGCAGCAGAGATTTCAGCCCCAACAATGAGCACTGAATGTGCAAATTGTATATTAATCATTAATGACTTTTAATCAGTTCTGCTTCAACAAAAATGTACCTGCATGCACCAGGCACTCAGAGCAGCCTCTTCTCTGCCACTGCACCATACTGTGGTATAGAAAATAGCAGAGCATGTTCTTAAGGAGGAGGAGAAACACTGGATATCTTCAGTGTCAATGTGATCAAAGGGATCAGCTAAAATACTCATTGTGTGTTCTTTCCACTTGAAAGCTTTTTCTCAGAAGGCAACACGTAACTCAGACAGGATTTCATCTAAATTTGCAGAGAGCATTTATATTTGTCTAGCTTGTTACTGCAGATATCATTAAGAGAAATGCAATAATACTTTTGTCATTATCCTGACAAATCCCCAGGGAATGTAAATGCCTCACAGACAAAATCCTTTCAGATCAAACCCAAGGTAGGTCACTAAAGAAATCTGGCTGAACAGTCAAGCTCATGACGCCACCCAAACTTGCAGCGACTATGTGATGAATGGCAGCACAGCAGCCCTTGATAAACACATGAAGGCTTATCAGCCTTATCCTGACAAGTTATCTGTTCTGTGAAAGATGCCGAAACCAAAACATTGTCTCTGGAGAAGATTTCTAGGATTTGGCCACAAGTCAGCAAGGATTTTGACTGTCTTGTTCTGTTTCTTAACATAGAACAGCAAAGACGGCAGGCATCACAGTCTGTTGACTCACTGCTTTTCTGCCTTTCTGAGCATAGTCCTCCTTGCACTACAAAGTTGCTGGATGCCTGAATTAATATGCAAAGCTTGATGGGATGCTTATAGTCCCCACAGGCATCATTAAGAGGCCAAAAATAGAGCGAAGGCAGAGAAATATCTATGCAGCAACCAACACCGCTCCATAACTATCTGCATTACCTTCCAAGATTAACAGTTGCCTCCTTTGGCTCCATCCCGACAGGATACTACAAGGCTGGCTAACCTAGCATAGGATGGAAACGTTTTTTACCTGATATTGAGAACCAGTTTGCTAAACCAGGTTTATTAATTGCTTACCCAGACAAGCCTCTGGAAGTTTATCATCAGTGTGCAAAGGAAGGCAAATCCAACAGAAGGGGAAAAATTACCCCCAAAAAATCCACCACCACCCCAAAAACCTGAACCAACAAAACACATGCACTTTGTATTTAACCTTTCCTTTATCATTTCTATTTTAACTCAGGCTGCGTGTTTGTATTAACAGCCAGGGTATGAAACATGAAGTAGGCCTGGAGTGAAAGATCAAAGATCAGCAATGCCTCCCCAAAACCACAAGGCTTTGGTGCTCTTACCCGAAGCAGTCCCTAAGAAAAACTCTTATCACCAGCACCAACTACTTCCCTCTAGCAAAAGGAGGCAGATAAATAAGTATTCACTCTCACTGGGTTCCTTCTTCTGAAGGAATTTTCTGTGTTTCCTTGGACCCACTTTTGAGTACTGAGCAGAATCATGACTGAACCTGCTTCAGAGTCCGAGGATGCAGAGGGTCACTGCAGTCTGCAACGCAAAACTGTTCCGTGTTTTCTCAGCTAAAGAAAGGTTCAAAGAATATAAAAATAAGAAAACCCTGCTGTCTCATCAATAAATAGAAAGGTTTCAGCAAAAAGTGCTTTGACTTGGAACAGCAAATCACTGAGACTGCTACTTTTAGCATCAACAGAGATCGAAACTGGCAACAACAGGGTTTTACAGTGCCTGCTTAAAGAAGATTGACACTAGAGACCAAAAAGGCTCTCAGTTCCTAAAACCCACACAAATTATTTCATTGATGTTGAGTCCTTTTCAGCCCAGGATCACTCAACTACTTCTTTCCTGATAACATTCACGGATAAGAGTAACCTGCACTCTCCCATGCTGCCCTGATCTCATATATTGGGCTATGCTGTAAGACATGCACAAGTTGCTGTTTGTAAGCAGTGTTCTGCCTTGTCTGTCCTTTGTTCTGCCTGCTCTAGTCCAACATGTATTTCCTTGTCCCTCATCAATGTCTTTCAAAAATCAACCTGAAACACTTCGGATTTCTCTCTTCCCTACAAGTCTGCCACACCTGGAATTGCCTCCTGTAAGTTAAAACAGTACTTCAAGCAGGGAATTGTCATTGATTTTATCCATGCTCCTGGAATATTGCAGACATTCTGCAATAATCGTGAGTTTAAAACAATTAGTAATATGCTCATAGAACAACCCAAACTAGGAAAGAGAGGAAACAAGGCAAATTCTGGCTCATTCTGGTTTTTTAAGGCTGTCAACCTACTACCTGGGTTTGAAGGCTGGGCTGTCCACACCTTTTGGCACAGTGTATTTTAGCAAGGAACAAAGTGCTCATTACTGCATTTGAACCATCTGGAAAGGGGATTTCATTCCTGAAGTGCTGAGGCTCCAGCTAGAGGGGCATCAGGAAGCGCTGCTGTCAGCAGTTCTCTATGCAGAGGCGTAACATTCATTTTTCTCTGAGACATTCAGCTCTAGAAGCGAGTCTCAGGATGCAAACTATTACCACTTCAAGAGGAATCTTGCTCAATTAAAGCCTGTAGTATTAGCTTCAAGTGAAGAGATCAGACAGAGGTCCCCAAGCAATTACATGAAACAAAGTCACCCTTTCAGAAGCTTCTCTAATAAAACCAGAACTCTATTTTATGCTCTCGAGAGATTTCATAACTAGGTTTCAAAAGGAATTCAGCTTTTGCAATTCACAACCCCAGATTAAGAAATCCAGTCCATAGGTCAAAGGCACAATTATCTCCATTTCACATAAATCTCCTTCTTTAACAGAAAAGTTGCCCTGCTTTTTTCTTAGGACAGAATGAAAGAAATCTCTGCCTCTTCAACACTTGTACCCCTTCTCCACCACTTCCATTCAAGCAAAGTTTGTTATACCCTTTGCTGTGGGCACCTCTCACCATTCACATATATAGTCACACCTGCTACACAGTGAATTCCTTGGACTGGGTTTGCAATTGCAACAGGAGGAGGCAGGAAACTCCTTTCAATTACTAGCAGCTCTGGAATAACAGCACAAAGATACCTGCATCTTCCTTTGGACTATGCAAAAATCTTCATGCCGAATTTTGATCCCCTGAATCGCATCACATTCACGTAGCTGTTTCTTAGAGTCTGTGACTCCTAATTCACAGAATCACAGAATCACAGAATAGTAAGGGCTGGAAAGGACCTCAAGATCATCGAGTTCCAACCCCCCCGCCATGGGCAGGGACACCTCCCACTAAACCATGCCATCCAAGGCTATGTCCAACCCTACCTTGAACGCCACCAGGGATGAAGCATTCACAACTTCCCTGGGCAACCCATTCCAGGGCCCCACGACCCTCACAGTAAAGAATTTCTTCCTCATATCCAATCTAAACTTCCCCTGTTTAAGTTTAAACCCATTACCCCTTGTCCTCTCACCACAGTCCCTAATGAAGAGTCCCTCCCCAGCATCCCTATAGGCCCCCTTCAGGTATTGGAAGGCTGCTATGAGGTCTCCACGCAGCCTTCTCTTCTCCAGCCTGAACAGCCCCAACTTTCTCAGCCTATCTTCATACGAGAGGTGCTCCATCCCCTGATCATTTTCGTGGCCCTCCTCTGCACTTGTTCTAACACTTCCATGTCCTTTTTATGTTGAGGACACCAGAACTGCACGCAATACTTCACCTGAAGCTTCAATTTTCTACAACTTAATAATGCTTCATACTTAAAAAAAAAGCGCCTTTTGAGAAGTTATTTGTATATAATGAAAGTAACAGATCCCAAAATGCTGCTTTGAAGCAATATGCGTTAAAACTGATGTAAAGCCCCCCATTTATTTCTAGTCTTCCAAGCAGAGGAGAAGTAGTAGGGGAGTCGCTTCATGTGACTACTCATGGCTGCAGCTCGGTATTAGTTTTCTATCAGTAGACTGGTATTTGCTTGATTTTCTTTGCTATCAAAATGCCTGCCAAAATGTTTATTCAAATAATCACAAAGCAGCATAAACCAGAGCTATTTGTAAGATCTACAGAGTGGGGTTCTTTTACAAATGATAGCTTTGCATCAGCATGCAACAAGTAACAGCTAAAGTATGTGTTAAAAGAAACATTCATCGGCTTCGCATGCAGTGCAGTATTGAGTGTGTTTGTGGATGAGTGCTTAAACCAATTGCATGGATAAGTCAATGCTGACTGTAACATTCAGAAAAAAATACAGACTATAGCTGCAGACAATGCAACAAACTTAAATCTGTTACTGTCCTTTGTCCCTTTGCTGCAAGGGAACAAGGCATAAACTGAGCAACAAACCCTTTGCAAGCTCACATGTTGGAGCTGACAAGTGGAATTACAGGCAAAAATCTCAGTTCTACTTAAAGCCAATTCAGAACTCCACCTGCCCAGTAAAACCTCCTTTTTCTTATAAACCAGGGCTATAAACAACAATAAAAAAGACAAGATCCTCATACAACTTTATTACTGAAGTAGCCACTGAAATACTGGCAAACCTCTAGTTCTAGCAGAAACATCCTGAAAAGCCAAATGATACAATAAGCTTAATATCAAAAGCTATTTTGTCCTTTAACAGTAATATAATGGAAGTACCTTTTGTGGCCTTTTACACACAGCAAACCTGTGGCTAGTGGCTGTGATATTAAGCCAGAAACATCTATCAAGCAGATGTAAAGCAAATGCAACATTTCATCCAGAATTTCAAACCTTGGGTATGCGCTAGAGAGAGGCAAGGGAGCTGTGCTGAAGTGTAAAACTAACATCTTTATGTCCTGCGCTTATATGATGACCCAAACAACTGTAATGTGCCTCAGCACGAAGCACTGATGTGCTAAATAACACAAGAAGAACTCAAATGCCCCCAAAATCTACAACTACATTTGAAGTATGTATTAAGAGTGATGGCTTAAGTAGCAAAAGATAAACGAATAGCATGAAGAGTCTGACTCACTCGTGAAGCTGAGATTTTCAAAGCATCATAGCTATTAGCTGATGGCATGGTGATAAGAGATGAGCACGAACACCCATAAGGCAAGGCTGAAAATTGGTCTAAACATACCAGGGGCAAATATGATCCTTAAAAAGAACTTTAAATTATCTGCTCTTTTATGAGCACAATGTGCAAAAACTTGTCAGGACACACGGCAATGATGGTTTAAAAACACAGATTAAGTAAGTGGCCTTTTTCTGGGTAAACTAAAAGGAAAGCGAGAATGTGAACTTGTTGGACTAAGTATAGGCCTTTTAATCAACAGTAAAGCTCTGGGCCGGGATCAGCAACAATTCTAGTAAGGCACATCTTGAGCAATGCCAACTGAAAGCAACACTGTCTCACAGGATACCTCTCCATAAAGAGAAGGACTCCAGAGGAGCATCTGAATGACATGAAGAACACACATTCTGGCAAAGAGCTTGGCCTGAGTACTTCATGATGCTGAGAATCTTCTGCTAATGCGGATGCTTGGCAGCAGCCACTGAATCCCTTTCTCTGACAGCCTCCGAGGGAAAGTCAGGAGACTGTTTAGCAACAAGTTTGGTCACTTTAAAGTAATGCTATCAAATCCTCCTGCTCTTTAACACCACTGCAATGTTCAGTTCTGAGGTCAAGCTCCAAGGAATTCTTTGGTACTTGGGTTCAGTAAGAGAGTAATTTCTTCTATGTGCTAATGATGAAGAAAGAAAGTAGCACACTCGCCCACAGATCTAATCAATCACCTGCAGGAATCAACTTCAGACATCTCTAAATGTTAAAAGCAAGTGCTGTCTGATTGTATTCTACATGTAACCTTTCAACACCTATGAAAACCCAACTGCTAAGCAGCAAATTGCATTTCAGATGGTATCTTTGGCCACACTGTGTGCTGGGCTGCATAACAACAGTGTGTCCAGCAGGTCAAAGGAGGTGATTCTCCCCTTCTACTCTGCTCTGGGGAGACATCCAGCCCTGTGGCCCCCTCCCTCCCTCCCTCCCTGTTTTCCTGGAGTCCAGCTCTGGGGCAACAACACAAGAGGGACGTGGAACTGTTGCCATGAATCCAGAGGAGGCCACAGAGATGCTGTGAGGGCTGGAGCAGCTCTGCTCTGGAGCCAGGCTGTGAGAGCTGGGCTGGGGCAGCCTGGAGAAGAGAAGGCTCCTGAAGGGGAGACCTTAGAGCAGCTCCAGTGCCTAAAGGGGCTACTACAGGAAACCTGCAGAGGGGCTTTGGACAAGGGCCTGTAGGGACACGACAAGGGGAATGGCTTGAACCTGCCAGAGGGGAGACTGAGATGAGCTCTTGGGCAGAAGCTCTTCCCTGTGAGGGTGTTGAGGCACTGGCACAGGGTGCCCAGAGAAGCTGTGGCTGCCCAATCCCTGGCAGTGTTCAAGGCCAGGTTGGACAGGGCTTGGAGCAAGCTGCTCCAGTGGAAGGTGTCCCTGCCCGTGGCAGGGATTGGAACTGGAGGAGCTTTAAGCTCCCTTCAACACAAACCAGTCTGGGATTCTATGAATAGCACCACTTCTGACTTCTCACTGTAAGCAAAACTTCTCACTCTCGGGACAACAAGCTTGCTGCTGTCACCAAGGGGGTAGCAATGGGAGCACCATCCTTTTTGTTTTGCTCTGTGGATAATAACCTGCTTTGCCTGTGCTAGATCAGCAACTACAACAAACTGACTTCGAATAGATAACAACAGGGACCAGGGAACACTGCAGTGTTCAGCCATGCAGGAAGGGAATAGGACAAAATCCAACTCACCCAGCTTTCCACGAACTGAGACCTGTTGTCTTCCAGCCCTGCACTTCTGGAACAGTGCGGATGTGCCCATGGAGCCCTCCAGGTCATTTAGCACTTTAAGCCTTACAGAAAGATAAATGCCAAATAAACGGGTATATCCTAAAATGCTTCAGATAATTTCCAACATTATTTTCACATTGTCAGGGTGTGTAATGACATGTTACACTGCTGCATTATGAAAACACTGTTATTCTTTGAGCAGGCACGATTCATTAATTAGCAATGCATCAAAACCAGAATAACTGACAGAAGCCTCCTGCCTCTTCCCGGTGTTTTGTGACCTTTCCCTACAGATGTAGCACTTCCACTTACAGGTAGCTCAGAAAACATGTGAAGAAGGGATGCAAGACGAATCATTATCCTAGTGACAGATGCAGTGCTAAATAAGGCAAGAGCTTGTGTAGATATAACCAGAAGAGGTGGGCACTTTAACCCAGCCATTTCTGATAAGATGGGAATACTCGAGCAGTGAGAGTACTGGGTTGTAACACATGCTCTGTGAGTACTAAACAAAAAGCCTGCTATGGCATGGGAAATGTTGAGATGTGCTCACACAATTAGGAGTAATTAGGCACATACCATTCTGGTAGGTAGAGTAAAGCATTTGTTGTAATTTCCTCTGTTCAACTAGTCAGTATTTGCTGTGGTACAATAATGATGCTCATGTAAGACACAGGAATGTTGCCTACCACAGCACCTTCCCAACTGCTCTCTTTCACCATATGTTCTTCTGTTTATCCCAGAAATTTCCGTAAGTTTTGCCTTTGTTCTAAAATGAAGAGGGAAAAATAAATACCTGCACCAAATCCAGTGGCGTGCAGGAGCAAGGGAAGGATGAGTCCCAGAGGGAGTTTAACACACTACTGCTTCCAGAGCTGCTGTGTTCTGCAGAAGCACAGCTATAACTTTGGTGTCTGTGTAGGATTAGGATGTTAAACAGCACCAGGTGAAGCTGTGCTCTCAGTTAAATCAGTATTCCCCAGCAAGCCATGAGTGTAAGTGAGGTTACAGGCCAGGTCTTTCCAAATAAAACAGGCCAAAGAGCTGAAGTTAGATAACTGAAAGAACATTTTCCAAGCATTTGACACTGAAAGTGAGGAAAGAGGAGTATAGAGTGCATTGCCAAAACCAGTCAAATCCGCATGGGGAATACCATGCTTGTGCATTTAGTGCTGAAACAGACATTTAGTGGAATTATGAATGCCTCAGATGCATTCGTTTTCTCCCTGACATGGTTTGGTTCAATTGCAGGCCTTTTTCAGATGCTGTTCTTATCAATCTGCCTACTCAGAGTGTAACTCTAAAATCATTCTTTAGTTGGAGTTAGAGAGTTCAGCTGTCCTCAGGAAATTAACATGCAAAAGTCATTACCCAGTGTGACCCTTTTTAGCACATTCAAACCCCTGATGTTTTCATGTCAAGATAGCTGAACTTTGTATGTGCTGCAGGGATTCAAAACTCAGTCTTTTATAGTGAGAAACCCCTGGCCCAGGGGTTCTGAATGCATCTGAGACACTTATAATTCCACTAGATGTCTGTTCCAGCACTAAAGGCGCAAGCATGATATTCCCTGTGTGGATGTGACTGGATTGGGCAATGAGCCAGGGGGAAGAGGAGAGGTTGTGTAATAGATCCATCAAGACTTGTCTTTTTTACCCCCCAATATACAAATGCACCAATGCACTTCCGAAAGTGTGACTTTTTGACAGAAGGGACATGTTACCATTTTCACAAAGGCCTTTGCTGGCACTTGAACATGAGCATCTTCTCTTTGATTTTGCATTGCCTGTGTTTCCCATCCGGTGAGCAATTAGTCCAAGGTAATCAAGCTTAAAGAACAGAAAACAAAAGACATAAGGTAAAGACATTTAAAAAGCTATCGTCAACAGATTCCATTTTGCCTTCTGCAGGACGCTAACTGTCCTGCAGCTTGCCCAGATGGATGCATTTGTTTCAAAGGCAGTCAGCTTTCCATGTATCTCTATGTAAAATAAAACCTGATACTACTTATCCATTACCAGTGCTGCTGGCACATGCATTTAGAGTTATTCCTCATTTATCTTCACTGCTGTTTACATTTTAGCTCAAATATTCTATCACCTGCTGTTATTTTGGTTAATTAAAGTGACCTTGGGAAGGCAGACCAGCCGCAAACGCTTAATGCTACCCTGCTGATCCCTGAATAAGGGAAGTGACTTCTTGATCCAGTGAGAGCAGATATCAGCTTCATTAACAACGTCTTTCAACAATACCACATGAAATTCTGTAACAGCTTCCAGCTCCATTTCTTCACTTACAAATTGAAAGGTTTATATTTAGTATTATGTCCCAGCTTGGGTCTACAGGCTTATTACTGCAAAGTTTAAACACATCAAAAGCACTTTGTGTTTAATCTCAAGGGCTTTGATGCCTCCATTAAAAACTTTAGGAGTTCAGAGAAGTATTTCTAACTCATGGGACATGTGAGTAGCTATTGATCTTTCTTACAGGAAACTGAAACTCAGGCCACATAGTGACCACTCACCCATCCTGCTGTTCCTTGGCAAACAACAGCCTGGCCTAAGTTCTTACTCCAGGAACTTAACCGAAGGGCTGAGGTCTGGCTGGAGGGAGAGGTTAAACTAAGTAGGCACTAGTGGAAAAAGAGAAATGGCTTCAGCCTGAGAAGAGAAGGCTCCAGGGAGACCTTAGAGCAGTTTCCTATACCTAAAGGGGGCTGACAAGAAACCTGCAGAGGGGCTTTTGACAAGGGCCTGTAGGGACAGGCCAAGGGGAATGGCTTTAACCTGCCAGAGGGGAGACTGAGATGAGCTCTTAGGCAGAAGCTCTTCCCTGTGAGGGTGCTGAGGCGCTGGCACAGGGTACCCAGAGAAGCTGTGGCTGCCCCATCCCTGGCAGTGTTCAAGGCCAAGTTGGACACAGGGGCTTGGAGCAAGCTGCTCTAGTGGAAGGTGCCAGAGGCAGGGGGTTGGAGCTGGAGGACCTTTAAGGTGCCTTCAAACTCTACCCATTCTGTGAATTTATGAAGTAATTCATCCTAGAATTCAGTGGGAGACCCCAATAATATTGCTGGCACATACACCACAAGCCACGGCACGTTCAAATTATTCCCCAGACGACATCTTCCAAGCCCTCAAGGGCTACATCAAGAAATAATATTCTGAGTACTGTCCTGCCAGCAGAGATGCTGATCCTGCATCGCGCTGCTTGGGATAAGACCCAAGAACACCATGGTCCTTTTCCAACACACGGAAAAAAAGCCAGATGTATCTGACAATAGAAAGCGAAAGATCGCAGGTTGCTGTTGAGTACACACCTTGGACCACCTTAGAGAGTACTCACCACACATGGCAGAGGAAGGCAGGAGTGCAAAAGGCCACCATGGTGAAAGTTGCTTTTCTACACAACCCCTTCTCTTTACAGTTCAGCGAGTGAGGACATCTCATGATTCCCTCCTCCACATTTCTTGCTTTCTCCCTTCTCTTCTTTTCCCCTCCCATGCTACCTTGCTGAAAGCAAGCAGAAATCAGGAAGCTGGGAAGAGCTTTCTCCAGGCACACTAGTCTGTCCCATCTGAACCTGCTGTAATGGGACAATGGAGAGGGAAGAGTTTTCCCAGCTGAAAAGGGTCAGTTTCTTCTGGGCTTAGGGGGTGGATAACAGAGTTTGCTTCCCAAAAAGGACAATTGCCACAGCTACTACCTGCAAGCAAGTCTGCTGGCCAGCAGAAGGGACTTCTGCCTTGCGCAGCTCAGACCTCTGCTCACCTCTCTTACCTCTGGATTGAGGTAGAACACGTGCATTTTGTGAAGGTGCTCTCCTCTTGAAGCTGCAGAATAATGTTTCATGGGAGACTGCAAGGCTTCTGACCTGAAAAACCTGGATTCGCTCCCTGGGCCTTAGTGAGGCAGAAAAAGGATTCAAATCTTTACCTGAAGCCAGGCTTCAGTGTTTGATGCGCTCAAATGGGGTTTTGTGCCTCGGTGAATATTCAGTTTCCATCATAGAGGAAGGTGAACGCACAGCTTTCATCTCCCGTTTGTGGTGCACCTCTGGCTAATTATACCATGTAGACTGGGCTGTGATAGCTGGATGGGTGTTTCTAGGTCATTAGTCCATATGTGATGATGTGGTCTCTCCCAGTTACTGGAGCCTCATCATTTCTATGTTAAGATCATATGTTGGTAATGCAATGGCAGAAAGGTGGTAATGTCCTGACTGTTCAAATACACCCTAAAGAGGGACAACTGTGAAATATACCAACAAATAAAGCAAAACAACAAGAGGAAATGCCAAATAATAGTATTTTTCACAAAACGTACAGCTAACATTTTAAAAGACAGTAAGTCCAGATAATGACAGAATAAAAGCTCTGTCAATCTGTCAATTCAGATGGAATACTGGAGCTGAAGCACTGATACAGCTGTAGAAAAGGAAAATGAGACCATGTAAGATCTTCCAATAGGGAAAAGGACATGGATTTCAGTGATTTTGGCACTGAATTTCAGCATAAATTAAGGATGAGATTGTTTTTCTTCCTGGGGTGTTTCAGGAACAAATGGAAGATTCTGTGTCCTTTTGTCATTTGAGAAATGTTCTACGATGAGAATTCTTCTGGCAATGAATCGCATGCACGATAGATTTTGTTTAATCAAGAAGCATTTGCACCTCAGAGATGCATTGAGGACTGTACATACACCATCTGATCAACTTTGGAATTGAAGGTTTTAATAATTGCTTAGAAATAAACTTACCACAGAAATGATTTTGCTTTCTTTGTATTAAAATTGACTTGGTTAATTATTCATAAGGCTTTTAACAAATGCTTCTACTTCTCAGACAGCAGAGGCTGAACTTGGCAGGACAGATATCTGCCCAAAGAGGCAGAGCTACTCAGCAGGGCACCAAGCAAGGATGAGGACCCAGTTTCCAGTTTCCTCAGGGGCTGTGTACCCTTTGCATCCCATGCACAGAACAGCTGACAGGATAAAGCAAAAATGACAGAGATTGACACATATCAACACACAGGGAAACTGTCACAATCTCTGTCACAAGGTGTTTAACTGTCACCAATTTTCCAGTGGGAATCAAAGAAAAAGCAAAGTCTGAATTATACAATAGTACAATACAATAGATGGGGACTTACAATAGCTCCTTATATATGAAAAAGCATTGGAAAAGCTTGGCAGTGAGGGATAAAGACCACACCACCATCAGCAGGAATGCAAAAGCAACCTCACTATAAAATAATGATCAAAATGAACCTTCTGACTTCTGCAGAACATCCTGGGGGCTCAGCAGGACATCAGTGGTAAGAAATGCAGAGAAGAGCTGAAACACCTCTTGAACCAGAGTGAGAAAGCCTCTGTTAATGTAAGGGATAAAGGGAAGCAAAGGAAGAGATGCAGAAAGGAGGATGTGTTCGCATTGATGAGTTGGGGGAGCAGGTCTGGAAGCAGCTTTGTGGAGGGGTAAGAGGCCAGAGAAGAGAAGATGCTGGCATCGCTTCCATGATTCCCATCCCTCATGCTACACCTATTTGCTGTTATTAGTTTAAATCAGGTAGAGCAAACAATGAAGAGACATTTCTTACGGGGAACCACTCAGTAACACTGTCCATCCTGTTCACTCTGTGCAGCAGGAGCCATAGAACAGTATGGTACCACATGCAGTGTTATAATGAAACTGCCTTGTCATGCATTTGCATGTGTGAACTCACTTAAAATCACACAATCCATCAAACCTGGCATGTGATATCTTGACAATGCAAGCTGTTCTTAGAATAGAAGCCTGTCTGCTCTATACATATGCTCACTTTTTTTAACAGTCCCTCATTTGATTTCATCTTCCCCAAACCATGGCTGAAAGGCAGAGCACTATGAATGGGAATCACAAAATGTCATTGACAAGCTGCAATGTCAGAAGGTCCGAGGCCAAACAAACCACAGGGTGAAACTAACAGATAACAGGTAGTTAGCATTTTTATGTACAGCTTGAAATATGGCAGTGAATTTGCCCTTTGAGCTGGAGAGGTCTCAGAAGTGCTCTGTGCAATCCACTGCCATTAATGCTTCCTCCAAGCTCGGACTTCTTTTCTTGAAGAAAATAGAGTAGCAAGCAGGCAGCATGATTGTGACAGGAGCAAGCAAGATTGCAAGAGCAAATCTTGGCCATTTCTGTATCCGCATTAAGGAGAGCAGAGGCTTTTGTACAGCTGATGATGCTAGTTCCAAACGTGAAGCATCACTGCCCCCTTCTGTAATCCGTGGAAGCTGTATCCTTCAGCTGCCCAAAATGTAGATAGGGAAAGGTAGGTGGTTGCATCACAGCTGACACTGACGTTGCCTTACTGAATCTGCCTCAAATACTAAAAACAAGGTACTAAGACAAAAGTTCATCTGTCCACAATTATCTTCATGCCTGTATTGGTCTTGAAGAGCCTGATAAAGATCTAGCCTCAAAGAGAACAAATGAGGAATGAACACAGTGGAATTTACTGATCAACAGACTGTGTATGAGACACAATCGTGCCCATTGCTGCCTCTATTTAAAAGCTTTCGGAAATTCCTGACATTCATTGCAATGTCATCTGGGGCTTTTCCCCCCACTTTTCAAATAAACGGGATAGAGTCCCCATGTTCTGCTCACATTAGCTTATCCTCCACCCCAGACCTTCCCATTCCTCATTCCTGTTGAACTTGGAAGACATGGTTTACTTTGGGTGGCATGGTTTAGTGGGAGGTGTCCCTGCCCATGGCATGGGGGGTGGAAATGGATGATCTTAAGGTCCTTTCCAACCCAAACCATTCTGTGATTCTAACTTCAGCCTTCTTTGGGACCGTGTCTGTGAACTGCCATGATTTGGTGCACCCTGGCCATGGGACATGAGGAGAGTGTGTCAGCACAGAGCATGAGACTTGGCTAAATGGAGTTAAAAGCAACAGCTGTGGTTGAATTGCACTTGTAGCTTTTAAGCTCTCTCAGTGCCCAAACCCCTTTATCTTTTCCAATCCCCACAAATGGAGTCCACTGACTTTCCTCTTATCATTTCCAGAGCCTTTGCTAGGACCTTTGCCATGCAGCAACATCTCTGGGCTCCCACTTACAACCAAGACACTTTCAAGCCTCACTTCTGACACAAAAGAGTGAGCTCAAAAGGCTGAATGCTCCCTCACGCAAGTTTGAAACAGACTTGAAATCTAAAGATCTATTTCATTTATTAAAAGCAGGCGGCAGCAGCCTTTAGCTATGTGGGTGAAACTCTGGAGTATGGATTTCCCTGTAGTGCTGAGGCTGAGCATTTCTTGGGGAGTAAACTGACCTCCTGGTGTATTGCTGAAGAATAAACCTTACAGATCTTTCTTACAGGGCTATAAAGCCCATCATCTTTCCCACCATTGCCTCCTATGCTGCTGGGAAGGGTATGAGTGAGAGGAGAAGCCACAGCATTGCGTTAAATGATTAATAGATGGTTGCATATGAAAGGTAAGAGAAAGTAAACTTCGTGTGCCCACAGCTGCCCAGAAAGTGGAGAGAGTTCCTCCTAATCTCACAATTATCCCTGTGTGGAGAAGGTACAAGGCAGCACTCAATTGAATTTTACACAAATAGATGTCCTGCTCAGCGTGGGCCAGTTTAACCTGCTCACTTGCGCTCTCGAGGCAGAGTATCCTTTATATCACAGCAGTGCAGTGAAGAGAAATCTCCATTAATGTTTATGAATTCCTCAGCCAAGATAGGGAAGCCACGTGAACGATGAGATTCTTAGACATGGAAACACAGGGAGTTACAGATTGCTTTTCCCCTGTTAAGTAAACTCGCTGGGACAGCAAGAGGCTCTTTAAGAACACTGCTCACCTAGAAGAGAGCTGATTTATGCTGGGGGGAAGATAAACATCGAGGTACGTTTTGAAAGCCGAGCCAGGGCCCTTGCACTTTAATTGCTTCAAACTGCCCCACGATTTCTTGTTTCGTTTCAGTCTACAACACTGACATACAGAGACACAGAAAGTTTAACACAAACATCATTATTTTGTGTCAGCTTGATTCAGAGGGGTCTGAGCAGCTCATTACTGATGGCAAGGCCATGGATACTGTGATTTTTAAGGAAACAACTGTCTTTTGATTCTGGAAATGCCACCAACCAAGTGTGTGCATCTCAAACAGCAGCACTGGGGAAGCGATCAAAGGCTGATGCATTTACTGGGATGAGAAGTGAAGCATGAGATAATGATGAGGAAAGTAGAACTGGGGCAGGAGTGGAATCTGAAGGAATGGCTCCCTCCTGCAGAGGCAGGGAGCAGAAGTCGATATCCCAAGGAGCATTTTCCATCCCTCACAAGGTGATGGGAGATTAATAATAGCAATGTCTCTTATCAGTGGGTGAAGCCAGGCAAAGAGTCCTCTTCTCCACTTACAGTAACCATTGAATCACAGCAAAGGAGCTCAGCACTGACACACAGATGTTCACACATTGAAGCATGATGTCGTGTCCAAGCTGATGAACCCCACTGAAATCGTATGAATGCTCAAAGAAGAAGATTGTTTTGCAGAGCACTTGCCAACCTTGCTTAAATATGAGAAAGACAGCACATCTGCTGTAATGCATAAGAAAATGTTTCATGTTTAGACATCAACTGCAAATTTGTGAAAGTGGTCAGCTTGGATTAACTGCTATTAAAATCTGCACTGGTTGATGGCCAAGGGCCTCCTCACACTCAATGTGACAGCGCACTCCTAAAGCCATTTTTCCAGGCTGTTAACATAATAGTACAAGATGAGAACTACGTAATGGTACAGGAAGCATTTTCCCTGCACTCAGGTGCTGCAGTTGATTGAAATGATAACACAAGGCAGCTGCTTGCAGGCACCTCAGAACTGCTTCATTTAGTGCAAAGAGTGAGCTCATAGCACAGCCTGTAACTGATGAGTGCTGAGTTACACATCTCAGATTCCCCCAGTATGATCCAACAGCAGCTCTGTGCCTTATTTCCCCCATCCTTTTATGAAATTGTCTCAGAAATCATTCCCTAGATACCCCATTCGATGATTCTATGATCCCATTGTATAATTAGGGGTCAGCAAGGGCTGGACAACTTCCCTCCTGTGCAAAAACCAATCCCAGTAAAGTCAAGGCCAGGCTGGATGTGGTTCTGGACTACCTGATCTAGTTGAAGGTGTCTCTGCTCATTGCAGGGTGTTGGACAAGCTGAGCTTTGAAGGCCCCTTCCAACCCAAACTGTTCTATGATTCAATGAACTACTGCTCCATCTTTGTGCAAGTACCATGGCTCAAACGGATTTCAGCAAAGAGCTGTTTTTGCAGTGGCAGAATGGCACCAATCCATGGCTACATGAGCAGTTACAGTTGTCCCTGTGCCTATGTGGTGGCTTGTCGAATGAGCATCTGATGGTGGGTCTGAATCATGAATCTTCCCATTTAAACCCAGGCCAGCACTTGCTGTACTTCCAATACATAAACAGCGGTAATGAGGAAGCTGGCAAACGCTCAGAGCATCATTCCCATCTACACACAGAGTGTTTCTGAATCTCCCACCTGAAGGAATAATGTGTGTAAATGAAAACAAGCCCTTCTGCTGTGGTGCTGGCCAATTTATTAGGCAATCAAATAGCATGCTGTTGGTCACATTTGCAGCACGCATGAGTAGCTGTCACAGTGATTTTACCATGCTGTACATGATAAACCATCAGACAAACAAGTTCCACTCCCCAAGGAAGTTACAAAAGAAGCAGAGACGAGGGAAAGTAATGGGCTGCAGAGCAAGACTCAGAGGATGTCAAGTGGCTCTATGGAAAATAAGGCTGTTTCGACCACAATTAACCACGTGCTTCACATTAGTGTAATAGTAAACCCCAGTAAAGTGCGTGAAAATACCTCTGTGTGCACAAGATGGAATCACTTTATCATGTGCTTCAATGAAACACTGCTTCATGAAAGCTGAGTGAGTTTACAGGGATTATAGATGTAAACGTCGTGATGGGCGCAGGCCAAACTCCCTTCTGGATAGAGCAGACTTGATACTTTAGATCTGAAGAAACCCAGAGAGTTTCATGTCACTGCTTAAAAAAGAAACAGCCTTGGGTTTATTGTAGCCTGAAATAAAAGTAAATCTGGAAATCACGAGAGCTCTTGCAAACCAGAGTTGTTATTTCTTCTGCCAGCTATGATATCAAAGCCAGGCAGCCAAATATCATGGATTACTATGGAGGTTTCGCATCTTCCACAAATCCTTATTACACTGTTCTACTCACTAATATTGCCTCTGATACAGGAAGGCACTTAAAATGCTCTTTTGAAGTCAGCACAGAGCTGGACTGCAGCTGGTTGGAGAAGTGTGAAGAGTACTCACTAGGGGCTGCTGAGGCAGGAAAAAGGTGGCAAAACATCTTTGTCAGGCAGATGATCTCATTTCCCCCTCACAGAGGTTTGTGTAGAAACAGCAGGTCAGGAATCAGATTTAACAGCACTCAGTGCGCTTTTATTCTTGAACGGGACCGAGCTGCCTAAAATGGTTTCAAAGCATCAGACATGTTGGTCTTGCCCTGGGAATCCTGCTCTCAACTGGGGTCAGAGTGTTCTTACATCTAAGCACAAGGTCAGTTGTTTGCCTGATTGGAGGGTCTCTGCTTCACGCAGTGTGACATAAACCTTCCACATCCCGTAGGACTGATTCTGCTCTGAAATGTGCCATGCCATGCTCTGGCTGTGCCGACATGCTCAGAGACACATAGTCCAGATGTGAGCTACAAATGCTGTATTTTACAGGCAGCTGATGCCAAATTACAGTCTGAAGGTTCAAATGGAGAATGGAGAAACCAGAATACTTTAAACGAGAATGATTAAGACAGACACTGTTCCAATGGAAATCTATACCTTGTACAGGAGGACGGGCATGTAGAACCCGAGGTTTAGGTTTTTAGATGTGTAGATCTTCCTTAAACGATGCTGGCTGCTATAGCATAACAGTGCACTACCCGTGTTGTGTATTCCCACTTTTAAACTCAGCATGAAATCCCTGGAATTCATCAGGTTTTGTTTTAGATTTCCTTGGAAGGTTCTGGAAATACGAAATGCTGTAATTTCTGTCTTGAAAGAGGGTTCCCACCACAGCAGAATAGCATGAGGTAACACCACTCTATAGAGAGAGACCCATAGAAAGGTAGACATAGGTATCTGGAGATGTGTTACACACTGAGGAAAGGTTGAGGTTTGGTCCTCGCCATCAGCAGCTGCTATGGTTCTTACCATAAACCTGTGTCAGGAACACCAACGATTCACACCACATGAGCCTACTTGAGTGATTCTCCATGGCCAGGCCCATTTGCAGCAAAATCATGTTTAACCTTTCTAAATAGATTCCCAAAACAAGCTAAACCTTTTTCTTTTTCTTTGCAATGAGAGCTTCCAAAACGTGCTGTTGCTAAGGTGGATTTTGTACAGAGAGAGACACTTTGAGATGAAAAGATGCTCACCCGCAGCAGCCTCTGGCTTCTGTTAGAGACCTTCACACACTCCACAACTGGCATGAACAACTCCTGGTTGGACCATTGCTTTAATGAATTAAATTCCTCCATGTCCACGGCTCTCTGTATTTCATGGTGTATTCATCTCTCACTGTGTAGTCACGGCAGTCCCAAAGCTGACTTTACCAGAGGCCTGTTAACGACACAGTGAATATGATCCTTCTAAACCCACATGATGCCTTTTATTGCACATAAGCAAGCTATTCTCCAAGTGCAAGCTCATCAGTGAGGGACAGCCTTTGCCTGTGCCCTGCACCCACACCAAGTGGAGTCACCTGTGGGCTCAGATTATAGCCATGATCACGTCCTTTATTTCAACCCTTCCGCAGACATCTTTCTAATGTGGTGCATAAATCAGTCACCTCTGATGGTCTCAAAGCCCCAACTAAGAGGCTTTTCAGCACTCCCCTGGAGCTTTGATTCTTAACGTCTTTGCAAGCTGTTTATAAATACATTTGCGGGGTTCCTTTATTTATTCTTTATATTGTGCTAAATGGAGCAGGGGTCAGAAATGTAGAAAAAGAAAAGATAATCTGCCATTTCACAACAGACTTCAAAGGCAGGAAGTGCCAAAGACGGTAATGTGTCCAGAGAAACAGCAAAATCCATTTTCAAATAGAAGAAATTGGATAAGCACAAGTTACCATCAAGAACTGTCAACAGAAAAGGACGTAGCATGGGCTACAATACCCGTACTGCATCTCTAAAACCAAAGAAAGCATCAAATTCAGGGCCTTCAATACTCAAAACTGACTCTCAGGGAGGGTTTTGTTTCGTTTTCTTGTGCCGTTCTTCTGTACGAAACCCCAGCTGACCACAGAATTCCAATGAGATCAGGAGAATCACAGAAAAAGAACTAATCCTAAAAGTCGAAGGGAAATGCTCAGGAAGTTCACGATTTTCCCCTTTTCACAGGTTTCAGAACTGACTTTCTGAAAGCCCTCCAAACGCTCATCAATAGCTATCAAACCTGTTCCTGCTGACATCATTTGGAAATGGCTTTCCAGAATTGTAGGCTATGGGCTAAAGACTAAGAAAGCCCAAATAAGCAAGCAAACAGGAGGGCATCACCTGTAATCATACCAGTAAAGGACCAGTTTCTCTGCACACGTCATTTGCTCCTCCTAAAGCAATGGCTGTTGCCATGTTATTCTCGTGTTTCTGTTTGAAGATGATCTCTCCTTTCATAGAATCAATGATGTTGGAAAAGACCTTCAAGATGATTCATTCCAACTGTTCCCCAGCACTGCCAAAGCCACCCATGGCACTGAGGCCTCGTCTCCATGGTGTGTGAGCACTTGCAGGGACGGTGACTCCAGCCCTGCCCTGGGCAGCCTGTTCCAATGCCTGACCACCCTGTGGGGAAGGAATTGTTCCTCAGCTCCATCTAAACTTCCCCTGGTGCAGCTTGAGGCCGTTTCCTCTTGTCCCATCCCTTGTTCCTTGGGAACAGAGCCCAGCCCCCTCCTGGCCCCATCCTCCTCTCAGGCAGTTGTAGGGAGCGATCAGGTCCCCCCTGAGCCTTCTCTTCTCCATCTGAACCCCCCAGGTCCCTCAGCCGTTCCCCATCACACTGTGCTCCAGGCCCTGCACCAGCTCCATTGCCCTTCTCTTGCCCCGCTCCAGCACCTCGATGTCTCTCTTGTAGTGAGGGCCCCAAAGCTGAACACAGGATTTGAGGTGTGGCCTCACCAGTGCCCAGCGCAGGGGCACAATCACTGCCCTGGCCCTGCTGCCACACTGGTGCTGATACAGGCCAGGATGCCATTAGACTTCTTGGCTGCCTGGGTGTCTGCATGAAACAGATGATGCTGAAACGTTCTTAAAATGCAAAGTATGTGCCTTACAAAAAAAAGGTGAGTTCCTGAGAGTACTGCATTCCAATGTGTCACTTGATTATAAAATAAACCCACCCATTAGCAGGAGGTTTCCTGTGGCCTTTCTTCTTGTGCTCACTTGAGCAGGTTCTGAGCACTCCCTGTTAGACTCAGGAACCCCTGGGGCTCTCTGGTTATTTTCCATGCAGTTATCTTCATTCTTTTGCACTGATGAACTGCAAATCCTCCACGAATGCTAAGTTGCTTCGGCTGTCTCTGATGGGCTGCCTTGCAACTGAAAGGCAAGCAGAGGGCCAGAGATCCTCCGGCAGTTTTCACTTGACTGCAGTCTGATAGACATGTTTCACTGTGGGGTGGGCTGTGGCCAGCCTGCTGCTGGGTAAACACTCTGGTGACTGACATTAGAATCATTAATAGGCTTGTGTAAGAATGCTTTGGAAAACAACAAGTAATGGTTCTGCATCACAAACACTTCAGTTGCCAGCCCAAAGACAACACAGAGATATAATCTGCTTTAGTTTGCTCCTTTCCTTCAAATCACAGCAAGGATCCTCTTACCTTGAAAAGCGATTGGACCTCTTTGGGAAGGATGCAAATCCAATGGTCCTTTCAAGAAGGCAAAGTTTTCTGCAAGAGTCCAGTGGGAAAAGATGGGGGAAAGGTTTTGAAACCCATCAAACCTTGAAAGCTTCCCAAACTTTCTGGTTTACATTGGTTGGGTGCTTTGAAAGGTCACAACCAAACAAGTAATTGTGCATCCAGAACTAAAGACTGGATCCTAATATTACATCAAACATTCATGCAGAGAGATGGGCAGATTTGCCCGTACATTAGTTTTGTTTAAAGGAAGCAGTCATTTTCCATCATCACCCAACTGTACTTCTGACTGCTGAACATCCAGTGCCTACTTGGTTACTCTGTAAATGAGTGTATATGTGTAAACAAGTACATTTATGTTCTCTGTTAAAGTAAATGCCTACAAACTACAGAACAGCCCAAACTGATTAGAGAGTATTCCTTGATATGATGGGAAACAGAGTCCTCTAGTGGTCTCTGACTGCCATAACGTTAAAAGCAGTCAATTTAGGGAAGAAAGTGAATGATCTCCAATAGGACCTCGGAAGAAACAAGTGCTAGTCCAAAGCTGCTAATACTCGGAGGGAATTACCCCCAGAGATGCCCATGGCAGGCTCCAGAGGTTTCTACACTTAATCTGCAGATGACTCTTAAATGCTGCCAATCATCACCCGTGTGCTAAAAGCAGCTCAGGCGGCTCCTCTCAAAGAAGAGTGATGGTACTTGAGGCAAGGGTTTATGTTTGACATGAGAAAATAAGCTCACGGAGGAAATATGTAAACCAGAATTAAATGGCGCAAGTGACAGGCTTGGAGATGAACTCTGCAGGTCAGGATTAATGTCAGCAGGGAGAAACTTCATGTGGTTGGGTCAGGAAGGAGAGTACAAGAGAATTGGGGCGATGAAATTGTAAGAAACAAACGCATTTTAGATGTGGGGATGGAAACCGATGGCTGCATGTGAGCTACATCAGCTCAGGCTTTGGACAACACTTTCCAGAGCAGCATCATAGGTGGAGAAGAAGCTAAGGAAGGAAACAAGTGAAAACCAGCAGTCTGTGTAAACTTCCCAAGAAAACCAAAGGGAGAATGAGGAACTTTGCCGAAGTACAGAGTAAAGAAACTACTGAAAACACAGCAGGAGAGTGAGGATGTAAATGGGATACAAGGAAGTGCAAACAAGACGGGGGGTGCAGGCGTGCTGGTGCTGAGAGCTGCTTGCTGCCGCTGCCAAGCTGACAAGGTTATAGGTCTTCACGAGAAGATAATACAAGTAACCTGGCCCATTGGATAGGTGGAATAGGTATGTACGTGCCAGTTTTGCAGCTGGTTTTATTCAAACCAAGAATTCCCCTATATATACAGACAGTATAAAATGAATATTCCTGCTTTCACTGTGTAGGAATCCTGAGTATCTCATGATCCCAATAAATCCATAAAATGAAGGTTTGTAAAATAACCCACTCCTTCCTGTAGATGTAAAAATTTCTTTGCAATATCCATAAATATGCAAATGGAAGCATAGCATTCCTAAATAAAACAGGTATATTCTGGCTTTAAACAATCCCAGATCTTAAGCAACTCTTTGGCAGAGGCACAGAACCAGCCATAAAAAACCAGCAAGCAGCAGTGCCTAAGAAAGATTTGAGTGGGCTTTGTGTCAGAGAGTTCCCAGCACTTTCATTAAAGGCTTATCTCGGGAAAGCACTTGGAAAAATCTCTTCTCCCTTTGAAGAACCTCATCAGTCAGAGCTATAAGGGTCATCTGTCATGACCATCAGCTCCCCTCTCCCTCCAGCATGCCTCTGCGGAGTCAGTGCAGGGAAGATAAGTTCCATATGCCAAAATTCACGGGTCAAACATCACACAGTTGTTTTTCTAGATGGCATCTTCAAATCTTTATCCCTGGATCTGAATTTTGTCCTCAGTGCTGGAATGGCTTTTATCAGCGTTACCACTTGTAGTTCATAGACCTACCAAAAAGCGTTGCTGAACCTGGTGACAGACAGAAAATGAAGTCTGAAAAGATTCCATCTTTCATACAGCAGGGAAATTCTCTCTTTGCATGTGCTGTCAGCCTCTAACAGGGTAATGGGTTAGTGCAGAGTGCTCAACCCCATGTTTGATTTCATATTTTGACATGTGCAAAGGATTCCAAAGCACTGAAAGCTGCCGTGTCTGAATCAATGCAGAGCTGGGGACTGAACAAGGCTGTGAACAGGCAAAGATGTACAATAACTTGGGACAAAATTACTGGGATAAAGGTTAACCCATTCTCTAACACATGCAGGAATGCAAATTGAGCTTCATAAGGGCAGGTATCTCAGTGTTTCTGCGGTAGTTGTGAGCACCAGCGTGCCAAACACTGACTTCTTTTCCTTCTGAATGGGAAAGGAGTTTGCATTTGGCAGTACAAACCCCTGAGCCCTGTTGTGTTGTCACCCCCATCACCACCACCAACTCCCAAGGGACCACACTTGTCTAAATAGTGATTAGTCTTTCAGGTTCAATAAGAGAGTTGGTTTTTGCAGTGATAAGACACAGGTTTTGGTGCAGCTTTGCAGAGACAGCTCCTGCTTTTTAGGTAACATTATCAAAGCAGGGGCAGAGGATACACTCTTTATGCCTGGTCGACTAAGATGTCTTTCAAAGAGCAAGAGATGCTTTTGATGGACTCCACGTCCAGGAGAGGTGATGGAGATCTCAGAATCACAGAATGATTGAGGTTGGAAGGGACTTCTGGGGACCTCTTGTCCAACCCCCCTGCTCAAGCAGGGCCACCTACAGCAGGTTGCCCAAATGATGAGTAAAGCTTTCTTGTGCCTGACAAAATTGCTGCAATTGCAACCAGATACTGTTCACACTGGAAAGAAGCTTTGATCAGTATTAGCTCTAATTTCAGTAATAATAGCTGTGCTGAACCTTGCTTGCATGAACAAAGGTGATCAAGAAGGTAAAGATGGGACAATCCCGCAAAGTTTCTCTGCCACAGTCTCTCAATAGACATAACTGGCCAGGAAGATGGATCCTTCTGATTTTGGTGGCTGGAGAAATGTCCTTAGTGATCGCCGCAGAAGAACACTCCTCTACTAAAGGAATTGAGGAGCACAAAAGCCTCTGGCATCATTGATCATAAGGTCTTAGTTCTGCTGTGATTTGCTGTGGAATCCTGACCCACTGAATGTGCAGCTCTCTGAGGACAGCACTGGGCAATGGCCTGCCACATGAGGTCCTTCCCATGGAGCCAGGCATGAGGATCTCTTTTGTCTCCTTGCTCTTCAAAAGGCATTTGACAAGGTAAGGTGTTTGAAGATGGATCGATACCCAACAACAAGTAACAGTGCATCGATCAAACCCTGCTCTTGACCTCCTCTCCATGGCACTAAGGATGCTATCTTTCAAGTGGCTAGCTGAAGAAAGGGCCTAGGAAAATAAATTGTTCTTGTATTCCATTAAAGAGCAAGTTTGTGAACAGCACTAGATTTGATGAGTTATCTGTGTCGAACAGCCAGATCTCCACACCACAGACCCACTGTCACGTTTTTAACCACGTCTCTAATGATGGGAGACAGTTTATTATGTCCAGATCTGCTGCTGCTTTCTTACAGACAAGTCACACCACTCCTTCTAACCATTAGCACACATTCCCATCTTCTGAGTGGAGTCAAGAAGGACAATTGGATCTTAGATAAAGCATATGGCCCTCTTAGAGAAAGAAAAATGATGGATTTCTAGCTGAGACATTCTGAAGCGGTGTGACTGGAAATGTCAAGTGCATTTTACTCACTGATGGCTATAAAACCCTAAATACACCCAGTGCTCCATGACATCCAATTGCTGTTTGCACTATCCAAATATGGCTGTTTTCCAGCCAAAGTTTCTACAGCTTCAGCTCCTGGTTGTGCGATCACCTGCTTAAAACTACAAGTGCAGTGAAGGTTTTGTGTCTCTCCTGTAGCAATTCAAACACCAACCTGTGTCTCACCTGGTTTTCCCTTTGGAGCAGTCAGTTCCTGTCTCCCGCAAGTTCAGCCTGCCTCTGCTCTCAATAGAGGCAGAAGGGGTGAGATCTCAGACTCTGGAGCAAGCTGTACCAACAAGCCTCCTGGAGGCAAGGCTGTTAGCATTAAACCAGCAGGTGATTGTTTTAGTATAAAGAACAGATTTATACGGGTTTATAAGTTTATATGGGTTTATAAATTAGCATCTCCCCGGCCAGAGCAGGAGAGCCGCTGTTAACTGTCACTCATGGACACCAGTGTCGCAGTCATGGCGGATTCTCAAAACAGAGCTAGCAACAGCTTCCATAATAGAGTTAAAGATAATGCTCAATATCATGGAGTAGTTCCTGAATGCAAGTGTCCAAACCTGAATGCTCGGCTACTCATTGAGGCAGCCACGCATCTTCTCTCAGTTACTAAGCAGCTGCAAGGCAGCAGAAGGTGCTTGCGCTCAGCGCCGCTTGGAAAACCCAAACCAGCACGTTCTTGTGAGCTCTTCTTTTAACTTAGATGTTCCTTTAAGTATTCCTGAAGACACGGAAGTATCAACCCATGCATGCAGCTGGCCTGAACAGAGCACATTTTGCTCATGGTGCTGTTTATACTTCACCCTTCCTTCCTATCATTTCTTGTAACTGACACTGCCATGGTTTGCTTTATTCAGCATGGGGCCTGAAATATCCGGGACCCCCCAGATCCTTCCCAATCCCACATTCCTACCCACTTTGAGGAAAGCAAGGCATCCTTCCACATGCTTATAAGGTCCTCTCATAGTCTTAATTGAGACTGTGGGCATAACCCAAATGCAAGTCATAAGCACAATAATTTAATTCAGATTATTAAATCCAAAGAGCAGAAGTACTGAATTAAAGAGGCAGTTGGTTTCTGAGCACAGACACATGCTTCAGATCACTGCAGACATAAAGGTCTCACTGTGCGAAATTATGAGTTGTTGCTTGATAATAATCAATAGCACAGACTACAGGATAAATACCTTCTGACTTGCTTTCCAAGACACCATACCGCTTGCAGTAGTCCACAAGACAGGTATAAATAACAATGCAATTGTATTCCCATAGTCTTGCTGTTGTTGGTATCTAAACAACCACTGAGATGACCAGATAAAAAGAGAAAGAGAAGAAATCTTGCAGACAATAGTTACTGTAACCTCTATAGAGCGCTGTAACTGCCAGGGTTACTGTCCATGTCATTTGTGCTCATTGCATGGCCTTTTGGTTTGACGTTTGTCACGGCTTCCGCTCAGTCTGTATGAACAGATGGACATGCAACTGCCAGGACATGGAGCTGTTGGAGCAAGTCCACAGGAGGCCACGAGGACAACCAGAGGCTGCAGCACCTCCCGTATGGAGACAGGCTGAGAAAGCTGGGGCTGTTCAGCCTGGAGAAGAGAAGGCTGCGTGGAGACCTCATAGCAGCCTTCCAGCATCTGAAGGGGGCCTATAGGGATGCTGGGGAGGGACTCTTCATTAGGGACTGTAGAGATAGGACAAGGGGTGATGGGGTCAAACTGAAACAGGGCAGATTGAGATGAGCTCTTAGGCAGAAGCTCTTCCCTGTGAGGGTGCTGAGGCACTGGCACAGGGTGCCCAGAGAAGCTGTGGCTGCCCCATCCCTGGCAGTGTTCAAGGCCAGGTTGGACACAGGGGCTTGGAGCAAGCTGCTCTAGTGGAAGATGTCCCTGCCTGTGGCAGGGGTTGGAGCCGGATGAGCTTTAAGGTCCCTTCAACCCAACCAATTCCATGATTCTGTGATTCTATGTCCAGTACATTGCTTGACATGGCCAAGGACTGAAGAGATTTAAAATATGCATTACAAATTAGTATTAGAAACGACAGACGTTAGGAATCAAAAACACACATTAGATCTAGGGCACTACCAACGCCTTCCCGGTCTCCTGTGGGTCTTGGGTCACTCATCTACAGCTGATGTGTAACTAAAACCACACAAATTCATAAAATAACAGGTCATTGCTCTGACCAAGTGCCATTCACAGCCAATTCCCACTGACACACCTGCAGGGGCGATCCCTGGCAGTTGTGTGGGATGCCGTCCGTGTGTATGTGTCTATATCTCATCAGTGCCTGGCTCCCATCAGCTTCATATTGAAGGGGTGCATTAGAAATCGAATCTTTTCAGTGCATTAGAGATGAGCAATAAGGCCATAAGACACTGAATCTCCATTTGCTGCTCTCTCATCCCACAGCTTCCTGTCTGCCTTTACCCATTTTGTGCCTCAGACTCTTGTGATATGCACTGCCCTAAATGCATCATATACAATGTGACATCCACATATATACACACACGCGAAAGCCACAAAAACCCGACTAAAACTCTGGAGGAAGTATTCCTCGAGCCTCATTCCCAGCTATTCCCCCTGCGAGCAGCAGATGGCAGCCCTATTGCCATTCCTCAGCTCGGGCAGCGCTTTCTCAGCTTCAGTCCCACAGCAGGAACAAATCCTGCCCTTTCCCAGCTCTGCTGGGGTTCTGGCGTTGCCCATCACTGCAGCTCACTGCCAGGCAAACTCAGTCTGCCCAGTGAAGCCTCCTGTGGTCTGAATGGAGCTTTTCACCCTCTTCCCAAGCGCAGTGCCGGTGACTCCCTGAGTCCTGTAAAATCACTGCCCTGAGTGTAAATGCCTCATGGATGGACATGCAGTCACTGGCACGGCTGCTTCCCCGGCTGGAGAAAGAATGGGCAGAGAAGGGAAGTTTGTACTCTGTGTAGAAAAGGCTATTTACAACAGGAATTACCCTGAACCCAGTGCTTTCAGTACTGCAGGGCTTCAGGCTCACTCACTTTGAATTGAACTACATGATTTGTCGGTAGAAGGCAGCCCTTGCCTTGTAGAAATGTTGAACTCTGGTCTTTGTTGTCAATCTGCATTGTTTTCTTCCTCTGAAAGAAGAAGTGTGTCCTGTATGATATGTCCTAGCCTGGTAAATGCTTCCTGAATGATGTTTTCCTGCGAAGTAAATGAGCAATTGTCTGCATACCCCAGCCTCAGCCCTTCGCAGCATTTCTCCTTGCACAACCACTTGCACCACCACAGAACACAAAGGAGAAGAAAGGGTTTTGCTGTTTCTTCGTACGAATGTATAGAAGGGTACAGATGCTCTGCCTAGTAGAGAGAAGTAAATCCTCTTCCTTGGGATTAGGCCCACATTTCGTTATGTGCATTGTGCCCTGCTTCTGCCAGGTACCAATTCCAGTAAACTTTGTCCAACTCAGTCCAAATTCAGCAAGAAGCAAAAGTCACTTCATCCTTTCCCTGCAGTTACTGTGATATTCCCAGTGTCATTATTATTCCTATGAGGGTTTTAGATAGAAGAATGAAGCAGGCTGAAGAGGAAAGCTCAGTTGCAACTTTCCCTCTTAACCGGCTGCAGTGTTGCGAGGCTCAAGGCAAATAAAGCCTCAGTGCCAAAGCAGGGGAAGTTTTCTATAACCATAAGGAAGAAAAGGAATCCAAGAGGAAAGATACTTATTTTCCACACTCCATTCGGAGCCCGGGAGCAATTCAGGCACGTTACTAGAAACTGCACCCACCTAACTAGAAATAATGTTCCAAAGCTACACTGATGTCTTTTGCACCTGCAGCCGGCTCCTGCAAATAAACATACACAAAACCAAGGACAAATCACAATAAATCTAAGCAGACAGGTACAAGCAAATTGGTCTGTGGAAGTGACACGTCTCTCTGCTTAAACGTCTACCGCAAATCCCGAGGAGGCATGGAAGGATTTAATCTAATTGGGTTTGCCACTTCCCTGCAGCTTAATGTGAGAATAACTGCAATTATATATGACTGTACTTAGCTCAGTACCAAAAATCCATTTATTAGGTGATTAGAATCTATAGGAACCAGGGGTTTGAGATAATTTGGATGTGCTGGTTACATACTTGGCCTGCTAGATGTTTTGTGGTTACAGCTTCCAAATTGCTACTAATGAGGTGGTAGTAGAAAAGCAGATGCAGTTAAGCATTCGAATGGATGGCTCAGAAAGGTTTGCTTCTCGCTTCAGAATCCGTAATGGCACCGTCTATGTTGGCTCAGTGCTCTGCAAATCTCATAACATTCAGCAGGAGACTGGGAAACCAAGAGGTTGCTGGGGTTCAGAAATGTGTTCATCATAAAGCAAAGCACCTTTGCATGTGTGGGGCCCCACCGAGTTGGCACAGCATGGCAGAGAGAGGCGGAAAGAGTTACGTTTAAGGCCAGCCTTATGGGCGCAAGAGAGGGAAGAGCCTCTGGTCTTCTTGTGGTGCAGCATCTGAGAGGGTGCAATTAGCAAGAAGTGCAAGAAAAGCCACTGGGCCATTCCAAAGAAATGTGGAATCACCACTCTCCCACCTGCTCCGGCTTCGAGAGGAGATGACTGGTGCACTCGCCATGGAGCCCAGCATGATGGAGCTGCAAAGCCCTGTCCTTTAAGCTTTTGTCAGCTTGTGCAGCCATAATCAACCTCTTCTTGCCAAACAGATGTTTTTAAATGAGGCAGTAAACTCCCACAATTCCATTTTTTCTCTAAATCATGGTGATTGCTCGGATAAAGGCAGATTTTCTTGGAAGTCTGGAAAACTTCACCTATAGCCATAGTCCAGCGTGCACACAGTGAGGGCAAGCAATGCTACGGTGAATGCCTTGACTATGGGGAAACATTCAGGGGCTGTTTGTGACCTGCTAGACACCATTCAAGAGCCATTGGGACCATACTCAACTTGGTTTAGGAAACCAGACTTCAAATATGTTATCCTTACGTACAGGACCTGGGATTATAAGGGCTTGGTTTTGCTCCCAACAAATGTACCCATTGAGATAGCTGCCGTGAATGCAGGCTTTATGGGCCCCATTCAATCTAACTTTACTGGTAGCTGAGATGTTGATAACTTTATAGGACAGGCTGGGTTGCATGCAATTTTAAAGAGATTTGTCTTTTAGTGGCTCAACTCTGATCCAAACACACAACTATCACAAATGAGCTTAGCTCCTGTAAGCTCTGCCTGAAACAGACCCCACACCAACTCCCTGCAAGCTGAAATTCAGAGACTATTAGTTAAGGTCTGTGTCCAAATGCTGCAGAACCCCACAGTGAAAATCTTCCCTGGGAAATGAATAAACTTACACATAGCTATGGGCATGTCTTTGGTAAAAGAACACAAACCAGACAGGATTGCTTGGCAAAATCATTGTCCTCAATGCTCATGTTGCAGCACCACAAACGTAAGTGGCAACCCCTCACCAAAGGCAGAGGCAGCCTGAACCAGCTGGATTTCTCCTGCCTTCCAGCCTTATGACTGCTTAAAATGGTTATAATTAAGATGATTACTCTGAATGATGTCTAAAATGAATGCACAGTTATCGGCTGTCAGCACTGGCTCCTGGTTCTGAAGTCACTTCTCCCCCCACCCCTATCCTCACCCTTCAGCAGAGATGGCAATGACATTAAGCAGTGACGTGCCTTCTGCAAGGCAGGCAAAGGCTGTATTCCCAAATGAAGGTAACTGCTCCTCATCTCCCCTCAGGAAAAGGCATCAGGCAGAGTGAAAATGCTCCCAAATCAGGCCAATGGGCTGCAGAGAGCATTGCCCTGTGGATGGGTGGGCACTGCAGGAGGAAACCCAGACCTTGCTCTGTGTGGAAGATCTCCTCCACTCTCTTGTGGAAAAGCTAGTAAAATCCTGCAGGGAAATACAGTCTCTTTATGCTTCTGCAGGGACCAGAGGAGGATGGTGAGGAGTGACCTCTCCTCTCCCGGTTCACAACCGAACATAGAAGAGGTGCATAAACACAGATGTCTTTCTTCTAAGGTAGCACGATCCCAGGGCTTCCTTAAGAGAAACCCAAGTTCAAACAACCTGAATGTGGCAGGTACAGCTATCTAAGCACTGGGCAAGGAGTACTAAAGGTGAGAATGCTCACCTTCATCAGCCTAAGCCAAGTGCCAGCAAAATGTTAAGCCTTCTGGGGTACCTATTTAATCAAAAGTTAAGCATAACATCCTCATATCAGAGACACTGAAGCAAGTAGGAGAGGGGTGACCGAGTGTTTTCTCTGAAAAGCCTTTAAAGTGCAACTCAAACAGGGACATACTAAAATACTTCTGACTTCTAGCAAGACACATCCTGTACCATTACATTTGGAGACGCAGAAATTATCCGGATGGGATCTCAAATGGCTGTAGTATATCACACCACTGTGAATTCACTGCACTACCCAACCTGACGCCACATGACAAAGTGTGACAGCTGATCTGTATTGCTTAGGAGAGATTGTCGAGAAGTGCCGAGTATTTTCTAAACTGCTATCAGAAAACATATGTTTCATTGGGGTAATGATACAGTGGGTCTGAATAACACATAAAAATCATGAATGAAGTGTTCTCACCTTCATTTGACCTTTTTTACTTCTGCAGCAGGCAGAGCTGAATGTGTAGCACACCAGAATGCATCTGAAGAAGAGACAGATGATAGTAAGCAGCTGTTAAGAGATGCTCACTCCACTGGCTCTATTAGTTCAGCTTGCTTGCACAGAAAGAATTTCCCTGCGCGTGTGAACATGAGGATAGATCAATAAAGGGAAATATCCAGGTTGATCCTTTCTCAGCCTAAACTCTTCCAAGGTGCACACACGGTCCAATGCCTTGTTGAAGGCTGAAGACGGGGGTTTGTACATAAGGTTCTCCCTATGCAGCACATCTCCAACACCAGCTGGGAGCACTCACTCCACCTCTGGCTGAAGTCACATTACAGAGGTATCTGGATGCTTTCACTCTTCTGCATTTTCCTGTCTCCCACAGTTACAGTCAAGGTACATTGGGCTACTCACCCTTTGCAGAAAGGTCACAGATCATGAGATATCTTCCTTGCATATAAAATGATGACTGCTTGTCTCATCTTTCAATATCAAAAGGAGAGCAGTATATTTCAAATGTCAGCAGGAGGGCAATACCTGAGCTCCCTTAGACACAGGTACGGGGCACAGAGCACAGAAAAGGAGAGTTTGGTCAACCAAAAAGAAGAACCTCAACCTGCAAGTCAAGGAGGGTGATTCTCTTCCTCTGCTTTCCTGAGACGCAATCTGGAGTACTGTGTCCAGCTCTGGAGTCCCCAGCGTAAGAGGGATGTGGAGATGTTGGCGTGAACACAGAGGAAGCCACAGAGATGCTGTGAGGGCTGGAGCAGCTCTGCCCCTGAGCCAGGCTGAGAGAGCTGGGCTGGGGCAGCCTGGAGAAGAGAAGGCTCCTGAAGGGGAGACCTTAGAGCAGCTCCAGTGCCTAAAGGGGCTGCAGGAAACCTGCAGAGGGGCTTTGGACAAGGGCCTGTAGGGACAGGCCAAGGGGAATGGCTTTAACCTGCCAGAGGGGAGACTGAGATGAGCTCTTAGGCAGAAGCTGTTCCCTGTGAGGGTGCTGAGGCGCTGGCACAGGGTGCCCAGAGAAGCTGTGGCTGCCCCATCCCTGGCAGTGTTCAAGGCCAGGTCGGACACAGGGGCTTGGAGGAAGCTGCTCCAGTGGAAGGTGTCCCTGCCCGTGGCAGGGGTTGGAGCTGGAGGAGCTTTAAGGCCCCTCCCAACCCAAACAATTCCATGATTCTATGATTTTCACCTTCTGTCCATAGCAAAGTAATGCACAGACTGGACAAATTCCAGTCAGGAATTGTTTCAATGCGATCAGCCTGTCCTAGGGTAGGAGGAGTGCCTCAGTTTAAGTCTTTATAAGCTGTGTACCCTACTCCTCACATCTGCCAGATCTTTATTTCCCACCATGACCTGTGTGTATTGAGTTTACCCCACACCCTATGTGCAGGACTTGGGCAGCTAAAAATGCTTCGTGGTCTCTGAGTGCTGACCAGCTTTCAGAGCCATCTCCCTTTCCTTTGGTTTTAACGATCAGTTGATCCTAGATACAGGTCTTGAAGCTATTTTCATTTCTGTTCATGTATGACCCAAGACGAACCAGAGACCAGCTGGGAATTGCATCCAGTGGTCACTAGGATTCATGGGTTTGATGTGCCCATAACTTTAGCTTATCTTCGCTGTTAAGGCCTAGGGTGCTCTTCAGGGCAGAGATTTTCTGAGGCATTTTACAGTCTCTTTGTCTTACCCTGCATCACCTACCTCTTTCTCATGCCAAGCCCTCAGGCACAATAGGCATGAAGGAACGTGCAGCATTTTGTCAGGTTTCACGCGCTCTGCGAAACAAGCTCAACAGATGCTGCTAAGAAGGCTGAAAAGTGATTTTCACAAAGCTATAAATTCCCTCACAGTCCAGACTGTGGTCTCCAGACAGAGCCAGAGCTAAGCACAAATCCATGGAAAGGCCAGGATGGATTTAGTTCTGGGCAACCTGATCTGGTTGAAGATGGGCCTACTCATTGCAGGTGGGTTGGACTGGATGACATTTGAAGGTCCCTTCCAGCCCAAACTATTCTATTCTATGACTCTATGACAAGGGCCCACATTGGGAGCTCTTAGAGGAACTCAGGTGGGAATTACACTGGGGAAACTGGTATTAGATAAAGCAGGTACACAAGATGACCCTGAAATAGGGCTGAGCATGGTGGAAGGGTGAATGGGCAACGGGTGCTACTGAGTGCAAGCACTCTACTTGAAGGACAAAGACAGACATATGCTTGGGGACACCCATCTCTCTGTCTGCTTTCTCCCACCAGTGGCTTGTTCTTTAATGTCTTGAAGCAGCAAGGAGGAGGCTGGAAACAGCGTTAATGACACACCTATCAACTGACTGAAGCTATGCACAGGAGACTGAACAGCAAATATGGCAGAGGTGCTAAGCCACTACAGATGATAAAACCACAGAAGGTATAAAGGAAGGCAACTGCAAATGGGTACGAGCGAGCATCAAACACAAAAGAAGTTGTAATGAGAGCAGGAGCGTGAAAAGTAACAATTCAGCACGGGAAAGATAAAGATGGAACAAGAATGGGATCGAGAGAGAGCAGAGAAAGGATGGAGGAAGACAAATTTGAAATGGAAACGATGAAAATGGAATATCATTTCCAGAGGGGAAGAATAAGGGTGAATGAGGGTCCTACTGGGTCAGCCCATGCATATTTACTCAGTTATAATAAGGCAAAATTGCTTCCTCATTACAAGGACAGGAATGATGTTGATATGTTTTTTGCAGGCTTTTAAAACACTGTACAGAACTTATAATTGGTGAGAGGAGGCCTGGGCAGCACAGTTCAGCCCCTGCTCAATGGGAACACCCTAGAGGCCCGTGCCAAGCTGGTTGATAATGACTGCCGTGACTATCAAATTGTGCAGAGAGCTCTTCTGAGAAGGTATGAGGCTGACCCCAGAGACCTGCAGGGTTGCACTTGGGTCTCCAAGGAAGGGATCTGATAACTCCTTTCCTGAATTGGCTGTAGAAATGACAAATTTATTTAACAGGTGGAGGGAAGGTGAAAAGACATCTGTATCTGCTTCCTTCGCCTTTTGGTTTAAATGATGAAATTATCTTGAGGAGCAGCTTCTAGAAGATGTTCTGAAGGATGTGGAAGGCTGCTAGATGGAAAATCCTTCCATTAACATTTTCAGGCTATTAATACGAGCATTTTTGTCCTGCATATCCACAAAATAATGAGAGAAGTAATGGGAATCCTACCTACTTCCACAAAGACTCGCCCTTTCTGTCAGAAACAGGAATAGACAACAAAGTACACAACTGCCAAAACCTTACCAGCCACTCTGTATCACTTGAAGAACATAACAGAACAAATCTCATTACATCTACTTTACCTGCAGAAACCAGAGACACGGCACAGGGTGAACCAGGAGATCAGCTCTCATGTCTACCTCAGCACTGTACATGCACATCCTAGAAAAGTTTGACAAAACCAAGTTCAGACACAGTTTTTCAAAAGCCCCTTAGTGGAGCGTTGACACCAGCCTGTGTTCCCAGAAGGTGGGCTGATTTGTTCCTCCTGGAGAGCATTATCCAAGCTCATCTAGGCTCCAGCTTGGAGAAGGAGCACTCAGAAGCACCGAGAAGTGACTGGAATACAAAAGACAGATGTTACCCTCCGCCTCCTGAAATATTTACTAGTTGTAATGAGTCTGTAAGATGCAACGTTGACTCAGCTGCTGCATTCCCAGATTCCTTCCAGGCTCTTCACTAACTATCCTCTATGCCTGGCAGTGTCGTGCTGCTTCCTCTAACACTTTCCTCCGGCACCTTCCCCTGCAGCGCCTCGGATCGCACCCCTCCTTGTGAACCAGCACAGCAGTCCTGAGGCAACTGCTTCACACCAGGCTCTGGAGCCAAGGCTGAAGCAAAGAAATTCGCTGCCTTCGATGTATTTTTCTTTAACTCCTTCTTTTTCACTCCTGATTGTTTTTCTTTCTCTTTTGAACTCATCCATTTTCTCGTTTACTTCCTATTTCTAATACTCTTAATGTAATAGCCATTCTTCTTTTTCCTTTCCTCTCACTGTTCCCACCTTCAAATTCCCTCTGAACCTGCTTACATTTTACAGACTTTTTACTGCCAACATAATTTAGCAGTAAATGATTTTTACTCATTTCTCTCTTAATTACCTGACAGGAGGATGGAGCCAGGAGGGGGCTGGGCTTGCTCCCAAGGAACAAGGGATGGGACAAGAGGAAACGGCCTCAAGCTGCACCAGGGCAGGGTTAGATGGAGCTGAGGAACAATTCCTTCCCCACAGGGTGCTCAGGCATTGGAAGAGGCTGCCCAGGGCAGGGCTGGAGTCACCACCCCTGCAAGTGTTCACACACCGTGGAGACGAGGCCTCAGTGCCATGGGTTAGTGGCAGCCTTGGCAATGCTGGGGAGCGGTTGGATTTGATGATCTTAAAGGCCTTTTCTGACCTCATTGTTTCTCTATTTCTATAATGTGAGCTTTTATTTGATTGGCTTTGAATTTTCTGGATAGTTTTTGTGCGGGTAATTTACTGCATTTTGAGGTGTGAAGATAACGTTTCCTTTGCCTTTCCCTTGCCTCCTGCTTCTCTCCTATCTTGTGTATAAAAGTCCTATATCGCCCATAAAGACTTCAGTGGAAAACCTACCATGCTTGTATCCAGACACCCCTCACAGCATAGATAAACTGTGGTTAGGAGATTTGGCCTTCACTGAAAGCGAGAAGATTTTGGTCTAATGGCATTTCTTGAGCATCCCCCTTCAGTACACACACTGGGTTATGCTATACACTATTTCCCAATGCAGTACAAGATCCATTTCATGCATCTCCAGTGCCTTTTCTGTAAGATGCTATTATGTTAAATAAAATGCTTTCTAACTAAGTGTTGTTGGATGGTGATGTATGGCTGCCCATGAAACTACTAGACAGCTGAATGAAGCTAAAGGCACAGTAAAATTAGCAGTGCTTTATTCTGATGCAAGTATCAGTTACATGCAGTTTGGCTTTTCTACTGCTCATTAACCTCCAGAATAAACATGTTTTTAGCATTTGCTCTACTGCCAGCACTTAATCCTGCGGCTGTTGAATGTAAGAGAACTGAAATCAACGTTCAGAGAAAGACCTCAGAGAGACCAAACAGTTATCTCAGGCATCCTGGCAGAAGCTCAGTGATATCAGAAAGCTCTGCTAAAAGAGCAAGACTGGATCAAAAGAACATTTAATGATGATCACATTTCCATTGCTCAGGAAAATGTAGCGGCAGGACAATGTGACCATCCATGTTTGACAGTGTACAGGTTAGTGGTATTGATCCCTTTGCCAGACTGTCTCCTGGAATAAACCGTAAGAGCCCAGCTCCAGTCATTTTTAATGGAGTTTTTGCCTCAGATCTCAAAGTAGAATCGCAGAATAGTTTGGGTTGGAAGGGACCTTCACAGGCCATCTGATCCAACCCCCTGCAATGAGCAGGGACATCTTCAACTAGAACAGGTTGTCCAGAACCACATCCAGCCTGGCCCTGAATGTCTCCAGGGATGGTGCAGCCACAACCTCTCTGGACAACCTGTGCCAGTGTTTTACCACCCTCATTGTAATGAATTCCTTCCTCACATCCAGCCTGAATCTCCCCTCTTTTAGTTTAAAACCTTCACCCCATCCTATCACAACAGGTCCTGCTAAAACGTCTCTCCCCAAAAGTACTTCACAGAGAAGCCACAACCAATGTCTACACTTGACAAATGGTGAAACTGAGGCACCAAGTGACTTACACGAAGTCACACAGCTCAGAAAAGTCCCATGACTTTGTCATGCAAAAGCCTTATCTTTGATGCAGAACTTATTCTTGAATACATTCATCATATCACAGCCCTGACAGAGAAAAGTCCTGGAGAAAAGTAGTGTAAGAACTTGCCCTGTCCTACACCGTGGAGTGCTTCCCACGGATACCAGCTCATGAGCTGGCTCCTGCCTGGTCATCTATCTCTTAGAGATGAACAATTCTAAGCTTCACAACATGCCTTACCTAGAAGAAGTTTGCTTATGCACTTTGCCAAGCTTACACCAGTTCACAGAACACGCGCAGGGAAAGCACGTGGTGTTGAAGACTTAAAGCCAGGTTCAGGTGCTCCTGTGGTTTGGTGTTAGCACGAGGGCCCAATGCAACAAATATGGGGTTATTTTAATCTTCGTAACTGCATGAGATTCAGGTTTTAGTTTACTTCTTCCCTCCTGAACTCATCTCATAACGTATGTTAGGTGTAGCTGCTGAGTAAATAGAAGACAATAATACGTTTAAATGTCTATCCAGAGAGTTGCTTCCACCCAGAGCTGAAAATCAATACAGCTCAAAGAGGCATTTTTGGTTAATTTAACTTTTCCTTTCAGCATGTTTCTCTCATGTTTAATATTTCTCAGTGTTCTTTTGCTGGCAATGGAAGCCCAAACCGTGTTGGCAGATCCCTGAACTGGGACCCCAGAGATATGTATCCTACTCTTGGAGCCGTTTTTAACATCTTGGACAAGTAACTACAGCTCTCCAGGCCCCCATACCCATTCCCAGCCATTCCCTGTTGGGCCTTGTTTCTGTAAGGATGTACGCATGTATGTGATTGGGTAAAGTATGAAGGTATTTAGCGAGCTGCATGACTGTGAGCAGTCCAGTGACTTCAAGTTACTATTAAACCCAGCATTCAAATCTTTCTAAAGATACAGATTTGGATTGTGGACTCGGATTCTGCTGAATCGGGATAATATGTCTACAAAAGTTGATGTTTCCAAATTGAACCCAGTCTTACCTGTAGCGCCCCAAAAACCCAGAGGGTTTTGTGAACTAGAATGCCAAAAAAGCCAGGAAATGAGCCAGCTATGCCTCACTTTAGGAGCATTTATGAGAATTAGGGAGTCCCACAAGCCTTTAGCAGCAGGCACCTGAGCACAAGCTTTCCAAGCCTCCAGAACAGCAGAACCAGTTTCCTCTAGCACAGAGGTAAAGTGGCATTTATGGGATTCTTTTCTAACCCCAAAGTCAGATTTCAGGTTTGGCTATGGGCAGGAGAGAAGCTTCAGGTGAACTGCATCTACCCCTGGGCTCTTGCAAACAGCCTGGGTCTGCCCCTCTGGACTGAACACTGTCAAGCTGAAAATATACACTGGAACAACACTCTTCATTTCCCCCCCAGATCAGCCTATAAATAACATGTGTGGTCCAAAATGGCCCTGGTCTTACATCAGGAATAGATGCTGCGGTGCAACAGTGACAACAACAAAGAGAGGGGAACTGGTTAAGTACTTTTGGGGTTAAAATCTGTGCCCTGAACAGTAAATTTTATGGCCAAAAGTGAGTCTTCTATAGTCTCATTTATTATTGCAAAAATGATTGGAACTGGGGACCATGACAGTATTACCTGTTACTGCAGATTTATTGAAAATTAGCAATTCCATTTATATCTATGAGATTTCAGGGATTATTCTGTTATAGACTGGAAAACGGATAGATTTATAACCCTGGCGAATCTAGTTGTACCAACTAATAGAGCCAGTGAGAAAATTTAGAGGTTTGTACTCCTAAAGGAGTTAACCTTTGGATAAAGGAACATTTTTCAAGTAGCATCGGAGAAATTATTGGATCCATAAATTCTGGCTGCTGTAGCCTGAAAAATATTCATTTCCTGGGGTTTATATTTTTGTTCAAGAAAGACACAAAAAGCAAAAGTTAGTACAAAGAAATTCCACTCCGCTCAGAGTCCTGCTGGAATTGCTTCCATAGCTTTTGTTAACCCTTTGGCAGAGTTTGCCTGCCTGGCCCCAAGGAAATACTTGAAGTAGGTATCTTCTAAATTCATTAACATTGTATTGACTTGAGTGAATTTGATCTAACTTTGATTTGGAGTTTCGTGTACTCAGTGGACTCCATAAAACTTGAATCCAACCTGCAAAGGTATTAAATTCAGGACATTGGGGGTTATTTTTAGCTGTGTTTTTGTTGGGTTTTTATAACATGAGAGATTGTGGATGAGGTTTGTGTGAATCAATAAAATGATCTCGAAGCTTCTGGTAAGTCTGTAAAAGACTGGGGGAAGCCCAGGCCTTTATCTCCCAACGAAGGTGGAAAAGCAATACAAAGACTTTGGTATTCATCTGTGCAGGGGTTTGGCCAGCCCTGCACTGATGCTCCTTCCCCCTGTGACACCTGCCAAGGGAGATGCTCTCCGTATCTCCTGTGCAAGCTGAGAAGATCAGCATTGTACGTACAAACCAAAGGGAGTCCTCAAGATGGACACTCAAGTGCTACAGACTTGTGTGCACAACATTTGAGCCTGAATGAAAGCATGAGCAATACCATGATAATACACAAGGATGAGCTTTGCAGCTCCTTCTTTCCCTGACACAGGCCTTTATGGTTAAGTAAACTTCATAACTGTACCCTGTGGTTGCTGAGACTCCTGGGTTTGCAGCCAGGGCATGCAGCTCTAATCCCTTTGTCTTCTACCTGCTCCAGAGGGGAGGCCACCAGTAATGCTGGCAGGACCAGAGGCATGACCAGTGCCTTAAGTGTGAGACATAATGAGATAAGATCATAGAGTCACAGACTGGTTTGTGTTGGAAGGAACCTTAAGCTCATCCGGCTCCAACCCCTGCCATGGGCAGGGACACCTTCCACTGGAGCAGCTTGCTCCAAGCCCCTGTGTCCAACCTGGCCTTGAACACTGCCAGGGATGGGGCAGCCACAGCTTCTCTGGGCACCCTGTGCCAGTGCCTCAGCACCCTCACAGGGAAGAGCTTCTTCCTAATGTCCAACCTAAATCTCCCCTATTTAAGCTCAAACCCATCACCCCTTGTCCCATCGTTACAGTCCCTGATGAAGAGTCCCTCTCCAGCACCCCTGTACCCCCCTTCAGACACTGGAAGCTCCTCTGAGGTCTCCACACAACTTCTCAGGCTGACCAGCCCCAGCTTTCTCAGTCTGTCTGCATACAGGAGATGTTCCAACAGCTCCATGTCCTTCTTATGTTGAGGACACCAGAAGTATACACAGTACTCCAACTGGGGTCTCATAAGAGCATGAGAGTGTGTATTAAGTAAGTAGCCATTAATTTAAAGAGTAGCTCATGTTTTGGAGTGAAATGTGCCACTTGCCTTCCTGGGCAGCACATAGCTGGGACTTTTGCATGGCCATGTTCTTCCATTAAATACTCTTCAGGCATATTAAGGAGGTGGCTGGGCCTGCTTCTAAATTCAGCTATGCTGAGTGAAAACCTGCTTTCCTTGGGACTACCCCAATTTCTCTTATCATAGAATAGAATCATAGAATAGTCAGGGTTGGAAAGGACCTTAAGATCATCCAGTTCCAACCCCCCTGCCACAGGCAGGGACACCTCACACTAAACCATTCACCCAAGGCTCTGTCCAACCTGGCCTTGAACGCCACCAGGGATGAAGCATTCACAACTTCTTGGGCAACCCATTCCAGTGCCTCACCACCCTTACAGTAAAGAATTTCTTCCTCATATCCAATCTAAACTTCCCCTGTTTAAGTTTGAACCCATTACCCCTTGTCCTCTCACTACAGCCCCTAATGAAGAGTCCCTCCCCAGCATCCCTATAGGCCCCCTTCAGATATTGGAAGGCTGCTATGAGGTCTCCATGCAGCCTTCTCTTCTCCAGGCTGAACAGCCCCAATTTTCTCATCCTATCTTCATACAGGAGGTGCTCCAGTCCCCTGATCATCCTCGTGGTCTCCTCTGCACTTGTTCCAACAGTTCCATGTCCTTTTTATGTTGAGGACGCCAGAACTGCACACAATACTCCAAGGGAGGTCTCACGAGAGCAGAGCAGAGGGGCAGGAGCACCTCCCTCGACCGGCTGGAACAGAGGCAAGAACCTGTTTCACTGATTGATTTCAGCTAGAGAGTTGTAAGAATCCAGGCTTGGACACTGGACTCTGAAGAACCATTTTTGCTATTATTGCTTTGCTGCTATTTTTGTTCAAATTACATATACAGATAAACAGATTTTTAAAATTACTTTTGAAAATAAGTCAAGTTTTTATAAATCATGAAACCTTCAGGTGCCAAGGTCTGAAAAACAAAGAACTGCTGAATTTCAGGTAAAAGTAATCCAGATTACTCACACTTGAAAGGAGAAGAAGAATGACAAGTATTTGTAATACGGACCACATCCCCACCCCAGTGGCATCAACTGATTTAGGTTATTATCTTTGGAAAGAAAGAAAATCCTTTATCTGACAATCTCCAAGGAAAAAAGCCCCTGAAATTATCCCATCATTTCACAATCAATAAGGGAAAAACAGAGTGTGCAGAGGAGTTATTTATGATTCCATCACACCATCATAACACTGCACCCCTAACTTGAGAATAGAGCATTTTAAGAGGCCGGTGTTTCAGAAGAGCCACAAACCAAGTTTAAAATGCCCAACAGAATTCTTATTGCTGTTTATTATTTAATATCAACTCATGTATGAGATATTTCCAGCTACAACTTAAAGCAAAAATAACTGAAGAAGAATATGCTCTTCCTGTATTTTCCTATAAAGACTATGCTGGATTTTTACCCAGGACAAATCAGCACAGCTCCATGGAAGGCTGAGCTATCCCCATTTACCACACCTCAGAATCCAGCCCAGCATGCAGTACTTTTCTGATTACAGCTGTAAAAGATCCCAACTTGGCTGCATTCCTTAGTGCAGAACCACATACAAGAACTAGTCACGGAGCTACACATATGTGTAAGACTTGGTCATGATATTGAGTTTTCTCTCCTTGAAGTGCAAAGGAACTATACTGCAAAGATTGCAGATCATTTTGAAACAATAAAATCACAGAATCATAGTACGGTTTGGACTGGAAAGGACCTTAAAGCTCATCCAGTTTCAACCCCTGCCACGGGCAGGGACACCTTCCACTGGAGCAGCTTGCTCCAAGCCCCTGTGTCCAACCTGGCCTTGAGCACTGCCAGGGATGGGGCAGCCACAGCTTCTCTGGGCACCCTGTGCCAGCGCCTCAGCACCCTCATAGGGAAGAACTTCTTCCTTGTATCTAACCTGAACTTCCCCTGTTTAAGCTTAAACTCCTGTTTAAGTGCAAGAAAATACCCCTGAGTATAGCTGAAAGATTAATCCTTGCACCTTTTTGTACAAATTTGCAAGTGTAACAGATCAAAAGTCCATTTTTTGTATCACTCCTGCTCTAAACAACTTCTTTGGCAGTGCTTATTCACTGAATTAGTGTAAATCACCTCAAATTTGGGCAATTATCCTTTTTAATGTGAGACACTCCCTTATTATCAGCAGTTGAAGGAGTTGTTCTGTTCTTCACAGAAGGTAAATTCAGGTCCACAATGCAGACACAGTACCTTCAAGAAAGGGCTTCTAAGCTCAAGAAGGTCACTGCTCACTGAGACACTGATCTCAATAAGAACCTTCAGCATGGACTTTAAGGCCGTCTGCTTCTCAGCAAGTAAAAAGAGAAATGGAAATAACAATAATAAAAGCAATTTAAACCTCTCAGATCTAACAGAGCTCTGCTGCTCTTGACCTGAAGGGTAAGCAAACATACAGCTTGATATGAGAACCGATGAATTCATGATTTTCACTACTGTTCTAATGAGCCCCAGTGAATGTCAGGAGCGAGGAAGCCTGCAAGGATGATGCAGGGCAAGCAGCGAGAAGTTGCTTAACTGAAGAGAAAACATTTAATCCCCCAAACAGCTGCTGAAATCCCCCCCGAATATTTTTCTTTACGTTGTTAAAGGAACCTCGACGATGTCATAACATCTTTTTGCTTTAACACATCAGTGCGTCAGCACTTCAGACTACTATGGGGGGAAGTATTTTAGCCCAGAGACAGGCAATAAAAAGGAAGTTGAACAAATAATGAGGAAGAGAGCAAGAAGACAGGCTATATTCTTCATGTAAATCAAAGTTGTTCCAGAAAGGCAGAGAAAGAAAGGTTCCTGTTTTCAACTGAGAGTCAACTGAAAGTTAATGGGGACATTGCTAAAGATCACAGACAAAACGGTTACTGTACTTTTAATGAATATTTTATTCATGTCACCTTTAAATTAGTGAAATTTGATAGGATGATAATGTAATGCAAAATGGCTTCCTCCCCAGACCATTTCAGGTGGAGGGTACATCAGGATTTCATTTTAAGGTAATGCCAGGTCAAAATTAAGTTAAAAAAATTATGGCTGGAAAGTAATAAATCCAAAGTGACCAATGGAAAAAATACTAAGTTAATGAGATGTGCAAGCCATTTAGAAAACCACGGGTATTTTATATGACATATATTTTTCTTATCTGGAAACAAGCCATTTTAATACCTGCTGATAGGGATGAAAGTGGGGAAAGGAGTGGAAGGGGCACTCTTCAGGCTATTGCTATCAGGCCTTGATAAAGTTATGAAGATAAATGCAAGATGCTCATGATGGGGGTATTCATCATTTGATCAGGAAGCTTGCTATAAACTTAAGACCCCTAAATCCTCTTTCAGGTATCTAAATATAGGTTCTGCTTTTCAGAACCGCAGGGTTGCCACTTACATATGAGTGAGGGTGCAAAATAAATCTGAGAGATGCAGATGAGGCAAGAAGGGAGGTGTGAGATAGGAAATGTTTGTGTATCGCCAGTAGGGCAATGCATTTCCCTTCAAATTCAGCAATATAAAGACACTCTCAGACAGCATGTCAAAAAAGTAACGATGTCAGATATTTCTTAATATGAGTTACGAGAAATGAGTTATCATCATTTGTAGATTGCACCAGAGCTAAGACAAGAGAGAAAGTAGCCCCAAGTGTTGCCCTTGATGCTGGCTGTCTATCCACTAAGAGATGCTTCTGGAGTTGCTGAAGCTTAAGGAAGTACCAGGCTGCAAGGGCACATCAAACCCAGTGCAGAAGCTGCAAGTGGGGAACTCGATAAGAAGGATGTGCTGCAAAAGAAGTGTGGAAACTGAGCTCTTCAGAGAGGGGTAAACTCGTTTCATGTAAAGACATTAAACCACATTGTGATACGAAACTACAGAGCATGAGTGTGCCCTTGCAGTAACACTTTGGTTGTGTGACTATTGTTACAAACAAGAAAAATACACCCAGAGTGACCTGATTCCAAGTTACTCCTTGATATTCTGGCACTGCTGCTGATTAAGCCAAGCATGTGTGCTACATTAGCCATGCCACAGTAACTTTGACACTGGACTAATGGACTATGCCATCCCCAGGCTCCCCCTCCAGATCATTTGCAGTTTGAGACTAGAGAAAAGAGTGTCTTCCCACCCATTAAGCAACACATCAGGTTATTGCATCTACAGTCAAAGCCTTTTGGGTAGAACTTGAAGTGTGGGTGTTCTTTCATAAAACCTAAAGTGAAACCTGGGCACAGGAATGGATATTTCCTTGGCTATTAGCTCTCTGCATAAAGAATGAGAGGTGTTCATGCAGGCAGAAAGCTAAGGGGTGTCCCTGCTCCCTCTTAGCTTAAAATGAACAGTGTCCTCAGATCCTGCTCACTACCAAAGCCTGAAGGAACCATCTGAGGTTTAAAAACACCAGTGCTGCTCATGTCCCAGCAACCAGGTTTTGGAAAGTGCCCTGGGCTGAGTGTTTGAGACACTTCTCATCTTCACTGAGAGTCTGGACAAGAGAGAAACCCCTGTGAAATACACAAAGCTCTGAGCATCAGCCCCGTCACGTCATGAAGAGATGGTGAATACAGAGAGCTGCTCCTGAGCAATGCTGAGCAGTTGTGCTCCATGCTGGACCTCTCATCACAGCACATGAATTATTCTAATTTGTTGTCCTTACCGCACAGCTCACTAAGCTGGAATGGTCATCAGGACTATTGATTTTGGTTTGATTCCTTTCTGGGGGCTGGGTGTGAACGCTGGCTTCAAGCAATCTCTTCTCCAGGCTCAGTTTGATAATCCGTTTCAAGCTTTTATTTAAACTCTCTTAGAGAAAAGAAAAAAGCAAGAATGAATTAGAAACTGGAAGAGCACAAAGAAGCTTGAAAGAGAAGATCAATAACTCCCATGCACGGGAGTAAACAACCTAGAACAATTACAGTGAAAGATGGTTATTGATCAATATCAGGAGCAGCTCATATGCTGGCACCTCTGTTTATACCAGACCTCAATTATATTCTTACTTGCTCATAAAATAACTGCATTCTGCAGGTTTTTATCAGCAGGGAAATTTTAATTCCCTTTTATTAGTGAATAATAACCATATGTTTTTAGGCAGTGGTTGTTATCAGTAGATTTACATATCAGCAAAGTATTGTTTTAACCTGTATTATTACAACCTGTATTACAGGCTGAGCTGCAGAAAAGTGAACCGACCCCCCTAAGGCTGAGGGCAGGGGCAGAAGCTGTGGGATACTTGGATCTCTTGAGGCCTGAGGCTTTGTTTTCTGGCATTCCTAGTCTCTGTAGACTTGACTTTAGAAATGAATATTAGTTTATAGTTAGGTTTAGTGGGAGGTGTCCCTGCCCGTGGCAGGGGGTCAGAACTGGATGATCTTAAGGTCCTTTCCAACCCTGACTATTCTATGATTCTATGATTTTCTTCTAATATTGGCAACTATTCTATTTCAGAAGCACCAAACCAAAACCATTCAGACCTGCACTTTGCAATACTGAGAGAAGCAAAGGACCTGCATTCTGTGTTATGCCCCAGTCATCTTGGAAGACCTAAAAAACCTTCCTGCATCTACGTTGATCTGCTTTTTAATCTGAAAGCTGCTCCAGTATTTACAACACCAGTCAGAGGCCCCAGAACAGAAGCTAGAAGCTCTCTGGTTTTGCTTTTCCTGATTCCTTTAACAAACCTAATTTATGACACCACGGGACAAAACTGTGCCTTTCATTTCTCCCATCTCCAGTCCTTGCAGCCTTTTTAGCATAAAGATTGTCACGTATATACATAATTACAACCAAGTGCAAAAGTTATCACGTGTGAATCGCCGTAACGTAACACACCAAACACCTACTCAACAAAACTGTCCACCTAAAGGAGCAAACTGCCTGACCTTGGGATTGAGAGCCAGAAATTCCAGCCCCTCCTGCCAGTCCCATCGCTGCATGAAACAGGCAAGGAGTTTAATTCTCCTTTAAACAGGACCTTTGCTTCCACTTCCCTCCCAGGTTCCTGGTCTGTAAAAACTATCATGCATGTAAATCCAGTTCAATTACACGAGTCAGAGTAGAATTTGACTTCTGGTTGGTTGGAACTTTGTAGTTTGGACTTGATGAGATGTATCAGCACCCATGCAGCTTTCCCTTGCTTGGGAAACTGCTCCCTCATGGGTAGCTGAGGTAGCCGGAGTTTAATTCAAGGCATACGTATCAATCCATAAGCCTGTCTCTGTAACATCTTACTTTAACAGACACGTTGCTAAAGGATAATGAGCTGAAGTTTGTCCCCTTTAAAATTCTTTAATAAAACAAGCTCACTTTTACAAAATAATAAAAGATCCCAGAATCTTATTCAGAAATTATACTGAAAATTTAGGGCTGAAGAATTAGATTTGACTGAAAAAGATTTGAAAACCAAAGTTGACCAAAATGAGATGATTTATGATAAACCTGCAAGTTTTTATGTCCAGAGTTTGAATTATGCCATTTTACTAAACAAAGTAGCTGATGTGCTGCTACCAGAATATCCAGAAATATTATATATTATATATTCCATATTATATATAGAAAAGATGTATCTAGAAAACATAGTATATATAGAAATATATATTATATATTATATATATAATTGACTTATTAAATTTTTGAGACTCTCTGAGTGTCTTTTTCTTATCTGTAGCCATTTTTACTGAACTAAGTGGCTGGTTTTCAAGCCACTGGTTCCAAACATCTATGGAAATATTGATGAAAAATCTATAGCCAAGAGATTGTCGAAATAGTGTCAATTGGAAAAAAACCATAGATTTTCAACAAGATAACGTTTGCTTTCAATGATTTCCACAAGGTCTACTGAAAAGGAGGAGGATTGAGAGTTCTGGTGAATGGTAACAGGCACAACCATAACCTGTGTACAGAAGCTGTGGAGACCTGCTCTGGCTTTGAGATCAAAACCTGCCTCATTGATACCAATCCCAGTAAAAGAGAGCTCAGGTCAGGATTTTCAGAGAGATGAAAGTACAGGAATACCCAGGAAATCTGCTTCCGAGAGCCATAGAGTAAGTTTAGATTTCTCCAATTATGGAACCATAGAATAGTCAGGGTTGGAAAGGACCTTAAGATCATCCAGTTCCAACCCCCTGCCATGGGCAGGGACACCTCACACTCAACCAAGTCACCCAAGGCTCTGTCCAACCCAGCCCTGAACCCCACCAGGGATGGAGCATCCACAGCTTCCCTGGGCAACCCATTCCAGTGCCTCACCACCCTTACAGTAAAGAACTTCCTCCTTATATCCAATTTAAATACCATGGAATACTGCATGTCAGCATCAGTAACTGCTTTTTGTGAGCCATGAGTTGTATTTATCAAAAGGGTACATAGCACATTTCCTTCCATTGTATCCCACATTCTTCTTCTCTTTTCCTTCCTTGAGTCCTTCCTTTTAGGAAAGCTAAAGAAGATGTCATGTGGTTGATGGAAAAGTGACAAAAGGCACCACCTCATCCTGGGGTGCAGGTGACAGAAACACCTCACGATGCTGTTTGAGTTCAGGGTGTACTTTGTGCTGCCTCTGCCGCAGATGCACCTTCAGAGCAAGGGCAGTATTGATTATCAATTGACTCACACAGAGGGGGAAAAAGCCCAGAACCCCTCCCTCTGTCCTTACACCCAAGAGCAGTTATCGTGAGCAAACAGGGCAGGGAGGCACTGAAACAAAGTTAGCAATGGACTTGAGTTGGAATCCTTTTGGTTTACCCTCTCATTGCCCCAAATACAGTGTTAAAACAGCTCTTGTGCTGTGCACATAAATAGCCCTAAAGAGATGTTTCCTTGAGGGTTCTGAAGGAGCAGTAAAGCTGGTTCCACCTCCTATTTCTGTTGGGTTGTACGACAAGCTTTATCTTTTCTATTTTTTATTCAAACATCCCCTGTGCCTTTCCACTTTAGTTTTTATTCTGATCCAGCCCTCCGCTGCCTTGACATTCAGGCGCTCTTCAAACATCCATCGCTGATTTCCTTGTAATCCTTACACAAAATAGACAATATGCGAAGGAAAAACGCCTTGCAAAGTTGCCAAAAGAGCAATTCCCATCTAATTAGGAGTTCGTACTGCTTCAGTGAAAGCAGCACAAACACTGTTAATATTCACTGCAGCTGCTTTGTCAATAACTCCCAGTGAATCCTCCAATTTATAAGAAAAAGCAGGAAACTATTGGATTCTATGACACTGATAGATCTATCAGTATTCATTGCCCCTATCCTCCGCAACACAAGGCACAAATGCCAATAACTCTAACAGTCCCTTAAATGCTGAAGGATCATTATTAAAGTGTGCTTGGCATCCCTGGTCATTAATTATAATCTTGTGCACATATGCAGTGTGATTGCAGGAAATAATCAGCTTTGTCTGCCAAATTGGCAACATTTAGAAACTAATTTGTTATGACATACCATCAAAGATATTTAAACAACAAACCCAAAGCTCTGCTGCACTGCGCCCACTGTTCAAATATCAGATCACATCATTAAAGAACAGTTAACGTATCCGAGGGGCGGTAATATTTATCCTTGAACCCTGGTTCAAGTGGAATTTCCAGAAAGCATGGTTACATCTTTTCTCCCTCACAGTTCACAGGAGAGGGAACTCTCTCCAGAGTGACGGAAGGACGGGGGGAAGGGAATGACTTCGATTCCACTAGAGCCTTGCTGCCTGTCAGGAGCTATTAAAGAGCCATTGAATAAATGTTTGCCAAGAGCAAAGCTTACTCGGGATTACTGCACTCTTCAGGATGCCTGCAAATCCATTTGGAGACTTTAAACTCATATTTATCTGTCTAATTTCTTTTATAGCCCCTGCTGCCACCCTCATCCACCTCCAGTCTCGCAGCTGGGATTGAGGTAAAGGTGTGTTTTGGAGAGGGGATGCCTCTGCTCCCGTCTCTGCTCCAAACAACGGAGGAGCTGCCCTCCACCTCCCAGCCCAGGGGAAGCTGAGCTCCCCCACAAACCCCTGGCTGCTAAAACGTGAACCTTCCCCACACAGTGCTTCAACTTCAACCTGGTCTAACTCCGTCTTACTATTTAGGATCTTTTCTCCCTGTTAGTTGGTTTCTTAATATTGGATAGGACAAGCCTGCAAAGCACCTGAAGGAAATGGAGGGATCCCCCATAAAACCAATTTGTGCTGCTCTCTCAAGGACCAATTCCTGTTCATGCAGTAGGCAAATCCTGCAGAATGAGGTCTTTTCCCTCTAAGCAGCATGCAATGCCCTTTGAGGAGAATCAGAGAGCTACATTTTCTGCTACAGACATCATCAAAGCTGCTCGTGTTCAAGCTTTGGACCAGCAGATAAACTAACACGGGTGCTGCAGGACTTAGGCCAGTCCTAGAGAAGGGTTAGGCTGTGCAACAGGTTGGGATCAGGGACCTGACAGATTCTGATGCCTGTTGGGGTGAGTTCTGGATCTGTCATGAAACACAGAAAAGAAGGTGCCATTTAGAGAGCAGTAGAATAAGGTGGACAAAATGACAGCAACTAAGTCAGCTTTAACACTTCCAAGACTCCAGAACAGGAACTTGCAATAGAATGTGTGAGACTATTGAAAATTCAAGGGCTTGCCAGACATGCATATCAGAGGGTGCAAGAGACTTACATGCATACATAATATGATTTCTTTTCTTAGATCTATGATCAGAGTATTAAAATATGCATCAAAATAAAACCAGAAATGAAATATTGAGCAATGCCTTTATCCTGGAAACAAACTTCTTCCCTTCCCCCCCTCCCCATAAATGAACAGAATGGTTTCAAAATAGTATAAATATCACGTGTGTGACATTTTTAAAGAAAAGAATTGTTTCTAAATTAGAATCTAGCTGATGCTCTCGTTAAGAGCTCAATGTGATGCTTTTCCTGAGAGCAAGAAGCTGAAGTCACATATTTGTCTGCAGTCCTTTCCGACACTTTTCCCTCTCTGTGCTGCTTCCTTCAGTGCATTTTATTGCTCTCTCCCCTCCTGTAGCAGGAGGCCCTCAGCCTGGTTAAAGCTGAGGATGGAAAATACAAGAACAAGTGCAAAACACTTAACTGATGGGATTGCTTCTCCATTCTTATAGTAATGACTGTTTAGTCTGCGAAATGTACTTCAGCAGAATACTTTGTGTAGTTTATATGGCAATTCCCTATGCTTTTCCATGTTTTCTCAGAATGCAGCATTCCCCATTACTGAAACAGCAGTTAAGAAATCAGTTTTGCACAAATCCATTTCTCAGAATCTCAATTGCTGTCATCAGCCACTGAACCAACAATAATATCTTTTCTTTTCCTTCTTGTGGTATTTTGCAGCTTGTAACTAATTTAACAACAAAGTCTTTTAAAATGCTTGAAAAGAGCCGGTATTTTCTCCTGCAGTAATTAATGTTATACATACATTTCTTTATGGCACAGTTTGAAAACTTATGGGTCCCAAGGATATTGCTTGAAATTGGAGGTAATAAAATGATGTCAAATCCGTTGTCATGGAAGGATAAACTGCATCAAAAGGCACTTCAGACTGGTGATGACTATTGCAGACATATTCTTGAAACATTCCCATATTGTCAAAGAATAATAATCAAAATGAATTTCCAATTAGCATCTTAAAGCAAACATTTTCTCCACAACTGTATGGATTTCACTATTGTATTAGCCTTTCGCCTTTCATGAGTAACTTGAATAGCCTTACCTTCTTCTTTCTTTTTCATTTCATATTTGATTGCATAGGACTAGATAGGAACAACCTATAGAATCATAGAATAGCCCAAACCATCCCAAAACAAGGACACTGGGAAAACCTACCCTTTGTTTCTGCACCATCTGTAAAGATGAAATTTTGAGCTTCCCATTAGGACAAGCATTTAACTGAAGCTTTTCATGGAAATGGTGCAAGATCACCAAAGTACTACACTGTAGGGGGGGGTTATTCAGTGTTCCTTAAAGAAGCAGATGGAGAGCTCATAATGCCTTTTAATCAGGACACATTTTACCTTGAGAAGTTCTATTACATTGTACTCCACTAAGGCCAACATTCAAATTACCCATAATAACACAGCTATAATTATTTTCTTCTTTTTCTTATTTTGCTTAAAGTTATTGAGCATTTATGTAAAACACTGGCCTTGGGAACAACATCCTTTCAAACAAACCATATCAAATTAAATACCCAACGAACAATGTCTTTACACTGGGAACCAAACCTAACACGGTGCAAATTAACCCAAGTCCAACACGACACCATGTTGAGGTGCTGTGCCTGTAGCCACCCAGATAACCTGTCACAAGGACAGCAACCGCTGTTTCCTATGCAGTTCAGTACGTTCAACTCCAAAAATTAAATGCCTCAAGAGAAAACACCGGAGTGATCTGATCCTGACTCCAGCTCTGCTGGGTTCATTTTGACACTTGCTCACGATACAGAGGGAAGCTCTAAAGGCGAGGATTGCGTTGACCTTTATAGCAGAGAAACAGCAAGTGTTCCCCTTCCCAATGCCAAGCCAAGCCAATGCTGTGGTGGAACAGTGTTATTCTCACCTGTAATTCCACTACCGAGTACAAGATGAGGAGGAGGGTGCTCTGAGGAGCCAGAAAGAGTGTATGTACAAGGACAAGCTCCTTGAGTCCCCGTCTCTCCCCTTGCTGAGGCGCTACTTCTAATACTTTAATCATTCTTGTCATTCTTCTCTGAACACTCTCCAGTTGTCAGCATCCTCTTGAATTATGGAGAGGAGAACTGCATGCAAGGAGCACTCCAGCAGCAGTCACTGCCACCAAACCCAGAGGCAGCAGAACCTCTCTCATTCTCTTGAAATTTCCTTTCCCATTTGTTCAAGAATCTCATTAGCCCTTTTGGCTCCTCAGAGCTCACATCCACCTGATCATCCACAGCAACCGCAGAGTTACACGCTATATCCTGCCATTCCACACTGACAAACTCCTGATGAATATACTCTTGAACTGTGGCTGGAATGGGAAGTATTTCATTAATACTGCTTGGTCTGACCACATGGATGTTCTCCTGCCTAAACAGGAGATGCCAAAGAATAATAATACTTATGGGAAATGGCAGCTTCTTTATTCTATATATTCTGTATATACTATATACTCTATTTATCCTATATATATGATTTTTTCACTTGGATGCTGTGATGAACAACAGATGCCCCTGTTAAATTTTCCCTTTTTCTAACATTCTCATCCCTGATTGTTCCAAGCTCCTCATCATGTTCTCATTTCCCTTATCCATTTTCTATAATTCCTACAGTTGACACTAGCTGATTGCCCTTTTCCATTGCTTTTCATCTGCTTTGTCTTGTCTAAGCAATACTGCTTTGCATGTAGAAAAAGCTCTTCCCCACTGGGCATTGGTGGCTTTTGAGGGATCCCCCTGAAAGTTTGTATGCCTTCACAATTGCCTTTTCTGTTTCAATTCCTCTGCCTGGATGATTGGCTCAAAAGTCTTTTCAGCGTCATTAATAGCAGCCCTTTTAAAATACGAGGTAGTATTACCACTGAAGCTTTGCTTACACGTGGCACCTGAAATCAAGTTAGGATAAACTACACCAAACCAGTCATTCTTTTGAGTTCTGTGATCACTTTGCCTGTCATTGTGAGGACTGACACAGAATTTCCTGAGTTGCTCAGTTCTTTATGGCATTGCATTCTTCCCTTACTTCCTTCAGACTAAACTCGTGATTTTGCTGTCTTGTTCACATACACTAGGTGTGGAAGAAGCTGATGACCCACTGGTAGATTATAAACCCATACGGACCTGATCATTTCAGCAAACTCACTGCACCCATCCCCGATAGCACTTGCTTCTGTTCAAGTAACAGACCCATCTCTTGTCATGGCACTCAATATCTGTCCTGGCTCATGCCATTAACAGTGAGAAATAACAACAGTGAAGTCAGAGAGGCTACTTTTGTGAGAGGTCTTTAGTTTAACCCTTAACATGCAACAGTTCTTCCAATAAAACCATTTCCTTTCCCTACATGATCCTTGTGTGCCACTGAATATTCTCTGATGTGAAGGCACTGCACTACACCTCATTTTACTGCCCCTTGTCGATTTGAACTAAGGTTCAAGCACAATGTGATTAGCACGTCATGTGTCATTTGGCTCAATAAACTTCTCAGACAGACCTGACAGACATTATGAAGAGTTATCACACACATATCCCAACTTGCCCTGCTTAAATAAGGAAGAAAATTAGAACTCAGCATCCCATTCTTTTAATACTGATGCTGCCAGTGACTTACCCTTGGAAAGATAATACTTATCTCAAAAGTTCATGAGGCTGTTGGGAGAATTATTTACTTGCTATGCTAAAATTAATTACCTGAAGTGCTGCATAATGGACTGGTAATGTTTTCCTCGTTGGCATCATCATGAAGTATCCTTCATTTGTTTGCTGTAGAAAATAAGGATGTGGAAAAAATAAGATGGGCATTGTTCATAGCCTGTACAACTTTCCACATGCAGAAATAGAAGTTATTCTTCTCCACAAGCAAAACGTCCTTCCAAAGAGACATGCAAAATGGGAATGTTTGCTTCTTCCAAATGCTGAAGGGCAGTCTGAAGGTGAAAATAGAGCATACTCTCCCTATAGCTACCAGTACTTCCGTATGGGCTCCAGTAACTAGTTAGTACAAGTCACACTAAATTAGCTGCTCCATTTCAGTATAACATATATAAAATGCTTGTATATTAAAAATCCAGAGTTTTAAGTCTTTGTCTTGCTCCAGGAATCCTAATGCCTATTTCTTAGATCCTTGGGGAAATTAGGAAGCTACTCGACAAGTTAATGCTTTGAAGCTGTAATTTAAAAGGGTTTTTTAAAAGAAACTCTTTTTTTCTGCTAAAGAACTTGGCATATTTTAAACAGAAATTGTAATAATAATTATGGATATATTGACCTCTTTGCACTCTTAGGCTCTGGCCACTCAAGTGAAGTAGATTTTAACCAGCTCCCTGTAGGTTTCTGTCAGCTTCCCATGTTTCTGTGCTGTGGCACTTCCTGCATTTATCTTGCAGGTTGCTTAATGCTGTCTTAAGATCTGACTCGCTAAAGGAACACTTTGCCAGATAATTTGTCACATGCTCTGAAGAACTGAATGGGTATCAGACACTGAGCTGATTGCAGGCCTGTCTGGGAAACACTGTGCTTCTCCTTGGGGCTCTATGAGCAGACCGCTAGCTGTAGCTTGCTGGGGTGATGCTGGGAGCCCCAGTGCAAGGAAGGGTTCAGGATTTCAACTGTGCTGTTTAATTCTTCACTTCAACAATGGGAGCTGTTGGAACAAGTCCACAGGAGGCCACGGGGATGCTCACGGGCTGCAGCACCTCCCGTATGGAGACAGGATGAGAACATTGGGGCTGTTCAGCCTGGAGAAGAGAAGCTGCGTGGAGACCTCAGAGCAGCTTCCAGTGTCTGAAGGGGGCTACAGGGATGCTGGAGAGGGACTCTTCATCAGGGACTGTAGCGATAGGACAAGGGGTGATGGGTTCAAACTGAAACAGGCGAAGTTCAAGCTGGAGATAAGGAAGAAGCTTTTTACTGTGAGGGTGGTGAGGCACTTGCACAGGGTGCCCAAAGAAGTGGTGGATGCTCCATTGCTGGCAGTGTTCAAGGCCAGGTTGGACAGAGACTTGGGTGACATGGTCTAGTGTGAGGTGTCCCTGCCTGTGGCAGGGGTTGGAACTGGATGATTCAGGTCCTTCAGGTCCTTTCCAACCTAAGCCATTCTATGATTCTATGACATCTGCAGTTTGATTTGCACTATTGGCCTCACTGGTGTACCTCTCTGACGCTGCTGAGACTTTGCATGTGCCAGAAGTCCCTATCCAAATCTGTCTGATAGCAATGAAGAGCCTGAAATCGGTTGCGAGGCTTTGTATCAGGTCCCAAAGGTGTGATTCAGAGAAAAATGACAGGTATACCTATCTTTCTTCTTTTCCTTTTAGCTAGCAAACATTCTGTCTTAACCTGTAGCCAGAATGATAGAGAATGAGTTTAAATACAAAACCAAGAACCAGTTCCTATACCTTGCAAATAAGCCCATTTGCTCACCTCTAAGGACCCGGCAGGTTTTTCCTGGATAAACCCAACCAGAAAGGAAAGATCTGAGTAAATGCGAGAATAGATCATGGATTTGACGCTTGTGTCAGTCTAATTGATGCAATTGAGATGTTCTTCCACTGAAATCTCACACTCGGACTGTCAATGTCAGATAAAGAGCTCACATTACTTTCAAGTGTAAGAACATAGTTCACAATAAAATACAGTTTGGATTGAAAAACTGCACTTATGTCCAGGCTGAACCACACAGAAATGAGTTCCTTAATGCTCTATCGCTGATCTGAATGTCAGTTCTCTACACAAGTTATCCCCATTTAAGTCAATAGATTTACCACAATAAAAGAGAAGCGTCATCCCAGAGGCCCTACTATGTTTATGTGTATAAAGACAGAGAAAGAAAGACTGACTGAATCTACTTCTCTTATCCCCTTTATATCCCTTCACATATATGCAGAGGTATGTAATAGCTTTCAAATTCCCTTTACAATGAATTGTCTTGGCAAACAAGGTGGTTGTCTCTGTACACAGAGGTGTGGAGTTTGCTGCATCCAATACAAAAGATGGCCACAAAACCCTGCAGTCTTATGGGATATTCAGAATCTCTTTTAAAATAAATATGTCTCTTAACTCAAAAGATGCAATTTACATACAAATATATTTCCCCAAATATCCCCCTGCTTCCTAAAAGCAGAGGATACAATTATTTCAATGGATGCACTGTTGCGTGCCTTAATCATAACATGATCTACAAAAGTGAAGTTGGAATTTAAAGGCAATCTAGATACACTTGACTATCTACAAAGATAATGAAGTATTATTTTTATTGTTAACATTGCTGCCTGAAATGAGATGTTTGGTGATTCAGACCTTCTACACAAAAACCCTATAGCTCAGTCATGTAAAACTGGTTCAATTGAAGTAGTACTGACGTAGCTATTTAGCTGCTTCGATGCTTTGAGTCCTGCAAATGCAGAGGCATGGAACACCTTGAAATGAATCTTGATGCTTCTTTTTGTTCCTTGGCAGGATTGCTATCTTTTCATGTTCAGTGCCAGACATAAAACTTCCTGTACCCCTGATGATGAGAACAGTAACAAATGATGACAAGCTGATAGGAAAGAAATTGTTTCTAGCACTTCAGGACAGTTCACTTGGCTTAATGTCACAACATAGGTCTAGAAAAGTCATGATTTACAGTAAGAAAGCAAGTTTTTGACTCCTTAGTGCACAGAAGAGGGCTCTGCTTATGTTGTAAACCAGAAGTTTTAATCATTATTATCATGAAAGGATGAAATGTTCCTGCAAGGAAAAACTGAAGTGGTGAAAGGAAGTTTTTAAATGGGGTCTCCTGTGGCATCTCTTACTAACCATTTTGAGGAGCCTTCCTAAACACATCCCCACACACATACACATACATGTATGTCTGCATACCTTCGCATACACACAAGTTTCTGACACTTGCTAATAACATTATGCTAGGTGTCACAAGAACACAAAACACACTGAAGAGTGCTTGTAAGTGCAATGTAGGGCAAGGCACAGTATGTGATTACATACAAACAGGAAAGAGCTAAAAAGCCCACTGTGATGATAGTGGTCAGCTTGCTGGGCAGAGGTCTCTGCACACCAGCTGCCTAGTTGCTGTTAAATTTATGCCTAACACCCTGTCACAACAGAGCTTTAAGAGAGGAATTAAAGGAGAATAACAAAATAGGCCTGCAAATGTGTAAGAATTCTCCTCCAGCATGATATTGAATTAGCATAAAGTACTTTCCATACACCAGAAACTGTCTCCATCTACTTATCATTCTCATGTGAGCGTGAGAGCGTCATTGAACCTCAGAGAACCATTTTTAATAGTAGTAGTAAAGATGCTGGATCCATAAAAATTAAATGCTGAATACCAACAATGACAGCAAAATGGCACAGAACTGACAACTCCAGGTCTTCACTGCTGATACTCTCACTTCTGATGATGCTGAACCTGATGTCAGTAAATAAGTCATCATTTTTTCACTGATTTAAGCCTTGATGATGCTAAACAACTGATTCCTGAAAGCTGTCATTGGTAATATCTGGGGAGATACTCAACAAGAGTGAAAGGAAACACCACTCCTGGTAGGAATGGTCTCGAGATACCGTCGCAAAGATGCCACAACAAAATATCAGTCCTCCCTTCACAGTAATAGGACATTCCTCTGGGAAAGGGTTTGGTAAGCAATAAAGAGAGGACTTTGTGAAGTGACTTCATGTGATAGTGTTTGATTAGAAAGACAAAAGAAAAAGGGGCTGGCGAGTCTCTTGGTTCAGCTCATGTTGAGCAAAAGGTAGTGCCAAGTTCACACTAGGGCCAACAGAACTGCTCACAGCAGAAGCCAGATGCATATATTAAGAAGGCAGAGAAAGGCCAGGACAAGCTCTTACTGCTCACTGGATGAGGAATGAGGGTCATGCCGGTGACACTTTACTGTTAAACACATCACTGGGAGCTCAAAAGCAGCCTCTGTGCAGCCTGCCAGAACAGCTGAGCTGGGAAGCTTCAGGCATTGGGCTTGAACCAGAGAGCAGGACACTGATTCACTGCGTGAACTACACTCCCCTATCCCCAGTAATCAAGAGGGTCCTTGAAAACACTTTTAACTTCATCTACTCTTGACTCACACTGAGCTTCAAATATTTCCTTTAGCCACGGATGGTTCCTGGGGTGACAAATCTAGAACTTCTTGGTAGTATCCAACTACCTCTCCACCAGCATGCATGGATGACTTCTGAGGTATCCAGTGAAAAGGTTATCCTCTATTTCTTCCTAGCCTCATCTCTGAACGCTTCAGCCAAAGCTGTCCAAAAGTTTGAGCTTAAAGGAGACAGCTGGAGCAGAGAACTTCTGCTCCAGTGGTTCAGGTTTGGCAAAGCTCTGAGCAACTGGAAGCAGGTCACTGCTACACTTGCTGCTTTGGCACTGCTCCTGTTCCCAGCTGAAGCAGGCGCCATCCGCACATTCCTGGTGTTCACAGCGCTCATCCTTTCCTCCTCATTTGATAAAAAACAAGAGCAATGAGTGACCTAAGAAGCAGTGGGTAGATGCAAAAAGTTTGAAACGCAGCTACTGAGAAATGGGAACATGTATTTAGAAGTCAGGTACTTTAAATGGAAGCACAAAACCTTTTGACTTTGGTTTAAACACAGGCAGATTTCACTCTAGTGATCAGCTACCCTATGCCTGGATTTCAGTACTGTAAGCCTTCTATCTAATCTCATTCATTTCTATTTGTTCCTTTTACTAATATTGCCCTTTTTAATCTCTCTTCATTTGGAAGCACCAGCCCTCCCAATACCTTTAACCATCCTCATTGCACTTTCATTGAAATCAATGGGGCTTTGCAAATTACCATTGTACAGCTGACTCCATTATGCCCATTACAGATTTAAAAACATGATGACAAGAAGCTAATCTGTAGGCACAACTCCCTCTCTTCTGCTGTAAATAACTCAGCCATATAATTTTTTAGATCCTGAAGTGCCTAAATTATAGCCTAACAATAGGCGGAATTTCATCTTCCTATAAGTCTACAGGGTTTTTTTGTCGCTAAGATAATGCAGCCCTTTCCACAGACTCAGCTAAACTGCGATCGCTTTTGTTTGGTTTGTCTTGTTTCTCGTTTAAAAATGGATAAAGGCATGCCAGGCCAATTTAATTTAAACAGAATGTTCAGAGACTAAGAAGTGAGGTGACAGAGTTTCAGTTCTACATGATGTTAATGGGAGAACTAACAACCCAGCGTCCCCACGCAGCCCTTCAAAACAGGGGTTGACAAACTCCTTATCACATTAAAAACTCTGTTTCCCCACATGAGTACCATGCCTGTGCCACCAAGGAGGGAAATAGGCAAGTATCACCCATCAGAGACTGGTTTCACCATGGGACACCTGCAACATGCCAGATCTCCTGGCTAGGACCTTCCTCCAGGCAATACTGCCCAGAGGAAGAAGGAAGAGCATGTGGGTCCTCCAGCACCCTGTGGCTACCTGACCCCACCTCAGGAGCTGCTACTGCCTTGAGCTCTTGCTATTCTTCCAGCTGCACTTTCCAAGCCCTTCAATGCGGAACTGCAGTGAGCAGATGCCAATACAACAAAGGAGAAATGAAACCCCACAGCTGCTGCGCCCAGCGCCAGTGATTTCAGGGGCTTTCTGATGCCAGCAGTCTATGGCAGGGTTATCCTTTGTGCCCTGGAGCAGGTGCAAGGAAGTGGAGGACAAAATGCAAGTGAAACATGGGGACACGAAAAGTGTGGGAGCACACAAAAGATGCTCTTCCCTCTTCTGTGGTTATCCAGCAGAGAGCTGAAAGCAGCACGGTGGAGTCTGAAGCTGGGATGGCCAAATCCATCTGATACATAGGAGGAATCCTTCAGCAGGCTCCTCCCAGCACACTGAGCCTTGCATTGCCACCTCTCAAGCCACACAAAGCAGCAGGGTGCATAGGACAACAACGTGGCACCGTGGGCACCAAGGACACATCCCACAGGTCCCAGGTCCACTGAGGAGCCTTGGGACATGGCCCATGAGACCACTCTCACCTGGGCAGCAAAACCCTCCCGTGAGCAGCCAGACAAGATGCCGCAGAAGGAATAAAGCAGTTTTCCCCCAAATAGCTTTCCTCCTCCTGTGGGTGGGGATGATTTAGCCCATTGTGCAGTCTCCGCCGCTGTGTAATTTATATTCACTGGGGTGCCAGAACTGCACAGTCTCCTCTAAATATAAGCAATTAACTCCCATTAGCATTAGTGGGAATCACTCAGGAGACTATTCCCCATTATTGATTATCTCGGGTTTGTACCAGCTCAGAAAAATGTACAAAGAAAAGAAAATCACATAGTTAGTGGCTTTGGCTAAGTTAAGGCAGGCAAATTGGATTCATTATCATTCTTGAGCTAAACAGTGGGGCTTATTAGAATGTAGTTCATTTACATACTTTGATCTGATGGGTGTAGATAGCTAATTATGCAGCAGCCAGCAACTTATTTTTGATGTGTTTTATTAATTAATATTCAGTATTATAATTAAATGCACAGGCTGCTCCTCTGCAAATTCTTTCTTGTTGTTGTTGTTGTTGTTATGGAACAAAAATAACTTTCAAACCATACCTGTGAAGTACATGGTGAGCAGCAGGCTCCTCCACAATGCAAGAGAAATGTACTCCATCACTTCATGACAAACATGGCCCACAGCTCTGCCTGAGGCCCTGCTGCTCCTCAACCCATCCTTAGCAGCTAGCAGTGCCCCTGATGCTAAACCTGCTACCCAGAATATGGTCCTTTAGGATAATCTCTATCTTTAAGTAATATGCTGGTTTATATGTATTCATTCTCTTTAATGTAAATACCTATTGATTATTATTAATGCAAAGAACCATTATAGTTATTTCTAATAAAATCAGTCATGATTTGCCTGAATTTGGCAGATGTTGGTAGCTCATACAAACCAAAAAACCAGTGCATCAATGCAAAATCTATTTCGAAGAGAGAAAACACAGGACTAGTTGTACCCTGCTCTCCGCAGTTCTTAATGACCACCTTACTTAAACATAGTAAGAAAAAGGAGATAAACACAGTAAGAAAATCTCCCATAGGCACACCCATAGTCTGCATAAATAACAAAGAAGATCGTATTGTGCTCTTTGTGTGGCCTCAAGAAACAGAAGAACTAATTCCTGCTTTTACCTGCCTGGCTCTGTTCCCACAAGAAGACGAGTGCTGTGTTCCCAATCCGAGAGAGCACTTGCATGCATGCTTAATATGAAGCCTGCGCCTTCAGTGCCTCCTGTGACACACTGTTTAAAAGAGAGGCACAGGGAGCACATTCTGGTGAAAAGCAGAGTGTTCAGCAGATGATGAAGTTACATCCTCTCAGTATCAGTAAGATGTGACAGATTCGTGCTGGTGAGTGTGACACTGGAATTCAGCCACATGAAAATACGTGGCCATACTGAAGGTTAAAATTAGGTACTATAGGCATAAACAGAGGCAGGGCTTGGCTCAGAATTTCCATGTTAGATGCTGATATTACTTACCATGGTTCTGATACCAAAGCACTGTGTACACATACTTGTAGATTTTGATCCATCACCCAAGGGGATAGAGTACCAGCTACAGATTTTAGAAGGCATTCAAGCAATGCACCAGCCTGCATGTGTCAGAGGTCTCCTGGTCTGAGCAGCTCAGAAGCCTTCTCTGCAAAGCAGGCATTTCTGCAGGAAAAGGCATCTCAATCCTGCTAAAACTCCAGCAACTGCCTGCTGATTAGGCCATTAAATAAACCAGCCATGAGGGGTGGTTTGTTATGTACAGACCCCCATAAAGGAAATAGTGGTGGAATAAATAGAGCAAGCAAAGCTCGCTAAGCCGTCAGATAGAATGAACTTTTCTCCTGAGCAGACAGTGCCAACCAAGCTGAAAAATTAATTTACTGTTTGTTCCCATGTTTGTTAGGATTGGTATCTTTACAAGTCTGAGTCATTAGCATGCGAGTTTACAAGTATCCTCTGAGCCTTGTAATGTCCTGTCATTTACCTCCAGGGATTTATGTCAGGATCCAACTCGGTTCATAAGTGATCTTCCAGTAGGACAGAATGACAGCACCATTATAGCTCCCCCCCCGCAGATAATGGTAATGATATTATTATTCCCCTGATCAGCTTGGTGATGATTGTTTGAACTTTATCAGTATTAATAGGGAAAACCATAAAGGTATTAATACTTGAAACCTCTCTATATTGTGTTTAGTATCATGTTATTGCTACATTTTATGGCAAGTACTTTGACATTTGAGTGCATTTCCATTTACAGTATTACCACCATAATCTACTCATTTTATAATTGTTTCTGGATACTTGTAAAGGTTGAATTTCTGATATTTCCTCGCAATAAAGGAACCTGCATCTGAAATTGATATACAATTGTCCTCACAAATGTGCATTGTTGGCATAGAGATGGAGGGGCTTAAAACAGCTGAAAGTATTCTATATGGCTCCTGGACCCAATAAGGCCTTATGGCTTCTTGGGTTTCACAGTCACCAAAACTGCTTCTAATTCTACAGCAGAAGTATCCTCTCTGTGGTGGCTATTCAAAATATCCATGCTATCCACATAAAAGGACAAAAGCTGCTGAGCAACCCAGGCTAGCAGCTTCAGAAGGAACCTCAAGATGGAGAACATGTCAAAATCTCCCCACCCTAGAAGAGAGTCGGGAAAACAGAGGGCTACACACACTTTCCACATAGGAAAAGGTAGCATGCATAGAGATTGGGCTGGGCCATCCCACAGGGACATAACCTGGAACTAATGATGGAGAAGAACAAGGCATGTGAAATGAGTTTTCTGAATTTGGTCTTTGCAAGGCAACGTGTCAGGAAGAGATGCAGGAAGGGGTAATGTAGATGGACTTAAGCTGCAGCTCATGGGTTTGTGTGGAAGGCAGGAAAGGTACAGAGCATATGACCCAGACTTTGTACTTCATTTCTGGCTTCACATGTTTTGAGAGCACTGGAGCAAACACTTGCCCTGTGCCATGCTAACTTCTTCAGAACGGTGTAGATGCTCCTGCAGAAGTACAGATTTCATTCCAACATCTGCACAGAACTCTCAATCCTTCTTGTAACAACTCGCATGAAGTTAATAAAGCTACAATTTTGTAGTTACAAGACCGTATGTTCTGACTGCCTAAACCCCATTTCTTCTAAAGGGAAACACATAAAAGGAAGCTCTGACATTAAGAACACAAACGGTAGTCTGCCACCTCCTTAGTTTTGTGAGTGACGCACCAAAAAGGCAACCAAGTTGGTAACAGTAGAAGCAACAACTACTTCTCATTTTGGGGCTCAGCCTAAGCTAGTTTATTTGCTTTACTCTGTCCAGTTCCAGAGCAGCAATATATTAACAGCCTGTAAATCAATGTCAGACATGTTATATGATAGATCCCATACAAAAATGGTTATCGTACTATGTGATACTGAACAAGATGCACTCTTCAAAACTACCTATGATATGTCATAGAACCATATTCTCAGCAGCTCTCCTGAGAGCAACTCCCCAGCCTTACACAGCTGAAAATGAGGTGCTAGGAGGGATGGCAGAGCTGAAGGGGAAGGTGTTTAAACAGCAGCCAGCTCACTAGATGATTCATAGCATGGTATTAAGGTAACTCTTGGGAGCCCTGATCACCCATGACTCCCTGTGGAAATGCTTTTAAACTGAAAAGACAAATGGTGTTTATAAGAAGGCCAAGCTTATTAAATAGTGCCTGGATCCAGAGTTCTGTTTCAGAGGAAGGGCTAAATCCCAACACTCCAGAAACTATTTCAGTTTAAAGTTTTGCTCTTAAAATTCTGCCTGTGTAAGACATGGGATGAAGAGATCCAGTCTAAGGATCTGTTATCCAAAGAGATGGAATTCACTTGCATTATGAAGAAGTTGCAGTTACCAGGTATGCTACTGCAAGTAAAAAGCACAGTAGTTTTAGGACAAGAGACTACTTCTCTTCCATGCTTGTACTTATCCAGCAGCACATAGAAAGCTGACATCCAAGGTAACAGCATTTCCTGCTTCCAGCCAGCTCTCAGCACAGACCTTCAATGTCATTCATTCAAGTTTCAGCCCAACCTTCAACTTGGCCACAGATTTGCATCTTTCTTTGCGACCTCCTAGGGCAGGAAGCGTTGACATTCCCCATGAACTTAGCGAGCAGTGCTAAAAGCAGTCTCATTAGCCCAGGATCTCATGTAGCTCTCAAGAGCTCCTGCTGCACCAGGTCTGAATGTGTGCCAACGTCTGATTGCAGTAGAAGGAACATTAAAGGAAACCCCTAGGCTAGTCGGCTGTCTTACAATTGTATTAGCCTCACAGTCTTTGTCGGGCTTGTTCTCTATGGAATTGCATATCCACTTAAGGTTATGAATTTGATTTATCTTCAAGATTTGAGGTGAGTTTCAATCCTTGTGGAAGCAAAAGAACAATAGCGTGGAGCAGCAGAAGATACAGGGAAGATATATCTGTGCGTGAATTTACCACACACGGCTTTGTCAAGGCATTTCAGTCCTGATTTGCAGAGCTTTGCAATACACATTTCTTGGGTAGGGACTACTAAATTAGTTCTGATTTACATCATGGTGGGGAGCAGGAAAAAATACTGATCTGAGCCAACAAAACTAACGCGTGTTTGAACCGAGGTGTCAGGAGGCACAGATGTATTGCACCACCTGCACTACTTGTGGGATGCTCCTTCCAGTCAGTTCTACAGCACAGTCACTTTGAGCTAACTTGTGTGGCGCTAAATTGTACTGGTATTGATTTTTCACTGCATTCATTTCATGGTGACACTTTAAATTGCTCAAGGCTCTATCCGGAATAGTGCTGAACTGGGGACAAAAAAAGAATGGAGGCATTTTTAGTGAATCATAGAATCATAAAAGAGTTTGAGTTGGAAGGGACCTACAAAGCTCATCCCCTGCAATGAGCCGGGACGCCTTCAACTAGATCAGGCTGCCCAGAACCACATCCAGCCTGGCCTTGAATGTCTCCAGAGATGCCACATCCACCACCTCTCTGGACAACCTGTGCCAGTGTTTTACCACCCTCATTGTAAAGAATTTCTTCCTCAAATCCAGCCTTAATCTCCCCTCTTTTAGTTTAAAACCATCATCCCTTACCCTGTCACAACAGGCCCTGCTAAAACATCTCTCACCATCTTTCTTATAGGGCCTTTTTCAAAAGAGGTCACTGTGAGATACCATGTAAGCTGCTTCCATTCATTACAGCCTACCACAGGCTGCATTTTTCCATGGGTCTCCAACTGGAGAACTGTCTTTCATGGTGGATCTCAATACGCTGCTTATCAGAAAGCTGGAATTCGCTTTAAAGTTGTTTCCAACTGCCATTCACAGGAATACCTGTGAGGCCACTTTAGATTCTATTGATGCCCTCAGACCACTTGGCAAGGAGACAGGCCGTTTCCCAGTTGCAGGTTCACAGTATTCAATCTGCACTTGATTTCTAGATAGTACCGAAATACCATATCCAGCTACAGCGTAGCTCATAGGGATGCTTCACTTAGGCCGAAAACTCGCGTTTTTCAAATCAGTGGGAGTTTTGCTTGAGGAAGAAATGAAGGATTCGGGCTGCAGAAAACACAAAGTCAGTAATTTGGCAGCCCGATTTTATAATAATCTTTGTCTAATAATTATTTAATATTGTACCAGGCTATTTAAAAGAATATTCTACTAAGTGTTGGAGCTTCCTTTTCAAAGCTTGTGTAAGATGTGATTTGTAATTAGTAGCTTTAGATATGCAACGTGTGTGAGAGAATATTAGTATTCCATAAAAGCTGCCGTCAGTAGAAGTTATATGGAGAAGCACAAAATAATATGAATGCTTAACAGCTAAAATGCTTTGTTTAAAATAGATTTGCTGAATTTTGTAGGAGCTCCACCTGGGAAACTTCAGATTTACTGTTTTTCCCTTTAAGCTGTTATATATAAATGAGTTGGGAACTCTGACCGCAAATGACCTGAGCACTAAGGGAATATATTAAAACTTACTTTAAAGTACTTCAAAGCATTTCACTTTATTCATGTATCTGTATGGAATTATTCACAGAGCTTGTTACCACAGCTTTGGAAATTCCTCACCGCTGGAAACATTCATGAGAATATTATGATATTTACAATAGGTGCCACTGACTGCTGGCACCACTAACTCCAACCGAGCGTAGAATACAGCACTTTCCTCAATCAGACGCGGTGCCACCAGCACATTCCCTGCGCACCACCAGGACAGAACACCTTTGCTGGGAGGTTAAGAAGGAAAGCAAGCCGAGGTTCTGCAGCATGTGCAGCGTGGCCCGTTGCAGCAGAGGGCACTCACACTCTATGGTACGCAGCCCACACTCTGCATCGCGTTTGCTGCAGCACTGTCGAGAGCTGTCAAGCCCTGGGCAAGCACAGCTCTCCCCTCTGCCTCAAGAAAATTCCACAGGAATTGTTATTCCAATTCCCCCTGAATTCTTGGTGCAGTCTGGGAGAATGCCAAAGGAAAAAAACCACACAATTTCCTTGCTCGGACACAAGGAAACCTTCACACACATCCTAAGATCCTGCAAGTCTTAATTACGCAGCAAAAGGTACCAATTCCCGAACAGCTCCCCAACAGACAGCAGGAGCAGGATTTGGCCATCAGGCACCAGAGAAGCAAGGAGGTAAAAGTGCTTCTTAAATTGCCTAAAGCTGAGGCAAGAATTTGTTTTAGCCAGCAATAACATCAGCATTGGTTCATACATGATCCTGATGTGCTCCTACTACAATGGGTAATACTGGAAGAATATCTAAATTAAAGCACCTGGTGCTCCCTAATGTTGTGTGGTGCCTTGATTTCTCCCTTCACAAAGAAGTTTTCTCAGCATATTCCCTTTGTGACCTAGATAAAATAATTCCTTATTTTTCATCTACTTCTGTAAGGTAATGGCATGGCGAAGAATGTGATGTGTGAGCTACAGATGGCACTGAAAGAATCCAAGAATCTAAAAATACAGGGAGTTTTACAGGAAAGGTTCCGTAAGGTGGCTGTCTCCTCTTTGACATCACTATTCAGCTGGCTATTGGAATGGGACTAATTTAATTAAGGGAACAGCTCAGATAAAACATTTTTGTCAGATTCTCAAAGTCCTATTCACCTTGCTTGAGAACTCAAGCAAGTCTTCTCTTAAGCAGTCCACTAATACACCTCCCATCATGCCAGCTTAGCTGAGCTTCACAACAATAGGAGCAATTGGCACAAAGAAAACTACTGAAGTTAATGTGAAGATTATCATATTATTTTTCCAACGGTGACCCAATGGTCAAGGCAAGAAATTGTTCACCCCAGTCTTGATGTTTCACTCCTCCAAAGCTCCAGGTGAGTTTCATTTGCAGTATTTGGTCCTGAAACCCTCACCGCTTGCCACTACCTCATCTCACTCCTCTGCTTTCCAAAGGAGTAAACCCAGCTCTTTCTAGGCAATAAACAGCAATTGTGGGTTTGGGGTTTTTGTGCAGCTATCACTGCTATTGGGTTGGGGTTTTTTTTGGTGAGAAACAGAGCAGAACGGTGAGACCATAATACAGTTCAAATACAAAGCAGGTTGTTAATCTGACTGTGCTCCAATCTCTCCTAGCATGAAACTCGATTTCCTAATAACAAATTCCTGTATCTGCTTTCAGTAAATAATCAAATAGCACAAATCCACTTTGTGTTTTAAAAAGAATAGGGTATTTTTAAGGAAAGAGAAAATGCTGGAGATGTTTTTGTGGTTAAACAACACAGTTCTGCAGCTCTGAAACAGAACCACGGTGTTCAGTAAATGCAGAGGAGGTGGGTGACGGGGAAAGAGGGGGGAGAAAAGGAGCCAAGAAGAAGAGGGTTAATAGAAGTTTTCCAATCTAATATTCACAAAGTAAACACATAAACAACAATAAAAAGCTTCTATCTGACCAAGGAAAAAGAGTGTTAGAAGGATGTAATGCAATCCCTGCAGCATTTCAAACTCTACTTCAAATCTAGGTCTCTTTCCACATAGCATGTTCATTGCTTGCAGCAAAACTGGGCTTTTTTAAAGAACACGTCCCTTTATCATCATAGAACCAGGAGTTTCAGATTTCATACTTGTGATCTCAATAGCTTGCAGGAATTTATATGCAGCACACAACTCTGGTGTACAAAACTGGGTGGGGAAAGTGTCAGACAATGTATTAGTATCACCCAGCAACCTGAGAGGGGACCGGTGCATTTCAGCTGTCCCAACATTGGTTTTCAGACTTCAGGAAAAAAGGGGAAGGCTCAATAAAAGTAAAATAATAGCTTTGTATATATATGTGTGAGAAGTGGAATAATGGGTCACCATTAACTGGCTGTTTACTGCTTTATCGTCAAGTGACTCTTTCCTAAGGAAATGTGCTGTCTGCAAGCTTGCAGATTTACCTGTTAAAGCCTTCAGTGAAGAAATCACTGCTTTAGTACATCAAAGTATGTGTATGTGCATAGAAGCACTTGCACTACTCATTCACCCTAGTTAACGCTCCTAATTATCCTTTCACCGGAGATCTGGATTTCCTTGGTTTGATGAATTATAAGGTAGTCTGCACAAACCTCAGTCTTCCTTAGGCACGAATTGTCATGCAGCCATGTATATGGAGGGTTAGAGACACACCAAGATACACACAGTGTTCTTGGTACGTGGCAGGATTAAGCTCAGAATATTTCCCTCATTCAAAACTCTTGAGAAGCCTCGATGCCACCTTTGCCTTCTTTTCCATACAACGTATTTTAAAGACACACGTGATGAAGTGTTCAAGCCTCAGTGTTTCTTTTCTAGTGCTCAGAAAAAGCACAATGGCAGCTTACAGCAAGTCCTCTCCGTATCCCCTAGGCAGAGTCAAAAACTCCACCAGCACTTTGGCAAATACATATTAATAAAACACATTTATTAACCCAGTTTTCCATTCTTTTTGTTTTCCCTACTCAGGCCCGTAGCCAGTGTAGTACAAAAACCCCTGGGAAAAATCACAGAATCATAGAGTCTCAGAATGGTTGGAAGCGACCTTAAGACCATCCAGTTCCAACCCCTGCCACAGGCAGGGACACCTTCCACTGGTGCAGCTTGCTCCAAGCCCCTGTGTCCAACCTGGCCTTGAGCACTGCCACGGATGGGGCAGCCACAGCTTCTCTGGGCACCCTGTGCCAGTGCCTCAGCACCCTCACAGGGAAGAGCTTCTGCCTTATATCCAACATAAATCTCCCCTAAGCTTGAGGCCAGTGCACAAGTGTGACTAAAGGCAGAGGCTGGGCACTCCAACCCTGAACCTGCACAGGGATCTTCAAGAGAAGCCCTGAGGCTGACATCCTGATGGCCAGAAGAGACACTTTGAATCACAGAGAGCTCCGGGAAAGCAATGACATCTCCTTCCAAGAAAATACTTCCACCCACATGAATCCTGCTCTTGGATATTTCTCACTGGTACATTGACTCTTCAAGATGCACAGGAGCTAACTGAACCTGAATTTCCTGGCTTTTGAGAGATGATAGGCATTGTTTACTCTTTTTACCTACCACATTTTTAATTAAATCAAATTCCCCATGCATGGTTAGCTGTAAAGTGCATATTACTTACCTACATCTTCAGATCTTTGACAGTCCCGTGGGTAAATCCATAATTAGTTGGTTTTGTAAAATGCATATTATTTACTTGACAGGCCAGAATGGCTCTAAAGGAACTGTCCGCATGGCTTGGTTAAGTGCATAATTAGGCAGGGGTTTAAAACCTGTATTATGTTCCCCACGCTGAAGCCATTGCGCTCCATTTGTATATGGAGGAATATAATACATTCATACTTAAGAAAACCCAAGTAGTATTTACTCAATGGGCCAAGCCAGCTGGTAATTATGTATTTTATGTATTTAGGACCTGTGCAATGCATAATAAAAAATACTCATGAAAATGTATGGAAAAAAATTACTTTTCAGTGTTGGGGCTTTTTTAAGCCCCTGTGTCCTCACCACTTCCTCTCAAAACTCCGAGTATGCTCAGAAGAGCAACTATAGCATGAAAAGTGCTCAACCAACAGGATACTTGTACATTTACCTAACCATTCAGGCTCATTTCATGTACAAAGGGAGGATTTGTGCTCGTTTCCAAGGACAGAGCTATTTAATAACATTAGAGTAAAACTTCATTTTACACTCCTGCTTCCTTAGTCCTCTGGCACAGATGCTTACTAGCATAAACGCATGTTATTCCACTGAAGAAGGTAGTGGCATGTTAATCAGCAAAGCAGAGGGTCTGAATCATTGTGTCCTAGAAATCACACAGCTTCCAGCAGGTATTTACAAGCATAAAGGTTCAGAGAGTGACACGTGCCCGTGAGTACGTTCATGTCATTGCAATGGAGACCTTTCAGGGTGACCCTTCCCCATGGAAAAGAAAACTCTGAAGAAAGCCAATGTGCCGCTTTGATGTGACTCTGAGGTCTTTGCAGGAACACACATTGTGCACAGGTTTGAGGGCTCAGAACAGGGATGAGCATCACAGAGTTCATGAGTGACACACCAAAAGCATGAAGTAGTAATTCACACAGTAGTAATTCCAGACTGCTGCCCAAGTACCATTCACCTCAACTGAGTCAAACATCTGGACACATTGCCACATATCATGAACCAGATCCATATAGGTTCTGAAACACCACTTGATATTGATTTTACTAAGTGAGATACCCAGATAACTAAAGAGCCATGCCCCTGTGTGTTTGCACTCTCAACCTAACAGAGCCTTTATGAAGCTGAAGTTATTGGACATCAGCTCCTTCTTGAGTAGAAAGGGTATCCTCCTAAGCATCTGGTGCTCATTTATTGGGGGCAATTAAGTAAGAATTCATCACCCCTCCATCCCATTCACTCTCATCTCCCAGCCCTTCCTCATAGCGCTGCTATTCCACCCATTTCAGACAATGTAGCAAGACACCTCTGTAGCTCCTCAGCCCTGGTGTAGAGTGAGACAGAAGCTACATTATGATGCTTTGGGGGGTGAGCACCTCCTCCAAATCACAGCTCAAAACAGCAATGCGTTCTCTGACATGGCCCAGGTCAGGCAGGAAAGCACCAGCTCCCCTCGAAACCTCATTCACACTTATTTGAGTTCACTCCTTCCCATGAGTGTTGCACCAAGGCCAAGCTACACACCAAAAGCATGATGTATTGCATAAGGAACTTGCCATAAGTAGAATATAACTCCTTTCTGGAATCTGCTCAGGTTACGGGCACACAATCAAATGCAATCAACACACAGCAGCTAAACAAGTCAGCACCTGTCAGCTGGGCCTCTAAACCTACCTCTGGAAGCGCCTTTATGTTCCACCCAGAAGCGGATTATGGAAAGGGCCATGCAGTGAAAGATGCTGCCTTCACCCCTGCTTGATTTGGCTGTTCACCACCCTGCTGCTGCGAGATGCCACCTTCACGTTTCAGCTGGCAAATCCATATCTGTGAGTGCTCTCATTTGCTCAACTGAAAAGAAAAAGAGGAGAAAAAGAACATAAAAATCAGATGGCTTTGTTAAAACAGCTCAGAACTAAGTTGGCTGCACTAGCGCTGAAGTGCAGAAGGACTGTTTTTCTCCTCAGACAGCTGGTGAAGCTGGTTAGGGTGACAGCCTCCAGGACATCAGCAGTAGCAAATAGTTAGGAGGAAATTAAGCTGTTTGTACAGCACTCCTCTGGAGTAGCTCCAGCCCACCCTGGCTGCAAAGGAAAAGCTGCTACCTTAACTCCCAGTGGACAGGGTCTCAGTTTCAGTCAGTATTCTCAATAAATAAAAAGAACACACAGGTAAAACCAGGCAGGCTCCTTAAACGCAGACTACGATTAATTTTAAGCCATGTTGTCCAATCCTATCGATCATTATAGACACTTACAGTTACTATAAATCTACTGAAGTTTTCTTGTTTTGTTTCCTTACTTCAATACAGACCCAAGAACTCTCTCCCACAGTAGCTAGATATTTCCTGAAATAACACCAGGGATGGCTATTTTACTCAGCAGGCTCCTTTATCACCACGGAGCAGGGAAGTTGACAGGCTTTGTGTCTGAAATGTAATTAGCTGGTGGGAATACAGTCATAATGAAAGCCAAATTTACATTATTACAGGCATGTGATTGTTTGCTCTTTCAAACAGGAGTAAAAAGTGAATTCCAAGGTATGCATTTGGGCGTCTTATTCAATCAATGTCCTCAGAGTTCCTACATGTCTGTTAGGGGGAGGTTTAGATCAGGTTTCTGTCTGAAAGCTTTTAAGACCTCAAAAGAAGAAATGAATGATGAAGAATGACTTCTGCCATGGGGCCTGAGCCCCCTTTCAGTCCCATTCAGGATTCACCCAGATTAACAGAGAAGCAGCTCTCCCTTGAACACAAATGTAGATTTACAAACCCCTCCAAAGCACAAAAAGTAGCTACTTTCTTCATCCACAAAAGGTTGCATTTTCTAAGCTAAATTCTCTCAGCAAATACATGAGTAGGGCAAGCCCCAAACATGCTGAAATGCAACAGACTTTGATGTTCTTCTATTCAGTTCTGAAAGGTTGAGACACAATAAAACAGTGTTTAGGATACAACTGGGCCATGATCTCCTCTTAGTCACACAGAGAAGAAAATGAAAAGGACAAGAACTGAAAAAGGAAAGGCCAGTTTGTTCCAGAGAACTGTCCTTTGCTCTGTAAACACTTACAGCTCCATGTGACAGACACAACAGTTACCAATCCATGTTGGGGTGTGGTACATACTAACAGCAGTCAAGTCCTGCCTCCCAGATCCCTGGGATCCTTCTTTCCTGGATGCTTTTGACGCTTCTTCTCAAGCCAAGTATTTTGTAATGAGGTTCTCCACCTATTGATGGCATCTTCCCAGGAAAAGAAAGGGAAATTTTCCTTCATTCATATAGCCTTTTTAGCAAGAAAAAAGCAGTATACCGGAACAACAGCCGTTCTAGGAACTGCAAGATGATATACAAAATCATATGGCAGGAAAGGGCCCTGAGACACAAAGACACAGTAAAAGAGACTCCAGTAACCTACTGCAGTGATGCTACAACCTCCCTGACCAGGAAAGCTTTCTTAATATCCAGCCTCAACCTTGCTACACTTCAGTCCCATTGCTTTGTCCACAACAGACAGGGAGAGCAGAATTCTCCATCCATGAAAAGAACAATCACACTCGGCAGCATTGCCTCAGGCTCAGTAACCCATTTCTATTAATCTTTATGGGCCACATTTTCTGAAGTTCTGATTATTCTCCTTGTTCTCCTCTAAACTGCATCCAACTGATCCAAATCTTTCCCAAATTACACAGCCACAAATAGGATGAAAGGCTCCAGCTGGGACCTTCAGAGAAATGAGAAATCAATGCAACCTCTTGTAAATGCTCCCCAAGAGCTGTTACCCAGGCACTAAAACTGAAGAGGGATATAAACAAGGCCCTTTCTACAAAATACTGTGTTAAACAAGTTCCCATGTTCCCCCAAAATCCAGCAGCAAACAGAAAGTGTTCCTTGTTGGAATGACACAGCTGGCACTGACACAACTGCCAACATATTCCCATGTTCCTCGCTCCCCAGTTCCTACCACCAGCAGCAATATAACCAGGCAAAGGGAAGAGGAATGCACCTTCTAGTTTCTGTGTATTTAGGTGTCCTAAACTTGTCCAGTAAGAAGTGGGTCAAAGTGTTAGAGGCCATACTGAAGCAAGGGAGGTCTAAGTTAAGCAGAAGCAAATCTGTCATTAACAGTGTTTTAGTGCAGCAAATAAACCCCCCAAAAAGAACTTAACACAGGAAAAATCAGCAACAAGCTCAGGAAAAGTTAATAACTACATTTCAGCCATGAAGACACAAACCCTGCATCAGCATCCCTGTTCTCTGCTTTGATGCTGATGTTATTTTGGTATCGTGCTATCTGCTGGGAATGACGTTATCATTGGCCCAGTTGGTTGTAAATAGAACAAGCAATAGAGATCAAGAGGGAACACATTTTCTTTCCATCTCCCTTTGCAGTATAGATTAGGAATAATTTCAAATTTGGTGGAAGACTCCAGATGTTTTACTGGTTTTGGCAGGTGCCAATTTTGCCAATGCACCTGTCCCCATCTCCTTGCCCTGTACAGGAACTGTGACTCTACGGGCTTTACATCCACTGCAACCAGTAACTGAGGAGATCGTGGCTGTGTTTTGAAGTTCCATCAGTGGCCTTCACATAACCCTTTTGAAGTTCTTTGTTCAGGCTGCTGCAGACTCAGGGAGTCACTTTTACAATTACTTCCATGTTTTCTTTGTGATCACAGAGATAGTGAGTACGTGTTGGTACAAAGAGGTGTGAGACACACTGGATTGCCTGGACGTTCGTGATACAGCTGATCTATATAGATCATGATATAGCTGATCTACAGAGAACCCAGCGCAGACCCAATAAGACATGAATTTCCAGACAGCAGCCTAGATAGTCCCAATGCTGGTAGTAGTAACACCAGTCAAAGGTGGTTTACTTTGGAACATTGAAATCAGTGCACTGAAAAGTACAGTGAATTAGCATCACACTGTAATCTAATGTAGCAAGCTGCGATCGCTCACAGGACAATCCCTTATTTCTGACAGAACAATTAGCAGATGAAATGCTCCTTTCCTGATGCACAAGTGCTGCTTAAGCCTCTCAACAACTTGTGTTGAATGTACACTCAACAATTACGGATAACTGGCGAGTCAAAAGTGTAGAAATCAGGGGTCAACACACTGGGGTTTGGTATTTTCTGCTGTCGCCATATCCAGTTAATTAGAAACTGCTTCTTAATGAGTGGACTTCCAAACTGGTGTTATTCTTATACCCTTTGAAGTAAAAGTAGGTCTCAATATGCCTATTTTGTATTTATTTTTCCCTTTTCCTTCAATCAGCAAATCCGTTCCGCAGCCTCTTGCTGATTTTAAGAGGCATATGGTTCTTAATCCAGCGGTGTATGAATGACGGCAGTAAATGGCTTTGAAAGTGCCTCGAAAGCCAAAATATGGAAATTTCCCCCCAAGAGAGTAGGATGAGCAGTCATTATTTTTGTGATTGCGCAGAACACTGCCCAAGCGTTCCGAGGCTGCGTGTGTGTAATTGTTCGTCTCTTTCTCACTTTGAAGTAGTCCCTTTTTTCAACTGTAAAACCTCAGACACACTCAAGGACAGCTTCCACAGCTTGGTCAAGAACACCACCACATCTACATATTCACTAAGTCATAAATCTTCTATACTTTGGCTATGCATATATGACACATGACCCTTATTTCTCCCTTGTGGTTGCATTCAGAGAGACAATAGAGGTCCACTAAAGCACACAGCTTCCCTCTTAGGCAATATTTCATATGTATCTCTTTACAACTACCAACACATCAAGGTAACTGAGCTGCAGACTGGGAGGGGAATTTAACCATAATTGTCTTAAATTGTCTAATTTGGATAAAATGAGCAAGAAAATTCCCTCAGATATTGCTAGTATAATAATGTCATCTATATGTTTCTTGCCTTGTGGTATTCTGCTTTGTAGAGGGGAATGAACTATACTCTGAATCCTTTGGATATTCGGTTCGATCTGTCTGTCAGACATTAATTAGTTTCATAGCAATCTCTCACTGCTGTCTCGTGGAAAGACAGCAAGACTGAAAAATAAGCCAGGATGACAAAGGGAGAGCTTGACTTGCTTCTGACCAAAGAGATCTGTCATTAAGAAAAGGTTCAGAACTCACATCTGAAGCTCCTTTGCCTGCCTTGTGGGAGTACAGACGATTGGATTAAAACATTAACAGGTCGCTATTATACACAAAAAGTCATCTTTTCAAAGAGTGCTCTATTTGCTCATTTATTTACGTGTACATAAACAAGCGGAGAGAGGGAGATTTTCAGAGCAGAGCACTGGAACTCAACCATGCGACTCTTGCTAATGACAGTGGCTGTTAGGCAGCCAAAACGCCGAATGAGGTTTCCAAATTAACCTTAAAATAACATTATGGAGGCCTCAGTAGCAGCTCTGCAGTTAAATCCATATTAAAATTTGCACTTGGAGCATCACTAATGTCCCAGGATTTCCTGCTCAAATTACTCTGCCTCATCTCCCTATTTTACATACTGAGGTCTAATTCTCTGCTTCGGAACAGCATTTTTTAGCGCTGGTACAAAGCATATGTGCAGCACCAGCAGAAAAGTGCTACAGCAGAGCAGAGAGTCATGTCCTAACGCTCCAGGAGACAAGGGAATTTGTTCCTGTATATTTAAATACATTAACTTTCACTCAGACAGAAAATTTAACCTGTCCCATTAAAAAACCTGGAGCTCAGACTCCCATCCTGTGTCAGGTAATAGCAGTAAGGAATCCCCTGCCCTAAGTCTCACATACACATCTTTGCAGGTATTTTGAAGATGGGCCTTTTGACATATATTTTTAACATAAATTAACCTCTCTTTCATCGTTAGCTATCTCCAGCTCCAGCAGACAAGATCAACCTTTAGTTGAGGATAGTGCATTCCCTTTGCTGCAGCCCCCAGCCTTCTCCTCACTTCCCCCTCTGAATTTCAGCACTGACGTGGAATGTACCTCCCCACATTTGTGCTTCAGTACTCAAAGATCATTTCAAAGATGGTAAAATGTGGGATTTTTCCAAACTATACCACCTCAGCAAGTTTGCCGATGACACCAAGCTGTGTGGTTTGGTTGATAAGTTGGAGGGAAGGAATACCATCCAGAGGGACCTTGACACGCTTGTGAGGTGGGCTGATGCCAACCTGATGAAGTTTAACCATGCCAAGTGCAAAGTCCTACACCTGGGTTGGAGCAATGCCAGGCACAGCTACAGGTTGGGCGGGGAGGAGATTGAGAGCAGCCCTGCGGAGAAGGACTTGGGGGTGTGGGTTGATGAAAAAATGAACATGAGCCGGCAGTGTGCGCTTGCAGCCCAGAAACCAACCGTATCCTGGGCTGCATCAAAAGGAGTGTGACCAGCAGGTCAAGGGAGGTGCTCCTGCCCCTTTACTCTGCTCTCGTGAGACCTCACTTGGGAGTATTGTGTGCAGTTCTGGTGTCCTCAACATAAAAAGGACATGGAACTGTTGGAACAAGTCCAGAGGAGGGCCACGAGGATGATCAGGGGACTGGAGCACCTCCCGTATGAAGATAGGCTGAGAAAATTGGGGCTGTTCAGCCTGGAGAAGAGAAGGCTGCGTGGAGACCTCAGAGCAGCCTTCCAATACCTGAAGGGGGCCTATAGGGATGCTGGGGAGGGACTCTTCATTAGGGACTGTGGTGAGAGGACAAGGGGTAATGGGTTTAAACTTAAACAGGTGAAGTTTAGATTGGATCTGAGGGAGAAATTCTTTACTGTAAGGGTGGTGAGGCCCTGGAATGGGTTGCCCAAGAAGTTGTGAATGCTCCATCCCTGGTGGTGTTCAAGGCGGGGTTGGACATAGCCTTGGATGGCATGGTTTAGTGGGAGGTGTCCCTGCCCATGGCGGGGGGGTTGGAACTCGATGATCTTGAGGTCCTTTCCAACCCTAACTATTCTGTGATTCTATGATCTTCCTATCAGTTCCCTCCTATACCAAGCCTTCCTCCATAAAGCTCTACCCTAACTCACTCTCACTCGCTACCACCACAACAAACCTTCTGCTTTCAATGTCCACATAAGAACTTTGTCCATATATGACCCGCCAAACTATCCGTATCATTTTCTCTCGGGTACCAGCCCATACTTGCCTCCCAATGTCACCACTGCCTCAGTTGCCCTGGTGCTCCACACAAGTGAAAAGTTCCACTTCCACCTATGTCACATGCTGCTGTGCTATTTCTTCAATCACTTGGCGATGCCTTCCTTCTACACCCTTATCCCTCATCGGTGCCTGAAGCTCTGAAGATAAATCAATTTTATTTAGATTGCTAAATACAGACGATTGGAGTTTTTGAAGCATTTCATCCCCAGGGTGTTTTAAAGAACAAGTAGGAAGACCAGGGCTTTCTCAATCTACTGCAGAGGAACAGTGAAATGGCCTGGCAGTACGCAGCCTGGAATACATTCCTCCAAAGAGGGACTCGGCAGGGAACAGATCTGTCATCGCATTCACCCTCCAAAAACAAAGCAACAGGAGAAATCTTGGTCTGCTCACAAAGCATGGGTGCAGAGACGACGTCATTGATTCTTTCCCTTAGCTTAGAACAACTCAAGATAGGGTTGTGTAGAGATCTAAGATTGTTTGGAGATAAGGCTGGAAGCTACAAAAAGGGAACAGGAGTCACATGAGCATTGGGTATGGACCTCATCTGCTGTCCACTGGCATGCTGATACCTAGAGGAAGACTGCTCAATAGCCATCAGCCTTATGAAACAACTGATGAATTGACAGTTTTGCAATATCTAACTAAATTACACGGCTTTTAAACTTAGTACATAACTGGTGCCTACCCACTGAGAAGATGGAAATGACAGTGACACCAAACTGAATGTTACATTTATCTTATCTTAGTTACACCTATTTTATCTTATATGATGCTAAAGCCAAACCAGGCAAACTGACACACCAACACAGTACTGGATGAAGCACCAACTGATTTGTACGGTAGACACAGCTAATGCACTGTGCCAGTACAGCTTATTCCAGGTGTCCAGAGTGACATACACTGTCCTGGCAGAGATGCAAATCTTGATACTAAAATAGCCATTTGAAACATCATAGTGAAGACTTGGGCAGTTGTGCTACCGGATGCAGGGCAGAAGTGACACTTCAGGCTTAAGTGCTTTGTCCCTAACAGATGAAATGGTGGACAAAAGTAGCAAGATTGGTCAAGGTGAATGGTTTAGTTAGAAGATCTTCCCCATGATTCACCAAGGAGATCTGATAAAATCTGCAGTTTTGAACCACTCATTAAAGGCTGCTTGCTGCCCTACAAATTCCTTGTGGAAGCATCCCTCACTCTCCAACATAGTACTACAATGAATCCCATAAGCCTTTCTGCTTACCCTTAACTGTAAAATGATGGTAAAATAATTAAAGGTGAGATTACACTAAAATATGAAGAACACACCAGATTCCTTACTCACCTTTTACAACACCTTTGTGTTTCAACATTTCCAATATTAGTTCCTCTGACCTCTGATAGATAGCAATGAGACATTGTAAGGCAGCTTGCAGTAATGCAGCCACACCAACATGCCATTTACAAACACATTTTAGCTTACCACAAAACAGAGATGGAGCAGCTGGGGAAGAACTTCCTTGTCAGGAGAAGGAAGTCAGCCCCCAAAATGTATCAGTGGCTTTGCCACTCTGAACCCTAAATCAGGTTTGGGGGACAGGGCATTGGGTGTTTTTGAGAACTCCTGTTTTCGTTTCAGCTTAACGTGGAAATAAACAAGGAAAATATCACTTTACTTGATTTATATCCAGTACCTCTTCCTTGAATGAAATTTAAATCTCATTTATTCGGAAAAAATCACTGACAACTGCAGTACAGCTACAAGTTTGTAAATGGGATGCTGAAAGAGAGGTTCCTAAATCCATACGTTTCTGCTGAGCATGGCACTTACACCTGAGCATCTCCTGGGCTGAAACACATCAGACCATATTTCAGAGGGTCGTTTTCTGATATTGCCAACCCATGAGGTACAGTAGGAATACCAGAACTGCAGGAAAAGCAAGTTACAGTAGTTTCTCCAACAGATTGTTTCATGGTCTGGGTAAAGACACACTCGATTTCATCCAAACTGGTTCACACATTTTCTTAATAAGTACTTGTGTCAAATGTTTCAGTTGTCAGAATATTCACCTCTGAGCCTGAACATGTAAGTACAAGTCCACACATTAGTTTATCCATCAATATACTGTCTGTATTTTTGTCTATGCATTCCTAAAGTGCCCATCACCCTGATGCATAGGTGCCAGTTTGAATTCTCACCCCATGTTAGTTTGACAGCGCTGTCATCGGGGAAGACAGAGCTGTACTGTGCTTCAAGTAAAACACGAAACCATGGCTACTTCTGTCCATCTCTGGTAGTTACTCGGAAGCTGGTGGCTCCCCTTCAAGAGAAGTAGCAGGTAAAATCCTGTGTCTGGGTCATTGTTCCCTTCTGCAATAAAGCAGGTTATAAATCTCAAGCCTGGACAAAAATCTTCCTCATGGCAGATTGGCAGATGGCTCACATGGCAAGCCCGCTATCAAGGTCTTAGGGAGACTGTTAAGTATGAGAGAAACAACATATACAGACAAAATCTATTCTGTTCTTTATTCTACACAAATCCGAAGCAAGGAGAACACCCTCTTAACAGAAAAGTCTGTCCTCATGTTCAGACAGCACCTAGAAGAGATCTAAAATAGCAGCTCTTATAGCATCAGCACCATTTTAATGGCTGAAAGCAGAATCAAAAGCCAAGCTTTGCTTCCAGGTGCAGACAGATGTCTGATGTGAAGATATTGGCTGTCTCTTACCAAAAGTGACAGGCATTTTTGGTAAGGCTTTTCTTAACAGATGGCAAAACTCGGGTCCTATTGATTGTAGAAGGATCTGAAAGCATTCGGTGCACAGCAGGATCAGGCCCAAATGTGAGTCGGAACACCAGGTTTCCTCCACATTGTTAAGAAAAGGTATTGGTGTGAAAAGGATGCTCAGACACTGAGCATCAGATTCAGACAAAAAGACCAACAGCCCTTTACGGTATATTGTGATGTTTTCTTTTGTATACTGTATCAATGACTGTGTGGTATGCTCCCTGAAAACCAGCCCTTGGTAATTGTCAGGGAACTTCATTCTGAGTGCAGGCTCTACTGGAAATTAATTGCTTCAGTGCAATCTGAACCACATCATAAATGTCATGTAGAAGTTGCAGGGAGTGAGGAGGCAATGACAGCTCTATCCGCACTGTTTCATTTAAAGGTGGGTAAAACACACTGCGACAGAAGTGCTCTTCATCAATAATTTAGTCCGCAGTGTAAAGCCAAGCCTTGCCAAAGATGCCAGGGGAGCAGCTACCTCCCTGGTTTTAATGACACCAGCAGGGAGGGGTTGAGGGGCCAGCTCAAATCAACATTCACTGCACATCTGGGCATGTCGGCAGATGAAGATATCTAGGACTGAGCTGACAGGACAAAGGGTTGAAAAAAGAAGTGTAACCTAGAAAACCTTTACTTTGAATTCTTTGTATAAATTCAAGGGGGATGACAGTTCCTAAGGTCATCTTACATAATAAAACTACAGTGATCTACATAGAGAATTTTAACTCTTTCCACTACATAATCAAAGAAAACGGCAAGTTAAGTTTATATTATTCACTTTGTGAATGTAAAATGCAGAATACTTAATTCCCTGAAAAAGAACTATTTTAATGAGCAGAATGTTAACATTTATATGCCTGACTTCATCGTAATAACCCTAATTATAGTACCACAGAAGACCCGCTGTACTGGAGGGTCACTGGAGTTCCTATTATAACCCTGATCTTAGGGGAGTTTAATGTCTTTGCCATTTCACAGTGCATCAGCTCAAACTTGCCATGCAGGTTAGCACTGGTTTACTCCTCCTCAAAATTATTGGTTTATAGCAGTTTACTTTGGTTCTTACACAGCTTGCTTGCCAAATATAAGAGGTTTTACTGCTTTTATGGCAGCCTCTACACAAAAGCCAACCTACTCGCTCTGAAGAGAATATGACATTCAGGTGCAACAATACTGATAAATCACCACACCAAACTACCGTATTGTCACCCTAGGAGGTCACAAAGCCTTGTAGTTACAATGTGGCTGAAGCTATCCCAGTTTGCAGTACCACTGTGGTTCTGGCAGAGCTTTTAGGCAGTTATACACTGGACACCCGTGTTCTGGCCGAGCGGGTGATGACTCCTGTAATCTTTACATGGTGGGATGTAACACCAAAGCTGTGGAAGACAAATGGGGGCAGACAGTCTTGATCTTACTGATGTATTAGTTACAGGTTATGAAACAGCAAAGAGCTGAACTGCCATCTAAATCTGTGAAGCAAAATCCTTTTGTTCAGACAAGAGCAGCATCAAAACCCAGCCACTTCCACCTCCCATGTAGGCAGAGAACTTTTCCCAAATCAAATTTTGCCTCTGCAATAGTAATAATCCCCACCTCTGGCAGGTTAACACTAAATGATTTAACATCACAGTTCCTGGAGCTATAGCTGAAGGCTACTGAATGGATATAATTGTCTTTAACTTGTCCAATAAAACTATGCAGTTAATTTGCTTCTAATTTTCCTCTCACAGACCCTTTTTGATGGAATATTAGGGGCTTTCCATGGTCTTCAAATGCCCCAAGTAATGTAGACCACACCAGAGCTGTGCTCAGAACATAAGTTTCATCCATGATAACTTCATTGAGGACTGCTGCAGGTTTTACTCCCACTGGGGGTCATATGGGAAGGCGACAAACAAAGGAGTCAGGGGAATTCAGTAGGTGGCATCTCTCCTAATTGCATCTGACATTTCACTTTCCTTTTCTAGCCATCGGAAGGTACAAAGTGAGCAATCGAGTTCTTAATAATAATGTTAAAATGCTAATGGCACCAGAAGAGCCCTCAGAAAGTGCTGCAGAAGAGGTATAACATTTACATTCTGGAAAAGTTAAACAGTACATGTAGACAGCTCATCGCTGGCTCAGGCAATGATTTCCAAGAGGGGACTTGAACAAGAGTAGGTCATAATAATTGTATTTGTTGTCTGGGAGTAGAAAAAACCTGTAATCCTTCCTACATCCATTCTAGGAAAGGAAGATGCTTGTGCTTATTCCACCCTGCTGTGCCTTTCTCCGGAGGCCTGGCTTTTCATTAGGGAAGATGCAGTGATGCACTAGGAATAGCGTCCCAAGTGATATATTTTTCTCTCCACATAACATCGCAGGTTCTAGCTCACTGCAAGCTGCCAAACCAAACCCCATATTGTCACAGCATGCCCTGTACCAAGTATCATCAAGAGGAACTCATCCTTCCACGTTCTTAAGTGCTCCCCAACACCAGGAGAACAGATGATGTTACATGGTCAGTGGTTCTTCTCAAGGTTACTGTTTATGATGATGGATTAAAAGGAAAGATGATAATTATCTGAAAAACAAAACAGATCAGTAGTGTGGATAGCTCTTTAAAAGCTTCCAAATGGCATCGTTCACTGCAAAAGTGAGATTTACTAGAAAGGTCATTCAAAAACCTATTCCAGTGTTGTTTCTTTGCTCGCTTTTGGGAAGAAGCCTGAATTTTACAGCAATAGGAGACTGAAGCTGCACTTCTTCCCCTGCTGAATTACAGAAAACCAGGAGCTCTAATTATAATAAACTCAGATAATAACAGAAGCCTGCACTACCAACGTGCATGCAGAGAGATTAAACTAAGGGTGTGCATGAGCACCAGAAAAGGATAAGCACAAAGCCATATGTGGCAGACTTTCCTTCCGAAGTGCCAGGCTAAGCAGAGCAATTTAACAAACACAGGGAAGAGAAAAATGTCATTTTCAAAAGTGAAAGAGGAACCCACACCCTCAAACACAGCTCTTAGGTGTGTTTTTAGGGATCAACTCTCTTCCAATATGCCCCACCACGAGCATTTACGCCTCGTGCAAAGCAAGGCTCGGTAACCAGGGTGTAAGAGCAGTGAGCTGTGTAAAGCAGGTGGAAGCAGCTCCTCACCAGGCAAGGCAGCAGAGGTCCAGGACCTCTTAACTGCAGCAGTCAAGTGCATTAACTTGTTTAATTTTGAACGGCTATTGCCAGACTCCCAGCTGGTGCAGCCTGGCACAGCTCCATGGATTTCAGTAGAGCTACAACTGACACGAGCTGGGGATCTGGCCCAGTTTCTCAATTTGTCAAAAAGATGGCAATTCTTAGGGCACACTCCTGTCCTATGCAAATTCTCCCATCATCACGGGCTTTAGAAGTTATAGTTGTGACAATTCACACCAGATACTTCTGCATCTTTACTCTCTTTCTTATGTCCACTGCATGAATCCTCCCAAAGTAACGTCATTATGTACCCTGAGTGCAGAGCCCTGTCGTGAGACACCTTCCCCCTAACACAAAGTCTAGAGGACAAGGCCTCAGAAAATGCTGGAGTGCTGGGAATACCTGTTGTCTTCACACACAAATCACTTCAGATCTGCTCCCGCCTCCTCCATCTGAGAAATGGGTCTAAGGAACACTCACCTCCTATGAGTGCTGCGAGCACCCAGCAGCAGAGGGTCCCCTCTATACATCATGCAGCTGATGCTACATGGAGTAAATGGGTTGCACTGACCACACAATGGGCTCAAAAAGGAAATCCAAGTTATCCGGGATTTCTGGAAGTGACCACAGATAGGCCAGAACACAAAGATTTCAGAATGGCACCAGAGGAGGAGGTGGCACATGCTGAAGAGGTCCCACTGTAAACTGAACTACCAGGGAATAGAAAGCAACACAGATTGACTACAGCACACTCCCACAAACCCACCAAGGCAAACACCATGTGCTTACAATGGTGGAAGCCAGTGCTGGATGCCTGGAAGCATATCCCATGCTCATGCTACCACCCAGAACCCTGTCCTGGGTCTTTAAAAACACCGCCATACACCACCTCTCCTGTCCCGAAGGACTGTTATGACTGATGGAGCCCAAAGTCAGGGCCTAAATGAACTCAACAGATAGTTTCAAGGGATGGCCCATAGACAAAGGGAATGATATCTGTATGTATATATCAAAAGACAGGAAAGGTGGTAGTGACTCATTAGAATGTATTGGGAAGTGTGCGATCTGGGCATGATCACAGAATAAGAGATGGATATTGTCATGGTTTGGGCTGGGATAGAATCACAACCAGCAAGTGAATGACTGTGTGGTCTTTAGCTGCCCACCAGTTTAAGCCACAGCAAATGGTCAAAGAATAGTAAATATATAACGAAAGAGACTATCCCAGTACAGGTGACACTGCAAGCAGCTGAAGTACTGAAACCAGTTATTTTATACAGCATGAAAATCAGCGATTTTATGAAGAGCAGAAATACACAATAGTGATATTTCTAACAAAAAAAAAATAAGAGGGAAAAATATATCCAAGTCTGAATCCTCCCCCACAGCCAAATGCCCATCACGCAGCCCAATAGGCTTAATCTGCCATAAAGCCAAATACTTCCCAGAGGAGGTGATCATTAGTTTGAACATTAATTTCCCTTCCCCTCTTCTTCTGTATCCATTAAGTGGAATAACAAGAAATGTTCGTGGCCATAAGGTATGTTTGATGGCAAGGAGTAAAAGAAAACGTGCAATTAAAAGATGTAAATGATAAACTGCATAACTTCTCAGCTGCCTTGGCCAATACGTGGGACTTGAGGGACAGGCAGGTTTTGTTCTTCCATGTTGAGGTCAACGAAGTGCAGAGTCCCAAGGATGGAAAAGTTGGAGAGGGAAAGAGAAATTATTAATGCTGCTTCTTCTTCTTGCTTGCTTAGATTTGCAAAGCATGTTTCTTGAATGAGTTTGAAGCCCAACATATAAAAAGCTGACTATTTATATATTTGATTCTTTAAAAGCAATTAGGAATACAAAGCAGATGGTACAGCATTGTAGATTTCCCTTTTCATATTGCTTAAACACTAGAGATCAATAAGTCTAATATAAACAGATGATTTCCATAGCAGGGTTTATAATTAGCTGGCACTGAATGTGTCCAAACTCTAAAATAATTAGCAGAAGCATGTGGCACACCATTAAAACCTTGTGGCTTGTCTGCATTTACATTTATAATTATTAAAGTTAATTATGATGCTTGTGGTGTGGTTCCAAGCTCCTTTACAACTTAGATTAAATATTTTTTCCAGTCCTATTTTTTCTCTCAGCCCACCAAATGCCAGCAGTTTTCAACAAACTTCATTTCATCACTGAGAAAAAATGGGGGTTATTTTCCTAGGAATGACCCGAATATTTTCCTAAGTTTTCCTTTTCTAAGGGCACATGACACAGGAATTTGGTAACTCATCATCTTGGAAGTAGAAAAATGAAAACATCCCCATTAGAAGGAATAATTCCAAAGTTGTTCAAGAAACCCATTACGCTTAAGCCTGACTTGCTGTTTTAAATGAAATCCAAACAAAGATAAAGCCTTTTGTTAAGTAAAACATCTCAATGACATTCAAGACCTTTCAGCAAAGTAAACCGTACTTTTCTGTGCTCTGATACTGGATAAATCACAGTGAAAAAGGCAGCATGAATGGGTTCAAACATCATATATTGGACAAGGACTTCTGAAGGTCTGACTTGGATTTACGCGTCTCTTCCCGCAACCTGAGCTATGGAAAGCTGCAGCCAATCTATCTGGTCACTTCTGAAATGCATTTTCATGAGCATTCATCATCGCATGGCACATCCAGAACCCCAAAGAAGTTGCACCGTTTGCATAATGTCTTCTTGCAGTTATTCATTTATCAGAAATGGTCTTTTCTTTAAACAAAGCTAAACTCCACACTGCCCTCCAAGTGTCATTGAGTCTAGGATGGATGCCCTATAGAACAGCGACCCTCTGGAAGATAATCCTTCTGGAGCACAGCCGCCATGCTTCAGGAACACCGTCTTTTCACCCAGAAACATCCAGTACTGGGTAGGCAAATCAGAAGAAATTTAATTTACCTGTCTGCCTTCTGATGCAAATCATCTCATACTGTAAGATCCCGGGAGCATAGAGAGTAGTGACTCTACTATCACACATCAATTTGCTCATATGAAATTCCCCATCACAGTCTTTACTCACCTGTTCTGCCAAACATTTGACAGGGTTCAGCTGCCCAGCTGAGTGATTATGCTGTAGGTTTTCCTGCTGTAACTTGTGGTATGAAATGCCCATTCTTGACATGGTTCAACTCTGGAGTTGCCTGGTGAGAATTTAAATCTTTTCCAGCTCTTTTTCCTCTGAAAACTGTTCAGGGAAGTTTAACCACCACAAAGGAAGTCACACAGATAAGCGTTTGTGTAGCAGAAAATGCCACAAGCACCAAATACCAGCAGTGGGAATCATTCTGACACACCATTCCCAGCGAGAGCAAAACCTTAATCTTTTGCATACAAGTTACATGGGATCAGCTGCTGGCATTTACTTGGCACAGCAGGATACCTGAGAACAGGGTAAGACCCTATCTATACCTTAATAGCATCAGTTTAAGTTGGGGGGGGGTACTTCAATAAAAGGAAATCAACTATTTCACAGGGATCAGAGAGGGTTAAGGTTAGTTTTCACAGAAAAACAGCTATCCACTTCCCAGGTGCTAAGTATTTCATATGCACAAGTACTCCCACTTCTGAAATCACAAGGAATACCTGATTTCCACTAGAGAGAAGTCTCCCCCCTCTTTTTAATGCATTGCTGTTCTTTATATAACATGTCCATCATGAACTTCTTGGCCCTCATTCTTGTTTCCTCTGGCTCAGGCCAGACCTGGAGATGTCTGGAATGTGACAAGGCAGTATTAGCCTGCCAACTATGTTCTGTTAGCAAATTTATTTTCTTCTCCTAGACTGATGATAAAAATGTCATGGTGTGATGCTTTAGCAGGCCCAAGAGCTGCCCACCTACAGCTGCAGGGCTTGAAGAGAGCTCAGAGCCAAGAACGCCATAAGGAGAGCAGACAGCAACTCCACCAACTTTGCTCCTTCTGCATTGGTTATTCTCCTGCTAAATGATGCAATGTGACCCCCTCAGGGATTCCAAGTCTGATCATGTTTTTCTCACTATTTTTTTCTTTCCTACTTTCTCCTTCTCCTTGACTAAAGCAGCCCAAACTGCTGAATTTTTCATGAAAGAGATAATATCATTGTACATAAGATAATGGCATTCAAATACATCCATCTGCTTGTTAGCTCTGACTACATCGATTGTGCTTCTTCTGAGAGAATATTTACCAAAAAGAAGGGGAAAAAAAAAGAAAGGGGATAAAAAAAAGATTCCCTTTTGTGGTATAAAATATGCACATTTTCATAACTGAAATACAGAATTCCTTATACTTTAGATAAGAGAACAAAATGAACTGAGAAATTAAGGAAAGCACCCTTGAGGTCTGGCCAGGGCAAAAGTATTTCCTCCTTCCAGTATTTCATTAAAACCCTAGACAGGCCTTACACTGAAACACCGTTGGGTTTTTTTCTTTCAGTAAACAATATCTTGTTTCAGAGGTGAAATACTGCATGCCAATGATTGGGCTTTTTACTAGCCTCAAAGTTTTCCAACCTGGTCTAGAGGATTACTCCTAAGGCAGCCAGTCTATCTTACTTGCCCATAAAAACTGCCCAACCACAAGTAATTCCATCTATCATCTTATTCCTTTTTGGCTATTCCAACAACACAGAGTAAGACCATAAAATATGTGCGATCCAATTACTGAAAATCTGATGAAAAATTACTCTCAAAAGTAGGGCAAGTGAATGTATTTACTGAATTTCAGATGCTCTGGATAAGGAGGATGGCGAGACAAAAACTACCAATCAATTTTACACACCCCAAACTGCTTTCACTTTGGTTCCTATTGGTTGTGGACAACCATCCTTGGTTTGGAAGTTTCATTTCAGCACACAATATATTCTAATTGCCTTGTATACATTTATTACAGACACATCCTAAACCTGAGCTGTGCTTTATGCTCTTCCTTTGACCTGTTTAACACAGTAGATGCTCTGGAGTGCCTGCTGTCTCAGGTGGCTCTTTGAATGACTCTTGTTTAAAGAACAACTCCAGCACCAAATGCTGCGTTTCTCAGACTGCCTTGAGCGCATTTCAATGCTTAGTGTTGAAACGGCAAACACAGCAATTAAATGTAAATGACAGCAGTTGATCTGATTATTTCCTTCTCTCCAATCTCCTTTTTATTATAAGCTTGCATATTGAGGAAGCAGGAGGGAACACCACCTCTGAACATTTGTCCCTTTGTTTGCTGCGGAGGAGGCCTGTGTGCGAGTGTGCCTCTTGCAGTGATCTCAAAGAGGGGAAATGAGAAGAAATCCTGATCCACAGAGAACTTCCCCATTGCAAAGCCTCCAGCCCGCTCCCCTGTGTGCTTCACTCCAGGATCCTGGGAGTCACTGACAGCAGCTCTCCACTGCCTCATTGCAGGGAGGTGTGGAAGGAAAAATGTGTTTTCCTGGAGGCAGCCTTAATCACCCACAGTGTTTCCAGAATGGAAGCTGAGCTTGTCCCTGCTTCTTTCGGCTTCTGTGGAGCTTGTTTAGCACCATGTGAGGGTTTCTTCTCCTTCAGCCCAATTCACTTTCAACTGATTTCCACTCCATTAGCAGAGCTACACCTGCCTGAAACCCAGAGAGTTTGTAATCCCACGGGCTGGACAGAGAGGAGCACCACCAGTAACTAGTGCTGTCCACAACAGTTTCCTAAGGCAGAACTTCCACATCCGTTGGACATGGAAAGAACAATGCTCCTCTGCTATGACTTGGTTTCTTTCAAAACTGAGTTTAGTACAGCCACATAGAAAGATCTCATGATTTAATCACAGATGTTCAACAAGGACAAAGTTATTCACAAGTTTTCAGTTGTGAATGGTTTTTCGGCTCCGTTGACCAGCATGTCTCGCTTTACACTGTAGTGCTCTGCATTAATAGCTGATGCTGAGTGTCCCAAAGGATGGCGTCTGTGTAGCAACCAGGGAGTGATTTTTTTCTGGAGAAATGCCTCTCCTTTCTCCGACTTCTGATCTGCTGCCTGTTGTAAGTTCCCTATGCAGCTACACTGTGGGAGCTTTATGTCCTAAACAGAGAGGACATGTCCAGTCCAGTAAAATAATGCTTTTATAACGATTGCTTCAATACTGTTTGTGCAATCTCTTTGCAAAATCTTGTTATTTGTGATTCTTATCCTACAACTTGATATGCATAATAGCTTGAAGGTGCCGGTGATGGAATTTTTCCAGCTCTTTGATGTGCCAGCAATGACTTGTCCATGTTTCACAGCCACAGACTAATGTGGAAATTACTACAGCAAAATAAACACTAAGTCTGGTGTTCTGTGGGATACCACGCAGGTGTCAATCCATGATGCAATCTCACATGCAAAACATGTATTTTCAATTCCGCATATGATTTCTTCGACATCGGATAGTCTCTTAAAAAACAAGCTACATCCATTACCCACACCAATGTGTTGGTTCTGAGGCTGTACCTTGCACATGCTTTTGCAGCCATGGACTAGTGCATAACCTTGCTTCTCTTCCAGCTGATGATAAATCTGTAGACTTCAGCTGCCACAGCAGATTTGTTGGTCGTGAACTAGAGGTCTTCTATAGTGTGTACAACGAAAGCACAACCACCTGCGCAAAGAAGTTCACGTATAACCTTCTCCTTCAGTGTTGTGGAGGCCTTCAATCTGCTCAGGTTAAAGAGCTTGCCAGATGTTCAAAATGTAATAAATATTCCTGGCATCATGTCTCTAGTGGCATCATCAATCATTACTACAAAGAACAGGCCAAAGAACAGCCTGTGCCAAAATATACCTTTGCTTGACTCCTTTTGCTATTACAAATGGATCCAACAGAGTGCCAGCCCCAGCCTCTATCCAGCACACCATTGTGCAGATGACGGATAATTTCACAAACTTTTCTGGACATCCAGGAGCTTAGAAAGATTGCCAACAGTTTTCACAGAGCTGGAAGTCTAATAGCATCGAAAGCATTGGTAAGGTCAATGAAGACTTGTAACATGGGGGTGTGTTATCCTCTGTGTATTTTTTATTGGGAAGCTGGGGAGAAAACAGTGAATATCACATCCTAGCACCCTCTTAGATAATGTGCATCACCTTAATATCCGCATTACTCTGATCAGATCCAGTTAGCACTTTGTCCTTTTCCTGAAATCAGAATTGCTACAGAAACATCTTTGTTTGTATACCAGAGCGCTGGAAGATAAAGGTGCCTTTGAAATTCATAGCCTAAGGGCATGTAATTTTGGGATGTGAGGAGGATGATACGAATCTACTCTCAGAAGAATGAAGGTTCCCAAATTCTTACACATTCTTTTGAAACTTCCAGTTTTAAGTGTTATTTCTGTATGTTCCTAAATTGAAATTTTCTATGTTATAAAAAGGTCTGAATTCAACTGTAAGGAAGTTCAAAGAGAACAACCAAGTGAGGCCTCACTGAGGTACACTTTGCTTTTTTACAGAGAATTTGGGATCCTTGGTTTTCCAGAGCACACAGAGTCACTATTAACAAGGTCTTACAGTATTTGACGTCTTAATTCCCTGTACTTTTTCCTCCTCAATTTGATAATCTCCTTCCTATTGAGATCATTGTATGGACTATTTTTAGCTTCTTAAGAACTCTTGCCCCTGCTTTCGATGCAAGTATGTAACTGAAACACAATCAACAAGAATTATGTTTAACAAATACAAAAAGAGAAAGGAAATTGCCTTATACTGCTCCATTACAAGGAATATCCAAGTATCAGTTCAGTGGAAGCAGAGGTGAAAAGAGCACTTTAACCAGTTCAGAATTTGACACTCTCTTTATTTGCTGCCTATTCTCAGCTTTAGTCAAGAATTATTTAAATAGGAGCAAAAAGAACCCTGAATTACTTATGTGTTTGACTGCTTTTGCCTAACATTGCTCTGTGTTAGCAAGTGTGCACTGGAATTAAAAAGCTAACATTTAAGTTACCCTTTTAGCTACTGTGCAAGATTTAATTGGGGGTGCTGAGAAATTGCCTGTGGAGCTGAACTCTTACCAACATCAAGTAAATATTCCAATCTCTTAGTTATTTAGATGCATTTGAAGAACATAAAGGCAAGCTATGTAATAAAGAAAGAGAGCAGCTCTTGTTTTGCAACGGAGAGAGGACTGGCACATGTCTGAAGTTCTAACTGTTGATGGGTTTTCCCTTCTTATTTATGCTTATGTTAGCTTCTTTTAATATGTTCATTATTGCACAAATTAGAATCATTTTGCACAAAGTAGAATTCATATTTGGTCATTACTGGTTGTAGGGACAATTGGTCCACATAGACAAGAACTCACCAAAAGCTCTGTTATTCCAGTGGGTAATGATGTGCTCTGCACACAGCTGCAGGATAATCTATTGACAGGATTTGACTTCCTTGGATGCCAGTCAGCTTGCTAACATCTCTGAGTAAGAGACAACTTGTTGATCAAGGGTTAAATAGTGCTTGGAAGACTTTGGTGAGGGCAGCAGGGCTCTGGAAACAGAGGGAGGTTACATACCTTTGTACAAGCAGGGCCCATGGAGGCAGGGGATGTAGCATCCTGCCAAAAAGGCTCTTCATTCTCACTGCTTTAGTTGGTATGAAAAAAGAAGAGTTGTCAACCCTTTGACAACCCTTAGGTTGCACTGTACCCCATGGGATGCGAATACTTGGCAAGTCCTTGCATTCCTGCAAATGCAGGCTCCCACTTGCAGCTGCCACTCAGAGCCTGCTCATAGCATCTTCTGCTGTTGTGTGCTCTTAGAGCACAGACTTTCGAGATAGAAGGATCCACTGAGTATCCAATGTAACCTCTTCTACAGCTTAAGCCAGCGATTTCGCACAAAAATTTCTGTACCAAACGGTGTAGTATTGGGCTTTACTAGAGCACCACCTTCAGAAAGGTGTTCACTACTGATTTAAGGGGTGGAGAGCACTTCACATCCCTTGGTAATCTATTCCAGTATTATTATCAGTATTCAACTAAAGATCAGCCTGGCCCATATAATGCTGCAGCTTTGAAGAGAGCAGGTATTAGCCAATTGTAACTTGAGTTTATGCATCTTGCCATATGTGCCCAGCAGAATCTCAGATGGTTGCACAAGATAGATACCAGGTTTCTGTACACTAATCGGATCTCTGAAATTCCACAGGTCTAAGTATCATGTTGACTGAGAAATACAGAGCCTCTAAACTGATACTCCTATTGGATATTCTTTGTAATGAAACTATATAATGTAATTTTCCTTTTCTTATTGTATTTCTTAAACATTGTTATTGCTGAGCATCGAGGTTGTTACATGCTTACATCAAAAGCAGGGGCAAGATTTCTTCGGAAGCTAAAAATGTTTTCTCTTTTAGTGTTTTAATTAAAAATTAGACATACTTTAAGGAAATGTAAATGAGAGCTTTGGGATCCTTTGGCATGCAACATGCAGTGAATTAGCACTGTAAGTGGGACAGACCTATTGCTTAAGATGCAGAGACTCGTTAGAACATAGCACTGCGGGACGTAATGTGTGAAGCAATCTCACCTTTACATGGGAATGGACCAGAGCCAAAATTACAAAACTTGCCTGTCTAACACTAGAAACTGATATCCATTTTTACATAAGTGGCCTGATTATGTGTTAAAAGACAGGCGACTAAAAACACAGTCTCTTGGAAAACCGAACATTAATCCAGTGCAATAGTCCTACCTTTCCATTCTCTCTGCTCTCCATAATCACCATTCAAACACAGAACCATGTACCCTAAAACTTACTCCCCAGGACAAACTACAGCAGCAAATCCCAAACTTCTTGCCTGGTGGGCGAAACTGAATGTTACACTTGCCATGCGGCTGCCAGAGAGGGAAGAATTCAGGGAGGGGAAGGGAGAGAAAATAGGAAGGACATGGAGAAATATTAGCAAGACTTCCTTTGAAAGCTAAGTTCACAAAAGCTAACCACTGCTTTGAGCAAAGCTGCTACTTTGCCTCATAAGAGAACTTTGGTGAACCAGACTGTACGAAACTATAGAGGTTATTATGTTTGCAGCCTCCTTGCTGTGCGTTCTTCCACAGAAATGCTCACACCCGCTGTGCATGGCCAAATAACATGAATTAAAAATGCTGCACAGCGACAAAGTTTGGTTTCAGATGAAAATACCGCAGAACTCGTTGGCTCTTAATATCTCAGAATCTCCAGTGGTCCCAACCTCCGCATCAAACTCAAACGGGGAAATTCAGGTTAGATATAAGGCAGAAGTTCTTCCCTGTGAGGGTGCTGAGGCGCTGGCACAGGGTGCCCAGAGAAGCTGTGGCTGCCCCATCCAGGCAGTGTTCAAGGCCAGGCTGGACACAGGGGCTTGGAGCAAGCTGCTCCAGTGGAAGGTGTCCCTGCCCGTGGCAGGGGGGTGGAACTGGATGAGCTTAAGGACCTTTCTCAACCAAACCATTCCATTATTCTAAGGTACACTTGAAACCCAGCTATCAATCTTAAGGCTAAGATTGATAAAATCCAGGCCTAAAGTTAGAAGAAAAAGTGTTAGGGCCATAATTTGTCCACACAAACCCCCAACCCACAGTGCCTATGCCCATCTGCCTTACCTGTAAAGCACATGCCACAAGCCCACATTTGCCATGACAGCCATGAAATCCCAACCCATTTTGCTGGAGCCATTATCCTTAGGGATAATAAAATTCTGTAAGACAACAAACGCAGGAGGTACCAACGCCAGGTCAGGAAAGAACTGGTTTATGGGTAGCTGTATATTAGTTTTAGGACAGGGCTAGCAGCAGCTTGTGCCCTAAATTATGTCTTGGAGACACGTGGAGTGAGACAAGTGGAACGGACAATAAATGCCAAGTGTTGCAGGCAAGGTTTATGGGGCCAACAGTGGTTTAACATTTGGGCAAATGTCTGAGACACGCTAATTTTCTGCTTCTCCCTCTGACTGAAATGACCGATGAGTTGTACCCAACCCAGCTCAGGTTTAAAATACCAGGTATCGAATCCTTCCAGAGCCCTGCTTGTGATCAATGCTGCAGGTAAACATGGTCACGAAAAAATGCCAAGTAACTCTCAGTAACAGGGAAATACAAGGAAATTGCAAACTGCTCACAGACATTCTGTCAAGTAAATTAATTGCTCAGTTCTACTTTATTAGGAGACCTTTATGGTTGTGGGCAAGGCTGCCTCCTAAAATCCTTTGATCAGTCTTAATACGGGAAGCCCTCTTTTGTGAGGCTAACTTAATACTGTTGTATTCATGCAGCCTAAGCTGAGTAGGTGCTAAGTGCTTTGCCAGCAGAGCTGCTGCAGAGGGTGGAGGAGAGATCATTCTATTTATTCAATTTTATTCCATTCAATAGGCTGGACCTCTTTGTTTACATGATAAATATCTTTGCTGTCATTTTTCCCCTCTCTCAGTTTTATATATTATACCATGTCCTGTCATTTTCTCTTTCTGTTTCTCTTTATCAAAAATTGAAGTTGTCTCCAAAAAGCTGATCTGAAATCTTTTCTGCTTCAAAATTAGCTGCTGCCTAAGCAATCACACGTGCAGGTCAAAGTTTAAAGGCTGACCCTGCATCCAGAGAATTCAATACTTAAAGTCCATTGGAGACCAAAGAGAAAGAAACACAGACCCGAGACTGTAACTTGCCTTTTCAAATTTATCCACTGCAACAGAAACTAGTCTGCACACTGAAAAACTGAAACAGAAAATAAGGGAAGCCTTGATCTTGCCACAAGACACCATCCAATCTCAGCAGGTACAGAAAGCAGCCAAAGCCTTCGAGTGAAATCCTGGACCTGGTAAATTCAATTTAAAGGCAAGATTTCTCCTGTGATTTCTCTTTTATTGATTTCTTATCACTTCAAAAATGAATTGGAATGATACTCCAGGAAAAAACAACAACAGGAGGAGCAAAACAGGGAAGGAAACCAAATGTTTCCTTCCTCCAGAATGACAGCAGAAGCTTGTAATCAGGAGAATTCAAGGGTCAGTCCTGCAGCTTTGCTTTAATTGTGCTCCTCTTCAGATAAGCATCTCTTATGGGTGGAAATTGCCTTGCACTCCCTGCATGTATAATGTCCAGGGGAGTTCAGGGAAGGGCTTGCAGTCTTAATGGAGGAAGAAAACACGTAGAAGTTGATTTTTATCCACGTCACAAACTTGCTCTGTGCCTTCCATGACTTGGGATATACCAGCAGAAAGCGAATCGGCAATTAAAAAAGAGCAGCATGAATATTTTATGCCATGCAGAACTGATATAACTCGTGTATCTCAGACAGGGAGGTTGCACCTTTGCTCAGATAAAATCCGAACTATTCTTTGTTATGCTCAGAAATGCAATGAAATGAAGCACAACTGGGTGGTGAAGAGGGGCAGTGTCCAACTAAGCGGATTGCTGAGCTCATACAAACAATGTGAGCGCTTCAAGTGCTCCTCTCTCCGGAGTCACAATGACATTCCTGGCTTGTTTTAATTTTACCTTACTGGATTTGCTGTTTTCTCTTCCTTACACTGGCCCTAATCAATGCTGCAGGTCAGGTTGAAAGAATGGACAGCCCTCGAGCCACATACATTTAAACCACTTTGATGCAAATATTGATCCAAAGAGCATAGACACGTGGAGGTGCTGCTTTTTTTAATGGACAAGCTTCCTCCTCCCTCGCCTTCCAGGTTTGCGCTCCACGAGATAAAATAGAGCTGTCTGCCCAAGAGCAGGAATGAATACATGAATTAACAGATCCAAAGATAGACCAGCCTCAACGATAAATTCTGTTAAATCCAGAAAGCAAGATGCCATCTGCATGAAGTGCAACTGCATTTCATGGCCTTGCCTCTCTTCAGCGTTTCCATCCCTTCATTCACACTCTAGCGAGGGTGCTTTGGCAGACAACATATACAGTGGTGGTAGAGAAGTAGCGCTTCTTGTCAGCATGAATGGTGCTGCTGACACAATGTCCACCATGGCCTGATGCTTAATTCCCATGTACACAAGCCTATCAAAGCATTTCATTAGAAAGCCACCATCCACGGCTTATATTTAGAAACAGAGAGCGAGTCCAAGCTGCAATCCAAAGACGAGATCAAGGGAAGGAAAGAATTCTAAGGACCGCTTTGAAATTCAACACTAAAAAGATCTGACATTCTTCTATCTGTAGGCATTTTTAGGCTGGACTGACAATAAAAAGAAACCTGTTTGTACAGAGAAAGCTTGCCTGGCCCTGCGCCAGGACAGGAAGTCTATCAAAGCTGGGCAGTGCTTGAAAGCAACAGAATACTACAACCAGAAAAAGAGAAAAGGGGGGTGAGAGTGGAGAGAAACAAGAAGGAAAAGACTTACTTCTACATGGGCTTTAATGCTGGTTTTCAGCTGGCTGTGCACGTTGTTGGTGGCTGCACCACTCCCTGTTTACTCGGCTCGTCCTCCATGTGCATGTCCTTACTCCAGGTGTTCCACAAGCACGGCAGCACTGCTTGTGAGGAGGACATGGACATGAGCTACTGTATTTACATCCGAACATTAGGATGAATCAAGCCGTTTTCCCTGGCAGTGCTCAAGGCCAGGTTGGACGGGGCTTAGAGCAAACTGCTCTAGTGCAAGGTGTCCCTGCCCGTGGCAGGGGGCTGGAACTGGATGATCTTAAGGTCCTTTCCAGCCCAAACCATTCTCTAATTTCTAAGCAAAACTATCAGATCACCAGGGGATAAATCAAACAGCATATGTGGAATAGTCTCCCTGTGGGTTTATCTGGGAGGTAAGTGCCTAAACTTAGCTCTAATGGGTCAGAGGTGGGTTTGTTTTGTGGTGGGGAGCCATTCACTAGACATATTCACAACACACAATTATAGCAACACCCGGAATGTCTTCCAGCCTTTGACCTTGGACGAACATTAATTCTTAACAGACATCATCTGTTTGCTTTTTTTAAACTCCTTTAATTTCTTTTTCCCCCCTTTTTTGGGGGGGGTTGGAATTTCTGTCTCTAACATATTCAAGCTCCAAATGGCGCTGTCATCTCGAGCTACAAGTTAGAAAGTTATTACTTTTAATATGCCACTACCTTAGGCCTCTACTGTTATGTAAAAGAAAAATAACCTTGTGTGACAGTTTAACATTGATCGATGTGCCTGCCAAATGCAAAGAGATAAATAAGCAGGTGATGAATAAACAGCACTTCAAGTAAAGACATTACGCCGCATGCATAAAGCGACGCCAGGCACCTAGGAGCGGTGGGTGGCCGGAGGTTGGCCATTTCATGCCCACTCACTAAAGCAGACTTAATCGCTTCCAATATTTTCTGTTAAAAAGCACGCTTAATGAGCCAATTTCACAAGCCCACAGAAACTGATTATTATCTCCGAGTTCCAACTGAGTTGGTTGTTTTCCAAGAGCCGGTTTTGCCTTGACGGGATAAAAACCTTTCAGAAAAAAAAAAAAAAAAAAAAAAAAAGGAAAAAGGGGAAAAAAATAAATAAAGAGAAGAGAAGGAAGCAGGAGGGATACAAGGGATACAATGCGGCCGGGGTGGTGGCACTAGATGGCAGCCTTGCTCCGCCGGCTGGCTGAGGGAGAGCGGTGCCGGTCCCGGCGGTCCAGGTCCCTGAATCCCCGATCTCTGCGGCCCCCGGTCCCTACAGCCCGGGTCACTCCATCCCGGGGGCCAGTGACCCCGGTCCCTGCAGCCCCAGGCCCTCCATCCCGGCTCCCTGGTGCCCTGGTCCCGGCAGCAGGGATTCCCTCTCTCACTGTCCCCATGGACCTCCCCTGGGGCATCTGGTAGGACCAGGCGTCTCACAGCCCTTTTTGCTAGGGAAGTGGCTTGAAAGTCTAAAATTGGCTTTGCCTTCCTGCAAATCGTTTCTCCTCCAACAGCAAAAGCAGGGCTAGTTGCCCTATCCAGGCTTGGGCAACTTGAGCAGCCTCCATGGTGCTCTTGTAAATCCCAACGAGTTCTTTTGGGGCAGCAGAGATTTCACCACAGAGCCAATTTTAATTCAAGTCCTGAGGGGATCTGCCTCTTCCTGGATTGGGGCAAACCTCATTTCCATATTCCATAGAATCATCGAATCAACTGGGTTGGCAGATCACCCTTTCGGGAAGAAACTGTTCCTAATCTCCAGTCTAAACCTCCCCAGGGGCAGCTTGAGGCTGTTTCCTCTTGTCCTCTCACTTGGTACTTGGGAGAAGATACCAGTCACCTTCTCTCTCCATGGTGACTTGTGTTTTAATCGCACCCCTATTTCCTAAATATCCATCGTATTCCTGATCAGAATGTGTTCAGTGAGCACATGGACACTGCAACTACTGAGATTCTCAGTTGTATTTTAATCCACAGACAACTCCTGAGACTCAACAGTATGAATTTACCCTCAGAAATACAACTTCTGCTGTGCACCATTAGTCAGGCTGCTGGACAGGATGGACACAAAGCCTGGTCCAGCACAACAGCCTTTGCTTCAACACATGCAGCAGGTTCTATATCTGCTCTGGAAGGCATCTGGCCTTGAGAGCATTGCATCCTTCAGTTCTCCATTCTCCCTTTCCTTGCATCTGTGATCTAAATGGTAGCTTGCCACCATCAGCTTCCACCACTGCCTTCTCCTTTTTTTAATGTTTCTATGTGCTTGCCTGTTCCATTCGAAGCTCAGTTTTCCCTGTGAAGAAGTAGTCATACCGGCTCTTTAGTTAACTGATTAGTAATTGAAGGCCTAGTTTGGAAATTGTACAAGTTTCCTATGAATATTCATAAAAATAATTAACTTGGCTTCTGATTTAGAACCCAACAACAGTTCACTTCAATTCCTGCCTTTTTTTTTTGATAGATGAGTTAATTATACACCGAGGTCTAGTTGCTGGGGCTTCTTTCCTAAGTGGTGATTGACTAACTGCTGCTGGTGACAATAATCCTGCTTTGGGGAGGGGTTTTTGAGTGTTTCGCTTTGGGTTGGGGTTTTTTTTGGTGTGTGTGTGGCTTTCACAACGTTTCTCTGCAGCTGGAGGGTGGCACAGGGACATGGGTGCCCTGATCCAAAGTCCCATCCTGGGCTGGATCTGCTCCAGTGTTTTCTTCCCCAAAAGCAGGAGTGCCCTTTGGGCATTGGAACAGGCTGACCAGGGCAGTGCCGGAGTCAGGGTCCCTGGAAGTGTTCACACCCCGTGTAGATAAGGTCCTCAGTGCCATGGGTTAGTGGTGGCCTTGGCAGCGCTGGGGAATGGTTGGACCTGATGATTTTAAGGGTCTTTTTCAACCTGATTGATTCTATGATTGCATGTTTTCTGGAAAGCAGATCTCTGAGGTGTTGCTATCAGGAGACAAACGCAGAGGCAGGGGGTGTCCAGGCAGCCCCTAGCCCACCGACACCACTCAAAAATTCAATACCAACTCATGCACGCGGCTCACTGCACACAGGCAATTTTGCAAGCCCTCCCTCACTCCCTACCCCTCCTAAAGGGTAAAGAAACCGCAGGCACTGGAAGTGCTTTAAAGCATTTATCCAAAAATTACCATGATGCAAGTCCACGTTGTTATTTCCCCAATGTAGAGAAGTGGATGCCCTCACTGACAAAGGGAGGCGAAGTGTTCTTCTCTTCACCCCAACTAGGTGCTGACTTACTTAGTGTATCCCAGAGACACTTTATTCTTCCATAAATCCCAGCCTGTGTGCATGAACACATCCTGTTTGTTGTCTTTTAAACTGACTTTTACATAAAGGCATGGATGAGACGGATTACAGACTGTCACAGTTATGAGATAGTAAGATTTCATTAGAAACTTGGTTCTACTGTGGACTTTTCTAACCTTGTTCCTTACTCAAAAACAACATTAAAGGCCAATGCCCAAGCTTCCATTCTCCTTATGACTTCCACAAAGACCAAGTAAGTTAAGATACTTCTGTTAATATAATACATGGCAGATTTATTCACTCAGGCTTAAATTCTTGGAAGATAACTAAATATCTAATGTCTGATGAAATCAGTTACTCCACTGGTAGCGAAGTGCCTAAACACTTGAGTATCTGGGCCTTAGTAAGAAGGAATATTCAGCTAAAGAGAATATGCCAAGAGAGTATTTGTGTGGTCTACATTAGCTCTATGAATTTAAGAGGTCTCCCATGTATTTTGGCAATTTAAATCAGGTTGTGATTGGTTTCTGACCCAATCAAGAGATCTATTTGATGAAATAAGACTGGTAAAACTCACTTTAGGACAAAGGTTGATTTGATAATCATAATTGCATTTCTACTATATCTATTTTCTTAAGTGTTAGTAGATTTATTAGACTTTTCCTGTATAACCTATGGCTGATTTGCAGCTTCCTTGGTAATTTCTTAGTAGGCAGCAGCAATTTCTTATATCTTCAGTAATGTCTTGGATGTACATTTTTTATATTAATGATCTCACCAGGAGAAAAAGTGTACGGTGAATGCATGATGGCCATATGGAAAAGACAATGAAGTTTAGTAATTAAAACTGAAAAGGGAAAGAACTATGCAGTAATTAGAACACTGATTAATCAGCTGATAATTTTATCTTGATTAATGCTGCTGATTTTCCTCTTCTTATTGACCTAGGAAAGGTAGGTTTAGACCAATTAAATATAAATTATTCCCTTTTTTCACGTTCCAGGCAGATTCCAGTGTTCTAAGTCATACTACATTTAAGATGTAGCACTGAATTGCTCTTACTAAATTGGGCAGCTCAACAAAAGGTAAAGTAAGGTTTATGTTCCAAACATGCTGATGCTTTTATCTAAGGCGGAACTGGACAGAATTGGTTATTTCACTATTATCTGGGGAATATTAAAATGATATTAAATTGCAGTGGAAAAAATTAAAGACTTTGCCTGTTTTAAAGCCATTAACAGTAGGAAAACTAAGAGGATTCATTCATTTTATTGGGCTCAAGTTATGGATGCATAATGTAGTCCTGAAACTTCAAGAAAAGGTTCTATATTAATGCTCCGATTTCCCTTCATGTGCAGAAGTTTATTATTCATGGGGGAAAAGCATTGCCAGCACCAACCTCACTCCTGTGTCTGTTTGCAGACCATAAACTACAACACCTCTTCTTACCTTCCCATGCACAGTTAAGGGATGAAAGCTCCTTATTTTAAGCAGAAGGAATTTTATGTGTGGTCTCATTCCATTGCATTCACATGTGAATCAGGGTATTTCTCGGTCTAAGACACCGACACTTCACAATCACATCCTTTTGCAACTGCAAAATACAGATGCTAGAGACAGTATTGCTTCTCAGAGATAAATACCTGGCAAGTGCAGAAAAGCTCACAAGCAAAATGCAGGCATCTTATTTCGGGAAATTCAGGCTGACAATGCTGCTTGCTGGACGTGTGCTTTAACTTGCTGTGGTAGGAAAACACTGCAGCCCACGGAAAACAAACCCCTGCCCTTCCTTTATGGATCACCTTCACCCCTAGCGTGTCTGCCGTTCCACACATGCCAGCTTCTTCAGTTCTGTATACTGAAGCAGACTGTAGGATTAACAGAAGCATGGAAAGGTAAATCTCCAAACTCACACCTTCAGCACACTGCTGCTTGGCTGCTTTCTCTTGGCTAGATTTTCAGGTGGCAGAGGAAAACCCCACCTATGCCAAACACACCCATGCCAAAAGGCACCCGATGCCAAAAAAGGTTTACCAAACTTTATAGAGAGTGAGGGGAATCCCAGAGATCCCGAGTTAAGGATTTCAGCTGACAAGACTCCTCTTTATCCATCATCTCAGTTCTGTCCTCACTGTATAACAAAAGAGCAGGTAGAATTATTCACTACAAATAAATCTTCCAATTGATTAACACTTCCTTGTTTTCCCTGCACGTCTCACAAACCAAACCTTTCCCACTATTTGTGAGACATGACCTAACTCTGCAAGCCACTTTTCAAGTGTATTTGACCACTCAAAAATCACGTGGCTCTTTTCCCTCTTGGATGAAATTACTCAGCAGGGCAAATAATTACTAAGCAGCAGCAGATGTTTTCTTTGAATAGAAGTAACTTGTTAAGAAGCACATACAGGTGTGCATAAGAGAAATGTACCTTCCTGAAGCAGAACTAGCTAAAGAAAGAATATGAAGAAACCAAACCAGTTTTCACATTAGAAGATCAACTCTGCTCATTAATATCTCTTATCATTGCAACAGAAATGGCACTTCTGTGTTCTCTGGCAAGCATGTGAAATAAATGATCCTCTAATTTGGATCAAGTGAGTGAAAATGGATAGATTAAGCATGGGATAGCAAATACTTCATCACTCTGTCAACGGTCCAAACCCAAGCAGGCTGATTGTGCAAAAAAAGTGGTTACTGTTGTAACTGAGTGCCTTCATGTTAGCAATAGTCCAAACTCCACTGCTTTGCAACTTTTTAGGTGTGTTACTAAGGCTGAGTAAGCCAAAAGATTGCCTTGCTCAGCAGGTCATGTATAGTAACAGATTAACCACACAGTGGGAGAAATCTTCTTCTGCAACTCCTTGTATTTGCTCCTCAGCTAAATGAAAAGCTTTCAGTTTCCCTTTTCAGAGATCCAAATTGTACAATCACAGAATTAAGAGATACAGTATGGGTGGACATCAGCCTGGCATGAATTTCCACGTGTGGTGTCACTTAGAAGTACTAACTGTCTCCAATTCTTGGGCATCTCGAAGTTCAGCATTTTAAAGTCAGATCACTCCATCCAAGTATGACTTTTCCAGCTAAATTTTAGGCAACACAGTCCAGAGGAGGCCACGAGGATGATCAGGGGACTGGAGCACCTCTCATATGAAGATAGGCTGAGAAAATAGGGGCTGTTCAGCCTGCAGAAGAGAAGGCTGTGTGGAGACCTCAGAGCAGCCTTCCAATACCTGAAGGGGGCCTATAGGGATGCTGGGGAGGGACTCTTCATTAGGGACTGTGGGGAGAGGACAAGGGGTAATGGGTTTAAACTTAAACAGGGGAAGTTTAGATTGGATCTGAGGAAGAAATTCTTTACTGTAAGGGTGGTGAGGCCCTGGAATGGGTTGCCCAAGGAAGCTGTGAATGCTTCATCCCGGGCAGCGTTCAAGGCGGGGTGGGACTTAGCCTTGGATGGCATGGTTTAGTGGGAGGTGTCCCTTCCCATGGCAGGGGGGTTGGAACTCGATGATCTTGAGGTCCTTTCCAACCCTAACTATTCTATGATTCTATGATTCTATGAAACGGAGCTGGACTGTATGTAATACCTGGAAGCCCATCTAAGTGGGAGCAGAATGTCTGCTCAGCCACAGAGGTTCCAAAACAAGAGCGAGCCAAGTATTTGAGAAACAGCAATGTAAATAATTCTCAACTACAGCCATGCAACTACTGCCCAGTGACAATTTTACTGAGAATAACTATTAGTTCAAGAGATGCAAAACACTAATTCAGCTAAAAGGAAGGCAGAATACGTGAGAAGCAAACGCCACATCACTATTCCTTATAATCCTATGTGTACATTATCCATACAACAGAAGAAACAATAAGCTAGACTCTTCATGCATTCCTACTGTTGGTAGTCTTAAATGTGACTGAGAACGGAATATAATCATATATAGTTAAATATAACTAGTATCCTAGTTATTAAGTACAACTATATACTGGTAACATCACAAATTGCTGAAAGTCTATGAGGGAAATGGAAAAAATACAGTCACTAGACAGATTATTTCTATTAGTTTGAAAAGAATTCCCTGTGCACAGTGAAGTGTTAGTTGTTAGAAAGATTTCAACAAATATTTTCAACAAAAAGGCTAAATATTGTGGAATTTGAATATAAAATGAGACTTGTAAGACTGATTGTCATTGCTGTTCTATAAACCAGCGTAGTATCACCTACTTCATTTAACAAAAGCCTGTTTCAGGATAACAGATGAAATGGAAACTGAAAGATTCTTGTTTCAAATGGCTTTAGGTGCCTCAAAACCTAATCAGTTATAAATTGGCAGGTGGATAAAATAAATGCATCAACTTTCAGAACAGGAGATCTAAATATCAGGTCTTATGTTGTTAATTTCATTAAATAGCTGAGGACTTGACTGAAATTTTCACATCTTTGTTTTACACAAGACATTTTACCCAGAGCTTTTGCACTGGTCTTGCTTTGGATGACTTTCTGCTTAATTTACACCAGTTGCAAGCCTTTAGGTAAAGAAGTTACTCAGATGTTCCAGCACTATCACCATGAATAGTAATTTTGCTGTGTTAAAGGCAAGAATATCAATCTGAACTTCATGCAGGATCCACTGATAACACAAATTAAAGGTTCGTTCCACTTCAAATTAAATAGGACTGCAGTAAAACAAAGTGAATGCTACAGATTAGGAAGGATGGGGAAGAAACCCATGGAAAAAACCAAAACGCTAACAAGAAAAGTTTAGAATGAATAAAAATAAACTTTCTATTAACAAGACTGTACAACCATCTGATTGACCAAACCTGGAAACAACCAGAAGTAGAGCAACAACCAAAGTGTAATACAAAAAGATGTTAAAATCATCAAATCGGTGTCAACGTCAATGACACCCAATAAAAACTTTAACAGTAAAATGAAAGAAAGGAGGTCACTGAAGAGCAAGAAAAACATCATATCTGATACAGAAGTTAAAATCACAACTCACCATATCTATGACTGACATTACAAGGGGAAGTGTATGCATTGAGTAGGGACATCACATTGCTCCAAACCCATGTAAAAGCCAACAAGCGTGGCCAGGCTCTAGGACTGGCATCAGAGCTGAGCTCCTCTGGAATTTCACCACACAGGGCACAGAAACTACTTTTGGTTTAGCCAAAACATGATTCAAGGTAATGAAAAGTCTGTGTAACCGACAAAGAAAACACTGAAGTGCATTTCAAGAGGTGGTTGATAAACTAAAGAAAATAAGAACAACATTAGAGCGCAACCAAAGATAACAAATATTCTAAAATAAGAAGGAGAATTGCCTGGAGGAAAAAGAAGTGCTCTACTAGTGATTTATCACTAACAGTATCAATCAGATCATGGTATCATTCAGGAATTAAAAATCCCTAGGTGCAAACCCCCTCAGGGAAGCCAAGTTGGGAACAGTTACCCAACTCTTCATAATGTACCACACAGTTTTTTATCATTTCATCGCTTGCGCTATTCCATCCAAGCCAATGTTCAATGTTAGCAGCTTAATAAAGATAAAACAAAGCACATCTGAACAAAGAATCACCAGAACAGAGAAGTCAAGCCTAGAAAAATTAACAGGTGATGATTTAATCTGTGGGAGATTCAACACCAAAAATAATCTGTGATCAGAACATCCTGTTACAGATTATCTGAGGTTCAGACTCACAGACCCCAATCTTGTGCCAAGAATTCAATCTGATAAGCGATGGATGGATGCGGTGTTCATATTACGGCTACCAGATCTACCTCCTGTCACTCTAAAGATTACCAGAGCCAAAGGGATTTCCAGAGGGTACAAGACAGTGAACAAACCTCAAGAGTAAGGGATGCTCCAGGTCCGGATGAGAGTGACAGGGAGGAGACCTCCAGAGACCCAGAACTACAAAAGGCTTCAATGGGGCAGAATGCTTCCAGATCACAGTTGAATGATGAACGATTGTAGAAGTTGTCCATTTGCAGTCCCTTGATAGCTGATGGGTTACATTTGAAGAATATTGAGTCAGACTGTAAGAGCCTCTATCTTTGAACCAATATTCACTTTCATGTGCCCTGTAAGACATTGCTTGTTCCTGCAAAACCCAGTGTTCAAGCAATTTAAACCCCCTCTCTCTCCCCTACCCAACAGTTAATGACTTTCCAGTCCCACATCAAGTCTTGGTCAGCTTTTAGGCTTCAAAAATTGCATTCCTAAATAAAACACCATTACAGAACATCCCTCCTCCAGGAGGAACAAACCACACCTTGCATCTCTTAACACATACATTTAGCACTTACTTCCTAACACTTTTGGTAGTTCATAACTTTCAATAAATGCCACTATTTCCAGTTTTCCCCTACTATCCAGACAGCTGAAGTTCTTCACTCCCAGCATCCTTGGAGGATATTCTACAGACCCGTCATGTTCTTTGTTTAAAACTCTCACTCCTGGTTAACTGAATGCACTGTCAATTCTCTACAGAACTCCAACTTCTCCTTCTAGCAACTTCCCCCCAGTCCCAGCAACTCACAAACTCCACACCCTGGCATCCTTGTATTCCTTCTAGGAGCAGCCATCACTGCCCTTGGTCAAGATTATTCTGTACTTTTCCCAGTCAGGCTTATTCTCTACATTGTTGTCTGCAGTCAAAGTCACTCAAAAATTCCTATGGTCCCAGCAGCACTAAAAATACATAACAGCCTCCTTCCACTAATGGCTGTGAATCACAGTATTCCTCAGCTGACATAAGTAGTTAAAATAGTTGGGGGAAAAAGGAAAAAAAAAAGTTAAAATAAAACTTTTTCAAAGTTCAAGTGAAAAAAATGAAAAAAGGTTGAAAAGGACTCCCCTACCGTCTAACAATATTAAAGTCTGCCTCAAATTTACAAACGTCCTCAGCAACATCAAACGCGCCGGCTTCAAACACACGCGGCAGCTTCAAACCTGGCAGCTTCAAATGCGGCAGCTTCAAACACACGCGGCAGCTTCAAACGCGGCAGCTTCAAACACTTTTGGGGCAGCCATCTTGCACACGCTCAAAAGAGCACAACCTTAGAAACCTTAGGCAGGCACCTTATCCACGAGGCTACACAGAGGCTTTGTTACTAAAAAGAATTATTGGGATTTGCAGACGTTAAATTAGCCCGTAGAGGGAGCTCACACCGTCCCATAAATGTGCAATAATTGGAACATACTGTAATTTAAAACATTTCTCTATTAAGCTCTCTGTAGAGAGGCTACAGAGGTCAAAGTAGAGCGTTCCTTACTTCACACCAACCTCTGTGTGCCCGTGAAATTTCATTCAAATTAGACTCCATTGACCACATATTTTGTAGCTCCAACAAACAGAAGAAGAGGTGTTTGGCCATGTATTCGCCACAACAAACACGGCTTCTCCTAATCATCATTTGCACCTGATGTTGGAACAAGAAAGTCTATGTCAGAACACAAGAAGAACAAAGAACCGCCAGTCGGAATTGTCATGGCAATGCCCTCGATCTCCCCACACGTTCTTTCTGTTCAGGCGGCGATGGTTGTGCTCTTTGTATAGCTTGACTAGAGCTGCTCTTGATTCTCTCGGCTCTCTGTACTACATGCAGGGCTTTCAAAGAGTATTATTAGAGTGTGCTTGATATTCAAAGGTTGACGATGGAAACTGTTACCTACTGGATGTTCCTTAATGAAGCCACAAGTAAACAATGACCCAAATTCCTTTGGAAAAGTGGAACAGAATGGCTCCTCTGCAGAGCACATGCAATCAATGTGAAGGGAAAAGGGATTTTCTAATTCCATAGCACAAAAGATACATGGGAAGAAAGCCGCCCCCTTAGCTGGAAAGGTTTTGAACATGTACATTGATTTACATCATGCAAACTTGGAAGAGCAGAGCTCACTTAGTCCATACAAAGGAGGTTACCTTCCCTCAGCCTGAATACACAATAGAGCAAACTGGTGTGCAAGGAAGGAAGAAAAAATGAGAGCAAAGAGAGATTTTATTTGACTTAATGTAATTGAGGACATTCTAAGCATTGCACAGATTGATCAGGATTCAACATTAAGTTGTATTTTCTACACCGCAACAAAGCCAGCAAACATTTCATTCTCGTGTTGGCTTGGGAAATGCAAGTGCCTGCCTCTTTCAGAGATCTGGTGCCTCTCATTTTACAACAGCGATTTTTCCATGTTATTTTGATATTTTTTAGGCAAAACATGATTGTTCCAAGAGCCTCATACTCAAACCGTCAAGGACTACGAAGGAAAACAATATTAACATGACACATCAGAGGAGGAACAGCCTTTTTGCTCACAGCTTCCCCTAGCGTCCATGTAAATCTTGCTAGGCTGTGTTGTTTCACGAGTGTTCAGCAAGATCACACTTTGTTTTCACCCCCATGTGAAATGCACCCCGAAGCCAGAAGTTAACGTTATGCTCTCTAATTAAAGCAAACCAAACCATCCATCTCCTCCCCTTTATCCCACCAATGTTGTATGATACTGATGTGCATGAATACACTTGAATTACTACAAATTTCAGCACCTTCAACTTTCAAATCCAAAATTGAAGACTTGTGTTGCACCCTTTCACTCAGTGTAGCCCTCGCTCACCCATTTGTCTCATAGACTCTTCAAGGCTCTGTCCTAGCAACATGTATTCTTCATGTTGAAACAGGAGATTAACCCAGCTGAAGGTATTCAATGTAGCATGGGCTTTAGTGCTTTCCTGGAGCTGAGGAAGAGCGAACTCTGTGAGTCGCAAAACAGAAATCTTGCTCAAAACAGAATATTTAATGAAGCTGTAATGAAAATTTGGAGACCCATATCACAACAAGGTGAATGGCAACAAAGAAAGCTCAGCAGTTCATTCTAACCAGGAAAACACAAACCACTTCTCACAAACATGGTTATTTGTCTACAGAGCTGGAAACTTCTGAGTTCCTGCAAAATTAGGCTGAAAGCCCACAAAGACCAGGACCCTTAATGCAATCCAAAAGGTATTTCCTAGGCATAAAGGTATTTTCAACATTCCTGCCACCACTCCTCTTTGAAATCAGAAGGTGCAGAACTAAGAAAAACACATTTTAAAAACAAACAAGGATTTATTGGTTTTTTTTTCCCCTACATTTAAAAAGCTCTAATTAAGGATTAACTCCAGTTTTAGCTGTTAGGTCTGGGTGAACTGCCACTGCACAACTGGTTCATTCATCACTACTGATCTGGTGCAGAGTCTCACCCTAGACGTGTCAGTATAAAGTGCTGGGAGCTGATCCTCTCTTTTTCCCACCAAACCTGTATAAGGGATTATACACTTGGTTCCTAGTGAACTCACATAAAGAACAAACCCATTTAGGTTTGCTGGTTAGTTTGCCCCCCTCTAGATTTATGTCTACCTAAATTTGATTTCTTGCTTAGTAATAACAACCTTGCTCAATTTCTCCGTTCACGTGGTTATGTAGAACTTAAGTTTAATGCACCAAATGAAAAATATTCCCACCTTTATACCTTTGAGCAGCAATAAGAAGAAATAAAATGATGTAAAATAGAAATTAATAGCTAATAAAATTCACAGAATCCAAAAGAAATCTGAAAAGAGAGCCCAGTGATAAGACTATGAGTCAGTGTCTTTTGTGTAAAAGCTCCGTTCACCATCACTGCATCCATTACCTCCCGTGATGCAGACTGAATAGAAGACTAATGCCTACGGGGAAAAAGGGACCAGCTATGGTTACGGCTATAGTTCAAGCAAAGAATAACGTGTCTGCATCTGCTATCCTTTTTTGAGTCCTCCCAGACATGGTCTTTGATACCCACAGAAGTCTCAGCAATAGCCAATTGCTAACTAGAGCTAACTCTGAGAAGAGCATGAAAACAGAGTAGATGTAGGAGAGTTATTTCCCCCAGCATCTTTGCCCAGACTCCAGGAATTTACTGCCCAGGAATTTCCTGAGGAAAAGGTGATATCTGTGCTTAACAGGTCCCACACCCTTTCTGATTGCCTTGTGAAATCCTGTAAACTTCACAAAGTTGTGTGGAGCTGTGAAAGGTACCCCTAGAACACAGAGATCCCAGAGTAACCACAGTCATTTATTATTGCTTAGGAAAGAGTAACTCAGTCATAGAATCATAGAATCACAGAATGGTTTGGACTGGAAAGGACTTTAAAATCATCCAGTTCCAGTATTCCTGCCATGGGCAGGGACACCTTCCACTACAGCAGGTTGCTCCAAGCCCCATCCAACCTGGCACTGAGCACTGCCAGGGACAGATCTTTCACCACTTCTCTGGGCACCCTGTGCCAGCACCTCACCACCCTCACAGTAAAGAGCTTCTTCTTTATATCTAACCTGAACTTGCCCTGTTTAAGATTAAACCCATCACCCCTTGTCCTGTCACTAACTTGCTCTGCATTTCCCTGCAAGCACCTATGCCTGACTGGGACAGATTCTGAAGAGCACTTTATAAGCATCTCTGAGAAATCAGTGTACCTGACTGGCATAAGACCGCAGGAGGGGCTGGGAAGCTGATTCACAGAATCATGCCTTCCCGGCCATCAATCTTGAGAGCCATGAGCTGCACAAGGTCTCTGACCCCTCTCAGATATTACACTGGCCTGGACAAGATAAAGTGAACTTCCTAATAAAAGAAACTCTAAAATCATGCATAAGTGTAAATTAGCCACAAAGCTGTTATTAAGCCAGCTCCAGCCTCCAGAGGTGAGGAATCAGACAGCAGTGCTGGAGTCGCAGATGCACAAAGGATCGCTGGGGCTGTAGCACCTAAACGTTGAGATTTCTTTCCTGGCATCTTTTTTTCCCCTAAAAGGTTAAAAGTGAAAACCCAGAGAAACTAAATAATGACTTATCTTGTATACACAGTACATGCTGCTTGTGTTTAGGGACCATCTGTGAATATATTTCACGCAGCAAACATTTCTCATGTAATAACAATGATCTGAAGACTGAAATTTGTTGGGGTTTTTTCCCCTTAAAAGTATATTAAAACAACAAAATCCATTTCAGTTGCAGTGCTCAGAGCCTGGAGGTGAGTTTATTCTAAGTAGGCGTCACTGATGGCAGCAAAGAGGTATTTTAAGACAGCTTATTTGTGTACAATATCCACAGGCCATCCACCTCAACTATTTAGATGGATTCTTCAGTTAGTATATAGCTGGGCTAGCAGAAATGAAAAGCTGTATTAGCATTTATCACACATTAAATATTCAATTTTTCAAACTACAGGAACCAGTGATTTATTTTTTTTTAAATATATGTGCCATTGTAATCTTTTCCTCAAGAAAATTTTTTGATACGGTCTTTGGTTTTTGATACATACATTCATCTCTCTTCGGACAGATGCTAGGAGAGAATAGAAACTTTCCTGTTAAATATCATTACAGGGTAGTAATAATGTTTCCCGAATGCAGTTTAAACACCGTTTCCAGTGCGTGATTCCATTGTCTTGACACTGTAATCTCATCTCAGGTTGGAACTTGTATTACCTGGTGCTTTGACTCTACTTTTCAGCAATTTTTTCCATCTTCACTTTTATTAGATGGTTTTAGGTGGGTTTCTCAGTTTCATATTTTTCCCTTTGCACTCCAAAGGCTACATTTTGGAATTAAATGCTCAATAGTGGCTCCATTTTCCCATGCCAGCATTCCCTGAAATCTACTTGACCATGTTTGCGGGTATGGTTTGTGCCTTAGCAGCCCAATTTAGAGTGGTCTGCACAAAGAGAAAACAGGAACCTACCCACACCTCCCAGTTACTGTCACCTCTCACAGTTTCCTCAACGTAGCTGTGACAGTTCTCAGTATTCAAGGAATCACTTGTGCTTTAAATCTCTTTGTAGAGGGGGCAAACCTATGAGTGCAATTCCACTTGCAATTCTGTATGTGTGTATTTTCCAGCACTGCATTTTCCATACACTTTAATACAAGGAGATTTCTCAGCGGTACAAAAGTCACTTATTTCACTGCATGGCAGTAGGGGAACAAACAAACAGGTCCAAAAAATACCCCAAAAAGAGGATTTGATATTTCTTCACTGAATACTTAGGTTATGACTGATCCCACCTACAATGCATCTGCAGATGGAGAGCGCATAGTAATCGTGGATGTATCCTACCTACCTAGAATGACCACAAAGTCAAAACAAGAGGGCAGCAGCCTACAATCTTTAGAGGAGCTGTCTAGTTTCTGCATTTATACAGTGCCTAGAGCTAGAAGCCCATAAAAACAGTCATTATTCCTTCTTATTCTAAACACTACTCAGTCTGCCTGCACACTTGCCGATCACATTTACCAATAGAACAATATCTCTCATTGTATTTCTTGACTAAATGGATACTACAAGTCAACCTTACATGCTGTTTAGAGTACTAGCAAATGTATCTGCAGATTAGTAATTACAGCTGGAGACATCGATCCTATATCAGGGAAACCTGAGCAGAAATCATACTTCAATCCAAGTAACACACCAGCAAACTGAAAAAATAGATATTATTGGAACTCCTCATTCATAATTATGCAGTTGTTCCAAGACACATAAACTAGCTATTGATAATAGAGAATTCTGCTATTTATATTAAATATAGTGTAAATCATAGACAAAACTGAACAATGAGGTGCCACTACAGCTCATCTTCTTGGGAGTCAAATAACTTGGGTAAGAAAGTAGGTTAAATGTAGAGTGTTCCTAACAGGATTGTCTGAAAGAGGGAGTCATGTCACATCTGAGAGTGTCTAATCAGAGAAAACCTTGGAATATAAGTGGCTTGTGCAATATAACAAAGGTTTTCTGACAAAATGAGATTGTCATTGTAGAACCAAATGCTGAATTACTGAAAACTAACATCAAACAAGATTACAGAATGATGCGCCTAATGTGGCAGGTATGAAAGCCACAGAATACCATGATCACAGGAGGGAAAGGTCTATAGATAAACAAACAATAACAGTCCCATCCAGCAACTCTTCTGGAACAAAGTTCAGGCTGGCAAACTCTGGGCCAGAAGCTCCTGTCATTTATTGCTGTTTCCCTTGGTAATAGCACCACTGAAATCAATACAATTACATCAGGGGGAAGATGAATCTGCTTCCTAGTGTTTCATGAAGTTGGAAGACAAAATTAATGGAAAGCCTTAATATAATATAATTGACATGAATGCTGCAGAGTCTGTCCCGCACACAGATCCATCAGCTCTGCTCTGCTGGCATAATAAATGGTTTTCAGCGCGCAGAGTTAGCTATGAAAGGCAGGGAAGTGAGAACATAATTTCATCTGAATGACAGAAACAGGAAAAAATATCTAAGAGTTATATTAACAGCATCAGGAAAATGCTAATCTTGTGATGATGGTGTAACATTAACTACATATTTGGTCCATCCTCAATATCGGTTTACAGCATTTGTAACCGTGGAGGCTGCTTCCAAAATGAGAGATTCTGTTTTCCAGTATCATGTTTGATATTATGAAATCTGAATTATGACAGAACCAACTGCTCTTCTTTCTCTGGGGGGGAATTGGGGTTTGCGGGTTTTGTTTTGGCTTTGTGCAAAGCAGACAACTCACATCCTTTGCTTATCTGGCACCACCTTTTTAACAATCAAACCAGACCTGTAGGTCAGGTCTCCCTGAGCTTCCTTATTAGAAGGGTGGGTGGCATCCTTAAGACAATTACCACTGATCACCTCTTAATGGCACTTCAAAACTACTTGAACATTAAAGGAAAGGTCATACAAAGTCCCTGTGTGCCATCTTTCAGGGCACCAAACCTGTAATGGAATCAGATACATTAGCACAGACATATAAATTGTTCTTGTTGCTGTTTCTGACCTGTGGAATGTGTTTAATGTATGGGTTAGGTGGTTGAGGGGGATCAGTTGGTTGATTGTTGTTGAGGGGTGGGAATCATGACTTCTGCTTGTTATTTTTCCAAGATTCCATCAGGTGTAGCTCATGTAAAACTGGTTCTATTATTAGGAAATACTTTTATGTCAATGCAGTTTGAAGAATTAGAAATACTTTCAATTTTGTAATTGTTTTTACAAAAATAAAAGCATTGCACCAGTATTTTAGGTTGAGCAACCTGGTCTAGGTTGGAACTGGATAAGCTTTAAGTCCCTTCCAACCCAAACTATTCTATGTTTCTAAGAATCTGTCGTGGTTTAAGTCTATAAACCCATGCAGTCGCTCTCCCACTCACTCCCCACTCTTTCTTCCCCCAGTCCCAGGGGAATAGGGAGGAGAATCAAAAGAATACAACTCCCACAGGTTAAGAACAGTTTAGTAACTAAGGTATAACACAAATCACTACTGCTACCACCAATAATAATAATGACAAGGCAAATACAAGGAAAGAATACAATAGCTCACCATCCAGCCCGACCAAGTCGTGCACCCCCACCACCCTTCCAGGTCTCTCCTCTCCGTTTCTACATCCTGGACATGACGTGCTGTGGTACGGAATAACCTCTTTGGTCAGTCTGGGTCAGGTGCCCTGTCTCTCCTTCCTCCTGGCTTCCCCTCCTCCCTAGTAGACCATGAGACTCACAAAGTCCTTGGCCAGCCTAAACACCACCAAGCAGTAACTGAAAACACTGGTGTTATCAGCGCTGTTCCCAGGCCCAAAATCAAAAACACAGCGCTGCACCAGCTACCAAGAAGGAGAAAAATGACTGCTGCTGCTGAACCCAGAACAGAATCTATTTCCTCTCGTCTCTCAGCTTGAATTCCTGATTTTAGTTATTGGAGCCTCTGAAGTAGGACAATCTGCTTTAAAGGAAGGTGTTGCACAATTACTGAGCACATACAGGCTATGTTTGTGCATTCAGATTTTAGCATTCTCTAGAAAAGGTTGTCAGCTCAAAAGGAAAAAGGGGGAACTTTTCTCAGGATGCTGTTTGTGATTCGGAACGATGTTAAGGTTTTGGCACAGTTCTTTAGGAGAGAGTCGGAATGGCTGGTGCACATCATTAAGTGAGCTGGAAAGGCTTTAGGGGTTTCCAGGATAGTTTCTTTTCTTGTAGTTTTCTGCTTTGAATAATCAAAACCATTTTTTTTACTTCAAACCTCCAAGTATTTCAAACATATAGAAGTGAATATATTGGGTTTTCAAAGTCCTGTTTGCTCAACTTGCACGCAGACAGAAGTGCATGTGTGTGTGAAATGTAGTAGTTATTATTATTGGTTACAGTTGCCCTCTTGCAGCATCAGAGCAAGACTTAATTTCAGTGATGACGGGCAGCAGGGACTTGGTGCCATCAAAATGATGGCTGTTATTACAACTTCCACTGACAAAGATGTTCACTCAAATCTCTGTACAACAGAGTCGGGGCAAAGGAGAGAAACATTGGCCATGCAAAAGTGTATCACAGATCATAGACTGGTTTGGGCTCAGAGGGACCTTAAAGCTCCTCCAGTTCCAACCCCTGCCATGGGCAGGGACACCTTCCACTGGAGCAGGATGCTCCAAGCCCCTGTGTCCAACCTGGCCTTGAACGCTGCCACGGATGGGGCAGCCACAGCTTCTCTGGGCACCCTGTGCCAGCACCTCAGCTAGAGGCCCTTGTCAAGAGCTCATCTCCAGATTTCTTCTTGGCCTCTTCAGACACTGGAAGGCTGTTATGATGTGCAAAAGATTTTATGAGGAAAATCTGAGTTAGCGCAACAGGTAACTGCAACACGAGATTGTCCTGGACATCAATTTTTGCAGGAATAATCCAACAAAATCTTGTTATAAAGGAATGTACAATTAAAACCGTTGCAATGCTCTATTTCATACATAGCACACCTGATTCAAATGTATGCTCATTGAGCTAATAATCTGAATGCCAGACTAAGTCATAAAATACATTGCAGTAGTGCCCTCTTAGATTAACGTTTGAAGGAAATAAACATGGCTGTTACAACTGTTACCATCTAACCAAAAAGGTGTCTAAAACAAGATTTAGACAAATTCTGTCACTGTATCCCTCCTCTCCCCAGATTATTTTCTTTCTGTTTAAATAATTTCTCCACATCTTGTTTCAAACAGTAAGCTTCCATCATGGACAAATGTCTACTGAATGCAGAATATCATCTTCCTCCAATGTCCTCCTAACAAATATGTGCAAAACTACTTTTCTGCCCGTATTTTCACTGTGCTTTGGCGTATTCAGCCTGAAATATGAGTTATCATAGTAACATATTCATAATTATTGGGATTTTGTAGTTTTAAATCCTAAAATCATGTAACAGTAACTTTGTCAGTAAACTCACAGAAGTCTACATTAATATAGCACCGAATTTTTAGCACCAATTCCAGTTTTTGGGATATATTCAGGATAAACTTCCATATAATCAACACACCACTTAGGATTCAGGTCCCCAGTGCCTGAACCTTAGGATGGTCCCCCACCATGTTTTGCACTACCAAGGATGTCTGGTCTGCCACAGGTTGCCACTGGCAGGTCACCCATAGACCATGTGTTGGACTGGGTATCATTCCTTGCAGAGGTTTCAAACACTTTAAGCCAGCATATTTGGGCACCTGAATCATTCTCACTAGCAAAGGATGAAAGATAAGACAGATCCAGCAGCACAGCGGCTTACAGTTGACACACACAGCACTTGAAGAAGGTGGAAGAATTATACAGCTTGAGTTTAAGGGTTTCTCACACTCCAATGCACACAGAAGTGGCAGCAGATTTTGAATAGCAATTCAGACTGTCCACCTTGAAGCACTGAGAGACTGAGGGGGTTCTAGCAGTGCCCTAGGACTGTGTGAACTTCAGCTTGGCTCACAAGTGCTCTCTGCCAGTGAAGAACAGGGTGGCAGAGGCCACACGCAATCGGTGCAGCAACCACATCTGCAAGATGCTGAAATGCTCCATGGAAAAACAGCCTTTCAGAAGCTGCCCCCTCTGGGTCAGCAACAAGACAGGTCTTTACAGTGCTAGAAACACAAGTTATTTTGCCATCTGTGTAAGCTTACTCCTATTCTAATGTTTTCCAATGCATCTGTAGAGATGAAATGTGAAGTCTGAAGAATCAACACCAAATGGCCAGGGAGCAGATCAACATAGAAGCGAGAGCCCTTTTCAAAAGCCAAAACCAAACACCTAACCCTATATATAACAAATGTATGTTATATATATACACAATGTGATCTACCCCTGAGCGTGTTGGGGTTGGCTGCCAGGGCTCAAACCACCTTAGAGCCAGCTTGACTGCAGCAGCACCTCGGACCCCCCCAGTCTTACATGCAGTAATATATGACTGTATTTTGGGCTTAATCATTTCCATTTGATGCATTTTATGTCTAAGAAACACCCTATACTTTTAAGAAAGGTCATTCAGCTGTGTCTGCGAAATTCACAGTCACCAGGAAGCAGGGGTAAAAGCCTATGTCTTTACATATGTGCGCTGAGAAGGGGAGAAAATGGGCTTAGAGACCATCAGAAGAGACCGAAGCAGAGGTGACGGTGTAAGTATGAGAGGCAGAATGACCAGTAATGTCATTAATGTAAGATACTCTCCAGCTAAAAATCGATTATGGAGTCATTTCTCAGGAAAATCACTTAGGAACTCAATTCAGCTCATTTTTCATGTCCTACAGGTGGAAGCCACGCTAATAGACGGAAATGAGGGTTCTCCCCAAGTGAGGATGTGAATATTAAGGAGAATTAAAAATTCTTTCTTTGAAAGAACTGATTGAAGCCCCTCTGACAGGCACCTCTGCAGGGCTGCTTTAAACTGGTCCTCACCCAGGCACTTTCCATCACCAGGTATACTGCAACAAAAGCTGCTTCAGCTATGAAGCCACATGAGCCTAAACAAACTATGTTCTATTCATAACACCATCGTGGCATAAGACTCAGCCCCTCTCTGTGTATTTACTGCTTGCTGGGCAATGAATTCCAGCTCACTTCTCTTGCTGTCTGAATGAAGGCTGACCCTGAAATGACCAAACCAGTAGCCTAAACAGGCATGGAAATAACTTAAGGCATTTTCATCCTCCATTTAGTTTAGATGTTTCTTACTGTTAGAAGCGCTATTCCTACAGGATTAATTATAAATAGTTATCTACTGATATCTACAGTAATACATTTTGCTTCTGAGCATGCACCACTGAGTTTTATAATGGGTTGTGTATACACTGCAAATGTTAAACAATATTTTCATTGATAAATGACAAGCAACATGTATTTGCATTTCCTGTGAGATTTAATGATGCGGTGGGATAGCTGGATGGCAACTGGGAATATTAATATTAAGACAGTGCCAAAGCCACCCCCAGGACAGCAGGCACATTGCTCATTAACTTAACAGAGTTTGAACCCATCTGCCCTGTGCTGTACTTTGGGATTCTTGGGACCAAAAGTCGCTTTGCTTTTCCAATACCTTATGTAGGAAGTGAATTGAATAAAATGAGCAAAGCTTCAAGTGCTCTTTTCTTTCTCCAACTGCTCCATTTTTTTCCCTAGGAGCAAAAGGTTCTTCCAGCTTCCCAGGTTGCCTCAGAACCCTCATGTACCACCAGCCATGGAGAGGTGATGCTCTTCCGCATGCGAGCCAGCAGCAATACAACTGCTCCGTCCTCACTGTCTTTTTCAGCCCATCTCAACACCAGATCTGCACACACAGGGGGGGAATTTCCTCCTCTCCATGGACTCATGAGCTGCACCGCGCTTCTGGTAGCAAAACCAAGTGAGTTGTTCACACCCATAGGGAAGTTGAAGCAGAATTAGGGGAAGCAAAGGAAACCAATCTAAGGAAGCGATCCTGCCCACATGCATCACCCAGAATCACTCTGCTCTAATGATACTTGTAACACTTGCTTCACCAGTGCTTAAAGGCTTTAGGGAAGCCGCTGCTACCTAGGACGCATCTACTCAAGAGTTAGCTGAAACTTAAAGCTGGGGATGATAACAGGAACAGAACATTTTCATGAAAGCTTCAGTTTATTATTTGTAGAATGTCAAAAACTAGACAGAAAGAAACTGAACATATCGTTTGCATTGAATTTGCTGAGCAGTTTTCCTTTCAGAGCCACACTAAGGTAGTCTCCTCTCTTTAATGCCAAGTCCCCCCCAGACTACTGATAAAACCCCTTACATTTACAAGCTACAACATCTCTCTGAATAATCCCATACATTGCTCATTCTCCTCAGTTTTCATGGCAAGCCAGAATTTTAGTTCCCAAGTTGAAGGTGAAGGAGTTAAGCGGCCACATGGAAGCTTCAGACTTGTTTTTGGTTTCTCCCCTCTCCTCCTGTGAGCCTTGTCCATGGCACAATCTGCTGAATTCATTTCGCAGTGATATTTTAGTGTTCCTTCTCTCATAGAATTTTAATGTGTTTAATCTGACAAACTTATATCTAAAATATGCACAGACCCATTTTTCTGAGCTGTTTTGAAGCCTCAGAGCCCCTGCCTTACATACCCTCCCTGAAATCCATACCACTACACCTGACAAATATCCTCCTTGTGTAAATGAAAGTATCTCTCAAGATGAATATTTCCGGTCCTTTGTAAGTGGACATACAGTGGGAGGCAGCACCATGGGAAATTAAGAGTTAAAATGAGCTTCCTAAATGGAGAACTTTGTATGTGTGTGACAGAGCACTGGCACTGACCAAAAACAGAAACGATTCTTGAAAAACAGTATCTTCACATTGGTGATACATAAGAAAAGGGGTTTTCATATTGGTGCCCATGGGAACAAAACCATTCCGGAGAGCAGAAATGCTCACATCTGACCTAAGCTAGGACCTTCCCTGCAACCCAGACCTGCTGCTGGATAACATGTAAGGAATATGGAGTACCTGAAGTCCTGCATCCAGCTCTGGGGACATCAGCACAAGCAGGATGTGGAGCTGTTGGAGCGGATCTAGAGGAAGCCACGGAGATGCTGCAAGGGCTGGAGCAGCTCTGCTCTGGAGCCAGGCTGAGAGAGCTGGGCTGGGGCAGCCTGGAGAAGAGAAGGCTCCTGAAGGGGAGACCTTAGAGCAGCTCCAGTGCCTAAAGGGGCTGCAGGAAACCTGCAGAGGGGCTTTGGCCAAGGGCCTGCAGGGACAGGACAAGGGGAATGGCTTGAACCTGCCAGAGGGGAGATTGAGATGAGCTTTTAGGCAGAAGCTGTTCCCTGTGAGGGTGCTGAGGCGTTGGCACAGGGTGCCCAGAGAAGCTGTGGCTGCCCCATCCCTGGCAGTGCTCAATAGACACCTTCAACAGAGGCTTACAAATGGAATTTAGAAATTACCTGTAACATCACTAACCCAGACCCATGTACCACAACTCCACCCCACACAGCATCCTGTGGTGCCAGCGGGTGGAGAGCACTCTGCAGTTTCTGCTCATCCACTGACTTATTTCATTATATGGTGTGTAAGTGGGGTGAAATCAAAACCTTATTTAAGCTGTGAGGGTGAAACTCCGCGCAAGCCCAAATTTCATGGTTAACTGTGTGTATCTTAAGCAGCACCTTGGTCCTATCTAGAAGCTAATGTATGTTTATGCTCAGAAAACTGACAAAGAAAAAAATAACAGCTTCAAGAGCTCTTGTACAGCAATTCTGCTCTCAAGATTAAATTCACCCTTGTGCAACAAACCAGCGCAGCCTCAAACCCCACATATCGTGGAATTAAATGGAATTTGATGGTATCTAAATCACTGCAGTATCTCTACATAGGACAAGTTTCATCAACTGCTCTTCAATCCCAATCTTGTGGACTTAATTAAAAGGAAAAATTATTTTCCTTTAGTCAAAACAAAGATATTTTACATTTGGTTCCCCTTTGGCTCTGAGGAACTCAGCTTACATCCCCCCACACTTGTAACTTGTCAATCAGAAGCAATTTGCTTCTTCACAAATTACATTTCGGCACATAAACATATTCAAATGTTGCATTTCTTCATCTAGTCAAAATCCCTGCCTGGCACTGCTACTTCAGCCATCTCAGTGGGAAACAGATGCAGGAGTTTGAACTAACCTCTCCCCAAAAGCTGGTGTCCAAGGGCATCTAACTCCAGGTGGCCTGTGCTAACTGCTTATGGGGAAGGCTGACCTAAATGTACATCCATTCTCACAAGGTCTGTCATTCAGGTTCCTTTCTGAGCATATTAACACCCCTGCTTAAAACAAATAAATACCAAAGCACGGCTTTTCAGTATGCCAAAATGGAAATTAAACACCACTAGAAGCATGGTGCTGAGAAAAGGTATTGTTTCTTTTTCGTTTACAGAACTGTTGTCTTGAGGATAAGGCCCTGGGCCTGATGGAATTTAGATTCATTCCCTGCACTGTCACAGACCTTAGCTGTGACCTCTGGCAAGTCGTTAGTTTGCCTTGTCCTCAATTTCCCCCTTTGAAACAGGGACAGATGCAGCTCCATCTGTACTAAGGGATGTGCAGCCATGTGGCCACAACCACTTCATGCAACATGTAACCGTAAGTCACAGCAGCAGGTACTATGGAGGAGGTGTAATTCCTAATACACTATACTCATGAAGGAGGTGTAATTCCCTCCTAGGACCCTTTCCCCTCCCACAGAACAGATCCTCCATGAAATGAAGATCTTCATCTCCTTTTTCTCCAAACATTTACCCAGATTGCCAATTCTCCATTTCAGACCAAGAGTTTTTCCTCACCATGTGCCAGCAAAATGGGACTTATTCATATTTTGAAAGTACAGGCACCCCATCACATGCAGGAACAACTAACACAACCCATCTCTTGCCTTTACATCCACTGAAATGCTCAATGTCCTTGCCAAAAGGAGGCCCTGGCACTCTGTCAGTCAAAATCTACTCCTGCTTCCTGGTACAGGAGATTACAAGAAGGTGGGTATGACCCCAGAGCTGCAGATATCAACCTTTTTCTTACTAACCAGCTACCTCTTGAGGCAAAAGGCTTTGGAACACACCACACCTTGGCTCTTAAATGAGCTTCCATTTGCATAAAAGCCACCAGTTCTGAATGACAATGCACAAACGGTGACCTTGTGAATGCACCTCCTTCCAATGGCCTTAACAAAGCCTGTACAAGAAAAGGCTATCATTTCACTGAAGTGTGCTTGTTTAGACCTGAGCACCCATAACAAGGGCTGCAGAGGGAAAATATGTAAAATAAATTGTTCTGCGTCTCAGCAAGACAGATTCGATCACAAAAGAGGAAAGAAAGAAGAGGTAATTCTGACTCTTTAATCTGGTTGAAAACTGACCTTCCTTAGCTGGAAACTGCCTGTAGGAGTCCCAGGACAGGTTGTTCTGACATTCTTTTAACATCGTTTCATCAGCACAGCCAAAACTAATCACAAGAATATTACCCGATGACAGGTGCATTTATTCTGTCAATTAAATCAGATGGTTAAATCGAAATGTGCCCCAAATCTCTCTTGTTTGCATTATCCATATTGGCATTTCTTGGCTGTGGTTCACTGCTGGCTGGAAGTCATCCAGCCCCTGCAGAGTCACTTTGCGGTCCTGTGCCAGCAAGTTTCCAGGCTCTGCAGCAGCGGTTACACTGAGGCCAGAGTGGTCCTGCAGGACTGACCTGAAACGTTACGTTGGTTCACTAGGATTTATTTAAGGAAAAGGGGGGAAAATAAAGAGAAGAAATCCTTCTCGGTGAAGGAGACTTAGATCAATGCTGTTGAAATGGAAGAGGATATATATCACTTCATACCTAACCATTAGTGATGTACATGCATTAAAAGAGAGGATGGAATAGAGACTTTTAACATTACAAAACAAGGTACCGTGTAAGAATACAAATAAAATCTAACCCCATTTTAAGACACTTCTTTAAAACATATTTGGGGGAGGGGAAAATAAGGTACTGCTCCTTATCCATCATAAAGTTGGGAAAAGCAATAGACTTTAAGCCACAAAGGCGATAGGAATCAACAAGAACTGAAGCACCACCTATTTCCTAGTTACCCAAGACCCAAACAGAGGGTGAGTTTACATGAAATGCTTGCTGCAGTGACAGTTGCAGTGGATCAAGTGAAGGATGGAGCCAAGTGTTTCCTTTTGGTTTTGTGGTGCACATGCCAGTGTGTTTCAGCTGAGTTTTCTCCCCCCTGCAGCAGTGGTGGCTTTGCACTACCTAAAAATTAGACCTTTTCTCCAGTCTTAGATTTATATGTTAATAATTTGTTGAGTGCTTATTTCACCTCTTTATCAATAAAGTCACCCTCCCTTTTGTCACCACAGCAGGGTGCTCAATCCCAAGGCAACGTTATTTTGGCAGGATATGTAGACAGTTTGCAGTTTGAGCTCCCCAGGAAACACCTATCCACTCCTGATCTCTTTCCCAGCCTCCAGCCCCATCCTTTGCCACTGTACCCTTTCCAGCTTGGAAGAACCTCCTGCAGCGATGTCTTCCGCAGCAGATGATAACACAGAGGATTTAGCTGCTCCTTTCCCGCTGGGTGTAGAGGGACCAGTGTGGCTAAATCCACAAAACCACTTTGGAACTTCAGGAATGTAATTTACCTTTAATTTGAAGTTCAGTGGTTCAGTGTTAGGCTGAGTGACTACAAACCAGGAAGCCAAGAATTTATTCTTTAGTTGTCCCATTTATCCTAAAGACCAGTCATGTAGTGCCCCACTCCCATGCACACATGGCCCTCAAACCCAGGATTTGGCTGCCTGGGTTCAAGGCCATCTCTGATACGCTACAGCCATGTAACTTTGGATCCAGCTTACCGGCGCTGGAGGTGTCCTTTTCCCATCACCAGGAAAAACCTATGTGAGGAAGAGCTGTGAGAAGCCTTGCCAGGGCCACCTCCCCTTTGCTATATTCATAGGAGCCACACTTGTGGTCAGGAGGTCTGTGTCTTGTCCTTAGCCCTATTCTCAGCTGTGCTACACCTGTGCCTGGCCATGTACCTCGGTGATCCTGAACTTGCCTTCCTGGCTTGACTTCAGACTGGTCACTTGGCTGTGGATTTGCCTGGTGATCTGTTTCTAACCCTGCTTACCATTACTGAAGGTGTCCTCTTCCCATCACCAACCGGGACCTGAGCTTGGCTTGTTCTGGTGCTGTGGGACTATGCCCTCTATCAGTGGAACCACCAGCCCTCTCAGCCCTGCTGTCACCCTCAGCTCCTGGCCCCACCATTGCTGCTCACTGCCACAGAATAACACAGTGTGTACTTCTATCTTCAAAACAAAAGCCATTAAAGTGAAGTCACCTTTGTTCCACGGGTACTAGAGCACCACAGAGTGTCAATCACAGCAGCCTCCAGGCATGGTGAAGTGATGATGGCAAAGGGAAGCAAGAAGCCTTCCATTAGATCAACACATGCATAACTCTGACATCCCAATACGTTGTACTGCAGTGGTCCTAAAATAAAGTCAAAATGCATAATTTACCATTTCTATCAAATTCCCATTATTCACCTTTTATGAGAAACATGATAACAAGGCTCTACTTATAGTATAATATTAAATACTTGTTTAAATTAATATTAAATACATCAGTTCATGACCCATTTTCTGATTTATGTGGTTCCCCATTCCAAAGCAAGTTATAAGTTAATAAATATCATAAATCTAGTTATTATTATTTAAAGACAGGGATTAATGAAAATTAGGTGCTGGTTATTTCATCCTAAGGCCAAAGTCAATTCTTGTATCTGTCCCAAATCCAACAGGGTGCAAGTACAAGTTTTTCCCCATAAGCATGAAGTTGTAAGACTGTGGCTTCAATCTGGCAAACCCACCTTTGTTTCATAGAGAAAGCGGTGTAGAACAGGGCTCTATATTAAGGGTGACACCACTTATCTTCTCAGTACTGTACACAGTGTCTTGTCTTCCTGCTCTAAACTGTTTTGATCCTACTTCTTAATGAATCTATCTTTAAGAAAGCCACTAATATTCAGCTAAGGAAATGGTCTTTATTTCCCTAGCTGTGTGCTTTCATCTGCAACGCCGGTGAGGAATTCTGCTAACAGCATTGTATATTTACAACAGGAGAATTAAAGAAGTAAGCGTTTTGTATGTGCACATGTACGTCCTAGAATCAACACAAGAGAGAGCTTTAGGCTCCTGAAAGATAAGAATTTTTACTATTCATTAGTTTTTAATACAGCTACTCAAGTTATATTAAAAGCCGTTCAAGGCCATTCAGGCCTGCAGTGCAGTTGGTTGGAGCTGTGTACACAAATAACATGCTCTTACAGTGAACCAGCCACAGTGATTTTAAAGCTTAACCAATGGACTCATTGAAAAACCCAAAGGGATAAAAGTTGCCTTTTCTTGTAGCTCCCAAAACTGTAGAAGGAATATTAATAGATCATTCAAGTCTTAAACCCCACATATTTTGACCATTTTTAAGCAGTTCCAGTGGTCAGATGCATCCTTACTTCACATATCTCTATACATTTCAGAGCACTAACCCAACATAAAGGAATACTTGAGTCTCTCCCTCTGTTTATTTTAATGCCACACAAATGGAATGTAAAACACAACTGGGAAAGTATGGAGGGGTGTAAGGCAAAACCTTCACAAAGACTTGGTGTAGAAGTGCTATTCTCATGCAAGGCCATGCAGAGGAGACAGTAAAAATACATGAGAATAAGCAGAGAACAAGTAAAGCACAAGTTAAAGCATAATTACCCTTTGCTTTCATTACATAGAACCACAGCTTTCCTGAGACACTCATTAATATCTATGATCTTAAAAATAGTAGAATATGCATTATACATTTATTCCTCTGTCTCACAGAAATTACATAGCTGTTAAATTACACATTGTGTTTAAAAAGATTAAAAAACCCTCACATATATGCTGGGTTTATTTTCTCCAGAATTCCACATCCTTCTGATCTCCCAATAAAGCTAATGCCCATTTAGGGGAATATGTTGTGGGATGACAGTACAGCAATATTAAGTGAGGCAACCATATGTTTCCTCCTTTCGCCATACTGTCTGTGACTGCCCCTGACTCTTGGTGGATTAGATACCTCATCGGTTTGCCTGGTGCTGATGGAATGCCTTTTGCAGGTGTTTTGTTGGTATAATGCACAACACAGATCTCAAAAAGCTGAGCTCCCTAGTGAATAAAGCACCATTAGCTCCTTGTTTTCCCTTCTGATGCAGCCCACAGAGGTCTGCTCTAGGCTCTTACTTTACAAAATTACCTTGAATATCAACATCCCGTGAATGCCTGCACCCTGAACACCTAAATGGAGGGTTAGGAGATTCAGATTTACATGATTCTGATCATGTTTTGAGGTTTGTTTTTAGGCAATCGGTGCAAGCCAAGTGATGATAGACTGGTATTACCACGGTTTTGTTCCACCAGGCTTCCCCACTTTAAATGCTGACTGGGGAGTACTGACCTATGGCACACAAAGTAATGAATCTTTAAGCACAGTGAGTTAAAGCCTCATTTAAAGGTACCATTCCATTTTGATTCATTTTTGTCCAGCTTGAAAAGCAGCAATGAGGTGAAAATATACCTAAAGCAAAGTGTATCAGCTAAAAATTGACACTAACTTAAGCCACCGTCAGAAATAACATCATACTGTGGAGATTTTGTGGGGTTTCATGGTTCTGAAGCACACACACACACAGATTAAAGTGTAGGTGCACAGCATCTCAAAGAAGAAATCAACAAGAGGGGGGAAATAAAACCAAGCCAAGTGGAGAAAGTCTAAGTTTATATTTTTATGTTAATGTGTTGGTAAGAAAAGGGCCTCATTTGGGAAGTCATAAAGAAAAAAAAGCATTAGCAGATCTCCAAGTTAGAGCATCGAAGCTTTCTCTGCAGATGGAGGATTTAAAAGAAGTAAAATGATAACCACATAGTCGAGAGACTAGAAAAGAGACCTTGATGTTTGATAGTTGTAATAACCTGCAGAGTGCTCTAATGGCTCAGGGATCAGGTGCAGAACTATAGCAATAACAAGAGCTGAATAATTATCTCAGCCATATCTGTATAACCACAGTCCCAGAGTATGAACTATATAAGGAGGCTTCTGCTGCCTCTCCAAGATTTTCTGAAATGTTAAATCACTGAACTGGGAGCACTTCCAGCATTAGTACTGCCCAGTTAGAAAGAAATAAAGCCCAGAATCCTCTGGTGGCAGTTCTAATGTCTTTGTTAATTATGAATTATGGGTAAACATGCAGACTCACAGAGGTCACGGCTGTCAGCAACAATACTTTTCAAGAAGGATTTTTATGAGGGTCTTTTTCATTTTGCCATAATGTCCTTTACATATACATAAACCGCACCAAGAACACAAAATATAGTGTTTGTTTTGAGGGGAGATGTAATTATTTTGCACTTGGTTTCTATCCTCTGTACAGTCACGTACCTGCTGCCAGTACAACCCAGTTCATAACTATAAGCTCCTCTGTGAATAACACCAGCTGTAGAGTTCCAAGGACCAGGCAGAAAGAGTCACTGGGGCTGGGGTTAGGTTAATGATCAGACACTCTGTTAACAAGAAAGTAGTGGTTTTCCCAGCAAACAGCCAGCCAGGAGCCCATCAGCTCTAGTCACCTTTCACACACAATAGAGAAACGAAAGCTGCATACAGTATGCTTGATTAACCTCACTTAAATGGCAACGCTGATCTCAAATCTGTCCCAGGAGTGCCTATAAACAGGATTAAAATTATATTATGTGTGGATCCGACCCAACAAAAGCAACTGGCACAAAATCATTTTAATTAGGTGGAAGCGGCTGTAACTCATTCAACTTTGGCATTCATTCTTCTCTGTCCCATCAAAGAACTTTTGGGACTCACTGGAAGTGGCAGAAGGAATAAAGGAGATTTAGAGATAGCACCGAGCAATGTGTTGCTGGAAGGGTTGGATAGTTTGTGAGAAGGCTGCATGGAGCTCTGAGGACAACATTCAAAACAGCCATGTGGAATTCTGCATGGAGGGTGTGATCCTGCAGATTTCAAGGCAGCCAACAGACTTGTAACAAATTACAATGGCGCTTTGACATAAGTCAAATCCAAATGATTCATGTCCAGTCTCTAAGAAACCTATTGCTGCTTAGCTGAGGTGCTTCAAATGCCTCTATAGGCTGAGAAACCATGACACCTTCAATGACATCAGGTTTCAGCTCAGTTCTGAGCCCTTGAAATTGAAACAGTAGAAGCCATCTTTTATTACAATCTTCATCAAAATGCCAAAGGAGAACTTTCTTCTGGCTCTAGATTAGTTTTCCCATGTTGTAGGGAAAACTAATCTAAAGCATGGGATAGTTCTCCTTGGTCAAAATAAGCTGAACCCTTGTGAGCACATCCACAATAGACACGGCTAAAGCTGCTCGAGTTTGCATTTGTCAATACTCGCTCTTGTGTTCCAAGAAAGCCAAGCCGTAACCACAACCTTCCAGAACACAGAGGTATTTTTCCAAATAATAGAAATACTGCAGAAAAACAGAAAGAAAAACTTCCTGACAATGAATTTAGAATCTTTTGGCAGAGCACTGCTGGTGACCAATAGGGTTTAGTCCTCTAGATTGTGACAAGGTTCAATGGATGAAAGTTCCCAAGTCTATATGAGATCAGAAAATACAGGTTAGATATTTCATGTGGTCAATTGATATTGACTCTCATCATGCAACAGAAATCAAACATTAGCCCATATCACTGGCAATAGGAAATTAAGGTCAATATTAAAGTATTCTGTGATTATTCTGACTTTGTTATTAGAGGTTAGTCTATTTTTTCCCCATAAAAATTTATTGGCATCAACCCCTTTAAGCTGAAGATAATCTGGCAAAGAAGAGGAGGGAGTATCTACAAAGCCTCTGTGCTTTCTTGTAAGCAACAACAACTGCAGCAAGAGTCAGAGAGGTGGAAAACTCCTTATGACTCTCCTCAGCACAGGCTATAGAACCATGTAATCTGCAATATATTCCATAGGGGGCACATTAACCACATGGGAATGCCATAAGCACAAAAGTACATTTTTCACACCAAAATATCAGTAGCAGGTAGGAAGACTGACCATTATGTTACATAATAAAGATAAGTCATGTGGACTTGCATAGTTAACAGATGGACTAATTAGAGTCTGAATTAGTTGTGGTATAACTGATAGCTGGTGAAATCAAGGTTACTGAGGGAAATGGACTTGACTTTGTTAAAAGCAGAGGGTATTTGCAGGGCTGAGGCAAGGTGCTTCTCAAAAGAAAGGGTTAACAGGCAATGAAAGAAGTGCGCCTAATTAAAAGCATACCAAGGCATTCAGACAGCATACAAGGGTAAGCAAATGGCAGAGACCACATTTATGCGCAGTATAAGAAGAGGCGAGTGTGGAATAATATACAGATAACCAGTATGAAAGGCAAGGTGTCAGGCAGGTGAGATAAGCTCTCATCTTAAGAAAATGCTAGTTTTGGCAAAAATGGTACAAATAAATGCATCTGGACACATACTGAGATAAAAATGTGCAGAGGCCAGGACATACCTGTTTGGAAATACTGTAGAATGACTTGGTTCAAGACCCACAAATATATGGATAAAAGTGAATCTGAAGAGAGAGAAGTTCAACGTCATCTCATTTAAAATGGGATATTAGTTTGCATGATGACCTTTGGAATCTCTGCTCCCCCCCAGATTGCCAGCATAAAAGCAGCCCATGGGAAAGATAACATTGCTACATAAGTAGGTATCATGGTTTAACCCCCCAAAGCATAAAGGGCTTAAAATGCAAAACATACGAAGGAGCTGAGAATATCCTTCTATGCTAACATCCACTATTCCATGTTTGTGGAGCCCTCATGTAGCTGAAATCATCCCTGTCTGGGCTCACAGCACACAAAGATTGTTAAGAATGAAGAGGAAATACTTGCTCTAATTGTTATACTTGCAAACCATACTGCAGCTGGAGCTCTGGGCCAGCACTTGTCAACAGACTGCAGAATCCACATAGCAAACTCAAGAAATGCCACTGCTGTGCACAGCATCACCCAGGCTTCAGGAATTAGGACATTGCAAGGTACTAATCAATAGAGATCTAAACTAGGAAGGACCTTCTTTTAGTAGGCATCCATTTGAGAGCACTTGCAAGAAGTGGAAACAAAGCTAAAAGGAGGGTAAAATCAGCCAAGTGCTATCTATTTCTATAACAAAATTTGACAAGCCCACATGAGAAGCATAAAGTGACTGAACCTTAGAGAAAGCTTGAGAGAGTAATTCCAGATGACTGGGCAAAAAGAAAAGAGAAGCTGAAGCACCTCCAAAAACACACACATATATATATATATACACACATACAGGCATGTGAGTATTGAGAGGGTGAAGATGCAAATGCCATGTATAAAGGATTCCTGCACAAACACAACCACGCCATAATAGTCCAGAGCAAGAGGGCAGAATCCTTACACACAATCCACAGTGCCCATGTGGGCACTGAGAAAGGCAAGAAAACAGCCTCAGATATGTTATTTTAGTCAGACTGAGTGATGCCACAGAAGGTGAAGGGTTAAACTGAACTCCAGTGCAGAGTAAATGGCTGAACTGCAGTGAAGATTTCTCTTCAGCTCTGAAATGCACTGGTGTGAATACAACAGCACAAACAGCCCCACACTGGAATCCCATTACACCCCTCTGGGCTTGGATCTCAGATTGATGCATCTTTATTTCAGTGACATTTTATCTTTCAATGACAAAGGTTACCCTTTGATTACAGACTCCTTTCCATAGAGTTGGGTCTAACACATCACGGACATTGATGGTGCCTTTTCATTGACCAAAACGGCTTTTCAAACAGCATTCTTTTGCATTTCTAACTGAGCTGCAGGATGATGCTGTAGCAGCAATGTCCCAACACTCTGTAAATCATATTTGTTTGGGATGGGATTCCTGATGGGATAATAACTCATAAACAGGTTGCTCTCATTTCTAGGTTGCACACAACTAAGCCTCCAGCAATGTGTTATTTAGGGGCTCAGACATTCTGAGGCCCCAGACAAAAAGCACAAACCGCATTTCCTGGAATCTGGTAAATTTGTTGGCCCATAAAAACCAAGTGGAACCAAAGTACTTGTAAAAAGTTACAGAAGCACTCAGAAAAGTTATAAAATTACAAACTGGTTCTAACCAAAGCAGCAAACCGTCACCTTAAATGTACCCTTTCTTAGCCCATAGCCAGCAAAGACAAAGCTTTTTGTAAGGAACATCTTGGATACATCATTTTGCCCGCGGCAAACTAAATGCAGGGAGGCTGTCCAGTCCCGTCAGTAGATCCTGTTTCTTGGCACAGACCTTGATCTCGGATCCAGCTCCAGAGCTGTTGAGCTGTCTCATGGAACCAACTATGCAAATAGTTAATTTTTTCAAGCTGACAACCAAACTTCAAAAACCCCTCACAACAATACCAGTGGCTCGGATCAGCCCAAGAATAGGCTTTTACAGCAAAACAAAATTACCATTTCACACCCTTGGAAGGAAATTAGATTTGTTACAAAATGAAAGCACTTTGTTGCAAAATGTAGAAATGAAACATTTCAAGGGTGGGTGAAGAAAAAAAAAGAATCCATTGAATCTGAGCTGAATTCACAAATAATTTTGGCTCCTCAACTTCACACAAAAAGCCTCTTGGCTGATTACTGCAATTCTTAATTAGGAATGAAGCCGCACTCACTGGATGAGGGCAAGCATATATATCACAGATGTTAACACCCCGAGGAGCACGCACTGAGCGCTCTCTTTCT